>OZ038382.1:133673923-134873923 GCA_964036045.1 Eutreptiella sp. 'Long Island Sound 2002' | reverse complement strand
AATCCCCAGAGGCGCTCATCAGCGCCCGTTGCTACACCTACTCCTGCTGCCACACCCGCTCCTGCCGCAGGTGTCCCCCAGAAGCGCCCCCAAGGGGATAACGCTACCCCTGAAGGGAATAATTCTAAGAAGAGGCGCTTGGCCTGGATGGCAAAGTCCCTCATGGCTGCAGGAGTGGATGTGAAATTCCCTGATGAGGAATAGGGGGTCGGCTCCGAAGAGGAGGACTTGGTTTTCTGGATCCTCGTGAAAATCGGGGATCAGGTTTTTCGAGCGGTGCTTGATACCGGTGCAACACTTTCCATAGTGGCCCGGCGCCTGCTTAAAACTTTCAGGAAAACTAAGACCGTGGCCATAAGAGTAGGGGATGGGCGTACCATCCATTCCTTGGGGGAGGTCGATGTGACCATATGTCTGGGCGACGAAACCGTGACCCAACACTGCAGAGTGTTGGACACTGACGCCTTTGACATCGTCATTGGCACTGACTTTCTAAGAAGAAACCCCCAGGTTAAAATGCTGTCCTTACAGCGTCCTTACTCTTTGCACTGCGACTTTGGCAGTGGGCTATTCTCCGTTCCTTTGGAGCTGTCAGGACGAAAAGAGTCTGGGCTGCGCTACGCAGCCAAGACGAACTATCGTACTGAAAATTACCAACTGGCCCGTCATGTTCTCGAAAATGGACTGGCGGCCCTTCAGGTAAACCTGGATGAGGTCCAGGTGGAATTGTTTGCGAGCCAACAACAGCACATCATGCAGTTGTACTGCTCGAAACAAATGAACAATGCTTTCCGTTTCTTCTGGAAAGCAATGGGCCTAGCGTATGCTAACCCTCCCTTCTCCCTGCTCGCGAAGGTTCTAACCAAGATCGCTTATGAGGGAGGAAGGGTTGTTATGTCCACCCCTGAATGGGGTTGCTCTGGTGAACATGCTTACTGGCGCCGTATGCTTGACCGAATGACCGTGGGAAGAGTGCAACTCCCCGACGGCCCCATCTATGTGCCTGAGGACTCAGACACAGCTATGCAGGCCCCTGAGTGGGCCAGTTTCCTGTCCATCATCGATGGATCTCTCAATCCTGTACCCCTGTGTGACCTGGACCAGGTGCTACTAAAAGAGGTCATGGCCGAAAATCGTGGCCTGACCGTTTATGATCTCAAAAATCGATCTCCTGAGCACCTATCTGCCACACTTACAGGGTGTGAGTCTCCTGATGACTATCTGAAACCTGCAGCTGTAAAAGAGGATGCTGACGACCAACTGTCTGAGATCGCCAGCACTATTCCCTCTGTTGATCCCAGCTGTGTTGACCTAAAACATAGTGCTTTCCTGGCCCAGCTGTTGCTAGAGGAAGTAGATCTAGAGTCAAACTCTGAACCCGCTTCCTCTGTTGGGAAACCAGTGCTACACATGCAGCCTGTGCACACAGGTGAACCCGTGGCCCGGAGTACTGATGCTCTGGCACGGCCTGCTGCTAATAACATGCCATTGTCTGAGCATGACACTCAAGAACTCCGACGGCTGTTGTACCTGAAGGCCGAAGGTATTGAGCGCCAAGAGCGGCTACCACACCTCCGACAGACCTGGAAATACTCCATCTGGTCTGAGGAGGACGATGAGTCCTATACGCTGCCTGATCCTGAGATACCTCTGGTGTATTCTCTACACTATGGGCAGCAACGTCCCCCTGAGTGGGACGATGGTACTGTACCTGCCGAAACTGCTGATCGGCATAAAAAGAAAGAACATGGAAAAAGCAACCTCCATGCTGAGGAGGATTTCCTTCAGAAAGTCGAGAGTCTTAACCTTGACCCCCGCCTGAAGAAACTGCTTATAACCTATGAGGAGGTGTTCGGCGCCTTGCCGCCCCCCCTATCTTGCAAAAAACTGGTCCAGATGGACCTGAAATTGAAACCAGAATTTGAAAAGACGCGAGTGAGGCGTCGTCCCTATCCCGCTCCACAGGAACAGGTTGAAGAAATCGAGCGCCAGATCCAAGAATGCATTGATGCTGGCCTCGTTGAAGAGTATAAACATGGGGACTATCCCCATCACTGCAGCCCCTGTTTCCTTGTTGCTAAACCAGGGTCGACTGCTCTACGTCTTGTTGTAGACTATGGTGAGGTCAACAAGAAAACCCAGAACCACTCAGGGAGTATTCCTAACATGGAAAACACCCTGGAGCGTATTGCCAAATGCAGGTATAAGACCAAAATGGACAAACGCTCTGGTTTCTGGCAGGTTGACCTAACCGCCGCAGCTCAGGAGCTGCTTGCCTTTATAACCCCTAAGGGTCGTGTCTTCAAGTGGAAGGTTATGCCTTTCGGGGTGGCTAACGCCCCAGCGCTCTTCCAGGAGCTTATGAACAAAATTTTGTACATACTGAGGCGCAGGCCTCTAGTACAAGAGTTGATTTCTCGGGGTGCAGAAATGGAGGCTCACATCGACGACGTGAGTTTGGGTACTAATACCAAAGAGGACCATGTCCTTCTCCTCCGTGAATTCTTCACTGTCTGTCAAGAAAGCCATCTCTGAATCAAACTCGAAAAATGCGAGTTTATGAAAGAGGAGATGAAGTATTTGGGTTTCGACGTGGGGTATGGCTGGTGGAAACCAGCCGCGTCTAAGATGCAGCCCCTACAGGACATGCAGATTCGCGATGACCCTAAGAAGGGTCTACACGATGTGAGGAGTTTTGTGGGCGCCTGTAATTTCTATCGGCGTCACATCCACAATTTTACTTACTCCTCTGCACCCCTCACTGACCTAATCAAGAAAACTACTCCCTGGAGGTGGACCTCCAGAGAGGAAGAGTGTTTCCAGGAGTTGAAGAAAAAGATTGCCTCCTCCAACTGCCTGGGAGTGCCCCGCCCTGAGGGCGAGATAGTCCTGATCACTGATGCCAGTGATGTAGGGGGGGGGGGTACGATCTATCAATGGCAGGAGCTTAACCCCGCTGAACTAACCCACTGCCATTATCGTACTACTGGACTGAACCGTGATGGTTCGTTGAAACATGACTATCCTACCAGTGAGTGGCGACTGGTGCCACTGGGACACTGGAATTGGAAATGGAACCAAGCGCGTTCCAACTACAGCACCTATGACCAGGAACTCCTGGCCGGTATGTTGGTGCTATCTTCACAATCCCGACTCCTGGGGTCTAACCCTATTGTCTGGCTGTGTGACCAGGAGCCTGTGAAGTCTTTTCAGAAGGGCCCACCACCAGAAAAAAACCGAAGCTAAAACGGTGGTGGACTTACCTGAGCCAGTTCAGGCTGACATCGCATCATATCCCCGGGATTAAGAATGAACTGTCGGACTATATATCGCGCAACAACTTCGATGCGCTTATTGGTGAGAGCTCTGAGGCGCTCGCCAAAGAGCCTTTCCAGCGTATGGATGTCCAGCTTGACCTGTCCATGCGCACTGCTGGAATCCTGGAGGGTTGGAGTCTAACCGACTATCAGTCAGAGTATGAAGAAATTCTCCAAACCCTCAGCACTGGTCTCGAACCCCGTGTCATTGACGGGCACCAGTGGTATAAAAACAATCAGTACCTCTTCTACGAGGACCGAATTGTAGTGCCTGAGGCACGACTGGATGGGTGCCTACAGTGGTCCCATCTCAGTTCTGGTCAGACTGGCGCTAATCGCTCAGTGGACTTCTTCCGTGAGTGTTTCTACTCTAGTTCAACCCTGACTGAACTGAGGTCGCGTATGCAGACCATTGTGGATGCTTGTGGCTGTCATGCCAGCAAGCAGAGCGACAGTAGGGATAGGGGCCTGATCTCCAGCTTACCCATACCCTATTGTGCTAACTCTCTACTCTACGTGGACTACACCCACGGCCTACCACGCTTTGGCGGCTATGATAGTTGCCTCGTGGTCACCTGTGGTCTATCTCGCTTCACCCGTGTGTTCCCTTGCAATAAGAAAATCACAGGTGAGCAGACTGTAAAAATGTGGGTCGAACAATGGTTCGAACCCTATGGAGCACCTAAACAGGTGCACTCTGATGAAGATGTACGCATCCGCAGTGACACTGGGTGGTACAAACGAGTGCTAAATGCCCTCAACGTGGAGGTAACCACAGGTGTGCCCTACACTCACACGTCTAACCCTCTCTGTGAGAGACAGAACCGTGTGGTGGAGCAAAACTTAAGAATCCTGATGAAACAGGAGCGCACCAAGGACTGGGTACGCCTAGTGCCCTGGGCAGTTCTGTCCATGAACTCACAGCGGAGCTCTTCTACGGGTTTCACCCCCCACGAACTGTTCCATGGAGGACGACCTGCTTGGTTCTTCAAAACCCCCTTTCCTGAGGACTTCAAGAGCCCTGTGGGAGATTGGCTGGAACACAAGCAGTCTCTGGCTAACCAGGCTGGTACTAACCTGAGGCACATTCGTGACCGTGAACAGAGCCGACGGAACCGCCTACGGCGACCTGCCAGCTTCAAGGTTGGTGACCTTGTTTTGGTACACCATTCACGCCTACCCTCCTGGCCACGTAACTGCCTACAGGACCCTTACTTTGGACCCTATCGTATCATCAGGATAGATGGATCCAGGATCCATGTCAGGTGCAGTCCACGTCTAGGTGGTGAACTGCTATGTGCTCCTAAGCAGTTGAGGCACTATCACTCCCCTGACGACTTGTCTTGGGATGAGTGGCGCCTCAGCGACAGTGAGATTGAACGTATAGACCTAGAGAACGCTGCCAGTCCAGAGGAGGCAGACGAACTCGAAGAGATGACTGCCGATGAGATGGCAGTCGATGGTTACTACGTGGTTGCAGGAATTGCTCGCCACGAGTATAAACAGGGCTGGAAATTCCTTACCCTGTGGGATGGCTATGGTTTGTCTGAGGCGACCTGGGAACCTATGTCAGCCTTCATACAACCAGATGGGAGTATCAACCCCATCTTCCGCACTTACCTCGTTGAGAACAACGAGGGTCAGCTCCTAACCCGTGCTGAGACTATGTCCCAGCGTAAGAAGCGAAGCTAATTTCCCTGTGTCAGTCTACTGACAGGTGCAGTGAGCACTCTGTCTGTGCCCTGCAGACCCATGCCTATGGTTTCCAGCGTGAGCCAGGTGGCCGCTTATCAAGATTGCAGCCACCCAGCGAGTGTTTGCCTTGTTGACCATGTGTTGCATGGGTACTGCCCTAATGTAATGACCTTGGTGAGCCAACGAAGAACGGTGGCTTACTACACCAGGGGGGAATGACAAGCAAGGTGTTATGAGGCAAGGTGTGTCTTCCCTCCTTGGGGACAAGCGAGCCCACAGTTAGGACCCCTGACTGGTCCAGACCCATGGGGTTCTACCCTTCCTTACAGGGTTTACCATACCCCTAAGTGTGCTACGTATGTCTGTATGTGTCTCACTTCACTCCCCAGCGTGGCTCCCGGAGACCGGGTTTCGCTGACGTCGGACCGAAGGTCCTAATCAGGTACTATTACCACTCCTATGGCGCCCAATTTCTGTGCTGGCGCCTATCCTTGGGGTTTGACGGCAAAAGCCCTACCTACTAAGAGGGGAGGGGTGGCCAAGTGTGCTGAGGGCATACAAAACGCCCATTTTTGCTACAGGCCAAAAGCTAACGCACTCCCCTGCCCACGAGGAAAAGCACGCGGGACAGGAGACACCACTACACTACACTCACTAACGCCAGCACCGGCCTTCGAAGGCAGGGTGAGCACTCATCACTTGCACTCCACTCCTGCCAGGCATGCTGACCCTAACCCCTACACACGCTACTTGGGGTTGCTGTCCAGGAAGACTCAGGCCCTAGTGGCCCTCCTGTGAAAAGGACAAGAGAACACAGCGCTCCTAAGCAGCTGTGGCCTAACAGGGGACGCCACAACGCGTTTCCCCTGCTAGGGCTTGGAGGGAAGGGGTGCTCTCGTTGCGTGCACAGCGCAGATGTCGTTGAGGTTGAACTGCCCTCGCCAGTAATGGCTGAGGCACAGTGATTTGATTTGTGATCAGCGCCCCTGTTTTGCTGGGGCAGAAAAATGGTAGCCGCCGAAGGCAGCTGCTGCGTGCACCAATCACCCTTAACCTCTCCCACCTGTACAAAAGAGGCAGATGAAGGGGCGTTTGCGACTGAGGAACCAAGCCACACTCCAGGTATTATACCCTTCTCAGTGTGACCTATAATACACTGTTCGCAAACACGCTGCAGATGCAGCTACCCCTGTCAAGCAAGCAAGCTTTAAGAAACTCCTCGGGTTCTCTTGAAGAACGTACCGAGGAGCCTCTGGGTAACCTAAACAAGGTTTGCCGTGCGCAATTGGCGTGGCCTACCCTTTAATGCATCATGTGCACGCAGGGAAGGGAGGCTGAACCGTTGACTCAACCAGGAGGTGAGCTCCTCCTGGGCTAACCTACCTTACTCACCATGCATCGTGTGAATGCCGAATTGAAACGAACACAAAACAAACCTAAGCGTTTTAAGCAACTCAACTTTAACGCCGCGGCCGCACACGGACAAACGCTTTTTGTCTTACCTGTAAAGAAGAAAACAAGGGTGAATTTCGGACACAGGTAAAGCGTCACAGGGTGTGGATGCCTAGATTAGGCACATGCATCGCGAGCACAGCGCATATTCTAACCCTACGTGCGCGCTGCGCGCTCCATTCGCATCACATACCTTTCATTCCTGCTTTCACCTGTGCAGAGCACGAGAGAAGAACACCCGACCCCCCAACGAGCACAGCGTTGACAACCCTAACGTTTTGACGAAACAACCAACACGAACGCAATGCGTGAGTGTGAGGTGACACAGACATACCTGAGAGACGGGTTGTTGAACTGCTCTGTGGTGTGGGCTGATTTTGAATGCTTGACTCTGAAGTTTATAAAAATTTTGATGCAACTGTGCAAAAATTTTCTTTAAAACTTTAAAAACTACGGCTCATACCTTCTTTTCCAAAAGCCGTTTACGCTTGCGCAACCCTTTTCTTGGCGTCCGCTTCCTTTGCGCTTGTCTGCGACTTTAAGTTATGTGTAGAAATGACGATTTCCCGCGTGGTTTCGTCGATTTTCAACGATTTCACTTGCTAAATCGCAACCCCTTCCGCTAAACCGCAGGAATCACTCCCTGCTGGTTCCATTTTCTATTTTTTCCAGCTCCTGGGGGTTTGTGTCCTCCATTGGGAGTATTGCTCCGCCCTGGCCCTTGGTCAGGACGTATACGAAAACGCTGTTTATACAGCGATAGCCGTCCGCATTAGAGCGTCCTGCGTTAGGGAGTCCTGGGTTCAAATCCCACTCGCCCCAAACTTTTTCCAAAAGTTTTCGCCGCACGCCGGCGACTTTTGAGGAATGCCCCTTCGAAGGGACATCATTCACGGTACATTACACTGTTTTTCAAGGGTCCCTACAGTGTGATAGGCTTCTTTGAAGTGATGAAGATGTTTTTGGCAAGTTTAATGCATTTTTTGAGGTAATTTTGGGAATATTTGAGCCTTTTTCCTTGGTCCTACTAGCTTAGCTAACTAGTACTCCAGGGGGGAGTAAGAAAAAGTCACTGCCATGTCTTTCTTGGAGGGCTTGATCCAGGCTAAGCCCCCCTTAAAACCCTTTGTTGATGCTGAGACAAACTTAAGTGTTTTTATCACTCTTTTGTTGCCTAAAGTACACTTTCTCAAAGTAACTAGGGTTGTGACCCTAGCCCCCCCCCATGAAGTTCACCCCTACCACTCAACTGAGCGGAGGTACCTTCCTTCATGGAGGACATACCAAAATAAATCAGGCACTTCATGCTTGTTGGCCTTGGAGGTTAAGCCTAAGTGGTCTCCCACCCCAAGACCCCTATACTCAATTGTTTCTACCACTTATTGTGGTCCTACTTTGTAACTGTTTCTGAATTCAGTTGCTTGGCCAAGTCATTTTCTGTGTGGTCCTGACATCTATGCCCCTCAGTCCTAACCAGCACCATTTCACCCAAAAGAGTGCACATGAAGTGCCTATTACAACCTCTGAGGCTAGAGTCTGACCAATTTTCACATAAAACCTTTTGTATTATCCATTTGTGATTGAATCTATGTGCATATACCTGCTTTGTCTATCTGCAGCCCTTCTGTGTTACACTGGATTCCAAAACCAATCAATGATTCGATCCACATTCAGTCCTTGCTCTACTTGCTGCTTTGGTTTGGGGTTTTCAACTACAAAACCTGCAGGAATACATCAAAAGACCTAGGGCATAATTCAAGGACATCACCCATGCCTCACACTGTGTACAACATACCGCATATCCCGTACCTCGTATCCCGTACCTCATGACTCATGTCTCAAACCTCGTATCCCGTACTGTATAAGCGAGACAACTGTCGCCACAGCTGCCTGTTGCCTAAAATCGCCAAAAGTCAACAGGCGGGATTATTCGAGCAGATACCCGGATAATTGATTGCACAGTACATTCAGATTACATGATTCCATGATTTCGGATCGATTTCTCGTGCCAGAAATCGAAATCGCAAATCCGCCAGATGCCATTTGACGGGCACGCGCGCGCGCCAGCAACAGCGTGCACAATTGGGCGGATTTTTTGGGTATGACGAACGACGACGACGAACGAACGAACGAACGAATCATAGCACAATTAAATATAACTAGTGCGAATGCCCGCGCTTGAAGCGCGGGCCATATCACCGTATCACTATAGCACCATATCTCACACTGCAGCGCATTTCACATACCCAATACAACACACCTCATGTCCCGTACCTCATATCCCGTGCCACATGACTCATGTCTCCAACATCATATCCCGTACTCTATGAGTTAAACTTACCCCTCCTAAACTGTACTCTGATAGCACATTTGACACCGCGATTCGCATAATCCATATTTCCAAACACATCACCCATACCTCACACTGTGTACAACATACCGCATATCCCGTACCTCGTATCCCGTACCTCATGACTCATGTATCAAACCTCATATCCCGTACTCTATAAGCGAGAGAACTGTCGCCACTGCTGCCTGTTGGCTAAAATCGCCAAAAGTGAAAAGGCGGGATTATTCGTGCAGATACCCGAAAAATCGATTGTACAGTACATACAGATTTTTAAAACACGTGATTCCATGATTTCAGATCGATTTGTCGTGCCAGAAATCGAAATCGCAAATCCGCCAGATGCCATTTGACGGGCACGGGCGCGCGCCAGCAGCAGCGTGCACAATTCGGCGGATTTTTTGGGTAACGAACGACGACGACGACAAACGACGACGACGAACCATAGCACAATTAAATATAATAAGACTAGTGCGAATGCCCGCGCTTGAAGCGCGGGCCATATCACCGTATCACCATAGCACCATATTACACACTTCACCGCATTTCACATACCCAATACAACACACCTCATGTCCCGTACCTCATATCCCGTGCCACATGACTCATGTCTCAAACATCATATCCCGTACTCTATGAGTGAAACTTACCCCTCCTAAACTGTACTCTGACACCACATTTGACACCGCAATTCGCATAATCCATATTTCCAAACACATCACCCATACCTCACACTGTGTACAACATACCGCATATCCCGTACCTCGTATCCCGTACCTCATGACTCATGTCTCAAACCTCATATCCCGTACTCTATCAAACATCATATCCCGTACTCTATGAGTGAAATATACCCCTCCTAAGCTGTACTCTGACACCACATTTGACACCGCGATTCGCATAATCCATATTTCCAAACACATCACCCATGCCTCACACTGTGTACAACATACCGCATATCCCGTACCTCGTATCCCGTACCTCATGACTCATGTCTCAAACCTCATATCCCGTACTCTATAAGCGAGAGCGCCACTGCTGCCTGTTGGCTAAAATCGCCAAAAGTCAACAGGCGGGATTATTCGTGCAGATACCCGGATAATCGATTGTACAGTACATACAGATTTTTAAAACACATGATTTTAATGATTTCAGATCGATTTCTCGTGCCAGAAATCGAAATCGCAAATCCGCCAGATGCCATTTGACGGGCACGCGCGCGCGCCAGCAGCAGCGTGCACAATTGGGAGGATTTTTTGGGTATGACGAACGACGACGAACGAACAAACAAACAAACGAACGAACGAACGAACGTCCATACCACAATTAAATATATTAACTAGAGCGAATGCCCGCGCTTGAAGCGCGGGCCATATCACCATATCACCATAGCACCATATCTCACACCGCACCGCATTTCGCATACCCAATACAACACACCTCATGTCCCGTACCTCATATATCCCGTGCCACCTGACTCATGTCTCAAACATCATATCCCGTACTCTATGAGTGAAATTTACCCCTCCTAAACTGTCTTTACCGTGCGAATGCCCGCGCTTGAAGCGCGGGCCGTATCACCATATCACCATAGCACCATATCTCACACCGCACCGCATTTCGCATACCCAATACAACACACCTCATGTCCCGTACCTCATATCCCGTGCCACCTGACTCATGTCTCAAACATCATATCCCGTACTCTATGAGTGAAACCTACCCCTCCTAAACTGTACTCTGACACCACATTTGACACCGCGATTCGCATAATCCATATTTCCAAACACATCACCCATACCTCACACTGTGTACAACATACCGCATATCCCGTACCTCGTATCCCGTACCTCACTCAAACATCATATCCCGTACTCTATGAGTGAAATTTACCCCTCCTAAACTGTACTCTGACACCACATTTGACACCGCGATTCGCATAATCCATATTTCCAAACACATCACCCATACCTCACACTGTGTACAACATACCGCATATCCCGTACCTCGTATCCTGTACCTCACTCAAACATCATATCCCGTACTCTATGAGTGAAATTTACCCCTCCTAAACTGTACTCTGACACCACATTTGACACCGCGATTCGCATAATCCATATTTCCAAACACATCACCTATACCTCACACTGTGTACACCATACCGCATATCCCGTACCTCGTATCCCGTACCTCATGACTCATGTCTCAAACCTCATATCCCGTACTGTATAAGCGAGAGAACTGTCGCCACTGCTGCCTGTTGGCTAAAATCGCCAAAAGTCAACAGGCGGGATTATTCGTGCAGATACCCGGATAATCGATTGTACAGTACATTCAGATTACATGATTCCATGATTTCAGATCGATTTGTCGTGCCAGAAATCGAAATCGCAAATCCGCCAGATGCCATTTGACGGGCACGCGCGCGCGCCAGCAGCAGGGTGCACGATTGGGCGGATTTTTTGGGTATGACGAACGACGACGACGACGACGACGAACCATAGCACAATTAAATATAATAACTAGTGCGAATGCCCGCGCTTGAAGCGCGGGCCATATCACCATATCACCATAGCACCATATCTCACACCGCACCGCATTTCACATACCCAATACAACACACCTCATGTCCCGTACCTCATATCCCGTGCCACCTGACTCATGTCTCAAACATCATATCCCGTACTCTATGAGTGAAACTTACCCCTCCTAAACTGTACTCTGACAGCACATTTGACACCGCGATTCGCATAATCCATATTTCCAAACACATCACCCATACCTCACACTGTGTACAACATACCGCATATCCCGTACCTCGTATCCCGTACCTCACTCAAACATCATATCCCGTACTCTATGAGTGAAATTTACCCCTCCTAAACTGTACTCTGACACCACATTTGACACCGCGATTCGCATAATCCATATTTCCAAACACATCACCTATACCTCACACTGTGTACACCATACCGCATATCCCGTACCTCGTATCCCGTACCTCATGACTCATGACTCAAACCTCATATCCCGTACTCTATAAGCGAGAGAACTGTCACCACTGCTGCCTGTTGGCTAAAATCGCATAAAGTCAACAGGCGGGATTATTCGTGCAGATACCCGGATAATCGATTGTACAGTACATACACATTTTTAAAAAACGTGATTCCATGATTTCAGATCGATTTCTCGTGCCAGAAATCGAAATCGCAAATCCGCCAGGCGCCATTTGACGGGCACGCGCGCGCGCCAGCAGCAGCGTGCACAATTGGGAGGATTTTTTGGGTATGACGAACGACGACGAACGAACGAACGAACGAACGAACGAACGAACGAACGTCCATACCACAATTAAATATAATAACTAGTGCGAATGCCCGCGCTTGAAGCGCGGGCCATATCACCATATCACCATAGCACCATATCTCACACCGCACCGCATTTCACATACCCAATACAACACACCTCATGTCCCGTACCTCATATCCCGTGCCACCTGACTCATGTCTCAAACATCATATCCCGTACTCTATGAGTGAAACTTACCCCTCCTAAACTGTACTCTGATAGCACATTTGACACCGCGATTCGCATAATCCATATTTCCAAACACATCACCCATACCTCACACTGTGTACAACATACCGCATATCCCGTACCTCGTATCCCGTACCTCATGACTCATGTCTCAAACCTCATATCCCGTACTCTATAAGCGAGAGAACTCGCCAAAATCGCCAAAAGTGAAAAGGCGGGATTATTCGTGCAGATACCCGGAAAATCGATTGTACAGTACATACAGATTTTTAAAACACGTAATTCCATGATTTCATTCCTCGTGCCAGAAATCGAAATCGCAAATCCGCCAGATGCCATTTGACGGGCACGCGCGCGCGCCAGCAGCAGCGTGCACAATTGGGAGGACTTTTTGGGTATGACGAACAACGACGACGACGAACGACGACGAACCATAGCACAATTAAATATAATAACTAGTGCGAATGCCCGCGCTTGAAGCGCGGGCCATATCACCATATCACCATAGCACCATATCTCACACCGCATCGCATTTCGCATACCCAATACAACACACCTCATGTCCCGTACCTCATATATCCCGTGCCACCTGACTCATGTCTCAAACATCATATCCCGTACTCTATGAGTGAAATTTACCCCTCCTAAACTGTATTTACCGTGCGAATGCGCGCGCTTGAAGCGCGGGCCATATCACCATATCACCATAGCACCATATTTCACACCGCACCGCATTTCGCATACCCAATACAACACACCTCATGTCCCGTACCTCATATCCCGTGCCACCTGACTCATGTCTCAAACATCATATCCCGTACTCTATGAGTGAAACCTACCCCTCCTAAACTGTACTCTGACACCACATTTGACACCGCGATTCGCATAATCCATATTTCCAAACACATCACCCATACCTCACACTGTGTACAACATACCGCATATCCGGTACCTCGTATCCCGTACCTCATGACTCATGTCTCAAACCTCATATCCCGTACTCTATAAGCGAGAGAACTGTCGCCACTGCTGCCTGTTGGCTAAAATCGCCAAAAGTCAACAGGCGGGATTATTCGTGCGGATACCCGGATAATCGATTGTACAGTACATTCAGATTACATGAATCCATGATTTCAGATCGATTTGTCGTGCCAGAAATCGAAATCGCAAATCCGCCAGATGCCATTTGACGGGCACGCGCGCGCGCCAGCAGCAGCGTGCACAATTGGGAGGATTTTTTGGGTATGACGAACGACGACGACGACGACGACGAACAACGAACGTCCATAGCACAATTAAATATAATAAGACTAGTGCGAATGCCCGCGCTTGAAGCGCGGGCCATATCTCCATATCACCATAGCACCATATCTCACACTGCACCGCATTTCGCAAACCCAATACAACACACCTCATGTCCTGTACCTCATATCCCGTGCCACATGACTCATGTCTCAAACATCATATCCCGTACTCTATGAGTGAAATGTACCCCTCCTAAACTGTACCCTGACACCACATTTCACAACGCGATTTGCATAATCCATATTTCCAAACACATCACCCATGCCTCACACTGTGTACAACATACCGCATATCCCGTACCTCGTATCCCGTACCTCATGACTCATGTCTCAAACCTCATATCCCGTACTCTATGACTGAAATATACCCCTGCTAAACTGTACTCTGACACCACATTTGACACCGCGATTCCCATAATCCATATTTCGAAACACATCACCCATACCTCACACTGTGTACAACATACCGCATATCCCGTACCGGGTATCCCGTACCTCATGACTCATGTCTCAAACCTCATATCCCGTACTCTATAAGCGAGAGAACTGTACTCTATGAGTGACATTTACCCCTCCTAATGACTCATGTCTCAAACATCGTATCCCGTACTCCAAGAGTGAAATTTACCCCTCATAAACTGTACTGTGACACCACATTGGACACCGCGATTCCCATAATCTATATTTCCAAACACATCACCCATACCTCACACTGTGTACAACATACCGCATATCCCGTACCTCGTATCCCGTACCTCATGACTCATGTCTCAAACCTCATATCCCGTACTCTATAAGCGAGAGCGCCACTGCTGGCGGTTGGCTAAAATCTCCAAAAGTCAACAGGCGGGATGATTCGTGCGGATACCCGGATAATCGATTGTACAGTACATACAGATTTTTAAAACACGTGATTCCATGATTTCAGATCGATTTGTCGTGCCCGAAATCGAAATCGCAAATCCGCCAGATGCCATTTGACGGGCACGCGCGCGCGCCAGCAGCAGCGTGCACAATTGGGAGGATTTTTTGGGTATGACGAACTACGACGACGACGACGAACGAACGAACGTCCATACCACAATTAAATATATTAACTAGTGCGAATGCCCGCGCTTGAAGCGCGGGCCATATCACCATATCACCATAGCACCATATCTCACACCGCACCGCATTCGCATACCCAATACAACACACCTCATGTCCCGTACCTCATATCCCGTGCCACATGACTCATGTCTCAAACATCATATCCTGTACCCTATGAGTGAAATTTACCCCTCCTAAACTGTACTCTGACACCACATTTGACACCGCAATTCGCAAAATCCATATTTCCAAACACATCACCCATACCTCACACTGTGTACAACATACCGCATATCCCGCACCTCGTATCCCGTAGCTCACTCAAACATCATATCCCGTACTCTATGAGTCAAATTTACCCCTCCTAAAATGTACTCTGACACCACATTTGACACCACGATTGGCATAGTGCGAGTGCAAATGCCCGCGCTCGAATCGCGGGCCATATCACCATATCACCATATCACCATAGCACCATATCTCACACCGCACCGCATTTCGCATACCCAACACAACACCCCTCATGTTCCGTACCTCATATCCCGTGCCACATGACTCATGTCTCAAACATCATATCCCGTACTCTATGAGTGAAACTTACCCCTCCTAAACTGTACTCTGACACCACATTTGACACCGTGATTCGCATAATCCATATTTCCAAACACATCACCCATACCTCACACTGTGTACAACATACCGCATATCCCGTACGTTGTATCCCGTACCCCATGACTCATGTCTCAAACCTCATATCCCGTACTCTATGAGTGAAATTTACCCCTCCTAAAATGTAATTTGACACCACATTTGACACCACGATTTGCATAGTGCGAGTGCAAATGCCCGCGCTCGAAGCGCGGGCCATATCACCATATCACCATAGCACCATATCTCACACCGCACCGCATTGCGCATACCGAACACAAGACGCCTCATGTCCCGTACCTCATATCCCGTGCCACATGACTCATGTCTCAAACATCACATCCCGTACTCTATGAGTGCAATTTACCCCTCCTAAACTTTACTCTGACACCACATTTGACACCGCGATTCGCATAATCCATATTTCCAAACACATCACCCATGCCTCACACTGTGTACAACATACCGCATATCCCGTACCTCGTATCCCGTACCTCATGACTCATGTCTCAAACCTCATATCCCGTACTCTATAAGGGAGAGCGCCACTGCTGCCTGTTGGCTAAAATCGCCAAAAGTCAACAGGCGGGATTATTCGTGCAAATACCCGGATAATCGATTGTGCAGTACATACAGGTTTTCAAAACACATGATTCCATGATTTCAGATCGATTTCTCGTGCCAGAAATCAAAATCGCAAATCCGCCAGATGCCATTTGACGGGCACGCGCGCGCGCCAGCAGCAGCGTGCACAATTGGGCGGATTTTTTGGGTATGACGAACGACGACGACCACAAACGACGACGAACCATAGCACAATTAAATATTATAACTAGTGCGAATGCCCGCGCTTGAAGCGCGGACCATATCACCATATCACCATAGCACCATATCTCACACTGCACCGCATTTCACATACCCAATACAACACACCCCATGTCCCGTACCTCATATCCCGTACCTCATGACTCATGTCTCAAACATCATATCCCGTACTCTATGAGTGAAATATACCCCTCCTAAGCTGTACTCTGACAGCACATTTGACACCGCGATTCGCATAATCCATATTTCCAAACACATCACCCATACCTCACACTGTGTACAACATACCGCATATCCCGTACCTCGTATCCCGTACCTCATGACTCATGTCTCAAACCTCATATCCCGTACTCTATAAGCGAGAGCGCCACTGCTGCCTGTTGGCTAAAATAGCCAAAAGTCAACAGGCGGGATTATTCGTGCGGATACCCGGATAATCGATTGTGCAGTACACACAGGTTTTCAAAACACATGATTCCATGATTTCAGATCGATTTCTCGTGCCAGAAATCGAAATCGCAAATCCGCCAGATGCCATTTGACGGGCACGCGCGCGCGCCAGCAGGAACGTGCACAATTGGGCGGATTTTTTGGGTATGACGAACTACGACGACGACGACGAACGAACGAACGTCCATACCACAATTAAATATATTAACTAGTGCGAATGCCCGCGCTTGAAGCGCGGGCCATATCACCATATCACCATAGCACCATATCTCACACTGCACCGCATTTCACATACCCAATACAACACACCTCATGTCGCGTACCTCATATCCCGTGCCATCTGACTCATGTCTCAAACATCATATCCCGTACTCTATGAGTGAAACTTACCTCTCCTAAACTGTACTCTGACATCACATTTGACACCGCGATTAGCATAATCCATATTTCCAAACACATCACCCATACCTCACACTGTGTACAACATACATACCGCATATCCCGTACCTCGTATCCCGCACCTCACTCAAACATCATATCCCGTCCTCTATGAGTGAAATTTACCCCTCCTAAACTGTACTCTGACACCACATTTGACACCGCCATTCGCATAATCCATATTTCCAAACACATCACCCATGCCTCACACTGTGTACAACATACCGCATATCCCGTACCTCGTATCTCGTACCTCATGACTCATGTCTCAAACCTCATATCCCGTACTCTATAGGCGAGAGAACTGTCGCCACTGCTGCCTGTTTCCTAAAATCGCCAAAAGTCAACAGGCGGGATCATTCGTGCAGATACCCGGATAATCGATTGTACAGTACATACAGATTTTTAAAACACATGATTCCATGATTTCAGATCGATTTCTCGTGCCAGAAATCGAAATCGCAAATCCGCCAGATGCCATTTGACGGGCACGCGCGCGCGCCATCAGCAGCGTGCACGATTGGGAGGACTTTTTGGGTATGACGAACGACGACGACGACGACGACGAACGACGACGAACCATAGCACAATTAAATATATCTAGTGCGAATGCCCGCGCTTGAAGCGCGGGCCATATCACCATATCACCATAGCACCATATCTCAGACTGCACCGCATTTCACATACCCAATACAACACACCCCATGTCCCGTACCTCATATCCCGTACCTCATGACTCATGTCTCAAACATCATATCCCGTACTCTATGAGTGAAATATACCCCTCCTAAGCTGTACTCTGACACCACATTTGACACCGCGATTCGCATATTCCATATTTCCAATCAGATCACCCATGCCACACTGTGTACAACATACCGCATATCCCGTACCTCGTATCCCGTACCTCATGACTCATGTCTCAAACCTCATATCCCGTACTCTATAAGCGAGAGCGCCATGTTGGCTAAAATCGCCAAAAGTCAACAGGCGGGATTATTCCTGCAGATACCCGGAACATCGATTGTGCAGTACATACAGATTTTTGAAACACGTGATTCGGTGATTTCAGATCGATTTCTCGTGCCAGAAATCGAAATCGCAAATCCGCCAGATGCCATTTGACGGGCACGCGCGCGCGCCAGCAGCAGCGTGCACAATTGGGAGGATTTTTGGGTATGACGAACGACGACGACGACGACGACGACGAACCATAGCACAATTAAATATAATAACTAGTGTGAATGCCCGCGCTTGAAGCGGCAGCCATATCACCGTATCACCATAGCACCATATCTCACACTGCACCGCATTTCACATACCCAATACAACACATCTCATGTCCCGTACCTCATATCCCGTGCCACATGACTCATGTCTCAAACATCATATCCCGTACTCTATGAGTGAAATATACCCCTCCTAAAATGTACTCTGATAGCACATTGGACACCGCAATTCGCATAATCCATATTTCCAAACACATCACCCATACCTCACACTGTGTACAACATACCGCATATCCCGTACCTCGTATCCCGTACCTCATGACTCATGTCTCAAACCTCATATCCCGGACTCTATCAAACATCATATCCCGTACTCTATGAGTGAAATTTACCACTCCTAAATTGTACTCTGACACCACATTTGACACTGCGATTCCAACATTCCATATATCCAAACACATCACCCATGCCTCACACTGTGTACAACATACCGCATATCCCGTACCTCGTATCCCGTACCTCATGACTCATGTCTCAAACCTCATATCCCGTACTCCATAAGTGAGAGAACTGTCGCCACTGCTGCCTGTTGGCTAAAATCGCCAAAAGTCAACAGGCGGGATTCTTCGTGCAGATACCCGGATAATCGATTCTGCAGCACATACAGGTTTTCAAAACACATGATTCCATGATTTCAGATCGATTTCTCGTGCCAGAAATCGAAATCGCAAATCTGCCAGATGCCATTTGACGGGCACGCGCGCGCGCCAGCAGCAGCGTGCACAATTGGGAGGATTTTTTGGGTATGACGAACGACGACGACGACAAACGACGACGAACCATAGCACAATTAAATATAATAGTGCGAATGCCCGCGCTTGAAGCGCGGGCCATATCACCATATCACCATAGCACCATATCTCACACCGCACCGCATTTCGCATACCCAATAAAACACACCTCATGTCCCGTACCTCATATCCCGTGCCACCTGACTCATGTCTCAAACATCATATCCTATAGTCTATGAGTGAAATTTACCCCCCCTAAACTGTCTTTACCGTGCGAATGCCCATGCTTGAAGCGCGGGCCATATCACCATATCACCATAGCACCATATCTCACACCGCACCGCATTTCGCATACCCAATACAACACACCTCATGTCCCGTACCTCATATTCCGTGCCACCTGACTCATGTCTCCAACATCATATCCCGTACTCTATGAGTGAAACCTACCCTTCCTAAATTGTACTCTGACACCACATTTGACACCGCGATTCGCATAATCCATATTTCCAAACACATCACCCATACCTCACACTGTGTACGACACACCGCATATCCCGTACCTCGTATCCCGTACCTCACTCAAACATCATATCCCGTACTCTATGAGTCAAATTTACCCCTCCTAAACTGTACTCTGACACCACATTTGACGCCGCGATTCGCATATTCCATAATTCCAAACACATCACCCATGCCTCACACTGTGTACAACATACCGCATATCCCGTACCTCGTATCCCGTACCTCATGACTCATGTCTCAAACCTCATATCCCGTACTCTATAAGCGAGAGCGCCACTGCTGCCTGTTGGCTAGAATCGCCAAAAGTCAACAGGCGGGATGATTCGTGCACATACCCAGATAATCGATTCTACAGTACATACAGATTTCGAAAACACATGATTCCATGATTTCAGATCGATTTGTCGTGCCAGAAATCGAAATCGCAAATCCGCCAGATGCCATTGGACGGGCACGCGCGCGCGCCAGCAGCAGCGTGCACAATTGGGCGGATTTTTTGGGTATGACGAACGACGACGACGACGACGACGAACGAACCATAGCAAAATTAAATATATTATAACTAGTGCGAATGCCCGCGCTTGAAGCGCGGGCCATATCACCATATCACCATAGCACCATATCTCAAACCGCACCGCATTTCGCATACCCAATACAACACACCTCATGTCCCGTACCTCATATCCCGTGCCACATGACTCATGTCTCAAACATCATATCCCGTACGCTATGAGTAAAATTTACCCCTCCTAAACTGTACTCTGACACCACATTTGACACCGCAATTCGCATAATCCATATTTCCAAACACATCACCCATACCTCACACTGTGTACCACATACCGCATATCCCGTACCTCGTATCCCGTACCTCATGACTCATGTCTCAAACCTCATATCCCGTACTCTATCAAACATCATATCCCGTACTCTATGAGTGAAATATACCCCTCCTAAAATGTACCCTGACACCACATTTGACACCGCGATTCGCATATTCCATAATTCCAAACACATCACCCATGCCTCACACTGTGTACAACATACCGCATATCCCGTACCTCGTATCCCGTACCTCACTCAAACATCATATCCCGTACTCTATGAGTGAAATTTACCCCTCCTAAACTGTACTCTGACACCACATTTCACACCGCGATTCGCATAATCCATATTTCCAAACACATCACCTATACCTCACACTGTGTACAACATACCGCATATCCCGTACCTCGTATCCCGTACCTCATGACTCATGTCTCAAACCTCATATCCCGTACTCTATAAGCGAGAGAACTGTCACCACTGCTGCCTGTTGGCTAAAATCGCCAAAAGTCAACAGGTGGGATGATTCGTGCGGATACCCGGATAATCGATTGTACAGTACATACAGATTTTTAAAACACGTGATTCCATGATTTCAGATCGATTTCTCGTGCCAGAAATCGAAATCGCAAATCCGCCAGATGCCATTTGACGGGCACGCGCGCGCGCCAGCAGCAGCGTGCACGATTGGGAGGATTTTTGGGGTATGACGAGCGACGACGAACGAACGAACGAACGAACGAACGAACGAACGAACGAACGAACGAACGTCCATAGCACAATGAAATATAATAACTAGTGCGAATGCCCGCGCTTGAAGCGCGGGCCATATCACCATATCACCATAGCACCATATCTCACACCGCACCGCATTTCGCAAACCCAATACAACATACCTCATGTCCCGTACCTCACATCCCGTGCCACATGACTCATTTCTCAAACATCATATCCCGTACTCTATGAGTGAAATTTACCCCCCCTAAACTGTACTTTGACACCACATTTGACACGGCAATTCGCATAATCCATATTTCCAAACACATCACCCATGCCTCACACTGTGTACAACATACCGCATATCCCGTACCTCGTATCCCGTACCTCATGACTCATGTCTCAAACCTCATATCCCGTACTGTATAAGCGAGAGAACTGTCGCCACTGCTGCCTGTTGGCTAAAATCGCCAAAAGTCAACAGGCGGGATTATTCGTGCAGATACCCGGATAATCGATTGTACAGTACATTCAGATTACATGAATCCATGATTTCAGATCGATTTGTCGTGCCAGAAATCGAAATCGCAAATCCGCCAGGGCCATTTGACGGGCACGCGCGCGCGCCAGCAGCAGCGTGCACGATTGGGAGGATTTTTTGGGTATGACGAACGACGACGACGACGACGACGAACAACGAACGTCCATAGCACAATTAAATATAATAAGAGAGAGAGAGAGAGAGAGAGAGAGAGAGAGAGAGTCCCGCATAGCCATTCTCTGCCGCAAGGTCCTCACAGCCCTTGCCCACCCCTACTCATGAGCCCACTCAGCGAATTTCTGTCTGCGCTGTACCATTTGTGGCCTGTTAATTACAAATTCGATGTAAATATTTGTTGCATGGTTGAATCGTTTTAATTTCAGCATTTCAGAACTGATGAGGGCTTTGTTTTAAAGCCGAAACGCCTATTGTGGCACATCACTTTGGGGATCATTGATCACGATACACATCCGCCTTTGGGATGCAGCGTTCTAGGGCGTGGTGCGGAACCCCCCCAATTTTGGGTGTTGTTAATATGGTTGGAACCCGGAATTTCACATGTTACAAGGGTGCACTATGATGCAACAATGTGCCTTCCATGTATTGTTTGCTCGATATTGCCCGTTTTGCACTTTTTGCGATTTGATCTTTGTGTGCTCTAACTAGTTATCGCGGGGTTAGAACGGGGTTAGAGCACTAGTTATCGCGTGGGTTATCGCGCGATAACCTAGTTATCGCGGGGGTTATCGCGGGGGTTATCGCGCGATAACTAGTTATCGCGTGGGTTATCGCGTGGGTTATCGCGCTTCATTTTATGTTTCCCCTTTTCGCTTTAGCTCTCAAAGCCTTCGTATTCTTTGATAATGGCCCTTGCTGCTGCCCACGCTTGGTGCGAGCACCATCAAAAGCTCCTTGGGGTCCGTCGCCTTGGCGGTCCTGAGGGGTTTACGATGGGTGATGCCAATGTGAGGCGCCCTGTGGCGACCCGCTTTGAACATGGTGTGGACTTTGGACTCCTTGTCCATAAGTCCCCCTTCATGGCGGACGACCGAGACCCCCTGGTTCTCAGCAACTACATCTTCGAGTTGCTAGAGGTAAATCCAGGGGATGCTGGATTTTTGATCCAGCTTCATCCGGACGATGTGGACGCGGTGGTGGAGTCCGTCACCGCCCATGCCGAGAAGGGTGCGGGGACGAAGACGACCCTCTATGTGGGTCAGGAGGAGGAGGAAGTGGAGGAAGTGGAGGAGGAGGAGGAGGATGCGGGGGGGGTGGGGGCTGGGGGGAGGAAGGAGAAGCCCCACAACCCCCTCATGATTAGTGTCCAGAAGGTAAGGATTGTGTATTGCTTGCCGTCGCCGGTTGAGGCCTCCGTTGGCTTCCCGTTGGTGGTTGGACGGTATTTTGTCAAAAGGCTATTTTTTACCAAAAAAAAAACACATGTAGGTATATATCATGTGATATGATATGTTGTGCAATATGCATAAGTATGTATATTCAGTGTATATAACATGCAGAAGTGGATCACATTTGACATTTCGGATGGGACATCAAGCAAAAATGCTTCTTATGGTCTTCTGCTTTGCTCATATGGTGCTCTTTTGTGTGTACAATTGGTTTTGGGGTTGGAGAGTCATGAGTACTTGCAAGGGGGGGGGTAGTTGATGAGAATGGTGGCATGGGTGGAAGGTAGAAAGTCTCCGTATACTCCCAGTATACGGCCGTATACTTCGGAGTATACGGCCGTATACTTCCGAGTATACGGCAAGAATACTTCTCCAATACTTCGAGTATACTGACAAATACCTCAAAATGTGTGGATTACCACACACATGTGTGGGTGTATGGAATTGGCTTTATGGTTTTTTGACCCCCCCCCCCTATTTTCAAGGTGCTAAACTCATTTTTTCATATCCCATGGGCACACGGAACGACTAGGTGCATGTGACAAAATGGCTGTTTTGGGGGGGTATTCTTGGTATGCCAGGTTATGCTCACCATATGGGGACACCTATGAGAAGACCTCGTTGGCCCCTGCTTTGCATTCTGTTATCCGGGAGTGCTTATACTCCCGGGGTCTTTCCGAGGTTCAAGTTGCTAAGCATTTGAAAACTGTGAACTGCTCTACGCGCTATCAAGCTGCTTTTTCTGTACTGTATGCAATGGGTTTGCGCGATGAGTTGACCATGCAAAGTTCTCGTGATCTGTTTGCTGGTAGATTTTTGAGTAGATAACATTTCTTGGCCAAGAAATGTTATCATGTCACGGTTCCTGTATACAATTTGGGGACCACATACCACTCGTGGCACATTTGTTGAGTTTTATCGCAAATTAGGTCTTCCAAGCGAGGTGGTCGCGTCTTTGGGGCAATGGGACAACCTAGAGGCTTTCGGCAAGCACTATTTGCATGTGGGCGCCTCCGGCGCTGCAAAGGACGCGCTGAACGATTTTGTACACAAAGCCTCACATGGGTCTTGTTGCTCAAGCGACGTGCCGCAAACTCACCAGGAGCCTGCCACGCAGGTGAGAAGGGGAGGACGTGGCACGGAGCACAAGCAACAAGACACGGGTGAGCCCGCCCGTCCCATCCCAAGTCATTCGTCCAGCGCATCTAAGAGGCCACGTGTTGATTTGCTTTTGCCTCCTGCTAAGATACCGCGCCTCGATTCTGTCTCTTCACGTGGTCGACCGACCACACGGTTTATATTGGATTCTGACAGTGATTGTGACTTTGGTAGTGATGGTGGTGGTGGTGACGTTTCAAGCTCCTCGTAGCAACCACCAACCGCCGTCAAACAAAAGAGTACCGAAGTTACACGCCGGCAGAGAAGAGTGGACCTCACCCGTGTCTTGTTGCTCGTGCTCCGTGCCACGTCCTCCCCTTCTCACCTGCGTGGCAGGCTCCTGGTGAGTTTGCCGCTGCTGCAATTAGAATCAGTGAAGTGCTTGATTTTGTGGGATCTGCGGCAGCTAACCGATTTCTTTTACCTCGAGTAGTCACTGCTTGCAATATTTCAGGTAATGCTTGAACCATGACCTCCAATGGTGTGTCTTTACTTTATGGAGTAAGATTAGATTGAAGAGAAAGACAGAAATTCAATCAAATGGAGAGTATGTACGTCACATGCAAGCTATTGAAGAGTGCTGTAGGGAGTAAAGAACATGCCTTTGTTCATCCCCCACTAGTGTGTGCTAGAGGCGAGTTCTGTTTTGTACCATGCTCTGCAGGTTATGTCTTTCATGATGGAGTTTTGCTAGTGTCACGTGCCGTGCCGTGATTCACGCCCATTGTGGAAACGAAATAGGGAACGTTTCACAGCACTCAACGTTACTCAGGTAACACCAAACCTTGACCCCCTACCCCCCCCTCTCCTTGTTACTCAAAAATGGGCGGCAACCATGCAAAAATACGTGGCACCGGGTAAAACATTGTTACTCGAAAGATGGTTAGACCCCCCACCCCCCCCCTATTTTACCCGAGTAACAAAAGATGCCGTGAAACATTCCCATACTGAGGAGCCACTTGCGGTTGTGGAAACGAAGAATAAGTCCACTAGAACTTGCATTCCTCGCCGTTGCCGTTGGGAAAATCAACACGAGTAACGCAGAGATCAATAACAAACAACAACCAAAATCATCATCATCTCCGCCGTTACAATACACTCGTGCCGTCCTAACCTACAATTAAGTTTCATTCAAAGTCTTCAATCAATCAATCTCTCGTAGCACACATCAATGCCTCCCAAGCGACAAAGCAAGCCAACGAAACGTGGCCCTATGCCTCAAACTTTGAATCTTATTGCTCCTATTGCAAAATTCGTGGTCACAAAGACTCGGAATGCTATCGAAAGAAAAGCAAAGGGAAAGGAAAAGGTGGCGAAGGAGCCTACCTGAGGCAAGCATGTGTTTAGTATTGTTTCGTGCATGCACTAGGGTTAAACGTATGTTTCAATTGCTCACGACCTCATCAACTACATCAATGCAAGAAGAAAGCCGGCATGGCCATTCATTACGTGCGCTTCATGACGAATCGCAAAGCATTCTTTCATGGGATGCGCTGTTCTAGGGCGTGGTGCGGAACCCCTCCGATTTTGGGGGCTGTCAATATTCCTTTTGCTCTCATGCATTTTTGACACCCCAGGGGCCAAAAAAATTTTTTTTATGAAGAGTTGGGTACCCCCTGTTTTGATGTGGTGTGACACGAAAGTACCTGTATGAAAATCCCCCTTAAATTTACAAAGTACACCGTGCTAACTAGGCGTGACCTCTTTCAATGCCGTGGTACCTATTTAAACTAGGTCCATTAAGGGTGGTTGAAGCATTTACGACTGCTTTTTGCCAACTTTTTGGCGATGACATCGTACGAAAGCCCGCCCCTTTGGTACCCTTTCGTAGGGCCACGAAAGGGCTACGAAAGGGGTACGAAAGGGGTGCTTTCGGTCAAATCAACGAAAGGGTATCCTTTCGTAACCCCTTTCGTGGCCTTTGGTACCCTTTCGTACCCTCCAAAGCGTACGAAAGGGTACGTACGAAAGGGGGTACGAAAGGGGGGGGGGGGTGGTGCCCCAGCCGTCCCGCGACGAGCTGGGCGAGGCCCACACCGACCCCCCCCTGGACCGGGTCACCCTGGCCGCCAGGCAGCCGGATCCGGCCTGGACCCAGCAGGTGCCGCCCGGGCCGGATGGGCGGCAGCGGCACCTCAGTGCCGTGTGGGACATGGAGTTGGAGTCGCGGGGGGTGCAGGGCACCCTCCGCATCTCCTTCCCCTGCCCCATTGTGCTCCGGGGGGGGTCCAACCTGCCTGCGGGGCAGGAGCTGGTGGGCATGTTTGCCTACCGGCTTGTGAGTGGGCACTGGCGGGTGCAGACGGGGGTGTCGGGGATCGGGGAGGGGGGGATGGTGACGACGGCAGGGATTTGTGGGCTGAATGTGCTCACGGGTTGGGAGCAGCGGAGGCCGGAGTGGGTGGACGTGGCATGGGTTGCCATGCGCGTCCATGTGGGGAGGCAGCGGAAGATGGGGGTGGTGGCTGACGTCATTGACGTCGAGGAGGACGAACCCCCCCCCCACGCGCAAGCGGAAAGGGCGCCCCGAAGGGGACACGGGCCCCACCCCCCCCCCCCAAAGCCCCGCGTACGGCCACCCCGGGGGAGCGGGCAGGGCGGGCGGAGCAGGCGGAGCCGTCGGGGGGGCGGGGGCAGAGGGGGGTGGTGCAGGAGTGGATGGACCAGCAGCGGGCGGGGGCGTGGGAGGCACGCGCCATCAGCGCGGAGGCCGCCGACCGCGACCTCGAGGCCCGTCTGCGGGACTGCGAGTCGCGGTTGGCGGACGTCACCAGGGAGCGTGACCGGCTGGCCACCAAGGTGAAGACCCTGGAGCGTGACGTGGCGACGTTGCGCAAGGCAAAGCCAGCGGCACAGCCAGCAGAGGCAGTGGAGAGGGCTGAGGGTGCCGAGGCCCCCGCCCCCCCGGGTGACAGGGGGGGGGGCCAGTGCTGCCGGTGTCCGGTACCTCCTGGCCGGCGCACAGGCCTGGCATGCCCAGGCCGAGGCATGCGCCGGCCAGGTGTCCGCAGTGTCCACCGGCCTGCGGATGGCCATGATGGCCAGTGGCCAGCAGGTCAATGTGGACAACGTGGCCCCGGACGCCCCCAAGGTGACTGCCGCAATGGAGGATGTGCGCCGGCAGTACCCCCCCCACCGCCTCACGTCGGCGGCCATGGACCCCTCCTTTGTGGAGGCGGTGGCGGAGCAGAGCTCCCAGGGCTCCGCTAGCCGGAGCTCTGCTCCCGGGGGGGGGGGGTGTGTAGGTACCCTCCGGAGCACCTGTCCTTTCTAACCACGCCTTTCTAACCACGACGAATGTTATCCTGCCCCCCCCCCCCCCAAGCATGGGCAGTTTGACCGATATGTGGGGTACTCCCCCCCCCACTGTGCGAAATTTTCTGCAGCACTGTTTGTACATTACCCCCTGACCTGATGTGCCCCCTGACCTGTTAACCTGTTAACCTGTTAATTTGCGATTCCTTTCTGCGGAACTGTTTGTATATTTGGGGCCACTTCAATTTCATTACTGTTTGTATATTACACTGCTGGCTGAGTGACAGCCGGAATGACAGCATGAGACAATGACAATGACAATGACAGCATGAGCACCATCCTGAGCTTGCTTTGTGAGGGTCAACGAGGGCACAAGGATGAGGCTTTGGCAGAAATTCTGTGACAGCCATGTGAAATTCGCACGAAATTCGTACGAAATTCGTACGAAATTCGTACGAATTTCGTACGAATTTCACATTTTCAGAATATTCACACATTTCTATTCATGTGAAATTCGTACGAAATTCGTACGAAATTCGTACGAATTTCGTACGAATTTCGTACGAATTTCGTGCGAATCTATGTGAATTTCTTTTAATTGCATGCGAATCACAGTAGAGAGAGTGGTCTGCGGCAGGGGGATGGTAGAAACTTTGCGATGACTGCCTGCCCATTCAACAGGTCCTGTATCTCACATCATGCCACGGCCCAAGGAGCCATTCCATCTGGTAGCGGATCGTACACGACGGCGGCGCGTACAAGAGCTCCAGGAGGTTGTTTCCAAGGAGCTTGCAGCACCCTACACCGTCAAGTACCTGCCCGACACGGGGCAAATAGTGCTCACCCCCGAAACAAGAATTGTAGCCACCGTCCAGCCCGAGCTTACCCAGGAGGAGAGGTTGATTATGGCCGTGTGGAGGATCCGGTCATTGCACCTCTCTAGGACAGAGTCCCGGTACCTGGTGGGGAGCATGACGTACGGTGTGGTATGGGACCAGGTGTACGGCATGCTCCGGCAGCTAGCGTTGCCGGAGTCCCGGGCGTTTACTGCCTATACGGGTGACGACACGGCCATCAATGGTGCGGCCTGCTACCTACCTGACCGCATCGCCCACCTATTCAAGTGTCGACCACCACCACCCTCGGCCATCATGCAGCCCGGGGACCGACGGCTGCATTGGTTGCCTATTGCGGTGGACGGTACATCGAGGCATGAGGCCTCGTACGTCCATTGCACGCTTGGTGGCACCGCCAGCCCCAACCAACTATCTAGTTGGTGGCTACTAGGGGGCAGTGAAAAGTGGGACACCCTCTACGCGGCCTCCCAGGAAATTGATTTTGATGATGAGTTGCGCAAGGCCGCAACCATAAGTTTTAAGGATACGGCAGGGACCCATAGGCAGTCCCTTTTTTTTCTGTGTGCAGATGGTAAGGCACAGGTGCTCATGGCGGGCTGCCAAAACTGGAAGGCATAATCCCCTGGTGCCACTGTGTGTTGGGTCTGCATGCGTAACCGTGCTCTGTGCCTTGCTACCTTTGGCACAGCAAGTGCGATAGACGGCAACTGGGAACCAGCCGTTGCCATAAGTGCTATATATAGGACCATTATGAGTGATAGGCGAGTGCCTGATTATGGCCTCCATGGGGTCCTTCGTGTCCTGTTGTGTGCAGTCAACGGGACACGGGACCTAGTTGTACAATTGACAGGGAAGGCACCGGCCACTGTGGCACGCACCATGCTGCAACCTGTTTTAGATGAGGCACGGCTTGCTGCACGAACTTGCACCCGTGCCTCATTGAATAATGACAAGGCAAACAGCAAGGGGAAGGTGAGGATGGAGTGTGCTGCTGCCATCCATTTCATGCGCAATAAGGGTTGGGAGAAGATAATAGATGCTTGCCTAGAGCAGCCTAGTGTCAGGCAGCATCAAGTAGGGGGAAAAAGTTGGGAGTCGGTGTGCAAAACGTGGTGGGAGAATTTTGCAAGCATGTGTGTATACGCGTGGCGTTCCGCATGGTTCTCCGGGGCCGACTTGGGGCGGCTCCGGAACCATAGCATAGCCATGGGCGCTGCCCACAATGAGCTCCAGTGGGGCAAACTTATGTGGACGCATCTTTGGATCGACCACATGTATTATTTTGCAAAGAAGTGGAGAATCTTGTCAAAGTTCTCCTGCTTTGCCATGGAGGGAAGTCACCGGAGGCTGAAGCGCATGTTGCGCAACAGCGGGGGCCTAAGCCTCCTCCGGGGGAGACTAGGGGTGCAAGTGGTTGTGGACAACCACACCATTGACGATAGCCTTTGGTTGCATGGGTGGGATGCGACCAAAAGGGCTCAACATGGGCAAGGGCCCATAAGTGTACAAACGTATGCAAGCCGCACAAGAAGACGGCTTCTAACCGACATGCAGCACCTTCAGACTCTACAGCGGCGGTTCCGGTGCCGCAAGAGACGGACATGAGATGACCTTACGAACCCAGACCATTGTTGCCTGTGACCGGGGTGCATGCTGGGGGGCTTACTAGGGGTGTGAGGACAAATCTGGGGGTGCACACGGGTAACATTTGTGTAAATTCACGTGAATTCACGTGAATTCACGTGAAATTCGTACGAAATTCGTACGAAATTCGTACGAATTTCACGTGAATTCACGTGAATTCACGCCTGTGAATCGGCTACAGGCTTGCCGGGTTCCGGCACCTCTCGTTTTGGGCACGGTGCGGTCATGATGCATGCTTTTGGGGCGGGACTTTCATTGGATGATGCGTAACAAAGCTAGGGGAGGAATTTTGGCCCCTCAAAGCCCTTGAAATGAACCAAGAATATGGCATTTTCCCCCTAAAACCTCAATTTTTGGGTAAATTCACGTGAAATTCACGCAATTATTCAAACGGCCACTTAACGGCCGTTCACGAAGGGTACATGTGTTGTCTCCGAGTCGGTCAGTGAGGTAGTCCCACAGGACACACAAGACGCAATGAGCGCGCTTGTGGGACTACCGGACCGCCTCGAGAGGATCGTGAAGGAGGCCGCCAAGGGTAAGACGTCCAAAGCAGAGGCGGACCTGGCCGCAATGCGGCAAGTGACCGCTCAGCAGAAAGGTAGGATCGTGGAGTTGGAAGCGCAAGTGCGCACGCTCCAAGAGGCGGTCCAAGCCGAAAAGCAGAAGACCGCCGAAGAACGCTTGGTACGAGAAAAGGCAGAGACAGAGGCACAGGTGGTAGCAAGGCACAAGAATGAGTTGCTGCAGGTGATCGGACAAGGGAAGAAGTAGTGAAGCATGTAGGTGCTCGCGTCGTTGGGCGTGCGATTGAGCGCATGAATGGATGGGTGGTTGGACGCGTGAATGGGCGCGTGAATGGGCGCGTCAATGGGTGCGTGAATGGGCGCGTGAATGGGTGCGTGAATGGGCTCCAGAACGGATGGGTCATTAGACACATGAATGGGCGCGTCAATGGGTGCGTGAAAGGGCTCATGAAGGGATGGGTCATTGGATGCGTGATTGGGCGCGTGAATGGGCTCATGAATGGGTGCGTGATCGGGTGCCTAAAGGCACGTCCAATTCCTTTTCTGAGCAATGACAATGTGGTTGGCGCAGTGATGATGTGTTTCATGAGAGGTCCACCGATATCAACAATCTTTCCAACTCTTGTGACTTAAGGGTGCAGACAATGTCCTTTTGTGTTGTGCAACGCTTTGCTAGTGTCCATGGCATGGGCATACCATCTAAAAGAGTGAAACCACATTCAACCCCTAGGAAAACAGTTGCCTCGGTACACCACTTTCTAGGTCAGTAAGGGGGGTCAGTAAGGGGGTTATTGACTCAGTAAGGAGGTCAGTAAGGGGGGGGTTACTGAGTCAGTAAGGGGGTTACTGAGTCAGTAAGGGGGGGTCAGTAACCCCCTCACTGAGTCAGTAAGGGGGGGGGGGTTACTGAGTCAGTAAGGGGGTTACTGACCCCACCTTACTGACTCAGTAACCCCCTTACTGACTCAGTAACCCCCCCCTTACTGACCCCCTTACTGAGTCAGTAACCCCCTTACTGATCCCCCTTACTACCCCCAATTGATGAGTAGAGACCAACGCAGCAAGGATGCTGTTTTCCTTGTGCACAGCTTTTTGTAATGGAAGCGGCGGTGGATACGTTTGAGGCGCACCTACAACGTCTCACCCTTACACCACTGGAAGCCCTCAAAGACCCCAAGACCAAGGCACAACGCAAGAAGTGCCTTGCACGCGTGGCAAGCGCCCTGCTAGGCACCAACGTCACCAACGTTGCCATAGCGGGCACGGGGATAACCTTGGGCATCCCAAGTGACGGCGGTGACGACTCTGATACCCCCGTGGAGGAGGCTGCTTCCCTTGTTGAGCGGATGATCGACATGCAAGCTAGTGTGCGGCAGTTATACAAGCTGCCACGCACTTGCACGCGGGCCGACTTGGATAAAGCCCGCCGCCACATGCGCCCCTACACGGCCCACCCGATGGCTGTCTTTGGCAGTGGCATGTCCCAAAGAGCCGCTGCCGCTGTCCCACTATGGGATGTGGTGAGCACACAAGTTGCATTGGCACAACAGTGCCAAATGCCTCCCCCTACGGACACTAAGATCAAGGTCATTGTAGCCCCAGATGCCACACCCTTGTGGCGCACATCGGCCACGCGCTGCGACGTCTACGTCCACGTGTGGGGTACCCCGAGTCGAGCCAGCGATGTAAGGAGGTGGGCCCTTGATGGTCCTGACGATGGACGATGCCTCCGTGCCGTCGACCGGCTTGCCGGCCTAGACAGGGAGGTTGAAGACCTCGAGCAGGATAGGGATATAATGTGGGGGGGTACAAGGTACACTTTTGAGGTGTTTGTCACCGGGGATGGAAAGCGAATGTTAGTCAGTAACCCCGGCGACAAGTGTTGGTGTTGTGGCAATGTGGGAAGCATGGTTCCCACCGATTTTGTCGAGGCCCTGTGCCGTTGGGGCTCTTTTCTTACCTCCGTCCCACCAAGGCGGCGCATTGGTGATTATAATCTTTGTGCCTGCCGTGTTTTAAATGCCATTGTGACACGGGTGGGTTGGATGGTTGAGGATTGGGTAGCAGCCGACCACAGCAAGCGTGGTGCTGTGAAGGAGTTACAGCAACTCCATCAGCATGTACAAGCTGAGGCAGAGGCAATCCCACCTGCTGAACGCTTGCAGCAGAAACAAACAAAGGAGGGAAAGTTTAGTCTGACCTCTAGTGCCTTGTTCTGGAGGAATCACCAAACACCAGACAAGTTGGTTGTGATCTTGTGTAGCCACTTTGAGTGTGAGGTGGTCGGGGAGAGAGGAATGCGTGCCCATGTCCTCATTCAGCTATTGTTGAGGTCTTTCGCAGGTATGTATAGTCTGTGGAGGGAAAAGGAGTACCTCACCCCCACTCAAGTTGCCCAAGCTCAGGCACATGCCCGTCAGTTTGGCGAGTGTTGGAGTGCCTTGGGGTGGAAGCCCACACCGTGGGCCCATTGGGCCGCGTGTCACAGTGGCAAAATTTTGGGGGTGTATAGGTCTTTGTACCTGTTCTCTAGCATCCCCATTGAGTACCGCAACCGGACCTTCAAAGTCCGGTTGAAAAACAGTATGAGAGGTTGGTGCTTGAAGAAGCCGCGAGTGACGAGGCGTGGTATGGCCCATGTGGTCAACACGGATGCACTCGCGGTGGGTGTACAATTGCGCAAGGCCAAGGGAGGACAAGGGGAGGCTTTGTTGGCACGCAAACGACGAAGGGCTGAGTGATACATTTGATACTTGCCTGATTTCTTCATGCCCTAGTGTTGGTACGGTTAAAACACAGTAAGGGGGGTCAGTAAGGGGGTTACTGACTCAGTAAGGGGGGTCAGTAAGGGGGGGTTACTGAGTGAGTAAGGGGGTTACTAAGTCACTAAGGGGGTCAGTAACCCCCCTTACTGAGTTGGGTTACTGCGGTAGTAAGGGTGTCAGTAAGGGGGGTTACTGAGTTTTGGGGGGGTTTCGCGAAATTGACACACCATGGAGTTCCGGGTAAACGAAGTTATCCACCTCTAGAGTGGACATAGGGAAGTGTGTTGGACCACCCAGGGCGGTGAAAAACAACCGGGACACATGTTTGGGAGGGGGGGCAAAGTCAAACTCAGTAAGGGGGGGTTACTATGCACCCCCTTACTGTGTTACACCCCAATGGGGTTGCTTGCACGGAAGGTACAGGAGGCAGAGGAGAGAGACAAAGCAAAAACTCTTCTAGGACGTCGCAGGTTGCAGTAGACAAGAGATGTCACAAAGTGGTTGTCTTGTGGATGCTTCATAGGGTGCAACAAGGGGTGCAACAAGGGGGGCAACAAGGGGCGTTATTGCGCGATAAGGGGGTGCAACAAGGGGTGCAACAAGGGGGGGTTGTTGCGCAACAAGGGGTGCAACAAGGGTGCAACAAGGGGTCTTACCCATTTTTGAAAAAGGTTAACAATGGAGTACACGGTTGAGAAGCACAGTCCCTATAGGTCATTTGGGCCCCCTCAAGACACATGACCCCTTAAAACCCCCCATGAGTACTACAAGAAACCTTTTACGTGTTCACAAGTCTGGGTGCAACAAGTTACCCTTTTCCATCAGGTCCCAGTGCACCACACCACACTGGCGACCAACGCAAATGGTTGTCGTTCCTGCGGACTCTGTTTGATGACCGAAATCCACACCAGACCGCAGTTCTACATTCTTTTTGGTACCCCTATCGTACCCCTTTCGTGGCATAAAACACGCCAAATTCTGCCAAGGTTTTGCACGAAACCCCGCTTTCGTGTACAAATTTTCTACGAAGGCCCCTACGAGAGAGGGGGCTTTTGTAGGGCTTTCGTAGCAAAACTGGTACTTTTCAGGCATACACCAGCTCACCACACATTACACCACGGAACAAAGTTCCACTTTTTCCATACCTCTTCGATCTCAAGAACAAATTTTGGTTCCCAAAGGCTGCCAAAATTGCACATACGCAAAAATAATTTTTCACTACGAAAGGGGGGGGCTTTCGCAGAGCTACTTTCGTGGCACACCACAGAGGGTGCCCGACGCGATGGGATAGGTGGTTTCCTGGGGTTTTGGGGTTTTCTGGGGATTTTGGAGGTATTGAAAATGCACGCAGCATCCGAAACGTGGGTTGCATTAGAGAGTTGCAAAAGAGGGTCTTGCATGACGGAACGTACAGAATGTTTGGAACGTTTGGGGTTGCGAGGGTTGCAAAATGGGGTTTTGGGTCAAAACAGCGTTTCTACGTATTGAGTTTACAACGTACAAAACGTACAAAACGTACCAAACCAAAATACACAACCCCAAAACCCAATTTTGCAACCCTCGGGTGGCAGAATGTACAAAACCTACGCAACGTAGGCGCCAACGTTTTCAGCAGGGTTTTACCAAAAATCGTAGCACCCAAGACAAAGGAATGTGGCTGGAACCCGGACTTTCACATGTTACATGGCTGCACTATGATGCAACAATGTGCCTTCCATGTCTCGTTTGCTCGGTATTGCCCGTTTTGCACTTTTTGTGATTTGGTCTTTTTGTGCTCTAACTAGTCAGAACGGGGTCAGAGCACTAGTTCTCACGGGGATTGTCGCGCGATAACCTAGCTATTGCGCGAGTTATCGCGCTAGTTATCGCGGGAACACTAGTCAACGCGCGAGTTATCGCGGAGGTTATGGCGCTTCGATCGTTTGCTCTTGATCCATGTTTCCCCGCTTCGCCTCAGCTCTCAAATTATTTACTCTGGCCCTTGTTGCTGCCCACACTTGGTGCGAGCACCATCAAAAGCTCCTTGGGGTTCGTCGCCTTGGCGGTCTTGAGGGGTTTACGATGACCCAAGTGCGGCGCCCTTTGGCGAGTCCGTTTGAGAAGGGTGTGGACTTTGGACTCATCATCCATCGTTCCCCCTTCATGGCGGACGACAAAGACCCCCTAGTTATCAGCAAATACATGTGAATATCCACAGGTAATTCCAGGGGTTGCTGTATTTTTGATCCAGCTTCTGTTCATCCGGAGGATGTGGAGGTGGTGGTGGAGTCCGTCACGGCCCATGCCGAGAAGGGTGCGGAGACGAAGACGACCCTAGCTCTATATGTGGGATGCGCTGTTCTATTAGGGAGAGAGTCATGAGTACTTGCAAGGGGGGGGGGGGGTGTAGTTGATGGGAATGTTGGCATGGGTGGAAGGCAGAAAGTCCCCGTATATTCCAAGTATCGGGCCGTATACTCCGAAGTATACGGCAAGAATACTTCTCCAATACTTCGAGTATACTGACAAATACCTCAAAAAGTGTAGATTGCCACGCACATGTGTGGGTGTATGGAATCGGCTTTGTGGTTTTTTGACCCCCCCCCCCCTATTTTCAAGGTGCTAAACTCATTTTTTCGTAATCCCATGGGCACACGGAACGACTAGGTACATGTGACAAAATGGCTGTTTTTGGGGGGTATTCTTGGTATGCCAGGTTATGCTCACCATATAGGGCGTTGTGCGGAACCTCCCCAATTTTGGGGGTTGTTAATATGGTTGGAACCCGGACTTGGGTCAGGGGGAAGAGGAGGACCTGGAGCAGGGAGCGGAGGAGGTGGAGGAAGTGGGGGGTGGGAGGGGGAAGAACAAGCCCCACCACCCCCTCATGACATGATTAGTGTCCAGAAGATAAGGATCAGACTTGGTAAGGGGAAGGGGAAGACGGATGGTTGGTTTCCCCAACCCCTTATCCACAACACCCGCCGGGTCTGTATTGAGGACCCGAAACCAAGCTCCCCATGCACTCTCCTTGCCCCACAAGGGAGTGGGAGCGTGAGTGGTATGGGGTCACCACTCCCAACATTGTTTCGGGCTAGGGGGTGATTCTTTTTCCTTTTCGGGCAACACCTCCACTTATTGGGGAGGCTGAGAAAGTGGTTGAGGCAGAGCCCATTGGGGCCTTTAATAGGGATCCAATGGATCTTGTGGTCACCTCCGGGGACAGGTTGGTGGTGAACCACTTGCTCGACCACGATTTTTTGAGTCATGTGCAGCTTGAGAGTCTTTTGGAAGATCTTGGGAGGGTGCCTCTCTCATGAGGCCGAGGATGGGTCGCATTTTCTTTTTGTCCCCTCCAGCAGTTCGGGGTTCCCTGACCCTTGGATGGAGAGGGCTGTGCCATTCAAGAGGGCCACTGCCGTTTTTTGTAATGCCTTTGATGTCCACCGGGGGTCGGGCATTCCAAAGGCCGCACCCACCTGTGTGTCCGATCCTCGCCTCATGGCATTTTTTGCAATTGAGCTAACCCAAGGCCCTAACCTGCGGAAAAAACTGCAGCTCCCCAACCTGCATGTCACTGAGGCCATTAAGCGGCCCCGGCTGGGGGCGCCTGCATGGTGCCCGGGGTGCCAAGACAGCGCCATGTGAGGGGGCGGTTAGGTGTAGATTGAAGGTTGTTGCCAAGTGCTACGGCTGCAAGCGGGCGGGTTTGTGCGCAGGCACACAAAGATGGTCTTTGTGTGCCATGCCACAAGGGGGAGGAGCCGGAGGGGGGGAGGAGGAGGGAGGCGGGAGGACCTCAATGGGGTCAGCATTGTGTGGTGTGCCACGAAAGTATCTGTACCAAAGCCCCCCCTGAAACAAGAAACCACAAGTAACCCAACTACATGTTGAGTTGGGTCACAACCCATAAACTATTTTAACTTCGTACATGTGGAAGCCTTTTGGTGCCTTTAATTCTTTGTTGCGCGTGCCTAGGTTAGAGATAGCATTTTGGTTGCAACATCCATTTTTGCACGAAGGGGTCTACGAAAGGGTTACGAAAGGGTGTTCGAAAGGCATATGACAGGGGGGTATTCGTAGATTTCGTACGAAAGGGGTGCATTTGTACCCCCTTTCGTACACCCTTTCGTACCCTTTTCTGCAGCTTCGATTTGCTTTGGTACCCCTTTCGTGCACCCTTCCGTCGTTGGTCTTTGCTAGGCATCGAATTTCCAACCTACCAGGAATCACACATGCTCAATTAAACCCAATGTGCCATCCTGTTTGTTCTCAACTCTTTTTATTTTTTACCACTTTTCATGCTTCCTTCATCCTACTCTTAGGGGGACCTCCTTTTCCACAATGTCCGCCGCCCAGGACCTCCTGCAAGAGAAGGTGGACGCATGCCGCCAACAGGTTGGGCAAGGGGTTTCCCATGGCCCTGAGGGCAGTACTACCGAGGTCTTCCCTATCGACGATTTGCGGACCCTTCCGCATTTTGACGTTAGTACCATGTGTGGCCGTATCCCAGTGGCGCTACGCTCCCTTGCCACCAAACAACCCCGAGCCCTTACGAACTTCATTGGGGCCACCTACAATCACAACCCCCACCTCTCCGCCTTCAGCGTTGCCCTCCCCGGTCCTGATATGGATGATTTGTTGGAAGGTGTGGAGGAACAGCTGCCGGACAAGGTTGGTCAGAGGAACAATTATGGTGTGGTAGCGGCTGATGGGGCGTTGAACATCCATAGTGGTAAGTAAGCACGAAGACAGTGAAGTTTCGCTAAAACGTAGTAAACCCCGGCAAATCAAGGCAAAAACTCACAACCCCACTTACTGCCCTCCTCCCACTTGTACCCTTTTTCCACAATGTTTTTTGAAGAAAAACCAAGCCTCCCCGCTTTTGAATCACCCAAAACGCTGCCGCCATCACCCCACGACGGCGTGTTTCGTGTCCGGTGCTACTTCCTTGACCCCACAGTCAAAACGGAGGTTTTCCTTGATTTTACCTCATTTTGACGCGCACAAAAACTAGTTTTGACGCGCGCTAAAACTGGTTTTGACGTGCGCTGTACCTACTTTTGTCTTAGGTTTGCAACCCTACATTGCAAGCTAAATCTGGCTTTGACGTGCGCTAAAACTAGTTTTGTCTTAAGCTAAATCATGGTTAAATGAAACCATAGCCCTTTGTTGGGTACATAGACACATTGACATGATCATGCGCCGTCCGACTCCCTTGACAACATGCACGCTGAGGCACATGGCACGAGCACAACAACAATCTGTGTTCTCATTTTTGTACACCCTTCAAGTGCTTCCAAGCACTTTTGTTCTTCAGGTATGCCTCTTGTTTTGTCCATGCCGGGTCCCACACATTTAACCCCTTGTTTAACAAATTGTAGTCCATATTATCATTTCGGATGAGTTCACCCCAACTCTTGCGCAGCCCCCTGAGCCTGCTCCCCTTGCCTTCCCTCTTGAAAGACCTGTTTCTGACCTCCTGCTTCAGCGGCTTGTGTCTCCCCTCTGCTTTGAACCCCCCCGTCAGGCTCAAATCCCCATACAGCCCTGCCACCTCAACCATGTGGTCTACCCACAAGTGGGGCCACAAACTAATACTCTAATACTAAGTCCCAAAGCCCTATGCAGTGCCCCCATCCCCTTCAGGTCAGCCCTCAACCCATTCACCTTGGTCGCCGTCAAAATACTAGGTTAGCGGTCTTTCCTAAAAGCACCCCCCATTGCCTGAACCCCTCCCCTCATGGCACGCGCACACCGTTATGCACAATGTCGTGTTGCAAAAGGTTGCTGTTTTGGAGCTCGTCGGCAATGCAATCCCACCCCTGAGCCTTAATCCACTCCCTTGCCGCACTCTGTTCAATGTGCACTCCCTCCCTCTCCTCCCCAACCACATCCCGGGCTGTCACTGTTCGAGCTCGGATTCTTATGGGGTCCAGGTAGAATTGGATCCACTCCGACGCTCTTTTTTCTGCAAAACCATGTTGGTCACGCAATGCATTGTAAAGCCCTGTGCATCCACAGCACACCATGCGGTGTGCCCCGTGCAACCCATACTCCGGCGGCCTCTGTTTGGGTTTCACGGCGCTCAACACCACCCCAATGTGTTCCCACTCATACTTAATTTGTACATGCCCACTGCCCAAATGGTTCACACACTCCTCATGACTCTTCCCACACAACCAACACACAACCGCCAAGGGGTGGGCAGTGGTCCATCCCTTGCACGCACCCAACGCCACATGACCCTTCCCATCGGCTATCATCTCAATCTCGACGGTACACTCAAAGCCGTAGCTGTCTATGTACGTTGTTTGTTGTACGTCTTTTATCTCATCGTTCAACTCGGCCACCGCACTCAATCGCTGCAGGACACTCTTTTTCTCCGGACCGTGCATGAACACCCACGAACCGTAGGGTAATGAGGTGTGCACATCCCCCACGCTGAAGTGCACGAAGCTCCGATTGTGGCTCCGTGTGCCATCAATCGCGATCACCACCAAAACTTTTCCACTATGCGATTGTGGTGCCCGAGTGGCCCACATTACCTGCGCAACAAAAAGAAAACGCACGGCGTGCACCATGTGGGGGTTTATCGGGCGACGCAGTGCACTTCGGGCACCCGCCACACCTCCAATTTTTCTTTTACCGACGTTTTGCACCCCTGCACTTGGGCACGAAGCAGACGGGACCCTTGCAACGTCTCCGTCTCGAAGCTGAGTTCTGTGACCCGGGGCATACTTAACACAGGTCGCTGCGATAGCACAGTTGCCATGGGTGTGCACCGGGCAGACGTGGTGAAACAATACTGCAGGCGCCGCAGGCAAAGTCCTTGCCGCCGCATGTCCCACAATGCAGCCCGCGCACAAACCTCGGGGCCGGCAAGAGGTTCAGCGGCTGCTGCATGACATATCAATTGCAGTGAACGCTGTTGCCGGGGCACCGGCCGCACATCCCAATCCTCCCCCAATATAGCGTGCACCTGCGCCCGCAGAGCCCTTAGGCGCTCACAGCGGGTAGTATGGTTACGGGGTCCCAACTCATGATACTGCAAGTACGCCATGGCAGTCTGCGTGGCACAAAGGACAGGTGAAGTGTGTGTTTTGTGTGTTTGCCGTGTTTTGACCTGGTTTTGACGCACGCTAAAGTATGTTTTGACGTACGCTAAAGCGTGTTTCGGCGTGAGCTGAAGTGTGTTTTGCCGTGCGCTAAAGTGTGTTGCGACGAGGCTAAAGTGTATTTTGACGTGCGCTAAAGCTTGTTTTGACGTGCACTAAAGTGTGTTTTGACGTGCGCTAAAAACCTGTTTTGACGTGCGCTAAAGCGTGTTTTCGCGCGGGCTAAAGTGGGGTAAACGGCGCCAAATGGAGGCGACACCCAAAGAAACAGTGGTTAGCCTGTCTCCTTTTATCAAGACTGCGGGGTCGTCACCCCAATTAGGCGAACAAATTCGCTACCCTCATCTGTGCCCACACTCGGCCTTGCATCCAGAGGTAGTGCCTTCCCCCCTTCCCCTCCGAAAGACACGAAAATGTAACGACCGCTGGGCGGCCACTGTCGGTCCACCAGATTTCCGACAAAAAATTACATAGGTGCATCCCCGGCGGCTTCTGCCATGGATGGCCGTTGGCATACAGGCGCTGATGGGCTTCACCGTTGGTGCGCGTCGTAATGTCGTTCGCGGCAACTGACAGATACTCCGCCGCCTCGGCGCAGCTCGGCGGCTCACTGATCCACAGCCTCACCCCGTTCAGGGCGACTTCCTTTTGGCAGGTGCGGAAAGCAACACGGTGTCGGAGCCGGCCCGACACATCTTGATGACAACCGCAACCACCTTCGAACCCAACAGCCTGTGGGTTGTGTGAGCGACCGTTGTGAGCGACCCAGTAGTGAGAGGCAAACGGACACATGTTGCGTCGTACACCACTGCTACATGTACCACACCGTCCTTCTCCGCAGCCAGCAACGGGTTCTCAATCCGCACGGACAGTTGTGGCCACTAGTTCAGATGCCCATCTTCCCACGTCACAACCCCCTACCCCCCTACCCCCCTACCCTTTACCCCCTACACCACTGGACAATAGCATTTATGCAAGGTGACATACGTACTCTCCATTTGATTGAATTCTTTCCTTCTTCCCAATCCGATCATATCCCATAGAGTGTATCAAAACACACTAGTGGGGGATGAACAAAGGCATGTTCTTTACTCCCTACAGCACTCTTCAATAGCTTGCATGTGACGTACATACTCTCCATTTGATTGAATTTCTGTCTTTCTCTGCAATCTAATCTTACTCCATAAAGTAAAGACACACCATTGGAGGTCATGGTTCAAGCATTACCTGAAATATTGCAAGCAGTGACTACTCGAGGTAAAAGAAATCGGTTAGCTGCCGCAGATCCCACAAAATCAAGCACTTCACTGATTCTAATTGCAGCAGCGAGCAGTTTCACAATGGCCGCGAGTAGTTGCGGTGCCAGATGCTCATTGCGCGGCTCGAATCTAACGAATCTGCACAGCCGTATCTGCTAAATCTGCTCAAGAGGTCGTATCTGCTTCACCATCCCGGATAGAAGTGGGTTCCGACCCCGCTGCGGGCGACAGCGAATGGTGCTGCGCCGCAATTTTTGAACAAAGTGTAAAGCTTTTTGCAACGGTAATTGCCGCAACCCCGAAAATATGTCTACTTCAGACAGCTAAATCTGGGACCTCCTGGCAAATCCTCTCCCCTTCCACCTGGGATGCCATTCCCCATCACTCCAGCTGCAAGGGCGTCCAAATCCAGGGTCAAAGCTGGGCGGCAGCCTGGAGAACACTCCAAAATTTGAACGCGGGTGTCAATCAATTAATAGCCGCTGATATGCACAAAGTTGACCCTGTGTCCAACTAAGGTCGGCGAGCATGCATGGAGCTGCCCTAGTGCATGATTTTTTTAAATAGGAGAAATTGTTTCCCCTACCTGCTGTCTTGGGCTACAGAACAATGATGCTAGCTAGCGTGTTGCAATTGGCGTGAATTTGTTTTCGTGTTTTGTGGAGCCGTGCTTGTGCTTTATTGTGCTTGTGCACTTGTCTTGTGTCACCTCTGTCCCTTTTGCCACCATGACATGAGGGGGGGGGGGGGGGGCGATGGCACGGTAAGCAATGCAATGGTTCGTGTACGAGGGTGATTGGCACTTGTGTGACCTATGTCACCTGTAATGTGCCGGCCGTGCCACCATGACATGGAGGGGGGGGGGAGGGGGGGGGAGGGGGGCCATCGGAAAATGTGCCGCAGCACAGGATGAATTTGTGTTGAGTGCGCATGAGTGCATGCACGTCTACCCCATCCAAATATTGTACTACTACATTTCAGGCATTCACTGGTAGAGGGCAAGGACGAGGGCCCTTTGGGGCGCAGCGTGTCTTGACGCGCGTCTTCTTTGGGGCTCGGATGTCGTACCGTATAGAGCGCCTCGAAAAACTGTATTGGTGGTCCATGACGAGGGCCCCGACCTGCAGGCTGCCTTGACATGAGTCTAGGACATGCACCCACAGCGTACAGTTTCTAGTGAGCCCAAGGATACAGGGAAGAAGAAACCCTGCCTGTCCTGTGCATGCACGAATGTGCCCCCCACGAGGGCTCGTGGGTGACTCACGTGTGTGCCATGCGTGCACACACATGCATACGTTTCCATATGCGTATGCGTACACAGGTTGCACACGACAAAAGGGCAAAAAAGCACATTCCATGATTGCTACACTTGACAGGGTTATGGCCGTTCAAGATTTTTCTTCTTTGCTTTGTGTTGATTGTTGTATGTTGTTTGTTCACCATGGTTGATGAAGATATCCGCTATACCCCTCCCCCCCTTATCAATGGACCTGTTTGTCACTGCACCCCCACCTAGAACGAAGCATTACCCTGGCTGAACTCGAGCGATTCAGTGAATGGTTCATCGCATGTTAATGGGAGAATTGTTCCCCCCTCACTGCTGGAATTCCAACGGAGAGGGTTTCTTTTTGCCTTAACAATGTTTCTCGGCTTTTGGTCACTTTTGAGTGGTACTTGCTGCACCTCAAGTGTTTCAAGGTATTTCATCTTATTCTGAGTTTGCATTTGTTTAGGTCTGTTTTGTCGTTCAATGGACCAATACTACAACGCGCCATATATCGACCCGCTGTATGCGACCGCACCGGTCGCAACCCCACCAGTCATGGAGGCATACATGCCATCATACTCCACGTTTCCGGCCCCCATGCCAGCCAGTAGTTCTGCCCCCATGAGTGGCTTTCCACCCCCACCACCTTTCATGGACATGATGCACTATCCAGTGGGCTTTGAACCAACAAACCGGCAACTTATGGACGCGATTTTGGATTTGAAGAGCCGTTTGGCGGGGGACGAAAACAAAGCGGAGCAGAACAAGTGGTTGCAGTTGGCCCGAGATTGCTTCATCGAGTTTCTTGCCACAGGGATGTTCATCTTGGCGGCGCTCAGTGTGCCCATTCTTGGGGCTGCGGGAACAGCGGCGGGCATCCGCACTATTGGTGTCTCTTTTGGGTTTGGGTTCACCATCACAATTCTGGTGGCTGTTGCCAGTCGATTCAGTGGGGCCCACCTCAATCCCGCCGTCACTTGGGGGCTGTTCTTGGCTCAACGCATCGGTGCACTCCGTCTGCTGTACATCCCTTGCCAAATGGTGGGGGCAATAACCGGCGCCGCCATCCTCTACGGCATTGTACATGATTTGGACACCACGACGTACCCCGAAGTGCACTTTCTGGCAGTCAATCGCGTGATGCCAGGGTTCTCACGAGGAGAAGCGCTGGGTTATGAGATCATCTTCACCTGTTTGTTACTAACCGTCGTCCTCGCCGTCACCCATGGCAAGGCTCAGTTCGGGCGAGCCAGTATGGCCCCTTTTCATATTGGCTACGCTGTGTTCATTGCACACATGGTGATGGTGCCAGTGGACAACTGCAGCATCAACCCGGCGCGATCATTTGGTCCAGCGGTTATTGCTAATTACTGGAGCGACCAATGGATCTTTTGGGTGGGCCCACTTACTGGTGCAACCGTCGCTGGCCTTTTCAATGGTGTTCTGTGGAAGCTGTTTCATGGGAAGCCCGTGAAGCCCGCCAAGTTGTTGGAATAGCTCCATTTTGTGGCATCAGATTTAAATCATCCTTTCGTACATATCGCCGCCACATTGCACATTGTTTGTGGGACAATCGTAGCATTGGACAGCTGTGATCCTTGATTCCAAGAGTTTTTTCCAGTGCCACCTGGTGAGAGGGCTTCGCCAGCTTACCGTACCCCCCCCCAAAAATAATAAAAAGCTTGCCAATCTTTTGCAATAGACGGCACTGTGGAATGTGACTGTGGCTCCACAAATAGCAATGTCCTTGCTCTTTGGCTCAAGACACATTGGATCTTGTGAGTGTGCCGCTTGCTGGTGTATTGAATGGCATCTTTTAGTAGTTGCTTTATGAGAAGGCCACCTAGCATTGTGTGGTTTCTCTGCTGGTCTAGGTTTAATCCTTGTGCCATGTCTTTTATGTGTTGATATTTCGGTATTGGAATGGTGCTCTTCAAGCATGGATGTAAACCTATGTGCCTTTGATCGACAGAACCCCGCTTTTTTATAGGATGATCATGCTCAAGCAAGATTTTTCCTCTTACGCCGCTTCGAGTTTGGTCATCAACAGCCATACCAAGTGGAACCTTAGGGAGACCGATGATCTCTGGCCGTGCCCGAACATGCACAACCCCCCCCCCCATTCGGCGGCCGAATTTGGCCGAATTTGCCGAATTGGTCTGCCGAATTGTTCGTTACCTCAGGCATTCATGATGTGTGTGCGCCAAAGATATTCAGTCTTAATTTTTTGTTCTGCCGCTGATTGTACTACGTGGTAACAGCCTATTGTTGGTGCTGTGTGGGGCGCGGCGCAAACCGCCCCGCCTGCATCCGATGACCGGACAATGCTGCGTGTAGCACTGCAATCTGACATTGCACTGCAAATTGTCCTCAGCTTGGCCTTTGAAGCAATGCCAACCCCCCCCCAAATTCGGCGGCCGAATTTGGCCGAATTTGCCGAATTGGTCTGCCGATTTGTTCGGTTTCTGAATTTCGCCGATTTGTTTTGCCGAATCACTAGGTTTCTGGGACTTTGCCGCCTCGTTTTGCCGACCTGTTGGGGTTTATGGGTTCTGGGTCACCTGAGTTGGAGGCATCCCATACTTTGGGACACTGCATAATACCTTTTCTTTTTACATTGGTTGTTCAGATTGGCACCATGCAGTGTTTTTACTGTCCACAAAAGGTGCTGGGATTTGTTGTCCTCCGCTGATCAAGCTTTGCTTCGGAACAAGTATCCTGATGCCGGTGAGGGGGCAGTTTGCGAATTTTGTGTTCGCTCTGCACGGCCCAGTGCGTTCTTCAGCCGCCGTTCTTCGGGCAGCTCATCAACAGGCCCCCAATCAGTGGATTCCGGACTCTGAGACTGCGATTGCAGTCATTCCCACTGCGGACTTTCATTGCTTGAGAAATCTCTGTGCATTTGTTTCTGTGTGCCTTTGTTCTCTCTCTGCATTTGCGGGTTGGGTGCAGTGCCAAAGGAGTGTGCTCTTGTTGTTGTTCATTTTTTTGTGATTTTTCTGGGTGACCCCGGCCAGAAACGGGCCCAGATTTCAAAAATGTCGTTATACCAATTCACACCTCTTGGATATTCAGGAAGTGCACAGTCTTCCCGTGCACATGCAAAAAAAAGCGCCACAAACTGAAACGCCGGGACCAAGTTCCCCCCCCGACACCTCCAAAACCCCCTATTTGACTGTGGGCAGGTTTTGCCATTTTTCTGGGTGACCCCGCCCAGAAACGGTGCCGTTTTTCCAAAATGTCGTTGAAGCAATCGGCGCTTTTTGGATATTCAGAAAGTGCACAGTCTTCCCGTGCACATGCAAAAAAAAGCGCCACAAACTGAAACGGTGGGACCAAGTTACCCCCCGGACACCTCCAAAACCCCCTATTTGACTGTGGGCAGGTTTTGCCATTTTTCTGGGTGACCCCGCCCAAAAACGGTGCCGTTTTTCCAAAATTTCGTTGAAGCAATCGGCGCTTTTTGGATATTCAGAAAGTGCACAGTCGTCCCGTGCACATGCAAAAAAAAGCGCCACAAACTGAAACGGTGGGACCAAGTTACCCCAAGTTACCCCCCGGACACTTGCAAAAACCTGTCTTTGACTCTGGGTCCAGGTCACAAAAGTACCCTCAAAGGGGTTTGAACCTGGGTACCCAAAATTTCAGCGTTTCATAACCCAGCATTGTAACCAGTCAACCACTCATTTTCGCTCTGCTATCATCATTTTTCGTCTTATACATCCTGCACGATGCAAAAAATTTTTCAGCTTACAAGGGTTTCCACATGTCTCTGACAACACAGCAACCAAAGGGACAGTGTGTTTGGGGGGCCAGGGTCATAATCCTGGTGACTGGGAAGCAGTTCGCCGAAAAACAGGCCCGCCGAATTGTCCTGCCGAATTGTTGGGATTTCTTCGCCGAATTGGGGGGGTGGTTGCATGCATGAATGCCTCTGTAGGCATTCAGAGAGAGTGACCCGTGGTCTCAAGTTGAGAGGCCTGGGCCATTCTAGTGCAGCTGTTTGCTCTTGGAACAATCCATTGTACGAAACAATTTCCACTTGAGACACGGCTTTTCAGTATTTATCATGTTGTGTGCAGCACCCTCGAGATCCCTCTTGTTGAAGAGGCCGAGCAACAGCCTGTTAATGGAAGACACTGGAACGATGATTTGTTTTTTGTTGCGGTGCTTTGTTTGTTGAGGAGTGTGGGAGGGATGGGGCTGGGCATGCAAGCCAAACCCACATTCTGGATGCATACATCATATGTTTTTGCAATAAGCATTAGTTTAATCCCACGGGTGTACCCCCCCCCCCCGCCTGTAGACCCGGGTCTTATAATTTTTTGTCCTTTTTTGAGCCTGGCCTTATATAGTGGTCTTTTGGGAGTGGGTGTTATACTTTGTTGATCCGGAGCTTACTGTGACCTGTTTTCTTAACCACTAAAGAATGCTGGTTTCGGTGACGCAACTTTTGTCAATTTTTATTTTCAACCGAAAATAACCCGTTTGGGGTGGCAATGACATCATCAGAATGTCATCACATTCTCACATAATAAATGAGCACATTGATTGATGAAGAAATTTTGAGGTTGCACATTCATAGTACATTTTTGGTTTATTTATGTGTGATAGTTTCGTCTCGCAAGCATTTGAGGCCAACTTGGCAAGTCATATGGCACAATCCCATCACTCAAAGCATCCAATGAATTTTTTTTGTCCTTTTTTTGGGCTGGGGTTGAGGTTGAGGTCACTTTTCCTTCATTTCCTTGTGCTCCGCACAATTTTCCCGGGTGGGTCTTATAAAGTGTCTTTTGAAAGTGGGTCTTATAGCTGTCTTTGCCGGGGAGGGGCCGAAAAAGGGGGTGGGTCATATACATGGTCTCGGCTGGTGGGTCTACAGGCACGGGGGGGGGGGGGGGGTACCCTTCTTTTGGCTCAAACTCACTAATTTTCTGTTTTTGCAACTACGCCATTGATAACACCCGAGATGGACATTGGCACATCAGCAGTTGGCGCTACTAATGGAAGTGCTGCGGCTAAGCAATGGGTCAATTCTTTGGCCGGTTGCAAGAGGGCAGGAATGGTACAAAATATTCTGGAGATCCAGCGGTAGTGGCATGGAAATGATGGGCAGACAACCCATTCAAAACGTACAGGAACACATGTGAAAACCTTAATGAGGAGGATGTGGCAGACCAAAAATCCCAAAGGAGATTTGGAAAAATTGGCTACCAAGGCGGGTGTTGACCTGCTGCCCGAGTGGATCATCATGGCGTTGGCGGTATACAGATAGAAAAAAGGGGTGTAACCAGACTTCAAAAAGGGTAGCTTTGTTCCATACACCAGCATCACAATCAGCAGACGTAGCAGAAGAGGCGATGCCCAACGAGGTGGGGATGTCGTGGCATTTCATGAGGTGGGTGCCTGATTTGCCAATTAGCTGTGTGCAAAGGAAATGACCGCCCGCAACAGATTTTGGTGCCACAGCTTTTGGTTTAATCAATGGGAAAGGCCATGTCAAACCAAAATCCGTGTGCAAGGTATGTATGCTAGTGCTATACATGGATGTTGAGCCTCCGAACATCTTTGAAAGCCTATCATGAAAACGATGAAGGTTGGGAACAACACACATTTGCACTCGCCATATGGAACATGGTAAGCAAAGAAGTGGGAGCACAGAAGCAAAACGGTCATTCAGCTATGCCGAAAGATTGCACCGCACGAGATGGTCCAAATGGGCACTTTGCAAGTGGCACATGGAGGGCAACAAGCGGTGGGAGGCCGCGCACCCCTAGGCAACTGCTTCAGCTGCCTTGGCACAATTGTGGTCGGTCTCACATACTAAATGTCCCCGCCAAGACAACTTATCGAATGCAAGTTGTAGTCCAATGTGCCCAGCCATGAGATATGGATGGTCCGGACGGGATTGAGATGCATGTATACATAGATGAAGGAATGTGATGAGTAGGAGCACCTCCTATACCTTGGCTGCGGTCTCTGATGCATTATTGATAAGTGTTTTGCTGCTTTTGCTAAGCCCCCTTTCTCTTGGACAACCTCCACCCCACTCCTCAACAAGACTTTAGGGGTCTTCTCGAAGGTGAAGGTCATGCGGTCTTCCCAATTCCGTGCCTAGGATGGAACGTAGGGCTCCTCACCATTTGCCGGATGTCCCTTTGCAACTTTTTCACTTCGAGCCAACAAGTGGCCCACAACTAATGAAGACGACAATGACGATGATGATGATGATGATGGCACCTACACCTATCCCGCTACTCGGTGTCTGAACTTTCTCTTGTGTTGGGGTGCGCAGAAGACATATCCACTTTGTGGCACACCTTCTCCACCTCCCCATTAGATTGGCATGCTGGACCAAGTGATGTGGCATTTGATATGAATGCACCACCCCCATCATCACCATTGGGAACAATTTCGCCCACTGCAAAAATGATGCAAACAAACAAGAGCATAATGGGGGTTTTTGATGGGAGGACCGAAACCCCCGCAGCCTATAGGCAGTCGGAACGCGATGGCTATGCATGGGCGTCCTGGACACATGCCATGTGCTGTGCCTAGGAATGGGGTACCCTTTGGAGGGGGGCAAATGCCCCATGCCCTAGATCCTCCCGGATGATGGCCCAGCCATACCTTGAGGCAGTCTACTGTGAATTGGGCCCTATTAACCCTTACTAAGTAGCGACTAAGTAGGCCCATAGGAAGGGATTACCAAAGGCACTAGACTAAAGGGGGGCACAATTGCCCCCCTTGCCCACTCTCCAACCCCCTCTCCTTGAACAAAACATATCTCAAAAGGATTAGTGAGAGGTAGAGGTCCTTGTTCAGGCTCTGCCCCCCCCCCCATTAATGAGGGAGAATTGTCCCACTCTCATGTGCCTAAAACGTTTCTCCCCACGGTCTACGGACACACAATGTAGACCATTTTCTCCCAAAACCCCAAACCATTGCGCAAGTAAGAGGTAGAGGTCCTTGTTCAGGCTCCGCCCCCCCTCCTCCCTTCAATGAGGGAGAATTGTCCCACTCTTATGTGCCAAAATCGTTTTCCTCCACTGTCCGCGGACACGCAATGTAGACCATTTTCACCTGAAAACCCAAACCATTGTACACCCATTGGAGAGTGGACATGGAATGGTTTGGGGTATCTGCAATTCAGCCGCAGGGCGCCAATGCAGACTTCGCGTACCGCACCTCACCAACCAATTATTGGTTGCAGGTGGCAAGGGGAGCGGGAGAGAGATACAGGCTGAGTAGGTGCACCGGTTGGTACTTCTAGGTCGTGCTCACGCACTTTGCAAGGCATCTCACCCAGGGACCTAAAGAAACCAATGCCCGGGGCTGTCCAATGTGGACCCAACACGAGGCTCGAGCATGGTGCACGAGCATTTTTGTGGGATGGTACGGCCCGAACGGCCCTAGGAGGTAATTCTGTGATTGCGAGCGAACTGAGCAAATGCAGGTTTTGTGTATGTCTTTTGTGCTGTGTACCCTCAGTGTTTGTGGTGTCTTTGGCTGGGGGCCACACTGCATTGGACATCCTTGCTTTTGCCTTGAATTCACGTGTTCCCTATCGCTGCACCTCAAAATTCAGGGGCGGGGAGACGGCATTACACGGCTCCTGAGTTCCATCCAACCGCCTTTTTCTTTTGCTTCTTTTCTTTTGCCTTTCTTGCAGTTCTCATCATGTGTGTGTGCGCGCGCGTGTGTGTGTCGTGTGTGTGTGTGCGTGTGTGTGTGTGTGTGTGTGTGTGTGTTGTGTGTGTGAGCACCTGGTTACACCTGTCTCCACGTTAAAATAGCTCATCAGTATTTTCATGCCCATGAGAGGTACCCCCTTGTGTTACCCGATTGCCGCGCATATACGTTAGAGAAGAGGTAGGCCTGATGTACAATCCCATTGCTGTGGAAGCCCAAAGCCGGTGGCAGGTAGCGCCTAGCCTTAGGCCTGCACAGAACACATGGGGGGTGAGAAACATTCATGTCTGGGGTAGAGCAGACATTCACGGGTCCGACACCAGTACCAAATGGGTGTGTTCTCCTCTCCCAAGTCAGTGGGTGATTAGATTGAACAATGCCAGCCTGTGACTCTGCTTGCATGATTAGCAAAGCTACATTCCCTCGGCACTCCGCTTCAGAAAGGCGCCTAGCCTTGACATCATGACATGATCAATGCCTATTGCTTTTTTCCTGTCTTGATTGCTCACTAGCCTGATGAGGTGTTCTGGGTGCCAACGTATGCACTGTGCCTGCGTTGTGCCATTCTCTGGTAGACATTAGTGGTTTACTTGTTGGTTCATGCACAAGTGTGTGGTCTGCCATTGGCACGTGTAAGTGACCGTTTGGCATTCATCGTTTGGTTATTGGCATTGAGTCGTGTGGCAGTTTGTCCAAATGTGCACTCTATCTACCCTTGCCATCACCGCTGTTATGTCCGACCCCATCATCATCTGTGGCGGATGCCACAAATCCGGCCACCGCGCCCTGAAATGCTTGAGGCCCCCAGCGGCAGCGCGTCCCTGCGAGGGGCTCGTGGTCCTCCCCCAGCACCCTCTTGGACATGTGAACTCATACCCGGGACGAACACCAACCACTGGCGAGGCAAATGCCCCGTTGCTGCAGAGCGCCTGGAGAACCGCGAGTGCACGCTGTGCGGCAGCAAACACCACATGAAGAAAGGATGCGACAAGTACGTGGCGGAGAAACATACAGCAAAAAAGCCACAAACCACGTACTTCTCAATTGGGCCTCGTTGTGTGAATGGATCTTGGTGCATCCGCTGCAGGACTAAGGACCAACACCCCACGATAGATTGTGCGTCAGCGAGCCCCCCCATCATTCCCCCCACGGGGCGGGACAAAGACGATCTTGCCGACATCTGAGTGGTGTGCAGTCCGAGGCCACAACCTATGCGAATGTATGAGGGACGCTCCTCTCCAAAATCAAGAAAATCGGGCTGCCATCTCTGGTATCTCTTACCATACTCTGGTGGACATCAGAGGTTTACTTGTTGGTACAAACATGCACAAGTGTGTGTGTGTGTGTGTGTGTGTGTGTGGACTGCTCTGCAGTTTCTGAGGAGTGTCTCCAACCGCTTTTCTTTGCTTTGTTCTTGTCTTGCGGTTCTCATCGTGTGTGTGCGTGTGTGAATGTGCATGGTTCACAAATATTCGGTCTTGGTCACTGAGTAACGGCCGGAATCTTGACCCAAAACCAGGAGCGATGTCAAAGCCAAGTGGAACGGTAAAGAAAGTGATGCCCGGATCACCTTGACAGTCCAGGCGCACGTTCCCCTCTTTGTGCTGCACAGTCTGCGTGTTTTTGGTCCTGGTCATTATGATCAGTTGCCCTGTGCAGAAGGTGCTGGGCCTGTTGCTCGTGGCCTGGCTGGCGGCGTTCATGCTGACCTACCCCACCCCCGCCGGCCGTCAATGGTGGAATTCGCTCCCGCGGGACACCGTCCCGATCGTGGCGCTCGGGGTCCCCCTTCTGGGGGCCCTGCTGGCGATCTGGTGGATGGCCTCGGGGCGGGCCTCGAAGGTCGTCGCAACGCGCCTCAGCAAGGTCCCACGTGGCAAGTTCCTGCTCGGCCTCTCGCTGGGGGCGGTCCTGTCCGGGGACCCGCGGGGCCCCGGTCCCCCTTGCTTCCAGCCGCCACTCCCCCGCGACAGGGGAGGGGGCTACGTCCTGTGCAGAGGTGGAGTAACGGGGGTGGAGGGGGCGGGGACTATGTATGGTCTATCCCCTGGTGCCCGTTCCTGTGTCCCGTGTGCGGGAGGCCGCGCGGCATGGTCGGCGGGGGTACCGCCACCGCGGGCACAGTGGCTGGGACTTCGTGGGGGAGGTCGGCAACGCGTTTGCGGTGCTGGGGCTCGCGGTGCTGGCCGTGCTGCTGCTCCCGCTAGACCACAGCGCCACGCTGTGCGGGGCCCTAGGCCACCCCTTTGAGGCCGCGGTGGCCCTGCACCGGTGGCTGGGCCGTGCGGTTGTGGCGTGTTACGGCGCGCACGGCCTGGTCTGGTGCACGGTCAGCCTCATGGAGGGCGCATTGTTTGTGCCGCCGGCGTCATGCTTGCATAAAACCGAGTTGGATGGCGACTGCTGGCGCGGGTACCTGATGTTGACGGGGCTGTGCGCCATCTCCGTCCTGGTGGCCCTCGCCCTCCTCTCCCGTGAGACCGTGCGCCGCTCGGCGTACCGCACCTTCTACTTCAGCCATGTCGCTCTGGCCCCCCTGCTCTTCCTCACGGCTGCCCTGCACTACCGCAAGATCCCCCTGTGGCTAGCCCCCTGCCCCGTCCTGCACCTGTCTGCCCGACTGCCCGCCCTCCTTTCGGCGCTGGTGCACCACTCCCCAGTCCGCGCCCGCTCCCTCGCCCTAGTGCCTGGGGCCGAGCGTCCTGTCCTGCAGCTGGAGTTCCCCCTCACGGCCCTGCCGCACGCACCGCCCCAGGCCAGTGGGTCCGGGTCGCCTGCCCCACGGTGTCCCGCATGGTCTGGCACCCGCTGACGGTGGCCCACTGCACCGCCACCAGCTTCGTCGTGTACCTGCGGATGTGCCCCCGCCCCGACTCGTGGTCGCACCTGCTACGGCTCTTTGCGGAGCTCACAGACCCCGCTGCCAGCGTGACCGAGTTTGGGGGGTGGAGTCCACCTCAAGATGGGGGGCATTCTTGAGAAGTGTGACCCGTGATAGGCGGCCGGGGGACTACCAACATGCAGCATGCCGCATCCTAAACGGCATTGCAAAGCGCATTGAGACCACCCTTCAGGCCCTCCCCCCTGGTACCCCTGGTAAGGCCCAAGCTCTTGCAGCTTTGCAGGCCTTCAAACAAGCCCTCAAGGATGAGACCTCAGGCATCCCTCTGAGGGAGCGTCTCCCCTGGGCCTCGAGGGCCACAGAAAAAGATTTCGATCTTACAAGCACCAAATTTTTCCTAACCCCCCCCCCCCTTCCAAAGGCAATTTGTGGATTGCCTCAAAGAGCATGTCCCCACAGTGAGGACCCCTGGTGGACCTCTGTTATGGGTTGTTGTGCATGTCATGGTGAAATGCATTGAGGGTTTGTATGAGCTTTGGAGGGTGAGGGAGATGTACACTCTAACCCAAGTGGAACGCCACCGTGCGTTGACCACAAATTTTTCAAAAGCTTGGGGAGACTCAGGTTGGTCCCCCACCAGGTGGATCCATTGGTGCTTGGCACATTCCACCTTTTTTGCCGAGAAATGGAGGAACATTTTTCAGTTTTCCTCCATCCCAACGGAGTATCGGCATGGGCCTTACAAGAGGAGGCTCAAAAATTGTTTTAAGGGTTGGTCTTTGGTGAGGCCAAGTATGTCCCTCCGCCACATGCACCATTGCATGTCCATGAACGCCCTGGAGCAAGGGCCTTTTGGGACTGGAGGCAGCCAAGGCCTCAGACATTGATGACTTTGTATGAAAAAAGACCATACATGCTTTGTGCCAAGTGTTTTGTGTTGTTTGTCCTAGGGAGGGATGGAGGAGGGGTGCGCGATAACTACCCGCGATAACTACGCGATAACTGAGTTATCGCGCGATAACTAGTGCTCTAACTAGTTAGAGCAAGGTGCTCTAACTGTGTTCTAACGCTGTTCTAACTGTGCTCTAACTCTTTGACCACCCCCCCCAAAAACCACCCCCATAATGCGGGTTATGTGGGGAAAGAAAGGGGATGGGGGGTTTTTGAGGGTGCTGAATCCATTTTTTTAGGTGGTTTGCCCCAAAATTGAGGCTAGGTGGGTGTTCCGGAAATTGCGTTCTAACTAGGGGTTCCGCACGACGCCCTAGAACGCTGCATCCCATGGGCCATTTAGGGGGGTGATGACACACATTTCATGCTAGCCATGGACAAGGCACATGACCTCAATGGTCAGGTGCAGGATTTGTGTCACAATTGTGACATTGTGTGGGAAGGGAAAACACTAGGGTTCAAGTGTGTCATTACGGGGGATGGGAAAAATATGCATGCCGGGAACCCCTCCTCCAAATCTAAGTGTTGGATTTGTGAGGAAGATAATGGCCTAGCATTTTTTGTTGGAGACATGAATGGGGGGGTGAGGTGGGGTGCTTACCTCAGGTGCATCCCAAACGGGGGGAGAGTAGGTGACTACGTGCATGCAACTTGTGGAATCCTGTGCATCCTCGTGAAAAGGCTAAGGGGGGAGTTCCACAAAAGAGGGATCCATGTTGGTGTCCGTGAGCTAGACGGGGAGATGCACGAGATCAAAGAAGTTTGCAAGGGGATCCCGGAGGCAGAGAGGATTGCACCAAGGCGGACCAAAGAGGGAAGTTTTGACCTTACAAGTGCCAATGCCTTCATGGCCAACCCCCAATGGGCAGACAACATTGTCACCATTGCCAAAGCACGTATGGGGAATGTGGAGACCCCTACTGGGCCTTTGGTATGGGTGGTCCTTCGTACCCTCTTGCACCAGTTTGCACATATCCATAGGTTTTGGAGGCAAAAAGATTTTTTCACAAATAGTGATGTTGCTATGTACACTAATGCGGTGGACCGCTTCCTCGAGGCATGGGGGGACTTAGGGTGGAAGGTGAGCACGTGGGTCCATTGGACATGTGCTCACTCACCTTATTTTGCACAGGCATACAGGAATATATATATATTTTTTCAAGCATTCCCTATGAAAAAAGGAATAGCCCTTTCAAGAGGGACCTACACAACAGTTGTAAGGGATGGGCTCTCTTAAAGCCAAGGTTATCTAGGCTTTCCATGGGCCATGTTTTAAATATGAATGACTTGGACATGGGGTTGCTTGCACGGAAGGTACAGGAGGCAGAGGAGAGAGACAAAGCAAAAATCCTTCTAGGACGTCGCAGGTTGCAGTAGACAAGAGATGTCACAAAGTGGTTGTCTTGTGGATGCTTCATAGGGTGCAACAAGGGGTGCAACAAGGGGTGCAACAAGGGGCGTTATTGCGCGATAAGGGGGTGCAACAAGGGGTGCAACAAGGGGGGGTTGTTGCGCTACAAGGGGTGCAACAAGGGTGCAACAAGGGGTCTTACCCATTTTTGAAAAAGGTTAACAATGGAGTACACGGTTGAGAAGCACAGTCCCTATAGGTCATTTGGGCCCCCTCAAGACACATGACCCCTTAAAACCCCCCATGAGTACTACAAGACACCTTTTACGTGTTCACAAGTTTGGGTACAACAAGGTACCCTTTTCCATCAGGTCCTAGTGCACCACACCACACTGGCGACCAACGCAAATGGTTGTCGTTCCTGCGGACTCTGTTTCATGACCGAAATCCACACCAGACCGCAGTTCTACATTCTTTTTGGTACCCCTATCGTACCCCTTTCGTGGCATAAAACACGCCAAATTCTGCCAAGGTTTTGCACAAAACCCCGCTTTCGTGTACAAATTTTCTACGAAGGCCCCTACGAGAGAGGGGGCTTTTGTAGGGCTTTCGTAGCAAAACTGGTACTTTTCAGGCATACACCAGCTCACCACACATTACACCACGGAACAAAGTTCCACTTTTTCCATACCTCTTCGATCTCAAGAACAAATTTTGGTTCCCAAAGGCTGCCAAAATTGCACATACGCAAAAATAATTTTTCACTACGAAAGGGGGGGGCTTTCGCAGAGCTACTTTCGTGGCACACCACAGAGGGTGCCCGACGCGATGGGATAGGTGGTTTCCTGGGGTTTTGGGGTTTTCTGGGGATTTTGGAGGTATTGAAAATGCACGCAGCATCTGAAACGTGGGTTGCATTAGAGAGTTGCAAAAGAGGGTCTTGCATGACGGAACGTACAGAACGTTTGGAACGTTTGGGGTTGCGAGGGTTGCAAATTGGGGTTTTGGGTCAAAACAGCCGCGCCTACGTTGCGTAGGTTTTGTACATTCTGCCACCCGAGGGTTGCAAAATTGGGTTCTGGGGTTGTGTATTTTCGTTTAGTACGTTTTGTACGTTGTAAACTCAAAGCGTAGAAAACGTTTTCAGCAGGGTTTTACCAAAAATCGTAGCACCCAAGACAAAGGAATATGGCTGGAACCCGGACTTTCACATGTTACATGGCTGCACTATGATGCAACAATGTGCCTTCCATGTCTCGTTTGCTCGGTATTGCCCGTTTTGCACTTTTTGCGATTTGGTCTTTTTGTGCTCTAACTAGTCAGAACGGGGTCAAAGCACTAGTTATCGCGGGGATTGTCGCGCGATAACCTAGCTATTGCGCGAGTTATCGCGGTAATTATCGCGGGAACACTAGTCAACGCGCGAGTTATCGCGGAGGTTATGGCGCTTCGATCGTTTGCTCTTGTTCCATGTTTCCCCGCTTCGCCTCAGCTCTCAAATTATTTACTCTGGCCCTTGTTGCTGCCCACACTTGGTGCGAGCACCATCAAAAGCTCCTTGGGGTTCGTCGCCTTGGCGGTCTTGAGGGGTTTACGATGACCCAAGTGCGGCGCCCTGTGGCGAGTCCGTTTGAGAAGGGTGTGGACTTTGGACTCATCATCCATCGTTCCCCCTTCATGGCGGACGACAAAGACCCCCTAGTTCTCAGCAAATACATGTGAATAACCACAGGTAATTCCAGGGGTTGCTGGATTTTTGATCCAGCTTCATCCGGAGGATGTGGAGGTGGTGGTGGAGTCCGTCACGGCCCATGCCGAGAAGGGTGCGGAGACGAAGACGACCCTAGCTCTATATGTGGGATGCGCTGTTCTATTAGGGAGAGAGTCATGAGTACTTGCAAGGGGGGGGGTAGTTGATGAGAATGTTGGCATGGGTGGAAGGCAGAAAGTCCCCGTATACTCCGAGTATCCGGCCGTATACTTCCGAGTTTAGGGCCGTATACTCCGAAGTATACGGCAAGAATACTTCTCCAATTCTTCGAGTATACTGACAAATACCTCAAAAAGTGTAGATTGCCACGCACATGTGTGGGTGTATGGAATCGGCTTTGTGGTTTTTTGACCCCCCCCCTTTTTTCAAGGTGCTAAACTCATTTTTTCGTAATCCCATGGGCACACGGAACGACTAGGTACATGTGACAAAATGGCTGTTTTTGGGGGGTATTCTTGGTATGCCAGGTTATGCTCACCATATAGGGCGTGGTGCGGAACCTCCCCAATTTCGGGGGTTGTTAATATGGTTGGAACCCGGACTTGGGTCAGGAGGAAGAGGAGGACCTGGAGCAGGGAAAGAAGAAAGTGGGGGGTGGGAGGGGGAAGAACAAGCCCCACCACCCCCTCATGACATGATTAGTGTCCAGAAGATAAGGATCAGACTTGGTAAGGGGAAGGGGAAGACGGATGGTTGGTTTCCCCAACCCCTTATCCACAACACCCGCCGGGTCTGTATTGAGGACCCGAAACCAAGCTCCCCATGCACTCTCCTTGCCCCACAAAGGAGTGGGAGCGTGAGTGGTATGGGGTCACCACTCCCAACATTGTTTCGGGCTAGGGGGTAATTCTTTTTCCTTTTCGGGCAACACCTCCACTTATTGGGGAGGCTGAGAAAGTGGTTGAGGCAGAGCCCATTGGGGCCTTTAATAGGGATCCAATGGATCTTGTGGTCACCTCCGGGGACAGGTTGGTGGTGAACCACTTGCTCGACCACGATTTTTTGAGTCATGTGCAGCTTGAGAGTCTTTTGGAAGATCTTGGGAGGGTGCCTCTCTCATGAGGCCGAGGATGGGTCGCATTTTCTTTTTGTCCCCTCCAGCAGTTCGGGGTTCCCTGACCCTTGGATGGAGAGGGCTGTGCCATTCAAGAGTGCCACTGCCCTTTTTTGTAATGCCTTTGATGTCCAACGGGGGTCGGGCATTTCAAAGGCCGCGCCCACCTGTGTGTCCGATCCTCGCCTCATGGCATTTTTTGCAATTGAGCTAACCCAAGGCCCTAACCTGCGGAAAAAACTGCAGCTCCCCAACCTGCATGTCACCGAGGCCATTAAGCGGCCCCGGCTGGGGGCGCCTGCATGGTGCCCGGGGTGCCAAGACAGCGCCATGTGAGGGGGCGGTTAGGTGTAGATTGAAGGTTGTTGCCAAGTGCTACGGCTGCAAGCGGGCGGGTTTGTGCGCAGGCACACAAAGATGGTCTTTGTGTGCCATGCCACAAGGGGGAGGAGCCGGAGGGGGGGAGGAGGAGGGAGGCGGGAGGACCCCAATGGGGTCAGCATTGTGTGGTGTGCCACGAAAGTATCTGTACCAAAGCCCCCCCTGAAACAAGAAACCACAAGTAACCCAACTACATGTTGAGTTGGGTCACAACCCATAAACTATTTTAACTTGGTACATGTGGAAGCCTTTTGGTGCCTTTAATTCTTTGTTGCGCGTGCCTAGGTTAGAGATAGCATTTTGGTTGCAACATCCATTTTTGCACGAAGGGGTCTACGAAAGGGTTACGAAAGGGTGTTCGAAAGGCATATGACAGGGGGGTATTCGTAGATTTCGTACGAAAGGGGTGCATTCGTACCCCCTTTCGTACACCCTTTCGTACCCTTTTCTACAGCTTCGATTTGCTTTGGTACCCCTTTCGTGCACCCTTCCGTCGTTGGTCTTTGCTAGGCATCGAATTTCCAACTTACCAGGAATCACACATGCTCAATTAAACCCAATGTGCCATCCTGTTTGTTCTCAACTCTTTTTATTTTTTACCACTTTTCATGCTTCCTTCATCCTACCCTTAGGGGGACCTCCTTTTCCACAATGTCCGCCGCCCAGGACCTCCTGCAAGAGAAGGTGGACGCATGCCGCCAACAGGTTGGGCAAGGGGTTTCCCATGGCCCTGAGGGCAGTACTACCGAGGTCTTCCCTATCGACGATTTGCGGACCCTTCCGCATTTTGACGTTAGTACCATGTGTGGCCGTATCCCAGTGGCGCTACGCTCCCTTGCCACCAAACAACCCCGAGCCCTTACGAACTTCATTGGGGCCACCTACAATCACAACCCCCACCTCTCCGCCTTCAGCGTTGCCCTCCCCGGTCCTGATATGGATGATTTGTTGGAAGGTGTGGAGGAACAGCTGCCGGACAAGGTTGGTCAGAGGAACAATTATGGTGTGGTAGCGGCTGATGGGGCGTTGAACATCCATAGTGGTAAGTAAGCACGAAGACAGTGAAGTTTCGCTAAAACGTGGTAAACCCCGGCAAATCAAGGCAAAAACTCACAACCCCACTTACTGCCCTCCTCCCACTTGTACCCTTTTTCCACAATGTTTTTTGAAGAAAAACCAAGCCTCCCCGCTTTTGAATCACCCAAAACGCTGCCGCCATCACCCCACGACGGCGTGTTTCGTGTCCGGTGCTACTTCCTTGACCCCACAGTCAAAACGGAGGTTTTCCTTGATTTTACCTCATTTTGACGCGCGCAAAAACTAGTTTTGACGCGCGCTAAAACTGGTTTTGACGTGCGCTATACCTACTTTTGTCTTAGGTTTGCAACCCTGCATTGCAAGCTAAATCTGGCTTTGACGTGCGCTAAAACTAGTTTTGTCTTAAGCTAAACCATGGTTAAATGAAACCATAGCCCTTTGTTGGGTACATAGACACATTGACATGATCATGCGCCGTCCGACTCCCTTGACAACATGCACGCTGAGGCACATGGCACGAGCACAACAACAATCTGTGTTCTCATTTTTGTACACCCTTCAAGTGCTTCCAAGCACTTTTGTTCTTCAGGTATGCCTCTTGTTTTGTCCATGCCGGGTCCCACACATTTAACCCCTTGTTTAACAAATTGTAGTCCATATTATCATTTCGGATGAGTTCACCCCAACTCTTGCGTAGCCCCCTGAGCCTGCTCCCCTTGCCTTCCCTCTTCAAAGACCTGTTTCTGACCTCCTGCTTCAGCGGCTTGTGTCTCCCCTCTGCTTTGAACCCCCCCGTCAGGCTCAAATCCCCATACAGCCCTGCCACCTCAACCATGTGGTCTACCCACAAGTGGGGCCACAAACTAATACTCTAATACTAAGTCCCAAAGCCCCATGCAGTGCCCCCATCCCCTTCAGGTCAGCCCCCAACCCATTCACCTTGGTCGCCGTCAAAATACTAGGTTAGCGGTCTTTCCTAAAAGCACCCCCCATTGCCTGAACCCCTCCCCCCATGGCACGCGCACACCGTTATGCACGATGTCATGTTGCAAAAGGTTGCTGTTTTGGAGCTCGTCGGCAATGCAATCCCACCCCTGAGCCTTAATCCACTCCCTTGCCGCACTCTGTTCAATGTGCACTCCCTCCCTCTCCTCCCCAACCACATCCCGGGCTGTCACTGTTCGAGCTCGTATTCTTATGGGGTCTTATGAGGTATAATTGGATCCACTCCGACGCTCTTTTTTCTGCAAAACCATGTTGGTCACGCAATGCATTGTAAAGCCCTGTGCATCCACAACACACCATGCGGTGTGCCCCGTGCAACCCATACTCCGGCGGCCTCTGTTTGGGTTTCACGGCACTCAACACCACCCCAATGTGTTCCCACTCATACTTAATTCGTACATGCCCACTGCCCAAATGGTTCACACACTCCTCATGACTCTTCCCACACAACCAACACACAACCGCCAAGGGGTGGGCAGTGGTCCATCCCTTGCACGCACCCAACGCCACATGACCCTTCCCATCGGCTATCATCTCAATCTCGACGGTACACTCAAAGCCGTAGCTGTCTATGTACGTTGTTTGTTGTACGTCTTTTATCTCATCGTTCAACTCGGCCACCGCACTCAATCGCTGCAGGACACTCTTTTTCTCCGGACCGTGCATGAACACCCACGAACCGTAGGGTAATGAGGTGTGCACATCCCCCACGCTGAAGTGCACGAAGCTCCGATTGTGGCTCCGCGTGCCATCAATCGCGATCACCACCAAAACTTTTCCACTATGCGATTGTGGTGCCCGAGTGGCCCACATTACCTGCGCAACAAAAAGAAAACGCACGGCGTGCACCATGTGGGGGTTTATCGGGCGACGCAGTGCACTTCGGGCACCCGCCACACCTCCAATTTTTCTTTTACCGACGTTTTGCACCCCTGCACTTGGGCACGAAGCAGACGGGACCCTTGCAACGTCTCCGTCTCGAAGCTGAGTTCTGTGACCCGGGGCATACTTAACACAGGTCGATGCGATAGCACAGTTGCCATGGGTGTGCACCGGGCAGACGTGGTGAAACAATACTGCAGGCGCCGCAGGCAAAGTCCTTGCCGCCGCATGTCCCACAATGCAGCCCGCGCACAAACCTCGGGGCCGGCAAGAGGTTCAGCGGCTGCTGCATGACATATCAATTGCAGTGAACGCTGTTGCCGGGGCACCGGCCGCACATCCCAATCCTCCCCCAATATAGCGTGCACCTGCGCCCGCAGAGCCCTTAGGCGCTCACAGCGGGTAGTATGGTTACGGGGTCCCAACTCATGATAGTGAAAGTACGCCATGGCAGTCTGCGTGGCACAAAGGACAGGTGAAGTGTGTGTTTTGTGTGTTTGCCGTGTTTTGACCTGGTTTTGACGCACGCTAAAGTATGTTTTGACGTACGCTAAAGCGTGTTTCGGCGTGAGCTGAAGTGTGTTTTGCCGTGCGCTAAAGTGTGTTGTGACGAGGCTAAAGTGTATTTTGACGTGCGCTAAAGCTTGTTTTGACGTGCACTAAAGTGTGTTTTGACGTGCGCTAAAAACCTGTTTTGACGTGCGCTAAAGCGTGTTTTCGCGCGGGCTAAAGTGGGGTAAACGGCGCCAAATGGAGGCGACACCCAAAGAAACAGTGGTTAGCCTGTCTCCTTTTATCAAGACTGCGGGGTCGTCACCCCAATTAGGCGAACAAATTCGCTACCCTCATCTGTGCCCACACTCGGCCTTGCATCCAGAGGTAGTGCCTTCCCCCCTTCCCCTCCGAAAGACACGAAAATGTAACGACCGCTGGGCGGCCACTGTCGGTCCACCAGATTTCCGACAAAAAATTACATAGGTGCATCCCCGGCGGCTTCTGCCATGGATGGCCGTTGGCATACAGGCGCTGATGGGCTTCACCGTTGGTGCGCGTCGTAATGTCGTTCGCGGCAACTGACAGATACTCCGCCGCCTCGGCGCAGCTCGGCGGCTCACTGATCCACAGCCTCACCCCGTTCAGGGCGACTTCCTTTTGGCAGGTGCGGAAAGCAACACGGTGTCGGAGCCGGCCCGACACATCTTGATGACAACCGCAACCACCTTCGAACCCAACAGCCTGTGGGTTGTGTGAGCGACCGTTGTGAGCGACCCAGTAGTGAGAGGCAAACGGACACATGTTGCGTCGTACACCACTGCTACATGTACCACACCGTCCTTCTCCGCAGCCAGCAACGGGTTCTCAATCCGCACGGACAGTTGTGGCCACTAGTTCAGATGCCCATCTTCCCACGTCACAACCCCCTACCCCCCTACCCCCCTACCCTTTACCCCCTACACCACTGGACAATAGCATTTATGCAAGGTGACATACGTACTCTCCATTTGATTGAATTCTTTCCTTCTTCCCAATCCGATCATATCCCATAGAGTGTATCAAAACACACTAGTGGGGGATGAACAAAGGCATGTTCTTTACTCCCTACAGCACTCTTCAATAGCTTGCATGTGACGTACATACTCTCCATTTGATTGAGTTTCTGTCTTTCTATGCAATCTAATCTTACTCCATAAAGTAAAGACACACCATTGGAGGTCATGGTTCAAGCATTACCTGAAATATTGCAAGCAGCGACTACTCGAGGTAAAAGAAATCGGTTAGCTGCCGCAGATCCCACAAAATCAAGCACTTCACTGATTCTAATTGCAGCAGCGAGCAGTTTCACAATGGCCGCGAGTAGTTGCGGTGCCAGATGCTCATTGCGCGGCTCGAATCTAACGAATCTGCACAGCCGTATCTGCTAAATCTGCTCAAGAGGTCGTATCTGCTTCACCATCCCGGATAGAAGTGGGTTCCGACCCCGCTGCGGGCGACAGCGAATGGTGCTGCGCCGCAATTTTTGAACAAAGTGTAAAGCTTTTTGCAACGGTAATTGCCGCAACCCCGAAAATATGTCTACTTCAGACAGCTAAATCTGGGACCTCCTGGCAAATCCTCTCCCCTTCCACCTGGGATGCCATTCCCCATCACTCCAGCTGCAAGGGCGTCCAAATCCAGGGTCAAAGCTGGGCGGCAGCCTGGAGAACACTCCAAAATTTGAACGCGGGTGTCAATCAATTAATAGCCGCTGATATGCACAAAGTTGACCCTGTGTCCAACTAAGGTCGGCGAGCATGCATGGAGCTGCCCTAGTGCATGATTTTTTTAAATAGGAGAAATTGTTTCCCCTACCTGCTGTCTTGGGCTACAGAACAATGATGCTAGCTAGCGTGTTGCAATTGGCGTGAATTTGTTTTCGTGTTTTGTGGAGCCGTGCTTGTGCTTTATTGTGCTTGTGCACTTGTCTTGTGTCACCTCTGTCCCTTTTGCCACCATGACATGAGGGGGGGGGGGGGGGGCGATGGCACGGTAAGCAATGCAATGGTTCGTGTACGAGGGTGATTGGCACTTGTGTGACCTATGTCACCTGTAATGTGCCGGCCGTGCCACCATGACATGGAGGGGGGGGGGAGGGGGGGGGAGGGGGGCCATCGGAAAATGTGCCGCAGCACAGGATGAATTTGTGTTGAGTGCGCATGAGTGCATGCACGTCTACCCCATCCAAATATTGTACTACTACATTTCAGGCATTCACTGGTAGAGGGCAAGGACGAGGGCCCTTTGGGGCGCAGCGTGTCTTGACGCGCGTCTTCTTTGGGGCTCGGATGTCGTACCGTATAGAGCGCCTCGAAAAACTGTATTGGTGGTCCATGACGAGGGCCCCGACCTGCAGGCTGCCTTGACATGAGTCTAGGACATGCACCCACAGCGTACAGTTTCTAGTGAGCCCAAGGATACAGGGAAGAAGAAACCCTGCCTGTCCTGTGCATGCACGAATGTGCCCCCCACAAGGGCTCGTGGGTGACTCACGTGTGTGCCATGCGTGCACGCACATGCATACGTTTCCATATGCGTATGCGTACACAGGTTGCACACGACAAAAGGGCAAAAAAGCACATTCCATGATTGCTACACTTGACAGGGTTATGGCCGTTCAAGATTTTTCTTCTTTGCTTTGTGTTGATTGTTGTATGTTGTTTGTTCACCATGGTTGATGAAGATATCCGCTATACCCCTCCCCCCCTTATCAATGGACCTGTTTGTCACTGCACCCCCACCTAGAACGAAGCATTACCCTGGCTGAACTCGAGCGATTCAGTGAATGGTTCATCGCATGTTAGTGGGAGAATTGTTCCCCCCCACTGCTGGAATTCCAACGGAGAGGGTTTCTTTTTGCCTTAACAATGTTTCTCGGCTTTTGGTCACTTTTGAGTGGTACTTGCTGCACCTCAAGTGTTTCAAGGTATTTCATCTTATTCTGAGTTTGCATTTGTTTAGGTCTGTTTTGTCGTTCAATGGACCAATACTACAACGCGCCATATATCGACCCGCTGTATGCGACCGCACCGGTCGCAACCCCACCAGTCATGGAGGCATACATGCCATCATACTCCACGTTTCCGGCCCCCATGCCAGCCAGTAGTTCTGCCCCCATGAGTGGCTTTCCACCCCCACCACCTTTCATGGACATGATGCACTATCCAGTGGGCTTTGAACCAACAAACCGGCAACTTATGGACGCGATTTTGGATTTGAAGAGCCGTTTGGCGGGGGACGAAAACAAAGAGGAGCAGAACAAGTGGTTGCAGTTGGCCCGAGATTGCTTCATCGAGTTTCTTGCCACAGGGATGTTCATCTTGGCGGCGCTCAGTGTGCCCATTCTTGGGGCTGCGGGAACAGCGGCGGGCATCCGCACTATTGGTGTCTCTTTTGGGTTTGGGTTCACCATCACAATTCTGGTGGCTGTTGCCAGTCGATTCAGTGGGGCCCACCTCAATCCCGCCGTCACTTGGGGGCTGTTCTTGGCTCAACGCATCGGTGCGCTCCGTCTGCTGTACATCCCTTGCCAAATGGTGGGGGCAATAACCGGCGCCGCCATCCTCTACGGCATTGTACATGATTTGGACACCACGACGTACCCCGAAGTGCCCTTTCTGGCAGTCAATCGCGTGATGCCAGGGTTCTCACGAGGAGAAGCGCTGGGTTATGAGATCATCTTCACCTGTTTGTTACTAACCGTCGTCCTCGCCGTCACCCATGGCAAGGCTCAGTTCGGGCGAGCCAGTATGGCCCCTTTTCATATTGGCTACGCTGTGTTCATTGCACACATGGTGATGGTGCCAGTGGACAACTGCAGCATCAACCCGGCGCGATCATTTGGTCCAGCGGTTATTGCTAATTACTGGAGCGACCAATGGATCTTTTGGGTGGGCCCACTTACTGGTGCAACCGTCGCTGGCCTTTTCAATGGTGTTCTGTGGAAGCTGTTTCATGGGAAGCCCGTGAAGCCCGCCAAGTTGTTGGAATAGCTCCATTTTGTGGCATCAGATTTAAATCATCCTTTCGTACATATCGCCGCCACATTGCACATTGTTTGTGGGACAATCGTAGCATTGGACAGCTGTGATCCTTGATTCCAAGAGTTTTTTCCAGTGCCACCTGGTGAGAGGGCTTCGCCAGCTTACCGTACCCCCCCCCAAAAATAATAAAAAGCTTGCCAATCTTTTGCAATAGACGGCACTGTGGAATGTGACTGTGGCTCCACAAATAGCAATGTCCTTGCTCTTTGGCTCAAGACACATTGGATCTTGTGAGTGTGCCGCTTGCTGGTGTATTGAATGGCATCTTTTAGTAGTTGCTTTATGAGAAGGCCACCTAGCATTGTGTGGTTTCTCTGCTGGTCTAGGTTTAATCCTTGTGCCATGTCTTTTATGTGTTGATATTTCGGTATTGGAATGGTGCTCTTCAAGCATGGATGTAAACCTATGTGCCTTTGATCGACAGAACCCCGCTTTTTTATAGGATGATCATGCTCAAGCAAGATTTTTCCTCTTACGCCGCTTCGAGTTTGGCCCCGGCCAGAAACGGGCCCAGATTTCAAAAATGTCGTTATACCAATTCCGGACTCTGAGACTGCGATTGCAGTCATTCCCACTGCGGACTTTCATTGCTTGAGAAATCTCTGTGCATTTGTTTCTGTGTGCCTTTGTTCTCTCTCTGCATTTGCGGGTTGGGTGCAGTGCCAAAGGAGTGTGCTCTTGTTGTTGTTCATTTTTTTGTGATTTTTCTGGGTGACCCCGGCCAGAAACGGGCCCAGATTTCAAAAATGTCGTTATACCAATTCACACCTCTTGGATATTCAGGAAGTGCACAGTCTTCCCGTGCACATGCAAAAAAAAGCGCCACAAACTGAAACGCCGGGACCAAGTTCCCCCCCCGACACCTCCAAAACCCCCTATTTGACTGTGGGCAGGTTTTGCCATTTTTCTGGGTGACCCCGCCCAGAAACGGTGCCGTTTTTCCAAAATGTCGTTGAAGCAATCGGCGCTTTTTGGATATTCAGAAAGTGCACAGTCTTCCCGTGCACATGCAAAAAAAAGCGCCACAAACTGAAACGGTGGGACCAAGTTACCCCCCGGACACCTCCAAAACCCCCTATTTGACTGTGGGCAGGTTTTGCCATTTTTCTGGGTGACCCCGCCCAAAAACGGTGCCGTTTTTCCAAAATTTCGTTGAAGCAATCGGCGCTTTTTGGATATTCAGAAAGTGCACAGTCGTCCCGTGCACATGCAAAAAAAAGCGCCACAAACTGAAACGGTGGGACCAAGTTACCCCAAGTTACCCCCCGGACACTTGCAAAAACCTGTCTTTGACTCTGGGTCCAGGTCACAAAAGTACCCTCAAAGGGGTTTGAACCTGGGTACCCAAAATTTCAGCGTTTCATAACCCAGCATTGTAACCAGTCAACCACTCATTTTCGCTCTGCTATCATCATTTTTCGTCTTATACATCCTGCACGATGCAAAAAATTTTTCAGCTTACAAGGGTTTCCACATGTCTCTGACAACACAGCAACCAAAGGGACAGTGTGTTTGGGGGGCCAGGGTCATAATCCTGGTGACTGGGAAGCAGTTCGCCGAAAAACAGGCCCGCCGAATTGTCCTGCCGAATTGTTGGGATTTCTTCGCCGAATTGGGGGGGTGGTTGCATGCATGAATGCCTCTGTAGGCATTCAGAGAGAGTGACCCGTGGTCTCAAGTTGAGAGGCCTGGGCCATTCTAGTGCAGCTGTTTGCTCTTGGAACAATCCATTGTACGAAACAATTTCCACTTGAGACACGGCTTTTCAGTATTTATCATGTTGTGTGCAGCACCCTCGAGATCCCTCTTGTTGAAGAGGCCGAGCAACAGCCTGTTAATGGAAGACACTGGAACGATGATTTGTTTTTTGTTGCGGTGCTTTGTTTGTTGAGGAGTGTGGGAGGGATGGGGCTGGGCATGCAAGCCAAACCCACATTCTGGATGCATACATCATATGTTTTTGCAATAAGCATTAGTTTAATCCCACGGGTGTACCCCCCCCCCCCGCCTGTAGACCCGGGTCTTATAATTTTTTGTCCTTTTTTGAGCCTGGCCTTATATAGTGGTCTTTTGGGAGTGGGTGTTATACTTTGTTGATCCGGAGCTTACTGTGACCTGTTTTCTTAACCACTAAAGAATGCTGGTTTCGGTGACGCAACTTTTGTCAATTTTTATTTTCAACCGAAAATAACCCGTTTGGGGTGGCAATGACATCATCAGAATGTCATCACATTCTCACATAATAAATGAGCACATTGATTGATGAAGAAATTTTGAGGTTGCACATTCATAGTACATTTTTGGTTTATTTATGTGTGATAGTTTCGTCTCGCAAGCATTTGAGGCCAACTTGGCAAGTCATATGACACAATCCCATCACTCAAAGCATCCAATGAATTTTTTTTGTCCTTTTTTTGGGCTGGGGTTGAGGTTGAGGTCACTTTTCCTTCATTTCCTTGTGCTCCGCACAATTTTCTTGGGTGGGTCTTATAAAGTGTCTTTTGAAAGTGGGTCTTATAGCTGTCTTTGCCGGGGAGGGGCCGAAAAAGGGGGTGGGTCATATACATGGTCTCGGCTGGTGGGTCTACAGGCACGGGGGGGGGGGGTACCCTTCTTTTGGCTCAAACTCACTAATTTTCTGTTTTTGCACCTACGCCATTGATAACACCCGAGATGGACATTGGCACATCAGCAGTTGGCGCTACTAATGGAAGTGCTGCGGCTAAGCAATGGGTCAATTCTTTGGCCGGTTGCAAGAGGGCAGGAATGGTACAAAATATTCTGGAGATCCAGCGGTAGTGGCATGGAAATGATGGGCAGACAACCCATTCAAAACGTACAGGAACACATGTGAAAACCTTAATGAGGAGGATGTGGCAGACCAAAAATCCCAAAGGAGATTTGGAAAAATTGGCTACCAAGGCGGGTGTTGACCTGCTGCCCGAGTGGATCATCATGGCGTTGGCGGTATACAGATAGAAAAAAGGGTTGTAACCAGACTTCAAAAAGGGTAGCTTTGTTCCATACACCAGCATCACAATCAGCAGACGTAGCAGAAGAGGCGATGCCCAACGAGGTGGGGATGTCGTGGCATTTCATGAGGTGGGTGCCTGATTTGCCAATTAGCTGTGTGCAAAGGAAATGACCGCCCGCAACAGATTTTGGTGCCACAGCTTTTGGTTTAATCAATGGGAAAGGCCATGTCAAACCAAAATCCGTGTGCAAGGTATGTATGCTAGTGCTATACATGGATGTTGAGCCTCCGAACATCTTTGAAAGCCTATCATGAAAACGATGAAGGTTGGGAACAACACACATTTGCACTCGCCATATGGAACATGGTAAGCAAAGAAGTGGGAGCACAGAAGCAAAACGGTCATTCAGCTATGCCGAAAGATTGCACCGCAAGAGATGGTCCAAATGGGCACTTTGCAAGTGGCACATGGAGGGCAACAAGCGGTGGGAGGCCGCGCACCCCTAGGCAACTGCTTCGGCTGCCTTGGCACAATTGTGGTCGGTCTCACATACTAAATGTCCCCGCCAAGACAACTTATGGAATGCAAGTTGTAGTCCAATGTGCCCAACCATGAGATATGGATGGCCCGGACGGGATTGAGATGCATGTATACATAGATGAAGGACTGTGATGAGTAGGAGCACCTCCTATACCTTGGCTGCAGTCTCTGATGAATTATTGATAAGTGTTTTGCTGCTTTTGCTAAGCCCCCTTTCTCTTGGACAACCTCCACCCCACTCCTCAACAAGACTTTAGGGGTCTTCTCGAAGGTGAAGGTCATGCGGTCTTCCCAATTCCGTGCCTAGGATGGAACGTAGGGCTCCTCACCATTTGCCGGATGTCCCTTTGCAACTTTTTCACTTCGGGCCAACAAGTGGCCCACAACTAAAGAAGACGACAATGACGATGATGATGATGATGATGGCACCTACACCTATCCCGCTACTCGGTGTCTGAACTTTCTCTTGTGTTGGGGTGCGCAGAAGACATATCCACTTTGTGGCACACCTTCTCCACCTCCCCATTAGGTTGGCATGCTGGACCAAGTGATGTGGCATTTGATATGAATGCACCACCCCCATCATCACCATTGGGAACAATTTCGCCCACTGCAAAAATGATGCAAACAAACAAGAGCATAATGGGGGTTTCTGATGGGAGGACCGAAACCCCCGCAGCCTATAGGCAGTCGGAACGCGATGGCTATGCATGGGCGTCCTGGACACATGCCATGTGCTGTGCCTAGGAATGGGGTACCCTTTGGAGGGGGGCAAATGCCCCATGCCCTAGATCCTCCCGGATGATGGCCCAGCCATACCTTGAGGCAGTCTACTGTGAATTGGGCCCTATTAACCCTTACTAAGTAGCGACTAAGTAGGCCCATAGGAAGGGATTACCAAAGGCACTAGACTAAAGGGGGGCACAATTGCCCCCCTTGCCCACTCTCCAACCCCCTCTCCTTGAACAAAACATATCTCAAAAGGATTAGTGAGAGGTAGAGGTCCTTGTTCAGGCTCTGCCCCCCCCCCATTAATGAGGGAGAACTGTCCCACTCTCATGTGCCTAAAACGTTTCTCCCCACGGTCTACGGACACACAATGTAGACCATTTTCTCCCAAAAACCCAAACCATTGCGCAAGTAAGAGGTAGAGGTCCTTGTTCAGGCTCCGCCCCCCCTCCTCCCTTCAATGAGGGAGAATTGTCCCACCCTTATGTGCCAAAACTGTTTTCCTCCACTGTCCGCGGACACGCAATGTAGACCATTTTCACCTGAAACCCCAAACCATTGTACACCCATTGGAGAGTGGACATGGAATGGTTTGGGGTATCTGCAATTCAGCCGCAGGGCGCCAATGCAGACTTGGTGTACCGCACCTCACCAACCAATTATTGGTTGCAGGTGGCAAGGGGAGCGGGAGAGAGATACAGGCTGAGTAGGTGCACCGGTTGGTACTTCTAGGTCGTGCTCACGCACTTTGCAAGGCATCTCACCTAGGGACCTAAAGAAACCAATGCCCGGGGCTGTCCAATGTGGACCCAACACGAGGCTCGAGCATGGTGCACGGGCATTTTTGTGGGATGGTACGGCCCGAACGGCCCTAGGAGGTAATTCTGTGATTGCGAGCGAACTGAGCAAATGCAGGTTTTGTGTATGTCTTTTGTGCTGTGTACCCTCAGTGTTTGTGTTGTCTTTGGCTGGGGGCCACACTGCATTGTACATCCTTGCTTTTGCCTTGAATTCACGTGTTCCCTATCGCTGCACCTCAAAATTCAGTGGCGGGGAGACGGCATTACACGGCTCCTGAGTTCCATCCAACCGCCTTTTTCTTTTGCTTTTCTTTTGCCTTTCTTGCAGTTCTCATCATGTGTGTGTGCGCGCACGCGCGTGTGTGTGTCGTGTGTGTGTGTGCGTGTGTGTGCGTGTGTGTGCGTGTTGTGTGTGTGAGCACCTGGTTACACCTGTCTCCACGTTAAAATAGCTGACCCCTGAATGTCTGCTCTACCCCAGACATGAATGTTTCTCACCCCCCATGTGTTCTGTGCAGGCCTAAGGCTAGGCGCTACCTGCCACCGGCTTTGGGCTTCCACAGCAATGGGATTGTACATCAGGCCTACCTCTTCTCCAACGTATATGCGCGGCAATCGGGTAACACGAGGGGGTACCTCTCATGGGCATGAAAATACTGATGCGACACCAGTACCAAATGGGTGTGTTCTCCTCTCCCAAGTCAGTGGGTGATTAGATTGAACAATGCCAGCCTGTGACTCTGCTTGCATGATTAGCAAAGCTACATTCCCTCGGCACTCCGCTTCAGAAAGGCGCCTAGCCTTGACATCATGACATGATCAATGCCTATTGCTTTTTTCCTGTCTTGATTGCTCACTAGCCTGATGAGGTGTTCTGGGTGCCAACGTATGCACTGTGCCTGCGTTGTGCCATTCTCTGGTAGACATTAGTGGTTTACTTGTTGGTTCATGCACAAGTGTGTGGTCTGCCATTGGCACGTGTAAGTGACCGTTTGGCATTCATCGTTTGGTTATTGGCATTGAGTCGTGCGGCAGTTTGTCCAAATGTGCACTCTATCTACCCTTGCCATCACCGCTGTTATGTCCGACCCCATCATCATCTGTGGCGGATGCCACAAATCCAGCCACCGCGCCCTGAAATGCTTGAGGCCCCCAGCGGCAGCGCGTCCCTGCGAGGGGCTCGTGGTCCTCCCCCAGCACCCTCTTGGACATGTGAACTCATACCCGGGACGAACACCAACCACTGGCGAGGCAAATGCCCCGTTGCTGCAGAGCGCCTGGAGAACCGCGAGTGCACGCTGTGCGGCAGCAAACACCACATGAAGAAAGGATGCGACAAGTACGTGGCGGAGAAACATACAGCAAAAAAGCCACAAACCACGTACTTCTCAATTGGGCCTCGTTGTGTGAATGGATCTTGGTGCATCCGCTGCAGGACTAAGGACCAACACCCCACGATAGATTGTGCGTCAGCGAGCCCCCCCATCATTCCCCCCACGGGGCGGGACAAAGACGATCTTGCCGACATCTGAGTGGTGTGCAGTCCGAGGCCACAACCTATGCGAATGTATGAGGGACGCTCCTCTCCAAAATCAAGAAAATCGGGCTGCCATCTCTGGTATCTCTTACCATACTCTGGTGGACATCAGAGGTTTACTTGTTGGTACAAACATGCACAAGTGTGTGTGTGTGTGTGTGTGTGTGTGTGGACTGCTCTGCAGTTTCTGAGGAGTGTCTCCAACCGCTTTTCTTTGCTTTGTTCTTGTCTTGCGGTTCTCATCGTGTGTGTGCGTGTGTGAATGTGCATGGTTCACAAATATTCGGTCTTGGTCACTGAGTAACGGCCGGAATCTTGACCCAAAACCAGGAGCGATGTCAAAGCCAAGTGGAACGGTAAAGAAAGTGATGCCCGGATCACCTTGACAGTCCAGGCGCACGTTCCCCTCTTTGTGCTGCACAGTCTGCGTGTTTTTGGTCCTGGTCATTATGATCAGTTGCCCTGTGCAGAAGGTGCTGGGCCTGTTGCTCGTGGCCTGGCTGGCGGCGTTCATGCTGACCTACCCCACCCCCGCCGGCCGTCAATGGTGGAATTCGCTCCCGCGGGACACCGTCCCGATCGTGGCGCTCGGGGTCCCCCTTCTGGGGGCCCTGCTGGCGATCTGGTGGATGGCCTCGGGGCGGGCCTCGAAGGTCGTCGCAACGCGCCTCAGCCACGTCCCACGTGGCAAGTTCCTGCTCGGCCTCTCGCTGGGGGCGGTCGGGGCCCAGTTTGTGGCCTGGTTCGTGTACCGCCACCGCGGGCACAGTGGCTGGGACTTCGTGGGGGAGGTCGGCAACGCGTTTGCGGTGCTGGGGCTCGCGGTGCTGGCCGTGCTGCTGCTCCCGCTAGACCACAGCGCCACGCTGTGCGGGGCCCTAGGCCACCCCTTTGAGGCCGCGGTGGCCCTGCACCGGTGGCTGGGCCGCGCGGTTGTGGCGTGTTATGGCGCGCACGGCCTGGTCTGGTGCACGGTCAGCCTCATGGAGGGCGCATTGTTTGTGCCGCCGGCGTCATGCTTGCATAAAACCGAGTTCGATGGCGACTGCTGGCGCGGGTACCTGATGCTGACGGGGCTGTGCGCCATCTCCGTCCTGGTGGCCCTCGCCCTCCTCTCCCGTGAGACCGTGCGCCGCTCGGCGTACCGCACCTTCTACTTCAGCCATGTCGCTCTGGCCCCCCTGCTCTTCCTCACGGCTGCCCTGCACTACCGCAAGATCTCCCTGTGGCTGGCCCCCAGCCTCGTCCTGCACCTGTCCGCCCGCCTGCCCGCCCTCCTTTCGGCGCTGGTGCGCCACTCCCCAGTCCGCGCCCGCTCCCTCGCCCTAGTGCCTGGGGCCGAGCGTCCTGTCCTGCAGCTGGAGTTCCCCCTCACGGCCCTGCCGCACGCACCCGCCCCAGGCCAGTGGGTCCGGGTCGCCTGCCCCACGGTGTCCCGCATGGTCTGGCACCCGCTGACGGTGGCCCACTGCACCGCCACCAGCTTCGTCGTGTACCTGCGGATGTGCCCCCGCCCCGACTCGTGGTCGCACCTGCTACGGCTCTCTGTGGAGCTCACAGACCCCGCTGCCAGCGTGAGGGACGTGCAGCGCTTCCGATTCCGCTTCCAGGGCCCGTACGGGCGGAACCTGCTGGACCTCAGCCAGCAGTACTCCCGCTTGCTGCTGGTCGCGGGGGGCGTCGGGTTCACGCCGCTGCTGGCGCTGCTGAAGGGCGTCTACGACGCGCACCAGGCCGGGCAGGCGCCCCCGGCCGGGCAGGACGTCACCCTTGTATGGGCCGCCCGTGACCGAGGCCTGCTGCTGCACGTCCAGCGGATCCTGAACCAGTTCGCGGGCCTGCCGTCCCTCCGGCTGCGGTGCCGCATGCACTGGACTGGCGACACCTCCGTTGACCAGTCCGCCGACGCGTCCATCCCCGGGAAGCTGCCCACCAGTGCCAGCGCCCCGTGGCCCGCCTACTCCCGCCCCACGGCCACGCTGTGGCTCCAGACCATGACGGCCGTCGCCACAGCGTTGGGGTACGCGGTAGGCGCTTTGTTCCCGTACTTCTACATGCAGGGCGACAAGGGCGATGAGTCGGGCAGGCGGGGCATGGGTGACTACCTCCTGAAGCGGCTGGTGGTCTTTCTGGCCGCCATGGGATCGGCCCTTCTGGCAGGAGCGGCTGTGTGGTTTGCTGTCCACCTCTGCACCAAGACAAAGGACATGGGTGATGTCCCAACGGAACTCGCTGCGCTCGAGAGTGCGCACAAGATTGTCGAAACGCTGGATGCGAAGGACCCCGAGTCCGGGACCTGCATTGCCGACGGGCGGCCGGACTTGAGCGCTGTCTTCATGGAGGATACACAGAATGTGGCAGATTTGGACCGCATTGGGCTGTTTGTCTGTGGGCCCGCCGATCTGGAGCGCAGCGTCCGCGCCCTAGCCTCGGCCTCCCCCCACTACATCATCCACTCCGAGACCTTCGAACTGTAAACTCGGAGTTTACGGCAGAAAGGGGACAGTGCTGTGCTGGCACGAGTCACAGATACACCGCTGCGCACCCTTACCGTGCCCACAGCACCCAGTGTGGTGTTCTACCGTCAGGGGGTAATGGCGCTGGTTTTGGCGGAAAGCCCCAGTCCCATGATTCATTCATTCATTCTGAGGCGGCTTATGCCCCGCCTGGGCAAGTCCACATATGTTCGGGAAATGAGAGAATTGTGTGGGTATATCTGTAACATGGGTGGCAAGTTGGAAAACAGGGCCTGTTTTGGGGTGTTCTTTCGCAAAGCTACAAGCCCAAGCTGCAGAACACGTGGAAAAAAGTAGAAAAAATGTTGCAAAAGGGGTAAATGAGGCTGAAGTGAGTGGGAGACATGGGGCTTGTTGGCCCACACCCGTGACCTGTCTACGCACATGATGTTGGGGCCTCAAACAATGTGCCTGCAAAGCAACAGATTTTAGCAAAGCAAGTACAGGAGACAGAAAAGATCGCCTCTTGGATGGACTGTATCCTATGCTCCATTGGCTATTTTGTCATTTTTGGCTGTTTGGGCACTACTATGCCCCAGAGGACCAACAGCTACTGGGTGGTGCAGTGCTGGGGCACGGCCGCAGCTTTACAGTGGAGGCAACACGCCCCTGCTGCCCCATGGAGTGCCAGACTCACTGTCATAACCAGCACGCAGTGCCCTGTTGCAAGAGTATGTGCAGCCTCAGGCCCTTTTAGGGTCGTTCTCTGCCCTGCCAGTCTGTCGTGCAGCTTTAAAGACTGCGGGATCAGCAGGTGGGCAATGGTGTGCTCCCAGCACTTGCCCTGCATGTTATGTTGTCTGGTGCATATATTTGCATGGCTTTTTATTGCCCGCTGGCCATACACTGCCACACTCAGGCATTTCACCTTTCTTCGTGCTGCCTGTGTTGTCCTCCACAGTATTATGTCCCTTCCATGCATCAACGACTTAACCAGCGAGAGGCTGTGTCTGCAAGGTGTTTACAGTGGAGCTGAACTAGGAAAAAAAGTTTTTTAGATGCGAAAATATTTTTTTCAGATGCGCTAAAAAATATTAGAATCTCTAAAAAGATACAAAACATCTAAAATTTAATACAAAACATCTAAAAAAATGTCGAAAGTGACTAAAATTTTAGATGGCTCTCTAAAAAATAATCCGCTGCAAATCTAAAAAAAAACAACAACATTTGAGGAACAGACCTCGGGATCTAAAAGAAAATACACCATCTAAAAAAATACTCCGCATCTGAAAAAAATAAAACAACAGATAACGCTACCCCCACGTCCCTACCCTGCCCCTACAGGCAACATGCAATAGAAACCATTGAATCACACTGTTTGTTGCATCTAGGGACCCAGCATGACACTACTGCCAACAAGATTGCCTGATACCCGATGCACTTTCCGAACGTGCTGCTGTAGTACACTTTACATTACATGAGGATGATGGATAATGCAACCCACTTGATGGTGTAGGAACCTGCCACTGTGCAACTGACGCACAAGATGCCTTCGTTGTGGCCAAGGGCTGGAGTGCCATGGATTTTGGACATGACTTAAAGAAACACAGAACCAACATCCCTCTCTGCGTGCACCCTGGTCGGCCTATGTTGACCCACCATCTGAAGACATATCGAGAGAGCAACATTTGAACATGAAATCATGGGCAAAGGTTGTGCACCGACTGAGTAGTGCTGGAAAACCACTTCTCAAAGGCAAAACCACTCGTCTTTTTGCACCGAATAATGTCTCTGAACAAAGTTCGAGCAAGGAATCTGGAACTTGGGACTGATTGGGCAAACTGCCAAAGCCACAGAAAATGAGCATTTGATGCAAGAACTGTTCTGTTGGGATGCAGGGTTGTAAGGAGTTGATCACTATGGCTGTCACACATTGCCACACATTGCAGCACAGGCACGTGGGTGGCACGCTGTAGTGCAGAAGAAATGAGTAGAAAAAGCCTGGCTGGATCACTCTGCGTCTTGCGTCTGGGTATTGTGTTGAGCAGCTGCGCGTAGGGACACTTTTGGGTCAGTAGCTTCGTGGTCACACTCTGAATGCAAAGGGGCCTGTGATGCAATACCGGAACTTGGAATGCTATCAAAAACAGTAAAAAAAATCTAGAATAGAATGGGAAGTGGGTTTCTCTTGTGTCTGCCACCTGATCGTGTACTCAGAGCCCTCCACTGCGAGCACTCTACCCCAGCTCTTTAAATTGTGCCGCTAGGCTGCGGCCAAGGTGGCTGAGTACCCTACTTCACAAAATTTAGGCATCATGTATGATCTGTTCAAATGACCTCTCTGCATAGGTCCCCCAGCGAAGGAAGACCCCTGTTCTCTGAGCAGACGAAACTGTGCACATGGGCTCTAGCCAAGGTGGCTGAGTACCCTACTTTACAACGTTGGGGTAGTACATGTGATCCTCTGCGATAAACTCTTTGCATAGGTACCTTAATAAAGGAAGACCCCTGTTCTTTGAGCACATGAAATTGTGCAACATGGGCTTTCGCCAAGGTGGCCGAGTACCCTACTTTACAACATTCAGTAAGCCGCAAAGGGGAACCTTTATTCTGGGCATCACTGTCAGCTGCAGATGATCTACACCACTTGATGACGTCGGAAAATGTCTTTGTGCAAATGATTCACAAGACGGTTTCCTCATGCTGCAGGGTAGCGTTCTGATATGACCACTTGTCTCCCCAAACGGAACCGTGCCCATAGACTCCTAGGCATTGTCTGCAGCGAGAAGGTGGGGTGGGGTCGGGGGGGGGGAGGGGAGAGGGATCGGTCCATACAATGTTGTGCATTGACGGGGATTAACGAGACAACTCAAGGAAGTCCGCTTGAGTCATCCACTTCCCAAAAACACGAAGGACAATGCATGTCAGGCGATCAGCCTTCACACATCTTGCAATATCCCTTTTTCGGCCATATAGGCAGCGTGTGACTTCTTTTGTGCCACCCCTACAATTCTCTAGTTGTGTGCAAGTTGCTTGGTCACAATCAAGGTTACCGGCGTAGTTTCGTGGTACCAGGTAAGCCCTCTAGCCTACCTTGACAACCGGGCAATTCTTGAAGACCTGAACATCTCCTCTCTGACTTCATTCATTCATCCAGGCACGAGAGCACCTTGTGTCTCCTCCCGAGGTAGTGGTGGTACCTTTGTGGCGGTTGTTTTGGAGGTAGGGCAAGGGAGGGTGGCTGGTTGAGTTGTCCGTGCAATTGTATTGTGATGCGGTTTCAGAGAACAAGACCGGCTCTCAAGAGGTATCAGAGTTTCATGACCAAGTGCCCCTTGCGGTTTGAGGTTTGAGGCTTGAGGTTTCGGGTACTAGACGACTTTCGGCCCCAAGGGGCCACCTGGTCGGGCCACGTGATATGCTCCGCATCGGAGCCTAATGGGAGGCCCTCCAAGCCACACCTCCTGCCTGATGGCGGAGTCCTCCGGGTTCACGAGGCTCGGAGCCCTCTCCCTCCCCAGCTTCCCCATTTTGCCCCTGCCCGGATGGTGTGGAAATTAGCAAATGGGTTGCAGGCGCCTACCCACTACCTCGCCCCCCTAATGCGTGTCGCCTGGGGAGCCGGTGCTGCCGGGCCCGTGCTACTAGATTGTTGCTAGTGGGACCCCCATGGGCTGGCGGGGAGGCTGCCTAGCCGCGGGCTTGGTGCGTAGCGCTGTGCGCCACTACTATCTTGGCAGGGGCACTACCCTATTGGTGTTTGCGCGGCGCTCGCGGCATGTCAAGAGGGCGGGGCCGGTGCCGCTTCTCGTCGCCCTCCCCTCCCCTCTTGTTTTCCCTCCTTCGCGTCCCCCGCGGTGCTTGTGGCGGGCTGCCTCGTCCGGGTGTCCCTTGCCCTCGACTGCTGGTATGCCATGCCAAGTCGTTTATGCGTTCCGCGAACTTGGTCCGGTTGCCCTTCTGGTGCGCGCCGCGTGTCCATTGTGTGTTTCTGTGCTCGCGCTCCCGTGGTGTTCGGGTCTCCCCCCTTCCTCCTGCCGTTTTGCGCGTGCCCTTCGCGAGATCCACTCGCTTGGCCGGCAGGGCCGTTCCAAGTGGTTTGTACCCCCCCGCGTTTCCTACTCGAGTTCTTTGCTCTGCTTGTCGTGGGTTTGGGGATGGGGCCGCCCGGTTCTCGCTTCTCCCCTCTTGTTCACCCCCCCCCCATGGGGGGCTTTTAATTGGGGGGCCGGGGAATGGGGCCCCGCCCCCCTCTAAAAGCAGTCCTTATGCCATTATATACAATCCGCGCGCCGAAACGAAACATACCTCAAAAGTCTACGATGCAGCCCCTCTAAATGATCGCCCCGGAGAGCTGATTCGCGCCGTCATATTTTTTTTGACCAATCACGGCTGTTGTACAAAGTTAGGACCTTTACAAGGTTTTCACTTCTTTTCTAGCATCCACTAATTCCATATAAGCTAGGGATGCGATTTAAAGGTGCAATAGCAAAGTGGAGGTACCAAACGACACTATATGTAAGTCACAGGCCCCAAATGTCAAGAAATCTATTTGCCATATTCTTTATTTGCTGTGCACCTGTGCATTTCGCAGTCGCCGGCATTTGCGATCTTTCATTTTGACTGTCCAAAGTGAAATTGGGCTACAGTGCACGAAATTTCGATCTAAGACCAGATTTATAAATGATTCTAAAAGCTGCGTCTTGCTGTAGAATTAAAAAACCGCCGTCATTTTGTTTTAGCACCGCTTTTTGATTCGACGGTTTTCAGCGCACGCAGCCGCCTCTTTAAGCTCAAAAATGAAAAGAAGACCCCCAAATTGTCCAAAATTGCCCTAAGTTTTGTCAGAATCCGATACAATAGGCCCAAGTTATGAATATGTCAATTTTACGCTATGCACCGTGTGAGGCTAATCTTGCCTAATGCACCCTTGCTGTTCTTGCGCTGCTAGCTGAAACACAAGGCAAAGGAGTGTTTTAGCCTTTGTTTGTCACCGCCCGGCTCCAAATCTGACATAGAAAGGTGACCCGAAAATGGCTAAAAAATGTAATAAGGCTTTTCTTTTGATGGTGTTTCGCACCAGCAAAGGAAAAGCCACACCAAGCACGAAAGACGAAGAATTCATTTAATCCTACTTTTCCACAACCTCCACAACACATCGTGTATCATTGCTTCGTTGAAGTTTCCTCCACATGCTCATCGTTGTTTGTTATAAATACCTGATCATGCACGTGCACATTGTGCAATCTGACTTCCACGTCCGACAGATACCCTTCAGAGGCGATCGCAGCCCGCACACTGCCCTTACCCATCTCATGGAGCCCCCCCCCGCTTGTTTCCCGGTGGTGTTGAGAGGTGTCCGAGGCTGGGCATTCTCCCTCACCCGACCTCCCGTCCTTTGAGTGTGCAGCCGGGGCCCACGGTCCTTTTTCTTCGGGCGCAGGGGTTGCGGGTTTGGGGGCCCGTCACCGATCCTACAGTGACGCTCTTGCGAGCCCGCGTGGTGCGCTGTGGAGGCGGCAGGGGGGTGCCCGCGGAGAGGGGGGCTTAGGCGGCTCAAGTTGCATGGTCAAAAACGAAGGAAAAGGTAGGAAAATGACAGGTTCCCAAAGGCATCAAAAAATAGTTGTTTTGATGGATATTTTAAAACCGTCGCAAACAAGTATGGCGGAATAAATATTTCTATAAGAATGACGTGTCCCATGGGCGAGACAGGGAAAAGTATTGTTTGGTGACCATTCTTTGCGCGAGCCCTCGCGCAAAGACGTTCATTTGTGTCAGATTTACTGTGCTACAGCACGACGCATTAGGCAGGTTGTCGAAAAATGGAACCCCGTCGTATTTATACACGTAACTTAGTACCATTATCAGCATTGCGTGATAGAGATGGATCTATTAACGAATAAACTGCAACAATGGTGTACCCAAGAATCTTGAAAAGTATAAATGTTCCGGAACAAACTGCAGTTTCAAGCGCGAGGCCTCGCGCATGGAACGGCGCATGAGAAACATTAAAGGTTCGTCGATCATTGCGCAAGGCCTCGCGCAATGGATCCCATAAGCCCTCATAGAAGCCGAAAATGGAACAGATCCACCAACTACACAGCAACTGCATTCCCTTGATGCGGCGCTGCTGCATGGGCGCCCATACAGGTCCCGCCGGCATCTCAAGTTTTCATACTGTGGTCACCGCTGGCTTCACTGCCCAACAGCGATGGTAGCGCGCCGCAACTGGCTACCGCAATCAGGATTAACTAATCAAATGTGGGATCACCAGACAGTTACAGTTAACCGAAAATGGTGCATGCGACAAGCGAATCACAGAATAATTGGTCGCGCGACAACTGTGTGACAGGTTGATGTTTCAAATCAAGAAAGTTTTTCAAACAGCGATCTTTACGTAGATACAGGTACGCAATTATTCTTGCAAGCAACAATGCCCCTGCGAAAAGAGGTGGACCTTGAGACCTTGTGTTTTTTCTGCGTCCGCGCAAAAATGAACGGACGCGTTGCAGCGTTCAAAAGGCGATTGCGGCAGAAGGCAAGAGATGGGTTAGTGTTTTGATAGAGGAGGCCTGGCGCCTTTATTTGCTGATGCGCCACCGCGCAGTTCCATACCAGGGAAAACCAAAGTCAGTTGTTGCGGTAGAGGGAAGTGGGGCGCAGCGTCGCATTTTAGCAAGGTCAGGTCTGGCGCGATACAGCGCACCTTCGCTGAAGGAGAAGGCCGCAGTCAGGTTACAGACTACATGGAACAAGATACACCAACAGTGGGTTGTGTTGTGGATGAACGACTGGTACAACAAACAGTTTACCACAAATCCTGACAAGAACGACAAAAGCCTGAACGCAACAGCGTTGGCTGTGTTGCTACTGAAGGATGCACCGCGCTACTCGCATGGTCATCCTAGCCTGGAAGAGCTTGAACGGCATGTTCCTGTTTTTGCACGCATGCTGGGGACCACCGAGGGAACATTTGCACGTATCCTGCGTGATCTAGGATTTGCAAGCACGCGACCTGTTGTTCGAAACATTAGGGCGCTGCTTGATAGGGCTTGGAACCGGTTCTTCAGGTATTGCCAATAACCGGTACCTGTTTAGCATGGTTGTTTGAAACCAATAACCGGTTTCATTTTCTGCACACAAGCCAATAACCGGTTTTGTTTTTTTGCTAAACATCCGGTATTGGCAATTAAATCATAAATAGTTACGTGGTTCTGTATTGTCCAAACCACTTGTACAACTGACAATTGGACACCTAAATGATCAATAACCGGTACCTGTTTAGATACATAAGTCCAAACCAATAACCGGTTTTTAATATGATGAAAAAACCAATAACCGGTTTGGATTTTTGAAGTGAGCAACAATAACCGGTTTTGGATGTCAAAAAAGGTTCCAAGCCTTACCGCTTGACATTATTCGCCCTGTACCTGCCAAGAGACCACATTGGCAACCCTTTTGTCTAAGTAAAGAAAAGGTGAGCGGCAACGTCTCGCTGCTTAATCTATTGCAATTCACTAGGGACTTGGCCCAGCACACTCGACCAGTCGTGCCTGTTTTATGTGATGAGAACATCCATTACCGCATTTGTAAGATGATGTACGGTGAAAGAACAACGGGTTGGAATGTCCGGCTTTCCTTGCGGTCACACCCTATATTGTAGGGTTTCTGGCACGCGTACAAGTTTTGCGTTACACAAACATTTCGCTCATTTTGGCCGATCGTGACTTTCTTCTGTAAAGGTTTGTTGCGCAGCGGTGACACAGTCCCCTGTTTTCCCAAGCTAATCACAATGGAGATAACTGTTGGCGCACTGCTGTTGGGTATGGGCCCTCGCCTACGGCGCTTTAACAGGAAATGTCATTCCCTTGGGCTGGCACGTCCTGTAAATTGGCGAGGACGCCTCCGTTACGCTGTGTGTAAGGCCATACAGGTTCTGTTAACACAATACTGTCCTATGTTACTATACCTAGGTCACCTCGTTAGACAGTGCAATTGGGCCGGGGAGACGGCCAACACGGGTGTTTTTGCTTCTGAGGGATTGCAGATTGTTATGTGTCTGTTAGACCAGTTGAACATGGGGGACACACTTTTGAAATACGAACGCACTGTTGCAACTGCGCGATTGTGCCACACTGCATGGCCCACAGCCATGCCTGGACAGGCTTTTGCCGAGGAGTTTTGTGAAAGTCTGCTTTCCAGCCTTGTGACAAAGAAGGGCCAAAACAGAGGTGCAGTAACCATTGAAGATGTTGACGATCTGTATCATCTCATCACTATCCACAGGAGGTCACAGGGTGAACGTCTGCAAAATCCCCAATTCCATTGTCAATTCCGTGCGTCAGCGGTTAACTGCTTACTCGAACGCAGAGCCTGTATATGTGCCTTGGGTTAGGTGGTGTGCGGAGCCTACTTGTGCAATTCAGGCGCATTTGCCGCGCAGGGGTGTACCTAACTTTCCACCCCCTCTTCTAATTGCAAAGGGTTCTAACCACTACAAACAAGTCCTTGTGTCTGTGTAGTTGGTGCTAACGCAGCAGGGGCCGCTTAAGGCTGGTTTTAAGCGAAAACTGTCGGAGCTGATCCCCCAACGCAGTGTGTTGGAGGAACAGAGAGAGGCCGTTACGCTGCGAAACTTTCGAAGAAGATTGGAGAACATGCAGTGATGCGCGAGGCCTCGCGCAAACAGCATGAAACAACAGGTTAGTACACCCCCTCTCTTGCGCGAGGCCTCGCGCAAGGTTGACAGTCAAAAACAGTGCGGAGCGCCTTCAGTTTTGCATTCTCAACCATACTGTACTCGTATTTGCTAAAAGCGCCTCACATATGCATCATCGACGACGATTTTAACCCTTTTTAATGTTAGGTTTCCTTCAATACAGGCTTTCTCCTTATCGCAGAATGGCAAGCCCCGCCAAAAAAACAGCCGAGGAACGAGAAGATACCGACTATGACCCTGGGACCTCAGGATCGGAGGCTGGAACACCAAAGAAGGGGCGTAAGAAGAAGGAAAAACCAGATCCTGGCTTAACCTTAGGTACTGACATCGAGGACCACCTGAAACCGGATAGGAGGCAGGTGGAGGTTGAGCTGGACAACGTGAGAATCGACCAGGAGAAGACAAAGGGGCAGATTAGACGGAAAGATACGAAGTTACTGCAGAAGCGTATTGAGTCACTCGAAGCAGCACCGCCAACAGGCCCATTACACGTCGTTCTCTGGGAAGATAATAGTATGTTGCCAACCGACTGTTCACTCTTCTCGTAGCGTGAGCCCTTGCGCATAGACGTGTCTCATATTTGCAGATGGCGATTATTGGTGTGTATCTGAACAGCACAGCGTTGAAGCGATTGCGAAGATTCGGCAGAAGCGACGCACAGCGTGTCTGGATCTGCAGCAGTGGCATACTACATGCATCGCCGATATTCTGAAGCCTACGACACCGTGGGCCTTCCGTGCAAAGCTGGCGGGACAAGCACAAGGAAGCGCACAAGACGTTGAGCCAATACCGCTGTATGAGGCAGCAGATAACCTCATTCGATGTGTTAAAGATCAGCAGCGGCAAGGCCTGGCTGACACGTACAGCAATCTCAAGATCGCCATTGCGGATGCTGTGCAGATGAGTGCCCTGGTTCCAACCGCTGAACTGAAGCAGCCTGCTCAATTCGTATGTTCATTAATCGTTGTTTCGATGCTGTTCCTTGTGCGAGGCCTCGCGCATAACGTTGGCACTTTCAGGACAAAACGTATAAATTGTGGAAAGATTTTATGACGTTTGCCTACTATGCTGGTCCGGAAGCTGTGAAAGGTCTGCAGAAGTTCCAAGACAAAGGGGAGAAAGTCACGAGGAACGCGCTGAAGAAACTCGACGGGATCCTCTTGCCGGAGTTCTACAAGAAACTGGCAGAAGTGATGCAGGAAGAAAAAACAACCCTTAAATCCTTGCCGAATTCGAACAACGACATCATCCTTGACCAGTGGGTCTCAATGCATCTGGACCACCCGCACAACGGCTAGTACATTTGACCTGAGAAAGGTGTGTACCATCGACGCGACGTGGGTTCCGCTTCTGCATTGGTGCGCCGCACTTTCTCCATTTCTGTTCTTTAGCCAAAGACATGCGGACCCGCAAAGAGGTTGCTGCACTTGGAAGGCCTGCCCTGAAGGTGACTCTTGGTACATGGGGCTATTGGCGGGAACCTGAAGGCAAAAGTCGCGGTCCATGGCCGGCATGGAAATCCATGATTCGCGCAGCACTGTGGCAGGTGGCAGAGAAAGGCAAACCCGCCTCCCTGAAAATCCTCAACGTCCAAAACCTCCTGGGTCAGGAGCCTACCAAGAGCCGTGTGGTCCCCCCAGCTGCTGGCGTTACTGGTGACTTCAAGATAGTGGAACAGCAGGATCCATTACTGTCAAGTCAAAGTATCACAATTAAGGCGACCCGAATTGCAGCATTGGCCCACGATCCCCCGAGGCGGTTTATTGAGATTGACAAGAACTCGATTGTCATCAACGGCGACATATTTGAACATCTTGCTCCTGAGATGATGTGCCCAGCCTGGCTGTATGAAGAGATGGCGCGTGCCGATACCCTTATCTGCGGCTCTCAAACTGTTGTTGACAACATGTTCGACGTGCTGGAGACGGAAACAGATAGGCGTCTCAACGATGCGCATGGCTAACATGTTGCGTGTTCCCATCTTCAGTTGGCCAGTCAAACAGCAGCCTGCAGGGGTTCCTACAACGTTTGACGTTCGCTGGTTGCTGATTTCGTCACCGGATAGCTGGTCGAGAAAGGTATAATTCCCTCATTACGTCCGCTCTTTGCGCGAGGCCTCGCGCAAAAACTTCTCCCTCGTTGCAGATTCCGAATTATCTGACGTTTGGACCTACTCAAGTAGAGGAGATGGATCCTGTTGAATTTGGCGGTCACCTTCCGATAACAATGGTTATGTGGTATTTCGAAACTCACCTCTTTTACCTGAAGCAGGATAAGAGCTTCAAGTCTGCGTTTGTGTTCATTGATCATCAGCCGGATCTGGTGTGCAAGATCGCGTCCATCGAGCCGGATTGTCGCATGTAACTTCTTGGTGTTACCTCCGACAATCTCTCCGATTGGGTCAACAGAGTGCAGACTCAGCGGAACTGAAGGGTGGAAATTGGACGCGTCTGGTGATTGGGACCAGCAGGCCAACTGGTCAAACCGTGGTATTCTCCTTTGGGTTCGCGATGACAAGGTGGGTTCTGATGCGTTGTCGCTGAAGGAGGAAGAGACTGTTGAGAAAGGTCAAGCTGCAGAAGCACTGGCCCCTGCAAAGCGGAAGTCTACTGGTGGGGAACCAGCCTTCAAGAAGAATAAGACTGCCTCCAAGCCTCAGGCAGCGAAGTCGGTTACCGGTGCAGAATCCCACGAGAGCGATGGGGATGAAGAGGAGGAGAGCGAGGAAGAAGAGGAACTGGAAGCGCAGGTCTCCCAGGGCAAGGCAGCGAAGAAAGTGGCAGCGAAGCCGAGGTCCGAGGAAACCGGGGCCCGATCTCCATTCAAGCAGCCAGCCCGTCAGTCCCAACCAAGAAGCGAGCCCGCAAAGCCAGCGCCTAAGGGTAAGACGTCCGTTGCTAAGGCATTGGGTTCTAAGATGCAAACTGTTCAGAAGAAAAAGTAATTTCTTTGCTTGTTCTGATATATTATGCGCGAGGGCTTGCGCTATGCATTCCTCTTTGACGACCTTTATGCTGTCACCTTGTGCGGCACATTTTTCTCTGTGATGCATTTTATTGCGCTGTTGTGTTGGTGTTTGCGTGAGGCCTCGTGCAAAGAAGGGGTGCAAAAAATGCTTCTTGTCGTGCAGCGTGCAACATGGTTTTCGAAAACTGGTTTTCCACAAGATTGAAAGCTCATGGGTGTCTTTATTGCAAAGCATAAGTGGTATAGGAAACAAAAAGTCGTGGTTTTCCCAAAAAAGAACTTCATTTTGGTGGAAATAAATCATTTTCCCGGGCAGTCGGTTTTGTTGAAAATAAATGAAAATGGACCAGTTAATTGCTTTTCACAGGACTTTTGGTTCTTGTGTTTTAGGTCCCCCCCAAAAGGACTATTTTTTCGCAGTGCCGTGGAGAGGCAGTTTTGGGCGCATTTTGACCATGCAACTTGAGCCGCCTAAGGGGGGGGCTCGTTGTAACCAGACAAGCGCGCGCGTTCACATCGCGGATACATAAATGTAGTAATTGCTGCATATTTGTTACTATTTGTGCATATTCAGTACTCCACTTTGTGCACAATTAGATTCCATCATGATTCCACAATGATCCAATGATGCCCTGTGCCTGTGCCTGTTTCATGGTGCAGAGGGTACCCTCAATTTTTTTTCGGGGGATGATTCCTGTGCCACTGCGCTACTCTGCAGCTGGGCAGGCCAGGGCAGGCCATTACGGCCTTATCTGGATTTGGGGGCTACTGGTGCCCCTACCTTCAACTTGGGGGTTTACTTGGGGTATTACACCTCTCCTTCGCCCTCTCCCAGAGAATTGCAGTCGCTGGGGCTGCCTTATGAACGACTTCGCCTTCTTTGCCAAGTTTGGCCCCACATCCAGCCTTGGGGCCCTTTGATCCGGTTCTCCAAGGCCTTCATCCTGGACCTCCCTACTGGTGAGTACCCTGGTGACTATGGTTGAGAGTACTCTGGTTTGGCTGCTTGTTTAGTGGGGGCTGCCGACCCCACTGCCTTCGCCAACTGCGTGTTCGAGGCCGCTCGTTGGGTCTTTTGAAGCTGTGGGCTGCCTTCCTGACAGGTCATCGTGACTGGTGAGAGTAACAATCATAAAGAGGCAACATAATTAAGTGTTTGTTTCACACTTGTGTGCACTTTTGCATCCTGGCATGCCATGGCCCTTGAGTGGCCTTTTTGTGCACCATTGTTTCCATGGCCCACGAGTGGCCTTTGCAGCTGCCCCAAAGCAGATAAAGGGGCTAGTTTATCTTTTAATTGTGCTCCTGTGGCCTTTTTTAGGCCTTGACTTTGAGTCGTGGCCCTGAAGGGCCTTGTTCTGAATTATTTGAGGTTTTTGCCCCAAAGCAGATAAAGGGGCTAGATCTGGTGCCCAGAGAGGCCAGGAGCGCCTCCTGGGCTTTGTATTGTTTGCCGGCGGCAGTGCTTGTCCCCAGGGGGACAGCCAAGCCCCCAGGGTCGACGCTTTTGTGCACATCCTTGTCTTTTTTTTTGGTTACAAGGTTAAGGTAAGGTATACAGTGTGGGCTAGGATTAGTGTAGGATCCGTGCAGTCTTGTTTTGTTCGTTCGTCGTCGTCGTCGAGTTTCGTCGAGTTTCGTCGAGTTTCGATGCGTTCGTCGTTTCGTTCTTCGAGTTTTGCTCCCTTTGGAGCTTACGAAACCTGTTTTTCCTGGTCATTCTGGGCCCTACTGCTTTTTTTTGACAGTTTGGGTGTTGCTGTCATGGTGGCTGGGGGGGCAGGTGCGTGGGCTTGTTGGGTGTTCTAATCTCGGTTCGTTTTTGGTTGAGTCGACGTCCGTCGACTCTTTTTGGCTCTCTTCGCTTCGAATTGTGCTCCCTTTGGAGCTTGAGATAAGTTTTGGGTGAAAACCTGGGTCATTGGTTGTCATTGCCTTGAGGTGGTTAGTTGGGTACCCCCCACCCCACCAAGGAACGGATTTTGCGCTTGTTTGCGCCTGTTGGTGTGTGTTTGTGCTCGCCGTGAGTGTTTGGGTGCGCAGGAGGTAAGGCAGTGACAAATAACCACCTTTTCTTTTGGGTGGGGGGGGGCTGGGAAACCCTCCTCACACCAACATCTAACATAAGTTGCACTAGAGCAACTATGATCACAATGACCCTAGGACAAAATAAGAGAAGCCTTCAGCCTACGGCTGAGGCTGGGAATTTAACTGACATAGCCTTAGGCCAAGTGCTGAGGCTCCTGTTTGGCCTCCTCCCAGGGAGCAACACGTTATTTATTGCTTTGATCACCCCCACCCAGTTTCCAGCCTAGGTAACCAATCCTGGGGGGTGTAAAAAACTGTGTTAAAAAACTTCCCTACAACAAGGTCAGAGGATCTAAGGGAGGTGGGGAGAGGCAAGACCAGCTAATAACCTCCTGGGAAAAGCACCACTGATGGTGCAGCACTGTAGGTGGCAGTGCACCCAGTGAGAGTTGGGTTGGGTGCAGACGTGCACGGGGTACTTGGACTTAAACCCCAAGTCCAAACCTCATCTAAGAGATTTTGTGGGAAGTTGGGTCTAGTAGGTTAGGGTGCTGCGAAGGAACCCTCCCAGCTTGTGGGTGTAACAGGAACCCTCCCAGCTTGTGGGTAATCAACACCCTAGCCTAGCCAGATGTTTAGTAGGAACCCTCCCAGCTTGTGGGTATGACAGGAACCCTCCCAGCTTGTGCGTAGAAACTAACTTAGTTCCTAAACACTGCTACCTAACTTTAATCCTCTGATGGTATTGATTTTTGGGAACAGTGAGCTGAAAGCCACTTTCCCTGCTGCAGTGCACCGAGTTCTGGGCACTGGCCTTGCTCGGTTGCCAAAGGAGAGAGAGAGAGAGAGAGAGAGAAAGGAGGAGAGAGAGAGAGAGAGAGAGAAAGAGTCATTGTTTGGGGCTGTGGGACAATCAGTTTGCCCTGCCCTTGTTTGTTTGTTTCAGTTTTGCTGTCACACTGTCAGCACAGCACTGCACATTTTTGATCCACTGCACTGTCTGTCCAGTCAGCACAGTCTTTCTGGCACTGTCCACACTTCTCTGTCCTTCCCTTGGCAGTGGCCATTTCTCAGATTCAGGTTTGCCACTTGGCGTCGCCACTGCCATCTACTTCTACACTGACCATCTCAGGTCTTTTCCAACTGTTTGTACAGTAATGGCCTTCGTAAGGGCCATCTGGGGCTGGCATAGCCCTGCTGCCACTCACAGCCCCACCCCCAGTGGAATCGGAAAATTTTAGATCCAGGGACTTCAGTTTAATGCCCCTGGCCCAGGGTTACAGGTGCCTGGTAGCAGTTTTTCTGCCCTTTGGCAGGGCCATTTCTCTGTTTTTGGCCCACAGAGCAGGTCAATCCTGCCAATCAAAACCCACTTCGGGGTGCCAAAAGCTAAATCCACTATTTTGTGGAGTTTGGAGCCCAGCCTTTTTTTTTGGCTCCAAAAATATGAACGGACACCCTAATCAGAGATTTTGGGGTACTCTGAGCTGGGTTGGTGGGGACATCAGAAAAAACCCCCCTCCACAGCCCATGATTAGCAGCATCTCAGCATGCATTTCTGAATCTCCCATTCTTTTTTCAGAAATCAGTTCTGATTTTCAGCCAACCCCCTGAGTTTCAGCTTAGTGGGGGGGTTGCTGAGTGTTGTGCCTTTGTGTGGGTAGTAGAACCAGGACTAGCTCTAGGCTTCTCTTCCCATGTTCTTGTGTTTTGGTGGGGAGAGAAGCCATGTGAAGCTCCTAGGCGGCCTCCACCCCTTGGTACCTCTCGCCTTGGGGAAGCAGTTAAGTCTACACGGCCTAGGTTGCTGGAGTCCCCCTATCTCCCTCGTAGGTTGGGCCGGAATATGCCGTAGTGGCGTAACCCCATTCTCTTCCCCCTTGGGGTTGCTCTTAACCCACATTTTCTTTTTTTTTTGGCACTCGCTTGTCTTGTTGTGGCTTTTCGGCCACGGCCCCATGGTGTGCCCCCCTGGGTTGTGTCCTAGTGGGGGAGTGTAACCAGACAAGCGCGCGCGTTCACATCGCGGATACATAAATGTAGTACTTGCTGCATATTTGTTACTATTTGTGCATATTCAATACTCCGGTTTGTGCACACTTAGATTCCATCATGATTCCACAATGATCCAATGATGCCCTGTGCCTGTGCCTGTGCCTGTGCCTTACTGAGGGGCGTTTGGGGTCAGGCGCTCACCCTCCCCCGGCAGCCCGTCCTTTCGGCAGGCAGTCGGGGTCTGCTGCTAACAGGCTGTGGGTGCGGACCTTAGGGCGTGGGGACCGGGGATTGGCCCCTTGGCTTGCATGCTCTTCCGGACGTAGCGCGCCGTGGGGGTGGCAGAATGTTACCCGGAGGAGGCTCCTCTCGCTGTGGTGGGGGGAGGTCTGGGGTTAGGCGATTGTTCTGCCCCGGCTGCCCGTCCTTCGGGCAGGCAGTTGAGGTCCGCTTCCCACAGGCTGTGGGTGCGGACATGCGGAGGTGGGGACCCGGCACTAGCCCCTTCGCTTGCATGCCCTTCCGGACATAGCGCGCCGTGGGGGTGTGTGCAGTACGTTGCCGGGAGGGGGCTCCTCTCGCTGTGGTGGGGGGCGTCGGGGGTTAGGCGCTTGCCCTCCCGCGGCTGCCCGTCCTTTGGGGTGGCAGGTGCGGTCCGCTGCCCTTGTCCCTTCGGGGCGAAGGGTGCACGTGTGTGGGCCCGTCACTGACCCCACAACGCACGCTCCTGCCAGCCGGCGTTGCACGCTATGGGGGTGGCAAGAGACCCTCCCCGGGGGGTGGCTCTGCCTTCCCGAGGGGCGTTTGCAGTTAGGCGCTCACCCTCCCCTGGCTGCCCGTCCTTTGGGGAGGCAATTGGGGTCCGCTGCCCACTGGCTTCGAGTGCGGGTGTGCTGGCGTGGAAACGCGGCACTTGCCCCTTGGCTTGCATGCCCTTCTGAACATAGCGCGCTGTGGGGCTGACCAGAGGTTGCCCGGGGGGCGGCTCCTTGCGCCTTGGTGAGCGGTGTCTGAGGTTAGGCGCTCACCCTCTCCCGGCTGCCCGTCCCTTGAGCAGTCAGGGGCTGCTGCCAACAAGCCGTGGGTGCGGGTGTACGGGCCCGTAGACCCGGCACTTGTTCCTTGGCTTGTATGCCCTTCCATACATAGTGAGCCCCGGGGGTGGCAGGAGGTTGCCCGCGGGGAGGCTCCTTTCGCCTTGGTGAGGGGCGTCGGCGGCTAGGCACTGACTCTTCCCAAGCTGCTCGTCCTATGGTCCGGGTGATCTGGCACCGCCAGAAGGAACTAGACCAAGGCAGCAGCGCCCCGGACAAGCCAGAAGGCTACACCCTGGAGCTCACCAGCGCGCACCCCATCCGACTCCGCACCGAAGAGACCAAGGCCCACAGAGGCACCAAGTACACTGGGGAGCCCCCCCCCGAAGTGGAGCCAAGGCCTCCCCCCGCCGCGCCTACCCAAGCGCCCACCAACTGGCAAAAAGTCCCCGAGCCCCAGTCCCCCTCCCTGACAGGGCAAGGGCCGAGGGCACAAGCCTCCACAGCCCCGGCCCGCCCCCACCAAGGCCACCGTCAACCTCCTCGACCTCAACCACCCGGCCGTCACATACTCCAAGGACGCCACAACCGCCCTCCAGGAGCTCCCGATGGCACAGGGGCCGGGGTGGGTACCCCACCTCCTCACCTTCCAGGAACAAGGCCTACAACGCGACGACCCCCCAGAAACCACCCCCATATATACCCCGGACCAGAAAGCGTACAAATGCTACTGGCACAAGGGGACCCCCCTATACGCCCAAACCGGCATCCACGTCCACCTCGTCCACCACCTCAGCGTCCCAGGGAGGCTAGGTGTCTATGAGGTCGTCGGGGACGGATGGCAACTCAACGTCATCAACATCCACGTCCCCTTCGGCGAACCCACGGAACCCTTCCTCCAAGCCCTGGCCGAGGCGTACCGCCAGATGGCCATGCTCGCCCCCACAGTCATCATCGGCGACATGAACGCCGCCCCCACCCCGGCGGACCGAGGGGGACAGGCCACACCCGGGGACCAAGCAGTCCGCGACACCATCGAAATGCTGGGGCTCGTGGACCTGACAGCCAACTTCGAAGGCCAACCATCCCACTTCCCCCACCAAACAGACGTATCGACGTATGCTATGGCGACCCCACCACGATCATCCGGGCAGAGGCCCGATATGGACCCCTCCCGCTGGGACCCACAGGCCATAGCCCCCTGCACATCCGCCTCACCATCCCCAACCTTCCCCCCAGCCCCCCAGAGGATGCGGACCAAGGCCTACCACCCACCCTGAAGATGCCCCCACTGCATGACAAGCATGCCAGGTCCCAATATCACAGGGCCATAGACCGCGCCCGGCGCATCCAACCAGACCCCACCGACCTACTCACGGCCATGCGCACGGCCGCCGTCGCCTGCGGCTTCCAGCAACACCCCCACACAGACGACGACCAACCACCCACGGCGCTAGGGGACATGCTACATGACCTCTGGCATGCGGAGCAACAACTGGCAACCCTCCTCCACACCGACACCCCCCAAACCGCCGCCAGATACACCACTGCAGGACACAGATAGCCCACATCAGGGCAGACCTGCAGCGGTGGCACATCCACAGGCAACAGCGCATCGCCCAGGAACACGAACGGTATGCGCAACATGAACTCTTTTACAAGGCCATCCGCCTCCTCAACGACGCCATGACCGACACCGGCCACCGTACCATCACCACGGTCCGGCAGGAGGACGGCTCCCTCACCAACGACCCAGCCACAGTGCTCCAAGCCACCCAAGACAGCTTCCTCCGGCAACACACCCCCACCCAAGACACACTGGACCCAGACACCCACGCTGTGGGGCCGGTGCCGGGTCCCAAGGCCCGCATCGACCGCACCCGGGACACACGGGTCGCGGAACCCCGGCTGCCCGCTCTAGAGGACAGGCGGCCGGGGGAGGGACAGCGCCTGACACCAGACGCCCCTTACAACGGTGGCAGGCCACCCCCCCCGGGGACGGCCCCCCACCACCCCCGCGGCACGCAGCCCCCACGGGGCATGCAGGCCAAGGGGACAGTGTTGGGCCCCCACACCCACACACCCGCGCCCGCAGCACGTGGGTGGCGGACCCCAACAGCCCGCCCCGTGGGCGGGCAGTCGGTGGAGGGACAGCGCCTGACCTGAGACGCCCCTCACAATGGTGGAAGGCACCCCCCCCGGGGACGCCCTTCCGCCACCCCAACAGCGAGCAACGCCGGCCCGCAAGGGCGCACGCTGTGGGGCCGGTGCTGGGTCCCACGCCCGCACCGACCGCACCCGGGACACACGGGTCGCAGAACCCCGGCTGCCCGCCCGAGAGGGCAGGCGGCCGGGGAAGGGACAGCGCCTGACACCAGACGCCCCTCAAAACGGTGGCAGGCCACCACCCCCGGGGACGGCCCCCCACCACCCCCGCGGCACGCAGCCCCCACAGGGCATGCAGGCCAAGGGGACTGTGTTTGGCCCCCACATCCACACGCCCGCGCCCACAGCATGTGGGTGACGGACCCCAACAGCCCGGCCAGTGGGCGGGCAGTTCAGGGAGGGGGAGCGCCTGACCACAGACGCCCCTCACAACGGTGGAAGGCACCCCTCCCGGGAACGCCCTTCCGCCAGCCCCACAGCGAGCAACGCCGGCCCGCAGGGGCGGACGCTGTGGAACCGGTGCTGGGTCCCCACGCCCGCACCGACTGCACCCGGGACACACGGGTCGGAGAACCCAGGCTACCTGCCCGAGAGGGCGGACGGCCGGGGGAGGGACAGCGCCTGACACCAGACGCCCTTCAGAACGGTCACAGGCCAACCCCCCCGGGGACGGCCCCCCACCACCCCCACGGCACGCAGCCCCCACGGGGCATGCAGGCCAAGGGGACAGTGTTGGGCCCCCACACCCACATACCCGCGCCCAAAGCACGTGGGTGGCAGACCCCAACAGCCCGCTCAGTGTGCGGGCAGTCGGGGGAGGGGGGGCGCCTGACCTCAGACGCCCCTCACAATGGCGGAAGGCACCCCCCGCGGGGACGCCCTTCCGCCAGCCCCACAGCGAGCAACGCCGGCCCGCAAGGGCGCACGCTGTGGAACCGGTGCTGGGTCTCCACGCCCGCACCGACCGCACCCGGAACGGACGGGTCGTTGTACCCCAGCTGCCCGCCCCAGAGGACGGGCGGTCGGGGGAGGGACAGCGCCTGATGCCAGACGCTTCTCACAGTGGTGGCAGGCCACCCCCCCCCCCCTCCGAGACAGCCCCCGACCAACCCCGCGGCACGCAGCCCCCACAGGGCGTGCAGGCCAAGGGGACAGTGTTGGGCCCCCACACCCACACGCCCGCGCCCACAGCACGTGGGTAGCAGACCCCAACAGCCCGCCCAGTAGGCGGGCAGTCGGGGGAGGGGGAGCGCCTGACCTCAGACACCCCTAGCAACGGTGGAAGGCACCCCCCCCGGGAACGCCCTTCCGCCACCCCCACAGCGAGCAACGCCAGCCCGCAAGGGCGCACACTGTGGGGCCGGTGCTGGGTCCCCACGCCCGCACCGACCGCACCCGGGACACACGGGTTGCGGGACCCCGGCCGCCCGCCCCAGAGGACGGGCAGAAGGGGGAGGGACACCGCCTGACACCGGACGCCCCTCAGAACGGTGGCAGGCCAGCCCCCCCTGGGGACAGCCCCCCACCACCCCCGCGGCACGCAGCCCCCACAGGGCATGCAGGCCAAAGTGGCAGTGATGGGCCCCCACACCCACACGCCCGCGCCCACAGCATGTGGGTGACGGACGCCAACAGCCCGCCCAGTGGGTGGGCAGTCTTGGGAGGGGGAGCGCCCGACCTCAGACGCCTCTCACAACGGTTGAAGGCACCCCCCCCGGGGACGCCCTTCCGCCAGCCCCACAGCGAGCAACGCCGGCCCGCAAGGGCGCATGCTGTGGAACCGGTGCTGGGTCCCTACGCCCGCACCGACCGCAGCCGGAACACACGGTTCGCGGTACCCCGGCTGCCCGCCCCTGAGGACGGGCGGCCGGGGGGGGGACAGCGCCTGACACCAGACGCCCCTCACAACAGTGGCAGGCCACCCCCCCCTGGGGACAGCCCCCCACCACCCCCGCGGCACGCAGCCCCCACAGGGCGTGCAGGCCAAGCCAGGTAGGAAGGAACCGGGACCGGACCGCCCCCCCCCGAGCACGCCAGATGGAGCAAGGGACCGGGGCAGGACACGCGGAGGGGCACGGACCACGTGGAACGGCCCTACCAGCGCCCAGTGCCGGGACCGCACGAGGTGCGCACGTCACACCACCCAGGGGCGGGGGGAGCGGACGCCGCGAGAGCGCGAGCGCACACACACGCAAAGGGCACGCGGGGACTACCAGAAGGGCAATCGGACCGAGCCCACGGAACGCACAGACCGCGTGGAATGGCGTACCAGCGAGCGAGGGTAAGGGACACCCGAGCGGGACGGCCTGCCACACGCAGCGCGGGACACGCGGGGCGGGAAGGGGGAAACGGGAGAGACACAACACGAGGTACCAGCCCGAGCCCCCCGAACCGGCCGCGAGTGCCACGCACACGCGGACGGGGCACTGCACCCGCCCAGGCAGTAGTGGCGCACTGCGCCACGCCCCAACCCCTAGGCAAGGCATCCTCCTCGCCAGCCCAAGGGGGTCCGACTGGGGACAAGCCAGTAGCACGGGCCTGGTGGCGCCGGCGCCCCGGGCAACCACGCATTAGGGGGGCGACACGGTGGGTAAGCGCCCGCAGCCACAGCTGCGAATTGATGCACTGACCGGGGAGTGGCGAAACGGGGAAGCCGGAGAGGGACGGGGCTCCGAGCCCTGTGAACCCGGGGGACTCCGCCACCAGGCAGGAGGTGCGTCTTGGAGGGCCCCCCACTAGGACCCGGTGGTGAGGATATCACCTGGCCCGACCAGGTGGCCCCCCGGTGCCGAAAGGCGTCTAGTACCCGCAAAATTAAACCTCAAACCTCAAACCTATTTGCGCTTTCCCATACGAGGGTAAAGTATACAGGGTACGGAGTACTCGTGTGGTGGACATTACGAGGAGGAAATTTTCGTGGCGTGCACAATTGCAACTACACGCGGTGAGGGCTTAACCTAGGGGGAGGGGCCATCCTCTAGGTACAGTATGCTACTATGAATGGCCATGGGTACCTGTGCCCCGTTGCTCTTCAAGCGGGATGGTGTCTTCCAAGGCAATGGCATTGCGGATTTGGCTGTATCCACTACCTGGAAATTATCTCGGCAAAGTGCTTGCATGCTGCAACTGCAGCGCAAGCAGAAAACCAAGGATGGTCAAGAGGTGCAGCACCAAGACCACTTCTGCTGCACGATACCGTGCAGATATTGTGGCAAGCATCAATCTTACGAAGATGAAAGCGACATAAAACGCCGCGAATCCGAAAAGCATAAGAAAGCAGAAGAAGAGAAGCTTCCTCAAGTCGGTAAGGGTATTCGTGAGGGGGGAGGCCATAACCCGGGGAGATCCGCTGGTATGGGTAATTGTGGTGGAGCACAAACATCCTTAGCTGCTCCCACTGGTGGACGAGGCGCCGCTAACTGTGTCCTCAAGGGTGAGCAGCCAGGGGATAAATGGAATGCACCCTTCTCCCCGAGCGCTGGCAGCACAGAGAAGGGCGAGAATGCCAAGAAATGTAAGCTCAACTGGCACTCTAAGTGCCTGCAGGCTGCTGAGCTGGAAGTGAAGTTCCCTAAAGAGAAATAGCGGGGCGGCTTCGAGGAAGAGGACTTGGTTTTCTGGATCATTATTAAAATCGGTTATCAGGTTTACAAGGCAGTCTTGGACACGGGCACCACGCTCTCAATGGCGGCCTGCAGATTGCTAAAACAAGCCAAGATCCGAAAAACCAAAACCGCGGCCATAAGAGTTGGGAATGGTAGAACGTTCCATTCCCTGTCGGGGGTGCATGTGACCTCGTCTCTGGGCGGTGAAGAAGAGACACAGCACTGCAAAGTGCTTGACGGCGACGCCTTTGACATTTTCATTGGCGTAGATTTCCTGCGCTGTTACCCCGAGGTGAAACTGTTGTTGCTGCAACGTCCCTATCCCGTACACTGCGACTCTGGCAGTGGCCTTTTCACTAGACATTTTCCTAAGGTGCCCTCGCATTTAGTAGCATTTTGGCCCGCTCCAGACATTCATGTCCACCTGGGTGCCATTATCCTACCCCCCATGGAACATGGGTTTGTTCAGGAGGTCAACTTGGTGTTAGAGGGCATGGTTGCGCGTGAACATGATATGATTGATCAAGAGCTCCAGAGCATTGGACGTAGTATGTCTTCTGTGACCAAGTGGGAAACGTTGTAGCTTGTATCAGAAGTCATTTGGACTCAAGTTATGGTGACCGGATGCATGAAGCAGCAGCGTGTCTCAGTAGGGTGAGTCCTTCCACTTCACACAACGCTTCAAGCTCGCTTGAAGCACTTGCATAAGGAAAAAACATGAGGAATTTTGCCTTCAGATGATGACCACATCCTGGCGGACAACATCGATGCCCCCCATCCTCCCCCTAGCCCTAGTGCAACGCGTAACCCTGCCCATTGTGACAAGCAGGGTAGCCAGGATATTCCTACTACCGGCACTGATTCTCTCATCGTTGCCTTGGAGAACATTTGGCAACCCCAGAAATTTCTGTGGGCTGTTTCTGTGCACCATTTGACGCCTGGTCCAAAGACTTTTGTACATAAAGGATGTGCCGTCGCCGTGCATGACACTGAGGTTATCGCTGAGGGAGCCAGGGATAAGAACCACACAAATGATACCACCTCAGAGGTCCACAAGAACGAAGAAGGAGCATGGGCAGCTTTGTACAATGCCCAGATGAGTTCATCTCTTGGTTCCACAAGGGGCACTCGGTCATGAAACTCTGATGCCCCCCTCAGAGCCGGTCCTGTTTCGTGAATCCGCATCACAAGATGGAGGTAGGATTGCACAGACAACTCCACCAGCCCCCCTCCCCTGGCCTAGCCCCAAAAGAACCCCCACAAAGGTACCTTCACCACCCCAGCAGCAGACAAAAGGTGCCCTCGTGCCTGGATGAATGGATGAGTTCAGAAAGGAGATGTTGAGGTCTGCAAGAATTGCCCAGTTGTCAAGGTAGGCTAGAGGGCTTACCTGGTGCCACCAAACTATGGTGGCAACCCTGATTGAGAATAGAGAAGTGTAAGGGTGGCACAAAAGAAGTCACACGCTGCCTATATGCCTGAAAAGAAGATTTTGCAAAGTGTGCGAAGGCTGATTAGTTGACATGCATTTTCCTTCGTGTTTTTGGAAAGAGGATGACTGAAGCCGACATCCTTGAGTTGTCTCGTTAACCCGCGTCAATGCACAACATTGTATGGACTGATCCCCCCCACATCCTCAACCCCACCTTCTCGCTGCAGACAGTGCAGCAGCAGGCGGCAACCACCGCCAGCGAACGGCCAACGGGCGCGTACAAAATGACAAAGGGAAGAGAGAACAAGGGAAACCGGGCCGCAGGGCAAAGACACCCGCGAAACACTGACAAGGGGCACAGGGGGGAGTTGGCAGCAGGCCGCGATAACCGCGCGCACAAACAAAAAGACAGGAGAAGGGAAAACAAGCAGCAGTGAAAGACGAACCAAGACAAATATCAGTGGACGGCCAACAGATGCGCAGCCCCGAGAAAGCGGGAAAAGAACAAGGGCAAACAAGCGGCAGGGCGACCACTTCCGCGAAACACAAATCAGGATGGGGGGGTGCAGCTGCACGCAGGGACAGAAACAACAGAGAGCCAATAAGTGCAAAGGAATAAGCAAGCGGGGAGGGAACAAGCACAAAAGAGTTGCAGGACGAGGACATCCGCGAAACACAAACCAAGGGAGGAGGGGCGGAGGCAGCATGCAGCGGCAACCGCCCACAAACAGCCAACAGGCCCGCAGGAACCTTTTGGACAGGTGCATGTCCTGAAGGTCTCACACCATGCTGCTATTGCTGTGGCGTGGTCACAAGCTATGCATGTGTTGGAAAGACAATTGAAGTCTTCTCCTGAATTAAAACTGTTTGCCATCCTCAAACCTTTACGCAACCTCAAATGTCTGTTCAGGAATTCAGGTCTGAGTACCTTATCCAGCCGGCAGCAAGTTTGATTGGCGCGCGCACTTTGGACAGCGTGGACAGATCTGGGAATGGATCAGGATTTTATTTTAATTATCATTAGTTTCAGCATGTTTCGATCCAATAATTATTATTTTATGAACACTTTTCGGTAGACAGATTTCAGCACGGTCCATGTGTTTGAATGTACCATACTCATGTTTTCTCTTGCTCACTTTGTAGCTGATGAGGGGTTGATAAGCCCGAAACACCTACAAGTTAGAGGGACGCCAACCATTGTGGGTTCATTGTCACGAAAGTGCCTGTGTTGACTACTATTGAGGTCAACATTTTGAAAAGATTTGGTGATTTCACAAAATTTATCAAACACCGTCTAGTGGTCAAGCAAGGGTTGAAACCATCAAGCCTTTTGTCAAAAGGAGCACTTTCTGAGTGTCTATTTTTTTTTGCGGATGAGGGGCGGATAAGCCCGGAACGCGTACAAGTTCAAGGGACACCAACAATTGTGGGTTCATTGTCACGAACGTGCCTGTGTTGACTACTATGGAGGTCGAGATTTTGAAAAGATTTGATGATTTCACAAAATCCATCAAACGCTGTCTAGTCGTCAAGCAAGGGTTGAAAGCATCAAGGCTTTTGTCAAAAGGAGCACTTTCTGAGTGTCCATTTTTTTTCGCTGATGAGGGGCTGACAAGCTTGAAACACGTACTAGTTCAGGGGACACCAACAATTGTGGGTTCATTGTCACGAATGTGCCTGTGTTGACTACTATTGAGGTCGAGATTTTGAAAAGATTTGGTGATTTCACAAAATCCATCAAACGGCGTCTAGTGGTCAGGCAAGGGTTGAAACCATCAAGGCTTTTGTCAACAGGAGCACACGAACGGCAGGGCAACGACGCCCGCGAACCACGCACCAGGGGGGGGGGGGGAGAAACCACGGAAAGCGCGCCAGGGTGGGAGAAAGAAAAAAGGGGAAAAGCAGGTGAAAAAGATTAAGAAAGGAAAAAAACGGCGGGGGGTGGCGGCAAACCAACAGCGCCAAGGCCCACGGCACCCGGGGCCAGAAACGCCAAAAAGCTGAAGACCACGTGGGCGCCAAAGGAGAAGGCAAAAGGGTGAAATTAAAACAAAAGAAAAAAAAGGGGAGGGGAGCAGACGGCGGAGACACGAAAGAGCGAGAAGGCAACGGCCAAAGGAAAGGTGAGGTGCGCCAAAAAGCGCCCGGGAGGCCGCCCCGCCCGACCCGGCCAAGAAGAGCATGCAGACGCACACACGCACGGGACCCGGGAGTGGTGTCCTGCAACCCGAAAGGGGAGGTGTCAGTGTCAGTAAGAAAAAGTCACTACCATGTCTTTCTTGGAGTACTTGATCCAGGCCAAGCCCCCCCCTAAACCTTGGCCTGATGTTGAGACTAACACTTAATCATTTTTATCACTCTTTTGAAGCTTGAAGTACACTTTCTCAACGTAACTAGGGTTATAGCCCTAGCCTGCCATGAAGTTCACCCCTACCACTCAACTGAGCGGAGGTATCTTCCTTCACGGAGGTAATACCGAAGTAAAGTAGGCATTTCTTGCCTAGGGCTTTGTAGGTTAAGCCTAGTGGTCCCCCACCTCAAGACCCCTATACTCAATTGTTTCTTTAACTTATTGTGGTTCTACTATTTGACTGATTCTGAATTCAGTTGCTTGGCCGTGCTGGCCAAGCCATATCCTGTGTCTGGCCCACCTCCTTTGCCCCAGATTCCTAGCCAGCTCCATTGTATGCAAAAGAGTGCACATGAAGTTCCTGGTACTATCTTGAGGACCTGAGTCATGTCAGCCTTCACACATAAAATCACCAATTTTGTTTATAAATCATTTGAGCTGTGTATTTAGATCTACATTTGTTTATCAGCAGCCCGTCTTTGCTACTTATGCTTTGAACTGGAAGGATTATTACCTGACTTTGATTTCGAACCGGTAGTGCGGCTGCTTTGTACCTGACCTTTGTCATTTTGCAGTTTGGGAAAGTCCAACAAGGGTTTCATCAATCAACAACCATCAAGCAGGAACACCATCACAGGCAAGGCAAACCAGAATACCTTTTCTGGTAGCAGAGTTGCAGTCCCAGGAGCAGAGCTAAAGCAAGTCCAGTAAACCCACAACTTCTCCAAGTCTGTCACTCTGAGTGCGAACACCCTGCCAATCAGGTCCCAACCAATGGCGAAACCTGTGGCAGGGCCTTCCAGGGCACTATCCCTGAGTGGGGTATATACAAGAGAAGTCATCCCTCGAGCACCTGGCCCTCGTGGAGAGCACAGAGCAAGAGGGGCGGAAAATGGAACAAGTTTAGAAAGATCTCGCTCGAGCGCTGAGGTGCCCGGCTTAACGCAGGCGAACCTTCAACGCCTCGAAAGCAAAGACCCCGTGGCTGCCGCCTTAGCTTCCGTGGTGTCCTCGTTGCCCCCATCTGAATCATCGCCTACTCCAGATTTCGAAGACATGGCCAAGGTAGCCAATACTAAGGTCAAAGCCTGGAGGAGAGCGGCGATGAAAGGCGAGTGGAAGGAGACAGCTATGATGGGCCCCATATTCGGAACATCGTGGGGAGAGGCGTTGGAGATACGTTACGGCGAATGCGCTGCGTCGGCGTCAGCCCACCCATCAGATGTGGAGCCCGACTGGATATCCAGGGAACCTACACCCACGAAAGAACCTTTATGCATGGAGCGAGAACCCTCTCCATGCGCTCCTGAGCCCACATGCGTAGAGCGAGGTTTGCCCCGACGCATGGCAGCCACCAAGCTCCGCCTCGATGAGACCATCGAGCTGCTCTCCCGGGTCCTGGGTGCAGGTGAATACACCCTGATCTGAGTGCCTTGTCAGCTGCACTCAAGGCAAAAGTGGGGCTCCCCGATTTGAACAAACCTCCCCCTACCATATCCCCTGTTGTGGAACTGTTAACCAGGGATGTGAAGAGCTGCGGGGGCATCCGCAGCTCCCCAATGGACACCTGTCCCAGCCCTTCCCACCCTCATGTGAGGACTGTGCCTGTCTGCAGTGTAGGTGACACCACAGAGGCTGATACAAAAGGCCATGGCCTGGCTGCACCTGTGCCACTGGCCACCGTGAACCTATCACCCCCTTCAGGTGGAACAGGTGACCCAGGTGTACCAGGTAGGGGAATGAAGGCCATCACTACGGCGAACCTTCAGATGGAACTCCCCGAGTTCGATCCCAAAAACCTGCCCAAATGGGCTGACGAGTTTTCCGAGTTTTTGCTCCTCACGGGTCAGCAGCATGCTGATGTCCGGACCAAATGCACGCTCATCAAAAAGTCATGCAAAAAGAAATTCCCTCAGCGGCAAGTCAAGACCGCTATCAGGAAGAGCTCCAACTGGGGCGACTTCCTGAAAAAACTGGAGCAAATGTATCCAGTCTACAAAACGGACCTGAGTGTCCGAGCGGAGATTGAGGAGTTGCCTTCTCTTCCCGAATTCCCCACAGCTGCCCGCATCTCCGAGTTCGTGGCGCAGCTGGCAGAGGTCATGGCACGTATGAACCCCTCGTCCTATGGGCTTACTGAGCCCCATCTGTGGCTTGTGGGAAAGATTCCTACCTGGACACGGGAGAACTGCAGAGGGACGTCCGAGAGGAAATCTGGGACGCACTCTTACGATGACCTGGTCGATCTGTTTATCGAATTGGCCGTGGAGAGGAATGAGACTCCCACATGGACAAGTATCTGCGCAAGCATCTGTGAAGGGAGAGCCCTGCTGAGAAGACTCCTGGAGGGAGGTCCCCTCAACCCGACTCTAACCCTGGGAAGGGCCGTGGTTCTCAGCTAATGCACATGACTGAGAGCCCCCCCTCAAAAGGTAAAGGGGCCCCTAATCTTTTCTACTGCATTCCTACGGGCGATAAAGGTGGACCATGCCACGCGCCCGACTGTGATGGGTGAAGTGCGTGCATGCTCCAACTGAAGCCCATGCAGAAAACCAAAGATGGTCACGAGGTGAAACACCAAGACCCCTTCCGCTGCACGATAACGTGCGGATATTGCGGCAAAAGGAGGCTTTGTGAAGATGAATGCCACATAAAACGCCGCAAATCCGAAAACTAAAGAAAGCGGAAGAGGAACAGCGTAAGAACGCCGGTAAGGGTGGTAAACCCGGAGGAAGGGGGGCCTAACCCTGGAGGTTTTAAGGGTAAGGGTAACCCTGGTGGAGGACGAAGGTCCTCAGGCCTGCAAATGGTGGAAGAGGAGCACCCAACCCCACACCTAAGGTTGAGCCGTCGGGTGAAAAACAGCCTGCACCCTCCACCCCCAGCGCTGGTGGCGCCGACAAAAGCAGCGAGAGCGCCTGGTCGGACCATGCATTCCCTGGGGGGGGTCGATGTGACCGTCTGTCTGGCCGATGAACAGGTGACTCAGCACAGCAAAGTGCTCAACACCGACGCCTTTGACACTGTCATAGGCACAGATTTTCTGCGCCGTAACTCCCAGGTGAAACTGTTCTCTTTGCAACGTCTCTATGCCCTTTTTTGCGACTTTGGCAGTGGCCTTTTCTCTATCCCTCTGGAGCTGTCAGGAAGAAGAGAATCCGGTCTACGCTACGTGAACCAGTCTTGTCGAAGTGAAAACTATAAGTTGGTGTCGCCCGTCTTGGAAAAATGGACTGGTCGCCCTGCAGGTAGACCTGAATGAAGTTCAGGTGGAATTGTTCGCGAGTAAGGAGCAGCATATGATGCAGCTCTATTGCTCGCAATATCTCAATAACGCCTATCGTTTCTATTGGGAACTGATGAGGTTGTGCTATGCTAACCCCTCATTCTCTCAACTCGCTAAGGTGTTGACCAAAATTGCCCTTGAAGGAGCGAGAGTGATCCTGTGTACCCCCTACTGGGGTACCACAGGGGAACACGCCTATTGGAGACGACTGTTGGACAGTGGGAAGAACTGAACTCCCCAATAGTCCAATGTCAAAGGAGGCATCCCGAGCTCCCGAAGATACCTACCTACCTACCTCCCAAATGGTCCCATCAACGTCCCTGAGGACTCTCAGGAGACCATGCCCGCCCCTGAATGGGGCAGTTTCTTGTCCATTGTAGGTGGCTCACTAAACCCCGTACCAGTGAGTGACCTTGACCAGGTGGTACTCAAAGAGTTGATCGCCGAAAACACAGGCCTTACCCTCCTGGATCTTAAGAAAAGATCTGAGTACTCTTCGGTCACCACTAGGAGTGGTGAGTGCTCCGATGATCTGGAGACCCCAGCAGTCTCCACACCTTTGACTGATGCTGATGACTGTCTAAGCGATATCGCCAGTGCTATACCTCCGGTGAACCCGGAGGTGCTAACACTGAAGCACAGTCACTTCTTAGCGCAGCTGCTTATGGATGAGATGGATCTTGGTGAGTCCACTCATGGCAGGTCTCATGACCACGCCGTTTTCTCCATGCAGGCCACAGATGGCCCTACAGTTCAGGCACCTGGCGCTAAACCCTCACCCAACAACATGCCCGTTTCTTGGTACGATGTACAGGATCTCCAGCACGTTCTATGGGCTAAGGATGAGGGTATCGAGCGACCGACCCGCCTGGACCTCCTCAAGAGGACCTGGAAAATGTCTATATGGTCCGAGGAGGATGATGAAGAGATGACTCTTCCCGATCCGGAGGTACCTCTGGTATACTTCCTTCACTATGCTCAGCAGGGTCGCCAGGACTGGGAGGATGAACTACCCCCTGGAACAATGGGGCGTATGAGGAAACAGGAAAAAAGGAAGAGCAACCTCCACGCTGAGGAGGATTTTGTTGAGAAACTGGAGAGCACGAACCTAGACCCCCGTCTCAGTAAGCTCACCCAGAAATACCAAGAGGTTTTAGGAGCGTTGCCCCAACCCCTGTCTTGCAAAAAACTGTTCCCGATGGACCTCAAACTCAAACCTGAGTTTGAAGGGTCTGTGGTGAGACGGCGTCCATACCCCACCCCAAAGGACCAAATCGACGAGATCGAACGCCAGATCCAGGAATGTATAGATGCTTGCCTCATCGAGGAATATAAGCACGGGGATGACCCCCATCATTGTAGCCCTTGTTTTCTGGTGGCTAAACCTGGCTCCACTGCCATGCGCTTGGTGGTTGACTACGGGGAGGTCAACAAAAAGACCCAAAACCACTCAGGGAGTATCCCCAACATGGGAAACACCGTGGAGAGAATCTCTAAATGCCGATTCAAAACTAAGATGGACAAGCGCAGTGGCTTCTGGCAGGTAGACCTAACCCGGGCAGCCGGCGTCGGTAAAAATTTGCAGGTGCCAATGAAACTCCGGACGTCGTGCGGACCCTTCTAGTTTCTCTTCTTAGGGTTGACACGTATCTGCATGTCTTGCAGGGGTTGCATCTTAGATGCGGCTGGTTTCCACCAACCATACCAAACGTCAAAACCTAGATACTCCATCTCCTCACGCATGAGGTCACATTTCTCGAGTTTGATGCGGAGATTGTTTTCCTGACAGACATTGAAAAACTCTTGTAGGAGGAGGATATGATCCTCCTGGGTACTAGTACCCAGGCTCACGTCATCAATGTGTGCCTCCATCTCAGCCCCGCGGGAAACCAGTTCCTGTACAAGGGGTCTGCGTCTGAGGATATATAGGATTTTCTTCATCAGCTCCTGAAAGAGAGCAGGGGCATTTGCGACAGCGAAGGGCATGACCTTCCAGCGGAAGACATAACCCTTAGGGGTCACAAAGGCGAGCAGTTTCTGATATCCACAATTTAACGTATTAATCAGCCCCCCTTACTGACCTTACAAAAAAGACCAACCCTTGGCGGGGGCCGACAAGGAGGAGGCCTGTTTCCAGGAGTTGAAGAAGAAAATCTCCTCTACCAACTGCCTGGGGGTACCCCGCCCTAAAGGCAACATAATACTCGTCACAGATGCCTCTGATGTAGGGGGGGGGGGTGCCCTATACCAGTGGTAGGAGCTTAACCCCGCTGAGGTGTCTCACTGCCAGTTTCAAACTTCAGGTCTGAACCGCGATGGTAGCTTGAAGCATGACTACCTGCCAATGAATCGTGTCTAGTGCCGCATGGGCACTGGACCTGGAAGTGGAATCAAGCACGATCCAACTACAGTACCTAAGACCAGAAGTTCCGGGCTGGGATGCTGATGCTTTCTTCCCAGTCCCGTCTGCTTGGCACCAACCCTATCGTCTGGCTCTGTGACCAACAGCCTGTGAGAACATTTCAGAAGGGTCCCCATCCTGAAAAGGCGAAATTGAAGCGATTGTGGACCTACCTCAGTCAGTTAAAGCTGACTCTCAACCATATACAGGGCATAAAGAACAAGATGGCTCACTACATATCTCGTAACAACTTCGACGCCCTCTTAGGTGAGAGCTGGGAGGCGTTGGCCAAAGAGGCGTTCCAGCGCATGGACGTCCAGCTGGACCTTTCCTTGCGCACTGCAGGCGTACTGGAGGGCTGGAGTCTGAGAGACTACCATGCGGAGTGCAAATGCGTACTCAACTCCCTATGGCCTAGAGGCACGCCTGATAGACGGCGACCGCTGGTATAAAGATAACCAATATCTGTAGTATGAAGACCGTATAATTGTGCCTGAGGCACGACTGGATGGTTGCCTACAGTGGGCCCATCTCAGTTCTGGGCACACAGGGTGCAACCGGTCTGTTGAGTTCCTTAGGGAGCGCTTTTACTCCTGAACTAACCTTTGTTCAGCTACATGGTCGTATGCAGTCCATAGTGGACTCCTGTGGCTGTCACGCCAGCAAACAGAGCAACTCACGTGACCCGGGACTGGTCTCCAGTCTGCCTATCCCCTACTGTGCTGATTCTCTGTTGTACGTGGATTTCATCCACGGTCTGCATAAGTTTGGTGGTTATGACAGTTCTTTGGTTGTCACCTGTGGCTTGAACCGTTTCACCCGTGTGTTCCGCTGCAACAAAAAGATCACAGGCAAACAGACTGTGAAAATTTTGGTTGAACAATGGTTCGAACACTATGGGGCACCTAAGGAGGTGCACTCTGAGGAGGACGTACGTATCTGGAGTGACACCGGATGGTACAAGCAGGTACTGGACGCCCTGAACGTCTATGTAACCACAGGTGTGCCCTACACTCGCACTTCCAAACTTCTGTGCGAGAGACAGAACTGTGTGTTGGAGCAAAACCTCAGGATTCTGATGAAACAGGTGCGTACCAAAGATTGGGTGCGCCTGTTACCCTGCGCTGTCCTAACCATGAACTCTCAAGAAAGTTCTTCAACTGGCTACACCCCCCCCGAACTGTTCCATTGGGGGCGTCCTGCATGGTTCTTCAAAACCCGTTTTCCAGAGGACTACAAGAGCCACGTAGGGGACTGGCTGGAGCATAGGCAGGACCTGGTTAAACTGGCTAGAGCTAACCTGAAACACCTTCGAAAACGTGAGTTGACTAGGCGTAACCGCAAGAGACGTCCTGCCACCTTCAAGGTAGGCAACCTTGTGCTCCTACACCACTCCCGATTGCCCACGTGGCCCCGCAACAGTCTGCAGTTCCCTTACTTTGGGCCTTACCGCATTATAAAGATAGAAGGATCCAGGATCCATGTGAGGTGCAGTCCCCGCCTAGGTGGAGAGCTGCTTTGTGCACCTAAAGAGCTGAGACATTACCACTCGCCTGACGAACTGTCCTGCGACGAGTGGTGTCTGTCTGACAGAGAGACATCGACCTGGAGAACGCTGCCAACCCTCAGGAGGCAGACAAACTCCAAGAAATGACTGCCGATGAGATGGCATTCAATGGCTACTACGTGGTTGCAGGTATTGCACGCCACGAGTATAAACAGGGCTGGAAATTCCTTTCCCTGTAGGACGGATATGGGCTATCTGAGGCAACCTGGGAGCCCGTGTCCGCCTTTATACAGCGAGATGGGAGTATTAACCCCATTTTTCGTTCCTACCTCGTTGAGAACAACAGGAGACAGCTACTAACCCGTGCTGAGACTCTGTCCCAGCGTAAGAAGAAAACCTAATCTCCTTGTGCCTATCTATTTGTTGTGGCTAACCAAACTGAGGAGGTTGCAAGCTTCAGGAAGCGGTGGTATACCCCAGACATCCCCTCCTCCATTTGGGAGTTTCCTTCGGGCCACTCCTGCAGGAGTCTTGGCTCCCTCCGGAGGTACACTTCCCCCGCACCATGAGGGAAGCAACACTGAGGATCGCCAGAACCCCACCACGCCGCTTATCTTGTTTGCAGCCCAATGGTCGGTGCGTCCTATTGCCCCAGCCTCCCACCACACATTCTCCGCGCAGTGTAGTACCAAAGACGTGCCCACGCGCTGAACTAGGTACCCGTGGGGTCGGTTCAGTCCGAGGTGCCCACCTGCATACGACCACCTCAACTGCGGGTCACCTGAACACGGTGGCCTACGTGAACAGATTCCCCCCAGATTGGGACTCACAGTTGAGGCCCTTTACTCGCAACCCCCTCTTGTTTCTAACCTCCCAGGGGCGGTGAGCACTGTTGTGCTGACAACTAGACCTAATCAGTCTGTACCAGGACAGGCTCAGGACTGCGGTAGGGCTCCAGTTTCAGTAATTGTACTAACACCCTCCCCCAATCGGGATCGGCTTTCCAAACACCTGCACATCCGCTGCTTTTGGAGTCCAGCCCCTGCCCAGGTTGTGCCCTGCAGTCCCATGCCTCTGGTTTCCAGCGTGAACCAGGTGGCCGCTTATCAGGTTTGCAGCCACCCAGCAACCGTGTGCCTTATTGACCACGTGTTGCATGGGATATGCCCTAATGTTATGACCTTGGGGCGCCAATGAAGAACGGTGGCTTCCTAGTCCGGGGGGGAATGACAAGCAAGGTGCTGTGAAGCAAGGTGTGTCCACCCTCCTTGGGGACAAGCGTGCCCACAATTAGGACCCCTAACTGGTCTACACCCATGGGGTTCTACCCTTCTTGGCGGTGCTACGTATGTCTCCGTGTTTTTTGCTTCACTCCCCGACACGGCTCCCTTTTGGGCTTCGCTGATGTTGAACCGAAGGTCCTAGTCAGGTACTATTACCACTCCTAGGGCGCCCAATTTCTGTGCTGGTGCCTATCTTTTGGGGAAGACGGCAAAAGCCCTACCTAGTAGAGGGGAGGGGTGGCCAAGTGTGCTAAGGGCATACAAAACGCTTATTTTGCTAATGGCCAAAAGCCAACACACTGCCCTGCCCGCGAGGAAAGGCACGCGGAGCAGGAGACACCACTATACTACACTCACTAATGCCAGCATCATCCTTGGAAGGCAGGGTGAGCACAACCACACTCAGTGGCTGCCAGGCTTGCTGACCCTAACCCCTACACACGCTACTGGGTCGCCATGGCAAAGAAGTCACAAGCCCTACTGGCTCCCCTGTGAAATTGCAAGAGAACACAGCGCTACTAAGCGACTGTGGCCTAACAGGGACGTCAGAACACGTTTCCCTGTCAGGGCTTGGAGGGAAGGAGTGCTCTCTCATCGTGCACAGCTCGGATGATGATGAAGTCGGACTGTCCCCGCCACTCTTGGCTGAGGCACAGTTTGTTGTTTGTATGATCTGCGCCCTTTTTAGCTTGGACGAAAATTGGGAAGTTGCCGAAGGCAACTGCTGCTGCACCACATCACCCTTTCCGTTTCCCACCTGAGAACAAAGGCGCATGAAAGACAGTTAGCGGCTGAGGAACCTAACCAACCTCGCTGTATTATACTCGTCTTTGGTTGGAAAATAATACACTGTCCTCTAACCGTCCTGCGAGCAAGCAAGCTTGCGGACTCCGCCCGTTCTCTTATAGAACGTAGTGCGGAGCCCTGGGTAGCCTAAACAAGGGTTATACCGTGTGCACAGCGCGTGGCCTGCGGCCCTTTAATGCATCATGTGTATGCAGGGAAGGGAGGCGAAGACCAAGAATTTTTCCTAATATTAACCCAATTCATCCAATCACAGCAAACCTCAACCAGGAGGTGAGCTCCTCCTGGGCTTACTTACCTTACTCACTACGCATCATGTGTATGCCGAAGGACATCGAACGCAAGGGCAACCCTAAATGTTTTCAACAGTCCTAGAGCGATTTATAAACCACCCTAAGCACCTAATGCATCGTGTGTATCATGCATGCACTTCTCACCTTGCTTCCTGCAGGAGAAAGAGAGGGAATGGCGAGCAGCTGCACAGAGCAAAACGAAGCCTAAGCGTTTTAAACGATCCTATGTTAGCGCTACGGCGAGGCAACCAGAAGCAGGCAATTTCCCTTTTGACCAGTGGAGAAAAGGGAAGAGCCGATGGATGCACAGGGAAAGCGCCACGACGTGTGGATGCCTAGATTAGGCACATGCATCCCAAGCACAGCGCATACTCTAACCCTACGTGCGCGCTGCGTGCTCCATTTGTCGAACATACCTTGGTTCCCTGTTCTGACCTGTGCAGAGCAAGGGAAGTGAACGCCCAAACTCCCAACGAACGCAGCGGTGAAAACCCTAGCGTTTTAAGGAAACTAACAACACGAAGGCAATGCATGCGTGTGACATGACAATAACATACCTGAGAGGCAGGTTGTCCGCCTGCTCTGTTGTGTGGTTGTCTGTTAAATATTTCTTCCTAAGGTTTATAAATTTTTTGGTGCAACTGTGCAAAAATTTCTTTTAAAAGGTCTAAAAAGCACGGCTCATACCTTCCTATCTAGGAGCAGTTTACGCTTCCGCACATCTTGTTGGTAGTGCGCTTCTGTTGCGCTTGTCTGCGACCTCATGTTTTGGACTAAAAAAGACGATTTCCAACGACTTTTCGTCAATTTTTAGCGATTGGACTTCTTAAATTGCTACCCCTTTCGCTAAACCACAGAATTCACTCCCTGTTGGTTTAATTTTTCATTCTTTTCAGCTCCTGCAGTTTTGTGTCCTCCATTGGGAGTATTGCTCCGCCCTGGCCTTCGGTCAGGACATTTACTAGAACGCTGCTTATACAGCAATCACTGTCTGCATTAGAGTGTTCGGCTGTACCCTAGTGGGCAAGCATGTGTACTCTAGGGAGGGAGTCCTGGGTTCAAACCCCACTACCCCCATATTTTTACCAAATGTTTTGACCGCACGTTGGCGACTTTTGAGGAATGCCGCATCGAAGGGACATCATTCACGGTACATTACACTGTTTTTCAAGGGTACCTACAGTGTGGTAAGCTTCTATGAGCTGATTGGAATGTCATTGGCTGGTTTGATGCATTTTCTGACGTAATCTTGGGGGAATTTGAGCGTTTTTCCTTGGTCCTACTAGCTTGATCAACTGGTACTCCAGGGTGGGGTAAGAAAACGTCACTACCATGTCTTTCTTGGAGTACTTGATCCAGGCCAAGCCCCCCCTAAACCTTGGCCTGATGTTGAGACTAACACTTAATCATTTTTATCACTCTTTTGAAGCTTGAAGTACACTTTCTCAAGGTAACTAGGGTTATAACCCTAGCCCCCCATGAAGTTCACCCCTACCACTCAACTGAGCGGAGGTATCTTCCTTCATGGAGGTAATACCGAAATAAAGTAGGCATTCCTTGCCTAGGGCCTTGTAGGTTAAGCCTAGTGGTCCCCCGGCTCGAGACCCCTATACTCAATTGTTTATATCACTTATTGTGGTTCTACTATTTAACTGATTCTGAATTGAGTTGCTTGGCCATGCTACCCAAGCCATATCCTGTGTCTGGCCCACCTCCTTTGCCCCAGATTCCTAGCCAGCTCCATTGTATGCAAAAGAGTGCACATGAAGTGCTTGGTACTATCTTGAGGACCTGAGTCATGTCAGTTTTCACACATAAGCTCACCAATTTTGTTTAGAAATCATTGGAGCTGTGTATTTAAATCTACATTTGTTTATCTGCAGCCCCTCTTTGCTACTTATGCTTTGAAGTGGAAGGATTATTACCTGACTTTGATTTCGAACCGGCATTGGGGATGCTTTGCACGTACCTGTCCTTTGTTGTTTTGCAGTTTGGGAAAATCCAACAAGGTCTTCATCAATCAAAAACCATCAAGCAGGAACACCATCACAGGCAAGGCAAACCAGAATAGCTTTTCTGTGTCCAAACAAAACAGCCCCGGTGCACCAGCCGAGGCCCCCATGGAACGACGGATGGCACGGGAAACCGTACGCGCGAGTGACCAAGTCCACACACGCCAAACCACCGCAGTGCACGCAGCCCGAGAAGGACGCCGGAGGGACCCGCCAGGGACAACCCCACAGCGGGGCCCCGAACGGGTACGACACGAAGCAAGCCCAGCGCTCCTGCCTCGCAGGGGCCAGCGGCAAGCACAATGAACCGGGTTCTCGTCGGCCTCCACGTGCCCTGCACAGCCGCCCAGTAAATCCGGGGGCAAAACCCCCCGGTAGGGGAAGGCAGCACGGCGACAGGAAAGCCGACCGGAGCACCGAGAGCGACCGGACTGGACGAGGCGCGGCGCACCAACGCGGCGAGACATGCCAGAGATGCACGCCGCCGGCCACACCCAAGGCACATCAACAGGTGCCAAGCAACAACAGCCACCGGGTGCCGCAAACCCGGGAAGCGCGCACAACACGAACCAAACCACGGCACGAGAGAAGGTCCCAAGCAACACCCAGCCGGGGGGGGGGCGCCCCCCGAGACGCCCCCCCTGCCGGCCCAATGGAGCGCGGCGCTTGCAAGGGCACGCGCACTGTGGGCAGTGCGGACCGCTACGCCCGTACACCGCACCCAGAGTCAGAGGGTAGCGGGCCCCGGCCGCACGCCGGAAGGACGGGCAGTCAGGGGAGTGGGAGCGCCCCAGCCTGGACACCCCTCACGAAGGCAGGAGCCCCCCGCCCCCCGCCCGGGGCGCCCTCTTGCCACCTGCACAGCGTGCAATGCCAGCTCGCTAGAGCGTGCTCTGTGTGGTCGGTGACAGGCCCACACGGCCGCGCCTCCCGCGCCCAAAGAACAAGGCCAGCGAAGCGCTACTGCCTGCCCAAAAGAACGGGAAGCCGGGGGAGGGAGAGCGCCTAACTCCAGACACCCCTCACCACGGTGACAGGAGCCCCCTCCGGGGCAACCTCCTGCGTCCTCCACGACGCGCTATGCCCGGAAGGGCATGCAAGCCAAGGGGCCAGTGCCGGGTCCCCACGCCCGCACACAGGCACCCATGGCCTGTGGACAACCGACCCCAACTGCCTACCTAAAGGACTGGTAGCCGGGTGAGGGCGAGCGCCCAACCTCAGACACCCCTCACGAAGGCACGAGGCATCCCCCCCCTAAGTGACGCCCTCCTGCCATCCCCACAGCGTGCAACGCTGGCTCGCAAGAGCGTGCGCTTTGGCGTCGGTGACGGGCCCCCACACTCACACCCCCCGCGCCCGAAAGACACGGGCAGCGGACTACGACTGCTTGCCCAAAGGACGGCCAGCCGGGGGAGCGAGAGCGCCTAATCCAAGACGTCCCCGGCCACAGCGAGAGGAGCCCCTCCCCGGGCAACCTCCCGCCATCCCCACAGCGCAATATGTCTGGAAGGGCATACAAGCCAAGGGGCAACTGCCGGGTCCCCACGCCCGCACGACCGCACCCACGGCCTGTGGGCAGCGGACCCTGACTGCTTGCCCATAGGACGGGCAGCTGGGGAAGAGTCAGTGCCTAGCCGCCGACGCCCCTCACCAAGGCGAAAAGAGCCTCCCCGCGGGCAACCTCCTGCCACCCCCGGGGCTCACTATGTATGGAAGGGCATACAAGCCAAGGAACAAGTGCCGGGTCTACGGGCCCGTACACCCGCACAGACGGCTTGTTGGCAGCGGCCCCCGACTGCCTGCTCAAAGGACGGGCAGCCGGGGGAGGGTGAGCGCCTAACCTCAGACACTGCTTACCAAGGCGCAAGGAGCCGCCCCCCGGGCAACCTCTGGTCAGCCCCACAGCGCGCTATGTTCAGAAGGGCATGCAAGCCAAGGGGCAAGTGCCGCGTTTCCACGCCAGCACACCCGCACTCGAAGCCAGTGGGCAGGGGACCCCATTTGCCTCCCCAAAGAATGGGTAGCCGGGGGAGGGTGAGCGCCTAACTGCAAACGCCCCTCGGGAAGGCAGAGCCACCCCCCGGGGAGGGTCTCTTGCCACCCCCATAGCGTGCAACGCCGGCTGGCAAGAGCGTGCGTTGTGGCTTCAGTGACGGGCCAACACACGTGCACCCTTCGCCCCAAAAGGACAAGTGCAGCAGACCGCGCCTGCCTCCCCAAAGGACGGGCAGCCGCGGGAGGGCAAGCGCCTAACCCCCGACGCCCCCTACCACAGCGAGAGGAGCCCCCTCCCGGCAACGTACTGCACACACCCCCACGGCGGGCTATGTCCGGAAGGGCATGCAAGCGAAGGGGCTAGTGCCGGGTCCCCACCTCCGCACGTCCGCACCCACAGCCTGTGGGAAGCGGACCTCAACTGCCTGCCCGAAGGACGGGCAGCCAGGGCAGAACAAACGCCTAACCCCAGACCCCCCCCCCCACCACAGCAAGAAGAGCCTCCTCCGGGCAACATTCTGCCACCCCCACGGCGCGCTACGTCTGGAAGAGCATGCAAGCCAAGGGGCCAATCCCCGGTCCCCACGCCCCAAGGTCCGCACCCACAGCCTGTTAGCAGCAGACCCCGACTGCCTGCCGAAAGGACGGGCTGCCGGGGGAGGGTGAGCGCCTGACCCCGATCGCCCCTCAGTAAGGCACGAGCTCCCCCCTTAGGCGGCTCAAGTTGCATGGTCCAAATGCGCCCAAAACTGCCTCTCCACGGCACTGCGAAAAAATAGTCCTTTTGGGGGAGACCTAAAACACAAGAACCAAAAGTCCTGTGAAAAGCAATTAACTGGTCCATTTTCCTTTATTTTCAACAAAACCGACTGCCCGGGAAAATGATTTATTTCCACCAAAATGAAGTTCTTTTTTGGGAAAACCACGACTTTTTGTTTCCTATACCACTTATGCTTTGCAATGAAAACACCCATGAGCTTTCAATCTTTTGGAAAACCCGTTTTCGAAAACCATGTTGCATGCTGCACGACAAGAAGCACTTTTTGGCACCCCTTCTTTGCGCGAGGCCTCACGCAAACACCAACACAACAGCGCAATAAAATGCACCACAGAGAAAAATGTGCCGCACAAGGTGACAGCATAAAGATCGTCAACGAGGAATGCATAGCGCGAGCCCTGGCGGAAAATATATCAGAACAAGCAAAGAAATTGGTTTTTCTTCTGAACAGTTTGCATCTTAGAACCCAATGCCTTAGCAACGGACGTCTTACCCTTAGGCGGTGGCTTTGCGGGCTCGCTTCTTGGTTGGGACTGACGGGCTGGCTGCTTGAATGGAGCTCGGGCCCCGGTTTCCTCGGACCTCGGCTTCGCTGCCACTTTCTTCGCTGCCTTGCCCTGGGAGACCTGCGCTTCCAGTTCCTCTTCTTCCTCGCTCTCCTCCTCTTCATCCCCATCGCTCTCGTCGGATTCTGCACCGGTAACCGACTCCGCTTCCTGAGGCTTGGAGGCAGTCTTCTTCTTCTTGGGGGCTGGTTCCCCACCAGTAGACTTCCGCTTTGCAGGGGCCAGTGCTTCTGCAGCTTGACCTTTCTCAACAGTCTCTTCCTCCTTCAGCGACAACGCATCAGAACCCACCTTGTCATCGCGAACCCAAAGGGGAGGTGGGTAGGTAGGTGCACTCGGTCGCGGAGAGGCGCCCCATGGGTCCCCCTGGCGTCGCCCCTGTGACGAACAGGAAGAGGCTCCGCGCCTGAAGAGGGGAGGCGGCTTACATCCCGCTAGACCTGACTGTTGGCCCCCGACAAAGCGGCCCCGGGCAACACCGGGAGGGCTGATCGCCGCCAGCGTGACGTGCTTGTCTCGCCGAGAGGGTGTGCCCCCGTGCTTGCGCACGTCCCCTCCTTTGGGCGGAACCCTAGGGGTTCACCAGACTTCCTGGCATATCCCGTTCCCAAGGCATGCATGCATGTTCTTGGTACTAGGGTTCCGAGGCGCTTGGGTGTCGCACGCTCCGCCTCGAGTCCCAGAGCAGCGCAGGCCTTAGGATGCAGCCTTACCCCCGGTCTCCGGATCTCGTTTGGCCGGGTCACCTGCATGGCACGGGCTGCCTCAGTGCCCGGGCTGTGGGCACTGGGTTTCCTACTGTTGTGCGGCGTTTCTGTTTGAGTCCGGTTCGCGGTTGGGTGTGGGTTTTGTTAACCCCGCCAGTCCTGGCTGGGGTCTTGGATGGGTGTGTTTGGGCACGGTTTGTGGTGTTGTCCCTCTAGTGTCGGCTGTCTGTGGTGTTCGTGGTTGGGGTTCGGTCTCGGCCTGCTTATGGGACGTGTGTGGTTGCGTGGGTGCCCCGCTTGCCCCCTGCCGTTTCCGGTTCTGGCGTGCGGTGTGTGCGTGTGTGCTGGGCCCGGGTCTCGGCTGTGCCCAGCCCTTCTTGGCTGGGTTGTCGGGGTGTGTTTTTTGCCCCCCCCCCCTTTTTACTTTCCTGGGTGTCCCTGTCCCGGGCCTTGTGGTCCCTGTCCCCCCATCCCCTTTCTTTCGGGCTGGGTTGCTGGCTCTTTTTTTTTTCTTTTCTTTTTTTCTTTTTTTTTCGTGGTGTGTGTCTGCTTGTGAGGGTGTCCCTTTTCCTGGTGAGCCGCTGTTCCTGGCTTGGTGTTGCCGGTTTTGGCTTGGTGGTCCCCCTGTGCCTCTTTGGGGGTCCTGTCTTCGCCGCCTTCCTGGGGGGGGGTTCGGCCGCCTCTGGTGGTGTTGGCGGGCGGTTTGGTGGCTGTGGGCTGTTTTCGCGCCCCCCCCCCCTCCCCCCTCTGTTGTTTTTTTTTTTTGGGGGGGGGTTTGCCTGTTCCTCCCTCTGCTTTCCCTGGGCTGGCGCACGCACTGGCCCGCATTCAGTGTTGTTATCCGGGCTGCTGTTGTCAGTTGCGTTCTCTTTGGCCGTGTTCCGGCCCCATGGGTCGGGTGGGCTATGTACACGGTGGGCTCTGTGCCCCTTCTTGCCGGGTTAGGTCCTGGCTCTGCCGGCTGGGCGGCTGCGCCAGGCGGCTGCTTGTGGCTCTGGGTTAGGGGGCTGGGGTTGTTCGTGTCCTTTCCCCTCTGCGGTGCCGGTTTTAATCTTCTGGGTGGTCCGCCACCGTTGTTGCTAGGCGCGCTGTGGTCCCGTATGTGGCCTGCGGTGCTGGTGCGTGGCGTGCTGGTGCGGCGCCTTCCAGGGTGTGCGGTGGCTTGCTTCGGTTAGTCCCTCAGGTTAGGGTCAGTTGTGTCGTTGTGTGCCGCTCTGTGCCGCGTTGCGTCGCGTCGTGCTGTGGCGTGTTGCATCGTGGCGCGCTGTGGTGCGGTGTGCCGTGGTCTCGCGTTGTGCCGCGGTGGGTCAGTGGAGGTCAGCCTGGCCTGTGTCGTGGTGCGGAGTGCGGGCCGGAGTGTGGCTGGCTGGTGGCTAGGGGGTGCGGTTAGGTGTGGGTGTCTCGCTGGGTCCGTGCTGCGGGGGCTTGGGCGTGCCGCTCGGGCTGTTGGGTCGGGTAGGGTTGCCCTCCCTGGGGGCCTGTGCCTTGGTCCCGTGTCCTCTGGGGGTTTCGGTCCCCAGTCCTGGTCGCTGTGGCCGTGCCTTCGTCCTCTTCCGCCGCCTGTGAGGTGGCCCTTGTGGCGGCCGGGGTCGTCGCCTGGTGGTGAGGGCGTGGTGGTGCGCCGTGCGGAGGCGTCCCCTGCGGCTTCCTCTGTGGGTGTGGCCCGTTCTCCCCTTGTAGGTGTGCCCTCCATTCCCCGTGTGGTTTCCGGTGGCTGGTGGGTGTGCGCTGGTGTGATCCGTACGTCGTCCGATGCTTGCTTCGTCGGTGTGTGTTGGGGGGTGCGCCCCCGGGAGTCGTTGGGCGTTCGGTGGGGGTGGGGCGGTGCTGGTCGCCCCGTCGTGGTATGCCCTTCCTGGGTGTGGGTCGTGGCGTTTGCCGTGGTGCCCTTTTCCTCCGTGGCTTACTCCCCGCTTCCGCCCCTTCCTGGTTCTTGGGTGGTTTCCTGCCCCCATGTGGTGTCTTTTCCGGCGTCCTGTCCCTGTGAGTGCCTGCCCTCACTTGGGGCCCCTCCGTGCCTTCTTGCCTGAGTGCCCCTTGGTGTCTCCTGCCCTTCACTTGCCCTTGTCCTCCCCCTTCCTGGTGTGGTGGTGGCGGGAGGGGCGGGTTGGGGAGGGGGCGCCGGCGGCCCAGGCCTGGGGGTGGGTGGCCTGGACCCACTGGCGGAGGGCTTGGGGGGTGTAGGGGGGGCGGAGGCCCTGGACCGCATCGCGGAGGAGGGCCTCCCATGCCGCTTGTGGCATGCTGGCCTTCGGGGCGGCCTCGTTGGGGTTGGCAGGGGTGCGGGTGCGCACCTCCTCGAAGGTATGCACCATGTGCACCCCATCGTGCCTTCCCGCCCCCCCGGCCCACCTCACCCAGCGGCGGAGCTCCTGCAAAGCGGGGGCAGACCACAGGGCGAGGTGGGCGGGGGCCTTGGGGGGGAAGGCATCCGTGCTCGGGGTCCTGGAGCGGCGGGGGGAGGACGTGGACCTGCGGTGGTGGCGGGGGTGGCGGTGCCTGGGGGAGCGGGAGCGGCGGTGGCGGCAGCTGGGGGTGGAGGACGGGTACGGGCGGAGGGGAGAACGGGAGGGGGAGGTGGACATGGGGCGGCGGTGGCGCGCTTGGTGGCGTCCGGGGGAGCGGGAGTGGTGGTGGTGGGGGCTGGGGGTGGTGGATGGGGATGGGCGGCGGGGGGAACGGGGAGCCCGGCGGGGCCTGTGGGGGGAGGGGGAGGTGGACGTGGGGCGGCGGTGGCGTGCCTGGCGGCGTCGGGGGGAGCGGGAGCGGTGGTGGCGGGGGCCGGGGGTGGGGGTCTTGTATGGCCGGAGGGGGGAGGGGGAGGTGGACTTGGGGCGGCGGTGGCGCTCGTGGTGGTTCCTGGGGGAGCGGGAGCGGCGGGAGCGGGGTCTTGGGGGGTCGTGGTGGCACCTGGGGGAGCGGGAGCGGCGCGAGTGAGTGGTTGAGGCGCGGTGGTGGTGTGGGGAGTGTGGGCGCCGTTGGCGAGTGTGTCGTGCGGGGGGGGAGCGGGAGTGCCGCCGTTTGCGGGACCGGGCCTCATCGCTCGAGTCGGGCCAGTCAGGAGGCGTCGGCGGGTCCTGGGGGGCTTCGCGTGGTGACGCCTGGGGGTTTTTTGAAAAATAAATGCCTTTTGCTGAAATACCCTCTATGGTTCAGGAAGAAGCCTCAAGACCTCAATTCACACCCACAGGGAGCAATACAAGCCCACAAGAAGCAATGCAATGCGATCACGGAATCCTGTATAAGCGGCGTCCCCAACAGTACGCGTTTCAGCTTAAATTAAGCCCTCATCAGCTGAAAACAAACAAAAATCAATCCGGCAGGCCCAAAAAATAGACAAATCAACAAATAGCGCCAAAACATATAGCCACAGGAGAAGGCACGCGCGTCATGACCCAATGGGCTGCTGGAGCGCGCGCAAGGCCCAGCGCCCGAACAAGCGCTTAATGTTAGGCAGAGGGCGAAGAAAAGCAAAGAGCTTGAGGCCGGGAATTAAGGGTAGTTTGGATTTCAACCATGCACCACGCTGGACCAACGAACGGGTAGCGCTGAGTGGTGTACCACCCGTAGGACATGCACAATGGGGCCTATAGTTGAGTGTGGATTTTGCTCGGCTTGGCTCAAACAGACAATGTGTGAATCTACTGCATCCCTCCCACCACCACTAGCAGCAGAGTCACGGCGGGGTGTAGTGTATTTATGCCTATCATCCCAATCAATAGCTTGTGCCTGGATAACGTGTTTTGGGTAATTGAGAAACAAGAAGGCTCAGATAAGTCGTTGGCAACACAATCTGTGAAAAGAGCAAGAAGAGCAAATTCTAATATAGCGAATGAACTCCCCCCTTACCCACGCGATTCTAATGTGCCTAGGCACATTTGCATCCCACCGGATGTAGGAGCACGTATGTGTGGGCTTCCAATACACGGAGGTTTTAAGGGGGCAAAGCGCCACGATGTGCACATCCAAAAAATGAATATCCGACACCCTATCCGTCACCTCGAAAGACCATGGGACATTCGGGGGATAGATCACATCCAGGTGTTGTTTCACCACCATGTGGGAAGAGCGGTGCAGGTTAAGTCCATCGTCTAAGAAACAGACTTTTGAAAAACTTTTGAAAAATAAATGCCTTTGGCTGAAATACCCTCTATGGTTCAGGAAGAAGCCTCAAGACCTCAATTCACACCCACAGGGAGCAATACAAGCCCACAAGAAGCAATGCAATGCGATCACGGAATCCTGGATAAGCGGCGTCCCCAACAGTACGCGTTTCGGCTTAAATTAAGCCCTCATCAGCTTAAAACAAACAAAAATCAATCCGACAGGCCCAAAAAATAGACAAATCAACAAATAGCGCCAAAACATATAGCCACAGGAGAAGGCACGCGCGTCATGACCCAATGGGCTGCTAGAGCGCGCACAAGGCCCAGCGCCTGAACAAGCGCTTAATGTTAGGCAGAGGGCGAAGAATAGCAAAGAGCTTGAGGCCGGGAATGAAGGGTAGTTTGGATTTCAAACCATGCACCACGCTGGACCAACGAAGGGGTAGCGCTGAGTGGTGTACCACCCGTAGGACATGCACAATGGGGCCTATAGTTGAGTGTGGATTTTGCTCGGCTTGGCTCAAAGAGACAATGTGTGAATTTACTGCATCCCTCCCACCACCACTAGCAGCAGAGTCACGGCAGAGTGTAGTGTATTTATGCCTATCATCCCAGTCAATAGCTTGTGCCTGGATAACGTGTTTGGGGTAATTGAGAAACAACAAGGCTCGGATAAGTCGTTGGCAACACAATCTGTAAAAAGAGCAAGAAGAGCAAATTCTAATATAGCGAATGAACTCCCCCCTTACCCACGCGACCCTAATGTGCCTAGGCACATTCGCATCCCACCGGATGTAGGGGGGTGGGGGGGGGTCCCCCGTCGTCCATGGATCCGCCACGTAGGGGTGTGGTGGCGGCAGCGGCTGGTGGTATGGGTCGAGTGACTGTCCTTGGCGGGGTTGGGCCCGGGGGGCCCCTTCGGCGTGGACGTGGTGGCCGGGGGGATACGGATACGGTTCCTGGTACGAGGGGGGTTGCTGGTACGGGGGGGGGTGGCCCCTGGCGGTAGGTGGGGTATGCGGGTGGAGCGCTCGGTGGCTGCGATCCCATTCACTGGTGCTGTTCGTGAACGGGGGGTTGTGGCCCGGTGGGGTAGGGCGGTGGGCAGTGGTAGTGGTGGGGGTGGTGTTGGTAGTGGTGGTGGTGGGGCCGCTGGTGATGGTGGTGTGGGTAGTGGTGGGGTTGGTGTTGCGGGTATGGCCCATGGACCCCTTGTGGGTTTTCCGGTCCCCCTTGTGGGGGTGGGGGGTTGGGCATCGTGGGCAGTCCCTTGGGCTGCACTATGTGGTGGGCAAGGGGGGCGGGTTGGGGGCCGGGTTTGACGGTGACGGTGGTCGAAGGTTCCCACGTCCCTTGGTTGGTTTGGCCGGCGGTGGTGGTGGTTTGCGGGGGATGGATGACGGGGCGCTTGGTGACGGGGATGCGGACAAGGGCTTGGACGGGGTCGTGTTGGGTGGCCGCCTCTGCGGTGGTGCGGGGTGCCGGTGGGAGGGGGGCGTGGGTTGTGGTGGGTGGGAGGTCCTGGCTTGGGTGAGGGTCTGTGTGGGGGTGGTGTCGGTTGGGTTTGTATCGTTGCGTTTGTGGTGTTGTGTGTCCTCGCGTGGGCACCGGCTTGGGTTTGGGGTCGGGTTTGGTGTTGGGGTCCGGTTCCAGGTTGAGGAGGACCTCTGTCTGGAGGTGTGAGGGCGTCGATGTCGGTTCGGGGGTCTTCCCGCTGTGTTGCCGGGGTGCCCGAGTTGCCTGTGTGGGGGTCGGGGGGTCGGTGCGTGCGGCCGCAGCTTTGGCTTTTGCCGTGGCCTTGAGGATGAGGGCGGCGGGGAGGCGGGGGTCGGTGGATGAGGTGGACGAGGCTGAGGATGAGGAGGAGGTGGTGGACGCAGGTTGGGCTGCGATGCGGGCGGGCTTCCGGGCGGCGCCTTCTGCTGCGGCCACGGCGGGGAGGATAGAGGGCATGTCCTCGGGCTGTAGGTTTGGGGGCGGGCGGCTGGGGGGGACCGGTTGTGACCTGGCGGCCCGGCGGGCCGATCTGGTCGGCAGCGGCGGGGGGGGGAGGCGCGGGGCTGTTGGCTTCTCCTTCTGGGCTTGGCTGGGCCCGGGTCCTGCAATGTGCGAGGTTGTGTGGGTTGGCGTCCGCGGGGGGGAACAGTTCGCGTGGGCTGCATTCAGGGGCCGGGGGGGCTGGGCCTGGGTCTTCTGGGGTGTGTGCGGGGGGCGTGGGCGGGCCACTGGGTGGGGTGGGCATGCCGCGGGGCGCGGGGCTCCTCTCGGCGGGTGTGTGTGGGTTGTCGAGTGGTGGGGGGTGGTGAGGGATGTCCGGCGGGTGGGTGTGTGGCGGGTGTGTGCTGGTGTTCGGGCGGGTGGGGGAGGCCCGTGTCGCGGGGCCCGGGGGTGCACGCGATGGTGGGCGCGTGTGGGTCTCCGGGTGAGCAGCGAGAGGGGAGGTCCATGGGCGGGGATTTTGCGGTGGGGTGTGTTGTGTCGGTGTATGTGTCCGCTCGCCGCGGCGCGCTTGCGTGGCCAGTTGTAGGCCGGGCGGTTTGGAGGAGAAGCTTGCCGTCTTCTGCTGCCGCGGCAAGGATTTCGCAGACGAGCTTGCGTATCTGGTGGACCTCTTGGTCAGTGGTGGGAAGGGGGTATGCTAGCTTTGGGCTAAGACCCGCGCGGCTGAGGACCCTGTGGATGGCGTGGTACCCGCAGGTGAGGGATTGCTGGGGCCTGGGGGGGGGTTTGGTCGTGTGTCTGGGCCCGCCTCGACTTGTGTGTGGGCGGTGGGGATGGCCCAAACCCAGGGCACGGTCCCCGTGGGTGGCCAGCGGCGCTGGATCCAGTGGGTCAGGCAGAGAATGGCCAATTCCAGGTGGTAGCCCGCCTTCCCTGAGGTCATTTGGGCCAGGGCGCGGGCTGGGGGCTTGTGCCCTGGCTAGAGGACGCCCCTGAGGACCCTGTGCTGGGTGGTGGGGTCCCCTACTGCCCCTGGTGGGGCGGTCCCTGGGGAGAACATGGTGTCTGTTCCTTTGATGAGCCATTGCGGGCCGGGGGACGTAGCCGTAGCGGCTATCACGTAGTAATGCCCGCGCTCGAGGACTGTAACCCAGACCTCCGGCGGGGGGTGGTCACTGTCTGGAGGTGGGGGGGGAAAGTCGTCGTCTGGGGTGCGGAGGCCGGCGGCGCGGAGGGCGGTGTCGCGGGTTGGTGTGGTGTCCTGTTCCCACTGCTCCGGGCGGTTCGGGTCCGCTGGGTGGTCCGTCTCCGCTGGGGCCCGTCGTAGGCGTACGGTCCCTTGACGCGTGACGTTGATGCCGGTGTCGTGCGTCAGGGCCTGGCCCCACTCGATGGGGGGGATCCAGACGTGCTGGCCCTGGGTGTGTTTGCGGGCTCGCCAGAGTACGAGGTCTACGATGGCCTCGTGGAGGACGCTGCCTGGGGTGGTCAGGTCCCGGAGGGCTTTGACGGTGAGCTTGGTCCAGTCGTCTTGTAGGCGGTACCAGCCCAGGGGGGTGGTCGGGGCCCTGTGTTGGAGGGTTGCTCGGAGGAGATCGGGGTCGCAGATGGTGGCCGGTGTGAGGGGGGGGTGCCCCGGGTCTGGGGGGGGTGGGCTGGATGGGCTGCCGGGGTCTTGCGCGCCTACGTCGATGTATGGTTGGCCCTGGTTGGGCTCGGCCGGGCTGGGCGGTGCCAGGTGGCTTCTTGGGTGAGAGATGGGCCTCGGGGCGCTGTGGTGGTGTCTTGGAGGCCTGCGGATGGAGATGGGGGGCGCGTGCGGGGCACGGAGCGGGTTAGTGGACGTCTGGGTCATGCGCGGCATGGTAATGGATGAGACGCTGCATGTGTTCCCTGGCGGTGGGGTCCGTGAGTTGCTCCGCGTGTGTTAACAGGAGGTGTTTGCGGTGTACCATTTGGGCCGCTGCTCTGCGGACTGCCTCTAGCTGGAGGTGTGCTGCTGCCTCCATGGGGTCTTCCGTGTGTTTGGTGGGGTGTCGGTGCAGGGCCTGTGTCACCGCCCCTCTCATGGTGGCTTCGTTGACCAGGGGATCCCGGAAGAGGTGTTCGGTGGCCTGGTGTGCGTGGCTCTGTGTTGGCCATCCTTCGTGTTGTCGTAGGGTTTCCGCCGGGGACCAGCCCACTAGCGTGTCCCTGCTTGTATGGAGGGGGCATTTCTTGAAGTGTTCCCAGTCCTCCGGGGTGGTATGGTCGCACGGGCAACGGGTGTGTTCTTCAGGGACGTGGATGTGTTTGCGGGCGAGCCATCTGGCAACCCTGGTGAGGAATGGTAGTTGCTCCCTGAGGAGCTGGATGCGTCGTTTTTGGGGGTGGGCTGGGACGTTTGCTTGGCGCAGCGCTGAGTGGTAGAGGGGGATTTGCAGTCTGTCCTGGAGCTCCTGGATGTGCGCCCGGCTGTCTGCGTCGCCGAGCACGCGGGCGAGATGTTGGATGGGGTTGGGGTAGTGGTATGCTCTGTCGTGGGAGGAATAGGGGGCGTCCTCTGGTGGCCAGTCTGGGATCTGATGGGGCTCGGGTACGGAGGGTATGTGTTGGAGGTGTGTGTGGTTGCGGCCGAGGTCAGGGATCTGGAGGGCTGGTAGGTGCGTTGTGCGCTGGTGTACTGCCTGGTTGTCGACCTTACCATTTCCGTATTGGTGTCTGTGGGACTCTTGTTTCACGATGTGGAGTTGGACGTAGGGGGGAAGGCTGCGAAGGGCTTTCCAGAGCAGCAGTGCCTGGGTGCCGAGGCTCGTCGCGGTGGCTTTGTGAAGTGGTTGCCTTGCTATGCAGAGAAGCAGGTGTGTGTGAACTGTGGCTACTACCACGAACCAGACCCGGCCGATGTGCGGGGAGTGGGCGGGTAGGTGGGCCGCGATCTCGGTGATGGCGTCGGCCATGGCCCCTAGCTCCCCGTGAAAGGAGGCCCCATAGGTGGTGTGGCCCGTGTGGTGGTCCATGTGGTAGTGTCCCCCGGTGTGGGTTAGCTGCAGGGTGGCCCCCCCGGTGATGGGCGTGAGGGCGGATTCGCCTGAGGCGTCGGTGAAGAAGAGCCGGTCCGCCGGTGATGGTTGTGGGAGGCGGCATGGGTTCATGGGCAGGTAGGCGTATATGGCGAGGCCCGTGGCGAGGTGGGCTACCGGGGTTGTGGGCTGCAGGATGGGGGTGGCGTACACCCCTATTCCTTTGGAGATGATGTGTTTCGCTTGGAGGGACAGGGCTATGAGTCCCTGCTCTGGCTGTCCTTGTGTGAGGTAGGAGTAGATGTAGTGGAGGATGTAGGCTGTGTCTGGGTTTAGGTTGTGGCATGTGAGGGTTTGTTCCCGGTGCTCCGGTGTGTGGCAGGAGTGGTGGAGCGGATAGTAGGGGTGCTCTGTCTGGCTCCTACATGCTGTAACGGATGGCGACCCCTGCCGGGTCGGGGCGGGGCCATGTGGGTGTAGTGGTGAACAGCCATTTGGGCGCGTGGTCGGGGTTCCATGCTACCGTGGGGTTGCTGTCGGTGCGGTGGAACCATGGGGCTACCCATGCGTAGGCCTGTGGTGGTAGGTGGGTTGTGGGGTGGGTGTGGTGGCGTGCTATGAGGTGTAGTACGGGCCATGGTGTGGTTGGTGCCTCGGGGTCACAGGCCCAACATGTGCGTGGCATGCTCTGGGAGTCATGGGGGACCCGTGGTAGGTCTCGGGCGGTCATGTGGTGTTTCGGTATGCGCCATTTTGCCCCGTGGTGGATGACGGTGGTCTGCGTGGGTTTGGCTTCATTCGGGGCCAGTAGTAGGGTTAGTGGTGGGACTGGGCCCGTCACCGGGGGGAGGGGTTCGTGTTTCGAGCCGGTGGGTGCGTAGGGCGGTGTCGCTGGGATGGGTCGGGGTCGTTGCTTTGTGAATTCTCGGTAGGCTGTGTGCATGTCTTTGCTTCCCGGCAGAGTGTGTCCCGCTGCTCTTGCCGTCTGCGTGAGGTACTGGTGGAAGAGGCGGTATTGAGGCCATTCGGGAAGCTGTAGAAAGGGGGTGTGGTGTGCCCCGCTGTGGTGCAGGACCCGCATTTGGGGGAGGGTGACGTATACTACGGTGATGGAGGCCCCGAGAAGGTCTATGGTGCGGATGGTGCCCTTGGGGTGATGGTGGAGGTCCCCGCAGAGGACCGCTAGAGGCCCTTCCTCTGGGCACGTGTGGTTGGTGAGTATGGCATGGTATGGGGATGGGAGGAGAAGCTGCAGGTGGTTCCACAGGCGCGTGTTCATGTTGGTGGGCATGCCCGTCTGGTGGAGTACCCAGCGCGGGCATGTGTTGCGGGCCCGTTGTGCGGCTTGAAGGCGGATTGCGGTGACCTCGCGGACCTCCGGTGAGTGGTTGTGGGTCATGCGGTGGAGGAGGAGGGCGGTGTGTCTTGTGTAGGCCGCTTTCACCTCGTCCCCTATGGCCTCCCCATAGTCGGGCCATGCCGCTCGGATGGCGCGGGTGGGTATGGAGGTGGGCCAGCCCCCGTGTGCTGCCCATGCCTTGGTCACGGCGCGTGTGGCCGGCTCGAGGGCGGTGGTGGGGTGTGTCAGGTGGAGTGCTTGGAAGCCTATGGAGGCGTTCAAGACCCCGGTGAGGTAGTACGCCAGGCTCTGGTGGGACAGGGGGAGGGCCTTGGTGGTCGGGGACGCATATCCGAGGAGATGGGCGAGGTGTGATTGCAACTTGGGAGGGAGGGTGGCGTCCTCAGGGTTGGCGGCCTGGATTACCCCCAGGTGGGTGGTGGTTGTCACGACTTGCATGGGGGGCCCTTGTGGCCCTAGGGTGGGGGGTGTGGCAGACTCCTTGATCATGGCCACTGACTTTGTGGGGTGGACGATGAGGTTGTTGTGGGAGAGGTAGGAGATGGTCACGTCCAGTAAGTCATTGGCCTGTTGGGTGACCGTTGGCCGGGGTTCCGGGGCATGGGGTTCGTGTGGGGTGTGCGCGACCGTGAGGTTGGTGTCGTCCGCGAAGCCCAACAGGGGGGAGAGGAGGGGGTAGGGTGCGTAGGCCGGGTAATCCTGCTCGATTGCGAGGGCCAGGGGGAGCGTCACTAGAAGGTACAGGAAGGGGCCCTCTGCTCCCCCTTGCGGGACCCCGCTGCCTGGCTCCAGGAAGGGGGTGAGGCCTGCTCCAGTGCGTACCGTGTATTTGCGGGTGCCGATGTAGCCGGAGGCGAAGTTGTAGAAGGGGAGGCCTAGGCGTTTCCACAGCGCTTCTAGAAGGAGCCAGGGGGTGTTCGGGAAGGCTCCTTTGACGTCGAGGGAGGCGATGATGAGGTCCACCGGGTCCATGTCTGCGATGGTGTCCTGGAGGAAGATGGCCTTGTGTGAAGACAGGCCTGGGATGGCCCCCCAGAGGCTTGCTGGTATGTGGGGGTCCAGGTGGGGGCGGATGCGGCGTTGGAGGATGGTCCAGACGATTTTGACCTCCGTGACCTCACAGACTATGGGGCGCCAGTTGTCCGGGTTTGCCCAGTCCCCTTTTTTGTAGAGGGGGCGGACAACGTTTGCCCAGTCTGCTGGCAGGGGGGTCTGCCCCGTGACGATGTCCCAGAGGCGGTGGGCGAGGATGCGGAGGAGGTGGGCGGGGAGGTGGTAGTATGCCTCCGCAGGGAGGCCGTCGTGGCCTGGGGTTTTGTGTTGCCGGAGACTGTGGATGGCCTTCCGGACTTCGTGGATGGTGAAGGGGCGTTTTTCCAGTTGCCTCCTCTGGGCGTGGTTGAGGACCCGAGGGAGGCGGTCGATTCTGGCCTGTGCGCCCTTGCGGGCCGGCGTTGCTTGCTGTGGGGGTGGCGGAACGGCGTCCCCGGGGGGGGCGCCTTCCACCATTCTGAGGGGCGTCTGGTGTCAGGCGCTGTCCCTCCCCCGGCTGCCCGTCCTCTGGAGCGGGCAGCCGGGGTTCCGCGACCCGTGTGTCCCGGGTGCGGTCGTTGCGGGCGATGGGACCCAGTACCGGCCCCACAGCGTGCGCCCTTGCGAGCCGGCCTTGCTCGCTGTGGGGGTGGCGGAAAGGAGTCCCCGGGGGGGGTGCCTTCCACCATTGTGAGGGGCGTCTGAGGTCAGGCGCTGTCCCTCCCCCGACTGCCCGCCCACTGGGCAGGCTGTTGGGGTCCGCCACCCACGTGCTGTTGGCGCGGGAGTGTGGGTGTGGGTGCCCAACACTGTCCCCTTGGCTTGCATGCCCTGTGGGGGCTGCGTGCCGCGGGGGTGGTGGGGGGGCCGTTCCCTCGGGGGATGGCCTGCCACCGTTGTGAGGGGCTTCTGGTGTCAGGCGCTGTCCCTCCCCCGGCCGCCCGTGCTCTGGAGCGGGCAGCCAGGGTTCCGCGACCCGTGTGTTCCGGGTGCGGTCGGTGCGGGCTTGGGGACCCAGCACCGTCCCCACAGCGTGCGCCCCTGCGGGCCGGCGTTGCTCGCTGTGGGGGTGGCGGAAGGGCGTCCCCGGGGGGGGGTGCCTTCCACCATTGTGAGGGGCGTCTGAGGTCAGGCGCTGTCCCTCCCCTGACTCCCCGCCCACTGGGCGGGCTGTTGGGGTCCGCCACCCACGTGCTGCGGGCGCGGGTTTGTGGGTGTGGGGGCCCAACACTGTCCCCTTGGCCTGCCTACCCCGTGGGGGCTGCGTGCCGCGGAGGTGGTGGGGGGCCGTCCCCGGGGGGGTCGCTTGCCACCGTTGTGAGGGGCGTCTGTTGTAAGGCGCTGTCTCTCCCCCGGCCGCCCGTCCTCTGGAGCGGGCAGCCGGGGCTCTGCGACCCGTGTGTCCCGGGTGCGGTGGGTGCGGGCGTGGGGAACCAGCACCGGCCCCACAGCGTGCGCCCTTGCGTGCCGGCGTTGGTCGCTGTGGGAGTGGCGGAAAGGCGTCCCCGGGAGGGGTGCCTTCCACCATTGTGAGGGGCGTCTGAGGTCAGGCGCTGTCCCTCCCTCGACTGCCTGCCCGCTGGGCGGGCTGTTGAGGTCCGCCACCCACGTGCTGCGGGCGCGGGTGTGTGGATGTGGGGGCCCAACGCTGTCCCCTTTGGCCTGCATGCCCTGTGGGGGCTGCGTGCCGCAAGGGTGGTGGGCAGCCGTCCCCGGGGGGAGTGGCCTGCCACAGTTGTGAGGGGCGTCTGGTGTCAGGCGCTATCCCTCCCCCGGCCCCCCGTCCTCTGGAGCGGGCAGCCAGGGTTCCGCAACCCGTGTGTCCCGGGTGCGGTGGGTGCGGGCGTGGGGACCCAGCACCGGCCCCACAGCGTGCGCCCTTGCGGGCCGGCGTTGCTCGCTGTGGGGGTGGCGGAAGGGCGTCCCCGGGGGGGGTGCCTTCCACCATTGTGAGGGGCGTCTGAGGTCAGGCGCTGTCCCTCCCTCGACTGCTCGCCCACTGGGCGGGCTGTTGAGGTCCGCCACCCACGTGCTGTGGGCACGGGTGTGTGGGTGTGGGGGCCCAACACTGTCCCCTTGGCCTGCATGCCCTGTGGGGGCTGCGTGCCGCGGGGGTGGTGGGAGGCCGTCCCCGGGGGGGCTGGCCCGCCACCGTTGTAAAGGGCGTCTGGTGTCAGGCGCTGTCCCTCCCCCGGCCGTCTGTCCTCTGGAGCGGGCAGCCGGGGTTCCGCGACCCGTGTGTCCTGGGTGCGGTCCGTGCGGGCGTGGGGACCCAGCACCAGCCCCACAGCGTGCGCCCTTGCGGGCCGGCGTTGCTCGCTGTGGGGGTGCCGAAGGGCGTCCCCGGGGGGGGTGCCTTCCACCATTGTGAGGGGCGTCTGAGGTCAGGCGCTGTCCCTCCCCCGACTGCCCGCCCACTGGGCGGGCTGTTCGGGTCCGCCACCCACGTGCTGTGGGCGCGGGTGTGTGGGTGTGGGGGCCCAACCCTGTCCCCTTGGCCTGCATGCCCTGTGGGGGCTGCGTGTCGCGGGGGTGGTGGGGGGGGCGTCCGGGGCGGGGGTGCTCTGCCAGCGTTGCGAGGGGCGTCTGGTGTCAGTTGCTGTGAAGCCGGTTCGGACCCCTGTGGCCATCTTTGGGTCACTTGGAGTGTGTATCTATGTGCCGGCAAGCCGCCATTGGCTGAAATCGTAGTCTCCCATCCACCTGACCTAACCTGATGTGATGGTGTGATAGGTATGGCCATTCCAGCTATGAGCGGCCATATTCAATACCAAGGCGCCGCCGGCTACGGTTTATATATCAGAATATCAGGAATCAACCCGGTTTTTTATCATAATCTTTCCGTAATTTTTGGGCTGTCCGTTCTGATTGTCAATGTATCGGCGACTGTCAGTTGGCTCGCAATTTTGCGGTAACCGATTGGTTAACTGTTATTTCCAGATTTTTTGGCGGAAACCCCGATGAAGGGTCAGATTTCATCAGTAACGGGTTCGTTGCTTCCGCAATTTTCATGTTATACACTCGCAAAATTAATCCGATTTTTTCAGACATTCAAAATCAGATTTTCGACTTCGAGGTCGCAGCACTGGATATGATGAATTTCGAGTGGTCCTACATCTTTCCCCGATCACGAATCAACCTTCCTTTTGTTGTCTCCTTCATTTTTCTTGGAGATATAGTCGAAACAAAATTGATTCGTGAGGCCACTTTGAAAGGTCATATCTCCAGCTCACGGCGAGGAATACCAATTTCGAGAATTAGGTTGGAACCGCCTTGGTCTCAACTTAATTTGGAAAGCATCAAACGCCTTTGATGTGTACACATGCCCGCTGTAGCAAGGGATGAGAGTTAAGAGGGTAGAAAGTGATATATACCCCTTGCACCATGCAACCGAATATTTTAATGCGACTTTCGAGTGTACTGCATGAGGGTTGGTGTTGCATAGAAACTTTCCTTGGGTTCCTACGTATTTTTAGCGTGAAGTTATGTCCACGGAGGGGCATGGCATACCATGGTGGGAGCCACTTTTAAGGGTATGTGTCATATGGATGGTATGTGCTTTGCTATGCTCACGCCCATGTTATATATCTCCGTTTGTAGGAAGATATGGGGAGTCATACGTGGCAAGAACTTTTCCCATGTTCCAATGGTGAGCTCCATAGCGCTAGACTATGTCTCCCGCTCATATAGTGCATGTGGGAAGGTTTACGGAGCGACCCACAAGCGCCACTATCAATTTTCCCATTTCAATGGTGCGTGTTGGGAGGAGGTTCGAAGGTGTCCTGATGCGTTCATGTGGGGATCCAAGTGGGGGAATCGTTTGCAAATGGTTTCAAGCAATTGTGCTTTGACCCATATGTTGATACCATGGCCGAGCAAAATTATATACTATTGTGATTACTTTGATTTTGGCATTATTTGCATGTTTTTGACCTCTTTTTATGCTCATTTTTGTATTTTATGTGCTCAACTGGTCGTGCTAACAGTAAAGTGCCTAGAGATCCGTGAACTATGGTATGCTGCTTATATGTTGGCATATGCTTCGGTGTTGTACCTCACCAAATGCCAGATCACGTGGTCGCTTTTGCTTGGCACACGAGGCCTCACAAAATTAGGTCTCAAACTCATGAGTTGACTTGTGAAGCATGGCATGTGTATATCCGGAGGGGTTTGAGAGCCAATGTTGGGATATTCTTGGGCCCGAACCTCTGGTCTATATCACCCTTGTAAATCATCCTCCGGTTTGACACATGCATGGAGCATTTGAGTACTTGCCGTATGCGTTTTTGAGTATATAATTGATTTTTGGGCATTATGGTGTGATTTGCCTGATTTTGCCATGTTGTGAGGTCATCATCATGGGGCACCTCTCCAAGCCCAATCGACTCCAAGTCCAATCAAGGTTATGTCAGGGTAGGGCATGGTGCTGAGTGCCACTCTAGGCCATGACACGCCACCTCCCCCATTGGGCTAGGATTTAGAGGCTTGGGAGGGAACACATTTTTGGGGTGTATGAAGTGACTTTTGACACATGCCATTTAGCCATCTTATTTGACATGGTTCAGGGCATCATGTTGGCGAGTCAAGGGAAGGTCCTGAGTCCAGGGAATCAGGGGTCTATGGCTGTGATTGTGTATGTTTCCATCCTTCCCCAACTATGCTTGATATGTGTTCATATGCCAATTTCAGGGCTCCCTTATTGGTGCTATTCCATGTACATGCCGAACGCCCGTGTCTCCGTGTGCACTGTGAGACGACCGGCGTATTGAAAGGAGTTGTTGAGTGTCAACGCGGGACCTCAAACATCCTTGGAAGCCCTCAGTGTGGATTTTTTTGATTTGGCTATTGTACCTGGGATTGGCTATTGCAAGGGATCAGGATTTGTGTGAAGGAGCCTATTTTACTATTTTTTGTGGGAAATTGTGCAGGATAGGGCAAGATCATGCAGAACCTGGTGAGAAGCAAGACCATAGGAGTGACGGGAAACGGTGGAAGGGGTACAGCCCGGGCAGCCGGGGCTCTGCGACACGTGTGTCCCGGGTGCGGTCGGTGCGGGCGTGGGGACCCAGCCCCGGCCCCACAGCGTGCGCCCTTGCGGGCCGGCGTTGCTCGCTGTGGGGGTGGCGGAAGGGCGTCTTCCGGGGGGGTGCCTTCCGCCGTTGTGAGGGGCGTCTGTGGTCAGGTGCTCCCCCTCCCCCGACTGCCCGCCCTCTGGGCGTACTGTTGGGGTCCGTCACCCACATGCCGTGGGCGCGGATGTGTGGTCGTGGGGGCCCAACACTGTCCCCTTGGCCTGCATGCTCTGTGGCCCTGTGCCCACACACTACAGGTCCTACACACCCTACAGTGGCACCATCCTGGTGGGCGAGCGCTACTGCTACTGGCTCACGCCCCCACGCAGGACTACCACTCCTACACGCACGCTCTACTAGGTGGTGTTGAAGATAACGTCGTGGGTCCTAATGACCCTCCTGTGAAGGAGACAAGAGAACACAGCGCTGCTAAGCAGCTGTGGCCTAACAGGGACGTCATAACACGTTTCCCTGCTAGGGCTTGGAGGGGAAGGGCGCACAGGTGGCGTGCACAGCGCGGATGTCGACTGAGTCGAACTGCCCTCGCAACTCCTGGCTGAGGCGCAGTCAATTGATTGTGCGATCAGCGCCGTATATTTTAGCACGGCTCAAGGGACTGCACCAGTTCACCCTGACCCTCCCACCTGTACAACAAAAGCCAATGGACTGGGTTCAAGACGGAGGAACCAAGACACACTCCACGTATTATACGCTTCTTAGTGTGCCCTATAATACACTGTTCCTGAACCCAGTTGCAAGCAAGCAAGCTTGAGGACTTCGCCCGTTCCCTTATGGAACGTAGGGCGAAGCCCTGGGTAACCTGGCAAGGGTTCATACCGCGTGCACAGCGCGTGGCCTACTGTCTCATCCCTTTAATGCATCGTGTGCACGCATGCAGGGAAGGGAGGCAAGATCAATACCACTGTAACCACACTGACTCAACCAGAAGGTGAGCTCCTCCTGGGCTTACCTACCTTACTCACCATGCATCGTGTGAATGCCGAAGTGAAGCGAACGCAAAACAAACCTAAGCGTTTAAACAACCCTGTTGCGAGTTATAAACAACCCTAAGCGTTTAATTGCATCCTGTGGCTTGCACGATTCTTCCTGTTGTGCCTGTTTTGTCATCAGCGAAAAGGAGAACAGGGAATGGCGAATGAGAGACGACCGCACAACGCAAAACAAGCCTAAGCGTCTAAGACAACCCTACTTTAACGCACAAACAACGCAAACACGAGCACACAGGTCTCCTTTGGACCTGTGAAGAGAAGGGAAGGTGGATGCATGCACAAGGAAGCGTGGCAACGTGTGTATGTCGGAATCTGGCACATGCATCGCGAGCACTTCGTCTTCTCTAACCCTACGTGCGCACTACGTGCACCATTCGTCGAGCATACCTTGCAACCTTGTTCTTACCTGTGCAGGGGGAATGCAGGAGTCGCCCAACCCCCCGGAGACACGACAGAGACAACCCTAACGTTTTAACAAAACAACCACGGTGTGGGGGCAGGCCTGCGTGTTGTGTTATGCTTCCTCCCGCGTTGATGGCCATTGCTTCTTCCCGCTAGGCATTCCCTCATACCACTCATCCTCCGTTCCTCGGTGTTGGCGGCTTCTTGTTCTTCGCGTGTTCTGTGGCGGCGTCCACATTGTCTCCGGCGTTGGCGGCTTCTTCCCGCGTTGATGGCCTATGAAGAGAGGATGGGGGTTGTTTTTCATGGCATTTCCTCGGTCGGCGTTGTGTACTTTGTGCTCGTAGTCCGTCCTTGGTCCTTCTATCCCCGTGGCCATTGCTGCGGCGGGTTCAGGCTCGTGCTCCTTTGCCATATCTTGTTTCTGTTTGCTTGCGCGCGTGGGCATACCGCTCTTGCTCTTTTTGTGCCCTCGGGTCGGCGGTTTGTGTGTTTGGTGGCGGTTGTGTGCTCTCCGGCGGCGTGTGGCCCCCTTCCCTCTGTTTCGTGAGGGTTCCCTTCATACCATCACTTCTTTCCGCGTGGGCTGCCCACTAGGTATGCCCTCATACCATCCTTATTCCGTTCCGCAGTGTTGGTGGCCTCTTGTTCTTCGTGTGTTCTTTGGCGGTGTCAACATTTTCTTCAGCGGTGGCGGCCTATAGGGTGTGCATGTTCGGGAAAGGAGAAAGGGTGGCGGTTTCTTCGGTTGCTGGGCGCGTTGGCGTTGCATGTGTCTCCATCCGCGGTGGCCCTCGTTGTGTACATCTATACCTTTTGTTGTTTGTCGCGGCATGTATGTGCGCGGGCATACCTCTTGCTCTTCTTGTGCCCCTGGGTGCTTGTGGTACGTGTGTTTTGTGGCGGTGGTACGCCCTCCGGCCGCGTGTGGTTCCCTTCTTTTGGTTACATACAGGTGTCCCTCATACCATGCTTTTTTCCTCCGTGCGAACAACCTAGAGTGTAGAGAGCATAGAACGCGTACGTGAGCGGTGGGGCGGCGGCGTGGTGCTCGTGGCGGTGGTTTGTTCGGTGGTCGGTACGTCTCCTTGCTTATACCTTGTCGTGCATGCGGCGGCTCCAACGGCGTGTGCGTGCATGGACATACCTCATGGCTTGGCGTCCGCGGGCACTTTTGCATGTGTTTCATGGTGTGGTGTGCCTGTCTTTTTTTTTCCGTGTGGCGCTTTGCGTTTGGGTGGTCTTTTTCCCTTGTCACTTCCACACACCTTGCTTGTCCCATGGCTTCCTCGTCCTATGCGTGCGGGGGATAGTAGCGGGTGTGCTCTTTTGTTGGTGGTGGCGTGGCAGTTGTGCCCTTTCCCTCGTGCGTTGACCTCGGCTCCCTTTCGTCGTGTGGCTGCGTGGCGTATCGTGTAACATACTTGGTTCGGCGGCCGGCGTGTTCTCGTGGCGTCTACCCTATGTTGACTTGTTGTTTTGCTTTGCTTGTTGGTGTTGGGGCGCGCACAAGTCCCCTACTCCTATTGCATGCACTTTGCTAAGTGATTTGGGGCATGCAACGTTCCCCTTTCCCGTCTTGGCGGCTCTTTTGTGCTACAAAAAGGGAGGTTGGCGTGTAAGAGCGGTTGTCATGGTTGCTCCGCATTGCACCGCAGGACAGGAAAGCGCAAATAGGTGAAAAAGCAGCAAGCCTGAAGGAAAAAGGCAAAGTGGTCTGTACCTGCCTGCCAACTAACTTTTACAAGCCCTCGCCATTTAGCTCACTGGCTTGCGCCCAGGCTTAGGGATGGTCATGGGGTCATGGCCTCGATACAGGACGGCCACCCCACTCCTCGCAAACACCACCATGCGCAAGACCCGCTCCAGCAAAGAGGAATTGCTTGCCATGTTGTTAGGACCCTTGACGTGGGGTGTCATTGCGGACAGGACTGAGTCAAGTAAGACAAACTCACTACCATGTCTTTTGTGGGGTACTTGATCCAGGTCAAGCCCCGCCTATTCTTTGGGAAGCAATGAAGAGTAACATTGATTCAGTTTTATCACTCTTTTGAAGCTTAAAGTATACTTTTCAAAGTAACTAGGGTCATAACCCTTGCCCCCCAGTGAAGTTCACCCCGACCCCTCAAATGAGCGGAGGCGTCTTCCTTCATGGAGGTTATACCAAAAAGCAATAGGCACTTCATGCCCTTGTCCTTGTATGTTAAGCCTAGTGGTCACCCACCTCAGGACCCCTATACTCAATTGTTTCACCTACTTATTGTGGTGCTACCTTTGAACTGATTCTGAATTCAGTTGCTTGGTCAAGCTGGCCACGCCATATCCTGTGTCTGACCCAACCTACATGCCCCTGATTCCTAACCAACTCCATTGTACCTCGATGTGTGCACGTGAAGTGGTTGGGACTATCCTTGGGGCCAGAACTATGCCAGTTTTCACTATAAAACCAATTGCTTTGTTTATGATTGACGGAAGCTTTTTATTTAGACCTGCATTTTTTATTGTGCCGTCCCTCTTTTGCCACTTATGCTTTGAAGTGGAAGGATCTTTACCTGACTTTGATTTCGATCCCGTATTTGGGTTGTCTTGCACGTCTCCTTTGTCATTTTGCAGTTTGGAAAATCTATCCAGGGTTTCATTTTCAAAGACAGCAAGCAGAAAGAAACACATACATAGTAAGGCAAACCAGAAAATCTTTCTGGTAGCGGAGACAGACCAACGTGTGGCCTAAAGCAAACAAGAAGAATACTGATTTTATTAGAGCTGCTACACTCAGTGCACGAACCCTGCCCATCCGAACGCGGCCAATGGAGGAACTTGTGGCAGGGCCTCCCAGGGCATTGTCCCTGAGTGGACTAAGTACAAAAGAAATCATCCCTCGTCGTCCCAGCCCTCGTGGAGAGCATCGAGCGACAGGGGCGGAAGAACATGAACAATATATAGACCCTGGAGTACGCCCAAGCATTCAGGCACCCCTCTTAACGCAGAAGAACCTCGATCAACTTGAAGGCAAGGACCCCTTGCTTTAGCTTCCGGGGTCACCAGGTCTGAAAGGTCCCCCTGTGCTCCTTCCGAAACCGATCCTGATCCTGCATATACAAAGTTGGCAAAGGTTCAAATGAAAGCATGGAGAAAAGGAAAAGCGAAGGGGAGGATGATGGGCGGAACGTTCAGAAAATCATGGGGAGGAGGCTTTGAGATACTTTAAGGCGAGACACTGCGTTGGCCCACACATCGGAGTTATTCGCGAACTGGGTACCCAGAGAACGTACACCCTCGAAGACACCTCTTTGCGTGGAGCGAGGGTCTTCCCCATGCGGCGTGTCTCCTGAACCAGTATGCGTGGAGGGAGGTTTGTCCCTACGCTTTGGAGCTCCTAAGTTGGGTCTTGATGCAACCGTGGAGCTACTCACCAGGGTCCTGGGTGCAAGCGGAGAAGACCTAAACCTGAGTGGACTATCTGCGGTACTTAGAACAAAACTGTGGCTTTCTGCTGTGAAGAAGCCCCCCCCCTACCATGTCCCCTGGTGTAGCACCACTGACTAGGGACGTGAGGAGCTGCAGAGGCGTCCGCAGCTGCCCCGTGGACACCTGCCCTCGCCCTTTGCAGCCCCGTGTGAGGACTGTGCCTGTCTGTAGTGTAGGTGACACCTCCAAGGCTGAGATGAAGAGCTATGACCTACCTGCGCTGGCGCCATTGGCCATTACACACCCCTCACCCCCTTCAGGGCGAACAGGTGGCACAAATGTACCCTGTAGGGGAATGAAGGCTATCGCCATGGCAAACCTTCAGACCGAACTGCCTGATTTCAATCCCCAAAAACTGCCCAACTGGGCGGAGGAGTATCCAGAATTTTTACTCCTCACTTGTCAGTGGCATCCTGACGTCAAGACAAAGTTCACACTTATCAACAGATTTCCCCAGCAGCAAGTGAATACTGCTATCAACAGAAGCTTCAATGTGGGCGTCTTCCTGAACAGACTAGAGCAGAGGTATCCACTCTACGACACGGACTTGAGTGTCCGTACCGAAATGGAGGTGTTGCCTTTACTGCCCGATGTTCCATCAGCTGCCCGTATCTCTGAGTGGGTGGCGCAGCTGGAGGAGCTCATGGGGCGTATGAACCCCACCTCCTATGGTGTTACTGAGCCTCAGCTTTGGCTAGTAGGGAAGATTCACCCAAACACTCTGGAGAACCGCAGGGAGACTTCCGAGAGAGAAGCTTGGACGCACTCCTACGACGATTTGATCGATGTTCTTATTGAACTGGCCATGGAGAGGGAGAACGAATCTCACATAAACAGGTACCTGCGCAAAAATCTGCCAAGGTAGACCCCTGCTGAGAAGAGTCCTGGAGGGAGGTTGCCTCAACCCCACTCTAACCGACGTAAGGGTAGAAGTGGACAGTTGAAACACATGAATAAGGTTTGGAGCCTGCTAGTTTAGAAAATGTCCGGTTGTAAATGATGATTTTTACAAAAATAACTGGTTTTGCTAATTAATAGTTTTCAAAATAACGAGGCTTTCCGATTAATTGACCTTTACGAACCAACATCTTGCCTGCGGCAAAAGAGATCCCATACAAGTCAGACCACAGTGATCACAACTACGTCATAAGTCAAAATTCACCATTGGCCATCGTTTATTGCTACCAAAGCCTCTGTTTAGTGCAGAAATTGACAAAAAGTACTGCCGAAAAGAACCAAAAAGATTTTGAACGATTCCGATTAATTAACTCTAATTAGTCTTGAAAACAACCGGTTGTGCCAATGGTTTTGAAAATAAACTCCGATTATTGCCGATAACCGTAAAGCTCGCCGTAACCGTAAAGCCGGTTCCGAACCCTACACATGAAGGAGACCCCCTCCCCTCAAATGGCAAAGGGTCCCCTAATCTTTTTTCCTATTGTCCTACGGACGACAAAGTTGGACCTTTCCACGCACCTGAATGTCATGAACGAAGGTACAGATGTGTTCCCGAACACAATATCAGTCGCTGAGACAAGTTGCATCAATCCTGCAGAAACGCTTCACCCATCTCTTGTCCTTCAAGGGAGAGCATTGAGAACCCGTAATTGAATACCAATTTTTGCTTCCAAAGGATGATGGACAAGTATGTGATGAAAAATATTGGCATACTGCGCTGCATCTGTGTTTTTGACTTGCCCTCTCAGGGCCACATATTGTACAGTATTGGCACGCATCTTACCATTCTTTCAGCACATTGCAAACCTTCATGCAACTGGGAGGCAGAATTTTTGTTACAGACTTTTTTTTCTTGTTCGCGTGCACAGCGTTGCAGATGCAAAGTCCGCAACGCGTTTCAAGTGCAAAGCTATTATGCGAACTTTTGACTGATACAATCCCATTTACTGCCAAATGTAATTTGGTGTTAACGTTGGTGCCGGTCCCTCATTGTGAGTGTATGGGTGAGCGTGGTCCAAAGGGTTTTTTCTTGGTGAAGATCTTGCATACGCAGTCAGGAAGGCAATTTGGGAGACATGGAACTAAAGTGGTTTGGTTGTGTATGTAACCTGCACTGTGGGCTACAAAACAAATTCAATCGCCAAGAGAAGGATGCGTGTGTGCAAGAGTAAGAAAGATAATAGGGGAAAGGGAGAAGAGGGAAAGTGCGGAACATAACAATGCCAAACTAAATGTTGACAAACGGCACAGGTAGAAATCCTGGATAACAGAGAACCAGATGTACCCCCTCTTTCTGAAACCAAAGCGCCGTTGCGCATCAAGATGTATTTCGAAGGCCCGGTCTGCTCCAAGGGCAAATCGCACATGCCTGGTTACGTGTTAAAATTCAAGAGAGACCGGGTTCTACATGTTGGTACAAAGGAAGAGAGTAAGGTGAAATGGTTGTGAGACCAGACCAAGTGGTCAGGAGCAGAGGTCGCAGTGGTAGAGGTAGCAACACGGTTCAACATAGCAGACATAGCAATGATAGAAGATTGGCAGTATTCTGCAAACAGATAAGATGCAAATAGCCCTAGGGAATCGTGATATGCACATCTTGGATGTTCAACCTATCATCCAAAAAGTCTTATAAAAACAAAGGACACAGGATTGCCATCACATCCTATGTTCCTAACCAATAAATGAAATGTAATATACCATAGTGCCATATATAGGGTCACATGACGATCCCTTAGGGGCAATATGCTAGAGTAGGCTTGTGTCTTGCTTTACCCCCCCCACTTACAGTGAGTACCACGGGCAGGAAGTACATGCGCAAGAGGAACATAGCCGTCACAAAGCTACAAAAGTGCATCAAATGATGGGATGTCACCTCATCTGCCACAGTGGGATTCCGACCCACGCTGGCCATCTGCGCATCGGCCGCACGGCGGCGGAAATATACCTGATTGGGGGGAATCGAACTCCCGCCGAGTTACTGCAATTTCATAGCAACATCCCGGGAACACCCAACAAGTAGTCGGCGGAATCGCGAGCTGTGGCGCGCAGAGTTCGGTCCCTGCCTGTCGCAAATTGCATTGTAGGCGCCTGCAGATAAAATTGGTATCTTTATGGAGAGTTCAAATTAAAGGCAAAGGGAAAGCACACTTGTAAACAAATAAGAAAATAATGGTACCTGCAAAACGGTGCAACAGGACAGTCCCAAGAAGGTTCCTTTTGAGAAAAACTGCCATAGACAGCCACAAAGGAATGCAACGTAGCCTAGGACGTTGCTTGCACCATGAGGTTAGAGATGAGGTAAGGAAAGCATTGGTGACGGGGATGCAGCCGAACCATGATGGCCTTCGGCTAGCAGACTGTTGTCACGGGCGGGCCACCAGTCCAGCCATGCAATGCCATGCGGGACAACTGTGACAGCAGGCCTTACAACCACCAAAGAACGTTTTTTGTGATTTCAAACTGAAAGGTAATTCATACCAGATGACTTGTGCCTTGCTTCTGCCTTGTGCTGTGCTACTGCCTTGTGCTGCGCTTAGCCCACCAAACAGACACGGCCACGATGACCCCACATTGCGTGCCGTAAATACAATAATTAGAAGGAAGAGGCTAGCACACCCCGGGGGTAAAAGATAGAAAGGACTAGGCACAAAACGAGGACGGGTACGATGCCCAAACCTGCCACCCTTGTGCTTCAGAGGATCCATGAGGGCTTGTAAGTGCTTGATGTTCTTAATGTCCTGTGCTAACTGTTGTGGTAAAGGAAGAGCTCTTGTTTGTAAGATGTAACACATTTTTCCTCTGTTGCTTGAAAACATTTAGACAACGCCTAGCCAAAGGCCTTCTAGCAAACTGGACCGACACCAAACAAACCTCAGAGTTCAACGCGCCAGCAGGATGATAATTATGAAGCCGCGGCTCCGCCAACAAGCCGTGGCTTTGATGTCACTGGACCCCATGATCACGGCTCAGCCAAGGACCATGACCTTGGTGTATGCTAATTCGAGCATGTGTCTCACACGTGATGCATAACGTAGAGGGCAAAAGATGGAGGTACGGCGTGCGATTTGGCTATGAGTAGACGCCCTTGAATAGACACACCTTTTAACAAGATAATAATAGCCTGACCTCACTTCGGACCCTCCACCTAGGAGCCAGATTACGTATACCTATCATATATATACTTATAATAGTGCGATACACGCCAACAAACACAAGACGCACTTCTGCACGCTCGCCTAACAGGCGGGCCCGGGATTACACAGCCGTTCGAAGGGCACATAGGGTGTGGGCGTCACGGTGGCGGCCGTGGGGCACGTGATGCGGGAAAGCCACACACGTATTAGACAAACAAGTGTTCTCACCAACCATTTAGCAACATACAACAAACTGTAAGCATACTTACTTTTGAACACCTGTATGGATATGCCACCGTTGTGCTTGGTGTCCGTGTGCGTCTTACGGGCATGCCGATAGACACTTAGGCTAGTCTTGAGTGTAAACTTTTTAAACCATTGTGTCCTCATCAGGATTCATGTGGTTCCTTAGGGCTCCATACGGATATCTACAACAGCCCAGAGGCTATTGACAAGACTATATGGGGGGGGGATGTGGCCTGCAGTGGTTCCTTCGGGGCTACCTGTGGCTGTGCAGGCTTAATGCTTGCTCAGGTCACGTTGGCATCTCTCGGGCTGCATGCTACCCCAGCACACCCATCGCAGGGCCTACTTACATCACATCAGCTGATCTGAATGTGTTACAGAGAAAGCCTAGGGGACAACTGTTCTCTGTCACCCCCACAGGGGATCAGCCCAGGGCTGGTCCACTGCATTGCTGCCGGGATGCACTGGGTCCTACACTGGGGATCAGCCATCTGGCTAACAGATTGCCCGTGTCAGCAAAAGCAGTGGTTTTGGGAAATCAACTGCCGGTGGAAAAACAAAATGACAGTGCATAGTTTTCAGAAAAGAAATCCAACTGCACCACAGAACAAAAACAGCAGGTTTCACAAAAAGCCACCCGACTGCACCTGTTAGTTGAAAAATGACTGGATAACGTGGTATAAAGGTGAGTTGATTGATAGACTGATACAAACTGAAAAGGTGGTAACTCCAGAACTGCACGGCGTGGCTTATTTTGTACGTCTTTTGTGTGTTGTATGTCAAAACCAAAAAGCAGGACTGCGGCTGATGGAAGTGTTAGTGTGTGTGTGTGTGTGTGTTTGTACACAAGGGAGCAAAGCAGACAACAGTGAGAAGAACTATCACTGGAGAGTTCTGCAGTGCACACAAGTAGACATATAGTATGTAGCAGTGCAATACTTCATTGCACAGGTATGTGGTAAGCAACTGACAGAGCATACAATTTTCTGGCCCAAAGGGGATGTTTCATTAATATAGAGAGAGGGCACAACAGTCAGGTGGCAGGATGGTCCCTGTAAAAGTCCGTGCCTGTGTTTTGTGTGTGTGTTTGTGTGTGTGTGTGTGTGTGTGTGTGTGTGTGTGTGTGTGTGTGTGTGTGCTGACATGAGGTGTGCGTGCAAGAGCAGTGCATTGTGTGTGGGTGGTGAGTGGCTCGATTGTGACTACCTGCAGCAATCGCGGGGCAGTATGCCCAGGGAAGAGTGTGTGTGTGGTGTAAAAAAGAAAAAGGGACAGATGCAGGCAAAGAGAAAGCAAGCCCTTGTGTCTGACATCCCTGTTCAACATAAGTAAATAGTTGTCGCCCCGAAAACGGGCGGTCTCGCCAAAGTGATTTTTTCAGATTCTGATTTAGATTCAGAGAATGGACAGGGGCGTTAAGTCACATGAGTGACAGTCTTAAAGATCTCAAAGGTACCCTAGGCAGGTGCCTGACAGTATGAGCACCACCCTAGTTGACCTAGCCTGTCTGGCCAGTCACTCCGATTTCTGCACGGTCCTCTGCACGCATATCCTAAAGTCGTAATTTCGTACTGGGCGAAAGCCATAGAAGCAGTGGAGACAGCACTGGAGTAAAAGGTCTTCTCCGGTTCCGTGATTAATGCACTTGCTGGTGTTGGCTCTTGAAGCCAGTCAAGGTCCTCCAGTGGTGAAGAAGATGGTCCCCGTGTAGACCAATAGGGAGATAGAGTTTCGCTTGCACTTCACTCCGTGTCGCTCTCTGTAGCATTCCAGAATCTGCCTGACAGAGTTTGGCTGCTCGAAGAGGTAGGTAGGTAGGTATCTTCGGGAGCTCGTGATGCCTCCCTTGACATTGCAGGAAGAAAAGTCTTACCAAGGGGACGTCCTGTCACTCCCCCTGCCCTAGTTCAGGTGCCTCTTAAGACGCTCCCGCAGGTGCTTGGGAAGGCAGTGGCGCGGCCATCCGGTCCAGGTGTCCCAGGTGGGAGGGTGTCCCCACATGTGTACATGGGTAGGGCCAAATGCCCCCTCCTTTGGGCGGCAGCTCTGAGGGCTGCCCAGCCGTGTGGAGTATCTCTCACCACAAGGGGTATTGCTCCTGCTAATCTACGGTACGACCGCCTCACCCTTGTGGCTTGAGTTGTGGGGCCTCTCTGCTTGGCAGGCGACCCCCTCTTGGACTGTGTACGGGCTCGTCTGTCACCGGTTGCTTCCATGGCTCCGGGTGACGTTTGCCATGGTGTCCGATGCAGCCTGGCCGGGCTCAGACCAGTGGCCTTGGGGTACCGCCCCTGCTGCTGGCCCGTTGGGTCGGCTGGGTCGCCCCAGTGCGTCCCAGCCATGGGTTGTTGGTTCTTTCCTGTCCCTCGGCCGCCCTACGTGTGCACGTGTGTGCGGTGTCCTGGGCCACTTGGCTCCTATTCATCGGTGTGCGCGCTCGGTGCATTGTTTTGCTTGTGCGGTGTCCTGGGCCACTTGGCTCCTCTTCACCGGTGTGCCCGCGCGGTGTGTCGTGTTGCGTGTGCGGTGTCCTGGGCCACTTGGCTCCTGTTCACCAATGCGCCTGCTCGGTGCAATGCTTTGCTGCTGCGGTGTCCTGGGCCACTTGGCTCCTGTTCACTGGTGTGCCCGCTCAAGGTGTTGTGTTGCATCTGCAGTGTCATGGGCCACTTGGCTCCTGTTCACCGGTGTGCCCGCTCGGTGGGTTGTTTTGCTTCTGCGGTGTCCTGGGCCACTTGGCTCCTGTTCACCAGTGTGCCCGCTCGTCGAGTTGTGTTGCGTGTGCGGTGTCCTGGGCCACGTGGTACCTGTTCACCGGTGTGCCAGCTCGGTGCGCTGCTTGGCGTGTGCGGTATCCTGGGCCACTTGGCTCCTGTTCACCGGTGCGCCCACCTGGTGCGTTGCTTTGTTGGTGTGGTGTCCTGGGCCACTTGGCTCCTGTTCACCGGTGTGCCCGCTCGGTGCGTTGCTTTGGGTGTGCGGTGTCCTGGGCCACTTGGCTCCTGTTCACTGGTGTGCCTGCGTGGTCTGTTGTGTTGCGTGTGCGGTGTGCTGGGACACTTGGCTCCTGTTCACCGTTGCGCCCGCTCGGTGTGTTGCTTTGCTGCTGCGGTGTCTTCTGCCACTTGGCTCCTGTTCACCGATGTGCCCGCTTGGGGTGTCGTGTTGCGTGTGCGGTGTCCTGGGCCACTTGGCTCCTGCTCAAGGTTGTGCGTTGTGTTGCGTGTGCGGTGTCCTGCGCCACTTGGCCCCTGTTCACCTGTGTGCCCGCTCGGTGTGTTGTGTTGCGTGTGCGGTGTCCTGGGCCACTTGGCTCCTGTTCACCGGTGTGCCCGCTCCGTCCGTTGCTGTGCTGGTGCGGTGTCATGGGCCACTTGGCTCCTGTTCACCGGTGTGCTCGCTCCGGGAGTTGTGTTGTGTGTGCGGTGTCCTGGGCCACTTGGCTCCTGTTCACCGGTGTGCCCGCTCCGTCCTGTGCTTTGCTCGTGCGGTGTCCTGGGCCACTTGGCTCCTGTTCACCAGTGTGCCCGCTCTGTGTGTTGTGTCTCGCGTGCCGTGTCCTTGGCCTCTTGGCTGCTGTTCACTGGTGTGCCCGCTCGGTGTGCTTTGTTGCGTGTACAGTGTCCTTGGCCCCCTGGGTCTTATTCACCGGTGTGCTCGTTCGCTGTGCTGTGTTTGGTGTGCGGTGTCTTGGGCCTCTTGGCTCCTGTTCACCGGTGTGCTTCCTCAGTGTGTTGTGCTGTAGGTTGCGTGTGTGGGGCGTCGCTGCGGGGTGCACACTCATCCATCCGGACGGTGGCTATTTGTAGCCGGCAGGGGCTGGGTTCGCTGCCAGGCGCGCACTCGTCCAACCGGACGGCGGCTGTTCGTAGCCGGCAGGGGCTGGGTACCCTCCGGGCGCGCACTCGTCTATCCGGACGGCGGCTGTTCCGTAGCCAGCAGGGGCTGGGTTTGCTGCCGGGCGCGCACACGTCCGGACGGACGGCAGCTGGTGTTGCTTGGCACCTGTCCCTGTGCCTTGGTTGTGGTCGGCGGCGTGCCTCTCTGGCGTGCCTCGTGGCCCCGCGTGGTGCGCCACGCCTCTTCCGGTCCGGTCGCTCTCGGTGCTCTGGCCGGCTGTCCTGACGCCTAGGTGCCTTTCCCCACCCCGGTGGCTTGCGCCCCCGGCTTTACTGGGTGGCTTCCCGGGGCATGCGGAGGCCGGCCGAGTACCGGGCTCATTGCGCCTGCCGCTGGCCCCCGCCGAGGCAGGGGCGCAGGGCTCGCTCCGTGTCGTACCTGTTCAGGACCCCGCGATTTGGTTTTCCCTGGCGGGTCCTCCGGCGTCGGTTATGGGCTGCGTGCGCTGCGGTGGTTGGCATGTGTGCACCCTGTCACTGACGCGTCAGGTTTCCCGTAAGGTTCCTTCTTTCGACCCGGGACTCGGCCGGTGCACTGGGGCTGTTTCGTGTGGACGCCGACACCTCTTCATGCGGGTCGGAGGACGCCACACCCGGGTCCCGTGCGTGTGTGCGTTTGCTCGTCCGTCCTGCCCGGGTCGGGCGGGACGGCCTACCGGGTGTGTTTTGGTCCGTCACCCCATTCCTCTGGCTGCTCTGTCTTTCTGCTTTGCTCGGCCCCCTCCGGGCTGGGGCTGCCCCCTTACTGGTCCTTTGTTCGCCCTCCCCTCGTTTCCCCTCCCCTCCCCCCCCCTTTTTTTTTCTTTTTTCTTCTTCCTTGCGGCCCCTTTGTCTCTTGCTTTCCTTGGTTTCCGGCTCCAGGTGCCTGGGGCCTTGGGGCTTTGTTTTTCTTTCCCCCCCCCCCCCCGGCTTGTGTTTTTTTTATATTTGTACCCTCTTTTTTTTGTGCGCCCCCTTTGTCTCTGGCTTTCTCTGATTTCCGGCCGCGAGTGCCCTGGGCCTTGGCGCTGTGTGTTGTTTGTTTTGTTGGCCTCCCGCTTCTCGGCTCTCCGTGCGCTCTCGCCTCGTTTGTGTATCCCGCCTGGCCGTTGGCTGCTCCCTGTTGGTTGCTGCCCCCCCCGCCCCTTTTTCAGCCTCGCTGTTTTCGTCGCTGCCGCTCGGTGCTCCATTTTTTTTCCTCTCTTTCGTTGTGCGCCCCCGTTGTCTCTGGCTTTCTCTGGTTTCCCGCCCCTGGTGCCCTGGGCCTTGGCGCTGTGAGTTGTTTGTTTTGTTGGCCTCCCGCTTCTCAGCTCGCTGTGCGCTCTCGCCTCTTTTGTGTTTCCCGCCTGGCCGTTGGCGCTCCCTGGTGGTTGCTGTGCCCCCCCCCCCTTTTGTGTCTCGCAGTCCTCGTCGCTGCCGTTTGGTGCTTGGTTTTCTTTGTCCTCTTCTGTTGTGCGCCCCTGTTGTCTCGGGCTTTCTCTGGTTTCCGGCCCAGGCTGCCCTGGGCCTGGGCGCTGTGTGTTGTTTGTTTTGTTGGCCCCCCGCTTCTCGGCTCTCCGTGCGCTCTCGCCTCTTTTGTGTTTTCCGCCTGGCCGTTGGCTGCTCCCTGGTGGCTACGCCCCCCCCCCCCTTTTTGTGTCTTGCGGTTTTGCTCGCTGCCGCTCGGTGCTCCGTTGATTTTTTTTTCCTCTGCTGCTTTGCTCCTGCCTGCTTGCTTGGCGCTCGTCGGTGGTTCTCGCCGCCTGCTGCCCCCCCCCCGGTGCGTGCGTGGTGCCCTGTGCTGTCCGGTGTTGCCGCGCTGCGCTGCCCTCTTGTCGGGTGTTTTGCGGTGCCGTGTTGCCGTGTTCCGCGCTGCTGAGGCGGTAGGGTGGCCTCCACCCTACCCGCTGGCGCCACAGTGATAGTGGTGCTTGGGGATGCTGAATTTCAGCATTCCCCATTGAGATCTCACTGATTTCTTGGGGAATTCTTGTAAAATACCCCAGAAATCGTCATTTTTGGGCTCGGCGCCGACCTTCGTCGCCTGCGCCCGCAGCTCCAAATCAGAGTTTTTTTTCTCTATTTTTGAGGATTTTAATCAATTTTATTATTGATATATTATTTCAAGAAATACAGAAATAAGCCGTGACCATTTTTGCGGCGTTCCGCAAGGTTCAATTTCTGCGAAATTGGTCACGTTCACGATTTTTTCAAAAAATCCTGAGTTGATTCCAGGAATCAACCAGGTGCCCATGGTAGGGCCCAACAGTGGCCCTCTTCATACATGGTTTGATATGGGGCTGAAACGCGTCGTGTCGGCTACGCGACGCGTTGGGGGCAGACACGGGAAAAGGGTGTTCTTGACTCAAAAATCACTATCTTTCACTGTTTTTCGCCCAAAAACCACTGTTTGACCCAGTTTGGGCAGGATCTCAGTGGAGATCCTGAGTGCGACGACTCCTAGCCGTCAGTTTTTCTGATGGCGGCGACGCCGTTGCCTTCATTTCGTCCTCTTTTCTAAGCTATTTTATAGTTTAGATGTGATACATGTACATAATACTAGTCTACATGTCTCCTTTGTCTACATATACCCTCATCTCTTGCCTAGGACGCCAAATTGTGTCATGGCCGAGGCAAGGATCACAGATTTCTTTGGAGAAACCCAAACTGATGGATCTTCATCAACAATTTCAAGAGGAATTCTTGGATTTTCATGGGATTGGGGTTGTGCATCATAAGGGAAGCTTGGAGGGAGCCACCCCCCAACCTCTTCACTGCATGCCGTGCTGTGGTGCCCCGCCTTGCTGTGTTGTGGGCTGCTGCTCGCTGTGCGGTGTTTATTGGGGTGTTTGTTTGTGTGTTGTGCTGCGCTGTTGGTTGCTGCTGCGTGTTGTGCCGTGTCTCTGGTCGTGCCGTCCGGTTGGGTTGTTCGCGGTGTGGCTTGCTGTCTGGTTTTGCTCTGCGTTGCTGTGTGCCGTGCTGTGCTGTGTGTCCCTGGTTGCGCTGCTGCGCTGCGCTGCTGCGCGTTTTGCCGCCTGGTGTTGTGATGTTGTGTGCTGTGTTGTTGTGTTGCGCTCGTTTGGTGCCACTGCTTGTTGTGCCGTGCCCTCTGGCGCTGCCCGTTGCCCTGGGGCCCTGTGTTTTGCTGTGTTCCTCGCGCTGTGTGCTCTGTGCTGTGTGTGTTTTGGAGTGGCGTGCTGGTGTGTGCTGTTTTTCGCCGCTGTGCTGTGTGCTGTGTGTGTCCTGGGCTGTCGTACTGTGTGTTCCCTGTCCTCTCCGCTCTGTGCGGTGCTGTGCTTTGCTGTGCTGGTGCGCTTGTGTTGTGCTGTTCCTGTGGTGCTTGCTGTTGTTGGCGCCTGGTGCTGTGGTGCGCTGCTGTGTGTTGTGCTGTTTCCTTTGGTGTTCTGCGGTGCGGTGCTGGGTCTGGTGGTCCGTGGTTGTCTGCTGGTGGTGTGTTTCGGTGTCGATGTCCCTGTCTCCCCGCGTGGTCTGCTTCTCTGCTGTTGGTGTGGTTTGCTGTGGTGCCCTGCCTCCTCGTGTTGTGTTCTGTTGTGCTCTGCTATTGTTTTGCGGTGCTGTCTGTGCTTACTTTGCCCTTCTGTGGCCTGTCGTGCTGTGCTGTGTTGTTCTGCTCGTTGTCTGTGCTGTTTTTTGCCCGGTGGTGGTGTCTGTGTGCTGTGGTGCCCTTTCCCTCCCTGCAGGCACGCACAAAAACATTGATTATTACCCTGTGTTACGCCACGCCCGTCTCTGTGTCAGTGGTTCATGTCCTTGAAGAATCTGGTGTCGCCGTTCGCCGCTGTGTTTCTGATACCCGGGGTTGTCTTTGATGCAGTTGTCTTGTTCGTCGTCACTTGAGTTGATGGTGTCGTCTTTTCTTGAGTTTGACTCGACTTGGCGTGCCTGCAGCGGGACGGAGGGCAAAAATGGCGAGGGTGGGGCGGAGATGGGAAGGGGAGGTACATGGAGAAAAAAAAACAAAGCGAGAGGGCGCGAGTTCAGGGGCGTAGCGTCTTAGAAAAATATTGTTCGGTTTTTACGCGCTGCTCGCGGAGCGTTTTTCTTTACGTATACGGCGTGTTATAGGGCAAGGGGCACGGCTCTCTACTCGTACCTTCGCTACGGTGCTTACCGCGTTACCTATTCACCTTTCTTAAGGCCAAAAAGGTTTCCGTTGCGTTTTTACGTGTTTCGCAGCGCACTTTTTCGCCTAGGCGTTTTTTATGCTATTTAGCTACATTTTGAGCTATTCAGAACATTTATTTTTTCGATGTGTTTTACTCTGGTTTTTTTTTTCAGTCTGGCGAAGCGCCAGCACGTGCGATGGCTAGTCTTGAGTGTTAAGGTTTTTAAACCATTGTGTCTTTATCAGGGTTCGTGTGGTTTGTTAGGGCTCCATACGGATATCCACAACAACGCAGAGGCTATTGACAATACCATATAGGGGGAGATGTGGCCTGCAGTGGTTTCTTTGGGGCTACTTGTGGTTGTGCAGGCTTAATGCTTGCTCAGGTCACGTTGGCATCCCTCGGGCTGCATGCTACCCCAGCACACCTATCGCAGGGCCTACTTACATCACATCAACGGATCTGAATATGTTACGGAGAAAGCCTAGGGGAAAACTGTTCTCTGTCACCCCCACAGGGGATCAGCCCAGGGCTGGTCCACTGCATTGCTGCCGGGATGCACTGGGTCTTACACTGAGGATCAGCCATCTGGCTAATAGATTGCTCGTGTCAGCAAAAGCAGTGTTTTTGGGAAATCAACTGCGGGTGGAAAAAGATGAATGACAGTGCATAGGTTTCAGAGCAGAAATCCAACTGCACCACAGAGCAAATACAGCAGGTCTCACAAAAAGTCACTTGACGGCACCTGTTAGTTGAAACACGACTGGATAACGTGGTATAAAGGTGAGTTGATTGAAGGACTGATACAAACTGAAAAGGTGGTAACTCCAAAACTGCACGGTGTGGCTTATTTTGTATGTCTTTTGCGTGTTGTATGTCAAAACCAAAAACCAGCACTGCGGCTGATGGAAGTGTTAGTGTGTGTGTGTGTGTGTGTGTGTCTGTGTGTACACAAGGGAGCAAAGCAGACAACAGTGAGAAGAACTATGACTGGAGAGTTCTGCAGTGCACACGAGTAGATAGATAGTATGTAGCAGTGCAATACTTTATTGCACAGGTATGTGGTTAGCGACTGACAGAGCAGACAATATTCTGGCCTCAACGGGATGTTTAATTAATATAGAGAGAGAGCACAGCAATCAGGTGGCAGGATGGTCCCTGTAAATATCCGTGCCTGTGTTTTGTGTTTGTGTGTGTGTGTGTGTGTGTGTGTGTGTGTTCTGACATTAAGTGTGTGTGCAAGAGCAGTGCATTGTGTGTGCGTGGGGAGTGGCTCGATTGTGGATCTCTGCAGCAATCGCGGGGCAGTGTGCCCAGGGAAAAGTGTGTGTGCGTGGTGTAAAAAAAAACGGGGACGGATGCGGGCCAAAAGAAAGCAAGCCCGTGTGTGTGACACGGCTGTTCAACATAATTATATAGTTGTGGCCCTGAAAACGGGCGGTCTCGCCAAAGTGATTTTTTCAGATTCTGATTTAGATTCAGAGAATGGACAGGGGCGTTAAGTCACATGAGTGACAGTCTTAAGGATCCCAAAGGTACCGTAGGCAGGTGCTTGACAGTATGAACACCAAGCTGGTCGACCTAGCCTGTCTGGCCAGTCACTCCAATCTCCGCACGGTCCGCTGCACACATATCCTAAAGTTGTTATTTCATACTGGGCGAAAGCCATAGAAGCAGTGGAGACAGCACTGGAGTAAAAGGTCTTCTCTGGTTCCATGATTAATGCACTTGCTGGTGTCGGCTCTTGAAGCCAGTCAAGGTCCTCCAGTGATGAAGAAGGTGGTCCCCGTGTAGACCAATAGGGAGATAGAGTTTCGCTTGCACTTGACTCCGTGTCCCTCTCTGTAGCATTCCAGAATCTGCCTGACAGAGTTTGGCTGCTCGAAGAGCTCTGAAGCGTTGGCAGACTGTCGTCTTCATCAGAAGTTGCTCCGACTTCGTCACTGTGGGCTGCGGTGTTCACTTCTCGCGCGGCGTGGTTATCGCTAGCAGGCTCGGCGCATACGTATGTACTACTGGGTACGTTCCCGTGGGGGGCCTGGCCACAGGACGCTGCGGTGGACACGCACAAGCAAGCAGGCAGGCAAAGCACTGCGCTCACAGGGGCATCCTCATGCTCGTGTCATGTGACAAAGCGTTTCAGGATCCTTGCCACTCTGAAACAAGGCAACAAAGGTATGTACAGCAACACATCGGGATATGTACACATGGGGTTAAGACTGGACTGAGGTAAGGGCATCACAGGACAATGAACACTCAATCCCAACTCATATCCCAATCCCAGGTCCGACCCTCTCAGTGGCTGGCAAGGGCGGGGGCTCAAACACAACCCATGCCCTACTTAGTCCGGACCCTGAAACCCTGCTAATAGGGGATGGATTCCCGCCCAGCCACAGGGGAGTTCCTGGGAACCAAGGGGCTCCAAGGCCAACCGACAGTGGCTCCCCATGCTCCCTTAACAGCAGGTTCCAACTTCCTTTTTGAGCTAGAGATAAGGCCCCGCCATTATCCCCTAGGAGTTGGTAGCTGAAAGTGGGCTGTTTCAGCCAAAACTGATATTAGCTTGAAAAACTCCAAAATTGACCCCTCGTCCGGACCAGCCAGAGGTAGGGACGAGGCAACTGATCCTATGCCCTTGGAGTACGAAGTTTCTGGAGCCCTCACCCAACCTGGTTCCCTCTGAGGCCCCAGCATCAGGGCACCACGGGTTCGCCATGTGGGGTAATGATGCCAAAATAACCAAAGTTTGCGTCATTCCCACGGATGATTCGCCCGACCAGGGCAAGGCCAACAGCTCAGAGGATAGGAGACAGGATTTAGAACCTATATCTAACTGCAGAACTCAAATTTGGGTCCGGCTTTTATGTGGGCATAGAGATATGGGGCCGCCAATTGACCACACGGGGGGCTGAAATTGGGGTCCCAAAAGGGGGTCATTTTGGCTGCTCAAAATGAGCCAAAATTGAAGGTGTCCCCGATAGATTATCTCCACGCCGGCTTGGAGGTCCCACCCGCCATTCCACACGCAATCCACCGGGAGTCTAGCAGAGCCTCCCATGCCCTTGGCCCCCAAAAAAAAACCATGCCACTCGGCGTGGTGACAATCCAAATTAGGTCCACAATTGCCCAAATGGCAAAATTGGCCGTCTCAGGCGACCGTCCAGGGTAGGAAACCTTGGCGTTTTTGTCGCGCCAAGCCTTGTTTCACGACCTTTGATATCCCCTCTGGTCCCATGCCCTGGGTCATGGCTTGCTGTCACACTGGCTGTCTACTGTTCGTCGAGGGGATGAACACACGGATAGGGCAGAAAGCAGCATGCGGTGCAAAGGGAGGGATCATGGATCGCACAAAAAGTTGAATAACGCCGGATGGGCCGGAGGAGCAAATACGAACCTCAACAGTGTTCAACCCTTGGTCATATGCTACAATAATCGCCCCTCCGCTCTAGCCGGATTCTGTGTGGCATGGAGATATGGTAGTTCCAACATGGCATACAATGGCAAAAACAACGAAATTTGGCCAAACTGGCCCGCACTCATGATTCCTTATCTCCATGGGCACGGCGAGGATCTTTTCAACCAAAGATGCTATAGACACATGGGACATAGGTCCCGATATATGCCGCTTGCCAACCCTCATGGTCGCCTCTATCTATTTTCCCCATCGGAGGGAGAGTGACACACAAATAGGGCAGAATGGCAACATACCCCAAATTGGGTGACTCACAACTCCCCCTTCGAGAGGAGAGGCCACATGGGGAAACACCCCATTCGATGCGGCTTCATGTGCCCTATCTGAATTGCGCTTACCCTTGGTCAACTGGCGCACGCAACCTCGGGGGTGAAATCAGGGGGAGAAGGGGTTTGTGGCCACTCTGGGCAAAATGGCCAAAATTCACCCAAAAGTGGTCACTCGAAAAATCGTATCTCAGTATCACAAGAGAAAGGAGCCTCGGGCTTTTGCATGGATGCAAACCGATGCTTTGCTTCCCTTTTGCAACAAGGGTTGAGGTTCAAAGCATAACGGAAACATTTTTGACACCTCAATCCTTGAAGCACACTATTTATGGGAAAAAGTGCATATATCGGCAATATTGGTATATACATATCTTTGGGTCATTGAGGAACAAAAATATGAGCAAACATTTTTGGAGTAGGCACATAGTAGGTGCCTTGAAATATGCCCACTATGGTTAGAGCGTCTTACCCGCTGTAGGCCGGGGGTCGGCGGCCTGGTTAGTGCCTCCGCGGCATCGTGGCATCCCCACTCGTCGAGAGACTTCTTCTCTACGTAGTGTTGTGCCTGCAGAGCGAAGAGATGGCCGTGTTGTCTGATTCCCAGTGTGTGTGCGTTGTGCGGTGGCGCTGGGGGTTCGGGGATGGTCTCTTGAGGGCGCAAAATTTCAGGGACTAGCTGGAAGTGTGAGGGGCGGGAATAATCCAGGACGGCTTGGCATGGCATGTGCATGGTGTAGGACGTGTGGGTATCCACCGAGTAGACCCCGTCGTGGAACGAGACGTTGGCCCATTTGGAGGTGGCCTCGGTCACTCTTCCTGTGGCCTGTCCTGACTTGAACCTAACGGTTAGCTGGGTACCAGGCGTTAGATCCCGAATAGCAGTGGGTCTCCGCGGGCCTATGCTGTGGAAAGATATGCCAAGGGCATGGATAGAGTCCATAAAAGAGTTTTGCACGGGGTCCGAGGCCCTCTGGTTCGAGCTAAGTAAAGACTGGACGTACAGAAGGCCAACTGACTTTGGGGCAAGGCCGCAAAGGGCCCGTAGCCCATAGTTCACGGTGGCAACGTGGACGCTGTGCGGTAGGAACTTCATTCCCAACCCTCCCTTTGGGCGAGCAGCAAAACGGTCTTTGGGTGAGACTAGACGTGTGATGCTGCGAGACGCAACTCCCGCCCAGATGAGTGCCTGAAGCTTTTCGAGCTGGTTGGGGGAAAGAGAGTGGGTGATTAAGCGGTAGGCGAGTGCTGGGACCAGCTGAGAGTTCGTCAGGCGGACCTTCTCACTAAGTGTAAGAGGCAAGGGAGAGAGCCGGGCAAAATAACTCTGGATCTCCGCCTTGAGCATGTGAAACAGGCCCTTTGCCTGGTGGCAAGTAAAAAGATAAAGCCCCAGGTATTTATAGCATGTGTGCGGGCGACCCGTTTTTTTGTTGTACGTGTGGAACTCCGAGCCCCTGGGTGTCAGAAACTCTTTTTGAGGGGCGGTGCCATTGGCGTGGACTTCGGTCTTAGACACATTCATGTCCAGACCCCAGTCCCTGGCTGGCCCATCGAAGTAGTTGAGACTGTTTTGGACATAGATGACGTCCTCACTTCTGATCAGGATGTCTTCGATGTAGGCGTGGTGGCTAGTGCGGGCATTTGCCTGGGGGGAGGGCACAGTGGCAAAAAAATGGTGGAAGAGGGAGTTGAGATAGAGAATGAAGAGTAGGGGGGAGAGGGGACATCCTTGTCGGAGGCCCCTGGTTTGGAGGTATGCGTGGGGAGTGCGGCCATTGATGATGGGGCTGTCTTGAGGGAAGGAGTATAGTTGCTTTATGAGAGAAATTGTGGAAGTAGAAAAATTTGCCCGTTCGAGGACGGTCCAGAGTGTGCCATGAGGCACTGAATTAAAGGCTTTATTCAAATCGATGAACAGCAAGTAGCTCTTCTTCGATTTTGCATAAAGGGCTTTGAGGTGATACAGATTATCAGCGCATTGGTGGCCGGGAAGGCCACCGTGCTGGATTTCTGAGAGGATGTCGTGTGCAAAAGCCTGAGCGCGCAGGTGTTTGCAGGCAAAAGTGGCCAAGAGTTTGTAAATACAGTTTAAGAGGGCAATAGGACGGTAGTTTGAGGGGGAGAAAGGGTCGCCTTTTTTATAAAGCAAACATATTTTCGCGCATAGCCAGTGCGGCGGCAGCGGCGAGTGGAGAAAGCGGGTTAAAATGGAGTGGAAAAAACGTTGAATGGGTTCCGGACAGAGGGCCAGGATGTAGTTGTTTGTTTTGTCCGGTCCCCCGGCTTTTGATGGCTTACTGTGTTTTAAGTGGTTCTGGAACTCCTGCCAGGTCACAGGAGGTATGTGGTCGTCCTTGGCAGAAACGGGGCATGTGGGCGAGTGGGACAGGACCTCGTCGACGAAGTCCTGGGGGGGGGGCATAATCAGGATGCCCTCCAAGATGAAGCAGGGTGTCCCCAAAAACTTTAGCTACATCCGCCGGGTCACTCAGGAGCTCTTTGGTGGCTGGATCTCTGACTACGAGAGGCTCTAGGTCTGTAGGGCAGAGGGTGCGAGCAACAGTGGTTTTCATCTGGACCCCTTGGACCAGACTACTGTGAAGCTTTCTCTTCGCTTTGGTTTCGTCCGAGGACCGTAAGGTGTTTACCACGGACTGAACTTCCGCAATGTGCTCGGGAAATGCTGGGGAAGAAGGAGGCGGGGGTGAGCGTAAGAATTTCCTGAGCTTGCCGTAGCTCTCTTGGTCCTTGCGCTGCGGTTTCAGACGCGTGATTTTGTGGTACGCAGACCCAACCTGCATAAGGAGAGAATCAGTGGCGGCGATGATCTCTTCCAATGAGGCCCTGGCAGGGGCGTCCTGGAGCTCCCGGCACCAGTCGGAGATGAGCCGTATGCTGTTGGAGAATTGTTGCTTTTCGTCACTAGAAAGCTTCCGAAAAATGCAAGGGGGGAGTGGGGGCTGAGACAGAAGGATCGGGGAGGGGCACTGGAAGACCGCAACCACTGGGTGGTGGTCAGAGATGGTGTAGTCCGTGAGGATCGACGCATCCAGAAGCGCGCCAAGACCGCTCTCCCCCTCCCACCCCCACGCTCCAAGACAGGCTACCGTCAAACACGCCTACCTCTCCCCTCTAAACCCACCGCTACTAGGTGCCCAGGTCCGTCTGCCCCTGCCCCCCCCCACTCCAACGCCTCCCGGCACATCCGAAATTTTTTCCGCCCATCCAGCGATCTTCTGTCTCCTCCTCTCGACCCCTTCAGCCCTCCGCCCCTCCCTGAACCCCCCCCCCCCCCCCACAGGGTAAATCAGCGTTCATCTAACCTAACCATCAGAGCAGCCATGTACATATCTTTATATGTTGTTGTAAATACTTTCATTGGGGGACGTCAGCCCCAGAACAAGTTGATGCGGTTAAGAACATTCAAAAAAATGGTTACAGCGTCTCCGCCCACTCATGTCATTAGTGCTTGCATATGAGCGCGTGTGCAAAGAGGCAGTATGGCACGCGTGCTCACAAGGCGACATTATATAAAATAGAAGACAAGGTTGTAAAAATCAACCAAGCCATCCACGATGTTCTTCGCCGTCTCTACCTTACGTACTGTCTTGGTTCAAGGCTCAACTCCCCATAGGCTTCGAGTCCGAGCCTCGGGGGATTGGCCATTTTGGCCTATTTTTCAACCAAAACTTGCCCTTTTTCGAAAATAGAGTTTTGGTACACATTGAATTGCGTGGAGCCATCGTTGAATTGGCTCGAAAATCAAAAATGGCCTGGGGCTTTTGGTCTTGTGAGCATTATGTTTGGTCTTTAACGTTCATGCTCGCAAGGCCACAAAGTTAGTGTGTGCGCACGCAAACTACTTGGGTTTGCGAAACCCATAGGCTGCCTAAAACATCCCTATTGCCCTCTTCCCCATTCAAAGTGATATGCCCATGTGAAAGGGGCATGGATGAAATGTATAAGGGGGGAATGTAGGGTTCCGTCCGAACTCATGGTCCTTGAGAACCATGAGTTCGAGCGATTGACCGAAAAGCTTGCGCGCTGATTTTCTCTCAGACGCAACGGCGGAAAATTCTGGTGAACACACCAGATGAAAGTACAAGAAAAACCCTCTAGATCTAGCCCTTGAGTTCATTTAGAACCTCAAAGGTACTCGAGAAAAATCCATCACAAAACTCGCCACGGAGAAGCGACGAAGGCACGCGAGCAGGCGACAACAGGCGGCGATTTCACGACAATTAGAAATCGCGGTGAAAATTGGGTATTTCACCGATTTTTGACCGAAAATCGACCAAGACAATAAAACTACGGTAATTCTACATCGATTCAATGGTTAGAAATCGGATTCCAGATCTCGCGGATTAGAGAACAGGGATATCCCGCTGACAGCCGGTGTCAACGGCTTCCGGACGGGTGTGACGGCTCACAGGCCTCCGGGCCATGGGCCATGGGTTCTGGGTACCGCTTCACCCCCCTCCTTAGAGCAAACCCTGGGGGGGGGGCTCGATAACACCCAGGCACGGCAGCGGGTACCAAGGACCATCCCCTGAAGGGGGGGGTGTGTCACACCTCACACTCCAGGCTGGCTGTGGGTCAGGTTGCCCATTGCCACTCACGGTTAGACATGTACGGCACTGTAAAAGCTTGTAGTGCATGTATAGTATCAAGTATCAAGTCTCGGGTCCTGGCGGCGATTGTTCCACATCCAAAAGACCCGTTGACCCATACCAGGCGCACCGGGTGCCGGCTGCGACGGTCACTACCACAGTCGCAGTGGCATACACGGCCAACATAGGCGCCACACGACGACCGAGGTGGTCCCACAGGTCGAAAGCAACCACAAAGATCCATCAGACTACCCCAGGCTTCCCAAGGCCGCAGGCTAGGGGAGAGTCCCCACAGGTCTTCCCTCGGGCGCACCATGTCCATATCCACGACGCGAGTCCAGAGTGGTAAAGCCGAACGAGCTCCTCCATCAGGGATCGGGCATCAAGGCCGTCTTTTCCCTCGCCCCATTACCACGAAGGCCATGCATGGGGGAGTCCCCATGCAGTTTGGGCGGAGGCGTCCACTCCTCAAACCACCAGTTTCCCAGGCAGACTGACCGAGGTCAGGACACCGGAGGTCGCCACCCAACCGCAAGTGCGTCTGCGAGTCGGTAGGCTCACACTGGGACTGACAGTGGCGGACCACTGGGAGTGTAGTCAGGCAACTGGGCTTCCCGCCTGGCACACATCAGGATCTCAGCACATCACAGAAAAAGTCACTGCCATGTCTTTCTTGGAGGGCTTGATCCAGGCTAAGCCCCCCTTAAAACCCTTTGTTGATGCTGAGACAAACTTAAGTGTTTTTATCTCTCTTTTGTGGCCTAAAGTACACTTTCTCAAGGTAACTAGGGTTGTGACCCTAGCCCCCCCCATGAAGTTCACCCCTACCACTCAACCGAGCGGAGGTACCTTCCTTCATGGAGGTCATACCAAAATAAATCAGGCATTCCATGCTTGTGGGCCTTGGAGGTTAAGCCTAAGTGGTCTCCCACCCCAAGACCCCTATACTCAATTGATTCTACCACTTATTGTGGTCCTACTTTGTAACTGTTTCTGAATTCAGTTGCTTGGCCAAGTCATTCTCTGTGTGGTTCTGACATCTATGCCCCTCAGTCCTAACCAGCACCATTTCACCCAAAAGAGTGCACATGAAGTGCCTATTGCAACCTCTAAGGCTAGAGTCTGACCAATTTTCATATAAAACCTTTTGCATTATTCATTTGTGATTGAATCTATGTTCATATACCTGCATTGTCTATCTACAGCCCTTCTGTGTTACACTGGATTCCAAAACCAATCATTGATTTCATTGATTCGATCCATATTCAGTCCTTGCTCTACTTGATGCTTTGGTTTGGGGTTTTCCACTACAAAACCAACTTGCAGGAATACATCAAAAGACCTAGGGCATAATTCAAGGACATCTTTCCGGTAGCAGAGACAGTCCCTTGAGACCTTTTGAACCGACCCTGAGAAGTGCAGAACAAAAGCTCAACAACAAGTCCATAATGTCCACACCAAGTGTAAGGACCTGGCCTATCCGAACTGTCCAAGTACAAATGGGCAGTGTGGTCCACCCAATGAGTGAACCACCACACCGAGCACCACATCACCTCAGTGGCGCATCTGGGTCCCAAGGAGATCCAGAACGCAGAAGGGCGGAGAAGAATAAAGGCCTTACCACCGAGGCCTTAGCAGCACACGGTGGAGACAGCTTCAGTCACCTCCACAGACGTGTGGCTGCTTCAGTATCACGATCCAATTGCCCAGCTTCATCCTCAACTGCCATTGAAGGACCTGAGGAATATGAGAAGCTGAAGATGAAGATGGATGAGTACATCATGCACGATGAGTACTACAAATCCATCCGTGGGGAAGATGGAGAGGAACCACTGGCTGTACATGGGTCCAGACCACGTACGGATCTAGGGTCCTACTCACACTCAGGCCCTCCGTCTACTGCATCCCTGCCAAGACGACTACGACCTGAGTACCCAACCCCAAGGGCTCCCGAAGTGGGCCCAACTCGAGTCGAAGAACATCATCCAAGGCCAACCTACGGTGCCCTGGATCAAACGGCCGAGCTGCTGGCCAAATTCCTGTCTGGATCTGAAGATCCAGATGTGACGGCCTTATCAGAGGCCATTAAGGCTAAACTGGGTATTGCAGAACCCTTACCCAAGCCTGAGTTCCTCTCTCTCTCTCCAGGGCTGAGTACCCTGGCCGAAGATCTCAAGAGATCGAGGGTCTCAAGGCTGTTGCCTAAGGTTACCTGCCCCAGCCCCTTTCACCCCCGTGCCAGGACTGTGCCTATGGCGGACCTACAGGACGTGCCTGTCACAGAGAGTGAGAGAAGAGGGCTGTCAGCCCTGGCCCCACTTGCCGGCGTGTCGCCTTCAGGCCTAACTCCGGGGGGTGGGAAGATGGGCAGACCGATTGCCCAGGCGAACATCCAGCTGGAACTGCCGGAGTTCGACCCTAAAAACCTGCCTGAATGGGCAGAAGAATTTGCGGAGTTCCTTTTGTTGACTGGCCAATCCCATGTGGATGTGGCCACCAAATGTTCACTGCTAAAACGCTCATGCAAAAAGAAATTTTTGCAAAAACAGGTCAAACAGATTGTGAAAACCTGTTCTACTTGGGCGGAGGTACTCCTGAGGTTAGAGAAAACATTCCCAGTCTATGAGACTGACCTGAGCGTACGCACACAAATCGAGGAGCTACCTATGCTCCCGGAGTTTCCATCCGCTGCGCGAATTTCTGAGTATGTGTGCGACATGGAGTACTTATTTTCGAGGATGAATGTGGGCTCCTACGGAGCCACTGAGCCCCACCTGTGGCTCATGAGTAAGATCCCCCAGCGTACGTGGGATGATTGCCGCTCAACCTCTGAGAGGAAGAGCAGGACCCACTCGTATGATACACTGGTGGATATCTTGATTGAGCTAGCTCTTGAGAGAGAGAACGACTCCCACATGGAGAAGTTCCTCAAGAAACATTTGGGACGAGGTGGTACCCCTACCCCTGAACGTGGCGAAGGGAAGGGGCATAAAAATCCCACTAACACCAACCAGGGAGGCGGTAAAGGGAGGGGCAACCTACGTGCCATGAACGAGGTTCCAACTGATGCAGGCACCCCCCCCCTGTTTTACTGCCGACCTGTCAATGACAAGGGGGGACCTTGTCATGCCTCTGACTGCGATCTTCGCAGTGGCTGTATGCTGCAGATGAAACGTCAGCAGCATACTAAAGATGGGAAAACTGTGACCCATCAGGACCACTTCAGGTGTACCATCACCTGTGGTTACTGTGGCAAGCGTCGTCACCATGAGGACGAATGCCACATCAAGAAACGCGAGAGTGACAAACTCAAGCGTCAGGAGGCGGAGCGCCAGAAGAACCCGACGCCCGCCAGAAATCCCCCGAATGGGGATAAAGGTAAAGGAGGTGGCAAGGGGGGTGGTAAGACTGGACCCCCTAACCCCCAGAGGCGCTCATCAGCGCCTGTTGCTACGCCTACTCCTGCTGCCACACCCGCTCCTGCCGCAGGTGTCCCCCAGAAGCGACCCCAAGGGGATAACGCTACCCCTGAGGGGAATAATTCTAAGAAGAGGCGCTTGGCCTGGATGGCCAAGTCCCTCATGGCTGCAGGAGTGGATGTGAAATTCCCTGATGAGGAATAGGGGGGCGGCTCCGAAGAGGAGGACTTGGTTTTCTGGATCCTCGTGAAAATCGGGGATCAGGTTTTTCGAGCAGTGCTTGATACCGGTGCAACACTTTCCATAGTGGCCCGGCGCCTGCTTAAAACTTTCAGGAAGACTAAGACTGTGGCCATAAGAGTAGGGGATGGGCGTACCATCCATTCCTTGGGGGGGGTCGATGTGACCATCTGTCTGGGCGACGAAACCGTGACTCAACACTGCAGAGTGTTGGACACTGACGCCTTTGACATTGTCATTGGCACTGACTTTCTAAGAAGAAACCCCCAGGTTAAAATGCTGTCCCTACAGCGTCCTTACTCTTTGCACTGCGACTTTGGCAGTGGGCTATTCTCCGTTCCTTTGGAGCTGTCAGGACGAAAAGAGTCTGGGCTGCGCTACGCAGCCAAGACGAACTATCGTACTGAAAATTACCAACTGGCCCGTCATGTTCTCGAAAATGGACTGGCGGCCCTACAGGTAAACCTGGATGAGATCCAGGTGGAATTGTTTGCGAGCCAACAACAGCACATCATGCAGTTGTACTGCTCGAAACAAACGAACAATGCTTTCCGTTTCTTCTGGAAAGCAATGGGCCTAGCGTATGCTAACCCTCCCTTCTCCCTGCTCGCGAAGGTCCTGACCAAGATCGCTTATGAGGGAGGAAGGGTTGTTATGTGCACCCCTGACTGGGGTTGCTCTGGTGAACATGCCTACTGGCGCCGTATGCTTGACCGAATGACCGTGGGAAGAGTGCAACTCCCCGACGGCCCCATCTATGTGCCTGAGGACTCAGACACAGCTATGCAGGCCCCTGAGTGGGCCAGTTTCCTGTCCATCATCGATGGATCTCTCAATCCTGTACCCCTGTGTGACCTGGACCAGGTGCTACTAAATAAGGTCATGGCCGAAAATCGTGGCCTGACCCTTTATGATCTCAAAAATCGATCTCCTGAGCACCTATCTGCCACACTTACAGGGTGTGAGTCTCCTGATGACTATCTGGAAGCTGCAGCTGTAAAAGAGGATGCTGACGACCAACTGTCTGAGATCGCCAGCACTATTCCCTCTGTTGATCCCAGCTGTGTTGACCTAAAACATAGTGCTTTCCTGGCCCAGCTGTTGCTAGAGGAGGTAGATCTAGAGTCAACCTCTGAACCCGCTTCCTCTGTTGGGAAACCAGTGCTGCACATGCAGCCTGTGCACACAGGTGAACCCGTGGCCCGGAGTACTGATGCTCTGGCACGGCCTGCTGCTAATAACATGCCATTGTCTGAGCATGACACGCAAGAACTCCGACGGCTGTTGTACCTGAAGGCCGAAGGTATTGAGCGCCAAGAGCGGCTGCAATACCTCAGACAGACCTGGAAATACTCCATCTGGTCTGAGGAGGACGATGAGTCCTATACGCTGCCTGATCCTGAGATACCTCTAGTGTACTCTCTACACTACGGGCAGCAATGTCCCCCTGAGTGGGACGATGCTACTGTACCTGCCGAAACTGCTGATCGGCATAAAAAGAAAGAACATGGAAAAAGCAACCTCCATGCTGAGGAGGATTTCCTTCAGAAAGTCGAGAGTCTTAACCTTGACCCCCGCCTGAAGAAACTGCTGATAACCTATGAGGAGGTGTTCGGCGCCTTGCCGCCTCCCCTATCTTGCAAAAAACTGGTCCAGATGGACCTGAAATTGAAACCAGAATTTGAAAAGACGCGAGTGAGGCGTCGTCCCTATCCCGCTCCACAGGAACAGGTTGAAGAAATCGAGCGCCAGATCCAAGAATGCATTGATGCTGGCCTCGTTGAAGAGTACAAACATGGGGACTATCCCCACCACTGCAGCCCCTGTTTCCTTGTTGCTAAACCAGGGTCGACTGCTCTACGTCTTGTTGTAGACTATGGTGAGGTCAACAAGAAAACCCAGAACCACTCAGGGAGTATTCCTAACATGGAAAACACCCTGGAGCGTATTGCCAAATGTAGGTATAAGACCAAAATGGACAAACGCTCTGGTTTCTGGCAGGTTGACCTAACCGCCGCAGCTCAGGAGCTGCTTGCCTTTATAACCCCTAAGGGTCGTGTCTTCAAGTGGAAGGTTATGCCTTTCGGGGTGGCTAACGCCCCAGCGCTCTTCCAGGAGCTTATGAACAAAATTTTGTACATACTGAGGCGCAGGCCTCTAGTACAAGAGTTGATTTCTCGGGGTGCAGAAATGGAGGCTCACATCGACGACGTGAGTTTGGGTACTAATACCAAAGAGGACCATGTCCTTCTCCTACGTGAATTCTTCACTGTTTGTCAAGAAAACCATCTCCGAATCAAACTCGAAAAATGTGAGTTCATGAAAGAGGAGATGGAGTATTTGGGTTTCGACGTGGGGTATGGCTGGTGGAAACCAGCCGCGTCTAAGATGCAGCCCCTACAGGACATGCAGATTCGCGATGACCCTAAGAAGGGTCTACACGATGTGAGGAGTTTTGTGGGCGCCTGTAATTTCTATCGGCGTCACATCCACAATTTTACTTACTCCTCTGCACCCCTCACTGACCTAATCAAGAAAACTACTCCCTTGAGGTGGACCTCCAGAGAGGAAGAGTGTTTCCAGGAGTTGAAGAAGAAGATTGCCTCCTCCAACTGCCTGGGAGTTCCCCGCCCCGAGGGCAAGATAGTCCTGATCACTGATGCCAGTGATGTAGGGGGGGGAGGTACGATCTATCAATGGCAGGAGCTTAACCCCGCTGAGCTAACCCACTGCCATTATCGTACTACTGGACTGAACCGTGATGGTTCGTTGAAACACGACTATCCTACCAGTGAGTGGCGACTGGTGCCACTGGGACACTGGAATTGGAAGTGGAACCAAGCGCGTTCCAACTACAGCACCTATGACCAGGAACTCCTGGCCGGTATGTTGGTGCTGTCTTCACCATCCCGACTCCTGGGGTCTAACCCTATTGTCTGGCTGTGTGACCAGGAGCCTGTGAAGTCTTTTCAGAAGGGCCGACCACCAGAGAAAGCGAAGCTAAAACGGTGGTGGACTTACCTGAGCCAGTTCAGGCTGACAGTGCATCATATCCCCGGGATTAAGAATGAACTGTCTGACTATATATCGCGCAACAACTTCGATGCGCTTATTGGTGAGAGCTCTGAGGCGCTCGCCAAAGAGGCTTTCCAGCGTATGGATGTCCAGCTTGACCTGTCCATGCGCACTGCTGGAATCCTGGAGGGTTGGAGTCTAACCGACTATCAGTCAGAGTATGAAGAAATTCTCCAAACCCTCAACACTGGTCTCGAACCCCGTGTCATTGACGGGCACCAGTGGTATAAAAACAATCAGTACCTCTTCTACGAGGACCGAATTGTGGTGCCTGAGGCACGACTAGACGGGTGCCTACAGTGGTCCCATCTCAGTTCCGGTCACACTGGCGCTAATCGCTCAGTGGACTTCTTCCGTGAGTGTTTCTACTCTAGTCTAACCCTGACTGAACTGAGGTCGCGTATGCAGACCATTGTGGATGCTTGTGGCTGTCATGCCAGCAAGCAGAGCGACAGTAGGGATAGGGGTCTGATCTCCAGCTTACCCATACCCTATTGTGCTAACTCTCCTCTCTACGTGGATTACATCCACGGCCTGCCACGCTTTGGCGGCTATGATAGTTGCCTCGTGGTCACCTGTGGTCTATCTCGCTTCACCCGTGTGTTCCCTTGCAATAAGAAAATCACAGGTGAGCAGACTGTGAAAATGTTGGTCGAACAATGGTTCGAACCCTATGGAGCACCTAAACAGGTGCACTCTGATGAAGATGTACGCATCAGCAGTGACACTGGGTGGTACAAACGAGTGCTAAATGCCCTCAACGTGGAGGTAACCACAGGTGTGCCCTACACTCACACGTCTAACCCTCTCTGTGAGAGACAGAACCGTGTGGTGGAGCAAAACTTAAGAATCCTGATGAAACAGGAGCGCACCAAGGACTGGGTACGCCTAGTGCCCTGGGCAGTTCTGTCCATGAACTCACAGCGGAGCTCTTCTACGGGTTTCACCCCCCACGAACTGTTCCATGGAGGACGACCTGCTTGGTTCCTCACAACCCCCTTTCCTGAGGACTTCAAGAGCCCTGTAGGAGATTGGCTAGAACACAAGCAGTCTCTGGCTAACCAGGCTGGTACTAACCTGAGGCACATTCGTGACCGTGAACAGAGCCGACGGAACCGCCTACGGCGACCTGCCAGCTTCAAGGTTGGTGACCTTGTTTTGGTACACCATTCACGCCTACCCTCCTGGCCACGTAACTGCCTACAGGACCCTTACTTTGGACCCTATCGTATCATCAGGATAGATGGATCCAGGATCCATGTCAGATGCAGTCCACGTCTAGGTGGTGAACTGCTATGTGCTCCTAAGCAGCTGAGGCACTATCACTCCCCTGACGACTTGTCTTGGGATGAGTGGCGCCTCAGCGACAGTGAGATTGAACGTATAGACCTAGAGAACGCTGCCAGTCCAGAGGAGGCAGACGAACTCGAAGAGATGACTGCCGATGAGATGGCAGTCGATGGTTACTACGTGGTTGCAGGTATTGCTCGCCACGAGTATAAACAGGGCTGGAAATTCCTTACCCTGTGGGATGGCTATGGGTTGTCCGAGGCGACCTGGGAACCTATGTCAGCCTTCATACAACCGGATGGGAGTATCAACCCCATCTTCCGCACTTACCTCGTTGAGAACAACGAGGGGCAGCTCCTAACCCGTGCTGAGACTATGTCCCAGCGTAAGAAGCGAAACTAATTACCCTGTGTCAGTCTACTGACCCTGTCTGTGCCCGGCAGACCCATGCCTATGGTTTCCAGCGTGAGCCAGGTGGCCGCTTATCAAGATTGCAGCCACCCAGAGAGTGTTTGCCTTGTTGACCATGTGTTGCATGGGTACTGCCCTAATGTAATGACCTTGGTGAGCCAACGAAGAACGGTGGCTTTCTACACCAGGGGGGAATGACAAGCAAGGTGTTATGAGGCAAGGTGTGTCTTCCCTCCTTGGGGACAAGCGAGCCCACAGTTAGGACCCCTGACTGGTCCAGACCCATGGGGTTCTACCCTTCCTTACAGGGTTTACCTTACCCTTACCTGCCATAGCGTATGTGTGAGTGTGCTAGTCCTAAGGTCCTGAGAGCAAGCCGCAGAAGTGGTGTCCTAATTATACCCAAGTCTGCGCCCTTGCTAAACCTGGAGGGTTGGCTTATTCATGCCACGGGGTACGCCCCGGGTCTCCCCTCCCCTATGCGCCCAATTTCTGTGCTGGCGCAAAACCTTGGGGGAATACCCAGAGTGTTAGTCCAGGTATTGTTTTCCCTACCTATCTGTCTACTACAGGGAGGGGTGGCCAAAAGCTATGAAGGCATGCAAAACGCCTGTTTGCTATGTGGCCAAAAACACTAACCTAACCACTGTCACAGCCCACCAGCCCAGCTAAAATTGCAGGAGAAGGGTGGGACAGTGACACGCCCCCTACAGGTCCTACACACCCTACAGTGGCACCATCCTGGTGGGCGAGCACTGGGCAACTGGCTCTAGCCCCCACTCAGGACTACCACTCCTACACGCACACTCTACTTGGCGTTGCGAAGGTGAAGTTCTCATGGGTCCTAACGACCCTCCTGTGAAAAGGACGAGAGAACACAACGCTCCTAAGCAGCTGTGGCCTAACAGGGGACGCCACAACGCGTTTCCCCTGCTAGGGCTTGGAGGGAAGGGGTGCTCTCGTTGCGTGCACAGCGCAGATGTCGTTGAGGTCGAACTGTCCTCGCCAGTACTGGCTGAGGCACAGTGATATGATTTGTGATCAGCGCCCCTGTTTTGCTGGGGCAGAAAAATGGTAGCCGCCGAAGGCAGCTGCTGCGTGCACCAATCACCCTAACCTCTCCCACCTGTACAAAAGAGGCAGATGAAGGGGCGTTTGCGACTGTGGAACCAAGCCACACTCCAGGTATTATACCCTTCTCAGTGTGACCTATAATACGCTGTTCGCAAACACGCTGCAGATGCAGCTACCCCTGTCAAGCAAGCAAGCTTTAGAAAACTCCTCGGGTTCTCTTAAAGAACGTACCGAGGAGCCTCTGGGTAACCTAAACAAGGTTTACCGTGCGCAATTCGCGAGGCCTACCCTTTAATGCATCATGTGCACGCAGGGAAGGGAGGCTGAACCACAGACTCAACCAGGAGGTGAGCTCCTCCTGGGCTAACCTACCTTACTCACCATGCATCGTGTGAATGCCGCATTGAAACGAACACAAAACAAACCTAAGCGTTTTAAGCAACTCAACTTGAACGCTACGGCCGCACACGTACAAACGCTTACCTGTGAAGAAAGAAACAAGGGTGGATTAGGGATACAGGTGAAGCGATACAGCGTGTGGATGCCTAGATTAGGCACATGCATCGCGAGCACAGCTCATATTCTAACCCTACATGCGCGCTGCGCGCTCCATTCGCATCACATACCTTTCACTCCTGCTTTCACCTGTGCAGAGCACGAGAGAGACCCGACCCCCCAACGAGCACAGCGTTAACAACCCTAACGTTTTGACAGAGCAACCAACACGAACACAATGCGTGAGTGTGAAGTGACACAGACATACCTGAGAGACGGGTTGTTGAACTGCTCTGTCGTACGGGCTGATTTTGAATACTTTACTCTGAAGTTTATAAAAATTTTGATGCAACTGTGCAAAAATTTTCTTTGAAACTTTAAAAACTGAGGCTCATACCTTCTTTTCCAAAAGCCATTTTCGCTTGCGCAACCCTTTTCTTGGCGTCCGCTTCGTTTGCGCTTGTCTGCGACTTTAAGTTATGTGTAAAAATGACGATTTCCCGCGTGGTTTCGTCGATTTTCAACGATTTCACTTGCTAAATCGCAGCCCCTTCCGCAAAGCCGCAGGAATCACTCCCTGCTGGTTCCATTTTCTATTTTTTTCAGCTCCTCGGGGTTTGTGTCCTCCATTGGGAGTATTGCTCCGCCCTGGCCCTTGGTCAGGACGTTTACTAAAACGCTGTTTATACGGCGATAACCGTCCGCATTAGAGCGTCCGACTGTACCCTAGTGGACAGACACATGTGCTCTAGACAGGGAGTGCTGGGTTCAATTCCCACTGCCCCCACACTCTTTCCAAAAGTTTTCGCCTCACGCCGACGACTTTTGAGGAATGCCCCTTCGAAGGGACATCATTCACGGTACATTACACTGTTTTTCAAGGGTCCATACAGTGTGATAGGCTTCTATGAAGTGATGAGAATGTTTTTGGTAAGTTTAATTCCTTTTTCTTGAGGTAATTTTGGGAATATTTGAGCCTTTTTCCTTGGTCCTACTAGCTTGATCAACTAGTACTCCAGGGGGGAGTAAGAAAAAGTCACTGCCATGTCTTTCTTGGAGGGCTTGATCCAGGCTAAGCCCCCCTTAAAACCCTTTGTTGATGCTGAGACAAACTTAAGTGTTTTTATCTCTCTTCTGTGGCCTAAAGTACACTTTCTCAAGGTAACTAGGGTTGTGACCCTAGCCCCCCCCATGAAGTTCACCCCTACCACTCAACTGAGCGGAGGTACCTTCCTTCATGGAGGTCATACCAAAATAAATCAGGCATTCCATGCTTGTGGGCCTTGGAGGTTAAGCCTAAGTGGTCTCCCACCCCAAGACCCCTATACTCAATTGATTCTACCACTTATTGTGGTCCTACTTTGTAACTGTTTCTGAATTCAGTTGCTTGGCCAAGTCATTCTCTGTGTGGTCCTGACATCTATGCCCCTCAGTCCTAACCAGCACCATTTCACCCTAAAGAGTGCACATGAAGTGCCTATTGCAACCTCTAAGGCTAGAGTCTGACCAATTTTCATATAAAACCTTTTGCATTATTCATTTGTGATTGAATCTATGTTCATATACCTGCATTGTCTATCTACAGCCCTTCTGTGTTACACTGGATTCCAAAACCAATCATTGATTTCATTGATTCGATCCATATTCAGTCCTTGCTCTACTTGCTGCTTTGGTTTGGGGTTTTCCACTACAAAACCAACTTGCAGGAATACATCAAAAGACCTAGGGCATAATTCAAGGACATCTTTCTCAGCCACTGGGGCATACAGTATCACGGGCACTCAGACATGACAATCTGTACTTAGGTACTGGTCCGGGCTGGACCTTATGTAAGAACATGTACACGGCGACTCAGGGCGCCTTCGTATTTCGATTCCTGTCCCTTCGGGGGGAAGAACAGTCCATATCTCGGTGATGGGCTGACAACACTTAACATACAGATGCACATATCCTGGGGGGCGAAAAAGTGAGCAAGAAACAGGTAAATAGGCGTGTAAACACACTCTGGATAGAGCGCCAAACCACGCCCTGGTCAGGATAAGAAATATGCAGGAGGGTGGACAGAAAGACGCCTGAGTTCAGGCCGTATATAGTCTCCCCTGGAACCCGTTTTGCCCATGTGAATGGCGGCACTAGTGTGCAACCCCTGTGATGAAGTGTGACATAGGCCACTTGCACACCCCTTGCACACCAAACCCAAACTGTCATTTCACCCTCTTTTTTGGTGATTTTTGGGTGCCACTGAATATCCCATGGCATATTCCATTAGTGTACTATGACCCAAACCTCTCACATGCCCCAAGTGTGTGTCCCATACCCATGTAACCCCCCCCCCTAAAATTCCCAAATGCGGGGGTTGTGCAACCGCCCCCTTGCACAACCAACCCCTTGGACATGCCATCCTAACCAAAGGGACCGTGATTCCACGATTTGCTTGTAATGAATAGGTTGTAGAGAGAGGTGAACCATGTTTTTTACCATCACACACTACAATTTTTCACATTAAAACCGCTTCTTGTCTACCCCCATTGGTGTGTGCAACACCCCGATTTCACCGGTTGCACTTGTGCAACCGTGTGCAACCGTGTGCAACCACCATGCTACGCGCGGTGCGCGCCGTAGTACAAAAAAAAAGAAGAATCCATTCAATGCGAGCACATGTGGACAATGCACTACAAATCACACATGATACAAGCAAAGACGCATCCTCCATCATTGAAATCACATGTCATCACCACAATGGAACCCCATTTCAAGGAGTCCCTGTCGCACCACGGGCGTCACGCGTGCCCACGATGCACTCGTGTAGCATACAATAGCATAGCGTTCCCCACGCCAACGCGTAGGTCCATGCAAATGATATGCATTGAAGAGGACGCCGGCTCTTGCATCGACCAAGCATCCCCATACGAGTCGCTCCCCCCAAATGTGCCCATGCACGGGCCTTGACATCCCCTTCACCCAAATAACCCGTCGTGAAAAGGTAACCCCCATCGAAATCACCAATGGTGGTTTCGCCGGTGAGAGCACAATCGTCGTGGCCATGAGTATGAAGGTTCATGGGGGCACTCCCAGCGCCATGCACAAGAGCAATGCTTGTGTAGGACAAATGGGGGAGGTGTCGTCACACAAAATCTTTTATACATCGCACCAACGGCTCCATCTTGGAGGTCCGTGCGGAAATGACAATCTCCTTGCGAAAGCTTGGAAATGCATTAACGGCCCCAAGGAGGAGCCTTCGATAGTGAGTGCCATGTCTTTCAATGGTCTCCCAACCCCTTGCATGACGTAGCTTTTGAACGAGGGTGTCGGCTAGTCATTGCCGAGGTGGCGAGCTCCATAGCTTTTGCGTTGCGTCCAAACCCTCCTTGTTCGGTGTGTTCGTGTTGGGTGCCTCATAGCTCTTCCCCTCTTCCGCCACGGCCACACTTGTGTCGCTTGGGGTGGCGGGCTTGTCATTGACATCCTTCCTGGGCTTTGCCTCTCCTTGCTCTCCCTCTTGCATGGGTTCATCCTCTTCCTTAGTGCCTTCCTTTGCGTCGGTACACACCATTTGTTCATTGGCCTTGGTTGGGGACTCCCCTTCGTCCATTGTTTGCAGGTCACGGTCACCGTCACCATTGGGCTCCATCACGCCTTCGCCGGCCCCACTCGACACGGCAATGCCATCCCCATCGGGTTCGTCGCCACCACCCTTGGCCTCGGCATCCGGCAGGGTCTCTTATTCTTTGTCCTCGGTGGCTTCCGCCACTTTGTCATTGTCCTCATTGGCTATCGCCACTTCCGCATTGTCCTCCTTGTCAACGCCCTTGTCCTCGTGCCCCTCGTTGATCTTTTTGAGTGCTTGCACCGCGTCGTCTTCGTTTGTAAATGAGGTCTTTCCCGGGACGACGCATAGGGACCACATGACGTATGGTCGTTCCCCATCCAAAAGCGGGAATGACATTGTATCAAGTATATCGTCTTGAGTTGAGATATACTTGAAAGAATCATCAAGATCCCAACGGACACCTACCTTCCCATTGTAATCGCTTGGGACTAGGATTTGCTTGCTCCCAAGCTCCCGCCAAGCAATCTTGAAAGCCTCAAACGATGGAAAGGGGTGCTCCCAATTAGCGGGGAGGCGCCCCTTCCCATCATTGCAAAGCTTGGATACCCAACGGATAAGGTTCTTGTAGCTAGAAGGGGAGAGACGTATATTGGTATTTGCACAAGTGCAACCGTGTGCAAACAGTGCGAAAAACTACTTGCACACATGTTTGCACAAAGCGTAACGTTGCAATCATCGCACTATTTTTCCGAATGTTGTGTCCTACGATGTCCTAGTGTGCAAGTTAGGGTATGTAGGTATCCCGAATGGAGTGAATGACCACATTAGACGATGTATGAGAATGATATGGCTTCGAAAGTGTGCAAGTGGTCACTTGCACACCACAAGGAGCGGTTGCACAATGCATCAATGACGCAAAGAAGCGACATAGCAAGAAACATCACCTTTTTTCTGGCATTTCAAGCACCAAAACGAGGCAGACAGCCTCGGTAGGTGTGTAAACCTGCCGAATGGCATCCTTTGCGCGTTTCTTGTAAGGTTTTTGCTTATTGATGCGTGCATTGAGGCGATCCAATAGGGCGGTACCCAGTCTCGTTGAGGTAAATAGTCCCACAAGGTCATCCATCAAGTCCTCGCTGCTAAAACTACCGTAGGTAGTTCTAAAAAACTGGGAAATAGCCTTTCCTTGCAAAACCATTGCCAATCTGGCAAATGGCTAGTAAATTTCTCGTGAAATTTAAGATGCGGCAACGACGGCGGCAGTCGCGACGGCGGCGCCAGCGCGGTAGCACAGGGATTGCACTGTGCAACTGCAGTGCAATTCTGTGCAACTGGCAGAAATTTAGTGCAACTGCGTGCAAACATCAACTTTTCTGTGCAACTCTACCTGGGCAAAACGGGTTCCTAGGGCTGCAGACACACGTAGACTGGTCTGGATCCCGCAAGTGCCATGGGACCAGACCACACACCCAAAAATCGCAATGCCGATGACAGCGGAATTCCGTTGCGCAACGTCGTATGGGCCTCAAGGCCTCAATCTGGGATAACGAAGGGCTGCCATCCGCCCTGGTTTCTAACGAATTCAGCAGGGGGCTACAGCCGTCCAAGCACTGGAAAAAACAGTGGTGCTCATCAGGGGAGGGCTCAGGGCGGTGATCAGGCGCCCCTGGCTGCAATCGCCCGGGTGAGTGCTGCCAAGTCCGAGCCATGGAGCTTGGTCTTCTGCTTGCGGATGTAGTCCATGAAGGGGGTGTTAATCCGCGGCACGAAAGAAAAGACGGGTTCCCAGGTGTTGTGGGATGGCCCATAGCCTCGCCAACGAACCTTGAACTCCAGGCCTCCGGGTGCCGAGGCGTTCGGACGCTGGGCCAGGATCTTCTCGACGGTATAGTCGTCCTGCTCAGCATAGTCGTCGTCCGAATCAGCCTCATGTGCGGCATAGTCCAGGGACACATGTTGGCCACGGAGGTCGGGTTCCCGCACATGGAGCTGACTCTCGTGGCGCTCCCGGAACTGTCCGTGACCCACCTTGATGCGGTAGGTGTCCTCACCAATCCTGCGGACCACCCCTCCGGGTGTGAACCAGGTTTTGGTGCGGTGGGTGCCCATAGGGCGGGGTCTGATCACCCACACCGGGTCTCCCACCCTGAATTTTTGCGCTGTCGAGCTCGGGGCGGACATCTGACGCTCAGCATGCTCCTTTTCGAGCTGCTGGCAGATGTCCCGCGCCGTTGCCTCTTGCCGCGCGAAGAATTCCTTGGCGTACATGGCCATGCCATCACCAGACAAGGGAGTCCCCGACTAAGGGGGTCGCTGCAGAACAGAATTTGGTGAGGGGACAAACCACCCGGAGTGGGGCCGTTATGATGGGCCTTCAGAGCGGGCCACATCTCCTCAAACCAATTCGGACGTGGATTGATGATGTGAATCTTGCTTAGCTTCTGGAACAGCTGCCTTCCAGCCACTTCAGCCCGGCCGTTGGACCGGCTGAGATGGGCGACGCTCTTGGCATGACGTATTCCCATGAGGGAGGACATGGCCTTGAACCAGCCACCAGTAAACTGGGGCCCTCGGTCACTGCAAATGGTGCGTGGGATGTCAAAGACGGTCAGCCAATGACGAATCATCATGACTGCCACTTCCTTGGCAAGCAATCCCTTTTTGCGGGCCGGAACGGCTACTACATAGCCGCTGTGGCGGTCCACACAAAGGACCACACAGTCAAAGGTCTCCTTACCTATGTGAACTTCGGGCAGGGAGCAGACGTCCATGGCCACGCTCTCCATGGGCTGGTCAGGTACCGGAGTCCGTTGGGCCTCCCCCTTGACGTTCCAGTTGTCGGGATTCCAGGCCTGACAGACCGAGCAACCCTTTCTGACCTTCTTGATGGCGTTGTAAAGACTGATCTGGTCGACTTCGAACCGGCGCTGCATATCCAGGGCTTGCTTCATGACCCCTGGGTGCATCATGTGGTGGTGCCAAGCCTCACATAGCTCGAGCACTGGGGACTCTGGGACCAGCAGCTTACCATTCCGGTAGAGCTTGCCATCCTCCTCAGTCAGCCCCTTTGGCCACTTGTGCCCGTCATCAGGGTCCGTCACAGCCCTATACTCGGCCTCAAAGGCCTCAGACTTAGCGTAGTCGTCGGTCCAGTCGTCCTGGAGGCAGGATTCAGGGAAGAGGTGCTTGTCGGACTCAGCTCCCTCAGGAGCGAGTACTCTGACCGCTCTGCCCATCCTCCTTCCGAGGGGGCCCTCCGCAGCCATGACGACGAAGCATTTAACACCCTCCTCCTCCATCAGGCGGTCCATTTCTATGATCCTCTTGGCCTCAGCAGTCTCAGCCTCATCGCCATGGGGGGAGACATCCGTCATGCCCTTGCTGGCGGGACAGGCCCACCTACTGAGACAGTCCGCCACGGTGTTGTCCTTTCCAGGAACATACACAACCGTGAGGTCGAACTTGGCCAAGGTCTCATGCCATCTTGCCCGTCGGGAGGCGGGAACAGAGGGGGTGTCCACGTGCTCTTTGTGCCACGACTGCAGACTCTGATGGTCGGTGCAGACGGTGACGGGATGGAGGGCTATGTACCTGGCGCATTTCCTGAGAGCCATGACGATGGCATACGCCTCCTTTTCTCGGGGCGTCCACGTCCGTCTCTGGCCTTCCGCCAGGACTCGGCTCCAGAAGGCCACCGGCACGTGCCTCCCATCGTCAAGCACTTGTTCCAACACAGCGCCAACGGCATAGTCGAAAGCGTGGGGGCGCAGGACGAACCCTCAGTCAGAATCCACGAGGTGCAGACCCACTGCGGAGAGCAGCGCCTGCTTCATCCCCTCAAAGGCACGGTCGGACTCTTCATTCCAGACCAGAGCCTTCTTGGACCCCTTCTTGGTCTCCTCTCGGTTGCCCTTGGGCATGGTCGTCATGGGGGCTGCATACTCGGCATACATCTTGATATACCCCGAGTAGTAGTTGCAGAATCCCAAGTACGCCCGTAGCTCAGGGACCGTTTTGGGCTTTTCCCAGTGCTCGATTGCAGCCACCTTGCCAGGTATGGGCTTCCGCTGCCCGTTCTCGACTACGTGGCCAGCAAAGACCACCTCGCCTACCGCAATGGTGGCCTTGTCACCGCTGCCCGTCAGTTTGTGCTGAATCAGAAGGTCCAGTACTCTGGTGACGTCCCTCTCACGTGCCTCCAGGAGCTCCTCATAGCTCATACTGGGGTCCCCGGACGCGATGATCACCTCGTCCACAAAGGGGTCCGCACAGTCACGCACCGGCTCAAGCAGGTTCTCCAGCATCCGCTGAAAAGCTGCATTGCCGTTGGTAACGCCCATGGGCATCACCTTCCACTGGAGGGGTCCAAGTGGGGTGCTCATTGCTGTGCAAGCACGGGACTCCTCGGCGAGAGGCATCTGCTGATAACCATGTTTCAGGTCATTCACAAGATCCTCCGCCGGTGTTGCTTTTGCAGCATGTCCTCAATGAGGGGCAGCGTATAGCTGTCATGCTGCGTTTGGGCGTTTAGGCCGCGGTAGTCGACCACGAGCCGCCACTCTCCGGCCACCTTCTTGGGGACGACGAAGCACGGGGAGGCCCACTCGGAGTGGCACGGCTCGGGCCAGCCCCTCTCGATGAACTCACGGAGGATCTTCTCCATGGCCTCCTTCCTCTCGCCTCTCAGGGCGAACTCCCGGTGTCGGTACACACGGGGGTCCGGCTTCAGCCGTATCTTGGCCTCACCATACGGTCCACGCACTGGTGGGGGGAATACAGGCTTTCCGCTGAAGAAGGTCTCACCATACTTCTGCTTCAGCCTGGCCCTCAATGCCTGGATCTTGGGGCACTCATCGGACTCCGCCTTGGCCTTTCCGGGCACCTGAACCACTGAGCTTACTTGCGGGGTGTCACGGCATGGTTTATGCTCTGGTGGTCTTCCCAGGTGGCCCAAAGGGCCATCTCTGGTCTTGCCTCAGAACAAGTCACCATAGGTGGGTGGGTTACCGCCGATTGGCTCATCCTGGCTGGACATGTGGTCCAGCACCCTCTTTACGAAGGTATCCCCATCATAGGAACCAGAAACAATGGAATCCACTTCCCACCAGGCTTTGTCCTGGCCCTTGCCCTCACGCTGGCTCCCCCAGTTGTGAAGGGGCTGATCCATATACCCCTGAACCAGATCCAATTCCTCTTCAGTGAGGAGGTCCTCCGATTCTCCGATGTCAACACGGGAAACCGCAAAGCATTGCCGCCATGGCTCCGCTATGATGCGGTTGACACACACGAAGTCCGTGGTGTCGGCCCATTCAAGGCCCCCATCCACATAGTGGAATTCCTTTGGCCATCTCTGGGGTGGCATGGGCTGTCCCTTAGCGTCCTGATAGACATTCTCTCCAGCCGGCAGGACGACCTTGTTTGAGGTCATCTCGGTCAATGAGACCACCCAATCTCGGGTGCTTTCCTCCTCGGTGCATCCCATAGGAACAACCAGCACTGCCTTGGCGCGGTCCTTGCGAATCTTCGCTACCGCCCTAGGAATGTCCCATAGGGGGCAGTGGATCCACATCAAACCCTGATGCTGACCCCAGTGCTTCTTCCACGCGGAGTCCTGGGCGCTCCAGTACTTCTCGCAAACCCGAAGATGGGCGGAGGTTCATAAAGAGAACGCACCCAGGGTAAGATCCGAAGCTCCCAGGTCCGCAACCACTCGACTCGCCACTTCCGGCGTTACGCCGTACTCCTGGTTTGCTGGCCTAGCTGGCTCAGTCCCCAGCGCGGCTACTTCAAGCTGATTGCGTTCGGGGTGGATCAATTGGCACTCCACATGGTGCTCAGGTGACGAAAGCCACGAGAGCTGGTCGTCCTGGTACAGGGACATGGAGGCCTGGGCCGGGAGAACGCCGGAGTCCGTCTCCATCATGAAGTCGTACCCAACGATCATGTCCCAGTCCATCTGGGCCTCGTAGAAGCGACCTTGCAGGAGGATTTCTTTGCCGAGGTCCGGGCGGCTCAGCTCACGGTGGTTCACTAACTGCAGCCCAATGGCTGCTTTGCTCGTGCCTCCCACCATGTACTGGCCGTTCGCCACCTTCAGCCTGACAGGCCTCCGACTGTCGGTCAAGCACTCTGGCGGAAGTAGCCCACCCTTAACCAGGCTGACCTGAGCTCCCGTGTCAACCAACACGTCGAAGACCTTCTCCACTTCCCCGCATAGGGCACGGACCTTAAGGTGCAACTGCCGCTCGCGCCCAACACGGCACACGGCGTGCAAGCTCAGGATCTCCGGCCGTTCCAGAAGCTCAATAAGCAACTGATGCAGGTCGTGGACAATGGGCTCAGGCTGCCCATCTGCAGCATCCAGCTGCGGTCCGGGTGATCCTCCGATACTCTCGGATAGATCTTGAAGCACATCAAATACATTCTTGGTCGCGAAGGACGGACGGGTGCAAGGGTTCGTGCCTTCACTTGCCCTCAGCCCGCCACTGCGACTGTCTTTCGTCTTGGGTGCCGGACCGGGCCTTCCGCCCGCGGCAATCCCTTTGTGCTCATTGTCTCCCGACTCAGATGGTGTGGCGCTTCCCGCGACACCATCCTGCGACCGCCCTAGCTGGGGCCCCCTGGCTGCAGGGGCTCCGCTAAGGGGCGTCGCTTGTTGTAGTAGGGGTACTCTCCTCCGCATCAACCTCGTTGACACCCTTCTTCTTTCCCCCTTTCTTACCCTTCTTGTCCTTGTCCTTGTTCTTGTCATCCGACTTGGGAACCCAGGACTTCTTGATCTCCTGGATCTCCTTGGCCAACCCGGTCCCGACTGACATCAGCTTGGAGAGTTCGTCCTTTGAGACCTCCACCTTGGTCTCCCGGATACCCGCGGTTGCACGCTTTTTTGACCCGTGCACCTACTTGTAAGCCTCCGTGTCGGCCTTGTGGATGGGAAATGTTCGGTGGTCATGGTTGAACCCTTTGTTCCTTCCATAACACACGAAACAGCCCTGAGGGTGAGCTCGTATGAACTCCACAAAGGACAGCGGAGGGTCGCCCATGCGCCGCGGCTCCTTCTTCTCCTTCGTCTTCCAACCCTTCTGCAGGGGCTTTCAGCTTCCCCGGTTGCTCCCCGCGTTCAGGTTGTTGGCTACGAAGGCACAAACGGCTGTCTCGGCGGGCTCATCGTCATGGTCATCATCGTCTAGGGCCTCACCGCCTTCGGTTCCCGCTGGGTCCATGGCAGATTCCCTGCCAGACCCTTCGCCAACATAGTTGACGTCACGGTCACCGGCCTTCAAGCCGCGGGTGCGGTGGAGATTCCTGTACTCTTTGAGCACTTTTTCTTCGACCCAATCCAAGACCTCGTTGCAGCTCATCCGCGCCGGGATGGCCTGCAGACGGAGGGTCTGGCCGCCCACGTCACACTCGTCCAGGCGCAACATTGCGGTCTTCTCGCGATCGCCCGTGACGGTGATGAGGAGGGCGTTCCCCAGCTCTCGCCGCTTGACATCCCGCGCCCCATGCTTATCTGTCCAAGCCAACACTTTTGGATGATACTCCTTGGGGAGCATCATCTTGAACGTGTGGTTGAACTTGGCTCTCTTGGCTTCCTCCTTGGTGACTCTCTTGATCCATGCCTCCGGCACAATGGAGAGCAGGCGGGCCTGCTCGTCACCCTCATTCCAGTCCTCCACGTTGCGGCAGAAGAGGGTGTATTGCCCCCGGAAGTCCTGCCAATCCCGTAGGCGGATCTCCCGACCATCATGCTGAGACTTGATGGTCCTCCAACGCTTGGCAGCCACCTGCGGAGCGTCCACCCGCTCCTGCTCGTTGAGCCACTGCTTGGCTTCCTTGAGGGTCTTGATTGTCCCCTCCTTGGTCGCCACGAAGTAAAGCTCTTGGAGCACCTCCAGCAGGCGCCACCTGAACCGTTTGAAGACATATTTCTCCGCCTCTGCAGGATCCATGTCTTCAGTGACGGTCATCCCCCATTCGTCCAGCTTCTCCAAGAAGCGGTCGAGGTTGAGGGGGTTGCCATCGTACGTGGGGGGCTTGATGTCCTTCAGGTCTTCCCACACGACGGTATCCGCGATCTTAGACACCATGAACGCCGGCCGCGAGATCGACCGAGGTTCCCATCGGCGTCCCCCACGGACTCCCACGGCCGCCACCTCCATCTCCTCCAGGGTATCCATGTGGCTACGCCGTGGTTCCTCCATGCACGCTGAACCTAGATGTTCACGCCGTACTCCTTCCATGTATGCCTCCTCATCACGGCGCCGGCAGCTGCGTTCAGCGCCCTCCCGTCGTACACCACGCGGCGGGGTAATGCCGAAGTCCTCCAGGTCTTCCTCGCCTTCGCCGACATCCCACTCCACGTCCCCTCTGGGGACCTCATCTCCGAGTCCACCATAACGCCCGCCAGCCATTGGGATTGAATCCTGGGCTGGTGCGGGGCTTCGGGGGCGTACCGGTGTCCGCGGTGGAGCACGGCGGTTGTGGTACTCCGCACTGAGCCACTCGTCACGCCAATCCTCACTGCCACTGCTGGGCGGCATACGCTCCTTGCGGCGGCCCGCGCTGTGATGAGAGGGGGCGCTGAGAGAGGGGGCACTGGTGCTGGGGCGATTCCTGGGGGCTCTGCCGGGAGCGTGGGCTCTGCCTGGACCTGGTCCAGGTCCCAGGCCGTCGTTCGACGAGCCGGACTCCAGGTGTGGCTGGTCGCTGCCGACGCTCCCACGGCCTTCCAGCTCGTCCAATCTTGGCTGCAGGCCGTTGATGACCTTGTTCAGCAGCCTGGTCTCGCCCCTGGCGATGTCCAGCTCCCTCTGGGCAGCGGTGGTGACCTTGGCGATCTTGACCATCTATGTCTTGGCGATGTGCAGCTCCTTCTGTGCGCCCGCGGCGCCCCTGGCGATGCGGATCATCTCGCCTTTGTCCGTGTCTACCTCACGCTCGAGGGTCTGGACCCTCCTGCGGAGGTGGACGATCCACTGCCAAGTGGCCTCCGGGTCACCCTCTTCTGGTGGGCCGTCGGGGTCCCCAGGGGGTCCTCCAGGATGGCCTCTGCCGGGTCCGCCTGGTCCAGGGGGTCCTCCCCCGCCCGGAAGTCCGCCTCTGGGGGGTCCACCTGGTGGGCGTCCTCCAGGGGGTCCTGATGGTCCTCCGCCAGGGGGTCCTGGCGGGCCTCCGCCGGGTCCCCTCGGTGGGTCGGAGGATGGGGGCTTCTCCGTGTAGCCGAAGTCCATGTCATCATCCTCGTCCATGTCGCCCCACCTAGCCGTCTCGGTCTCGCACTCGGTGGACTCCAAGCTCCGGTAGGGAAGAGGGAGATCCTCTCCCTCACCCTCGGGCTCCATGGGGACGTCTCGGCCTCCTCCGCCAGCCATTCCCCGGCGATGTCGGCTGTCTCGTCCGTGCCCATCGCTGGCGGTGAAGAAGGGGTCGCAATCGCGGGGGTGTCCGCCCGCTGGCCTCCGTGTCCTCTCGGGGGTCTTCCCCTTACCTCTCCTTCGTCGGTAGGCGGTGGGGCCACTGTCCCCACTGCTGCTTGTGTCGACCTCCTCCAGATCCAGCGTCATCCTTGGAGGAGGCGTCCCCTTCGAAGAGCTTTCGAAGGGTCTCAACTCGGGATCCTCCTGGGGGTGTCTCGCGCTGGAGCTTGGCCTCCGCTTCCTCCATTGCGGGGGCCGTGGCTGCGGCAGCTTGTCTTTCGGCCTCCTCCCGAGCACGGGTAGCCTCAGCCTCCCGAGCCCGCTGCAGCCGAGCCTTCTCCGCTTCTAACGCTGCCAGCTCCACCTCCGTCCTGGCCCTCTCCTCAGCGACCTTCCGTCGCGCAGCCTCGATGGCGCCCTTCCTGGCGGCGTCCGCTTGGGCCTTGGCCGTTGCTTCGGCGTGAGCCCTCGCCTCCGCCTCCTTCCTTGCCCTCTCTTTGGCAAGCGCCACTTCCAACGCTTTCACCTCGGCCTCCTTACAGGCAATGGCCTCCTGGGCCAGGCGGGCTTCCTTGGCGGCTGCCGCAACCTCACTCCTGACTCGGGCAGTCGCCGCCTCCCGGGCGGCTGCGGCCGTGAGCCCGGCCGCAATGGCCGCCACTGTCGAGGCGGGAAGGCCATGCCTCTGTCCCAATCTGCAGCCTCCTCCTGGGCGATGCCGACGGCGCCCTCCACGGCAGCGTTTTGCTGCGTGGCCCGTTGCCGGGCAACCCGAAGGTTGCAGGGCACCCCACAGGCACGCTCGCAGGCGCGGGCCACGTCCCTTTGGTCGGGAGCGACGCTACTGCTGGAGCTGGCCTGGTCGGCCGGCATCCTCCCACGGTGGGCCGGCTCCACGTCGCTGCTGGGGCCTGACTTCCTCAGGTGCAGCTGACGGGGCTTGGCCTTGGCCTTCTTGGCGACCTCGAGGAAGTCTCCAAGGGTGGTGTGGCCGGGATGGTGACCGCCACTGGCCCGTTGGGGGCTGGGGGCTGGGGTTCCGCCCTTGGTCTCGTTCTCCGCGGCTTGGGCGGCTTCGGCGGCCAGGGACTCCTGGTACTCCCGCCATTTCTTGTCCCGCTTCTTGTCCCCGGCGGATCGCTTCTCCTTCCCAGGAGACGCGCTGCTGCTGCTGCCCTGCAGCGTACGCCCGTTCCCCAGTTCTGGGAACTTCTTTTCGATCACGTCCCATATAGAGACGTTGATCGTGGCGCCCGACGGGTACTGGTTGGGGTTCTCTTCCTCATCAATCCAGTCGGGGCGCAGCCCTTCGCCGGGCCTGTCCAGGCGGGTCCAGACCCTCCAGCGCTTCTGGCGGAAGCGGTAGGCGTATCCTTCCACCCGCAGCCAGTCTTCCACTGCCTGCAGGCGGTCGTCGCCCATGACCTCGCGGAGCTCGAAGCTCCCGGGCATGCCGTTTTCGCACTGGGGATTGCTGTGGCGGTAGTGCTGCCCCCACACCAACCCACACAGTAGGCGCACCGCATGGGGGTGGGGCAGCGGCCACGTCTTGCCCGCCTCCTGCCAGTTCACCATCGGCGCTCGTTCCCCTCGATGGACTAGTCCTGGGGGTGGCTGTTGAAGCGGTTGTTGCGGTCCGCTCTATCTACAGGGCTGGGACCCAGACGCCCGAAGGTGGTTGTGGAGGTGGGTGATGCAGCTGGGAGTGAGGCCGGTACTGGTCACCCAAAGGAACTCGCCGATGTCGGAGTTCCGGTCGCTACACCTCCTTCACGGACTCGGCGCTGTTGCTGACGCTCGGGGCGATGCTCCGGGCGGCGCTGCGAAGCCCGTGGTGCTCGGGGTTCAGGTGGCTCCCAGTGGCACGCGAGGGATGGGTAACCCCGCAGCGGTGAAACGCTTTTGACGCGTTCCGGTGGGGGGCCTGGCCACGGGACGCTGCGGTGGACACGCACAAGCAAGCAGGCAGGCAAAGAACTGCGCTCACAGGGGCATCCTCATGCTCGTGTCATGTGACAAAGCATTTCAGGATCCTTGCCACTCCGAAACAAGGGAACAAAAGTATGTACAGCAACACATCAGGATATATACACATGGAGTTAAGACTGGACTGAAGTAAGGGCATCACAGGACAATAGACACTCAATCCCAACTCATATCCCAATTGCAGGTCCGACCCTCCCAGTGGCTGGCAGGGGCGGGGGCTCAAACACAACCCATGCCCTACTTAGTCCGGACCCAGAAACCCTGCCAATAGGGGAGGGTGTCCCGCCCAGCCACAGGCGAGTTCCTGGGAACCAAGAGGCTCCAAGGCCAACTGACAGTGGCTCCCCATGCTCCCTTAACAGCAGGTTCCAACTTCCTTTTTGAGCCAGAGATAAGGCCCCGCCATTATCCCCTAGGAGTTGGTGGCTGAAAGTGGGCTGTTTCAGCCCAAACTGATATTAGCTTGAAAAACTCCAAAATTGACCCCTTGTCTGGACCAGCCAGAGGTAGGGACGAGGCAACTGACCCTATGCCCTTTGAGTACCAACCCCCTGGAGCCCTCAGCAAACCTGGTTCCCTCTGAGGCCCGAGCATCAGGGCACCACGGGTTCACCATGTGGGGTCATGATGCCAAAATCACCAAAATTGGCGTCATTCCCACGGGTGATCAGCCCCACCAGGGCAAGGCCAACAGCTCAGAGGATAGGAGGCAGGACCTAGGACCTATTTCTAAGTGCACAACTGCGAATTGGGTCCGGGCTTTTTTGTGGGCATAGAAATATGGGGCCGCCAATTGACCACACGGGGGGCTGAAATTGGGGTCCCGAAAGGGGGTCATTTTGGCTGCTCAAAATGAGCCAAAACCGAAGGTGTCCCCGATAGTATATCTCCACGCCGGCTTGGAGGTCCCACCCGCCATTCCACACGCGATCCACCGGGAGTCCAGCAAAGACTCCCATGCGCTTGGCTCCCGAAGATCTTCATGCCACTCGGCGTGGTGACAATCCAAATTGGGTCCACAATTGCCAAAATGGCAAAATCGGCCGTCTCGGGCGACCGTCCAGGGTAGGAAACCTTGGCGATTTTGTCGCGCCATGCCTTGTTTCACGACCCTTGATATCCCCTCTGGTCCCATGCCTGGGTCATTGCTTGCTGTCACACTGGCTGCTTACTGTTCGCCGAGGGGATGAACACACGGATAGGGCAGAAAGCGGCATGCGGTGCAAAGGGAGGGATCATGGATCGCACCAAAAGTTGAATAACTTCGGATGGGCCGGAGGAGCAAATATGAAACTCAATAGTGTTCAACCCTAGGTCATATGCTACAATAATCGCCCCTCCGTTCTAGCTGGATCCTGTGCCCCACGGAGACATGGTAGTTCCAACATGGCATACAATGGCAAAAACTACGCAATTTGGCCAAAATGGCCCGCCCTCATGATTCCTTATCTCCATGGGCACGGCGAGGATCCTTTCAACCAAGGATGCTATAGACACATGGGGCCTAGGTCCCGATATATGCCGCTTGCCAACCCTCATGGTCGCCTCTAGCTCTTTTCCCCATTGGAGGGAGAGTGACACACAAATGGGGCAGAATGGCAACATACCCCAAATTGGGTGACTCAAAACTCTCCCTTCGAGAGGAGAGGCCACATGGGGAAACACCCCATTCGATGCGGGTTTATGTGCCCTCTCCGAATTGCCCTTACCCTTGGTCAACTGGCGCACGCAACCTCGGGGGTGAAATCAGGGGGAGAAGGGGTTTGTGGCCACTCTGGGCAAAACGGCCAAAATTCACCCAAAAGTGGTCACTCGAAAAATCGTATCTCCGTATTACAAGAGAAAGGAGCCTCGGGCTTTTGCATGGATGCAAACCGAAGCTTTGCTTCCCTTTTGCAACAAGGGTTGAGGTTCAAAGCATAACGGAAACATTTTTAACACCTCAATCCTTGAAGCAAACTATTTATGGGAAAAAGTGCATATATCGGCGATATTGTTATGTACATATCTTTGGGTCATTGAGGAACAAAAATATGAGCAAACACTTTTGGAGTAGGCCAATAGTAGGTGCTTTCAAATATGCCCACTATGGTCAAACCGTCTCCGCCCAGTCATGTCATTAGTGCTTGCATATGAGCGCGTGTGCAAAGAGGCAGTATGGCACGCGTGCTCAAAAGGCGACATTATGAAAATATAGAAGACAAGGTTGTAAAAATCAACCAGGCCATCCACGATGTTCCTCGTGGTCTCTACTTTACATATTGCATTTGTTCAAGGCTCAACTCCCCATAGGCTTCGAGTACGAGCCTCGAGGGATTCGCCATTTTGGCCTAATTTTCGACCAAAACTTGCCCTTTTTCGAAAAAAGAGTTTTGGTACGCATTGAATTGCGTGGAGCCATCGTTCAGTTGGCTCGAAAATCAAAAATGGCCTAGGGCTTTTGGTCTTGTGAGCATCGTGTTCGGTCGTTAACGTTCATGCTCACAAGGCCACAAAATTAGCGTTTTCGCACGCAAACGAATTGGGTTTGCGAAACCCATAGGCTGCCTCAAACATCCCTATTGCCCTCTTCCCTATTCAAAGTGATATGCCCATGTGAAAGGGGCACGGATGAAATGTATAAGGGGGGAATGTAGGGTTCCGTCCGAACTCATGGTCCTTGAGAACCATGAGTTCGAGTGATTGACGGAAAAGCTTGCGCGCTGATTTTCTCTCAGACGCAACGGCGAAAAATTCTGGTGAACACACCAGATGAAAGTACAAGAAAAACCCTCTAGATCTAGCCCTTGAGTTCCTTTAGAACCTCAAAGGTACTCGAGAAATATCCATCACAAAACTCGCCACGGAGAAGCGACGAAGGCGCGCGAGCAGGCAACAACAGGCGGTGATTTCACAACAATTAGAAATCGCGGTAGAAATCGGGTATTTCACCGATTTCTGACCGAAAATCGACGAAGACAATAAAATTACGGTAATTCTACATCGATTTAATGGTTAGAAATCACATTCCAGATCTCGCATATTAGAGAACAGGGATATCCCGCTGACAGCCGGTGTCAACGGCTTCTGCACGGGTGTGACGGCTCACAGGCCTCCGGGCCATGGGCCATGGGTTCTGGGTACCGCGTACATACGTAGTTCAGAGACCTGTGGGTCATCTTCAGTGGACGGTAGCGGTGCACTCCTCTCGGTTGAAGCTGAACTTGTGACGGGCTCGGTGTTGACTTCAAAGGCGGCTGGCCAGTCCACACGTTCCCCAGCAGAGGTATGGACTAGTGTTGGCGAAATGCAAGTGGAGCAGTTTTCCAAACATTTGACGGCCGCGGGGCCCTGTGTGCTTGCCGAATGATGGCTAGTTGCGGTGGTGTAGCCCGGCAGAATAGAGCTCCTTTCCGACGGTACCGTGGCTGTTTAAGTGTTCCAACGCGAAAGCTGCGGGCTTGGCGGTGAGCTGTAGGTGACTTCTCCTTGCTTGCTCCTGCAGTGGTACTTAGTGCAGTAATGGGTGGGAGGGCAGCAAAGGGGTTGCTAGTGAGGAACTGGCTGAACTCTGTGCATCGTCTGGGTCATCTGGCTTCGACAGCTTGGAACCCACAGTCTCCTGCTTTATTTTGTTGCTTCATATTGCGCGGTGCAGCATCGGCGCGTTCTCCAGTTCGGGTAAGATCGCGGCGTTGCACCGCTTTCAGGGCTTACGACCGGATAAGATTGTCGTTGTTTCATCACAGCTTGGTTGCGGCTTTGGACTGGCGGCGCTCAGCCTGGAGTATAGTGATGTAGTTGTTGGTGATGTAGCCTCTGTCAGACCATAGTCTTTGGTGTGAGCGGAGTCCCTACAATCAGATCCTCCTATGCAAGAAGGCGACAGTGAACACTGTCCGCTGCGCAGTTGCCTGCGGCACTGGCTGGTGTCATCTTGGACCTGAATTCCTTCCGTACACACCGTGAAGTCTCTGTCTTCTTCATCAGGTACACTCGGTACCACTTGGACTTTGCAGTCATATGCTGTGCACAAGGAGTGGGGAGTGTGACACGTGTTGTCCAGGAACAGTGCTGCCAGCGGCTTGAACTCTACAGGCACTCGCGGAAACTGCGGTAGGGACGAGAGGAGCCGGGACAACTCGTTTTCACGCAGCAAGAACTGCTGTAGCTGTATTTGAAGTGACACGCACGTCGTGAGGAGCTGCAGAACGTCGTCCTGCTGTTGGCGCATATGTCTCTGGCACTGCAGCAGTGCGCGGCATTATTGACAGGCGATCTGGCGTTATTGACAGGTGTTCTGGCGATCTGGTCCTGCAGCTGGAGTTTGCGATCAGCGGCTGCAGTTTTTTTGGACGTGCCCAGGTCCCTGCATTACAGAAGCTGCGAAATCTAAAAAAAATACACACTCAGAAAGAGACTTGAGTGTTCACTTTGTCGGTTGGTAAGTTTGAGGCGGGCAATGAGGCAGGGGTTCACCTCCGGCTGACAATGTGTTGAGGCGGCCCGTACTGTCCCACTATGGTAGCAGCCAACCCAGTCTCTTGGGGGCTTGCAAACAGCCCCGAAGGAACACTATTGCCCCCCGACCCCCCTACACCGTATATGACGGTGCATGTTTACACCTCTGCGTGTAAACTTGATTTCAGCATGCACGGTTACAAAAAGCAAAGTCTTGGCGTTGCTTGATCGGGGGGTGGGCAAAAACCCACGTCATAGGTAACCACATATCCCTGGGATTAACATAAGGGCATGCAAACACACACATGCGCTCAATGGACACATGGCAAACCCGGTTTCGGCGTGTTATATAGAGAGAGGTCCGTGTGTGCTGTGAAAATCAAAGTACACGCACAGATTTCTATACAAAATGCCACGTCGCTATCCAAGCCTGTCCGATTGGGTGTTGGGATAGAGGACCCAACAAGTGTTGTAGAAATCAAAGTCCACTCGCCGGGAACAGTACAGGAATATCAATACGTATACCCTCCTGTACATAGACACGTGCACCTGTATTCATCTCTTTCTTTAAATTGTTTCTTCTTCGCTCATTACAGGCCGGAATAGCCCACGCTAAATTCCTCAACAACATGGAAATTAGATACCCAGCCAGCATGAGGCCCCACGCAATGGCACTCACGCCTACCAACCCTGAACCCGGGAACGCATAGCAAACGGCGTCTGCTACACAATTGTACAATTGCTCTCGTTCTTGGTATTGGACGCGACCTCCATGATTGTATCCCTCTCCGTCTTGCTACTTTACCATTTTGCGAAAGCCAAACAACCCATGTCGAGTGTTCTAGTCGCGCATTCGCTCATGTATCGACGAACAGAATCAAATATGCTTATACTTACATTGTTACACTCATTGGTTGTTCTTATGAATGACTGAGGAGTGAAGGTAGACATTGTTTGCTTCGCAAACAGCTGTCGTAGATATAGGAAGTATGGCCATTGTTCTGTCACGGGTTGGCTACAAAGAAATTTCAATGTATTGTTTCAACCTCAGTGATCGCAACACAGGAGGTAGGCACTACCAAAATAGGCCGATAGAATTCATTGACATCATTTTCCAAAAAACACAACAACTACACATACAAACAATACCATTTGTGGATGAGGTCTCAAAGCAGCAACAACATTAGAAAAAGAGTCGAATGCAATTCTCGACGCAATCAAGAATAGGTAACAAAAAGATCGTTTAATTTGCAGTGCTTTGTTGCAGCTACTTTTGGTTAGGAGCAGAACACCTTGTTTTCTAGAAAGACAGCGGCTGTAATTGCTACGTTTGGGGCAACCCACAAGAAGGGGCTATCCAACATGGATTCAACTTCAAACCACAATATGTGATTACAATTTCACATAATCTAAGCTGTACAACTTGAGATCACCGGGCGGAAGCTTTGTAGAAAATATCGAAATGCTTTCCGTATGCCGTACAAAGCTGCCATTTTCTTTGTTCATAATAGTGGTGGCGGGTCAATTTCATCTGAGGGTCCATAGAGAGCTTGCAACATCACAAGCAATTAGGTGCTACGTTCACCAAAGCCCTAAAATGTTCATACCATGCTGCTTTGAACCTCATATTAAACATACCGTCCAGAAAAGATGAAAAAACTGACTCAATTACTCTATAGGGCATTTTGGTTAGTATACATGCCTCATGTGTAAGTAGAATATTGTTCGCTGTGCAGCAGCTATTGAAAAATACTCCGTGTAAAGTTGTCCGGGGGCAAAGAAGGAAAAGGGTGAATGCAAGTTAGAGAAAGGATGTATCGTGCTCTTCTTCGGGCAGCTAAGCTTGGCAGTTGAGTTCCTGTATGGAAGTCAACATGAGTTCTTACCCATTCTGCTACGGGTTCACCTCCATACTTCGCTCACGTCGTCGTTACATTCAAAACTTGATTTCTAATCATCTATCCACATTATGTATCCAAAGTCATCATGGAACCAGCTTCTCTATCACCCTGTCTGCTTGAAGGCCTGAAATCATCGACGCTGTGATTGATAGAAAGTTTTCAAAGGTTCGACAAACAACTCCCTATCAATCACAGCGTCTATGATTTCAGGCCTTCAAGGAGACAGGGTGATAGAGAAGCTGGTTCCATGATGACTTTGGATACACAATATGGATAGATGATTAGAAATCAAGTTTTGAATGCAACGACGACGTGAGCGAAGTATGGAGGTGAACTCGTAGCAGAATGGGTAAGAACTCATGTTGACTTCCATACAGGAACTCAACTGCCAAGCTTAGCTGCCCGAAGAAGAGCACGATACATCCTTTTTCTAACTTGCATTCACCCTCTTCCTTCTTTGCCCCCAGACAACTTTACACGGAGTATTTCTCAATGGCAGCGGCATAGCAAACAATATTCTACTTACACATGAGGCATGTCTACTAACCAAAATGCCCTATAGAGTAATTGAGTCATTTTTTTCATCTTTTCTGGACGGTATGTTTAATATGAGGTTCAAAGCAGCATGGTATGAACATTTTAGGGCTTTGGTGAACGTAGCACCTAATTGCTTGTGATGTTGCAAGCTCTCTATGGACCCTCAGATGAAATTGACCCGCCACCACTAAGATGAACAAAGAAAATGGCAGCTTTGTACGGCATACGGAAAGCATTTTGACATTTTCTACAAAGCTTCCGCCCGGTGATCTCAAGTTGTACAGCTTAGATTATGTGAAATTGTAATCACATATTGTGGTTTGAGTTTGAATCCATGTTGGATAGCCCCTTCTTGTGGGTTGCCCCAAACGTAGCAATTACAGCCGCTGTCTATCTAGAAAACAAGGTGTTCTGCTCCTAACCAAAAGTAGCTGCAACAAAGCACTGCAAATTAAACGATCTTTTTGTTACCTATTCTTGATTGCGTCGAGAATTGCATTCGACTCTTTTTCTAATGTTGTTGCTGCTTTGAGACCTCATCCACAAATGGTATTGTTTGTATGTGTAGTTGTTGTGTTTTTTGGAAAATGTTGTCAATGAATTCTATCGGCCTATTTTGGTAGTGCCTACCTCCTGTGTTGCGATCACTGAGGTTGAAACAATACATTGAAATTTCTTTGTAGCCAACCCGTGACAGAACAATGGCCATGTTTCCTATATCTACGACAGCTGTTTGCGAAGCAAACAATGTCTACCTTCACTCCTCAGTCTTTCATAAGAACAACCAATGAGTGTAACAATGTAAGTTTAAGCATATTTCATTCTGTTCGTCGATACATGAGCAAATGCGTGACTAGAACACTCGAAATGGCTTGTTTGGCTTTCGCAAAATGGTAAAGTAGCAAGACAGAGAGGGAAACAAACATGGAGGTGGCGTCCAATACCAAGAACGAGAGCAATTGTACAATTGTGTAGCAGACGCCGTTCGCTATGCGTTCCCGGGTTCAGGGTGAGTAGGCGTGAGTGCAATTGCGTGGGGCCGCATGCTGGCTGGGTATCATATTTCCATGTTGTTGAGGAGTTTAGCGTGGGCTATTCCTGCCTGTAATGAGAGGAGAAGAAACAATATACAGAAAGAGATGAATGCAAGTGCACGTGTCTATTAAAGAAGGTCCCTACCAGGACCGGCCCCTGCTGTACCCCTTCCACCATATCCCGTCACTCCTAGGGTCTTGCTTCTCACCAGGGTCTGCATGATCTTGCCCTATCCTGCTCAATTTCCAACAAAAAATAGAAAAATAGGCTCCTTCACACAAAGCCCTTGCAATAACCCACTCCCAAGTACAATCCAAATCCAATCAATCCATACTGAGGGCTTCCTTTCAATACGCCGGTTGTCTCACGGTGCACTCGGATACATGGGCGGTGGGCATGTACAAGAATTGGACCAAAGAGGAAGCCCTGAAATTGGCATATGAACACATATCAAGTAAAGTTAGGGAAAGATGGGAACATACACAATCACAGCCATAGACCCCTCATTCCCCGGACTCAGGACCTTCCCTTGACTCGCCAACATGATGCCCTGAACCAAGTCAAATAAGATGGCTAAATGCCATGTGTCAAACGTCACTACACAAACCCCAAAAGTGTGTTCCCTCCCAAGCCTCCAAATCCTAGCCCAACAGGGGAGGTGGCGTGTCATGGCCTAGAGTAGCACTCAGGACTATGCCCTACCCTGACATAACCTTGGTTGGACTTGGAGTCGATTGGGCTTGGAGAACTGCCCCATGAAGATGACCTCATGACCTCGCAAAATCAGGGGAATCACACCATAGTGCCCAAAATTTAATTATATACTCAAAAATGCATACGGCAAATAATCAAATGCTCCATGCATGTGTCAAACCGGAGAAAAATATACAAGGGTCATATAGACCAAAGGTCCATGCCCAAGAATATTCCATCATTCGCTCTGAAACCCCTCCGGTTATGTACATGACATGCTTCACAAGTAAACTCATGAATTTGAGACCTAATTTCGTGAGGCCTCGTGTGCCAAGCAAAAGTGACCACGTGATTGGGCATATGGTGAGGTACAACACTGAAGCATATGCCAACATATAAGCAACATACCATAGTTCACGGATCTCTAGGCACTTTACTGTTAGCCGACCAGTTGAGCACATAAAATACAAAAATGAGCATCAAATGAGGTCAAAAACATGCAAATAATGCCAAGTTCAAGAGAATTACAATAGTATATAACTTCGCTCACCCATGGTATCAACACATCATTCAAAACACGATTGCTTGGAACCATTTGCGAACAATCCCCCCACTTGGATCCCCACATGGACGCATAGGGACACCTTCGAACCTCCTCCCAACACGCACCACGAAAATGGGAAAATTGATATTGGCGCTTGTGGGTCGCTCCGTAAGCCCTCCCACATGCACTAGATGAGCGGTAGACTTAATCTAGCGCTATGGAGCTCACCATTGTGACATGGGCGAAGCCCTTGCCACGTCTGACTTCATATATCTTCCTACAAACGGAGATATATAACATGGGCGTGAGCATATCGAAGCACATACCATGCATATAACACATACCCTCAAAATGTGGCTTCCATGGTATGCCATGCCCCTCCATGGACATAACTACACGTTAAAAATACGTAGGAACCCAAGGAAAGTATCTATGCAACCCCAACACTAATGCGGTACACTCGAAAGTCGCAGTAAAATATTCGGTTGCACTGTCCAAGAGTTATATATCACTTCCTACCCTCTTGACCATTATCCCTTGCTACACCGGGCATGTGTACACACCAAAGGCGTTTGATGCTTCCTAAATTAAGTTGAGACCAAGGCGGTTCCAACCTGATTCTCGAAATTGGTATTCCTCGCCGTGACCCAGAGATATGACCTTTCAAAGTGGCCTCACGAATCACTTTTGTTTCGACTATATCTCCAAGAAAAATGAAGAAGATAACAAAAGGAAGGTTGATTGTTGATCGGGGAAAAATGTAGGACCACTCGAGATTCATCAGATCAAGTGCGGCGATCTCGTAGTCGAAAATCCTATTCTGAAAGTCTGAAAAAATCGGATCAATTTTGCGAGTGTATAACATGAAAATTGCGGAAGCAACGAACCCTTTACTGATGAAATCTGACCCTTCATCGGGGTTTCGGCCAAAATATCTGTAAATAACAGTCAACCAATCGGTTACTGCACAATCGCGAGCCACCTGACAGTCGCCGATACATTGACAATCAGAACGGGAGGCTGAAAAATCACGGAAACATTATGATAAAAAAACCCTGTTGTTTCCTGGTATTCTGATATATAAATCTCAGCCGGCGGCGCCTCGGTATTGCATACCAACCGCTCATAGCTGGAATGGCCAAATGTATCACACTATCACATCAGGTTAGGTCAGGTGGATGGGAGAGTATGATATCAGCCAATGGCGGCTTGCCGGCACATAGATACACACCCCAAGTGACCCAAAGATGGCCACGGGGGTTCGAACCGGCTTCACCCCCCTTCTCAGAGCGTTGTTTCCGCTCGGAAGTCATTGAAGAGAGGACGGGAGGACCCCAATGGGCTCCACACCCCTCCCCATGTCCAAAGGACACATGGAGGCCCCACACACGTCGTAGGCGTCCCCCATGCCCCAAGGGAAAGGTGAAGACACTCATAATCGGTGCCCTACGCCATATCCGGTCTCCTCTTGATCTACAACATGGACCAAGGCGATCAGAGATAGAGAAACGTAGTCGGTCGACCTAAATAAATATACCACAATGAAATATATATGTGGAGATCGAGTGAAGAGGGTATATGGCCAATCAAGGCCCAAAAATCCCCGGATGAACGCCCTCACCCGTCTCCCAAGCACAAAAACAAACAAAAATGCCAAGGGGGATCCATTACAGTGCTACTGCAGCCACCAAATGCACCAACACGTCCTTGACATCCAAAGAAATGTTCTTATTCTTCAGATACTTCATCCAGACCGTGGTGTACCTCGGCCCAAAGCTGCTCGGAGGCTCCCACGAATCCCTGAATGCGGCGAATCCCTTCCAACAGAACTTGTAAAGCCTCCCCCCAGGCGTCCCCGGGTCCGGGTTGTCCGTCAGGATCCTCTCGGCGGTGAAGTCGTCGTCCTCACCCTCGTCGTCGGAGTCCAGATCTCCGGCTGTGAACTCCAAGGTGACGGGACGTCCGCTGGGGTCTGGTGCTCGGGGACGAAGCTGGGTATGGTCGCGGTCCAGGATCTTGTTATCCCCCACACGAACCGCATACACATCCTGCCCGACCTTCCGCACGATTACCCCCGGCACATACCAAGACGCCTGCCGATGCCTGTACAGGACATCCTTGTGGTGCCGCTCCACCCATACGGTGTCTTGGAGAGCATATTTCCGGACTTTTCCCTGCTTGAAGTACTTGGCCCTCTTCTCATGCTTGTCCTGAAGTGCCTTGCACACCTTGGCCGCCGTATCGTCTGCCTCAGCCATCATAGCGTTCACCTCCCGGGCCACCTTGCCATGGTTCAACCACGGGAGAGTGCATGACACTCGATCCCGTAGGAACAGGATACGATGGGGCGACAGTCCAGTGGGCCCCGGAAGGTCATGGTACGCCTGGAGTACTCTCCACAGCAAATTATACCAGTTCCGGCCAGGTTTGTCAATGTGCAGCTGGCGGAACGTTTCGAACATCTGCCTCCCGTCCACCTCAGCCCGGCCATTTGACCGGCTGTGGTACGCCACGGTCTGGGCGTGCCGAATCCCCATATGCTTGCACATCGTCTTGAACCACGTCCCCAAAAATTGACTGCCCCGATCGCTGCAGATGACAGCTGGGACATCAAAAATCGTCAGCCAATGCCTGATCATGGCGTTGGCGACGGTCTTGGCCTGCAGACCCACTCCATGCTTGTCCTTCTTGTCCCTCTTCTTGGACTTCTTGCCAGGGACCGCCACGATATACCCGCTGTGCCTATCCGCCGCCAGGATGACACAGTCGTAGGTCTCTCCTTCCACGGTGACCTCAGGCATGGCGAATACATCCATGGCCACGGACCGCATAGGGGCCTCCAGTATAGCCGTGTACACCGGGTTGCCAGCCGTGGAATGGTTGGGGCTCTTCCTGGCCCGACACACGGCGCAGTCGCTGCAGTACTTGTCCAGGATGGCGTAGTACCCAGGAGGGAACTTGAAGCGCCACTCCAGGTCCTGCTGCATCTTGTCCCGACCAGGATGCATGAGCTGGGCGTTATGCCAGTGGTCAATGAGCTCCTCCATTCGTTTCTCAGGGAAAAATAGCTTGTCCTTGAGGAACAGTTTATCCCCATCCTCGGTCAAGCCCTCAGGCCATTCGTCGTCCGACGGGGCGCTCACGGCATTCCAGTACTTGCTCCAGTGGTCGGATGCCGCATAGTCATCCGACCAGTCCTCCGTGAGCACCGACCTGACTAGCTCTACAGGGGCCACCATCCATTGCTCGAGGGTTTCCTCTCGAATAGCTTGGACTCGGGCGCCCCGGAACTTGGCCAGGTCCGCACGGTTAGCCATCACCACAAAACACTTGACCCCCTCTTGCTCCATGGCCTTCTCCATCTCTCTGATGCGTTTGGCCTCCTCAGTCTCCTCGGCGTCCCCATGGCTGGATATGTCCATCCAGGCCTTGCCCGCGGGGTAGGCCCATCAACTGAGGCAATCCGCCACGGTGTTGTCCTTCCCCGGAACGTACACGACGCTGAGGTCGAACTTGGCGAACGTGTCATGCCATCGGGCCCTCCTGGCCGCCGGTCCCGAGGGGGTGTCGACGTGCTCCTTGTGCCAGCTCTGAAAGGACTGATGGTCCGTGCAAACTACCACCGGTTGCAATCCGATGTGGCCAGACCACTTCCTGAGCGCACAAACAATGGCGTACGTCTCCTTCTCCCTCGCGGTCCAGGTTCGACGTTGGCCCTCGGCCAGGATCCGGCTCCAAAACGCCAGGGGTACGTGCGACACGTCGTCCCGGACCTGCTGGAGGACTGCGCCTACAGCATAGTCCGAGGCGTCCGTCCGTAGCACGAATCCCTTGTCTGGGTCCACCAGGAATAGCCCCAGCTGCCCCAGGAGTCGCTCCTTCAGGCGGCTGAACGCATCTTCAGCCTCAGGGGTCCAGGCAAGCTTCTTCTTGCTGCCCTTCCGGCCATCGAACTTGCCCACCTGCAGCATCTTGTGCAGCGGCCCCGACAGTTCTGCATACATCCGGACATAGCCCGAATAGTAATTGCAGAATCCCATGAAGGATCGGAGTTCGCTGATGGTCTGGGCCTTTTCCCAGTGGTGCAGGGACGCCAGCTTCCCAGGCATGGGACGGCATTGCCCGTGACCAACCACGTGACCCGCGAACACCACTTCCTTCACGAAGAGTGAGGCTTTGGTGGGCTTGCACACCATGTTGTGCTTGTCCAGCTCGCTGAGCACTCGGCGCAGATCCTTCTCATGCGCTTCGATCAGCTCGTCCTCAGTCATGTCCTCCGTGCCGGACCCGATGATGATGTCATCCACAAAGGGGTCTGCACAGTCCCGGACAGGACCAAGTAGGTCCTCCATCATGCGCTGGAAAGCGGCGTTGCCATTCTTGGCGCCCATAGGCACCACGTTCCAATGCATGGGCCCCAGCGGCGTTGACATCGCTGTGCAGGGCCTGGAGTCCGGGTGTAGCGGCATCTGGTGATAGCCGTGTTTCAGGTCCAACACCGTGAAGATCCGCTTTTTCTGTTGTTTTTGGAGGATGGTGTCGATCAGGGGAAGTGAGTACGAGTCGTGCTCGGTTTGCTCGTTCAAACCCCTGTAATCCACCACCAATCTCCACTCGCCCTTCTCCTTCTTGGGCACGATAAAGGCTGGGCTGGCCCACTCACTATCAGAGGGTTCAATCCAGCTCCGCTCAATGAACTCGGCCAACAACTTCTTCATGGCCTCGGCCCGATCGCCCTGAAGTTGGTACTCCCGATGACGATAGATCTTGGGGTTCGTCTGCAGCTTGATCTTCGCTGTGCCAAACCTCCCACGATCTGGAGGGTTCTTGTTGGCGACGCCACTGAATAGCCGCGGATAGGCATTGATCAGCCTCTCCCTCAGCTCGGCGACCTTCGGGTTCTCCTGGGCCTCTTCAGCCGCTTGCTTCGGTATCGATACAACCGACCGCACTGCGGTATAGGCCTCTTCCGGGTCCGAGTCCGACTTCTCCTCGTCCGATATGCCGTCTTCATCGTCGTGGGCAGCTCTTCCCACCGATAATCTTCGGAAGGTTGCGGCATCGGCCTGGTTCTTGTCGCTACCGGCCCCTACTCTTGGAAAATCCTATGTCGGCGGGTCCGACCCAACCAGACCATCATATTGTTCCGCGACGTGATCCATGACCCTCGCCACGAACTCATCCTTCTCGTACTTGCCGGTGACCAACTTCTTGTCATCCCACTAATGCGGAGATGTGACCATGTCCCGCCCCTTCTTGGCTGCCACACGGTCCTGCATCCCCATCCGCATGTAGTTGACGACGTGGTCGATCTCGGAGTGGGACAGGATGTCAATGCCATCAATTGGCTGCTCCGTCCCCTCCTTGGGGTCAAACATGACCCGCATGGGCACCAGCTCAACCCTACGGATGAGTAAAGAAGGTCCCTACCAGGACCGGCCCCCGCTGTGCCCCTTCCGCCTGTAATCCCCGCTGACTTGCTCCGGATCAATGCTTGCATTTATCAAAATCCAGGGTCCAAAACCAAAAATATAGAAAATAGAAAATACAATCCTCCTTCAACCCTGAATGGCAACCAGATCCCACAAGTATGGCAATAACCCAATTCACAATCCAAATCAGGCTGCGGGCTTTCGTTCAGCACACCGGTATTCCCACGGTGGCGGGCATGTACAAGAAATGCACCAAGGAAGAAAGCCCTGAAATTGGCATATGAACACATATGAAGCAAAGTTGGGGAGAGATGGAAACTTGCACAATCACAGCCATAGACCCATCATTCCCTGGACTCAAGACCTTCCCTTGACTCACCAACATGATGCCCTGAACCCAGTCCAATAAGATGGCTAAATCCCATAAGTCAAAAGTCAATACACAAACCCCAAAAATGTGTTCACTCCAAAGCCTCTAAATCCTAGCCCAATAGGGGGGGTGGCGTGTCATGGCCTAGAGTGGCACTCAGGACCATGCCCTACCCTGACATAACCTTGGTTGGACTTGGAGTTGAATGGGCTTAGAGAAATGACTTATGAGTTTGAACTCATAACATGTCAAAAAACTGCCAATTCACACCATATTGGCCATATATCAAAAAAATGCTCAAAATTGAAGTTACTACATATCCGAAGGCTCCAAGCATGCATGGAATCGAAGTCTACTTTTCATGGAGGATAGAGACCAAAGGCCAATGCCCATGTACATCCCCATTTTACCCTCGAAACCCTTTCGGATATGGGCGCCACGCACTGCCCAAGTCAGCCCATGATCTTGAGACCAATTCTTGAAATCCTTCGTGCGCCAAGCCAAATAGAGTTCATGATCCGGCATATGGTGGTGTTCAACTCCAAAGCATATGCCAACATATGAACAACATACCATGGTTCGACTTCCCATAGGCTTCTTGCTGTTAGCTGACCACGTGAGTACACAAAACGCAAAAAATTGAGGTCAAAAACATGAAAATATGACCAAATACAAAGTTGTCATGATAGTATATCTCTACGCTCACCCATGATATCCGCTCATGATTCAATACACAAATGATTGAGACCATTTGCGAACTATTCCCCCACTTGGATCCCCAATCGGTCGCATGGAGATACCTTCGCCACTAATATCTACATGCCCCATGAAAATGGGAGTGCACCCATGGATCTCTTTGTCAAACATACCATGAGCAATACATACGCGGTAGACTTGGTCTAGCGCTTTGAATCCCACAATTGGGACATGGGCAAGGCCCTTGTCACGTATGGCTCCTCATCTCTTCGGCCACACGAAGATATATAACATGGGCGTGAGCATATCAAGACACATATCATACATATAAAATATACCCTCAAAAGTGGCTCCCACCATGATATGCCATGTCCCTCCATTGGCATAACTTCACGTTAAAAATACGTAGGAACCCAAGGAAAGTTGCTATGCAACCCCAACACCCATGCGGCACACTCGAAAGTCGCATTAAAATATTCGGTTGCACGGTCCAAGAGTTATATATCACTTTATACCCTCTTGACCCTTTTCCCTTGCTACACCGGGCATGTGTGCGCACCAAAGGCGTTTGATGCTTCCTAAATTAAGTTGAGACCAAGGCAGTTCCAACCCAACCTTCCTTATTCTCATTCCTCACACTCGCGCGTAGATATGGCTCTTCAAAGTGATCCCACGATTCGATTTTGTTTCCCTTATATCTCCAAGTCAAATGGGTGGCAAGTATAAGGGAAACCTGATTCGGGCATAGGGGAAGGAGTATGACCACTCGAAGAAGTCCAAATCAAGTGCGGCGATGTCGAAGTCGAAAATCCGATTTCGACATCACGAAAAATTCCGATTAAATTTTCGAATGCTTATTTAGAAAATTGCGGAAGCAACGAACCCTTTACAGATGAAATCTGACCCTTCAGAAACGTTTCCGCCAAAATATCTGGAAATAACAGTTAACCAATCGGTTAACGCAAAATCGCGAGCCAACTGACAGTCGCCGATACATTGACTATCAGAACGAAAGGGTGAAAAATTACGGAAACATTATGATAATAAAACCCTGTTGATTCCTGATATTCTGCTATATAAATCTCCGCTGGCGGTGCCTCGGTTCTGAATATGGCCGCTCATAGCCGGAATGGCCAAACCTATCACACTATCACATCAGGTTAGGTCAGGTGGATGGGAGAGTATGATATCAGCCAATGGCGGCTTGCCGGCACATAGATACACACCCCAAGTGACCCCAAGATGGCCACGGGGGTCCGAACCGGCTTCACCCCCCTTCTCAGAGCGTTGTATCCGCTCGGAAACCAATGAAGAGAGGACGGGAGGACCCCAATGGGCTCCCAAACCCCCCTCCATGTCCCAAGGACACATGGAGGCCCCACACACGTCGTAGGCGTCCCCCATGCCCCAAGGGAGGGGTGAGGACACTGATAATCAGCGCCCTACGCCATATCCGGTCTCCTCTTGATCTACAACATGGACCAAGGGGATCAAAGATAGAAAATCGTCGTCGGTCGACCTAAATAAGTATACCACAATGCAATATATATGTGGAGATCGAGTGAAGGGGGTATATGGCCGGTCAAGGCCGAAAAATCCCCGGATGAACGCCCTCACTTGTCTCCCCATTCACAGAAACAAACAAAATGCCAAGGGGGGGATCCATTACGGTGCTACAGCAGCCACCAAATGGACCAATACGTCCTTGACATCCAAAGAAATACCCTTTTTCCTTAGGTAGTCCATCCAGACCGTGGTATACCTCGGCACGAAACTGTTCGGAGGCTCCCACGAGTCCCTGGATGCGGCGAATCCCTTCCAACGGACTTTGTAAAGCCTCCCCCCAGGCGTCCCCGGGTCCGGCTTGTCCGCCAGGATCTTCTCCGCGGTGAAATCGTCGTCCTCACCCTCATCGTCCGAGTCCACATCGCCGGCCGTGAACTCGAAGGTGACAGGACGTCCGCTGGGGTCTGGTGCTCGGGGACGAAGCTGGGTATGGTCGCGGTCCAGGACCTTGTTATCTCCCACACGAACCGCATACACGTCCTGCCCGACCTTCCGCACGATTACCCCCGGCACATACCAAGATGCCTGCCGATGCCTGGACAGGACATCCTTGTGGTGCCGCTCCACCCACACGGTGTCTTGAAGAGCATACTTCTGGACTTTTCCTTGCTTGAAGTACTTGGCCCTCTTGTCATGCTCGTCCTGAAGTGCCTTACACACTTTGGCCGCCGTGTCGTCCGCCTCAGCCATCATGGCATTCACCTCCCGGGCCACCTTGCCATGGTTCATCCACGGGAGAGTGCGTGACACTCGATCCCGTAGGAACAGGATGCGATGGGGCGATAGTCCAGTGGGTCCCGGAAGGTCGTGATACGCCTGGAGCACTCTCCACAGCGAGTTATACCAGTTCCGGCCCGGTTCGTCAATGTGCAGCTGGCGGAACTTCTCGAACATCTGCCGCCCGGCCACTTCAGCACGGCCATTCGACCGGCTGTGGTACGCCACGGTCTTGGCATGCCGAATCCCCATGTGCTTGCACATCGTCTTGAACCACGTCCCCACGAATTGACTGCCCCGATCGCTGCAGATGACAGCTGGGACATCGAAAATCGTCAGCCAATGCCTGATCATGGCATTAGCGACGGTCTTGGCCTGCAGCCCCACTCCATGCTTGTCCTTCTTGTCCTTCTTCTTGGACTTCTTGCCCGGGACTGCCACGATATACCCGCTGTGCCTGTCCACCGCTAGGATGACACAATCATATGTCTCTCCTTCCACGGTAACCTCCGGCATGGCGAACACATCCATGGCCACGGACCGCATAGGGGCCTCCGGTATAGCCGTATACACCGGGTTGCCCGCTGTGGAGTGGTTGGGGCTTTTCCTGGCCCGACACACGGCACAGTCGCTGCAGTACCTGTCCAGGATGGCGTAGTACCCCGGAGGGAACTTGAAACGCCACTCCAGGTCCTGCTGCATCTTGTCTCGGCCCGGATGCATGAGCTGGGCGTTGTGCCAATGGTCAATGAGCTGCTCCACTCGGTTCTCGGGCACCAGCAGCTTGTCCTTGAGGAACAACTTGTCGCCATCCTCGGTCAAGCCCTCAGGCCATTCGTCGTCCGACGGGGCGCTCACGGCATTCCAGTACTTGCCCCAGTGCTCGGATGCGGCGTAGTCATCCGACCAGTCCTCTGTGAGCACCGACCTGACTAGCTCTACAGGGGCCACCATCCATTGCTCGAGGGTCTCCTCTCGAATAGCTTGGACGCGGGCACCCCGGAACTTGGCCAGGTCCGTACAGTTTGCCATCACCACAAAGCACTTGACCCCTTCTTGCTCCATGACCTTCTCCATCTCGATGATGCGCTTGGCCTCCTCGGTCTCCTCGGTGTCGCCATGGCTGGATATGTCCATCCACGCCTTGCCCGCGGGGTAGGCCCAGCGACTGAGGCAATCTGCCACAGTGTTCTCCTTCCCCGGGATATACACGACGCTGAGGTCGAACTTGGCGAACGTCTCGTGCCATCGGGCCCTCCTAGCCGCTGGTCCTGAGGGGTGTCAACATGCTCCTTGTGCCAGCTCTGTAGGGACTGGTGGTCCGTGCAAACCACCACCGGCTGCAGTCCGATGTGGTCAGACCACTTCCTGAGCGCACATACAATGGCGTATGTCTCCTTCTCCCTCGCGGTCCATGTTCGGCGTTGGCCCTCGGCCAGGATCCTGCTCCAAAACGCCACGGGAACATGAGTCCCGTCGTCCCGGACTTGCTCGAGGACTGCCCCCACGGCATAGTCCGAGGTGTCTGTCCGTAGCACCAATCCCTTGTCCGGGTCCACCAGGAACAACCCCAACTGCCCCAGGAGTCGCTCCTTCAGGCGGTTGAACGCATCCTCAGCCTCAGGGGTCCAGGCAAGCTTCTTCTTGCTCCCCTTCCGGCCATCGAACTTGCCCACTTGCAGCATCTTGTGCAGCGGCCCCGACAGTTCTGCATACATCCGGACATAGCCCGAATAGTAGTTGCAGAACCCCATGAAGGACCGGAGTTCGCTGATGGTCTGGGGCTTCTCCCAGTGGTGCAGGGACGCCAGCTTCCCAGGCATGGGACGGCGTTGCCCGTGACCAACCACGTGACCCGCGAACTCCACTTCCTTCACGAATAGTGAGGCTTTGGTGGGCTTGCACACCATGTTGTGTTTGTCCAACTCGCTGAGCACTCGGCGCAGATCCTTCTCATGCGCGTCGATGAGCTCGTCCTCAGTCATGTTCTCCGTGCCGGACCCGATGATGATGTCATCCACGAAGGGATCGGCACAGTCCCGGACAGGACCGAGTAGGTCCTCCATCATGCGCTGGAAAACGGCGTTGCCATTCTTGGCACCCATAGGCACCACTTTCCACTGCATGGGCCCAAGCGGCGTCGACATCGCTGTGCAGGGCCTGGAGTCCGGGTGTAGCGGCATCTGGTGGTAACCGTGTTTCAGGTCCAACACCGTGAAGATCCGCTTTTTCTGTTGCTTTTGGAGGATGGAGTCGATCAGGGGGAGCGAGTACGAGTCGTGCTCGGTCTGCTCGTTCAAACCTCTGTAATCAACCACCAACCTCCACTCGCCCTTCTCCTTCTTGGGTACGATGAAGGCTGGGCTGGCCCATTCACTGTCGGAGGGTTCGATCCATCCCCGCTCAATGAACTCGGCCAGCAGCTTCTTCATGGCCTCGGCCCGATCGCCCTGAAGTTGGTACTCCCGATGACGATAGATCTTCGGGTTCGGTTTCAGCTTGATCTTCGCCGTACCAAACCTCCCACGATCTGGAGGGTTCTTGTTGGCGACGCCACTGAATAGCCGTGGATAGGCCTTGATCAGCCTCTCCTTCAGCTCGGCAACCTTCGGGTTCTCCTGAGCCTCTTCAGCCGCTTGCTTCGGTATAGACACAACCGAACGCACTGCGGTATAGGCCTCTTCTGGGTCCGATTCCGACTTCTCCTCGTCCGATATGCCGTCTTCATCGTCGTGGGGAGCTCTTCCCACCGATAATCTTCGGAAATTTGCGGCCTCGGGCTGGTGACTGTCGCTATCGGTACCCATTCTTGGGAAATCCCATGTTGGTGGGTCCGACCCAACCGGACCATCGTATTGGTCCGCGATGTGATCCATGACCCTCGCCACGAACTCGTCCTTCTCGTACTTGCCGGTGACCAACATCTTGTCATCCCACCAAAGCGGAGATGCGACCATGGCCCGCCTTTTCTTGGCTGCCACACGGTCGTGCATCTCCATTCGCATGTAGTTGACGACGTCGTCGATCCCGGCGTGGGACAGGACGTCAATGCCATCAATTGGCTGATCCGTCCCCTCCTTGGGCTCAAACATGACCTTCATGGGCACCGCCTCCACCCTACGGATGAATGCTTCATCACCCGTGGGCTGGGCTTGCGCCCCATCCACCAGGAAAGCCTTGGTACCCCACGCTTGACCAGGGGAGGGCATTGATACACCCTTGGCGTCGATGAACAACTCCTCCTCTGGCCCGAATGACATCTCGTTCAGGGTGATGGAGTCCAGCGTCGACTTGAGACCCTCCAGCGGACATGGGGTGGAACCTATGCCGGTTATAACCAGGATCCCCTTCGCCCTATCCGCGATGATCTTCTCCACCGTACGTCTGGTGATATCCAGGGAGCCATGCCAATACATGGGTCCCCACTCCTTCAAACCCCAATGCCTATGCCAGGCTGAGTCTCCTCGATGCCAATGCCTCCTACACTTCCGCAGAAGTGGGGCATCCCGGGAAGCGAAGACGTCCGTCTCGGGCGCTTCGGCTCCCAGCGTCTGGATCATCCTGTCGTACACCTGCGGCGCCATTCCATACTCCGTGAGCTGAACTCCACGGTCTCCTCTGGACTTGGCACCCACAGCTTGCACCGCTCGGACGATCCGATCCTCTTCCTCAGCATTCCATTGGGATGACCCGCACGCATAATCCGTGGACAGCCATGTGAGGCATTCGTCGTCCTCCCGGACCAGCGTTGCGCGATGGGGAAGGGCTCCAATGGCGTTGGCCACCATGAAGTCATACCCCATGATCATATCCCAATCAGTAATGTCGGCCACGTAGAAGTTCCCGGATAGAGTGCTTCTCTTCGCCTGATCAGGGCGGTTCAAGCGCTCATGTTCCCAGAATTCCATACTGATAGTGGCCTCATGGGTGCCACCACCCATGATCTCTCCATTGGCGACCTTCAGGCGGACCGGTCTCCGGCTGGGCTGCAGGAATTCCTCCTTGAACAACCCTCTCCGGACCAGACTCACCTGAGCACCCGTATCCACCAACACATCCACCACCTTCTCCTCTCGTCCGCACCGTACTCGCACTTTCAAGTGCAACTGCCGCTCGTCGCCATGAGGTGTATGGACGACTCTCACGGCATGCAACTCTAGCACGTCCGGGTGCATCAGGACTTCAAGGGTATGGTCACGGATGATGTAGATCTTGGGTTGGTCCTGCCCGTCCACGGGGCTCTCCGTGGTCGCTCCTTCCTTCTTGCCATGTCCCGTACCCACATGTACTTCCCTTGGCAGGGCGCTCCAGGGGTTGGGAGTGGCGAAACTCAGTGGTTTTGGCTCTTCCGGAGCCTTCTTCGGCACCCGATGTGCCTTCGCCTTCTCAGGGATTCCACTGATTTTCGGAGGAGAGACCTCCGAGGTCCCACTCCCGTGGGGGCTCCTCTAGACTTGGCTTCCCGCAGCCCCTTCCGGCTGCGATCCGCCAGGACTTTGTCCTCCACTTTGCTGGGCTTTGAGTTCCGCCAACGTCCTCAACATGTCCTCAGCAACTTCCTCGATCGACCTCACTCGTCGGTCTTGGCCAGGTCCACCACCATAGCCTCTTCCTCCGCCTTTTCCTTGGCCTTTGCCTTGGCCTTTTCCCCCGTCTCCGCCCTTCGCCTTCCAGTCGGAAATCCGCTGCTCCTTGGGCTTCTTCTCGGGGTGAGCGGCGAAGTAGGCCTTCTTGTCCGCCTCATACACCTTGCACTGACGGTGGTCGTGTGCATGGTTGTGTCCCTTGCCATAACAGACCCAGCACCCATCGTGCTGAGACCTGTACTCTCGGAACGAGAGCGGTGGGTTCCCGATCCTCCTTGGTCCTTCTCTGTTCTTCCTGGGTCCCACCTGGCTCCATCTGGACCGATCCTGCCCATGGTTCTTCACGTTGTGCGCCACGAACGCGAAGAAATGGGCCTCCTCGTGATCCTCCCGGGACCAGTGGTCTTGGCCACTTCCACTTCCATCCTCCGCGGAGTTGGCCGTGTCCTCCTGGATCTCCCGATGATGGCGGTCGTCTCGGTGTCCTCGTTGTCCATGACCATGCCGATCCTGCACGTGGGCCTCGTTCTTCGCATTGAGCTTCAACTCCACCGTGATGTACTTCACGATCTCGTCCAGGCTCATGCGAGCGAAGATGACTTGCATCTTCAGCGGCTCCCCGCGCCTCCACTCCACGTTGTTGAGGCGCAGCAACCTTTGCCCCATGGAGTCCCCGAATACCTCCACGTACACGGCGTTCTTCAGGCCCAACATCCGGTTGGGTTCGCCCAGGTTCCTCCTGAAGAACTCCATGATACCCGCATGGGTATCCTCCGCCGCCATAATCCTCACCGCCACCCGTCGCTTGGCGCGCTTCTTCTCCTCATCCTCCACTCTCCTCTTCCAGCTGCCGGGGAGGACGTCCTTCAGCAAGTGGCGGATCTCACTGGCCTCGTTCCAGTCTTCCACCAACTTGAGGCATCTGCGGTACTTCCGCAGATACCGGTTCCACTCCCGGACCCGCAACTCACCGCGGTCCAGCGGCAGTGGAATGGACCACAGGTCCTCCAGCTTCTGGTTAGGAGCGTCCACCCGCTCCTCATCCTCCAGCCACTGGAGGCAGGCCTACTCCGTGCGGATCAATCCTTCCCGGATCTGATCCCGCAGCTCCTCCTTGAGGTCCTGCGCCAGCCGGTGTGGGAATGTCCGGCATACCCACTTGTCCCGCGGCGCTCCCCGCATCTCGCCGACGACCTCCTCGGCGAAGTCCTCCCAGTCCAGGATGAAGTCATCCAGGTTGGACGGGTTCCCGTCATAATAGGGGATTTTGATTCCCCTGAGGTCGTCGATCCTGATGGCGTCTCCGACGTCTCCAGCCACCGATCCACCGAAACGGATACCACCTGTGGCCGGGGGGTTTGAGTACACTCCCCGTACATCCCTCTCCTCCATGGAGTGCGGTCCAGTTGGGCCTGAACCCATGGGGTTTGGAATGCGGGAAGGACTTCTTCCATCGGCCGTCCATATCCCCGTATTGGGGTCCTTCGCCCACAGATTTCCGCTTCGATGCCCTCGACCATGTCCGTCGGCCCTTCCCATGGTTTGCCCCTGCGTGGTCTGGTTCTGGATCTCCTCTTCCGCATAAACTGCATAGGTAGTCGTGGATGGCGGTAGATCCTGGGCGGCGTGGGACATCTGCACTGTCAGGCTCCTCGGGTCCGTGGCTACGTGCCCTTCCCGCATGGACCCAGCCGGTGCCGTGTGTTCCCCGAGCATTGTTGACTCGCTGAACAGGGGTACATACGGCAGCGCACCCGGGTCAACACGCGGAGGCGCGTAGGGTGCCTCTGCAGGGCCACCCATGGGTTTCTCCATGGCGCTCCTGAGGGTCTTAACCCGCTCCACCAGCTCCACCGCGGCCGGCTTTGCCGGGAGCTCCGGACCCGAGGCGAGGGGCTGTCGCTCCTCTAGCCTTTTCAGGCGTCCCGACATGTCCTCCACTAAGTGGAGGAGGCTGTCCACCACTTGCTGCTGCTTCTGCAGGGCCAGCTCCAGATTCTCCCGGTACCGGGCCTGATCCGCTCGCAGCTCCTCCATGTGGTTCTCCGCAGCCGACTGGTCGTCCAGGATCCCCGCGACGTCCTCCTCTAGAGCATCCTTGGCGTTGTCCAGGCGGTCAAGATGATTCACGATGGCGTCCATCCCCATCTTCGGGTACTTGCCCATGAGGAAGGACACGTGCTCGCAGTGGCACGTAGCGTGCTTTCCGCCGGATTCAGCGCATCCCGCGGTTCCCGGCACCTCAGACTCATCGCCCATGGGCGTATCGCCTATGGCGTCCGTCTCTGGTCTCGTGTGCCGGGGCACAGGTGCCGTCCGGGCCCTAGCTGGCCTCTCCAAGCCCTCGGCGTCGTGCTGCAGGGCGGGCTCGGGGGCCGTATGCGCCCTGGCGATCGGCGCGGACATCTCCGGCTCCGAAGGTGGCTCGTGGGCTGTCCGGTAGCCCTCGGAGTGACCCTCGGATTCCCACAGCCTGACCGGGCTGGGGTCCGTGTCCATAGCCCCGGCGTCCCTTGCCGCGTACTTGGGTGACCCGCGCTTCCGGTAGCGCCGGGCCCGTCCTCCACTGCTGCCTGAATGGCATGCCTCATCAGAGTCCTCCGCGGCGGAGCGGAGGTTGCATGCCTTTCGGCAGCGACGCTCACACATGGAGACGAGGTCCTCCATGTCACGTCCTCCTCTTCCCGAGTGTCGTTCTTCTCTTCGGGCTTCAAATTCCGGAGTTCGCCATGCTCTTGAACGTCTTGGTCCTTCTATGGCTCTAATCTCCGGCGTGGTCTCCACCGAGTCCACAATACGCACCCGGGGCGTACTTGGGCAGGGCTCATAAGGGCCCAAGTCCCCGGGTCGGCGGTTGGTAGGGGCAGCAGGTAAGCCTCTGCTACCATAAAGAAGGTCCCTACCAGGACCGGCCCCCGCTGTGCCCCTTCCGCCTGTAATCCCTGCTGACTTGCTCCGGATCAATGCTTGCATTTATCAAAATCCAGGGTCCAAAACCAAAAATATAGAAAATAGAAAATACAATCCTCCTTCAACCCTGAATGGCAACCAGATCCCACAAGTATGGCAATAACCCAATTCACAATCCAAATCAGGCTGCGGGCTTTCGTTCAGCACACCGGTATTCCCACGGTGGCGGGCATGTACAAGAATTGCACCAAGGAAGAAAGCCCTGAAATTGGCATATGAACACATATGAAGCAAAGTTGGGGAGAGATGGAAACTTGCACAATCACAGCCATAGACCCATCATTCCCTGGACTCAAGACCTTCCCTTGACTCACCAACATGATGCCCTGAACCCAGTCCAATAAGATGGCTAAATGCCATAAGTCAAAAGTCAATACACAAACCCCAAAAATGTGTTCACTCCCAAGCCTCTAAATCCCAGCCCAATAGGGGAGGTGGCGTGTCATGGCCTAGAGTGGCACTCAGGACCATGCCCTACCCTGACATAACCTTGGATGGACTTGGAGTTGAATGGGCTTAGAGGAATGACTTATGAGTTTGAACTCATAACATGTCAAAAAACTGCCAATTCACACCATATTGGCCATATATCAAAAATATGCTCAAAATTGAAGTTACTACATATCCGAAGGCTCCAAGCATGCATGGAATCGAAGTCTACTATTCATGGAGGATAGAGACCAAAGGCCAATGCCCATGTACATCCCCATTTTACCCTCGAAACCCTTTCGGATATGGGCGCCACGCACTGCCCAAGTCAGCCCATGATCTTGAGACCAATTCTTGAAATCCTTCGTGCGCCAAGCCAAATAGAGTTCATGATCCGGCATATGGTGGTGTCCAACTCCAAAGCATATGTCAACATATGAACAACATACCATGGTTCGACTCTCCATAGGCTTCTTGCTGTTAGCTGACCAGGTGAGTACACAAAACGCAAAAATGAGCAAAAATTGAGGTCAAAAACATGAAAATATGACCAAATACAAAGTTGTCATGATAGTATATCTCTACGCTCACCCATGATATCCGCTCATGATTCAATACACAAATGATTGAGACCATTTGCGAACCATTCTTCCACTTGGATCCCCAATCGGTCGCATGGAGATACCTTCGCCACTAATATCTACATGCCCCATGAAAATGGGAGTGCACCCATGGATCTCTTTGTCAAACATACCATGAGCAATACATACGCGGTAGACTTGGTCTAGCGCTTTGAATCCCACAATTGGGACATGGGCAAGGCCCTTGTCACGTATGGCTCCTCATCTTTTCGGCCACACGAAGATATATAACATGGGCGTGAGCATATCAAGACACATATCATACATATAAAATATACCCTCAAAAGTGGCTCCCACCATGATATGCCATGTCCCTCCATTGGCATAACTTCACGTTAAAAATACGTAGGAACCCAAGGAAAGTTGCTATGCAACCCCAACACCCATGCGGCACACTCGAAAGTCGCATTAAAATATTCGGTTGCACGGTCCAAGAGTTATATATCACTTTATACCCTCTTGACCCTTTTCCCTTGCTACACCGGGCATGTGTGCGCACCAAAGGCGTTTGATGCTTCCTAAATTAAGTTGAGACCAAGGCAGTTCCAACCCAACCTTTCTTATTCTCATTCCTCACACTCGCGCGTAGATATGGCTCTTCAAAGTGATCCCACGATTCGATTTTGTTTCCCTTATATCTCCAAGTCAAATGGGTGGCAAGTATAAGGGAAACCTGATTCGGGCATAGGGGAAGGAGTATGACCACTCGAAGAAGTCCAAATCAAGTGCGGCGATGTCGAAGTCGAAAATCCGATTTCGACATCACGAAAAATTCCGATTAAATTTTCGAATGCTTATTTAGAAAATTGCGGAAGCAACGAACCCTTTACAGATGAAATCTGACCCTTCAGAAACGTTTCCGCCAAAATATCTGGAAATAACAGTTAACCAATCGGTTAACGCAAAATCGCGAGCCAACTGACAGTCGCCGATACATTGACTATCAGAACGAAAGGGTGAAAAATTACGGAAACATTATGATAATAAAACCCTGTTGATTCCTGATATTCTGCTATATAAATCTCCGCTGGCGGTGCCTCGGTTCTGAATATGGCCGCTCATAGCCGGAATGGCCAAACCTATCACACTATCACATCGGGTTAGTTCAGGTGGATGGGAGAGTATGATATCAGCCAATGGCGGCTTGCCGGCACATAGATACACACCCCAAGTGACCCCAAGATGGCCACGGGGGTCCGAACCGGCTTCATGAGTGCTTCATCACCCGTGGGCTGGGCTTGCGCCCCATCCACCAGGAAAGCCTTGGTACCCCACGCTTGACCCGGGAAGGGCATTGATACACCCTTGGTGTCGATGAACAGCTCCTCCTCTGGCCCAAGTGACATCTCGTTCAGGGTGATGGAGTCCAGCGTCGACTTGAGACCTTCCAGCGGACATGGGGTGGATCCTATGCCGGTTATGACCAGGATCCCCTTCGCCCTATCCGCGACGATCTTCTCCACCGTACGTCTGGTATTGTCCAGGGAGCCATGCCAATACATGGGCCCCCAGTCCCTCAAACCCCAATGCCTGTGCCAGGCTGAGTCTCCTCGATGCCAATGCCTCCTACACTTCCGCAGAAGTGGGGCATCCCGGGAAGCGAAGACGTCCGTCTCAGGCGCGTCGGCTCCCAGCGTCTGGATCATCCTATCATACACCTGCGGCGCCATTCCATACTCCGTGAGCTGAACTCCGCGGTCGCCTCTGGACTTGGCACCCACGGCTTGCACCGCCTCGACGATCCGATCCTCTTCCTCAGCATTCCATTGGGATGATCCGCATGCATAGTCCGTGGAGAGCCATGTAAGGCATTCATCATCCTCCCGGACCAGCGTTGCATGATGGGGAAGGGCTCCAATGGCGTTTCCCACCATCAAGTCATACCCCATGATCATGTCCCAATCTGTAATGTCGGCCACATAGAAGTTCCCAGATAGAGTGCTTCTCTTCGCCAAATCAGGGCAGTTCAAGCGCTCTTGCTCCCAGAATTTCATACTGATAGTGGCCTCATGGGTGCCACCACCCATAATCTCTCCATTGGCCACCTTCAGGCGTACCGGTCTACGGCTGGGCTGCAGGGATTTCTCCTTGAACAACTCTCTCCGGACCAGGCTCACCTGGGCACCCGTATCCACCAAAACATCCACCACCAACTCCTCTTGTCCGCACCGTACACGCACCTTCAAGTGCAACTGCCGCTCGTCACCATGCGGTGTATGGACGACTCTCACGGCATGCAACTCTAGCACATCCGGGTGCATCAGGACTTCGAGGGTATGGTCACCGATTGTGTAGATCTTGGGCTGGTCCTGCCCGTCCATGGGGCTCTCTGTGGTCGCTCCCTCCTTCTTGCCACGTCCCTTGCCCACATAAACTTCCCTTGGCAGGGCGCTCCAGGGGTTGGGAGTGGCGAAACTCAGTGGTTTTGGCTCTTCTGGAGCCTTCTTCGGCACCCGGTGTGCCTTCGCTTTCTCTGGGATTCCACTGATTTTCGGAGGAGAGACCTCCGAGGTCCCATTCCCGTGGGGGCTCCTCTAGACTGAAGCCGGTTTGGACCCCCGTGGCCATCTTGGGGTCACTTGGGGTGTGTATCTATGTGCCGGCAAGCCGCCATTGGCTGATATCATACTCTCCAATCCGCCTGAACTAACCCGATGCGATAGTGTGATAGGTTTGGCCATTCCGGCTACGAGCGGCCATATTCAGTACCGAGGCGCCGCCAGCTGAGATTTATATATCAGAATATCAGGAATCAACAGGGTTTTATGATCATGATGTTTCCGTGATTTTTCAGCCTTTCGTTCTGATGGTCAATGTATCGGCGACCGTCAGTTGGCTCGCGATTTTGCGTTAACCGATTGGTTAACTGTTATTTCCAGATATTTTGGCGGATACTCCGTTGAAGGGTCAGATTTCATCAGCAAAGGGTTCGTTGCTTCCGCAATTTTCTAAATAAGCACTCGAAATTTTAATCTGAATTTTTCGCGATGTCCAAATCGAATTTTCGACTTCGACATCGCCGCACTTGATTTGGTCTTCTTCGAGCGGTCAAACGCTTTTCCCTATGCCCGAATCAGGTTTCCCCTATACTTGCCACCCATTTGACTTGGAGATATAAGGGAAACAAAAGTGAATCGTGGGACCACTTTGAAGGGCCATATCTACGCGCGAGTGTGAGGAAAGAGAATAAGGAAGGTTGCGTTGCAAGCGCATTGGTCTCAAGTTAATTTAGAAAGCATCAAACGCCTTTGGTGTGTACACATGCCCGGTGTAGCAACGGACAATGGTCAAGAGGGTATAAAGTGATATATAACTCTTGGACCGTGCAACCGAATATTTTAATGCGACTTTCGAGTGTACCGCATGGGTGTTGGGGTTGCATAGATACTTTCCTTGGGTTCCTACGTATTTTTAACGTGAAGTTATGTCCATGGAGGGACATGGCATATCAGGGTGGGAGCCACATTTTGAGGGTATGTGTTATATGCATGGTATATGTCTTGATATGCTCACGCCCATGTTATATATCTTCGTGTGGCCGAAGAGATGGGGAGCCACACGTGACAAGGGCTTTGCCCATGTCTCAATTGTGGAATTCAAAGCGCTAGACCAAGTCTACCGCGTATGTATTGCTCATGGTATGTTTGGCAAAGAGATCCATGAGTGCACTCCCATTTTTATGGGACATGTAGATATGGATGGCGAAGGTATCTCCATGCGCCCGATTGGGGATCCAAGTGGCGGAATTGTTTGCAAATGGTTCCAATCATTTGTATATTGAACCATGTGCGGAGATCATGGCTGAGCATAGAGATATACTATCATGACAACTTTGTATTTGGACATACTTTCATGTTTTTGTCCTCAATTTTTGCTCATATTTGCGTTTTGAGTACTTACCTGGTCGGCAAACAGCAAGAAGCCTATGGAGAGTCGAACCATGGTATGTTGTTCATATGTTGGCATATGCTTTGGAGTTGAACACCACAATATGCCGGATCATGTACTCCATTTGGCTTGGCGCACGAAGGATCACAAGAATTGGTCTCAAGATCATGGGCTGACTTGGGCAGTGCGTGGCGCCCATATCCGAAGGGGTTTCGAGGGTAAAGTGGGGATGTACATGGGCATTGACCTTTGGTCTATATCCTCCATGAATATTAGACTTCGATTCCATGCATGCTTTGAGCCTTCGGATAAGTGATAACTTCAATTTTGAGCATATATTTGATATATGGCCAATATGGTGTGAATTGGCAGTTTTTTGGCATGTTATGAGTTCAAACTCATGGGGCATATCTCTGAACCCAATCGACTCCAAGTCCAACCAAGGTTATGTCAGGGTAGGGCATGGTCCTGAGTGCCACTCTAGGCCATGACACGCCGCCTCCCCTATTGGGCTAGGATTTAGAGGCTGGGGAGTGAACACATTTTTTGGGTTTGTGTAGTGACTTGTGACACATGGCATTCAGCCATCTCATTTGACTTGGTTCAGGGCAATATGTTGGTGAGTCAAGGGAAGGTCTTGAGTCCAGGGAATGAGGGGTTTGTGGCTGTGAATGTGTATGTTTACCTCTTTCCCCAACTTTGCTTTATTTGTGTTCATATGCCAATTTCAGGGCTTTCTTCCTTGGTGCAATTCTTGTACATGCCCGCCACCGTGGGAATACCGGTGTGCTGAACGGAAGCCCGCATCGTGGATTGGATTGTGAATCGGGTTATTGCTGCATTTGTGGGATCTGATTGCTGTTCAGGGTTGACGGAGGATTGTATTTTCGATTTTCTATATTTTTGGATTTTGGACTCGGGACTTTGAGAAATGCAAGCATTGATCAGGAGCAAATCAGCAGGGATTACAGGCGGAAGGGGCACAGCGGGGGCCGGTCCTCGTAGGGACCTTCTTTATGGTAGCAGAGGCGTACCTGCTGCCCCTACCAAACGCCGACCCGGGGACTTGGGCCCTTATGAGCCCTGCCCAAGTACGCCCCGGGTGCGTATTGTGGACTCGGTGGAGACCACGCCGGAGATCAGAGCCATAGAAGAACCGAGACGTTCAAGAGCATGGCGAACTCCGGAAGTTGAAGCCCGAAGAGAAGTACGACATTCGGGAAGAAGAGGACGTGACATGGAGGACCTGGTCTCCATGTGTGAGCGTCGCTGCCGAAAGGCATGCAACCTCCGCTCCGCCGCGGAGGACTCCGACGAGGGCTGCCATTCAGGCAGCAGTGGAGGACGGACCCGGCGCTACCGGAAGCGCGGGTCACCCAAGTACGCGGCAAGGGACGCCGGGGCTATGGATACGGACCCTAGCCCGGTCAGGCTGTGGGAATCCGAGGGTCACTCCGAGGGCTATCAGACAGCCTACGAGCCACCCTCGGAGTCGGAGGAGACGCCCGCGCCGATCGCCAGGGCGTATACGGCCCCCGAGCCCGCCCTGCAGCACGACGCCGAGGGCTTGGAGAGGCCAGCCAGGGCCCGGACGGCACCTGTGCCCCGGCACACGGGACCAGAGACGGACGCCATAGGCGACACGCCCATGGGCGATGAGTCTGAGGTGCCGGGAACCGCGGGATGCGCTGAATCCGGCGGAAAGCACGCTACGTGCCACTGCGAGCACGTGTCCTTCCTCATGGGCAAGTACCCCAAGATGGGGATGGACGCCATCGTGCATCGCCTTGACCGCCTGGACAACGCCAAGGACGGTCTAGAGGAGGACGTCGCGGGGATCCTGGACGACCAGTCGGCCGCGGAGAAAGACATGGAGGAGCTGCGAGCAGAACGGGACCGGTACCGGGAGAATCTGGAGCTGGCCCTGCAAAAGCAGCAGCAAGTGGTGGACAGCCTCCTCCACCTGGTGGAGGACATGTCGGGACGCCTGAAAAGGCTAGAGGTGCTACAGCCCCTCGCCTCGGGTCCGGAGCTCCCGGCAAAGCCGGCCGCGGTGGAGCTGGTGGAGCGGGTTAAGACCCTCAGGAGCGCCATGGAGAAACCCATGGGCGGCCCTGCAGAGGCACCATACGGGCCTCCGCGTGTTGACCCGGGTGCGCTGGCGTTTGTTCCTATGTTCAGCGAATGCACAATGCTCGGGGAACACACGGCACCGGCTGGGTCCATGCGGGAAGGGCACGTAACCACGGACCCGAGGAGCCTGACGGTGCAGATGTCCCATGCCGCCCAGGATGTACCGATCACGACAAATATGGTAGTTTATGCGGAAGAGAAGATCGAGAGCCAGACCATGCAGGGGCGAACCATGGGAAGTGCCGACGGACATGGTCGAGGTCATCCAGGCGGAAACCTGTGGGCGAAGGACCCCAATACGGGGATATGGACGGCCGACGGAGCAAGTCCTTCCCGCATTCCAAACCCCATGGGTTCAGGCCCAACTGGACCGCACTCCATGGAGGAGAGGGATGTACGGGGAGTGTACTCACACCCCCCGGCCACAGGTGGTATCCGTCTCGGTGGAGTGGTGGCTGGAGACGTCGGAGACGCCATCAGGATTGACGACCTCAGGGGAATCAAAATCCCTCACTACGATGGCAACCCCTCCAACCTGGATGACTTCATCCTGGATTGGGAGGACTTCGCCGAGGAGGTCGTCGGCGAGATGCGGGGAGCGCCGCGGGACAAGTGGGTGTGCCGGACATTCCCACACCGGCTGGCGCAAGACCTGAAGGAGGAGCTGCGCGATCAGATCCGAGAAGGATTGATCCGTACGGAGCAGGCCTGTCTTCAGTGGCTGGAGGATGAGGAGCGGGTGGACGCTCCGAATCAGAAGCTGGAGGACCTGTGGTCCATTCCGCTGCCACTGGACCGCGGTGAGTTGCGGGTCCGGGAGTGGAACCGGTATCTGCGGAAGTACCGCAGATGCCTCAAGCTGGTGGAAGACTGGAACGAGGCCAGTGAGATCTGCCACTTGCTGAAGGACGTCCTCCCCGGCAATTGGAAGAGGAGAGTGGAGGACGAGGAGAAGAAGCGCGCCAAGAAGCGGGTGGCGGTGCGGATCATGGCGGAGGAGGATACCCATGCGGGTATCATGGAGTTCTTCAGGAGGAACCTGGGCGAGCCCAACCGGATGTTGGGACTGAAGAACGCCGTGTATGTGGAGGTGTTTGGAGACTCCATGGGGCAAAGGTTGTTGCGCCTCAACAACGTGGAGTGGAGGCGCGGGGAGCCGCTGAGGATGCAGTGATCTTCGCCCGCATGAGCCTGGACGAGATCGTGAAGTACATCACGGTGGAGTTGAAGCTCGATGCGAAGAACGAGGCCCACGTGCAGGATTGACATGGTCATGGACAACGAGGACAACCAGAAGACTGCCATCATCGGGAGATCCAGGAGGACACGGCCAACTCCGCGGAGGATGGTAGTGGAAGTGGTCAAGACCACTGGACCGGGTCCCGGGAGGATCACGAGGAGGCCCACTTCTTCGCGTTTGTGGCGCACAACGTGAGGAATCATGGGCAGGATCGGTCCAGATGGAGCCAGGTGGGACCCAATAAGAGCAGAGCGCCAAGGAGGATCGGGAACCCACCGCTCTCGTTCCGGGAGTACAGGTCTCAGCACGACGGGTGCTGGGTCTGTTATGGCAAGGGAAACAACCATGCACACGACCACCGTCAGTGCAAGGTGTATGAGGCGGACAAGAAGGCCTACTTCGCCGCCCACCCCGAGAGGAAGCCCAAGGAGCAGCGGATTTCCGATTGGAAGGCGAAGGGCGGAGACGGGGGAAAAAGCCAAGGCAAAGGCCAAGGAAAAGGCGGAGGAAGAGGCTATGGTGGTGGACCTGGCCAAGACCAACGAGTGAGGTCGATCGAGGAGGTTGCTGAGGACATGTTGAGGACGTTGGAGGAACTCAAAGCCCAGCAACGTGGTGGACAAAGTCCTGGCGGATCGCAACCGGAAGGGGCTGCGGGAAGCCAAGTCTAGAGGAGCCCCCACGGGAGTGGGACCTCGGAGGTCTCTCCTCCGAAAATCAGTGGAATCCCAGAGAAAGCGAAGGCACATCGGGTGCCGAAGAAGGCTCCGGAAGAGCCAAAACCACTGAGTTTCGCCACTCCCAACCCCTGGAGCGCCCTGCCAAGGGAAGCACATGTGGGTACGGGACATGGCAAGAAGGAAGGAGCGACCACGGAGAGCCCCGTGGACGGGCAGGACCAGCCCAAGATCTACACCATCCGTGACCATACCCTTGAAGTCCTGATGCACCCGGACGTGCTAGAGTTGCATGCCGTGAGAGTCGTCCATACACCTCATGGCGACGAGCGGCAGTTGCACTTGAAGGTGCGAGTACGGTGCGGACGAGAGGAGAAGGTGGTGGATGTGTTAGTGGATACGGGTGCCCAGGTCAGCCTGGTCCGGAGAGGGTTGTTCAAGGAGGAACTCCTGCAGCCCAGCCGGAGACCGGTCCGCCTGAAGGTCGCCAATGGAGAGATCATGGGTGGTGGCACCCATGAGGCCACTATCAGTATGGAATTCTGGGAACATGAGCGCTTGAACCGCCCTGATCAGGCAAAGAGAAGCACTCTATCTGGGAACTTCTATGTGGCCGACATCACTGATTGGGATATGATCATGGGGTATGACTTCATGGTGGCAAACGCCATTGGAGCCCTTCCCCATCGTGCAACGCTGGTCCGGGAGGATGATGGATGCCTCACATGGCTGTCCACGGACTATGCATGCGAATCATCCCAGTGGAATGCTGAGGAAGAGGATCGGATCGTCCGAGCGGTGCAAGCTGTGGGTGCCAAGTCCAGAGGAGACCGCGGAGTTCAGCTCACGGAGTATGGAATGGCGCCGCAGGTGTACGACAGGATGATCCAGACGTTGGGAGCCGAAGCGCCCGAGACGGACGTCTTCGCTTCCCGGGATGCCCCACTTCTGCGGAAGTGTAGGAGGCATTGGCATCGAGGAGACTCAGCCTGGCACAGGCATTGGGGTTTGAAGGAGTGGGGACCCATGTATTGGCATGGCTCCCTGGACAATACCAGACGTACGGTGGAGAAGATCATCGCGGATAGGGCGAAGGGGATCCTGGTCATAACCGGCATAGGATCCACCCCATGTCCGCTGGAGGGTCTCAAGTCGACGCTGGACTCCATCACCCTGAACGAGATGTCATTCGGGCCAGAGGAGGAGTTATTCATCGACGCCAAGGGTGTATCAATGCCCTCCCCGGGTCAAGCGTGGGGTACCAAGGCTTTCCTGGTAGATGGGGCGCAAGCCCAGCTCACGGGTGATGAAGCATTCACCCGTAGGGTGGAGGCGGTGCCCATGAAGGTCATGTTTGAGCCCAAGGAGGGGACGGATCAGCCTATTGATGGCATTGACGTCCTGTTCCACGCCGAGATCGACGACATCGTCAACTACATGCGGATGGGGATGCACGACCGTGTGGCAGCCAAGAAGAGGCGGGCCATGGTCACATCTCCGCATTGGTGGGATGACAAGATGTTGGTCACCGGCAAGTACGAGAAGGACGAGTTCGTGGCGAGGGTCATGGATCACATCGCGGACCAATACGATGGTCCGGTTGGGTCGGACCCACCAACATGGGATTTTCCAAGAATGGGTACCGATAGCGACAGTCACCAGCCCGAGGCCGCAAATTTTCGAAGATTATCGGTGGGAATCGCGACCCACGACGATGAAGACGGCATATCGGACGAGGAGAAGTCGGATTCGGACCCAGAAGAGGCCTATACCGCAGTGCGTTCGGTTGTATCGATAGCGAAGCAAGCGGCTGAAGAGGCCCAGGAGAACCCGAAGGTCGCCGAGCTGAAGGAGAGGCTGATCAAAGCCTATCCGCGGCTATTCAGTGGCGTCGCCAACAAGAATCCTCCAGATTGTGGGAGGTTTGACACAGCGAGGATCAAACTGAAGCCGAACCCCAAGATCTATCGTCATCGGGAGTACCAACTTCAGGGCGATCGGGCCGAGGCCATGAAGAAGCTGTTGGCCGAGTTCATTGAGCGGGGATGGATCGAACCCTCCGACAGTGAGTGGGCCAGCCCAGCCTTCATCGTGCCCAAGAAAGAGAAGGGCGAGTGGAGGTTGGTGGTTGATTACAGATGTTTGAACGAGCAGACCGAGCACGACTCGTACTCGCTCCCCCTGATCGACTCCATCCTCCAAAACCAACAGAAAAAGCGGATTTTCACGGTGCTGGACCTGAAACACGGTTATCACCAGATGCCGCTACACCCGGACTCCAGGCCCTGCACAGCGATGTCGACGCCACTGGGGCCCATGCAGTGGAAAGTGGTGCCTATGGGCGCCAAGAATGGCAACGCCGCTTTCCAGCGCATGATGGAGGACCTACTCGGTCCTGTCCGGGACTGTGCCGACCCCTTCGTGGATGACATCATCATCGGGTCCGGCACAGAGAACATGACTGAGGACGCGCATGGGAAGGATCTGCGCCGAGTGCTCAGCGAGTTGGACAAGCACAACATGGTGTGCAAGCCCACCAAAGCCTCACTCTTCGTGAAGGAAGTGGAGTTCGCGGGTCACGTGGTTGGTCACGGGCAACGCCGTCCCATGCCTGGGAAGCTGGCGTCCCTGCACCACTGGGAGAAGCCCCAGACCATCAGCGAACTCCGGTCCTTCATGGGGTTCTGCAATTACTATTCGGGCTATGTCCGGATGTATGCGGAACTCTCGGGGCCGCTGCACAAGATGCTGCAAGTGGGCAAGTTCGACGGACGGAAGGGGAGCAAGAAGAAGCTTGCCTGGACCCCTGAGGCCGAAGATGCGTTCAACCGCCTGAAGGAGCGACTCCTGGGGCAGTTGGGGCTATTCCTGGTGGACCCGGACAAGGGATTCGTGCTACGGACGGACGCCTCGGACTATGCTGTGGGGGCAGTCCTCGAGCAGATCCGAGACGACGGGTCACATGTACCCGTGGCGTTCTGGAGCCGGATCCTGACCGAGGGCCAACGCCGCACCTGGACCGCGAGGGAGAAGGAGACGTACGCCATTGTTTGTGCGCTCAGGAAGTGGTCTGGCCACATCGGATTGCAACCGGTGGTGGTCTGCACGGACCATCAGTCCTTGCAGAGCTGGCACAAGGAGCACGTCGACACCCCCTCGGGACCGGCGGCAAGGAGGGCCCGGTGGCACGAGACGTTCGCCAAGTTCGACCTCAGCGTCGTATACGTTCCGGGGAAGGACAACACTGTGGCAGATTGCCTCAGTCGGTGGGCCTACCCCGCGGGGAAGGCTTGGATGGACATATCCAGCCATGGAGACGCCGAGGAGACCGAGGAGGCCACGCGCATCATCGAGATCGAGAAGGCCATGGAGCAAGAGGGGGTCAAGTGCTTTGTGGTGATGGCAAACCGTACGGACCTGGCCAAGTTCTGGGGTGCCCGCGTCCAAGCTATTCGAGAGGAAACCCTCGAGCAATGGATGGTGGCCCCTGTAGAGCTAGTCAGGTCGGTGCTCACAGAGGACTGGTCGGATGACTATGCGGCATCCGAGCACTGGAGCAAGTACTGGAACGCCGTGAGCGCCCCGTCGGACGACGAGTGGCCCGAGGGCTTGACCGAGGATGGGGACAAGTTGTTCCTCAAGGACAAGTTGCTGGTGCCCGAGAACCAAGTGGAGAGGCTCATTGACCATTGGCACAACGCCCAGCTCATGCACCCTGGTCAAGACAAGATGCAGCAGGACCTGGAGTGGCGTTTCAAGTTCCCTCCTGGGTACTACGCCATCCTGGATAGGCACTGCAGCGACTGTGCCGTGTGTCGGGCCACGAAGAGCCCCAACCACTCCACAGCGGGCAACCCGGTGTATACAGCTATACCGGAGACCCCTATGCGGTCCGTGGCCATGGATGTATTCGCCATGCCTGAGGTCACCGTGGAAGGAGAGACCTACGACTGTGTCATCCTGGCGGTGGATAGGCACAGTGGGTATATCGTGGCGGTCCCTGGCAAGAAGTCCAAGAAGAAGGACAAAAAGGACAAGCATGGAGTGGGGCTGCAGGCCAGGACCGTCGCTAATGCCATGATCAGGCATTGGCTGACGATTTTCGATGTCCCGGCTGTCATCTGCAGCGATCGGGGCAGTCAATTCGTGAAGACGTGGTTCAAGACGATGTGCAAGCACATGGGGATTCGGCATGCCAAGACTGTGGCGTACCACAGCCGGTCGAATGGCCGAGCTGAGGTGGCCGGGCGGCAGATGTTCGAGAAGTTCCGCCAGCTGCACATCGACGAACCGGGCCGGAATTGGTATAATTCGCTGTGGAGAGTACTCCAAGCGTATCACGACCTTCCGGGACCCACTGGACTGTCGCCCCATCGTATCCCGTTCCTACGGGATCGAGTGTCACGCACTCTCCCGTGGTTGAACCATGGCAAGGTGGCCCGGGATGCGAACGCTATGATGGCTGAGGCGGACGACACGGCGGCCAAAGTGTGCAAGACACTTCAGGACGAGCATGACAAGAGGGCCAAGTACTTCAAGCAAGGAAAGGTCCAGAAGTATGCTCTCCAAGACACCGTGTGGGTGGAGCGGCACCAGAAGGATGTCCTGTCCAGGCATCGGCAGGCATCTTGGTATGTGCCGGGGGTAATCGTGCGGAAGGTCGGGCAGGATGTGTATGCGGTTCGTGTGGGGGATAACAAGATCCTGGACCGCGACCATACCCAGCTTTGTCCCCGAGCACCAGACCCCAGCGGACGTCCCGTCACCTTCGAGTTCACGGCCGGCGATGTGGACTCGGACGACGAGGGTGAGGACGACGACTTCACCGCTGAGAAGATCCTGGCGGACAAGCCGGACCCGGGGACGCCTGGGGGTAGGCTTTATAAAGTCCGTTGGAAGGGATTCGCCGCATCCAGGGATTCCTGGGAACCTCCGAGCAGTTTTGTGCCGAGGTACACCACGGTCTGGATGGACTACCTAAAGAAAAAGAATATTTCTTTGGATGTCAAGGACGTGTTGGTCCATTTGGTTGCTGCTGTAGCACCGTAACGGATCCCCCTTGGCATTTTGTTTGTTTCTGTGATTGAGGAGACGGGTGAGGGCGTTCATCCGGGGATTTTTGGGCCATATACCCCCTTCACTCGATCTCCACATATATATTTCATCGTGGTATACGTATTTAGATCGATCGACGACGTTTTTCTATCTTTGATCCCCTTGGTCCATGTTGTAGATCAAGAGGAGACCGAATATGGCGTAGGGCACCGATTATCAGTGTCCTCACCCCTCCCTTGGGGCGTGGGGGACGCCTACGACGTGTGTGGGGCCTCCATGTGTCCTTGGGACATGGGGGGGGGGGGGGGGTTGGAGCCCATTGGCGTCCTCCTGTCCTCTCTTCAATGACTTCCGAGCGGTAACAACGCTCTGAGAAGGGGGGTGAAGCCGGTTCGGACCCCCGTGGCCATCTTGGGGTCACTTGGGGTGTGTATCTATGTGCCGGCAAGCCGCCATTGGCTGATATCATACTCTCCCATCCACCTGAACTAACCCGATGCGATAGTGTGATAGGTTTGGCCATTCCGGCTACGAGCGGCCATATTCAGTACCGAGGCGCCGCCAGCTGAGATTTATATATCAGAATATCAGGAATCAACAGGGTTTTATTATCATGATGTTTCCGTAATTTTTCAGCCTTTCGTTCTGATGGTCAATGTATCGGCGACCGTCAGTTGGCTCGCGATTTTGCGTTAACCGATTGGTTAACTGTTATTTCCAGATATTTTGGCGGATACGCCGTTGAAGTGTCAGATTTCATCAGCAAAGGGTTCGTTGCTTCCGCAATTTTCTAAATAAGCACTCGAAATTTTAATCTGAATTTTCCGCGATGTCGAAATCGAATTTTCGACTTCGACATCGCCGCACTTGATTTGGTCTTCTTCGAGCGGTCAAACGCTTTTCCCTATGCCCGAATCAGGTTTCCCTTATACTTGCCACCCATTTGACTTGGAGATATAAGGGAAACAAAAGTGAATCGTGGGACCACTTTGAAGGGCCATATCTACGCGCGAGTGTGAGGAAAGAGAATAAGGAAGGTTGCGTTGCAAGCGCATTGGTCTGAAGTTAATTTAGAAAGCATCAAACGCCTTTGGTGTGTACACATGCCCGGTGTAGCAACGGATAATGGTCAAGAGGGTATAAAGTGATATATAACTCTTGGACCGTGCAACCGAATATTTTAATGCGACTTTCGAGTGTACCGCATGAGTGTTGGGGTTGCATAGATACTTTCCTTGGGTTCCTACGTATTTTTAACGTGAAGTTATGTCCATGGAGGGACATGGCATATCAGGGTGGGAGCCACAGTGTGAGGGTATGTGTTATATGCATGGTATATGTCTTGATATGCTCACGCCCATGTTATATATCTTCGTGTGGCCGAAGAGATGGGGAGCCAAACGTGACAAGGGCTTTGCCCATGTCTTAATTGTGGAATTCAAAGCGCTAGACCAAGTCTACCGCGTATGTATTGCTCATGGTATGTTTGGCAAAGAGATCCATGAGTGCACTCCCATTTTTATGGGACATGTAGATATGGGTGGCGAAGGTATCTCCATGCGCCCGATTGGGGATCCAAATGGGGGAATTGTTCGCAAATGGTTCCAATAATTTGTATATTGAACCATGTGCGGAGATCATGGGTGAGCATAGAGATATACTATCAGGACAACTTTGTATTTGGACATATTTTCATGTTTTTGTCCTCAATTTTTGCTCATTTTTGCGTTTTGTGTACTTACCTGGTCGGCAAACAGCAAGAAGCCTATGGAGAGTCGAACCATGGTATGTTGTTCATATGTTGGCATATGCTTTGGAATTGAACACCACAATATGCCGGATCATGTACTCCATTTGGCTTGGCGCACGAAGGATTTCAAGAATTGGTCTCAAGATCATGGGCTGACTTGGGCAGTGCGTGGCGCCCATATCCGAAGGGGTTTCGAGGGTAAAGTGGGGATGTACATGGGCATTGACCTTTGGTCTATATCCTCCATGAATATTAGACTTCGATTCCATGCATGCTTTGAGCCTTCGGATAAGTGATAACTTCAATTTTGAGCATATATTTGATATATGGCCAATATGGTGTGAATTGGCAGTTTTTTGGCATGTTATGAGTTCAAACTCATGGGGCATATCTCCAAGCCCAATCAACTCCAAGTCCAACCAAGGTTATGTCAGGGTAGGGCATGGTCCTGAGTGCCACTCTAGGCCATGACACGCCACCTCCCCCATTGGGCTAGGATTTAGAGGCTGGGGAGTGAACACATTTTTGGGGTTTGTGTAGTGACTGGTGACACATGGCATTCAGCCATCTCATTTGACTTGGCTCAGGGCAATATGTTGGTGAGTCAAGGGAAGGTCTTGAGTCCAGGGAATGAGGGGTTTATGGCTGTGAATGTGTATGTTTACCTCTTTCCCCAACTTTGCTTTATTTGTGTTCATATGCCAATTTCACGGCTTTCTTCCTTGGTGCAATTCTTGTACATGCCGGCCACCGTGGGAATACCGGTGTGCTGAACGGAAGCCCGCATCGTGGATTGGATTGTGAATCGGGTTATTGCTGCATTTGTGGGATCTGATTGCTGTTCAGGGTTGAAGGAGGATTGTATTTTCGATTTTCTATATTTTTGGATTTTGGACTCGGGACTTTGAGAAATGCAAGCATTGATCAGGAGCAAATCAGCAGGGATTACAGGCGGAAGCGGCACAGCGGGGGCCGGTCCTGGTAGGGACCTTCTTTAAGACATGGCCTGCCGCAGCTCCCTCCTGCTGCGATCCGCTCAGACTTTGTCCACCACGTTGCTGGGCTTTGAGTTCCTCCAACGTCCTCAACATGTCCTCAGCAACCTCCTCGATCGACCTCACGCGTCGGTCTGGGCCGGGTCCTCCACCATAGCCTTTTCCTCCGCCTTTCCCTTGGCCCTTTCCTTGGCCTTTTCCACCGTCTCCGCCCTTTGCCTTCCAATCGGCAATTCGTTGCTCCTTGGGCTTCTTGTCCGGATGGGCGGCGAAGTAGGTCTTCTTGTCCCCCTCATATACCTTGCAATGCTGGTGGTCATGGGCATGGTTGTTCCCCTTGCCGTAGCAGACCCAGCAACCGGTGTGCTGCGATCTGTACTCGCGGAACGAGAGCGGCAGGTTCCCGATCCTCCGCGGTTCTCTGCGGTTCTTGGTCCTGGGGTCCAGGCGGTTCAACCTGGACCTTTCGTGCCCATTCTCCTTCATATTGTGCGCTACGAGCGCGAAGAAGTGGGCTTCTTCATCATCCTCTTGGGTGGTCGCGGTCCAGAGATCTTGGCCGCTTCCACTCCCTTCCTCCGCCGTGCTGACCGTGTCCCCCTTGATCTCTCGGTGGTGGCAATCTTCTCGATGACCTCGATGTCCTTGGCCTTGTCGATCCTGCACGTGGGCCTCGTTCTTGGCGTGGATCTTCAGCTCCACCGTGATGTACTTCACAATCCCGTCCAGGCTAATGCGGGCGAAGATGACCTGCATCCTCAGCGGTTCTCCGCGCCTCCTTTCAACGTTGTTGAGGCGCATCAGCCTTTGCCCCATGGTGTCGCCGAATACCTCCACGTAGACGGCGTTCTTCAACTCCAACATTCGGCTGGGCTCGCCAAGGTTTCGCCGGAAAAACTCCATTATTCCGGCGTGGGCGTCCTCCGATGCCATGATCCGTACGGCCACGCGCTTCTTTGCTCTCTACTTCTCCTCGTCCCCCAGCCGCCTCTTCCAGTGGCCGGGGAGGACATCCTTCAGCAGGTGGCGGATCTCGCTGGCCTCATTCCAGTCCTCCACCAGCTTGAGGCTTCTTCGGTACTTGCGGATGTACCGATTCCATTCTCGGACCCTCCATTCCCCGCGCTCCAGCGGCAGCGGAATGGACCACAAATCCTCCAACCTCTGGTTGGGGGCATCCACTCGCTCCTCGTCCTCCAGCCACCGGAGGCAGGCCTGCTCCGTCTGGATCACTCCCTCGCGAATCTGATCCCTGAGCTCCTCCTTCAGGTCCTGCGCCAGCCTGTGTGGGAAAGTCGGACATACCCACTTGTCCCTTGGCGCTCCCTTCATCTCCTGTCCCTCGGCGAGCTCCTCCCAATCCAGGATGAAATCATCCAGGTTGGAGGGGTTGCCATCGTAGTAGGGGATTTTGATTCCCTTGACGTCGTCAATCCTGATGGCGTCTCCAACGTCCGCAGCCACCACTCCACCGAGACGGATACCACCTGTGGCCGGGGAGTGAGAGTACACTCCCGGTACATCCCTCTCCTCCATGGTGTGCGGTCCAGTTGGGCCTGAACCCATGGGGTTTGGAATGCGGGAAGGACTTGCTCCAGCGGCTGTCCATATCCCCGTAGTGGGGTCCTTCACCCACAGGTTTCCGCCTGAATGGCCTCGACCATGTCCGTCGGCGCTTCTCATGGTTCGCCCCTGCATGGTCTGGCTCTGGATCTCCTCTTCCGCATAAACTGCATGGGCAGTCGTAGTGGTCGGTGGGTCCTGGGCGGCATGGGACATCTGTACCGTCAGGCTCCTCAGGTCCGTGGATGCGTGCCCTTCCCGCATGGACCGAGCCGGAGCCGTTTGTTCCCCGAGCATTGTGGATTCGCTGAACATGGGAACAAACGGCAGCGCACCCGGGTCAACACGCGGAGGCGCGTAAGGTGCCTGCGCAGGGCCGCCCATGAGTTTCTCCATGGCGCTCCTGAGGGTCTTAACCCGCTCCACCAGCTCTGCCGCTGCCGGCTGTGCCGGGAGCTCCGGACCCGAGGCGAGGGGTTGTAACTCCTCTAGCCTTTTCAGGCGTCCCGACATGTCCTCCACCAGGTGGAGGAGGCTGGCCACCACTCGCTGCTGCTTCTGCAGGGCCATCTCCAGCTTCTCCCGGTACCGGTCCCGCTCCGCTCGCAGCTCCACCATGTCTCTCTCCGCTGCCGACTGGTCATCCAGGATCCCCGCGGCGTCCTCCTCTAGGCCGTCCTTCGCGTTGTCCAGGCGGTCCAGGTGCTGCATGATGGCGTCCATCCCCATCTTTGGATACTTGCCGATGAGGAAGGATACGTGCTCCCAGAGGCACTCAACGTGCTTCTCACCTGATCCGGCGCATCCCACGGTTCCCGGCGCCTCGGACTGCTCCGCCATGGGTGTGTCGCCCATGTTATCCCGCGTTGGCTCCGTGTGCCGGGCCACAGGCGCCGTTCTGGCTCTGGCAGGCCTCTCCAACGCCTCGGCGTCATGCTCCAGGCGGGGTTCTGGGGCCGTGTTCGCCCTTGTGGGCGGTCTGGCCATCTCCTCCGACTCCGAAGGGTAAGCTGTCCGATAGCCCTCGGAGTGCCCCTCGGAATCTGCGGTTGACCACAGCCTGACCGGGCTGGGATCCATCTCCATCGCCCTGGCTTCTAGCGCGGGTTTTGGGGACCCACGCTTCCGGTAACGCCGGGCTCTGCCGTTGCTACCAGTCTCCTCCAACTCCTCCGCAGCGGAGCATTGCCTTTCACACATGGAGGCCAGGTCCTCCATGTCTAGCCCATGTCCTGCAAGGGCTCTCCGTTCTGAGCATCTTCGCTCTTCTTGGGCTTCCCAGTCCGGCGTCGACTCGACGGACTCCACGATCTGCACCCGGGGCGTCCTTGGGCAGGGCTCATGAGGGCCCAAGTCCCCGGTGCGGCGGTAGGGGGCAGGTACTCCTCTGCTACCATAAAGAAGGTCCTACCAGGACCGGCCCCTGCTGTACCCCTTCCACCATATCCCGTCACTCCTAGGGTCTTGCTTCTCACCAGGGTCTGCATGATCTTGCCCTATCCTGCTCAATGTGCCACAAAAAATAGAACAATAGGCCCCTTCACACAAAACCCTTGCAATAACCCACTCCCAAGTACAATCCAAATCCAATCAGTCCACACTGAGGGCTTCCTTTCAATACGCCGGTTGTCTCACGGTGCACTCGGAGACACGGGCGGTGGGCATGTACAAGAATTGCACCAAGGGGGAAGCCCTGAAATTGGCATATGAACACATATCAAGCAAGGTTGGGGAAAGATGGAAACATACATAATCACGGCCATAGACCCCTCATTCCCTGGACTCAGGACCTTCCCTTGACTCGCCAACATGATGCCCTGAACCAAGTCAAAGAAGATGGCTAAATACCATGTGTCAAAAGTCGCTACACAAACACCGAAAATGTGTTCCCTCGCAAGCCTATAAATCCTAGCCCAACAGGGGAGGTGGCGTGTCATGGCCTAAAGTAGCACTCAGGACCATGTCCTACCCTGACATAACCTTGATTGGACTTGGAGTCGATTGGGCTTGGAGAACTGCCCCATGAAGATGACCTCATAGCCTAGCAAAATCAGGCAAATCACAACATAGTGCCCAAAAATTTAATTATATACTCAAAAATGCATACGGCAAAAATTCAAATGCTCCATGCATGTGTCAAACCGGGAAGTGACATACAAGGGTGATATAAACCAAAGGTCCATGCGCAAAAATATCTTATCATTGGCTCCGAGACCCCTCCGGTTATGTACATGACATGCTTTACAAGTCAACTCATGAATTTCAGACCTAATTTTGTGAGGCCTCGTGTACCACGCCAAAGTGACCACCTGATCCGCCATATGGTGAGGTACAACACCGAAGCATATGCCAACATATAAGCAACATACCATAGTTCACAGATCTCTAGGCACTTTACTGTTAGCCGACCAGTTGAGCACATAAAATACAGAAATCAGCATAAAATGAGGTCAAAAACATGCAAATAATGCCAAATTCAAGATAATTACAATAGTATATAAATACGCTAACCAATGGTATAAACATATGATTCGAAACACCATTGCTTGGGACCATTTGAAAACAATCCCCCCACTTGGATCCCCACATGGATGCATAGGGACACCTTCGAACCTCCTCCCAACACGCACCATGAAAATGGGAAAATTGATAGTGACGCTTGTGGGTCGCTCTGTAAGCCCTCCCACATGCACTATATGAGCGGTAGACTTAGTCTAGCACTATGGAGCTCACCATTGGGACGAGGGCAAAGCCCTTGCCACGTATGACTATATATATTTTCCTACAAGCAGAGATATATAACATGGGCGTGAGCATATCGAAGCACATACCATGCATATAACACATACCCTCAAAATGTGGCTCCCACCATGGTATGCCATGCCCCTCCATGGACATAACTACACGTTAAAAAATACGTAGGAACCCAAGGAAGGTTTCTATGCAACACCAACACACAAAAGTCGCATTAAAAGATTCGGTTGCACTGTCCAAGAGTTATATATCACTTTCTACCCTCTTGACCATTATCCCTTGCTACACCGGGGAAGTATACACATCAAAGGCGTTTGATGCTTTCTAAATTTAGTTGAGACCAAGGCGGTTTCAACCCAATTCTCGAAATTAGTATTCCTCGCCGTGACCCCGAGATATGACCTTTCAAAGTGGCCTTACGGGTCACTTTTGTTTCGACTATATCTCCAAGAAAAATGAAGGAGATAACAAAAGGAAGGTTGATTGTTGATCGGGGAAAAATGTAGGACCACTCGAGATTCATCATATCAAGTGCGGCGATCTCGAAGTCGAAAATCCGATTCTGAAAGTCTGAAAAAATCGGATTAATTTTGCGAAGTGTATAACATGAAAATTGCGGAAGCAACGAACCCTTTACTGATGCAATCTGACCCTTCATCGGGGTTTCCGCCAAAATATCTGTGAATAACAGTTAACCAATCGGTTACCGCAAAATCGCGAGCCAACTGACAGTCGCCGATACATTGACAATCAGAACGGGAGGCTGAAAAATCACGGAAACTTTATGATAAGAAAACCCTGTGGATTCCTGATATTCTGATATATAAATCTCAGCCGGCGGCGCCTCGGTATTGCATACGGCCGCTCATAGCTGGAATGGCCAAACCTATCACACTATCACATCAGGTTAGGTCAGGTGGATGGGAGAGTATGATATCAGCCAATGGCGGCTTGCCGGCACATAGATAAACACCCCAACTGACCCAAAGATGGCCACGGGGGTCCGAACCGGCTTCACTATGTACAGGAGGGTATTCATATTGATATTCCTGTACTGTTCCCGGCGAGTGGACTTTGATTTCTACAACACTTGTTGGGTCCTCTATCGCAACACCCAATCAAACAGGTTGGGATAGCGGCGTGGCGTTTTGTATAGAAATTCGTGCGTGTACTTGGATTTTCACAGCACACACGGACCTCTCTCTATATAACACGCCGAAACCGGGTTTGCCATGTGTCCATTAAGCGCATGTGTGTGTTTGCATGCCCTTATGTTAAATACAGGGATATGTGGTTACCTATTACGTGGGTTTTTGCCCACCCCCCGATCAAGCAACACCAAGACTTTGCTTTTTGTAACCGTGCATGCTAGAATCAAGTTTACACGCAGAGGTGTAAACATGCACCGTCATATACGGTGTAGGGGGGTTTGGGGGCAATAGTGTTCCTTCGGGGCTGTTTGCAAGCCCCCAAGAGACTGGGTTGGCTGCTACCCTAGTGGAACAGTACGGGCCGCATCAACACATTGTCAGCCAGAGGCGATCCCCTGCCTTATTGCCCGCCTCCGACATACCAACCGACAAAGTGAACACTCACGTCTCTTTCTGAGTGTGTATTTTTTTTAGATTTCGCAGCTTCTGTAATGCAGGGACCTGGGCACGTCCATAAAAACTGCAGCCGCTGATCGCAAACTCCAGCTGCAGGACCAGATCGCCAGAACACCTGTCAATAACGCCAGATCGCCTGTCAATAACGCCGCGCACTGCTGCAGTGCCAGAGACATATGCGCCAACAGCAGGACGACGTTCTGCAGCTCCTCACGACGTGCGTGTCACTTCAAATACAGCTACAGCAGTTCTTGCTGCGTGAAAACGAGTTGTCCCGGCTCCTCTCGTCCCTACCGCAGTTTCGGCGAGTGCCTGTAGAGTTCAAGCCGCTGGCAGCACTGTTCCTGGACAACACGTGTCACACTCCCCACTCCTTGCGCACAGCATATGACTGCGAAGTCCAAGTGGTACCGAGTGTACCTCATGAAGAAGACAGAGACTTCACGGTGTGTACAGAAGGAATTCAGGTCCAAGATGACACCAGCCAGTGCCGCAGGCAACTGCGCAGCGGACAGTGTTCACTGTCGCCTTCTTGCATAGGAGGATTTGATTGTAGGGACTCCGCTCACAGCAAAGACTATGGTCTGACAGAGGCTACATCACCAACAACTACATCACTATACTCCAGGTTGAGCGCCGCCAGTCCAAAGCCGCAACCAAGCTGTGATGAAACAACGACAATCTTATCCGGTCGTAAGCCCTGAAAGCGGTGCAACGCCGCGATCTTACCCGAACTGGAGAACGCGCCGATGCTGCACCGCGCAATATGAAGCAACAAAATAAAGCAGGAGACTGTGGGTTCCAAGCTGTGGAAGCCAGACGACTCAGACCACGCACAGAGTTCAGCCAGTTCCACACTGGCAACCCCTTTGCTGCCCTCCCACCCATTACTGCACTAAGTACCACTGCCGGAGCAAGCAAGGAGAAGTCACCTACAGCTCACCCCCAAGCCCGCAGCTTTCGCGTTGGAACACTTAAACAGCCACGGTACCGTCGGAAAGGAGCTCCTTTCTGCCGCGCTACACCACCGCAACTAGCCATCATTCGGCAAGCACACAGGGCCCTGCGGCCGTCAAATGTTTGGAAAACTGCTCCACTTGCATTTCGCCAACACTAGTCCATACCTTTGCTGGGGAACGTGTGGACTGGCCAGCCGCCTTTGAAGTCAACACCGAGCCCGTAACAAGTTCAGCTTCAACCGAGAGGAGTGCACCGCTACCGTCCACTGAAGATGACCCACAGGTCTCTGAACTACGTATGTACGCGGTACCCAGAACCCATGGCCCATGGCCCGGAGGCCTGTGAGCCGTCACACCCGTGCAGAAGCCGTTGACACCGGCTGTAAGCGGGATATCCCTGTTCTCTAATCTGCGAGATCTTGAATCTGATTTCTAACCATTAAATCGATGTAGAATTACCGTAATTTTATTGTCTTGGTCGACTTTCGGTCAGAAATCGGTGAAATACCCGATTTCTACCGCGATTTCTAATTGTCGTGAAATTGCCGCCTGTTGTCGCCTGCTCGCGCGCCTTCGTCGCTTCTCCGTGGCGAGTTTTGTGATGGAATCTTCTCGAGTACCTTTGAGGTTCTAAAGGAACTCAAGGGCTAGCTCTAGAGGATTCTTCTTGTACTTTCATCTGGTGTGTTCACCAGAATTTTTCGCCGTTGCGTCTGAGAGAAAATCAGCGCGCAAGCTTTTCCGTCAATCGCTCGAACTCATGGTTCTCAAGGACCATGAGTTTGGACGGAACCCTACATTCCCCCCTTATGCCTCTCATCCATGCCCCTTTCACATGGGCATATCACTCTGAATAGGGAAGAGGGCAATAGGGATGTTTTAGGCAGCCTATGGGTTTCGCAAACCCAAGTCGTTTGCGTGCGCAAACGCTAACTTTGTGGCCTTGTGAGCATGAACCTTAAAAACCGAACACAATGCTCACAAGACCAAAAGCCCTAGGCTTTTTTTGATTTTCCAGCAAACTCAACGATGGCTCCACGCAATTCAATGCGTACCAAAACTCTTTTTTCGAAAAAGGGCAAGTTTTGGTCGAAAATTAGGCCAAAATGGCCAATCCCTCGAGGCTCGTACTCGAAGCCTATGGGGAGTTGAGCCTTGAATCAAGGGAATATGTAAAGTAGAGACCACGAAGAACATCGTGGATGGCTTGGTTGATTTTTACAACCTTGTCTTCTATTTTATGTAATGTCGCCTTGTGAGCACGCGTGCCATACTGCCTCTTTGCACACGCGCTCATATGCAAACACTAATGACATGAGTGGGCGGAGACGGTTTAACCATAGTGGGCATATTTGAGGGCACCTACTATGGGCCTACTCCAAAAATGTTTGCTCATATTTTTGTTCCTCAATGACCCAAAGATATGTACATACCAATATCGCCGATATATGCACTTTTTCCCATAAATAGTTTGCTTCAAGGATTGAGGTGTTAAGAATGTTTCTGTTATGCTTTGAACCTCAACCCTTGTTGCAAAAGGGAAGCAAAGCTTCGGTTTGCATCCATGCAAAAGCCCGAGGCTCCTTTCTCTTGTGATATGGAGATACGATTTTTCGAGTGACCACTTTTGGGTGAATTTTGGCCGTTTTGCCCAGAGTGGCCACAAACCCCTTCTCCCCCTGATTTCACCCCCGAGGTTGCGTGCGCCACTTGACCAAGGGTAAGGGCAATTCGGGGAGGGCACATAACCCCGCATCGAATGGGGTGTTTCCCCATGTGGCCTCTCCTCTCGAAGGGAGAGTTTTGAGTCACCCAATTTGGGGTATGTTGCCATTCTGCCCCATTTGTGTGTCACTCTCCCTCCAATGGGGAAAATAGCTAGAGGCGACCATAAGGGTTGGCAAGCGGCATATATTGGGACCTAAGTCCCATGTGTCTATAGCATCTTTGGTTGAAAGGATCCTCGCCGTGCCCATGGAGATAAGGAATCATGAGGGTGGGCCATTTTGGCCAAATTGCGTTGTTTTTGCCATTGTATGCCATGTTGGAACTACCATATCTCCATGGGGCACGGGATCCAGCTAGAAGGGGAGGTGAGATTATTGTAGCATATGACCAAGGGTTGAACACTATTGAGTTTCGTATTTGCTCCTCCGGCCCATCCGGACTTATTCCCTTTTTGGTGCGATCCATGATCCCTCCCTTTGCACCGCATGCTGCTTTCTGCCCTATCCGTGTGTTCATCCCCTCGGCGAACAGTAAGCAGCCAGTGTGACAGCAAGCCATGACCCAGGGCATGGGACCAGAGGGGATATCAAAAGTCGTGAAACAAGGCATGGCGCGACAAAATCGCCAAGGTTTCCTACCCTGGACGGTCGCCCGAGACGGCCAATTTTGCCATTTTGGCAATTGTGGACCCAATTTGGATTGTCACCACGCCGAGTGGCATGAAGATCTTTGAGAGCCAAGGGCATGGGAGTCTCTGCTGGACTCCAGGTGGATCGCGTGTGGAATGGATGATCGGATCTCCAAGCCGGCGTGGAGATATACTATCGGGGACACCTTCGATTTTGGCTCATTTTGAGCAGCCAAAATGACCCCCTTTTGGGACCCCAATTTCGGCCCCCCGTGTGGTCAATTGGCGGCCCCATATCTCTTTGCCCACAAGAAGCCCGGACCCAATTCGCAGTTGTGCACTCAGATATGGGTCCTAGGTCCTGCCTCCTATCCTCTGAGCCGTTGGCCTTGCCCTGGTCGGGCTGATCACCCGTGGAAATGACGCCAATTTTGGTGATTTTGGCATCATGACCCCACGTGGTGAACCCGTGGTGCCCTGATGCTGGGGCCTCAGAGGGAACCAGGTTGGGTGGGGGCTCCAGGGAGTTGGTACTCAAAGGGCATAGGGTCAGTTGCCTCGTCCCTACCTCTGGCTGGTCCGGACGAGGGGTCAGTTTTGGAGTTTTTCAAGCTAATATCAGTTTGAGCTGAAAGAGCCCACTTTCAGCTACCAACTCTTAGGGGATAATGGCGGAGCCTTATCTCTGGCTCAAAAAGGAGTTGGGACCTGCTGTTAAGGGAGCATGGGGAGCCACCGTTGGTTGGCCTTGGAGCCCCTTGGTTTCCAGGAACTCGCCTGTGGCTGGGCGGGACACTCCCGCTCGGCTGGCGTGGGAATGGTGGGGATGTGCGCCCGTTCGGTGCGGGGCCTCTTGGACTGGCGTCGGGGATCGGTGGCAGATGATGCCCGTTGGGCGTGGGGGTCGTTGGGACCTCCCTGGCCTCTGTCCGTATACTCGTGGAAGACAACTCACCGTGCCGCGGGAGGTGGCGTGCGGCTGCGGCGGCGGGAGCGGCTAGGGTTCCTTGTCTCCTGGCGCTGCTCTGGCGTGCCGCCTTGCATCCCTGAGGTGTGAGGACTGCCTGGGCCCCTCCGCGGGGTGAACGGTCGGAGGGCGCTTCTGTACGTGCCAGAGGGGGAACCCATTCCGGGTGGTGGCCCCTGTTGGCGTTCTGGGGAGTTACGGCGCGCCGCCTGCCTTGGGGCTCTTGGACCTTCTTGGGACCACGGCCACTGGTGGCCTGAGGCGTGCCCTTGGTAGCCCGGGGATCCAGGAATGTCCCAGATGTTGTGCCTTTGCATGGCCGCACGGATGCGCAGGGCTGCGCGCTGGTGCCATTGCCAGTGTAGTCCGTTCATTTCATCCTGGCTGTAGGCCCCCATATGCGCCATGAGCCGGGTGGCCACATAGTGCCATTGGCCGGGGTGGTTCATGGTGGCGGGGGGCGTGTGCCCCGTCCGATGGGCGAAGGTGACGTCTGCCATGGTGCGGTTCCCTCCCCGAGGAGGCGGGACCGCGAAGTAAGCAGCCATCGGATGCTGACCGCCAGGGCGAGCTGCTCCTTCGTGGTGAGCCTGTTGATCCACATGCCCAGGTCTCGGGCCGCCGGCTGTTCCGCGTGGTCGCTGGGGCGGCTGGCGTCGCCTTCCAAGCGTGCGTAGTCCAGATGCCCCTGCCCCAAGGGCGGGGCGGTCCCCAGTGGTGGGCCGGTAGGCTCCCTAGCGGTGTTGGTGCCCGCTTCCAGGCGCGCCCCGCTTCCTGGGGCGCCGCGCTCGTCCGGGGTCTGGTCCGCTGCTCCGCTCGCGGTCGCGTGCCCGTCAGCAGTGGCGGTAGCATGCTCAGTGTGCCCCAAGGTGGTGTAATCGCGCTGAAGGTGTGCCTGGCGTGACATCCTGAGGGGTGTGCTCTCTGCATGGTCGCGTCTGGTGGCTCGGGGCGGACGCGCGGTGCCGCCGGCGTTGGGACCGGGTGGGGGTCACTCATGCAGGACTCCATGAAGGCATCGAAAGAGCCTTCTTCGCGGTTGTGTCCGCTGGGCGACGTTTCCATGCCTGCCGCACGCTGGGCTGTGTCAGGTGTGGTTTCTCGGGTCTCTGACTTCGCGCGGGTTTCAGTTGGGCCCCGTGGCGGCGCCTCCCCCGGCGCGCTTGCGTCGGCATGATGCGCCGGGTTCACCAAGGGGGCGGCGCCTGCGCGACCTGCGGGTTGTGCCCCATGGGCTGATGGTGGGTGGAGGCCGGCCTCATGCCCGGTGTCCGGCATTGGTGCTTCAAGTTCCGTACCAGGTTGGCCAGCGGTCGATGCCTCGCCGCTTCCGTGTGCCGCCTTGCAAGGTGGGTCGGCATGCTGTATTACTGGCTGGTCCACTCCCCTGCTAGGTTTCCCCGCTGGTGGTGGTGTTTCTGTCCGCTGTGGGCGTCCCCCCATTTCAGCCGTGGCGTCGACCGTGGGCTCCTCGCGTTCTGGCTGGGTTGGCGGTGCGGGCGGCGTGGCTGCGTCACCCGTCGGTCGTGCCGCCTCTCGGGCGTGGCCTTCCGACACGGGCGGCGGCCCGGGCCGGCTTCCCGGGCCTGCGGACTGCGGGGCGTCAGCCGGGACGGTGGTGTGTGCCAGGTCGGGGCCCTGGTCCGGGTTGGCGGCCGGACGACAGGGAGATGACGGTTCTGTGGGCCGTACCACCGGCCCGGCTGATGGGGCATGGTGCCGCTGGGACGCCGGTTCGCCTTGTGCCGTGGCCTGCAGGTCCCCCGGGGCCGCTGTGCTGGGGGTCGCCGGAGCCTGGGGATTTGGGCTTTCCGTGGGGTTGTGGGCGTGGGGGTGCACGGTGCCGGAGGGCCGGGTGCTGGTGGTGTCGGTCGGGGTAGCGCCACATGCCTGCGTGGGGGGGCCTTCGGGCGGCGCGTATGCTGGGCCCTCCGTAGGCCGGTCAGGTGTGCCGCGGTGTGGGCGGGGCTCCGGGTGGTCCTGTGTCGCCGCTGCCCGGCTGGCTGCCGGCTGGCGACCGTGTGTGGACGCGCGGGGTGGTGTTTGGGGTTGCGGAGCCGGGCTTCCTGTGGGGCTCAGGGCCGTGTCCATGTGCGGGTGTGCGGTGCCAGGGGGTTGCTCGGGTCGGGTGCCCACTGCCCCCGTATTCGTGGGGCTGGGCACGGCTCCGCTCCCGGCAGGTGATGCCCGGTGCCCCTGGATCCCTGTGGCCGCGTGGTGTTGTGGTTGGTGACGTTGTGCCGCCCGTTTGGACGCACACTCTTGTCGGGGGCTCTGTGGCGGGCCGGCCCTGGATGGTGCTGGAATGTCCGTAGTCCGCGTGGCGTCGGCGGCGTGCTGTCGGTGTGGTGAGGTGACGGGTGCGTGGGGGGCGGAAGTGGATGGGCCAGAGGACGTGGAGGCCGTTGAGCCTTGCGGTGCGCCGACGCCCGATGGTGCCAGGGCGCGTACATTTGTGGCCCTGGTCACTGCTGTGGCGCGGGATCGGGGCGGGAGGGTGGTGATGGTCAGGGTTCTCCGGGAGGAGGAGGAGGAGCTGTGGTGCCGGGCACCTCCGGCCATCATCCTGGCCACTGCCGCATTGCCGTACATACCCGGCCGCGGCGGTGGGACGTGCGGCTGTTGGGCGCGCCGTGCCAATGGTGTGAGGCTGCGGGGGAGGGGTATGCCCCTCCATGTGAGATAGGCCGCCATCAGCCTCTCGGTCGCCCCCTCAGTCATGGCCCCGCTGCGGTGGAAGAAATCCCCCCATTCGCCGCCATGGGCGTCACGGACGATTCCCATCGCCCATTCCGCGTCCCCCACCAGCCAGCCGAAGGCGAACGGGAGGCGGGTGGTGAGGGTGACGACGGTGGTGCGGTAGTTGTTGAGGTTCATGGGGGTGACGGGGCCCCAACTGTCTGGCAGATTGCCAACAGGGGGTAGACTGCCCCGTGGCGCGTCGTCGTAATGTTCGTAGTCGGGGACGTAAATCGTGGGGTCCGCCCCCTCGGTTGGCAGCGCCCATGTTGGTGCGCGCCAGGGGGGGCGGGGTGGCGGTGTCGCCGGGTCCTCGTCAGTGAGGACGTCCAACCACTCAACGTCGGGGCTGTCCCCCCCCCGCGCCATTGTTCCAGACATTTTGCTGGATCAGGGTGCGCAGTGTGCGGAGCGTGACGTCTTCGGCTTGTGTTTCGCGCGGCGGCGCAGCTGTGCAGAGTGGATGCGGTCGTCGGCAAAGTGGGCATGACCACAAGTTCGTGATGCACGGGCTGCAGAACCAGTGCAGCTGCTCGGTGCTGCCGCAGCCGAGGTCATGCCCACGGAGCGGAGCATCGTTTTCGTTGTTCACCTCCCAGGAGACTCCGCACGGGTTTCCCGGCCGCGGATGTGGAGCTTCACCTTCGGGCATCCTGAGGAGAGGTATTGTTCGTGGGACGATCGGGCCTCTTAATGGGAGTGAGTGCGGGCGCTTCGGTGTAGTGCGGCTTGGTGGGTGGTGCGACGGCAGTTGTCTGGTGGTTGCCGCGTGCCCGTGTGTGTGGTTAGTCGCCAGGCTGTGTGTGTTGGTAGTGGATGAGGAGGTTGTAATACATACGGCGGTCGTGGGTTGTTTGTTATGCTTCTTGTGCGTACACCTGGACGCGGTGCTGTAGCTGTGCGTCCGCTCTCTTGACGGCGGTGAGTTGCATGTGACGTATTGTGGCCCTAGGTTCTGGGGCGTGGTCGGCGATGACCCAGTAGAGTTGGAGTGGCACCGCTCCCCCGAGCACCGCTTCCTTGATCTCCGGTTGCCGCATCAGGCGCCGAGCCTCATTTGCCGGTGGCGTGGCCGGGCCCCATCCGGCGTGTTGTGCTATGGTGTCCTCTGGCGTCCGGGTGGCCCGGTGGTTGCCTCCTTGGGCCAATGGGCATCGTTTGGAGTGTTCCCACATCTCTGGCTGTTGGAGATGGCAGGGGCATATGGTGTATTCCGGGCGTATGTCTATACCCCGTCGGCCATACCAGCGTGCCACCCTGTCTAGGAGGGGCAGTTGTTGGAGCAAGAGTTGAGCACGTCGCGTTTGTAGGTGTACCGGCATTAGGGATGGGTCAAGAGCTGAGAAGTACAATGCGGTTTGCAGCTTATGTTGGAGATGGTTCATGAGGGTGTTGTCGGCTTGGCTGCCTCGAAGGTGCGCCATGGTGCGGATGGGTTGCGGGTACTGGTATGCCCTTCCCGTGTCGTTGTAGAATCGGTCGTCCGGTACCCAAGCTGGTGGTTCCCCGGGATGTGGGATCGGCGGTAGGTGTTGGAGGTGCATGTGCATGTGGTCCTGTAGCGGCGGGTCCTCGCCGTTCGGCATATGTTCGGCAAGCTGGTTGTGGGCGTGTAAGTCTATGTGTCGGTTGCCTAGGCTATACCGATGAGACTCTTGTTTGACGAGGTGTAAGACAATGTGTTTGGGGAGGCGCCGCAAGGCTGCCCAGAGGTGTAGGGCATGGGTGCCCAGGCTAGAGTCGGTCGCCTTGTGCAGGGGCCGCCGTGCCAGTTTGCGGACGATCTGGAAGTCCACCGCCGTGTCTACTACGACCCATACATGGTGCGCGTGGTCACGCGGTTGCTGGTGGGTGTCATTGACGGTGTCCACGATGACCGCCATTCTTTTCAGTTCCCCGTGAGAGGAGGCCCCGAAGATGGTAGCCCCTGTGAGGTGGTGTTGGCGCAGTCGGCCTGTCGCGTCCCTCCTCAACTCAAAAGCCGCCCCTTCAGCTGCTGGGGTCAGGCTTGTGGTGCCGGAGGCATCCGCAAAAATGACGGTGTTGTGGTCGTCCGGGTACGGGAGGCGGCACGGCGTCGTTGGCTGGTAAGCATGGATGCGTGCTCCCTGTTCCGTGGTGGCCCACGGCGTGGTGGTGGCCGTTTGGAGTCTCCGGGTAGCATACACGCCCACCCCCTGGCGGATGATCTCGGTTGCCGCTGGGTTCATGCGGACATAGTCCTTGTTCCCCTCCTGGCCCTATTTCAGGTATTCGTACACATATTGGAGCAGGTACGCTTTCTGTCGATGGAATGTGGTCCACTCGACCCTCTGCCAGTCTTGGACTTGGGAGCATCGGTGTTTTACCCGGTAGGCGGGGGCCTCCGGTGTGGCGCTGCGGTGTTCGGCCAGCACCGGGAAGGTGATGGCTGGGTGCTTGGTGTCCCACGTTCCCCGGTGGAATCTCCATTCCGCCGCAACGCTGGGGCCCCACGCCACTGTGGCCCTATCCTTCTCCGCGGCCTGCTCGAAGTGCGTGTGTAGCCACCGGTGTTGTTCCGGGGTAGCGTGGGCCGTAGGTATGGGGTGGTGGCGCGCCAGTAACTGAAGGAGGGGCCACGGGGTGGCTAGTGCTTGGGGTCCACATCTCCAGCAAGTTGTGGGGGTGCCCGTCAGCTTGTCCTGCGACAGTGGTGGCGGACAGAAGGGGCGTGCCGTGGGTGGTGGCAGCATCCACAAGCTGCCGTGTGCTCTGCCAGGTCGCAAAGTGGTTTTGAGTCCGTTGGGTGCATGGAGGAGTACTGCTGGCACCGTGGCGCTTGGTACATACCCCACTTGTTCCGGTGGCCAGTGGTGGGCCTGGTTCCCTCGTAGTGGGCCTGGTGGCAGTGGCCGCTTGTGCGTGCTCCAAAACAAGCGGAGGGGGCTCCACGAGATGGGGAAGGGCAGTGTGCGGGCTGCGATCGCCTCTGAAGGGTATTTGTCGGACGACGAATTCAGATTGCACGATATGCATGTGCATGATCAGGTATTTATAACAAAGAACGATGAGCATGTTGAGGAAATTTCAATGAAGCAATGATACATGATATGTTGTGCAGGGTGTGGAAAAGTAAGGTTAAATGAATCCTTCGTCTTTCGTGCTTGGTCTGGCTTTTCCTTTGCTGGTGCAAAGCACCATCAAAAGAAAAGCCTTATTACGTTTTTAGCCATTTTCGGGTCACCTTTCTATGTCGGAACTGGAGCCGGGCGGTGACAAGCAAACGCAAAAACACTCCTTTGCCTTATGTTTAAGCTAGCAGCGCAAGGACAGGGAGGGTGCATTGGGCAAGATTAGCGACACAGGGTGCAAATAGCATACAATTGACATATTCATAACTCAGGCCTATTGTATCGGATTTTGGCGAAATCAAGAGCAATTTCGGTCAATTTGGGGGTGTTCTTTTCATTTTTGAGCTTAAAAAGGCGGCTGAATGCGCTGAAAACTGTCAAATCGAAAAGCGGTGCTAAAAAAAATCACCGCTTTTTTTTCAATTGAATAGCAGGACGAGGCTTTTAGAATAATTTATCAATCTGGTCTTAGATCGAAATTTCGTGCATTGTAGCCCGATTTCACTTTGGACAGTCAAAATGAAAGATCGCAAATGCCGGCGACTGCAAAATGCACGCGTGCACAGCAAATTGATAATATGTCAAATAGATTTCTTCAGATTTGGGGCCTGTGGCTAATATATAGTGTTGTTCGGCACCTCAACTTTGCTAGTGCACCTGAAAATCGCATCCCTAGCTTATATGGAATTAGTGGATGCTGGTAAAGAAGTTAAAACCTTGTAAAGGTCCTAACTTTGCAAAACAGCCATGATTGATCGAAACGAATATGACACCGCGAATCAGCTCTTTGAGGCCGTCATTTAGAGGGGCTGCATCGTACACTTTTGGGCTATGTTTCATTTCGGCGCGCGGATCGTATATAATGGCTTAAGGACTGCTTTCAGAGGGGGGCGGGGCCCCATTCCCCGGCCCCCCAATTAAAAGCCCCCCATGGGGGGGGAGCTGAACAAGTTATACGCCTCACGTACTTCCCCATCGGTCGGCTCGGGGTGTCCGGTTTGTGTGGCTGCGCTGCGCATGTGACTTTCCAGGACCGACTTGTTGGGCCACTGCGGCTGTTGCCTGCATCAAGAAGGGACAGGGCAGAGGGACGGGAATCCCCAGTATTGCCGGCAGTAAAGTGCGACAGTTGGGAAAATTTATTGTTAAGGAATTTTCATGAAACGCAAGACAGCAAACAGAGCAGAAGTGTATGTGCAGCATCAGGAGGGATTTTGGAACGTAACGTTGTATATTATTTGTACAGATTTTTGTCTGTCCGAACTCAGAACATCAGACTTACCAAAATTTAATGCAAAAGAAGGAAGAAGGGGCGAGACGGAGGCACAGCACAAGACACATACTCAGCACTGCTCTTCCAACCGGTTCCTCCATGGTATGGAGCACAAGCTAGGAGTGATTCTGGGTGCGGCTGCCCGGGGGTCTCGGGTCTTTTTATATTGCTTGATTGATGTTTCTTTCCATTTTTATAAATTTGTCTGAAAATAGTGACTCCCCTGTCTTTATTTAAGGATAACCTTCGAAGCATTAAATTGTTGCATCGACGTATTTATCAGCCGAGTATTACGTACTTGTATCAGTGCAAGAGAAGCCCGTGCCGTGCCAAAATGCAAAAATGATGACCAACTATTTCGGAAATTTCAAACTTAAAATGTGAGTTTGCAATGATTTTGAAGGCAGCATTGATGTCATTGTGAAATTTGAAATCTTTTTGCCATTTTGTCATTTTAGAGCTAGCCAATGTTGGTGAAGTTGCCTAGCTAAGAGATTATGTTTGCGTGGTTAGTAAATCTCCCCTCGGTCCGTCGAATTGGTTTTCTTGCTGCTGTTTCTTTTCAGTTTGGGTGCTATGCAGTGACAATGACGATTTAGGTTGATAAAACCTTTGTTGCGCACAAAAAAAAAGATTTCTTCAACTTTTGTTTTTAAGACTAAGCGCATAATGTAAAATGGTGAGTCTTGTCACACACCATCCATGAGCCCTCTCGCTCATGGGTGTAGCTCCCATTGTTGTCCTGTCCTCATCAATGGAAAATGGTACTTGAGATGCACATGTTTCGAAACAATTTACCTGTTTACTGCTCTCATTGACCGTTTGGGTGCCAAAGAGTCCTCTCCGTGCCTTTCCCTTACCGGCGAGTAAGCCTTTGTCTCAACCCAAGCACCCAGCACTGTAAACCACTCAGAAAAATTGTAAACAAAAAAAAACTGAAATGGGGCTACCCAAGGCCCCCAAATTTAACATCTCATCCATTGTTCAACATCAATGTTCTGTCCAACCAAAGTTGGTGAAAACATTGGAACCAGACAGGGGTATCCAGACTCTACGAAACGCAGGTCCCCAACAATGGAAAAAAAAAACCACTTGCATTACAACACCATCCCTTATGTGGCAACCACCCCCCCCCAGCAACCCTGAAAAAACCAAAAACGTCATCAGACATTGCAAAAACACCAACATACACTCGTGTACACCGATAAAGAGTGACCATGGGTAAACATGGCTTCTTGGGGCTTTTTTGAAAAAAATGCAACAAACATGTCATGTCCATTGTCCAGACCATCAATTACTTCTTGCCTGTGTCCCCTGCGGTCACCGTGCACACCAACCTGATATTCGCACCAAGTGTGCCTATTTGGGTTGCCCGCCGTCCCACTAGTGCCAGTTAGCGTGACCCATTGTACTTCTATGTCCACTACCCCCCTCCCACCTGTCGTCGCTTATGTACATCGGAACTGGAGCCCCCGACCATCAGCACCACCAACCACTGCGTGCCGCCTTGGTGTACACCACCCACAGCGCCTCGCAATGCGGCACATGACAACTCATGATCACCAAACTTCAACATTGGCAGCCACATCGCATGTTGCCCTCCTTCTACTGTCACCCCCGCTTGTATTGTGGGCTACACTTGTTCCTCGGCAGACCATCAGCAGCACCCTGGGTGCCCACCTCAGGGTGTACTTGCCCCCTGGTCCATCCAGCAACTGGTTCACCACGTTATCCCCTCCCTGTACTTCTTGAAACACCGCTGCATCAGGATCTGCCTCCACTAGTCCAACACATTCTGGTTTGCTCTGTACGTTGGGTCCTTCTTGAGGCACACCCGTAGCCTCTGCCACTCTTCCGGACACTCTTCCCCTCTTGCTGCTGCCTGGGTGACCGGCTTTCTACTTTCTTGCTGTTTTTGCTCACTGGCTGATGTTGTCATTATAGCTTGGGTTGTGTCTTTGGCTTAAAAGATCCAAAAATGGTGACAGCACACCTGGTTCAGCTCTGTGTGATTGCTCAGAAGACACATCTCTTTGGAAAACGGATTTTAGTCAAAACAGGCCACATCATTCAAATACTGTTTGGGGTGGCAGACAACATAGCACTCAGAAAACCCACTTCAGAGGGCTGCAGCCATTATAATACATACTCGTGGTCAAACAGTTAGTTGCAGGTGATCGAAGCAAGGGGTAACACCATGAAAGCGGACTTGCACCATCTCAACAACAATATGAAAAAAGAGCAGGTGTCCCTGGGGCAGGAGTATGTGAACCGGCCACAGCTTGACTACAAATTGGTGACAGGGTAGGCATAAAATGTGGGGGTCACGGAGACCAGTGGACCAGTGGGAATGAAGTGAATGCGGGAGGCATGCAAATAAATGTACACCCTTGAACATGGATGGGGCACTTCCCAGCACCTCAGGAATTGAGGGGATGCACAGTGCAAAAAAAAAAAACAAAGCACGGGCGTAGAAGTCAAATTGACATAAAGATGTTTGCTCCCAGAAACGATGCAAAGCGGATGTAATCAACAGCCATCAAAGATAAATGAGAAACTCGACGAGCAGTAGTAGAGTGTTACGTACCAAAAAACCCTTCGCCATGTACGAAAAACCCCCCCAACTTAAAAAAAAACCCAGTTTTGTACCACAAAAAAGCCCCTTTCTGTATCAACAAAAAACCCGAATTGTACCACAAAACCCCCTAGTTCTTACAAAAAACCCCCCACCCAAAAATATTACCAAAGAAATCCCCACAAACCTTACCAAAATCCCCCCCAAACCTCACCAAAAAATCCCCCATTTTTTTACAAAAAAAAACCCACACGAAAAAGTTACCAAGGAACCCCCCAAACCTTTCCAAAAAAAACCCGTTTCCCTTACCAAAAAGCCCCCGGTTTCTTACCAAAAAAAAACCCAAAACTTACCAAAACAAACCCACTTTTTACCAACAAACCTCCCAAACCTTACCAGGGGGTTTTCTGGTTGAAAAAAAATGGTGCGAATGGGGGTTTTTTTGGTAAAAATTCGTACAGATTGGGCGGTGTTTTATTATGAAAAGGGGCAGGGTTTTTTTTTGGTAAGAATTGGTGCCAATTGGGGGTTTTGGGGGGGGGGGGATGGGAAATGCTTCCAGCGCGCTGCAGGCGCGCCGCGGGCACGTTGCAGGGAAAGGGTAATTAGCTTTAGTGTACACTGTCCAAGAAATATACACCGGAACAAAAAAATTCCGGGCACGTTGATCTGTTGAAACCATCGCTCTCTACAAAGTGAGAGACTAGGGCCCCGGCTCAACGTGCGAAGCATGGTAGGGAATCCCACCCTTCTACTGTGGTTAAGGAGGAGGGGTGTTACTCCCTCGGTCAAAAGTAGCAGAGCCCCAATGCTACTCCTGACCCCATACCCCCTGAATCAGGCAACTTCATGGATACATGTGAGCCCTCTGTTGTGCCATGGTTGTGTGTAAGTGTGTCACTGTGTATGAGTGTGTCTCGCAGCACTACATGGTTGTGTTGCGCGCACATTGAAAACAACCAAGAGTACCTATTTTTGGGATTTGGTATTTATTGAGACACAACACACTTCACTGCAACATTTTAAAAAGAAATATTGTGTGCACTCTGGGATGCACAATGTGCAGCACAACGTATGTCTGATCCCCTCACCATATCACAACATCAGTCCCACCATTACACTGTGTCCCCTACATCATAGGGTGCCCAACCCTATGATGTAGGCGTTTTGAGTCGTTTCGCGTTTTGGAAGTTGGTCAAAGGGAGCCCATCCCCTATCACATTTGTTTCGGTACGTTTCGCGTTTCGCTTGTAACCAAAACTACTCGTCATTGGGTGAGTAGTTGGGTTCGGACGACAAAGAGTCCGGAGAGCATGAGGTCAAGCTCCACCCTGAGTCGGAATCAGTGGTGGAGTCGGAGTCGGAGTCGGAGTTGGAGTCAGATGTGAACAAGTCATCGTCAACGGTACAAGACTTCATCCCAAACATCTCCTTTGGAAAATGACCCCATGGGCCATGCGGCTTGTACTTGACGTTCCGCCTGTTGATGAATTGCTGGACCTGAAGCCCGGTATGGACCATCCAATGGAGTTGTAGGATGCGCTCCTCCCAGTTCATCCCCAACTTGGTGCACGGGTCACGGCACACAGCCCAAGCGTACAATCGGGCAAGCGGATGCTCTCCACGGCCTCGAATGAAAGAGTGCCCATCGTTGTACTTGGCTTGCCATCTCCGGTGGTCCTTCTTCTTTGGCTTTGGCTCCCATCGCTCTGCGGCGAATGCTTTCGCGGGTGCCTACTCCCATCGCTCTGCGGCGACTGCATTGGTATTGGTTTAGGTTTGGGCACACACGGGTTTGGGTTTGGGCACGGTGATGGCGGGATGACTTGATTTGATTTTTTGCAAGGGGAACCGCCCCTTAACAAGCTTACCTAGAAAAGCGAGGAAAAGCGCGACGCATGTGGTGTGGGAGTCCATATCCCCAACTCGAGGGGCCACGCCGAAGCGTGGGAGTCCATATCCCCAACTCGAGGGGCCACGCTAAAGTGTGGGAGTCCATATCCCCAACCCGAGGGGCCACGCCAAAGCGTGGGAGTCCATATCCCCAACTCGAGGGGCCACTCCAAAGCGTGGGAGTCCATATCCCCAACTCAAGGGGCCTCCAACATGGAGGAGAGAACTATATGCCGGTTTCCTCGATAGCACCGGAAGGTTAACAAAGCTTGTAAGACTCAAGTAACCCCTGTCTTGTCGTGGGTTCCCAATAAGGGGACAGAATCAAAATTGGCTACCTCACCCCTGCCTTCTCGGGGGCCCAAAAGAGGGCGGAATGGCTGCATGACCCCCGCCGTCTTGGGAGTCCCCAATGTCAAGCCTGGGAACAAAATCAGAGGTGGTTCCTCGACCACTACCATCTTGTGGGCCCAAACCGCATTGGGTATGGAATCAAATGCACCATTTGTGAAAAATAGAGGCCCAAAAAGGGGAATGTAGCACTCAAATAGCAGAGAAAAGTGGTGTGTGGGGGGGGGTAAACAGTATGTAACAAATGTGTGTATGTATGCGGCACTATTCCGCCTGTGTTCTAGTAGTTACCCAAACTGCGCGCCGCAGGGAAAGCGTTCCCATGGGGCGGGGGGGGGGGGGACCGGGTTTGGTGCAAAATGGTGCAAATGGGGTTTTTTTTTGTGAAAAAAATGGGGCGGGGGTTTTTTTGGAAATAAATGGTACCAATTGGGGGGTCTTTTGGGACAGAAACGGCGGTTTTTTTGGTACGCACCAGCAGTCATGGGGGTAGTGGTGCACATGAAGGAAAACGACCTAAGAGCCTGTAAGGCCTCCCTCCCATGATGTCAGGTGGATTTGCAGGTTAGATAAATGCTAGAGACCAAAAGCTTCGGCCCTCAAGGCCCCACAACAATAAGAAAGCCATGGTTATAATTGCTGTGCAATGCCAAATTTATCGGGAATGGCAGTCTGCGCCCACTGCCGTCGGTGGAACCCTGGCGATTGCAATTAATAGTGATTGGCTGGGAGCTTGGCTGGACCATGGCTGGTTTGTCCATCTATCAGGCCACTAGCAGGCAGGCATCAATACTGGATGTTTTGGGCGATCACCCCTGGTGTTGCTGACGTAGTGCCCACATATACGCCGAAAGTTTTCCATTCCAGCTAAACCCAGAACACAAACATGTATGACATCCATGAGCTCAAGACAGACCGTGCAGCCTGTTCAAATTTCGAGGCAAACTACAAGGTCACGCATGAACCAGAGCGGGCAAACCACCGGGGTGTTGCGCATGATGCCCACCTGCAGGCCCCTGCACTTGCTGCCCCCCCAAAAGATATTCGGGCCGATGGGATCCCCTGCAGTCCAGGTTTCCAACTCAGTGCCGCTTAGTTCTTGGGCAACACCCAATTAGCAACTACCAAATCGCTGTAGACGTTTTGCTTGTACCACAGTCAACGAATCCCATGTGACCTGGACAGCAGTAGCAGAATAACTGACAGTGGTCTGACCAAAGTAACCGACCACAGTCTTAGAGCAATCAATCAGCGTTAATTTGAAGCAACAAACTGCAGTTGGAGGGCAGCCGACAGCAGGCCATCCATCACGCCCTCGGCCCCACCCACATCCCCTGTGTGACCTTAGCAGGACACAACGTCACCCATTGGCTTCCAAAAAATCGTCCAATCGCCACTGGCTCCCTACCCTCCAATCGTTGGCGGCCTTGGGCTGTTGATGACAATACAAAATCAGACGACACGATGAAGGACCGCCCAGAATAGGACAGCAGGAGCCAGTGTCCATTGCCGGGGGCCCAGCCGCAGAGTGGCGCCAGCGCTCAACTGTCCACCGCTGCGCCGTCTTCTGGTGCAGGCTCCAACGGAGCGACCCACATTCCGTCCCAAAAGCGGTTCAGCATCAGCATGAACTCGCGGAGGGTGGCCTCAGCATCCGGGTGGTCCCTGCTGTGACCCTCCCAAATTCCTTCGAACAGCTCTTGGCCCTTGGCGCTCCCCATCAGCAGTGCAGCAACCGCCTCTTTGGCCGCTTGGTGCGGGAGAAACCCAGACTGGTACCGGTCGCATGTCTCAAACGCCTGCACCACCAACTTGTCAAACTCACTGCCGTTCTTCAGCCCCAGCCCTTTGTAGACGGGCTCCGGGGATACAGGGGCCTCCGGCGGAGGCATCGGAATTTCTTCGTCATCGCCTTGTGCCCTTGTTGTCGGGACGGATGGTGCCAACACCGAGGGTACTTCCTAGTAAATGAGTGGTAAACTCTCAGGCAAAAGCGAATCAGGGTATTTCATCAAATGGCCAATGGGTCTGAGAGGAACCCTTGGTACACGTTTGAACATAAAGGTTGTTCCGGCGAGAACATTCCAAATGGGAACAGTTTTGGTCCGGAACATTTCCTACCGGAACACCACCGGAACACCTTGCAGGGACGAGACAACCAGGTCCGTTGCCATGAGTTTCGAACTTTGCAAATTATGGTATTGGTCCTTTTCTTGCTTGTTGAGTGTGTCTAAGGCCTATGTTTGTCAATAGGGGCCTGTTGCTATGTTTCGTGGCATTGTTCCCACTCTCCCCTAGTCGTACACATTTCGAAATTTTGTTGTTCGTCTTCAACAGAACTGTTATTTCGTGTTTAGCGCAATGATTCTATGTTGTTCCAACGGTGGGGCATGGCCTTACCCGTTAAGTTTGTGCCTTGTTGCCGTGTCTACTGCTGGTTGTTAGTGTTGTTCCTTGGTACAAATGCTACATACGTCCATAGATGCCTTCCACTAGGGTTATGCATTTTGAATTTTGGTCATCCATGCTCATTTCTTTTAGATTACCATGCCTGCAAAAAAGACCCAGTTTAAGGGAGTAACCTCCCACCTTGTCCATTTGGCGGGTGCGGTGAGCCTTCAAGACGGGGATCTTGTAGGGGAGCTTTTGGCGGAATGGGCCGTCTCCTCCCCACACACTCGGCGCGAATTTGCTGTGGCTGTGCGCTTGGCCCAACCTAGTTGTGTTCGGGATGTGCAGCGAGAGGCAATCACTAAGTACGCCTCCGAGGTCCTTCCCCCCGATGAGTGTTGCGAACTCATCTTAAACCTACGTGCACCCAAATTAGCATGGCGCACCCTTTCCGAGGTGTATACCCTCCGGGGGTTGAAACACACGGCGGCTACCGGGTTGCCGTTTGCTCGCCCCATCTGTCCCGAGAGGGCTTTCCAGCAGCGCTGGCAGGAGCTGTTGGCCCCGCTTGAGTTGGAACCCCCCGTGAGCCCATCCGACCCAAAGGCCACAGATGTCAGCTGGCCATGGGCATCATGGCTTCGCTGCATTGCGAGCCAGCCCCCGTTGTGCCGCATGATTGATTGGTCTTTCCCCTTGACATTCATTGTCAGGGGGGCTGGCTATCCATGTGCTGGTGGGGAGTGGTCCTAGTTGAGCGTCTCCATCGTCAACATGGGCCTCTGGGGACGCATCCCCGCATGCGTATGGGTCATCGGACTCGCCATCTGTGGGGACAAGCAAATCGCCACGTTGGCAACCCTTTGGAAAGCCAACATCGAGGTGTGTTTTGTGCACCAACTATTGTTCCGGCGACGTTCCGGTAACTTGTTCCGGCGACGTTCCGGCGGTGTTCCGGCCATTTGTTTGAACACCCATTGGAACAATTTGGTTCCAACAATTTGCCTTTGTTTTTTCAGGCAATCTAGCTCGTCGTGGACACCAAACAGGTGGTCTACGACGCCCGTGATCACCCGGCCGATGTTTGGTTGGGTGGAGACTCCCCTTGGGTGCGTCGCATCATTGGGATTTCACCAGCCACACAAGTTGGGTCCCTATACAATGAGGCCATCTGGGACTCTGATGCCCGTGTTTGGATGGGCAAAGATGTGGGCCGGACGACTGAGTCAGATCATGAGCAGCGGACATCTTTCTTGTTAGGGACACCATCCCTTAAAGCGGCCGGCTGCTTTGTGGACCCGGTGGTGGTCATTGCGCGCTGCCGGGTGGTCATGTGCATTTTGCACTGTTGCATGGCACTAGGGCGTCGGCAAATGGCCAACATTGAACGGCTGGCCAATGACCGGCTTGCCCCCGGTGATAAGGTAACTGGTGCAGCCATCCAGGCCACATTGCATGAACATCGCACCGGGTGCCGTCTGGGGAAGGATGCCTCCCCGGACGGTGAGGAGACCTCTCGTCTCTTTGCTGCATGGCCAGAGCTAGCCTTGTTGTTGGCTGTGGCGCCGGATGAGCCGCTCTATAAGGCGGTTGTCAATATGGCACAGTTGCTGCGGGACCTGTACCACACTTATCAAGTGGGTCCACGCCCCCAGTGCCGGGCTATAGCAGCTGCCTTCCGCGAGCATTGTGCACCTGCGTTTGCGTCCCACTATTACCTCCTTTTTTTGGAGGAGGATGCAGACCGCCTGTTGGAGGACATATGGCCTTTCGGCATAGCAATGTTCTCCAACGACATCGTTGAAAGCTTGAACAGGTTCCTAAAGCACGCCTTTAACGAGCATAGTGCCCGGGGCGGTGGCAAGCAAAAGGCAACCGGGCAAAGTGCCTGTGGAAGCCCGAGGCCTCTGTCGACCGATGCCGACGCCCTAGGGCAAGTGCTGCAATGGGTTCTTCTATATTTTCACATCCACTTGCACCAACACGATGCTATTTGCCATGTTCCTTGTGTTCCCAGGGCTTCCTTAGAGTCCGTACCCCATTCTCCACCCCGCTTCCTTAGCTCACTTTTGTCCTCTGCGCCTCAACATGGCCGCGCCCGTCAACAGCGATATGCTGAGCATGTTGACCGCCCTGTTGAGGGCAGCACGAAACATACAGGTGGTTGTGTGTGCATGCATGCGTGTGAATTTGTGCATCATGGCATTGAGGGGTAGGGGCTAAGGGGCGGTGTTGTGCATCATGGCATGCCATGGCCGCGAGTGGCCTTCGCTAGGGGTTGTGGGGTAGGAGCAAAGGGGTAGTGCTGTGCATCATGGCATGCCATGGCCGCGAGTGGCCTTTGTTGGGGGTTGTGGGGTAGGAGCTAAGGGGTGGTGCTGTGCATCATGGCATGCCATGGCCGCGAGTGGCCTTTGCTGGGGGTTGTGGGGTAGGAGCTAAGGGGTGGTGCTGTGCATCATGGCATGCCATGGCCGCGAGTGGCCTTTGCTAGGGGCTGAGGGTTAGGGCCCAGGTGAGTGCGCGTGGTGCGGGACTGGAATGTTGTCCCCTGAGGGGTTAGCCAAACCCCCAGGGGCAGTGCGGGTCTGGAATGTTGTTCCCTGAGGGGTTAGCCAAACCCCCAGGGGCAATGCCCTTTGCTGCCCCCCCCCCCCAGTGTTGTGGTGCGCGTTGTGCACAATGGGCGCGCGAAAAATGCTGTTCATTTTTCTTGTTCTGGCGACGTTCCAGTAACTTGTTCCGGCGACGTTCCAGCGGTGTTCCGGAGGCCACTGGAACAGCGCTGGAACGTCGCCGGAACAAGAATTTTAGGACTAGCCGACACCACCCTCCTTCGTCTGTTCACAGGAGGGGATGTCGAAGGGGGATGCACTGCGGCAAGCTCTGGCCGCACCACCCCTGGACCTTACCCCCGCACCCACGCCCTGACGGCCACCCACGAGCTCTGTGCCGGCTTCGACGGCCCTACCTCCACCCCCAATTCAACCCCCCAATCAACCTGCTCGGCCCGCTTGGGCCGCTCCGGCTCAACGGGCACCAGTGGCCGCCCCAGCACCGCCCCAGCCCGTCAACACCAACCCCAACAACGAGAACAACGAGAACAAGAGCAAACCGATGGGGGATCGCCCCCCGTTGCCCGTGCCCTCGCATGGGACAACAGGGAGTGCAGGGGTAGCAACACATCGGGGAGTGGTGATGGGGGAGGTCGAGGAGGCAAGGGGGAACTTGCAAAGCCTCCGGGGGAAGGTTCGGAGGTGGGAGGCCAAGTTGGGTCGTTGTCGGGAACTTGGGGATGTTTCAGGGGGGATAGCTGCGGGCAAAAAAGTTTTGGAGGGGAGCGCCGGCTAAGAGAGGCGCAAAGGGCACTTGAGGAGTTGGACGGGAAATAGGCGAGTATGGGCACGGGGGACGATGGGGTGAAGGTAGAGGAAGGGGGGGACGACAATGTTCAGCTGGTGGGCGTGGAGGGGCACCCTGAGGGGAACCCTGTGGTTGCGGAGGAGGCAGAGGTGGGAGGGTCAAAGTCTGATGGGGGGGGATAAACCCACCCTCTTGCATGTCACCGAGTGGATGCGCAAGAGGTTGGGTTCAAGCGTGGCAGCCAAAGCTGCCACCTTCCCCTGGACAAGGGAGATGGTGAGTCCCCCCCCCCCCCCTGGATGCTTGCATCCTGAAATCCCCCCACCCCACCATCTACACCCTTCGGTGGTTGTTGCACCGCTTCCTTTGGAAGCAGTTGCACACCAAGGCCCAGAGCCACTGCCGGTGGCGCCGGGAGGATGGGGATGCACCAGGCGGGACCCTGGTGATGTGGCTGACAAGGCCGAGGTCAGGCCGCACAGCACCCCTCCCCAATGACTGGTTACCCAGTCACGCCCAGGGGGGGAAATTTCTTACCGCCGGGGGGCAAGTGGCGGGCAGCTGCCATTGGCAGCTCATTTTTTAGCGCTGGGCTAACCATCGTCTGGGCAATGTGAAGCCCACTCCCCGAAAGGACACTATGATGTTCCAGGCGAATTGGGTCAAGATCCTGAAGGAAGGGATCTACCGGGTCATGGGCGAGGACAAATACCACGGCCACATCCCGGGCCAAACCCTATCGCGCCCTAGTGCCCTCCGCGTGAAGTGCGAGACGGACATGCAGCGCGACCACTTGAACGCGGTGCGAGACGTCCTCGCGGAGCGGGAGAGGACGCCGTCTGCGCAGCTGCGGCAGGCCCTAGTGGCCTTGAAGGAGAACGTGGACAGGCGAGTGCGGGTATCCCCCTCTCCCGCATGCCATAGGGGCCAATGGGGCCAGATAATTGTGTGGCGTTCTCCCCCAAGACTTGTTCCGGGGACGTTCTAGCAACTTGTTCCAGCGGTGTTCCAGTCTGTAACGCTGAAAACTGCCAGAACGTCGCTGGAACATCGCCGGAAGAAGTTACTTGAACGTCACCAGAACACATTTTTGTGCCATCCGCTTTGTAGGTCGAGGATGTGCAGATCAATCCCGGCGACCCGCGAGCGGTGCACCTCATGATGCGCTTGCCGGGATGCGACCCCCGGCCCATCTACGTCACCTCCCTGCTGCAGCAGCTGCACCTGCAGCCAATTGCAGCACTGGAGGTGCTGACGGCCCTGGCCGACCATTTGGCCGGCCGTAGTAGCATCCTGGGGCCGCAAGTGAAGGGATTGGGCAGCATTGACGACCTGCCCCCGGCCCCCGCTCACCGCCAGCAGCTCGTGAGCCTCCCCCCCCCCCCCCCCCCGCCACCCACCCTGGTCCCAAAATGTGCCCCCAAGCCCAAAACAAACCCCAACCCCCAGGGCAAAACAAACCCCAGCCCCCAAAATAAAACAAATGCCAACCCAAAACCCAAGGCCCCTTCCAAACCCCCCTCAAAAAAGGGGAAGAGGCTTCCGGGCGAGTCCTCCTCGGAGCCCTCCTCGGAGTCCTCAACGGACTCCTCCTCCTCCTCCTCCTCCCTTACCTCCAACTCCTCCGCTTGTTTTGAGGACTCGCCTGTGCGCGATAAGAAGACCCCCCAGACCCCCAAAGAGAAGCCCCCCCCCCGACCCCCCAAGAAGGCCCCCAAGCCCGGCCCAAAGCGCCCTCCCCCCACCACCCCACCCCCGCATCCCAATGGCGGACATGCCAAGGAATACCCCCCCGCCCAAGCCCAAGCCGAAGCCCAAGGCAAGGGGGGCGGGGGGGGGGGTGTAAGTACAAGGCGGGGGAAGATGTTTATGTCGTTTTTTTGCGACAAGGGGGTGTGGGGGGTCCAGCACGGCAAGGAGGCCCTTGCCGCGGGTGGACCCCCCCCCAAAGGGGAAATATGGGTGAGGTTCCCGGGGGGACGAGGATCTTTTTGGTGTGCCGAAAGCCGCGGTGTGGCGGACCCGAAGGCAAGCCAAAAAGCTGCTCGAGAAGAAGAAGAAGGAGAAGGAGGCGGGTGAAGAGAGGGAGGGTGACAACGATGAGGCCGCGGACGCCGAGGACGGGGACGGGGACGGGGATGAGGATGGGGATTGGGGAGACGAAGGGGATGGGCCAGGGGCAGGTGAGGGTGCACCGGGGGCTAACCGGCATGAGGGTATGGGGGTGGAGGTCGCCGGGTTGGAGGGTGACGGGGTGGTGGGTGACGGGTCGGGGCGAAGGGGGGGGTAGATTCCGGGGTGCCCCGCGCCCCGCCGACCACGCAAGAGGAGTATCCTAGGGACATACAAAGAGACTAACCCCATGTGCCCTTGCCGGCACCCTAACCTACAATGTATGTTTCACTTACCCTTTATCCACACTTTGCTTTTTGTGTCGCATGTGTGTTCTGGTGGTGTTCCGGTAACTTGTTCCGGCGGTGTTCCGGTGGTGTTCCGGCAAAAACTGTTTTTGAAGGCAAATGTTTTTCCCACGACAACACGGAGTACGACAAATCTAAAGGTACCAGCGGGGTGCCCCTAGGCTAGCAAACAACATATTTTCATAGCATGAATGGGTGTGCTTGGTTGGGGGGTAAATCAACTTCGAATTTTTTTGTTCCGGCCATTTTTGTTTGAACACTGGAACCATTTGGCCGGAACAACCTTTGCGTTCAAGCGCGTGCCAAGGGAAGATTTCCCAGGACTTTTTACGTCCCGGGGGGGGGGGGGGGCGACTACAACCGGTCCTAATGCAACCCACCCCCAGCTATCTGTCAAAACTTGAGGGGAGGGGTCGGCTGGAGGGTGTGGGGGGGGGGGGGTATTGATGGTTCGGTCGGGTTGGGGGGTTTCTAGGGTGGGGGGGGGCCTGCACGCGACCCACTTCTACCACATGCATACCTCCAGGGGGGGGGGTGTCTGGGGGTTTGGGGGCATGGGGGTATGTATGTAGTATCTTCATTTCGTGACAAAATGACATTTATACAGTGCCCCGCCTTGCTAATCTGGCGCTCAAAGCATGGATGGCTTGATGAAAGGGAGGCATGCACCAAAATTGGGCGCCGTTGGCGCCATGCCCCCTCACCCACTATCTCTCAAAACCAAGGGGGGGGAGGGGGGGCTGGGGGGGTCGCATACAAGGACCGCGCTCGGACGGGCCCCCGGGTTTTATGTGTCAACCGCTCTGTCAACTGGCAGCATTGCGTCGCTGTCCCCTTTCCAAGCAGAAATGGGATGGCCCCGTGTATATAGGACTCACGGCAGACACCCTGCTTTTCATGAGCTTTCTGCGGAGGACCACAATGGTAGACCCATGGCCAGGAGGGACAATGCTTGAGAAACCGTAGTGCACCGGCCGGATAGAAGGTTAAAGTGCTGGAGGGAAGGGGAAGGGGAAGGGGCTCAGGGTAGGTGAGGAACTTTCTCCCAATGAAGTAGTAGCACAAAAAAGGCGGGACAACGGCGGGGAAGTGAGAGCAGTGGGGGGGGGCGGCATTTTGCCATGTTGTGTTGTTCTCATCTGCAGCTGGCGGCGCCTACTGGCCAATCACCATTTGCTGCCAACCCCTTGGACCACTTCCTTCCATAGGTGGTGGTGTCCATCACCTCCACAGTAGCCGGTGTCCATCATCCTCTCACCATCATGTGTCCTTCCTCTTCCTCCTTGCCCTATCCTTCCCTCTCTACTTCCCTTTCCTTTCCCTTGGCCTTTCCCTCCACAGGCCGTGGTACCCATCGGCCTCCCACCACCCTGTGTCCTTCCTCTTCCTCTTTGCCCAATCCTTCTCTCTCCACTTCCCTTTCCTTTCCCTTGGACGGTTGTGCCAACGGAGCCCCCGGACTTTCCCTGTTTCACTTCTCTGTGTCGAGTCCACACAGAGGAGGGCAACGGCCCTCGCCATTGGCCAGGTGCATCCAAGCGGTCATACCAAACCGGCGGTGAGAGGCTTCTCCCCAACGGCGGCTTTTGGGCCCTGGGATGTCCACTTGCGGGGCCTTTTCCCCGATGGGGGCACATAACAGCCTTCTGCCTGTCCATTCCCGCGCTCAGTCCTCCTTGTGGCGAGCAAAGGGGGGGGGGGGGTTAGGCGTAATGCCACTTGAGGGCAGTGGATTTGAGGGGGAATGAAGCATTGGTCACCACACCCGTTTTGTGTCTTTGGGCCTATGGGAGGGCAGGTATGCCTGGATAGGACTGGGGGGCCAAGGTCAGACTTGGGTCTGGGAATGAGGCTGAGTCTGAGCCCGAGTCTGAGCCTAACACCATGTCTTGTTGTCCCTTCTGGTGCCTCGATATGGCAAGTGCAATTGTGTCTAGAAAGTGGCGTCCACGCAACCAAACATCGACATCAACATTGCGAACCGTCTCTATGTGCCAGGAAGTGTGGAAACGAGGGGGGCGATAGTGGGACACACAAGGGATCTGGGAGGGAACGAGAGGAAAGCGGCACAGGAACAACAAGAGAGCACAGGAGCTAATCGGCGTCCACAGGCTCCCCATTTGCTCGTGGTTTTCATGCACCCACCATCACCGACCCTCATCAACGATCCTCACCAGCCCTCATCACCCTCAATAAGATTCATATGGGTTGATCAACCCTCATGAACCCTTCATCAACCCTCATAAGCCTCGCCCACCCACGCGTCCCACCAGCCCTTTAACACACAGCAACCTTCAACTATCACTACCGATCATCAGAGCCCTCATCAACCTAACTAATCGTAAACAACGGTTGCCCTCAGGCGTCCTACAAACCGCGAACGGGTGTGGACAGGCGGATTCCGGGCCCAGAAATCAGTCGGGTCGGAGGACCACACAGCACACCTGAGAAGCAAGCAGCGCTCCTGTGACAGAAACGGACCTGGACTCACTGGCCTGAAGCCTCCACATCTGCAGCTGAGAAGTGTGGGGGGCCACCACCCGGACGTAATAGCCCACGTTCGCCTGCCCCTTGAACTGGGGGACCAGGCTGTAGTACCCAGGGTCCAAGTGGACCTCGTGGAACAAAGCAAGGGCCTCGTGCCGCTCAGTGGCAATGCGACGATCCAATTGTTTGGGCATTTCCTCAAAACTGGAGGGCAGCCCCTTGAGCTTAAACACCGACAGCCGCATGGAGGCGGGCCTGTGCAAATCAGTGTTAGGAATGATGATGGCCGTGGGGGTTAGCCAAGGAGGGTCACCAGCCACAAATGATCCCACTCGTGGTCTACAACCCCTGCGCCCCCCTGGGAGGGGCGGTTGGGACAAAGCGCTCAGATGTTGCTGCTCTCCTGGCAGTTGAGGGGGGTCAATCGAGTTTTCGTGACTCCTGAGAGGTCCTGAGAGGGGGGGGGGGGCCTCCAAAAAAAGCACCCACTCTGCCGACAAACTGGCACAGGGTGGCCGCTGCAAACAAAGGCCTGGGCCCAACTGCACCAGACGACAGGCTGCACTTACGACCACAGCTTTGCTGGCAACAGTCAACGTAAAGCTCTTCAAGCCCACGCAACCCCCGTCCTATGGATCACCCTGAGCGGAGCGTCTGACGCCACCAATTCCATCGCCTGAGACAGCCCTGACTCCAGGGGGACATAACACAATCACAGGCCAGCCACATGGAGCACTGTGCACAGACCTGCTCTTCTTGCGGACTGTATGGACAGGGTGCACTGTGTGATCGCTCTGGCCGATGCTCAGCACAAGGGCAGGCACCTTCGACTGGACATGTAAAATGATGATCCCGTCCTCCGCATTGTCCTCGTAAGAGGACCTGCCACAGACGGTGAGACACACGTTCTCGTAGTCAAAGAGGCGCACGAGGTCGATGTCAGTGAATACACTGCAGAAGTCGGGCCACCGCATCCAGAATGCCCCATCCTCACGCTTTCCAGGATCGAGTTCTTTCCTGTCCGACACATTGCGTGTGTGCGTGTGTAGGGGATTGCCGTCAGCAAACCAACAACTGCCGTTCACTTGCTGTTGTCAGACCAGCGCCATTGCTTGCACATCAACTGCCGTCAGCTGATCGCCGACGAACAACCGCCGCCGCTCAACCGACAGCCACGGCAGTCCTCAGGGGAGGTCCTGAGGGTAGCGATCACTGGACCGCCCTGTATGGGCGTGCATCTGCATTGATTGGTCGTGTGTTTGGGCTCAGATCAGAGCGAAATGCGAATTGCCGGGTCTCTTGCATTTTACGAATTGCTGCCGGTTGCACCAAAGCCTAAGGAATCAGCACTGATGGGGAGAACGCCAATCAATCAAGCGAGTCTCCACCCGATTCTCCACAAGCCCCCCCCCTGCACATACGGAGACGGCGGCTCTTGCAATTGTCAACCCTGCTGTTCTTATCGCTCCGCCCCACCCTCTCCTCCGTGGCCGGCGGGGGGCGCAACTCCCGGAAACCTGTAACGCTTTGTGTCGGACGTGCGCTTCCTCGCTCCTACATTTTGACGCCAGTTGGGTTCCACACGCATCCTTCCAGAGCACAAGGTAACACGGGGCCCTCCCGCTGCTTGGGATCGCAGGCGCCCCCGTCCTCCCTGTGGCCGAACGATACCTGTACACTGGAGCATCGTGCCAATCCGGCCACTTGTTCGAGTAGGGGCCCAGCCATTCAGCCTCTGGTCCCCAGGGGTTCCGAACACGCACGAACGCCTGCCCGTCACTGGCCACATGGATCCGGAGAACGGAGTACGCATGACCCTTCCAAAGCCCGTGCACTGAGCGGGAGTGAGTGCTTCCGGAGCGGTCTTGCACATGCCAACCCACGGTGCACTGCACAATCACCAAGGGGTCGTCAAATAGCGCCTTGAACTTGTCAAAATTCTGGGCCCACACGGTCTTGTCCCTGCAGTGGGATTGAACGTACAAAGCAGCTGGGGGTAGAAGAACGGCCAGATCATCAACCCCCACCCATCCACCCGCTCGCTCACTCACCCACATACACGTGCGCACAAACATGGACATGCAGGCATTCACGGACGCGCACGCATGCACAAGAATGGACCAGAATTGTACCATGGTGTGCAGGTCATAAAAATCCACAAACAGAACAAATAAAAAGCAGTAGCAGTCTCAAGCACAATGTCGTTATGAGCCCAACCAGCTTGGGCTCAATTTCGTTGCTTGCCGGAGCCAACTGGGCACTAGCGTGGGGCTCTAGGCATCCATTTGGACCATTCCAAATGGTGGAAACCACAAAAGGTGGGGGCTTGTGTGTGGACTAGGTGCCCTCAGAATCGGTTTTTGAGCCACATAGCCCAAGATACAGCCCATTCTTGGTTTTGGGGCCGTGCAGCCAAACTGTGCAGATTTTTGGCCGTCGTGGTGGTGGTCGTGGTCGTCCTTGTGATCATCATTGTGGTCGTCCTCGTGGTTGTCGTCGTGGTTGTCGTCGTGGTCATTGTTGCTGCCATGGTTGTCGTCGACTTCATGGTCGTTGTCATTGTCGCGGTCGTGGTCGTTGTCATTGTCTCGTCGTGGCCATCGTGGTCGTTGTGGTTGTCGTGGTCCGTGGCCATCGTGGTTTTCATGGTTGTGGTCGCGGTCACGGTTGTGGTCATGGTCGTGGTCGTGGTTGTCGTCGTTGTTGTGGTTGTTGTTGTTGTGGTTGTTGTTGTTGTGGTTGTTGTTGTTGTTGGTGGTGTTGATGTTGTTGTTGGTGGTGGTGTTTTTGTTGCTGTTGTTGCTGCTGCTGGCTAGCTAACTGAATTTAAGGGGAGGGGTGTAGTAATATTTACATTGTTTTACACTGGTGTGACGCTTGACTTGTTATGCAAGCCACACTAGAAACTCAGCAAGGGCAAATCTTGCCAGGTGATTGCCACCACCTGCATTGGGGTAGCAATGTGGCGCGGGGACCACCAGTAGAAGGGCCATGGTAACCCTACCCCTAGCCCTGGAAAACACAAAGCTGCGACAGCCCTGCTTGCCACTATGTGTGGGTGTGTGACATGTGGGGCATGCAGGGAAGCGGTGTGTTTGCCAGTGGGGTGGGCCAATGAGTATTCACCCCCGCTTTGGTGCTCCCAAGGTGAAATATTGGAGGTTGAATTAGTCAATACGCTACCCTCCCCACTCTTGTCCAACTGCTGTCTGTCATTGTAAGGGCCTCTATAAACACATGTCCCGGACATCTGGGACCTGTGGACGCGTGGAATACCCAACGGGTGGTCCCCCCCCCCTTTTTTGGTTATTTTCACCGTTTATTCCACATTTCAGGCAGGTTTTCTGCCCCCATACCATTGGCAAAAGTTGTTTTGGGGTTTTGATGGGTTGGGGGGGGTGGGAGCATGGGGTCCCCCCTTTGGCTCTCAGGGCACCACTGATAGTTGCTGAGAAACCCACATACATACTTCCTTCCTAGCTTTTTTTTTCCGTTACATGTTGTGGCCTTTTGTTTTTTTTTTTGGGAATTTTGGAGGCTGCTCTTCTGCATAAACCCAAATACATGCTTCGTTCCTAGTTTAGCAGTTTTTTTTGTTGTTACATGTTGTGGCCTTCGGTTTTTTTTGTGATTTTGATGCTTCCTCCTAATGTCCCAGTTTCTCTCCTTGTTCGTAGCACATCCATGAAAATAAGGTTTTTTTTGTTTTTTTCAATTTTTTTGGTTTCATTTCACACATGCCAATGGCAAAAGATGGTTGCAGTTATTTCCTGATGGGCTCTGGATGGTTGCAGTTGGTTGCTGTTGCGATGCGGATGGCTGCCATAATTTCCTGATGGCTGTGGATGGCCGCTGTAATTTGTTGATGGGCTCTAGATGGTTGTTGGTATTTCTTGATGGACTCCGGATGGTTGTTGTTATTTTCTGATGGGCTCCGGATGATTGCTGCTATTTCGTGATGGGCTCTGGATAGCTGCTGTAAGTTCCTGATGGGCTTTGGATGGTTGTTGTTATTTTGTGGATGGCAACAAAAATCTCTGCGGCCCTACAAATGCAAACCCTGGCCCCCACAACGCAATGCAGCAAAGTGGTACAATAGTTGCGACCAAGCGGCGTTGCACAGACGGGTTGGAGCATTCTTGAAGCATGCCTCCACATTTACCCCTCCTTTGCCCCCGAATCCTCTTGCTGGTTTGCCCCCTTACGGCGCCCCACTCGCCAAGGGTCAACGCCTGCAAGAGAACTTTGACAACCTCTGCGAGCTGGAGAGGAACATGTTGGGGAATGTGGAGAAGATGAAAACCCGTGTGGGGGACTTGGAGCGCAAGGTGTAGGGGTCTTTGCCCCAGGTTCGGAAGAACATGGAGGAGATAAAAACTCTCAATGGGAGAGTAAAGGAGCTGGAGTTGTTCACAGACACGCTCCCGGAGTCCGTGCACACCCACTTCAACCTCGGGATCACTGGTTCCAGAGGTACCTGGTGTCACATGGGTCTTAGCTGACAGTGGTACCCACACCCAGTGCACCGCCCCTAACACGAGCCTCCAATCTGCCTTCTGCTCCTTCGGTTCTACGACCAGGACCCTCAGGGAGAACCCATTGTGTCCGCCACTAAGTCCACGAACTTGTGGCTGGAGTCCATGGCGTAGCGGAAAGCCAAATCCGCTCAGTGGCAGTTGGCGTGCGCATCCTGATTGAGGTCCCACGTATGTGGACATTGGCACTGCACAATATTGTGGCACAATTTGTATTGAATGGTATTTTGGTGGCAGTCACCGGTGAGACTGCTGATGTTCGGGCCTGTGTTAGCAACCTGAAAGCTGCCTGTGCTGAGGAATTTTTCCATGCTGATGTATGTGTGTACAACCTGTCCAAACCATCAACACTGTACAGCATGGGACAGACTGCTCTTGCATTGTGTAGTCTGCACCAGTTTTCTGCACGCCTACCTCGATATCTTTCTTATATTTAGGGCCCCCTGACGACTGCCATTCCTATCGAAGTGTTCTGTTATTTGTTGTATGCTTTGGATTTGATTCGGCAGAATAGTACATGGGTAATGGTCTGCACACACCAGCCAGATTTTTCTGCAGCCCTGTCCATTCAGAGCATGTTTCCTGTGAACATTGCAGTTGCATGCCTGTCTGAGGAGAAGTCTATTCCTGAGTCATTTGTTACTGATTTGAGGGCTGCTGTGTCGAACTGCGACACTGTGGCACCAATCCAGTGGGACCGAGTGTGTGAAGAATGCCGTTGCACAGTGCGATACGCAGGTGCGGAGTCCCTGTTCGCCAGGCGGTGTGCCGACAGGGCTGTGGATACTCCCTGCATGCGATGCACCGCATGAGCGTGTTGGTATGGAGCAGCCAAGGCCTACCAATTTGCCACTTTGCAGGGAAGACTCGCTTATTTTTTTTTGGTGGGTTGTGTGGAAGTTGTGCTTGGGGGATTTGGTGTGCACACTTTGCAAATCATCTCCACACGGAAAGAGACACGGATTGCACACATAGCATGCACACGGTGCTTGCATGTCTTGCACTGTGCCATGTCATCGGTGTGGGTGGCGTTGCAAACGCGACACACACTTAGGCCACGCTAACTGCCCACCCCCCTACCCACTGGCTGGGCTCCACGGGGCCATACTGTACCCCCCCCCCAAAACAGGGTATGAATTTTGCACCTAGGGGACCCCTTGCTCTTGGTAGGAAAAAATGAGTATCTCTATTTACGTAAAATGCCATTCTCATGTAACCACATCGTAGTTGTCAAAACACAATAAGCATGTATGCATACTGGAAAAGCAGAGGAAGAATGCAGGTTTCTTCAATACCTCAAACCTTTCTGTGTGACACACAAATGTATCAACCTGCGAAGCAATGCAGTGCAAGAAGTAGGGTAGGACACCCTTGGCAAGCGTTGCTGCACCCTGTGTGTGCCCAAAAATTGTCAATTGACAGTCACTCAAATTCATGCATCATAATCAAGGTCTCTATTTGCCATTAATGAGACCTCTGGGCGAAATTTAGTCCAGCTTTGCAAAAATGTAAAAACGAACCGTGTGTTCCAAGAAATACCTGAACCTGGGCGAAATTTCTTCCAGCTTTAGTAAAACACAAAAAAAACAGTGCGCAAGACGTCAATGGTATCTGCAGAGACAACGCAGAACGCCATTCTGACGTGTAACAGGGAAAACATACAACACAGCAGTCAGAGCACACACCACTGTCACTCTCTTGCCGCTTCCTTAGGCCAGGTGCCTTTGGTTTGGCACCCTTACCAGTAAACTGCCCACCATTTGCTTGTGCTGCCTGGTCACCAGGCATCTCACTGTTAGCACTACGAGTGGCACCACGTCCATTCTGTGTCTGCTGGGACGGTGTGAAGTGGGCTGCAAACGTGCACAGCACCTTGTTGGGTGGAGGCTTTGCACCAGGCTTGGGGCTTGCTCCAGCCTTTGATTTCTTAGCCTTGGCGGGGGTGCCGTCCCCCTGCTTGCCGGTTGCCTTTTTGGGGGGGGGGGTTCTGGGATTCACCGTCCTCTTCTACTAAATGGGTGGCCTCCTCTTCTTGCTCTACATACCTCCTTCCCGTACTACTGGAAACCCATCTGCAAAGTGCCAACTCCGGTCCCCATGCCGTATCCTTGGCATTTCGGGAAAGCAATGGTGCCTCTACCAGCGTGATAGGAGCGCTGCCCCGCCTGTTCACAATGCCATTTTTGGGCTCTTCCACCTGGTGTATCGCATTGTGAAGCGTGGAAGCCCACCTTTTCACCTTCCCGGGGACGCCGGGACACTGGTGCTTGCGGGAGGTACCATTACTCTTTCCTACCACTCGAATGATTCGGCAGTTGAAATTGTGCATGCCATTGCCGCTCCCATTCGGTCTGCTGAGGGTGATGCCATCCGTACCTCCCAATTCTTCGCGCTCGCCTCCGATAGCTCCACCAATCGGGCAGCACACAAGCAGGAGCTTATCTACACGAGAACATGGCGTGATGCAGACATTACATCGTCTTACCTCGGATTGCACGAGCTCCAAGACAGCATTGCTGTTGGCATATTGGCTTCTTACAAGCAGGCCATGTTGTGCGCGGGCCTGCCTGTGGACCAATGGGTCACACGTCTCTTCTGGCATTGTGCCGATGGCGCAAAGGTGATGCAATCCACTAGCAACGGCGTTGCTGGGTTGCTGATGAAGCTCCACGCGGATGTCCTTGGGTACAGTGTCGTTGTATCCACGAGACAAATGGCAGTGCACTAATAAAGCTGAGAACAGGGCAGCCTGCCCACAAAGGGAGTAGCTCAACTCTACCCTCCTCCTTCAGAACTTTCCCTGTGTCTGTCTCAATAATGGTGTCACCGAACTTAAGACTCATATGCCCACCGTCAGCCTTTTCAATATTTGGTGTCACACGGGGCTTGCGAAGCCCGTCACGTACCCCTTGGTAAAGGTCGGAGGTCCAAAAGACTGCCTTGACAACAGAAGCCCACGGTGGCCAAGGTGACTCGGGACTCCACACCCAGCTGCCATATAGGACCCGGATATGGGCCATAATACGACATTGTTCTTTGCACATGGTCACAGTACCCAGATTTGCTGCAGAGGGTATACACAGGACACAAATGAGGCAGTTCAAAAATGGTATGCTTACGAAAGAAAATCGAGGGACCTGGGCGAAATTTAGCCCAGCTCAGCGTCAGCAACGAAATAAACACCACGAAATCACTACCACTGACAGCGCAGAATTTTTTCTCTCCTGGAAGTGTGGGGGGGGGAGGGAAAAAAATATCGGTTGTCTGCTGCACTGACTGGGCATTACCAACCTCCCTTGACCGCATGAGTAGGCGACTAAGCATTGCTTTGCCGTACTCCTCAGAAAACAGGCAACCAAGTGCCCGGGTGTGCCAGTCGGACCAGAAAAGCAGTGCTACAGTATTGGTACGCAGGTATTCAGTGCTCAGCCACTTTTGAGAAGGTATGATATTCATCATCAAGACAGCACTCATTCCAATGCATTCTTTTGCAGCTGCACTGGAATTCAGAGAGCAACCTTTCCCGTTACATTCACGCACAAGAACCCCTAGTGCAGGAAGTGCTCGGCAGTACGAGTACAACAGGGCCTTCGTGGCTAACACACATTTCAGACCCTTTGAGCATCAGACAACTCAGCAAGAGTACTCATAAGGACCTAGGTAGTACTATCAAGCCGTGCTTTGTTAGCAGCTGTAGCCAGGAACAAACCAACAATGGTTTTGTCCATGTGACGCAGTTTGACTTTCATAGGCACCACAGCTCCAGCCTTCAGGTCCCAACCCTGCTCAAGAAATTTAATAATAGGGGCAAATGCCTTGTAGGTTATTTCCACAGGATACTTATATGGGTGCCAGACACCATAAAGCAACGGGTGTCCCAACAGGAACTGGTCTACGTGCCAGGGGGCATAGCTTGCTCCGAACGACATTTTTAGGAGTGTGTAAAAAATCTTCATGTCAATCAGAAATGGCACAGTCCGTCTCGTCTTCACCTGCAAGTATTCTAGCCCCCTGACAAACTCCAGTAGCTCAACATGACTTCCGCATTTCAGGTGTGATAACAGAAAGGGCCTCCAGTTGAGGGATACCGCAGCATTGCGAGCATAGTCCAGGGGTGCACGAAACCAGGTCCGCAGAATAGGCCCATCTGGGACTTTACTTCTTTGCAACAACAACCCAACACAGCGAACAAAGTAGTCGACAACCCCGGGTATACATTGTGCAACAGCATCCAAACCGGGCAGACCGTGGTACTGGGGCAGCTCAGTAGTGTGCAACACACCGACAGCAGTCACATTCAAAGTCTTATCAGGGCTATGGGGGTCCACCCCATTGATGTAGCGACGGTAATTGTCCAACCACAGGGTAATTTGCTGTCTCTCAAATGAATCCCACAGGTGTGAAGCTTGAACACTGGCCTGGGCCGAGATAGTAGGGGCATTGATAGTGCATTCCCCCGCCGTTGCCAGCTTACGGCGGATGGACTGGGTCATTGTACCGCGATATGAGGCTCCAGTGGCTCTCTCAGCACGGGGATATGTCAACACTCGCACAATGTTATACAGTGAGTTATACATACTTGCTTCTGCAGGACCAACAACCATCTTGGTAGAACCGAAGGCAGCCCGCACATGCCCAACATTACGTCTAGTCTTTCTATTGTGACGCAAATACAGTGCCAGCTGCAGCAGCGGGAGTGTCCTCCCTTTGTTCAATGCCACCCGAATGAGAGCCTTCGGGGTACGAACGCGAGTACCCCCCACGGCTGTTTGAAGAAAGCGCACATCAATCATGTCTCACAGCCTAAGAGTCAGTGAACAGAACCCAACAGAGGTACCACCCTGTAGGTCAAGGGTGTCAAGGAAAGCTGGAAGAAATTTCGCCTAGGTTCAACTTTATCGACTGGTGGGCCTAAGTGACAGGCAGGCAAAGGGCAACATATCATGCACATCACAAGGAAAGAAACAACAGGGGGGGGCTGGAAGAAATTTCGCCCAGGATCACGGATTGGTGTTTTTAAGCTATATATTTTGCAGAAGAGGCAGAGTTGAGCGAAATTTCGCCCAGGGTCATCAAGACAACAAAATATGTATACATTTTTTGCTATCCGGGGGGGCTGGGGGAAATTTCGCCCAGGCCTTGGCAAATTGGCAAATAGAGACAGTGAGTTTGAGTTTCAACGTGTGTATGTATAGTGCACGCAATAAATGTATAGTTATTCATCACCACCTATTACAGTACAGGCGACACATGGAAAACATAGGCACAAAAACAAGACACAGAAAAGGCGACAAAGTGCACATGTTTGGGTCGTAAGGGGCGGGTAGTTAGCGTGGCCTAAGACACATAGGTGAAGCATTGCCCTTCTTGCATGCACAAAATGTGGACCTTTTGCGTACAGCGGGTACGCACGCTGATATGGCCGATGAGCTTGTTGCCACAACATGTACAAATGGGGAGAGCGGAAGTGGGCCGCAAATAGGAGGCCATGGGTGTCGATGGGGTTGTCGGGTTGAGGCCATTGTGGAAGAAGGGGGGGTTGCAGATGAAGGGGAGATTGCACAAGGATCTTCAAAGGTGAACTCCCACCCCTTTTGCGTGCCCCCTTTCTGGGCCGCACGGGTGACCTAGGAGTGAAAGATGACGCCGCCTTTCGCCTTCAAGTAAGTAACGGCGTCAGCGACAAATTCAACACCACCCACTCGCCTCCGCCCACGGGGCGTAGCCAAATTTGAGGCATAACAAGAGGCTAAAAGAGGAGAGGGTGCAACATGGGAGAAAGCAAGAAGCAACGCAAAGACAACCCTTCCCTTGGTTCCTCACCAATCCCATTATCATCCATATCACCACTACAAACCGTATCCCATAACGTGACATTCGTGAACCACATCCTATGACTACCTCCAACCTATCCCATCATCCCGAATCAACCCTATAATGGTCCCCGACGTGTCGTTTGTTTATGAACGGATTCCGCACCCCTTGAACCTACTCAACCACTGATACCACATCCCACAACCCCTGACTGCTTTCATCCTGATGCTCAACCACAAACCACAATTACCTCTAACCCATGATGACCCGTTGCCCGGAAGCACATTACCTTGCCAAAGCCCTTGTGGTTTCCCCTACAACAACTGAACCCGTTGAACCTGTTAGATCGCATCCCTCAAGCAATGGGGAAACCTAGAGGACGTGATATAGGAGCAGCCTATGCAAATAAAACGGAAAACATCCATTTTGGCCTCACAAAGAGAAATTTGTGGAAGGACACCACCCAGTAATGAGGCATTATGCTGAAAAACCCTACAAAAACACAAAAAAAGAGGGGAAAAGCATTAAAAGAAAACCCCAAACGGGGAAAAAAGGGAAAATAAACAAAATAAATGAATAAACGCGTTTATGGACCCCAGGCCGTGTGGGGACTGGTTGTGATTACAGAAGCCCTGGTCATTGTTGAACGACCGGCCACTACTGCAAGTTGTTGTCCTGCAAACTGCCGGTTAGCATTGGGGCTGCCAGCAGGCGCATACCTGTACGAGGCATATTTATGCAAAAGTGTACAAAAGTGGCTCGCAGCCGGGTCCACATGACCGCGTTCAGCTGAATGCCCAGGGCACCTGGGCACTGTGGTGGCTCGGGGAATGGAGATAGATGCGAAGCAGCCAAAGAAACAAAGAAAATCAGAAGCGAAGCACTGCAAAAGAGGCAGAGAGTAATCATGAATGGATGGGTGCAAAAGTGAGGACAGGGAAATTCTGTGATAGCCCACACTGCGAGGCTCAACTGAAATGCGGCAAACTACCAGTGCATATCCGCCTTGTGCTCCCACCCCCGAGTGAGGGGCATCCTCATGCAGGTCAGCTCTGCCCTCAATTCCCAGTCAGCCCCAAGATTCTGCTTTGGCAAATCTCTATACGGCAGGGAAGGAGGAGCAAGCCATAAAGCTAAACAAGCCAAGCAAATTGTTGTATGTGCAGAAGGCCGACCATATTTGCAAGAGCCGTGCAACAGGACCTCAGTGGGAGGCATGTGACTGACATCAGTTGCTGTCATTTTTCTTTTCTGCCACCCCAGGCCCCATGGCTTTTTGTTTGGGTGGGCAGAGGACGTGGGGGGGGGGGATGAGGGAGTCGCGGTTTTGGCGACCTCGGTGACCCTGTGGTACCCACTCCGAGGGGTGTGAGTGGGGATGTTTTGACAGTATATGCCTACCAGGACACATAAGGACATTTTTGGCAGTCTCTAGCCTTGCTGAGAGCCGGTCACAACCCGTGCCACAGACGCGAAATGACTGTTTCCACCAATAATGGCCTAGTGAATGGGCCGGGACACAACCTGCTTATGCAGTTTTTCAACCTGTAGAGCTCAAAAATCGAAGTTTTCAAAACTTGTTTTTTTGATATTGTGACCACACAATATGACCATCCAAGGTATGTAAAGCATGTTTTTGGCCGTATTTACGTGTTTTTCACCCGATTTGGGTATTAGGTCCGGGGGGGGGGGTCTCCCAAGGCATTGGTACACACCCTACCCCAACGGGTTGAATTGTTAGTTTAACCCCTTGTAAAATCATGATTTTGTCCAATAAACGCATCCAGCAATGGGTTTTTGGTCCGGACCCCCCCCAAACCCCCCCCACTTGAAACCCACTTTTTGCAGCTTTTGAGGGAGGTGGGGCAGCTGGGGGGGTGAGGGGGTCAAAAGATGACCCCCCTTTTTTTGGGTCCAAAATCATGAATCTTTTGGTTTTTTTTTTTCGATTTTGAGCCGAAAAAGTGTTTCCGGGTCCCGACTCCATGGGCTTTGTATGGGGCGGAGTGGGACGAGCGCTGATGCAGTTTATGCACTTTCTAGCCATTTTTGCTATGTTGGGCGGTTTTGGCGACCCCTTTGACCCCGTGGTACCCACTCTGAGGAGTGTGAGTGGGGATGTTGTGACAGTATATGCCTACTAGGATACGGAAGGACGTTTTTTCTGAGAGCCGGTCACAACCCGTGCCAAAGATGCGAAATGACTGTTTCCACCAATAATGGCCTAGTGAATGGGCCGGTGCACAACCTGCTTATGCAGTTTTTCACCCTTGGCAGCTCAAAAATCACCTCGCAGAGGTTGTTAGATCAAAGCCAAGCAGGCGTATATAGGGGAAAACGCCACATACCCCCCCATTTTGGCCTTTTTGGGCCTATTCGCGTACCCTACCCCAAGGGGTTGAATTGTTGGTTTAACCCCTTGTAAAATCATGATTTTGTCCAATAAACGCATCCCCCAATGAGTTTTTGGTCCGGACCCCCCCCAAACCCCCCCCACTTGAAACCCACTTTTTGGAGCTTTCAAGGGAGGGGGGGGGGTCAAAAAATGACCCCCCCTTTTTTTGGGTCGAAAATCATGAATCTTTTGGTTTTTTTCGATTTTGAGCCGAAAAAGTGTTTCCGGGTCCCGACTCCATAGGGTTTGTATGGGGCGGAGTGGGACGAGCGCTTATGCAGTTTATGCACTTTTCAGCCATTTTGCTATGTGCGTTGGCGCACCTTCCAGCCCTCCAATATCCCGTGGGCCAAGCCTGCCACGGCCTTTGGAACCAATCCAACACTTCCTATCCCCCCCTTGACGCAGTGCTCTGGGCCTCTCCCCCTGCCAATGCACCCTGGGGATGGGAGGGGGAGGGAGGCAACACAGAGTATGGAAAGAGGTGCTCGCCAGCAGGGCGTAACAACAATCCACAATGGCAGCCCCCACCTGCGGTACAAGTCCAGGGTGTAGCATAGACTGCCTGTCAAATCCTGCAACGCGTTATAGCCCACACCACCGTCAATGGCATCCCAAGCACCGTGCACCTTTGCATAGGCCTTCTCCAAAAGCATGGGCCACAGCTCAGACGCTCTGCCCGGGGCGGCGTACTGTGGCCATGTATATGCACGGCTGTCTTCAGCAATGGCCACATAATCGTCCACGACCACCTGTACACAGTGCATTCAAGGGGCTGGGGTGCGAGGGCCGGGGGAAGAGGGTCCAGAGGAGGGAAGGGGGTCAAATTGACCTCACACACAGACTCAGAAGACTCTTGCCGCGCCAGCGGGACATGCAAACAAGCAAACGCACAACGTTTGACATCGTGCATCATCGTTGCACTTTTGGATGTGTGTAAATATTTCTTTGTCATTGATGGTGGTGGTGTTCTTGGTGATGCTGCCACCCCTCCGGCGAGCGGGCTGCAGTGTGTTGTGCGCTGCCATGAACGCATGGCTCAACATTTGGAAGTCTCAGCTGCTGCAACAAAGCTGCTGGGACCCTCACGGGGCAGAGTGCACTCCTCGGTCTCAGGAGAACATCTGCAAATCAACACCAGAAAGGTGTCGCCTCTGACGCTGTCACTTGTGTGCCTCACGCAAAAACTGTTCCGGCTGCCCAAGTTCACATGGACACGGGCCCCGAAGAGGTGCCAACGGTATGGTCTCGTCGATCCCAACAATGGGGTTTGGGCGGAAACGGGGAAGGCAGAGGACGGGCCAGTGTTCCATTAAACAGAAACCTATTTGTGGTGTAGGTCTTTTTTTGGTTCAATCGTGGTATGGTGTGGTCCCCAGTGAGACCCAGGTAACAACCCCCAGATCCTGCATTACGCAATCGCCTCCAGCACCGCCTTCCCAAATCCGAAGTTTGAGCCCGCCAAAACAGCCTTTTTTGGTCCAAAACAGCCTTTAAACCAAGCCAAAACGGCGAAACGAAGCCAAACGTTTGGCATATGCCGCGGTTGTCTTCATTTCTTCGTGTAATACAAGGAAACACAAAATGATAGGCTGGGGCAGGGATCATATTCAGGCATGCATGTTGGCAACTCCAGGTCCCCACACCCCCGCGCCTTGTGGGTCTGGGCATTTCTATTGCAATGAACACCAATCTATCATTGGTTGTCTCGGACTGAAGGGGGGCCTTTTTGCCCCGAAACGTGTGTCCATGACACTCAAGTGGGCTTTGCTAGTGGCGGCGGTGCTTTGAGGCATTTTGACTGCAGCATCAACATCATGGACGGCATATGACGTTGGGCTTATTTTCAATCCCATGACCCTCAGGTCTGCACACGTCCTGCTGCCCCTTCTTTGAGGCAAGGTGGCTCGGAAACGGCGAGAAGAATGGTCGGGCGGACGGGCACACGTACCCACTCCCAAGCTCCCTCTTTGAAGAAGAGCACCCCGTAGACCCCCCACTTCGCATTGTCATAAACGAAGAGCCGCTCCAGCGGCTTGAGCGATTGCCCTCGGCCCCATGCGATGCTGTTCACGGCACCAACGAAGTAGCCGTCCCCGAGGGCCCCCTGCACCATTTCACGGGGCTCACTGGTACGCACGAAGAGCGGTGCCTGCCGGAGACAGAGCAGGGATGCGTTGTGTTGGGGCTGAAAGCAGCCACTATCAATCCCAACACTCCAAAAAACCAGAACACCACTTGAAAGAATACTGGACCAGCTATCTGCTTGCATGGTTTACCAACCCACATAGGAGGGTTGCGAGGAGGGTTGAGAAGAGGGTTGAGGGGAGAGTTGCTGAGGGTTGCGAGCCAAAAATCGTGTCCATAAAAAAAACGAAGCGACTTAGAGCATTGCAATATGAATGGACGTGTGTGGGAGGGGGTGAGGATAAGAGTAGCAAAGGAGTTTCATTATTTTAGGGCTGCTTTCACGCGCATTCAGTAATACTCAATGGCACATGCCGTGGAGGTCTTACAGGGGAAGCCACTCCACCAATACGGAGTTGCACTAATCGCATGGATATTGCCTCCCACAAATTGTCTTGATACTGTTGGTGAGGGTTATGGAGCGCCAATCAGGGTCCTCCATACCATTTCACAATTTTCAAGCCCCTCACGACCGCCCCACCACCCTTCAAAACGAACCCCTGGCCTCCCACAGCCCCCCTTTATAACCATCCCTCTCGTCGTCCAGAGGTGCGTATCACCTATGTACTCCGAGGTTCTGTAATCAAGCACCGTTGGTGAGCTTTGGAGGCCGGGGTGGCATGTGCAGAGACCATGCCTCTGAACAGGCGGTCCTTAACGGGAAAAAAAAAACTGTTCCGGAACATGGTTTTTTCAAAAACGACCGCGTGTAGCTAATATGTTCAACCATGGTTGGTGGTGATTGGCGGTTGGCGGTTGGTGGTTGGCGGCGGTTGGCGGCGGTTGGCGGCGGTTGGCAGTTGGTGATGGGTGGTTGGTGGCGGTTGGCAGCGGTTGACGGTTCGCGGTTGGTCGCGGGTGGCGGTTGGCGGCGGTTGGTGGTTGGCGGTTGGTGGCGATTGGCGGTTTGGTGGCAGTTGGCGGTTCGCGGTTGGTGGTCCCTTGGGGGGGTCCTTAAGGGCGGTCCTTTACAAAAAAAATCTGGTCCCTTAAGGACCGCCCTGCCTCTGAACAGTGGCATGCTACCCCCACCCACGTTTCAAGGCAAGGCGACAAGAGACCCTGAGACAAGGCCGCCGGCTATGCACGACCGCATGAACATGCCCAGGTAGCACCCTCAAAAGGAGCATCTATGGAATGGGATTGTTGTAGTTGACACACTGCTGTAGAACAACAAGGCAAACAAATCCCATAAAACCACGGCAAACGAAACCATTTCCGTTCCACCTCCAAAATCCATTTCTATTCGAGTTGAAGTTCCATGATCCCACAAATTGCCAATACGTACCTCGTGCTATTTGGATAAAGCATTGTTTGGAATGCTTGTGCTTGTGTGTGCATGCGTGTGTACATTGCCACGTCCCACTACCCGTGGGGGCATTGCTCCATCATCCCTATTCCTTGGAGGGCGATGCTAGCATGCGCAGTGTCTCCCATCCCACTCACCTTCTCCATTCAATGTCATAATGAGCTTGAATCCCCAACCCCAAAAGCAACTCTTGTGCATGACAAACCGCTTTCTCATCGTGCACACCATGCCTTCCCTCAATATTCCAACTTGCGACGTACCGAGCACCAAGAGAACTACGATGCACAAAGTGTACCTTCGGATAGAGCTCCGTCGCTCGCACGGCTCTACGCGGCTCTGTGACGGTACAGTCCGAAGGTGTACCCTTCGGATACATTGTGCTTCTGTCGCCGTACCAAAAATCCCGATCAAAAAATGGTTTGCGTTGGCTCTCGCACATCGCCACGATTCGGTCACAAATATCTGAGTGCAAGACAAAGCATCCACAAGGATAGAGCGTGCACCAAACAACCAAGGTGGGCGCCAATTTACTCTCCTTGGTTGGGCGAATTACAGTGTGCCCAATTATTTCTTTGGTAGCCGCAAGAACGCTAGGCGCCCCTTTGGAATCTATCTGGTCAATCGAAACGTGTGTTTCTTGTTTAGGGTGCCTAATTCGTCGCCCTTTGGCACCACTGAGTTACATTTCCATCGCGCATTCTCTTCGTCTTCCCAATTCATCTCCTCATCGCCCCAAAACTTGCACAATGTGCTGCACTGTTATCACGGTTGAAGAGCCGTATTTCACAGATTGGAAAATGTGAACCACACTTCTACTGTGTGTGCCCCCACTCCCGACAAATTCTCCACCAACATGCGACTTCTTGCGGTTCTTAGTGTACATGTGTTGGTGATGTCGCCAGGTGAAACACTGATACCCCCTCAAAGGGAAGGAACGGGGAGGACGTGAAAACGTGGCAAGGGGAGTTGTAGGGAGCTGGGATTGGGCTTGGTGATCCTGTGAGAGGCGTCTAGGGTTTGTGGTGGTGGGCATGGGTTATTGTTGTTGCTTCTAGTGGTCCCTTCCACACCCAACGGTGATTCTCGTGGGATCCCACCAACTGGAGGGTTCAACACCCAACCTTTACCAAAACCTTCCAACTCCCCGTTAGTATTCAACGAGTTGTAGGGTTTCGAAACGGAGGATGAGACACCACCTTTACATTCTAGTGCCGCTGAATTCATCGCCGCCGCAACGGTGAGCGCATTATCCTTCCGGAACCAAAGGCTCAAGGGCTTGGAAGTCGTGCTATGAGAGGTCGTCACACTTTCTAGCAGCACATCAGCGATGATTGGCTTCAAGCACGGATCCCGCAAGATGTACGACGGTGGAGAGGATTCAGAAGGCCTTACACCCGCAAACCCCTTGTCAAGCTCAACTCTGGAGACTCGGGCGCAACCGGACATTTCGTACATCTTGGCGATCCCGTGAGCCTTGGCCCCTTTGCCCAAGACGTTTTCTAGTCGATCAAGCATCTCCACCATCAACGCTCTCCAATCATTTGGTTGCTACGGGAATAGGAAGGGGCAGAATAGGTTCCAATAGGATCCTACCGACCACACAACCTCCATGGGGGGTTGGCGATGCGATCCGCGCAGGATTGGGGTGGTGGAACCCCCCCCCCCCCCCAATTGGACCGGATCATGGATGGGACATGGTGGTGAAACCCCCCCCACCCCACCCCCACCCACCCACCCCTGCCAACCCCCCAAAATGGATCGGAGCCAAAGATGGAATGAGGTGAACTTGCCAAGCAACATTGGGCACATCACTCATGAATGGTGCTAAATGAAACGGAAGTTATGCGTTGAAAAAAATACACGCATGGACAAGAACGTTCCGTGTATGGCCTGCTTCAGGTCCGGGTTGCTGAGATCTTTCCGTATGAGTTCTGATGATGCCGTAAGAATACACTGGGGTCGATTTTGAAGTGACATCCTATTATCCACTTGGCTTCGACTCGATGAGTCGTTTAGCAGAAAATCGTGTGGGGGTGGGGGGATAGGCGGCGGTATGTGTAGCGTTGGCAACTAATGCAACAGCCGCTTGAATGTCGTTTATTTGCCTGTGACCAAATTGCATGCCCCGTTGTAGAAGTAAGTTACGGCTCATGAACAAAAGGGGGCTTAGACCGACGTTCACAATCATGAGAGCATGTGCTACGAAATCAACTCCATCGATTGCTTGTCCGTATCGTATGCAGGTAATACATGATTCCTCACATGAACTTTCAATGGACATCTTCTGCTTTGTTTTTGTTGGCGAAAATTGACGTCTTTGACCGGTGTGTCGTTTCCCTCTTGCGCACTGTCTCGTATGCCACAGGCCCCATCAGGCTACCCCAGCTAGGGTTCCATCCCCTTTGTCTAGACACATTCCTTTGTGTTCTTTCTCCCCCATTGTAGGAGGGGGGACACCATGCTGTAGATAAAGAAAAATGGGGAAAATGTATGAAATTTCCGTTCCCGTGCGACGTATCAGGAACCTGAAACTTGAAACCATTGCACACACCGACGCCAACGGCAATGTGAAACTGGCCACAACCAATAAACCCGAGAGAGATGGGATCAATCAGTTGTATATGAAATATCGAAATACTTGAAGGTCCATGGGCATTTGGAGGGGGATTTGGATATGGATGATCAATCTCTGAAAAAAGTCCGATGGAGAGAGCCCATTGTATGCGAGTTTGGTAGTGTGCAAGTACTACTCTTTGGTTTGCTACCATGGGGCGAAGGATGTCAGGGGTTCTCGCGTTACAGCAATCTCCTCGTGCATCGACGCTGAATAAATATTTCGCACAGGTGCATGTATCCAATCGCATATCATGTTGATGGGCCGCTGACAGCTTTACGATGCAGGAGTATAGCGAGGAAATCCCTTTTGGGGTTTGGCGATTATGGGTGAAAGACTTTGGGTTGTGTCCGGTGGTTGATGAATTTTCGGTGTGTACACACTCACTACACCAACTATGCACGCTCATTGTCATGTAACACATCCTTACTCGTCTCACATCGCGCAAAGCATCGTTAAAGACAAGATGCCGACCGCCTCCTTCCCTGTTAAGATACCAAGGGGTTTGATTGATTTTGTGAATATGTGGCTGACTCTGCGACTCTGCCTTTGTTCTTTGAGGGGCTCACGGGGGGGTCAACAAAGTACAACAAAGCAAAGTTAATTTGCAACAACCATTTGCACTTGTAATCCACACAAGATGACCAAAGATAAATGTCGACAAAGCAATTCATCACTGACAAACTCAGTGCATACTACTTGCGAAAGTCATTAATGTTCTTTAGAAGTCACAACAATAGTGAAGCAAATTGTTCATTCAAAATGTGCTCAACACAATGGACAGGTGATGTTCGCCAAAATGCTTGCTTCGTAATGAAGTTCTTCTCGGCGCACAATAATTAAAAGCAAAAAAACATCAAGGTAATGCACTACAAACCACAAGGTAATCACTACAAAGCACACTCACAAATTGCAACAATTCCTCGAAGTTGCAAACAATAAAGTTCTTATTCCAAAAAAAATTGCTATGGCACACACAACATCCACATCAAAATGCCGAATAGATTGGATAGGAGTGCGCCCAACTCAAAACGGATCGGGTCGGATCGGGTTTCCGTGAACTCCCCCCCCCCGCTATGGATTGGATCATGGATCGGGGTAGGGTAACCCCCCCCCCCCCTTGCCAACTCCCCCGTCCTCCCTCACATTGATAACCAAGGAGGCTTCCCCACCAAATTCTTATGATGCCCGGTGGACCAATTCATCTTTTCCCCTATTCCAAGTCTCTTTGACCGGTGAACGGAGGTCTCAACATGCAAACATATGTTCTCCCCACGTCCCACCTATGGGCAAGCACCCCCGGAGGTTTTGTGGGAGGTTGTTTCTACAACCTCCTGCAAATGCATATTTGAAAATACATATTTGAACCCACGCACGGAGCTTGTTCAGCCCCGACTTCCACACCTCTCCAATTGGAACACCCGCTATTGCTTGCCATGTGCATGGATGCCCAACAATGGCATGTGTCGCTTTCCCCTCCCGGAGATACTGGATGTGGCATGCACGTCGCCAAAGTCAACAAAAAGAAATGCGTAATCAAGAAAAGTTAGTGCACGTAAATCAACGGCAGTTAGACCACAATGTGACGCCGCACGGAATTTTGGCGACCGCCGCACCAAAGCAAACCTTTCCGAACGGTCCCTGCGGGAGCACTTGCCCAACACATCGGAACAAAGGACCCACCCTTACTTCCTGGCCACCGAGCTACCAAGTGCATACATGATCAACCAACTCGTGCACAAACATGTCGATGAAGAATGGAACGTGTTGCTCATTTAAATACTCCAAATATGGGGCTTCGGCTTTTGCTTCTTTGGTGGTTGTCATGGTCATGCAAAATCACGAACACGACTTGGGAAGCTCTGCAATACAAGTGGTAGGGAGTGGTGCAGAACGATTAGATTTGTGGCATCTTTCCTTCCCATAACCCCGATGACCGCATCGCCCCGATGCGGTCATCGGGGGATGGCAATCTAGGAACCGTATGGACTTCATGGACATGCGGTATGTGGCGGTCCGCGAGCTTTGGTTCCATGTGGTCAATCGGTGCTTCTCGTATACACGCGCGCAGGTAAGAGGGCATTAAGCGTCTTCAATTGTCTTGACCAAAACACGATATTGAGAAAGAGTAACAAGGGTTGCTTGCTGCTTTATTCCCAAACACTTGACCCTAAATCACAAAACCGCCACAAGCGGTCTCACATGTTGTCCCTTCATGTGGCCCCTATATCCGACATTGGTTGTTCCCATCCCATTTTGTGGGGAGTGTGGCGTGGCGTGCGTGGCAAAGTTATCTTGGTTCATGGTTGCGCCTAGTTCTTGAAGGTCGAGTGCAAGAATGCTGTTGCCACATGTACCTTCGTGCAAAAGCTTAGTAGCTGGCGTTCTAGCGCACCAACGCCCTCATGTCGTCAGGTACACTGAAAACAAAGCACGTGCAAAGTCAACGCTATAGAGGCAAACCATTCAAAGAAACGGCGATTTATGTGAGAGCTTCTTTGTCGTGAAGACACATGATGCATCAATGCCCCACATCTGCACAGACCGGCTCAGCCATTCACTTGGCCCCGCACCAAGGTGGCTCAACCATATTTCGACGATGGGGACGTGCCTAAAATCAAATAAAGTGGTCAACGGTGTCGTTGGGGCCAACTCTTGATGTAAAACGGTCAATAGGCACACATTGGACCGGGTGTTCGATGGTCCTGTTGCAGGCCGCTGGCCATGTGCACGAGACAATTTCCATGTTTTCTTCAGAAGCAATGGTTCCACTTCATTCTGACAGGAACCTTCTAAAGTTGCTTTCCTGACCTTTGGTGAAATCGCGAACAAGAGTAGGAACATGCCGATGCGCAGAGTTCTGAAATTTTCTCGAAATTTTTTGCAGATGAAAGGTTCAGACGCTGGGAATGTCTTTTAGGGGTGTCTATTTGCGAGCTGAGCTATTTGTAATGTCGTTGAGACGTCAATTTCTCAGTGCAATTTGGTCAAACTTTCAGACTCTTAGAGGACCGCTTTTTACCCCAACCCAACTAACTTGGACTAAGATGTATATGGACGCATTTGAACAACTTTGTGCCACTGTTTGTGTTACAATTGGTGTTTTTTGTATTGGACAGCTTGCAGCTGTCTAGTCATGTGAAAAATGTGGTTTCAGTTGTCTGTGGGTTGGTCCTGTGTTGTACTTGTTGGGGGTTGGTTTGCTTAAAATGAAACTTTGGTCATTGGTCATGTGCCATGGACATGCAATGTCCTTGAGACATGATGGGTTGGATCCGGACATGTCTCATGTTTCAAGTTTAACAGTTCGTTTTTGGTGTGTGGCCACATGGTGATGTAAGTGTTATTGGTTTCACTCACGGTTAGGGTCCCTTTCCATAGGTCACAAGTTGGTTGTTCGCCCGTTGGTGTGTTTGCACGAATTCTGCACATGTTGGTTGAGAGGGTGATCTGCAATTGTACAGATTGTTTGCTTTTGCCACCAAAATGTGGCTTGCACCTGCCTACACAAGGTAAGTCATGGTCAGTCAACACATTTCTAAGTGCTTTTTACGTTTACATCACTAGGCCGGCTTGGAGATGTGTTCTAATTATCGCATTTGTTGGTTGCCGGTCATTCAGCGTGGCAAATTGGTGTGGTAAGATCCTGGGGTGACCATATTTTGCTCCAACTTTTGCCGCAAAACCCCTAGAAGCAGAGAAATACACATCATTCATTGACATACGCTTTGGAGTGGTCTCTCTTGTGGTGCCTCGGTGCTTGAGTGGTGCTTGCTGCTTCTTGTTGCTGGTGCTGCTGCATGCTAAAAGGTGTTGTTCACCCTTGGACCCTAAGAAGGTGTGTAAAGCCTCGATAGGGTACAACCAGCAGTGTAACAAGCTTTCCAAGCTGTCCTTTCCCCATGCACACAACAAGCCTCACGACTAGGACTGAGCCGGGTCCTAGTTTTCGTTAACGCATCGGAAATCGTCGTGGAGCAAAGCCCGCTTGCTTTGCAGATCTTCCGCCAGGGTCAGGAGGATGCTCCTGAAGCATGTACCAAAAACGACTTGTTTTCACCTTACGATTGCTTACCTTGTGGCACCAAGGCATGGCACACACCTTATTCTGAACCAATTTGCATTCCTTTAATGGCCCAATCACTATGGAAGAGCAACGGCCCTCACTGGAAACACGTACGCGGAAGACCAACGATCGTACTGAGTTTCAGGACGATCGTCCTGAAAACGGCCCAAAAACGGCCCTTTTTGGACGAGAAATCGGCCATGGAATGGGCTAGACGGCTCAAAACGGCACGAAACCTGTTTGTGGTGATGCGCGTTTGCTCCTCTGTCGTTTTGAGCTACTTGGATGCTGGTTTTGAGCGACGGTGCCGTCGCAATGACTTTTCGACCGCCTGCTGCTGCCAAAATGTGTTGCTCACCCTTTGCCCTAAGAAGGGGTGTAAAACTTCGACAAGGTGAACCCAGCTTGGTAATCAACACTCACGACTATGACCGAGCTGGGTCCTAGTCGTGGGTAATGTATTGGAAATCACCGTGGAGCAAAGGCCGCTTGCTTTGTGGATGTTCCTCCACCGTCACCACAATCGTCGTAAAACATGGCTAAAAGACGGCTTGTTTTTACCTCGAAATCGCCGACCCCGTGGCACCACGGCATGGCACACGCCTTATTCCCCACCCATTTGCATTCCTGTGATGGCCCAATAGCTTTCGAAGAGCAAAGGCCTTCATTGCAAACACCTACACGGCATACGAACGATCGTCATGAGTTTTCCGGATGATCGTTCTAAAAACAACTCCACGACGGGCATCTCCGGACACTAAATCGGCCATAGAACGGGCTAGACAGCTCCAAACGGCACAAAATCTGTTTGTAATGATGCGCGTTTGCTCCCCGGTCGTTTTGAGCCACTTGGATGCCGGTTTTGAGCCACACTGTCGTCGCAAGGACTTTTGGACCGTCTGCTTGCTGCTGGCGGCTGCTAAAATGGTTGCTCACCCTTGGACTTTACAAGGTGGTGTAAAACATCGACAAGGTAATCCCAGCTCGGCAATCATGACTCAAACTAGGATCGAGGTGGGTCGTTGTCTTTCGGAACAGTTTGGAAATGGTACAAGAAAGATCGCTTGCTGTGTACATGTGTGGCCACAGTTAAGAAGATTTTCCTGAATCGCCGCTCAAAAACGGCTCATTTTTACCTCAAAATTGAGCACGGTGTGGCACCACGGCATGGTTCATGCCTTGTTGAACACCGATTTGCATTCATTTGATAGCCCAATTGCCATGGAAGAACAACGGCCTTCATTGCAAACACCCATTTCACACAGGGGCGATCGTCCTAAACTTTGTTGTGGTTCGACTTTCAGGCTGTCCTGTTTCCCGAAAATTCCTACATTCGACAAACCTGCGCAGGATCGTTAAGCGGGGCACCAAATCGAACTCAATCCGCCATTCGAAGACAAAAACCCTGTACAAAGATATTGAAATATCATACACAACTCGTTCACAACTGCTGGCATCTCGATGTTTCATATGTGCATCTGTAGGCTACAGTGCGCGATCGCGCATTCGCGCGCTCCTTGTGCTGCTGCTGCTCGAAACCATAACAGTACCCCCCCATTAGACCTCGAAGAGGTCTCACCCATGGTGGTGGGCGACGCACTTGTCGAAGTGTGGACAATCAGTGGCAGAAATTTTTTTTTGTGGACCTCGACATGTGGTGGTTTGCATGAAACATAATAATGGTGGAACCATCATTCCGAGTGGTACCACGGCACTTGTGTCTTTCGTGACCCACAAACCTGGGGTCGACTGCATAAAGCACCTGTCGTCGGCGCCCACTGATACACCGTGTTCGACCCAAAGCTGCAGAAGCCTTGCCACGGTGCGGCGCTATCCATAACAAGGTTGTGGCCTCGTCCAGATACCACAAAACAAGGATGTCTCGCCGCGTCTCGGGACGGGCCATCCACTAGAAGGTGTCGTGTCCAGTATAATGTCGACGGATGTCGCTTTCGAAGGCACGCTTTCGGATGAGAACTCCGGATCGATGGTTGATCAATGGAAGGGTGTCCTCACCAGGTCGTCCATGGGCGGGGCACTTGTATTCGAAAACGAATACATGTTCGCGGGCAAGGGCTGCCTAGTACCCAGCGTCCCCGCTCTGGCGGCATAGAAGTTGAAGAGACTCAATTGCTTCCATATTGACTCGTTCTAAAGGTCATGTCGACAAGTGGTCTGGAAGGATCCTGCATTGTGTCGCCCAGCAGTCCATCGATACTTCTGACGGGAGCCGGAGCTCGTGGCATCGCTGTAGAAAAGCTATCCGCTCCTCGAACGACTCGCCACCATCGAGTGTTGGCAACCGAGACCCTTGGAGCAACGAGGATCGCGCGCACATTATCGAGGCCAGAGCCAAGGCCGTATCGATCGAGAATCTCGAGAGTTTCTGTTTGAGAATCGGCTTGAGGTCGACCGAGATGGTGACGCACGTATTGCCAATCGGCCAGAGTGCTGCGCAGGGCGAATCGAACCGCCTCTGTAGTCACAGTCTGCAGTCACAAGGCTTGCCGCCGTGTCAACAATGACATCGTCAAGAACATAGTCTCCACAGTGTAAGTGGCGTCGAAGAGCGGCTCCGAAGTCAGTCTTGATCGGCGTGGGGTACTTGAACATCGGCACGTTGTGTTGGTGTTGATAAACTTTCGAATCTTTCGGCAACACCCGGTATTTGAGGGAATCCGGATGAAACAGGTCACCTTCAGAAACCAGAGTGCAGAGCATGAATTAAATCAAATTGTTTTCCATACCTGAAATCGTGAATAAGGTAATCATAATCACAGAAATCATTAATTACAAGTCACAGATGCATGCGCATGCGCCAGTCTTGTTACCCCCCCCCACTAAGGCCAAAGCCAGGGGCAGTGGCCAAAAGGGGCACTGTGGGCGCATGGGCTGATAAACCCTCAAGAGAAAGGCGCAAGCACAAATAGATAGTCTGCTACCAGGAACTGAGACTGCAGAACCACAGGCACTGACTGAGGATGACCCCTGGTCGACTTAAATTGGGCATCATTGGGACAAAATGTACAGATTAGGAAGAGGTAGGGGGCTCTCCACCTCCTGGTTGTGCAGCTCAGCGGTCCCTACAAACCGGCTGACACTGTGCTGGTGCACAGAAACACGTGCAGTGTCACAACACAGGTGCACCCACTCAACTGGTGCACTAATCAAGATGCAGCACAGATCCCTGGGCCAATTTGGGGCACCAACTCGTGCAAAAAACAGCTTGCCGTGAAAGGGGAGGCAGTTAAAACCCACAAGCGTGCACAGGGCAGGGACATGCAGCAGCACAGCTACACTGCTGAAGAAGATGTACACAGCTGCACAGCCGATTCACCACAAATGACCTGAATTATCGCACAAACCTGAAAATGGCAAATATACCTGATTTGACCAAAAGGGCCAAGATGGAGCCAAAAAAAAGGTCTGCAAAGGCAGAAAAGTTTTTAGTGATTTCAACATTGTGTTTGTGCCTCTCCTGCTGCTTGCTGCTGGTGTAGGGTTTCCTGCTGCTTGTTTTTGAAGATGAAAAGCTTTTGTTTGCTGAAATACAATCAATTCAGGATAGCCCAAGCAAGAGATATGCAAGTAGAAGAGAATCAGGATCAAAGCATGAAGGGCTGCAGTGTAAACAGTGAAAGATGGCAGAATATTCACAGAAACCGCAACTCAGGTCAAATCGGATTGCATATTCACAAAGATAGCTGAAATGCTTTGGAAAAGAGTTGGAAAACTGCCCCATGGTCACTCTATCTCCATAGTGCCATCTCAGGAGATGTGCACTCTTTGTTTTGGGTCCCATATGTGCTGAGGTGGCAGGGCATGTGGCGATGAGGTCACTGCCATGTCACATGGGATCTTCCTACTTAGCTAGGCTGACCGGGATTTGAACCCAGGACCTCTCAAAAAGAGGTGCCCAGCCCCCTAGGGTGCATACCACTAGGACAGCTAAGAATTCATGAGAAAACATAGATAAATTTATAGGCTCTGCCCTGGATATGTCAGTTCTCAGTCAACTCAGGAAAAGATGATTTGCCTCACATTGATAGGGGATAAGGGGTCCACTCCATATCCTGATTGGGTGTTTGGTTCCATAGGTCAAAATGTGTTATCACCACTTTTGGTGGGGCCAATACTAAGATAGAAATGCCTGGATGCTCAGTGCATCTCTAATACAACTAGAGTATGCCTCAAAGCATTGGAAAAGCACTTTTTCTTACTCCCCCCTTGTGCTGTGGTGGCCACCACTGTCGCATTTTCTGGAAAAAGGGATTTTTTCTTGGCCTTTCCTTGGTTTCCACATCTACTTTAAAATACCTATAGTTTCCCTCACACAGAAAAATGGGCGCTCACCATGGCTGGCGCTCTTTTGCTGCTCTGTTTGTAACATTTCCTACAGGAAGCTCAGCGCTCATGGCGCTGCCGGGGTTCCTGTGGCTTGGCTGGGTTAGTTTGGGTGCATGCCATAAACATGTGCATGTGCATCCCTCCCTCCAAGACGCAGCGCGACATAAACCCAACGCAAGACACAATATACACATTCGCATGGGTTATCGTAAACCTGCTGGCGACCTGTGACCTGTCTTAGGGCGAAGGGAGTTGTAAAAAAAATTCAATTGCCCCTTGGCGGGGTCTTGGGTTCTGCTCAGTCTCCAGGCTGCTGCGTTTCGGCCCGAACACGGCCTACTCAGCGACGCTTTCGCGAGGATATCTGCAGAGACAGGAATGGGAGAATTATGGACGAATCCACGCAAACGCGAAGCGACAACACCTAAATCCGTCAAATGACGGCCTGGAATTTTTCTAAGACAACACACCTGAGCAGAATCCAATTGTGCATCAGAAGCACATTTTTATAAAAATTATAGTCATCTCTAGATTTTCGAAATCAAGAAATTCCTACGCATAAAAAGGCGGCGCGCAGGAGCGGCTCCTAGCGAAGCGCCGGAAAATGCAGAAATAATGGAATTATAAACGTATGTCTCACGTAACTCGGAAAATGACGAGACACACATTAATAGATAAACATACAGATTCCACCCACACTGACAGAAGAGTCAAAAATCCAAGAATTCGAAAATCAACAAAAAGACTTCAATGAATCAGGTATAAACTACAGGTGTGCTCGTCTCGTATGCAGCATACACATTGCTCGTCTCGTGTCTCCGTGAAAGAGTTTTGTAGCAGCGCTAACAACGATAGAACGCGATAGAGGGATTGATTAGAAAGATTGCAGATGATTAGAGATCCGATCAGGGTGATTAGACATACACACAAGTGCATAGCGACGTTTTTTGCTTGCGCCTCGCTCACGTGCCCACTTGCTCTCTCTCTCCAGCGGTAGGTAAGGTGAGTAAGCCCAGGTGGGGCCACCCCCTGGTGGAGTTCGTGATTGTGGTTCAGATGGGCAGGTTTGCCCAAGACACTCCTGCATGCTCGTGCATTCACACACGCATTAAAGGGTAGGCCACGCGAAATGCGCACGGTAAACCTTGTTTAGGTTACCCAGGGGCTCCTCGGTACGTTCTTTAAGAGAACCTGAGGAGTCTCTTAACGCTTGCTTGCTTGATAGGGCGTGTTTGCGGACAGTGTATTATAGGTCACACTGAGAAGCGTATAATACGTGGAGTGTGGCTTGGTTCCTCCGCCGCAAACACCCCTTCATTTGCCTTTGCTTTACAGGTGGGCAGGTAGGGTGATTGGTGCAGCAGCATACCATTTTTTTCTTGCCCTGCTAAACAAGGGCGGAGATCACACAAACAATTGACTGCACCTCTGCCAGGAGTGGCGAGGGCAGTTCGACTCCATCGACATCCACGCAGTGCACGCAAAAAGAGCACCTCTTCCCTCCAAGCCCTAGCAGGGGAAACGCGTTGTGGCGTCCCCTGTTAGGCCACAGTTGCTTAGCAGCGCTGTGTTCTCTTCTCTTCTTCACAGGAGGGTCGCTAGGACCCACGACATGTTCTTCGTGTACCCCGTGGCATCAATAAGCCAACCCTCCAGGTTTAGCAAGCGTGCAGACTTGGTGTATAATTAGGACACCACTTCTGCGGCTTGCTCTCAGGACCTTAGGAATAGCACACTCACACATACGCTTAGGCAGGTAAGGGTAAGGTTCAGTCCCTAGCTTTAGTCTTGGAGGCAAGTGTCTCAGCGAGCCTCAGCAACTCACCAAGTTTGTTCTGGGACAAGTAGTCAACCAGAACTGAGTTTAGGCGTCCCTCAGGTAGAACAAACGCAGAGAAGGGCTCCCAGGTGGCCTCTTCGACCCCAAACCCTTCCCAGAGGGTGAGGAAGCGCCAACCCTGGCGATAGCGGTGGCGTAGGACAGACTTCACCAGGTAGAAGCCCTCCTTAGCCATCTCCTCGGCGTTCATGTCGGGGAGTTCACCTTCAACTTCCATAGGGCTGGCAGCCCCTTGTAGGTCCGGAGCGGCGATTTCCTCGTCGTTCAGCTCCCACTCCTCCCCACAGAGGTCTTCAGGATCATAGTAGCGCTTCAGGTGTTGAGCAGCGCACACCAGGGTCCCCCCTAGACGGGGAGAACACCGCACGGTGATACGGTGTCCATCCACTGATAGAATCGTGTACGGCCCGAAGTATGGGTCATCGCTGGTAGAGCGTGGCCAGGCGGGTAGTCGACTGTGGTGCACCAGCACCCAGTCCCCTTCTTGGTAGGTGGCCGGTACTCGGTGCTTATTCTTCTTGTTCCACTGAGGCTCCCTCACTCTCTGGAGCATAGCCTTGGCCTTGTCCACCTTCGCTTGTTGCTCTTGGACCCATTCACCCACAGAAGAATGGGTGTCCTCTGGATAGGGGGCATGTAGGAACCATGCCGGGCGCCCTAGGAATAGCTCATGGGGCGAGTAGCCAGTAGCTGAACTCTCTTGGGAGTTCATCATCAAGGATATGACGGGGAGTAGTCTCACCCAGTCTCTGGTGCGTTCAGTTTTGCACCATATCCGTACATTCTCCTTCAGGACACGGATCTGTCGCTCACATAGGGGGTTGCTCATGTGCGAGTAGGGAATCCCCGTAGACACCTGGACATTGAGGGATCTCAGGACCCTCTTGTACCAACCGGTATCTGAGCGTACTCGTACGTCCTCATCGGAGTTGATCTCCTTGGGCGCCCCATAGACACAAAACCACTCCTCCAGGAGTATCTTGATAGTCTCCTCCGTGGTAATGTGCTTGGTACATGGGAACACCCTGGTAAACCTGGTCAACCCACAGGTTACCACGAGGGCGAAGTCATAGCCCCCGAACTTTGGCATCTCCGTGTAGTCCACGTATAGAACACTGTTAGCACAGTGAGGGATGGGCAGGGTCGAGTAGAGACCTCTGTCCCTGGTCTCCCCTGGTTTACAGGACCTGCACGGGCACTTGTCCACGATAGGCTGGAGGGTTTTCCGCAGTTGGTCGTCAGTCCACGTAGTGTGGAACCACTGCTTGAACAGCCTCAGGGTACGGTCAGCACCCACATGACCGCTGGACTCATGGGTCCACTTCAGCAGCGCTGGGACTCTGTCAATAGGCACCACAATGCGGTCCTCGTGCCAGAGGTAGCTCTTGTCCCTCTTCCACTGGTCTTGATTGACCAGGAGGGGTTCAAGGCGTTTCTCCAGGCGCTTGTAGATATCCCCAAACTCCTTCAGGTACTCCGATTGTTGGAGTCCCTCCAGGGGGCGTATCATCGTCATGTTGAGGTCCAAGTGGACGTCCATACGGCTGAACGCCTCCTTAGCCAGCGCTTCAGACCGGGCACCAATCAGGACGTCGAAGTTGTTGCGGCTGATGTAGTCGGCACACTCGTTCTTCACTCCCTGGATATGGTGTACCGTCAGCCGTAGTTGACTGAGGTAGGTCCACCAGCGCCGTAGCTTGGCCTTCTCAGGTGGGGGGCCCTTCTGGAAACTGCGGACCGGTTCTTGGTCGCACAGCCAGACCACAGGGTTACTCCCCAACAGTCGTGCTTGTGAGGATAGCACCAGCATACCCGCGAGCAATTCCTGCTCATAGGTGGAGTAGTTCCCCCTGGCCTGGTTCCACTTCCAGTTCCAGTGGCCCAGAGGTACTAGGACCCACTTGTCGTCAGGGTAGCTATGCTTGAGGGTTCCATCTCGGTTGAGACCTTCCGTCCCCCATTGGGAAATGGCCGAGTCGAACTCCTCCTTCTCTAGTGCTTGCCATTGGAACAACGTTCCACCACCGCCCACATTGCTGGCGTCGGTCACCAGGATAATCTCCCCTTGTGCCCTAGGCACGCCCAAGCACTTAGCGTTGGCTACCTTGTCTTTGAGCTCGTCAAACGCTTGTTGCTCTTGTGGGCCCCAGCGCCAAGTAGTACTCTTCTTGATCAAGTCCGTCAGGATGGCGCTGGTGTAGGTGAAGTTTTTGATATGGCGGCGATAGAAGTTGCACGCCCCGATGAAACTGCGTACATCATGAAGTCCTTTCTTGGGGTCTTCGTGTCGTACCTTAGCATCCATCAGGGGTTTGGCCTTAGAGGCCGCTGGGGTCCACCACCCATAGCCAACGTCAAACCCCAGGTACTGCATGGTCTCCTGCATGAACTCGAACTTCTCCAGCTTGAGTCGTGTGTCGTTCTCCTGGCAGACAGCAAATCACTCACCCAAGAGGATTAGGTGATCCTCCTGGGTATTGGTCCCGAGGCATACATCGTCGATGTGAGCCTGCATCTGGGCCCCACGGGATATAAGCTCCTGCACCTTAGGTCTCCTTCGTAGGATGGACAAGATCTTGTTCATCAGCTCTTGGAATAGAGCGGGTGCGTTGGGCACACCAAACGGCATGACCTTCCACTTGAACACCCTCCCCTGAGGGGTGATGAAGGCCAGTAGTTCCTGCGCGTTGGGTGTCAGGTCCACTTGCCAGAATCCGCTCCTCTTGTCCATTTTGGTCTTGTAGCGACAGGAGGCTATCTTCTCCAGGGTAGACTCCATATTGGGAATGGACCCTGAGTGGTTCAGCGCTTTCTTGTTCAGCTCTCCGTAGTCCACTACCAGCCGTTTGGCTGTAGACCCAGGTTTAGCCACCAGGAAACACTGGCTGCAGTGTAGGGGGTAGTCCCCGTCCTTGTACTCCAGGACTAGGCCAGCGTCGATACATTCTTGTATCTGTCGCTCAATCTCGTCGGCCTGCTCTTTAGGAGCTGGATAGGGTCTCCTCCGGATCTTGTGACCCACGAACTCGGGTTTCAGCTTGAGGTACCAGCTTGTCACATGAGGCTGGAGGGGGTATGTAAGTGCGGCTAACCCCCATCTGCTCAGATTTTAGCAGATCTGCCCCAGATTGGCTACATTTTGGTCATTTTCTCTGCTTCGACGGAATCGCCGCCCCGCAGCTCAGTCTCAGGATCAGACCTATATATTTCTGATGTGCCGGATCTGATTCCGCGGTCCATTCATCGTAAATCCGTCGCGTTCCGATCATTTACCTGGAATCGCCAATTGCCGCTGATGCGCGCCCGAAGCCAAATCAGCCAAATATTTTTTCACAATCGGATTTATATAAATCTTTTCAGACAGATATGGACACTCAGATGTACTTAGGATAATCCGCATCAATTTTCTTCATAGACTGGGATTTTCTGCCGGATAACAATCAGCATGGATCTTGCTTCCGTTGTTGCTGCTCTCGCCTCCGTTGGTGTCCGTGTATCCGGTACTACCCCCAACAGCAGCGTTCAGGTTGACTCCTCGCGTGCCTGCCCCACTGGTCTTGCCGGCCCCGAGCCCTCCGGCACCTTCCACGACCCAGGGCAGCACTTTCATGGTAGCAGAGGCTACCTGAATGTTGCTTCACAGCCCTTCAGTCCACAGCCCGCTCCCCAGTACGGCCCCGTAGACCCCGCCGCTTCTGGAGAAGTAACGATTACACTGCCATGGTGCTGCGCGAACGAGGCCTTGAGAGGAATCCCTTGCGCAAGCCCAAGCTGCCCAAGAAGGGCGCACATCAGCAGCTGTGGAGACCCAAATTACCATAATCCCAGTCAAAATTGGCCATCGAGCAGCTGGAATCCGCCGGCCTACGACGATGGCAACGCTCCGGTGGACCTTACGGAGCTGGCAGGTACCAACATTCCTTACCAATGTCCAACATTCGAGACCATCGAAGCCGATCTGGACGACATTGAGATGGGTGGTCCAGGTGAGGTACCTAGCTATAATCGACCAGCCTCTTGGGCACACTGGGACGACCATTTGTCTCCAGAAGTGACCCGTAACCTTGAGGCCCTTGAGGCCCTTTGTCTCTTAGCCTCGTCTAAGCTGATCGAACAAGAAAGAATCGCCTCTGATTTTGTAACGGAATATTTTTTCATCCTTCAGGACGAAATTGATACCAGGATGTGGTGGCGTTCTCAAGAAGATGACACTTTTGCCATTTTTTTGCAGATCTGGGAGGCAAGCCCCTTCCCGAAGGAGAAGGGCACGGCACCTGTTCCCGGGCCCTCCGCCCCTCATCCCCCTGTTTCCATCCGCGACGATCTAGCCGCCGCGGTTGAGGAGGGAATTTTAGAGGCGGCCAGGCAGGCAAGCCTGGAAATCAGGGCTGAAGGAGCTCCCCAAGTGGACTCCTGGCTGCGGACCACCGAGATCAGCGGTCCGACAGCCTGCTCAGGCCCTTCAGGACACAGTATGTACTGTCCTGCCGACTGCTCCTGCAGATTCCAGCGAGATGCTGAGCTCCAAACGCTCAAAGATCAAATGCACCTCATCATTGAAACGCTGGGAATAAAAAATCTTTTCAAGACGCACATGCGGTCTGAGGGCGCCTCATCGGTGGAACAAGCAACAGAGCCGTCGGAGGAGGCGACGGAAATTTTTTCAATTGCTCCTTCGGTGGACTCCAGGACCACCGATGCAAGGATCAGCAGGACCAAGCTAAAGGAAAGGGTTAAAATCTCTCGTTCTGAGAGTAGGACGGCGAAGGCTAGGACTGAGGCTCAGAATGCCAAGCGAACTGCCTCCCGTACTGCCCCTCCTGCTGCTGATTCCAATACCTTAGCCCAGCTGTTGCTCGCCCAGACCCTCGCCGGAGCTGGTGTGGCGAATGATGCCGCCAAGGTGTCTGCCATTACGGCCGGTGTTGGGCTGGATTCGCTTCTTAATCCTACTTCATTGCGACTTCGTCAGGTTGCCAAGCAACCGAAGTATAATGGGAACCCCCGACGTTGGCCTCAGTTCCAACGGGAATTTAAACTGTGGGTTAAGACTCAAAAACTCCAAGATGATCAGTTCCTGATGGCCCTCTTGGATTGCCTTGAGGGAGCGCCGGCCAACACTTGGCTCAGGACTTGGAGTGATCGCGAGGATACAAGTTCCCCCCTTACCTTTGATGAGGTGTGGGAACAGTTGGAGGTACGTGGATCCCGGCTGCCAGAGGACCACTACCACCAAATGTTGAAGAATTTTCCTTCATTCTGACGATTAATCTTGCACGAAGTGCAAGACAAAAAACAGCGCTTCTGGAATTTAGTGGAAGAATCTGAACATTCAGGCGAAAAATGTTCTAGTGCCGAGCTGAAAAATCTGATTTTTGACAAGATCCCCTCAGAAACTGCCGCCACCCTTCGGAACAAACAGTCCGAAGAAAAGGTCAAGACCTGGTGGGCGGAGGTGGAAGGCTTCGATGCCTCTGCCAACAGGTTTACCGTCAGGGAGGCACTTCAAAAGTGCTCCCCCACGTCCTTCTCCAAGGTGAAATTCACTGAGGAGACGTGGAAAATCAAGTTTAATGAACACGAGGATCGGGACTTGTTTGTCCAAGTCCTCAACAGGGGAGTAAGCTTCCATGGCCATCGCCTGAAGGCCAAGAACTGGGTGTTTTCGTTCACCCCGAAGGAACTCTGGGAGGAGGTTGAGCGGCTCGCCGACGCCGCCAATCAGAATTTCCATGAGGGTCTTGGGGGAAACAAGAATACCCAGCAAAACACCCAAAATGGGGCCCAAAAGGGCAACAAAAAGGTGAATGACACCCGGAATGTTCAGGATCACTGTAGCATCTGTCTTCTTTTAGGTTCTACGAACCGAGCTAAGACGCATTCTACTGGTAATCACCGATGGTCTCCTTACGATCACAAGGTGATTGGTGAAAATATCAGTAATCCGCAGAATTCAGACAGGAATGACAGACAGGTGCATGGTGGGAAGGCTGGAAAAGGGAATCCGACCCCCTCCGGTGGAAACAAAAATCCTGGAGGCCCTGGCGGGTCCCAAGGCACAGGAAATCGGACTCCATCCAGCTCCGGTGGGCAGCCGAACGGCCAGAAAAATCCCAATAGCAACGCCGGAGGCGGAAATCGAAATCCAGGCCAAACCCCTCAATCCGGTACAAACAAGGGAAATGCTCCAGGATCCCAGGGTAAAGGTAAGGGAAATCCTTCTGGGACCCCTTTCTCTGGTAAGGGCAGAGGGCGTGGCGACGGTGGAGGTCCATCATCCGGCGGCCGTGGCCGTGGACGTGGAAAGGGCAACCATCGTGTGGATCAGGTCTCAGGTGCAGATCAGGTGTCCGATGCGGATCGAGATTACGTTGAAAATGCCTTGAATCCAGCAGATGATCCGTTCCAAGATGAGTGGGTCGACGAATCAGGGTGTGTCCACAATGTTAACGCAGCCACTGGAGGTCAGAACGCCTAGGGGAGCCACGAAAATCGCCCCTCCCCAGGTGATTTCAGGCATGATCCCCAGATTCCATCTCGACCACTACTTGATGTAGGGTCGCTTGTCTCCTCTCCCCTGGATCCGGCAGCTGATCCTTCTGTTGTAGTGGACGAGGTCAGTGTACAGTCCAAGCACAGGGCCCGTCAGTTTGTCACAAAGATGTGGGTCTCTGATCGCAAGGGCAATTTCCACCTCGCCACTTGTTTGTGTGACAACGGATCGGAGGTAAATCTCCAATCCAATTCCTTTTTGCCTGACGACTGCGTGTTTGATTCGCCTCTTCCTGTTACCCTCGAGGGAGTTTCTGGACATTCTCTCGCAGGTGGGCAACGCGGTTGTTATATATCAACTCATTTGGTCGCTCAAGACCTTTGGGAAGAAGGTAATGTGGAGGAAGTTGTCCTTAAGGATGACTACTTCTATCGTGCCGACATAAAGTATGACCTTTACTTGGGCCATCCTTGGCTTCGCAAGAACAGGGTAGCGCCCGTAGGTCATCGGCGTTGTTTTTTGCTGGAGTCAGGTCCCTTGGAGCGTCCTGAATTTCGTTTTTTGCACGCAGGGTTTAAAAGTGCAGAAGAATTTTTGAAGCAAAATGTTACACCAAAATTTGGCGAAGATGTCACCATTGCAGAGGTGAATGGGAGTGCCGATTACTCCCGAGAGTTAGAATGTCTTCGTAGGGACTCCCAGCCACGACGCCCTTCGCGCTGGCACTCTTCATTCTACAGAGTTGTCGACAAATGGCGCGATACAATTTGTGAATATTTTTATGAACACCATTCCTTTTGGCCACAGTATGATGCCTTTGCTAACCGCGAGAACAAGCGCTTTGACAAGCATTTTCGCGACGCTTGGACCCATAAATGGGACAAGAAGTTATGGATTAATCCTCCGTTTCATTTAATCCAGCAGGTCATCCACAAAATCAAGCAAGATAAAACCCAGGCGATTTTAGTTGTGCCCTTGTGGGACGACAAGCCTTGGTTTCAGGAATTGCAAGACATTTGTGTAGATTACATCGAACTTCCCAGGAAGATTAAGCTGTATGCCAGGGACGACACAGGTCCCCTGCCACAGCGGCCCTGGAGTTTGCTTGCATTCCTGGTGGATGGAAAGCTTTCTGACTCTGATTCTGCTGATTCTGGTACTGATTCCTGTGTTGGGTCTGAATCTGAGGTTGAGCGTGGTACTGATGATGAATCTATTTTTTCTGATTTTTGTCCGTCAGATGCCCAAGGTGATCCAACGTCAAATGGATCCGCCTCGTCTCCCTCTTCCCCAATACGATCTACATCCAAAAGAATCTTCAGTGCACAGGCGAAGAAAAATTTTAAATCGCGCCGCAAATTCAGAGTTTTTTATGAAAAACCCCGTGTGGAAGCTTTCATAGATCCTTTCGAGGAGCTGGATCACGAAGAGAATCTCTGGAATGTCGACACTCGACCCACCTATCTTCAAGAGGCAGTTGATACGGACCTTTTTAGGGACATCCGTAAGAAGATTCTTCCTGCCAAGGCCGAAGAAACCGCCAAAGTTTTTTCGACAGTAATTCCTGGCGATCAGGTGGACACTGAGTTGTGTTCCAAGAAAAGAGACAAGATTTTTGAGGAACGGAAGGACACAACCCTTTCGGGGAAGTTGATCAAAGACCCCCCTGTCCGTGGGCAGTTCGGTGAAGCCTTCATCGAGCTTCGTGAAGGTTACAAGGCGAAGAAACAGCGTCCTTATGAGAACCATGGACACAAACATGAGATACTCAGAAAAATAATCGAGAGAAATCTCAGGGAATTTGGTTGGCTTGAGGGTTGTATGACCAGCGAATGGTGCTGTGCACCCTTCACAGTCCCGAAGCCGCCGCCTGCAGACCAGAACACTATTGATGGTTGGCGAATGGTTGTTGGTTTTCGCAACCTCAACGCCGAAACTAAGGCGGATTCGCACCCCCTGCCCCTCATTGAGGAGGAAATCGCCAAGAGGGCAAGAGGTCGTTTGTTTTCTGTGCTGGATCTCCGTCACGGCTTTCACCAAATGCCGTTGAGGAAGGACAGCCGACCTCTCACCTGTATGTGCACGCCATGTGGCCCAGTCCAGTGGACGGTCATGCCCATGGGCCTGAAGAACGCCCCTTCGTTTTTTCAAAGAATGATGGAGGATGTGCTTTTTACAGCTCATCCTGAGCTTCGTGTCTTCGTGAGTGTGTACATAGATGACGTAATCATCGCGACAGAGGGGGAGGGACTGACCGAAGCCGAGCTGGTGGCCCTACATGAAAAGCAGCTGAACCAGGTTTTGGACATTCTTGATGCCAATCAGCTGATTTGTGGGCCAAAGAAGGGAAAACTATTTTTAAAATCAGTCGAATTTTGTGGTTCTCTCCTTGAGAATGGCACCCGACGACCCAGTCCAGGGAAGCTCGTCGCTATTCAGAAGTGGAAGCGCCCTGAGACGATCACGGAATTGAGAGGATTCCTGGGTTGTTGCAATTTTTACCACACTTTTGTGCCGAATTATGCCAAATTGGCTGCCCCCCTCACTGAATTATTGAAGGTAGGGAGAGATGCGGGCAAGGCAGGTTCAAAGGGTCGTGTCAAGTGGACTGACGAGTGCGAGGAGGCCTTCCATCACTTGAAGGCGGCCCTCTGCGAAGTCGCCACGTTGCATGTGCCGAAATTTGACCGACCCTTCTACATAAGAACCGACGCTTCTAGGTACGCGATCGGAGCTGTCCTTGAACAGGTTGATGAAGCCACAGGTGATCATTACCCTCTTGCATTTTGGTCTCGGAAGCTAGCCCCACGCCAAATGCAATGGTCGCCGCGTGAGCAAGAAACCTACGCCATAATCTGTGCTTTGAAAAAGTACCAATCGTGGGTTGGCACCAATCGAGTCGAGGTCCTGACGGATCATCGATCTCTGGAGTATTGGGCCACCGAACACATTGATACTGTCGCGAGCCCAGCTGGTCGACGGGCCAGATGGCACGAATTTCTCAGTCTGTTTGACCTCCATGTGTCGTATTTGCCTGGAAAACACAACACGGTAGCGGATGCTCTGAGCCGATGGGCTTACCCCGCGTCAGAGGGGCTGCAAAGTACCAACATCCATGGTACGGAGCAGGACCGCCACGTCGTAATCGAGTGGGATCAGGAAGAAAAAAAGCTCATTCGACGTGAATGCATGCAATGTTCTGTTAAACAGCACGCATGCCCGTGTCACGACATCACGGCCTTCTCAGATCCGGCGCATGCCCATGAGATCGTCACCAAATCACTGAAAGTCGTGGAGAAAGTCACCGATCCCTCCTCAGGGAGTGTGAAACGGTTTGACTACACCCGACGTGTAAGTGGATTTCGGTTGATTCAGGGCATTAAGCGTCGAGATCCGGCCAAAACTCCACCCCTGCCGAAAGATTCCCTGATCATCCGTGACTGGACGTCCGATTATCTGCATGATTCCATGTTTAAAGAGGTCTTTGAGAATCTCAAATCCAAAGATGCTCACAAGGATGGAATTTTTGCTGAATATTCGTTGGATGGGGGGAAGCTGTGGATGGAGGGTAAATTGTGCGTACCAGACGCCCTGGCCCCCCGAGTGTTAAACTGGTGGCACAAATGGGAGTCCCCCCACGCACATGGCCGTAGATTATGGTCGATGATTAAACATAGGTTGTTTGGCTCAAGGCTATATACTCATTGCATGAAAGTAGCCGCCGGATGTGCCCAATGTGCTGTTTCGACGCCCCCCAGCGCGAAGAAGCACGGCCATCTGAGGCCACACCCTATTCCGGAGCGCCTCTTTAACAGAGTCACCAGTGATTTTTTCTATCTCGGTGAACTCGATGACGAAGAGTGCCATTGGATCAATAAAAAGGTCAATGGTGTGCTCCTTATTCAGTGCCGTCATTCCGGCTACATTCAAGTGTTGCCTTGTAACATTGAGTCGATGACTGGCAAGGCTGCCGCCAAATGGTGCGCGCAGACCTGGATGGGAGGTTGGGACGTCCCATCCGAGGTGGTTACGGACTCAGGCAAAGAGTACACCTCCGAATGGTGGAGAGAATTATGTGCTCGCCTTGGAATCCACCACCTGAGATGTAAAATCCACTCGCATCGAGCGCTGCCTGGCGAAAGAGCCGGCCGCTCTATTATAAATATGCTTCGTAAGGAGCTCGCGAGTGAAAAAGATTTCCATTGGCTTGAAGTTCTCTTCGCATTGCTTCGCCGTTACCACAACACGCCTTTGTACCATGGCCTTTCTCCAAATGAAATTGTCTTTGGACGAAAGAAGTGTTGGTGGAACATGCCGTTGAATAATCCTCGCCCTTGTAAAGATGCTTCGTTGTTTTTGGACGAAATCCAACGAGCAGAAAAAACTGTCTCGAAATTAATCGATAAGCATCAAGCTGACTGGCTTTCGGTCCAGAATCAAGGCCGAAAAAACCCCCACAATTTTGAAGTCGATGATCGAGTTTGGCTTCGAAAATCCGAAACCACCCTGGACGGAGATGATAAGCTTCTTCCCTTGTGGGAGGGGCCATTCGCTGTTACAGCGCGTCTAGGTGAGAACAGGTGGAGGATTTGTGTGGATGTCAGCAGGGAAATTGACGTTTCGGGCGATCGCCTCAAGAGAGGGATCCCCTCCCCCAAGGATCGGGTTAAACCCCTTTTTTGGACTTCGAAATTTTTGTCCGATCGGGTCATCGAAGGGGGGAAGTACGAACTCAAGAGGATTTTAGAAGCAAGACGTGACGAAAAGGGCGAATGGGAATTTCTATGTGAGTGGAGGGGCTTTGATTCCAGTCACAACAACTGGGAACCAGCCCATTCTTTTGTCCATGGGTACACCAAGGGGTTCATCGACTTCCTCAAGAAGCACCCCGAAATTGGCGTACTCCTGACAGACTGTCTGTCGAAACCAGACAGACAGGTGGAGAGCGACGGAAAAAGACCTGTGGTGAATCGAGATCCAGCCTTTTACGGCCCTCAGCAGCCACATTCCAGGGCTGATCCGTCGATCCCCCCTCCTGCGGTCAGGCCAGCCCAGGAGCCAAATGAGGACCAAGCTTCGAGTTCGGCCGCTGATTTGCAGCGTCCAAGCCGTACGAGGGCCCCACCAGACAGGTTGGTGGTCACCTGTATTCGTGCTTGGCCGAATTGAGGGAGATCCGCCGTGACTTGAGTCGCCGACGCCATCATCTGGGTAACAGTCGTCTAGTCCAGGGCGTCATGGCACTCGTCGCTAGGGCTCAAGGGTGTAGGTTCGAAACCCTTGCATGTCCAACTCCTACAAAAGCTCCAGCCTCGCCCCGTCGACCACTTATTCCAATGTGAGTGTTCTGACGACTTGAAAAAACCACATTCTGCTCAATCCACTGTTCATTCTTCCTGATTAAGACATGATGTGGAGAACTGCGAATGTTTGATAATTTGACGTCAATCAACTTTTCTTTGGTCTCCGTTCGGCAGACAAGGCGTAGATACGCTGCCGAAAGCCACGGAGTGTGCTGCCGTGTTCAGAAAAAACCAAACTCAGGCTTAATTCAGGCAGATTCGGGGTAATCTTGTCTCTGTTGGTCTGTGCATCTTTGGAATTTGGCTACTCGTGCAGATGGAAGCAAGTGTACATAGTAAAAACGCCGGCCGGCGACATTCACCCCTACAGGCACCCCCTGTAGTACTGGCTGCACCAGATGCGACGCCAGGAACTCAGATCTTACCTTCATTTGCCGTGATGCTGAAGCTAAAGTCCAGATTCCGATCCAGATTCCTTGAATTTACCTTGAATTCCTCAGGTTTGTCCATCATTCTGCCACTGTTGCACAAAACCCAGACGTCAATTGTTCAGACAACCTTCACATAGGAGCTCTAGGGACTTCTAACAGCAACCTCTGAAGTCTGTAAGCTTCGTTGTATTTTTGGCACACGCCAATGTGAGCTCAATCCGACCTGAAACTGTCGAAAATGGTGAATCCAAGTGTCTTGTGGGACTCAATCAAAAGATGGGCCTTGTCCAAGTCGATTGACACCACCGCCACTGTAAATAAAGGACTATTCGGTGTCTCTCAGTTATATACTGTCAGTAAAGCGCCTTCAGCGAACCTTCGGCGCGTTACATGCCAAGGATCCAGGGCTATCATGTCCCATCATGATGCATCATCACATGATCCACATTTTCATGGAATCTGTTGGATGCTCGCGAACCAACGTGCCGGAAAGCACAATTGAGCTGAATAAACGACAATATATATTAACTCTAGTCTAAACGAAAGTGTTAGTAGTTTCAGTTCTAGACATTCCGCTTCATTTCACCTTCATCTTAGGGAATTTCCACATTTTAGGACAACTTAGGTTGATTTCCTTGTCATCTCCTCTCATTCCTCGAAGATCTGTGTACAGATAAGTGAACAGAAAAACATCCCTACCATCTGTGGTTCACTTAGGGCCTGTAGACTACATTTGTATTTGTTTTCCCTCTCTGTGATTGTTTCATCTCCTTCATCTTTGCTCAAATTGACCCTCAATCTTGCTGAACTTTGTGATCATCCACCAGATGCGCCAAATCTGAAGCACATGCTGCACTTTTCAGAACGAGAAAAGCGGGAGTAACACGATGTAGAGTACGTGGAGGACACCGTAGCGTGCCCGCGACAGCTAAACTGTGCCAGAGCGCCGAGATGTCACACCATTTCTTGATTCCCCCACTCAATCCACCAATAATCTACCTCATTCTCAACCAGTGCATGGTTTGGTATCGGTTCTCGATACGTTTACATGCTTTTTAGCCTTTAACCTAACGTTTTACTGCACGGAGGACTGTTCGTCACTCCTCATTCTGTCTCATTTCAGGTTCATCCATCCTGATTCAGTGCCAATTCAGCCCAAATCAGGTCAGATCAAGCAGATTTCGCCCCATCGAGGCTACATTTCTATTTTTTTCTGGGACTTACCCGCACTACGTTCTTCGTTGACGTAGCGACACACCCCAGTGTGTTTTTGGAGGGGGAGTGTAAGTGCGGCTAACCCCCATCTGCTCAGATTTTAGCAGATCTGCCCCAGATTGGCTACATTTTGGTCATTTTCTCTGCTTCGACGGAATCGCCGCCCCGCAGCTCAGTCTCAGGATCAGACCTATATATTTCTGATGTGCCGGATCTGATTCCGCGGTCCATTCATCGTAAGTCCGTCGCGTTCCGATCATTTACCTGGAATCGCCAATTGCCGCTGATGCGCGCCCGAAGCCAAATCAGCCAAATATTTTTTCACAATCGGATTTATATAAAGCTTTTCAGACAGATATGGACACTCAGATGTACTTAGGATAATCCGCATCAATTTTCTTCATAGACTGGGATTTTCTGCCGGATAACAATCAGCATGGATCTTGCTTCCGTTGTTGCTGCTCTCGCCTCCGTTGGTGTCCGTGTATCCGGTTCTACCCCCAACAGCAGCGTTCAGGTGGACTCCTCGCGTGCCTGCCCCACTGGTCTTGCCGGCCCCGAGCCCTCCGGCACCTTCCACGACCCAGGGCAGCACTTTCAGGGTAGTTTTCCGAACACCTCCAGATAGGTCCTTATAAGCTTCTGTACCCGCGGGTCCAATACATTGATCTTGTCCTCCATGTCCTCGTCAGAGTGTAAGTTGCTTGCCCCCTGAGTAATAGACGTCGGGAGGTGGTCCTCCACCGACTCTTCGCCCGTGGTAGTGTCCTTCAGCCCTTGGTAGGCATATAGAAGGTCTTGTTCAACCATCTCCGGTGGACGATGGCAACATAGGCACGCTCGAGGGGGTTCACATACACATTCCTCCGGGAGGTCATCCTTCTCTGGGGTCCTCACATGGGCGCCCCACACGCTCTTCATGAGCTTAAGATCTACCTCCCTTTGCCAGGTGGTGATCTTCTGTTCGAGGTCCTCCTTCAATTGGGATAGATCTCCCATACGTCCTTGCTTCAGTGGCCATGAGCTGCGGGTAGGCTTCGCGTAGCATAGCTTTTTCGCCACCAACTTCCTCTTGGAATCCACATACTCCCTTAGCCTGGATCGAGGGTCCAGCTCTTCGTCCACGGGGTCTTCCACCCTCATGGAGAGTAGGGGTTTCAGTGGGGCGACGTACTCGGCGTTCTCCACTTCCTCCACACAGGTCTGCACGAACAAGGCGTCGTGCTCAGTTTCGTCATCTGAGTGGATAGAGCTAGGTAGCTCAGATAGTCCACACTCAGAGACTCCATCAGGAACAGGTACATGGCAGGGAGAGTTGGGGGCGTTGGTGTCAGTCACGACGTACTCATCTCCTCCGGGTGTTGAAGCCGGTTCGGACCCCCGTGGCCATCTTGGGGTCACTTGGGGTGTGTATCTATGTGCCGGCAAGCCGCCATTGGCTGATATCATACTCTCCCATCCACCTGACCTAACCCGATGTGATAGTGTGATAGGTTTGGCCATTCCGGCTATGAGCGGCCATATTCAGTACCGAGGCACCGCCAGCGGAGATTTATATATCGGAATATCAGGAATCAACAGGGTTTTATTATCATAATGTTTCCGTAATTTTTCAGCCTTTCGTTCTGATGGTCAATGTATCGGCGACCGTCAGTTGGCTCGCGATTTTGCGTTAACCGATTGGTTAACTGTTATTTGCAGATATTTTGGCGGATACTCCGTTGAGGGGTCAGATTTCATCAGCAAAGGGTTCGTTGCTTCCGCAATTTTCTAAATAAGCACTCGAAATTTTAATCTGAATTTTTCGCGATGTCGAAATCGGATTTTCGACTTCGACATCGCCGCACTTGATTTGGTCTTCTTCGAGTGGTCATACGCTTTTCCCTATGCCCGAATCAGGTTTCCCTTATACTTGCCACCCATTTGACTTGGAGATATAAGGGAAACAAAAGTGAATCGTTGGACCACTTTGAAGGGTCATATCTACGCGCCAGTGTGAGGAAAGAGAATAAGGAAGGTTGGGTTGCAAGCGCCTTTGTCTCAACTTAATTTAGGAAGCATCAAACGCCTTTGGTGTGTACACATGCCCGGTGTAGCAAGGGATAATGGTCAAGGGGGTATAAAGTGATATATAACTCTTGGACCGTGCAACCGAATATTTTAATGCGACTTTCGAGTGTACCGCATGAGTGTTTGGGTTGCATAGATACTTTCCTTGGGTTCCTACGTATTTTTAACGTGAAGTTATGTCCATGGAGGGGCATGGCATATCATGGTGGGAGCCACTTTTGAGGGTATTTGTTATATGCATGGTATATGTCTTGATATGCTCACGCCCATGTTATATATCTTCGTGTGGCCGAAGAGATGGGGAGCCATACGTGACAAGGGTTTTGCCCATGTCCCAATTGTGGAATTCAAAGCGCTAGACTAAGTCTACCGCATATGTATTGCTCATGGTATGTTTGGGAAAGAGATCCATGAGTGCACTCCCATTTTCATGGGGCATGTAGATACGAGTGGCGAAGGTATCTCTATGCGCCCGATTGGGGATCCAAGTGGGGGAATTGTTCGCAAGCGGTTCCAATCATTTGTGTATTGAACCATGAGCGGATATCATGGGTGAGCATAGAGATATACTATCATGACAACTTTGTATTTGGTCATATTTTCATGTTTTTGACCTCAATTTTTGCTCATTTTTGCGTTTTGTGTACTTACCTGGTTGGCAAACAGCAAGAAGCCTATGGAGAGTCGAACCATGGTATGTTGTTCATATGTTGCCATATGCTTTGGAGTTGAACACCACCATATGCCGGATCGCGTACTCCATTTGGCTTGGCGCACGAAGGATAACAAGATTTGGTCTCAAGATCATGGGCTGACTTGGGCAGTGCGTGGCGCCCATATCCGAAGGGGTTTCGAGGGTAAAGTGGGGATGTACATGGGCATTGGCCTTTGGTCTCTATCCTCCATGAATACTAGACTTCGATTCCATGCATGCTTTGAGCCTTCGGATAAGTGGTAACTTCAATTTTGAGTATATATCTGATATATGGCCAATATAGTGTGAATTGGCAGTTTTTTGGCATGTTATGAGTTCAAACTCATGGGGCATATCTCCAAGCCCATTCGATCCCAAGTCCAACCAAGGTTATGTCAGGGTAGGGCATGGTCCTGAGTGCCACTCTAGGCCATGACACGCCACCTCCCCTATTGGGCTAGGATTAGGAGGCTTGGGAGCGAACACATTTTTGGGGTTTATGTAGTGACTTTGGATACATGGTACTTAACCATCTCATTTGACCTGGTTCAAGGTAATATGTTGGTGAGTCAAGGGAAGGTCTTGAGTCCAGGGAATGAGGGGTTTATGGCTGTGATTGTGTATGTTTACCTCTTTCCCCAACTTTGCTTCATTTATGTTCATATGCCAATTTCAGGGCTTTCTTCCTTGGTGCAATTCTTGTACATGCCCGCCACCGTGGGAAGACCGGTGTGCTGAACGAAAGCCCGCAGCCTGATTTGGATTGTGAATTGGGTTATTGCTACACTTGTGGGATCTGGTTGCCATTCAGGGTTGAAGGAGGATTGGAGCCATAGAAGAACCGAGACGTTCAAGAGCATGGCGAACTCCGGAAGTTGAAGCCCGAAGAGAAGTACGACATTCGGGAAGAGGAGGACGTGACATGGAGGACCTGGTCTCCATGTGCGAGCGTCGCTGCCGAAAGGCATGCAACCTCCGCTCCGCCGCGGAGGACTCTGATGAGGCTTGCCATTCAGGCAGCAGTGGAGGACGGGCCCGGCGCTACCGGAAGCGCGGGTCACCCAAGTCCGCGGCAAGGGACGCCGGGGCTATGGACACGGACCCCAGCCCGGTCAGGCTGTGGGAATCAGAGGGGCACTCCGAGGGCTATCGGACAGCCTACGAGCCACCTTCGGAGCCGGAGATGTCCGCGCCGATCGCCAGGGCACATACGGCCCCCGAGCCCGCCCTGAAGCACGACGCCGAGGGCTTGGAGAGGCCAGCCAGGGCCCGGACGGCACCTGTGCCCCGGCACACGAGACCAGAGACGGACGCCATAGGCGATACGCCCATGGGCGATGAGTCTGAGGTGCCGGGAACCGCGGGATGCGCTGAATCCGGCGGAAAGCACGCTGCGTGCCACTGCGAGCACGTGTCCTTCCTCATGGGCAAGTACCCGAAGATGGGGATGGACGCCATCGTGCATCGCCTTGACCGCCTGGACAACGCCAAGGACGGTCTAGAGGAGGACGTCGCGGGGATCCTGGACGACCAGTCGGCCGCGGAGAACCACATGGAGGAGCGGCGAGGGGATCAGGCCCGGTACCGGGAGAATCTGGAGCTGGCCCTGCAGAAGCAGCAGCAAGTGGTGGACAGCCTCCTCCACTTAGTGGAGGACATGTCGGGACGCCTGAAAAGGCTAGAGGAGTTACAGCCCCTCACCTCGGGTCCGGAGCTCCCGGCAAAGCCGGCCGCGGTAGAGCTGGTGGAACCCATGGGCGGCCCTGCAGAGGCACCATACGCGCCTCAGCGTGTTGACCCGGGTGCGCTGCCGTTTGTTCCCATGTTCAGCGAATCCACAATGCTCGGGGAACACACGGCACCGGCTGGGTCCATGCGGGAAGGGCACGTAACCACGGACCCGAGGAGCCTGACGGTACAGATGTCCCATGCCGCCCAGGATGTGCCGATCACGACGAATATGGTAGTTTATGCGGAAGAGAAGATCGAGAACCACACCATGCAGGGGCGAACCATGGGAAGCGCCGACGGACATGGTCGAGGACATCCAGGCGGAAACCTGTGGGCGAAGGACCCCAATACGGGGATATGGACGGCCGATGGAGCAAATCCTTCCCGCATTCCAAACCCCATGGGTTCAGGCCCAACTGGACCGCAATCCATGGAGGAGAGGGATGTACGGGGAGTGTACTCACACCCCCCGGCCACAGGTGGTATCCGTCTCGGTGGAGTGGTGGATGGAGACGTCGGAGACGCCATCAGGATTGACGAACTCAGGGGAATCAAAATCCCCTACTACGATGGCAACCCCTCCAATCTGGATGACTTCATCCTGGATTGGGAGGACTTCGCCGAGGAGGTCGTCGGCGAGATGCGGGGAGCGCCGCGGGACAGGTGGGTATGCCGGACATTCCCACACCGCCTGGCGCAGGACCTGAAGGAGGAGCTGCGGGATCAGATCCGGGAAGGATTGATCAGGACGGAGCAGGCCTGCCTCCAGTGGTTGGAGGATGAGGAGCGGGTGGACGCTCCGAATCAGAAGCTGGAGGACCTGTGGTCCATTCCACTGCCGCTGGACCGCGGTGAGTTGCGGGTCCGGGAGTGGAACCGGTATCTGCGGAAGTACCGCAGATGCCTCAAGCTGGTGGAAGACTGGAACGAGGCCAGTGAGATCCGCCACTTGCTGAAGGACGTCCTCCCCGGCAACTGGAAGAGGAGAGTGGAGGACGAGGAGAAGAAGAGGGCGAAGAAGCGCGTGGCGGTGAGGATCATGGCGGCGGAGGATACCCATGCGGGTATCATGGAGTTCTTCAGGAGGAACCTGGGCGAACCCAACCGGATGTTGGGACTGAAGAACACCGTGTACGTGGAGGTGTTTGGAGACTCCATGGGGCAAAGGTTGCTGCGCCTCAACAACGTGGAGTGGAGGCGCGGGGAGCCGCTGAGGATGCAAGTCATCTTCGCCCGCATGAGCCTTGACGAGATCGTGAAGTACATCACGGTGGAGTTGAAGCTCAATGCGAAGAACGAGACCCACGTGCAGGATCGACATGGTCATGGACAACGAGGCCACCGAGAAGACCGCCATCATCGGGAGATCCAGGAGGACACGGCCAACTCCGCGGAGGATGGTAGTGGAAGTGGTCAAGACCACTGGTCCCGAGAGGATCACGAGGAGGCCCATTTCTTCGCGTTTGTGGCGCACAACGTGAGGAACCATGGGCAGGATCGGTCCAGATGGAGCCAGGTGGGACCCAGGAAGAACAGAGAAGGACCAAGGAGGATCGGGAACCCAACGCTCTCATTCCGAGAGTACAGGTCTCAGCACGACGGGTGCTGGGTCTGTTATGGCAAGGGAAACAACCATGCACACTACCACCGTCAGTGCAAGGTGTATGAGGCGGACAAGAAGGCCTACTTCGCCGCCCACCCCGAGAAGAAGCCCAAGGAGCAGCGGATTTCCGATTGGAAGGCGAAGGGCGGAGACGGGGGAAAAGGCCAAGGCAAAGGCCAAGGAAAAGGCGGAGGAAGAGGCTATGGTGGTGGACCTGGCCAAGACCGACGAGTGAGGTCGATCGAGGAGGTTGCTGAGGACATGTTGAGGACGTTGGAGGAACTCAAAGCCCAGCAACGTGGTGGACAAAGTCCTGGCGGATCGCAGCCGGAAGGGGCTGCGGGAAGCCAAGTCTAGAGGAGCCCCCACGGGAGTGGGACCTCGGAGGTCTCTCCTCCGAAAATCAGTGGAATCCCAGAGAAAGCGAAGGTACATCGGGTGCTGAAGAAGGCTCCGGAAGAGCCAAAACCACTGAGTTTCGCCACTCCCAACCCCTGGAGCGCCCTGCCAAGGGAAGTACATGTGGGTACGGGACATGGCAAGAAGGAAGGAGCGACCACGGAGAGCCCCGTGGACGGGCAGGACCAACCCAAGATCTACACCATCCGTGACCATACCCTTGAAGTCCTGATGCACCCGGACGTGCTAGAGTTGCATGCCGTGAGAGTCGTCCATACACCTCATGGCGACGAGCGGCAGTTGCACTTGAAAGTGCGAGTACGGTGCGGACGAGAGGAGAAGGTGGTGGATGTGTTAGTGGATACGGGTGCCCAGGTGAGCCTGGTCCGGAGAGGGTTGTTCAAGGAGGAATTCCTGCAGCCCAGCCGGAGACCGGTCCGCCTGAAGGTCGCCAACGGAGAAATCATGGGTGGAGGCACCCATGAGGCCACCATCAGTATGGAATTCTGGGAGCATGAGCGCTTGAACCGCCCTGATCAGGCGAAGAGAAGCACTCTATCCGGGAACTTCTATGTGGCCGACATTACCGATTGGGATATGATCATGGGGTATGACTTCATGGTGGCAAACGCCATTGAAGCCCTTCCCCATCGTGCAACGCTGGTCCGGGAGGATGATGAGTGCCTGACATGGCTGTCCACGGACTATGCATGCGGATCATCCCAATGGAATGCTGAGGAAGAGGATCGGATCGTCCAAGCGATGCAAGCTGTGGGTGCCAAGTCCAGAGGAGACCGTGGAGTTCAGCTCACGGAGTATGGAATGGCGCCGCAAGTGTACACCAGGATGATTCAGACGCTGGGAGCTGAAGTGCCCGAGACGGACGTCTTCGCTTCCCGGGATGCCCCACTTCTGCGGAAGTGTAGGAGGCATTGGCATCGAGGAGACTCAGCCTGGCACAGGCATTGGGGCTTGAAGGAGTGGGGGCCCATGTATTGGCATGGCTCCCTGGACAATACCAGACGTACGGTGGAGAAGATCATCGCGGATAGGGCGAAGGGAATCCTGGTCATAACCGGCATAGGATCCACCCCATGTCCGCTGGAGGGTCTCAAGTCGACGCTGGACTCCATCACCCTGAACGAGATGTCATTCGGGCCAGAGGAGGAGTTGTTCATCGACACCAAGGGTGTATCAATGCCCTCCCCGGGTCAAGCGTGGGGTACGAAGGCTTTCCTGGTGGATGGGGCGCAGGCCCAGCCCACGGGTGATGAAGCACTCATCCGTAGGGTGGAGGCGGTGCCCATGAAGGTCATGTTTGAGCCCAAGGAGTGGACGGATCAGCCAGTGGATGGCATTGACATCCTGTCCCACTCCGAGATCGACGACGTCGTCAACTACATGCGAATGGGGATGCACGACCGTGTGGCAGCCAAGAAGAGGCGGGCCATGGTCACATCTCCGCATTGGTGGGATGACAAGATGTTGGTCACCGGCAAGTACGAGAAGGATGAGTTCGTGGCGAGGGTCATGGATCATATCGCGGACCAATACGATGGTCCGGTTGGGTCGGACCCACCAACATGAGATTTTCCAAGAATGGGTGTCGATAGCGACAGTCACCAGCCCGAGGCCGCAAATTTCCGAAGATTATCGGTGGGAAGTGCACCCCACGACGATGAAGACGGCATATCGGACGAGGAGAAGTCGGAATCGGACCCAGAAGAGGCCTATACCGCAGTGCGGTCGGTTGTATCCATACCGAAGCAAGCGGCTGAAGAGGCCCAGGAGAACCCGAAGGTCGCCGAGCTGAAGGAGAGGCTGATCAAAGCCTATCCGCGGCTATTCAGTGGCGTCGCCAACAAGAACCCTCCAGATCGTGGGAGGTTTGGTACAGCGAAGATCAAGCTGAAGCCGAACCCGAAGATCTTTCGTCATCGGGAGTACCAACTTCAGGGCGATCGGGCCGAGGCCATGAAGAAGCTGTTGGCCGAGTTCATTGAGCGGGGATGGATCGAACCCTCCGACAGTGAGTGGGCCAGCCCAGCCTTCATCGTGCCCAAGAAGGAGAAGGGCGAGTGGAGGTTGGTGGTTGATTACAGAGGTTTGAACGAGCAGACCGAGCACGACTCGTACTCGCTCCCCCTGATCGACTCCATCCTCCAAAAACAACAGAAAAAGCGGATTTTCACGGTGCTGGACCTGAAACACGGTTATCACCAGATGCCGCTACACCCGGACTCCAGGCCCTGCACAGCGATGTCTACGCCGCTGGGGCCCATGCAGTGGAAAGTGGTGCCTATGGGCGCCAAGAATGGCAACGCCGCTTTCCAGCGCATGATGGAGGACCTACTCGGTCCTGTCCGGGACTGTGCCGATCCCTTCGTGGATGACATCATCATCGGGTCCGGCACGGAGAACATGACTGAGGACGAGCTCATCGACGCGCATGAGAAGGATCTGCGCCGAGTGATCAGCGAGTTGGACAAGCACAACATGGTGTGCAAGCCCACCAAAGCCTCACTCTTCGTGAAGGAAGTGGAGTTCGCGGGTCACGTGGTTGGTCACGGGCAACGCCGTCCCATGCCTGGGAAGCTGGCGTCCCTGCACCACTGGGAGAAGCCCCAGACCATCAGCGAACTCCGGTCCTTCATGGGGTTCTGCAATTACTATTCGGGCTATGTCTGGATGTATGCAGAACTCTCGGGGCCGCTGCACAAGATGCTGCAAGTGGGCAAGTTCGACGGCCGGAAGGGGAGCAAGAAGAAGCTTGCCTGGACCCCTGAGGCTGAGGATGCGTTCAACCGCCTGAAGGAGCGACTCCTGGGGCAGTTGGGGCTATTCCTGGTGGACCCGGACAAGGGATTCGTGCTACGGACGGACGCCTCGGACTATGCTGTGGGGGCGGTCCTCGAGCAGATCCGAGACGACGGGTCACATGTACCTGTGGCGTTCTGGAGCCGGATCCTGGCCGAGGGCCAACGCCGCACCTGGACCGCGAGGGAGAAGGAGACGTACGCCATTGTATGTGCGCTCAGGAAGTGGTCTGGCCACATCGGATTGCAACCGGTGGTGGTTTGCACGGACCATCAGTCCTTGCAGAGCTGGCACAAGGAGCACGTCGACACCCCCTCGGGACCGGCGGCAAGGAGGGCCCGATGGCATGAGACGTTCGCCAAGTTCGACCTCAGCGTCGTATACGTCCCGGGGAAGGACAACACTGTGGCAGATTGCCTCAGTCGATGGGCCTACCCCGCGGGCAAGGCTTGGATGGACATATCCAGCCATGGGGACGCCGAGGAAACCGAGGAGGCCAAGCGCATCATCGAGATGGAGAAGGTCATGGAGCAACAGGGGGTCAAGTGCTTTGTGGTGATGGCGAACCGTACGGACCTGGCCAAGTTCCGGGGTGCCCGCGTCCAAGCTATTCGAGAGGAAACCCTCGAGCAATGGATGGTGGCCCCTGTAGAGCTAGTCAGGTCGGTGCTCACAGAGGACTGGTCGGATGACTACGCGGCATCTGAGCACTGGAGCAAGTACTGGAATGCCGTGAGCGCCCCGTCGGACGACGATTGGCCCGAGGGCTTGACCGAGGATGGGGACAAGTTGTTCCTCAAGGACAAGCTGCTGGTGCCCGAGAACCGAGTGGAGGAGCTCATTGACCATTGGCACAACGCCCAGCTCATGCACCCTGGCCGAGACAAGATGCGGCAGGACCTGGAGTGGCGTTTCAAGTTCCCTCCGGGGTACTACGCCATCCTGGATAGGTACTGCAGCGACTGTGCCGTGTGTCGGGCCACGAAGAGCCCCAACCACTCCACAGCGGGTAACCCGGTGTATACGGCTATACCGGAGGCCCCTATGCGGTCAGTGGCCATGGATGTATTCGCCATGCCTGAGGTCACCGTGGACGGAGAGACCTACGACTGTGTCATCCTGGCGGTGGATAGGCACAGTGGGTATATCGTGGCAGTCCCGGGCAAGAAGTCCAAGAAGAAGGACAAGAAAGATATGCATGGAGTGGGGCTGCAGGCCAAGACCGTCGCTAATGCCATGATCAGGCATTGGCTGACGATTTTCAATGTCCCAGCTGTCATCTGCAGTGATCGGGGATGTCAATTTGTGGGGACGTGGTTCAAGACGATGTGCAAGCACATGGGTATTCGACACGCCCAGACCGTGGCGTACCACAGAATGGCCGGGCTGAGGTGGCCGGGCGGCAGATGTTTGAGAAGTTCCGCCAGTTGCACATCGACGAACCGGGCCGGAACTGGTACAATTCGCTGTGGAGAGTTCTCCAAGCGTACCATGACCTTCCGGGACGCACTGGACTGTCGCCCCATCGCATCCTGTTCCTACGGGATCGAGTGTCGCGCACTCTCCCGTGGTTGAACCATGGCAAAGTGGCCCGGGATGCGAATGCTATGATGGCTGAGGCGGACGACACGGCGGCCAAAGTGTGCAAGGCACTTCAGGACGAGCATGACAAGAGGGCCAAGTACTTCAAGCAAGGAAAAGTCCAGAAGTATGCTCTTCAAGACACCGTGTGGGTGGAGCGGCACCACAAGGATGTCCTGTCCAGGCATCGGCAGGCAGCTTGGTATGTGCCGGGGGTAATGGTGCGGAAGGTCGGGCAGGATGTGTATGCGGTTCGTGTGGGGGATAACAAGATCCTGGACCGCGACCATACCCAGCTTCGTCCCCGAGCACCAGACCCCAGCGGACGTCCCGTCACCTTCGAGTTCACGGCCGGCGATGTGGACTCGGACAACGAGGGTGAGGACGACGACTTCACCGCCGAGAAGATCCTGGCGGACAAGCCGGACCCGGGGACGCCTGGGGGTAGGCTTTATAAAGTCCGTTGGAAAAGATTCGCCGCATCCAGGGACTCGTGGGAACCTCCGAGCAGTTTTGTGCCGAGGTACACCACGGTCTGGATGGACTACCTAAAGAAAAAGAGTATTTCTTTGGATGTCAAGGACGTATTGGTCCACTTGGTAGCTGCTGTAGCACCATAATGGATCCCCCTTGGCATTTTGTTTGTTTCTGTGATTGAGGAGACGGGTGAGGGCGTTCATCCGGGGATTTTTCGGCCTTGATTGGCCATATACCCCCTTCACTCGATCTCCACGTATATATTTCATCGTGGTATACGTATTTAGATCGATCGACGACGCTTTTCTATCTTTGATCCCCTTGCTCCATGTTGTAGATCAAGAGGAGACCGGATATGGCGTAGGGCACTGATTATCAGTGTCCTCACCCCTCCCTTGGGGCATGGGGGACGCCTACGACGTGTGTGGGGCCTCCATGTGTCCTTGGGACATGGGGGGGGGGGTTGGAGCCCATTGGGGTCCTCCCGTCCTCTCTTCAATGGTTTCCGAGCGGATACAACGCTCTAAGAAGGGGGGTGAAGCCGGTTCGGACCCCCGTGGCCATCTTGGGGTCACTTGGGGTGTGTATCTATGTGCCGGCAAGCCGCCATTGGCTGATATCATACTCTCCCATTCACCTGACCTAACCCGATGTGATAGTGTGATAGGTTTGGCCATTCCGGCTATGAGCGGCCATATTCAGTACCGAGGCACCGCCAGCGGAGATTTATATATCGGAATATCAGGAATCAACAGGGTTTTATTATCATAATGTTTCCGTAATTTTTCAGCCTTTCGTTCTGATGGTCAATGTATCGGCGACCGTCAGTTGGCTCGCGATTTTGCGTTAACCGATTGGTTAACTGTTATTTCCAGATATTTTGGCGGATACTCCGTTGAGGGGTCAGATTTCATCTGTAAAGGGTTCGTTGCTTCCGCAATTTTCTAAATAAGCACTCGAAATTTTAATCTGAATTTTTCGCGATGTCGAAATCGGATTTTCGACTTCGACATCGCCGCACTTGATTTGGTCTTCTTCGAGTGGTCATACGCTTTTCCCTGTGCCCGAATCAGGTTTCCCTTATACTTGCCACCCATTTGACTTGGAGATATAAGGGAAACAAAAGTGAATTGTGGGACCACTTTGAAGGGTCATATCTACGCGCGAGTGTGAGGAAAGGGAATAAGGAAGGTTGGGTTGCAAGCGCCTTTGTCTCAACTTAATTTAGGAAGCATCAAACGCCTTTGGTGTGTACACATGCCCGGTGTAGCAAGGGATAATGGTCAAGAGGGTATAAAGTGATATATAACTCTTGGACCGTGCAACCGAATATTTTAATGCGACTTTCGAGTGTACCGCATGAGTGTTTGGGTTGCATAGATACTTTCCTTGGGTTCCTACCTATTTTTAACGTGAAGTTATGTCCATGGAGGGGCATGGCATATCATCGTGGGAGCCACTTTTGAGGGTATTTGTTATATGCATGGTATATGTCTTGATATGCTCACGCCCATGTTATATATCTTCGTGTGGCCGAAGAGATGGGGAGCCATACGTGACAAGGGTTTTGCCCATGTCCCAATTGTGGAATTCAAAGCGCTAGACTAAGTCTACCGCATATGTATTGCTCATGGTATGTTTGGGAAAGAGATCCATGAGTGCACTCCCATTTTCATGGGGCATGTGAATACGAGTGGCGAAGGTATCTCTAAGCGCCTGACTGGGGATCCAAGTGGGGGAATTGTTCGCAAATGGTTCCAATCATTTGTGTATTGAACCATGAGCGGATATCATGGGTGAGCATAGAGATATACTATCATGACAACTTTGTATTTGGTCATATTTTCATGTTTTTGACCTCAATTTTTGCTCATTTTTGCGTTTTGTGTACTTACCTGGTCGGCAAACAGCAAGAAGCCCATGGAGAGTCGAACCATGGTATGTTGTTCATATGTTGGCATATGCTTTGGAGTTGAGCACCACCATATGCCGGATTGCGTACTCCATTTGGCTTGGCGCACGAAGGATCACAAAATTTGTCTCAAGATCATGGGCTGACTTGGGCAGTGCGTGGCGCCCATATCCGAAGGGGTTTCGAGGGTAAAGTGGGGATGTACATGGGCATTGGCCTTTGGTCTCTATCCTCCATGAAGACTAGACTTCGATTCCATGCATGCTTTGAGCCTTCGGATAAGTGGTAACTTCAATTTTGAGTATATATCTGATATATGGCCAATATAGTGTGAATTGGCAGTTTTTTGGCATGTTATGAGTTCAAACTCATGGGGCATATCTCCAAGCCCATTCTACTCCAAGTCCAACCAAGGTTATGTCAGGGTAGGGCATGGTCCTGAGTGCCACTCTAGGCCATGACACGCCACCTCCCCTATTGGGCTAGGATTTAGAGGCTTGGGAGGGAACACATTTTTGGGGTTTATGTAGGGACTTTGGATACATGGTACTTAACCATCTCATTTCACCTGGTTCAAGGTAATATGTTGGTGAGTCAAGGGAAGGTCTTGAGTCCAGGGAATGAGGGGTTTATGGCTGTGATTGTGTATGTTTACCTCTTTGCCCAAAGTCTCAATAGCATCTTGAGGTCGTAGGCGATCCTTCAAGTCACCCAAGGCGAGTCCATCGCTTTCTCGTTGTATAGCCTCGACCAGAGTCGGGTCCAGAACTTCCCAGGGGATGGAGGTAAGACCTCCGTCCACCACGCTCAGCATACTCCCCCATCCGGGTTTCCCAATAGGCGTCTTACGCCCCAGAGGCACGTAGATGGCCTCATCAGGTAACCGAACAGAGCTGATAGTCAGCCTGTCCAGGAGGTTTCGCCAGTACTCGTTGCCCCCATGGGCTCCCCAATCGGGGGAACACAGGACCATACGGGAACGTTCCAAGGCCACCTTGGTCAGCACCTTCCCCAGTTCACTGAACCTGGGGTTCCCGTAGGTAATCCCGAAAGAGGGCTAGTAAAATTTGTAGCTGCAGTTCTTCCCCTTGCTGCAGTAAAAGTCCAGTGCATGCTGCTTGTCGCTGGCGAACAACTCCACACTCAGGTCTTCTCTAGAGTAACCCAACTCCTTCAGACCTTGGTCTAGGACTTCCCCCAATAGTTGATAGTCCTCTGTTTTGGAGGCCGCCATCATGTTCGAGGGCTCCTCCTTCGATAGCCTCAGGTAACTCGAGGTATGTTCCGACTGCTCCAGTGGCACAGACTCTCCGCCACTGCCGTGGTCCACGTAGAGGAGGTAGGGCGCTTGCAGCGTCAGGGATTGTATCTGGGAGTGCTGTACGAAGAAGTCAGTCCCCAGTACAAAGTCGAAGGCCTCAGTGTCCATCACATAGAACCATTGGGCGATAGTCCGGGAGCCCATAGGTACCTCCACTTCACAGTCCCCGCAGCTGTGCACCACATGTCCATCCCCCATGCGTATAGCCGCGGTGGTCATGGTGTTCTTCAGGCTCCCACAAGGTAAAATTTTCTTGGCCACTATAGATATTGTGGCGCCAGTATCCAATACCCCCAGGTATTCGCGTCCCCCTAGTCGGATACGTACCCAAAACACCAGGTCTTGCATGCCACCGGAGTGTCCCCGTCACAACTCCGCGGGACAGGTCACCTCAAACCCCTTGTTCCGCAATTTGCGGGCCATCCTCATGAAACGGCTCCTCTTCTTCGCGTTGCCGTCATCACCAACTTCATGCTCACGCTTGGCTCCTTGTTCTTGCTGGGCCTGCGCTTTTGAGCGTGTGGTGGGACCAGACTGCCCTCCAGAGGGCTCGGAGTTCCCCCCTGGATTAGGGTTGGGGTTGCCTCCGTTCTTGTCCTTGTTCTTGTTGTCCTTGTCTGGCTGGCGGTTAGCGCCTCCTCCTCGTCCACCTTGACTCTTGTCTTGCCCTTGTCCCCGTCCTTTCGACTTGCCCTTGCCGGAGTCGTGGCCTTTGTCTTTGCCTCCACCCTTGCCTGAGCCTTTGCCAGGATCTTCACCCTTAAGCTTCGCCGATAGGCGTTACTTATGGTAGCACTCATCCTCGTAGTGCTTCCGCTTCCCGCAGAAGGCACACGTGATGGTGCACCTGTAATGATCCGGCAGCTTCACTTTGGCGCCGGTGTTCTTTTCCTGCTGCTTCCCCTGGACTACGAAGCAGTCTCGCTGCTCGCAGCCAGGGGCGTGCTGCAGGTGGCCCTGCTCGTCTCTGGCATCACGCCAGAAGAGCTCCTTAACGTTCTCCATGATACGGGCGTGGGCGTGTTTGGGGGTAGTCCCCTGCCCAGGTCGAGACCCTTGGTACCCTTTGCCATGGCCTCCAGAACCTCCACCACCAGGACGGTAGTTGTTCAAGTGCTGGTCGCTTTCCTTCACCAGGGCCAGCTCCAGGAGTAGCACGCATAGATCCTCGTAGCGGAGGGATCTAGCCTTGCGCTCTGCCGTCGAACGGCACTCGTCCCACAGCTCACGAGGGAGCTTAGCGACCAACCAGAAGAGCAGGTCGTCGCTGCTGTAGGAACCGGGCGTCAATCGACCAGCCAAGTGATCCAGGTCAGCCAACAGCTCAGAGACCCTGCCAGGTTTGGGGTTGTTGGGCAGCACGGGCAGGTTCTGGATCTCGGCCCTGATGGAGAGGTCGGTTTCGTAGGTCGGGTACTGCCTCTCCAAGGCAACCAACACATCGGCAAAGGTGGCGCACTTAGTCACGATGTGCCTGACCTGCTTCTCCAGGTACTTGGTCTTGCAGCACTGCAGGAGCAGATCGCACTTGACTCGTCCACTAGCGTGGGTTTGGCCGGTCAATCGGAGAAACCGGCCAAAATTCTCAGCGAACTCGCTGAGGTCCTTGCCTGTGAACTCAGGCAGGTTCACCACGATCTTGGAGGTGGCAATAGCCTTCGCCTCCTGAGACCCGCGTCCCTCAGGGCGTCGGGTCTTCTTCTTCTTCTTCTTCTTCTTTCCCCTTGGGTTCTTGGGGTCCTCCGGGTCATCGTCCTCCGAGGGCGAAGCAGAAGTCATAGATGGCGGCTCATCATCGGAGGGGTCTCTGCCTAGATCACTAGAGCCATAAGGCTCCACGTCCACCATTGCCCTCAAGGCTGTCAGCCCCAGCTGGTCCAGCTCGGCCCTCGTAGAGTTCGTCACGTGGCTGTAGGGCGGCTGGGCCGTTCTCGGTACGAAAGGACTTCTCGGTATCGCTGCAGGGGTTCGGCATCGGTCGGCTCCTCAGGCTCCCCAGGGTGTTTGTCAGCCCTGCCGCCAGGTGGTTGGCCTGTACTCGGTGGGGTGACATTCCCACCGTGGTAGGTGACGCTTGGGGCGGTATCATCAGGGGCTCCAGTTTCTCTCGGATCTCTTGAGTGAGGTCGCCAACGATTTTAGAAGTGGCTCCTCGGAGCACCTCGTTGATCTCCGACCGCGTCAGGGACCTGTTGGAGGATCTCCCCGATCCTCTACTCCTGCCTCCAAGAGACTCAGGTCCTCTCCTCAACCCACTCAAGGTTGCATACCCAGGTGCATACCCAGGAACATCCACATAGGTTCCCGTAGCGGGTAGAGGATGGTGATAGTCAGCGGCATACCATCGTGGCGCAGAACTGGAAGCCACCGACTCACTGGCAGTAGTTGCCTCAGGAAACGCAGTGGTAGGTGGGCCCAAACCATAGCCAGGGTAGGCGGGCATGCCAGTAAAGCCTGTGCCTTCTGCCATAGGCGGGTCGGTTATGGGAGTGGATGTTGCAGCGTCTGGGTCTCGAATTGGGAGTGTGGTGGTTATAGGAGAGGGTGATGCGTGGAGGCCAGAAGCGCTTGGTGCGCCTTCGAAGGTAGGGTCATTCGTCAGGTCTTGCCCTTGGTCCTCTCCTTCGTCTGCTTCGTCTCCAGCATCCTTCTCGCTCTCTCTCTTCCTCTTCACAGGCTGAGTGACCACCTCCTCGACTGAGAGGGCCCTGAAGGCCGACTGGAGTCCATCCAACGAGTCCTCAGCCACGTCCACTGGCCCATGTAAGGGCTCCGAAGGTACAGCGCTAGGTCCAGGTCCAGGTTCACCAGGTGCTGGCCTTGCTGGTGCCTAGGGCGCTGACTTCACGTCGGTGTCCTCCTTCTTTGTGTCCGTCTTCGTTCGCCCTTCTGCTTATATATGACTGTACTCGGCGCACTGGATGTACGGCACGGGGTTGCTGCCGGTACGCAAAGACAGTCTGCCTCTTGCTACCAGAAAAGTTTGTAGTGATTTCAACACTCTGTTTGTGCCTCTCCTGCTGCTTGCTGCTGGTGTAGGGTTTCCTGCTGCTTGTTTTTGAAGATGAAAAGCTTTTGTTTCCTGAAATACAATCAATCCAGGATAGCCCAAGCCAGAGATATGCAAGTAGAAGAGAATCAGGATCAAAGCATGAAGGGCTGCAGTGTAAACAGTGAAAGATGACAGAATACTCACAGAAACTGCAACTCAGGTCAAATCGGATTGCATATTCACAAAGATAGCTGGAATGTTTTGGAAAAGAGTTGGGAAACTGCCCCATGGTCACTCTATCCCCATAGTGCCATCTCAGGAGATGTGCACTCTTTGTTTTGGGTCCCATATGTGCTGAGGTGGCAGGGCATGTGGCGATGAGGTCACTGCCATGTCACATGGGATCTTCCTACTTAGCTAGGCTGACCGGGAATTGAACCCAGGACCTCTCAAAAAGAGGTGCCCAGCCCCCTAGGGTGCATACCACTAGGACAGCTAAGAATTCATGAGAAAACATAGATAAATTCATAGGCTCTGCCCTGGATATGTCAGTTCTCAGTCAACTCAGGAAAAGATGATTTGCCTCACATTGATAGGGGATTAAGGGGTCCACTCCATATCCTGATTGGGTGTTTGGTTCCATAGGTCAAAATGTGTTATCACCACTTTTGGTGGGGCCAATACTAAGATAGAAATGCCTGGATGCTCAGTGCATCTCTAATACAACTAGAGTATGCCTCAATGCATTGGAAAAGCACTTTTTCTTACTAAGGCTGCAGGACGCACTCGGCGCCCACGGCCAAGGCGCTGGTCGCCGTCGACGCGTCGACAGCGCCGCCACTCTCGGATTTGGCTAGATTTGCCAAAAATGGGCAAAAGCCCACTTTTGGAACAAAATAAGCCCCAAAGAGCATAATGAGGCAAGATGAGCCCAGAATGTACACAAACAAACACCCAGGGCGTCGTCGACAACACACATAGACTGCGTAGAACGCGTCGAACGCGTCGACAGCTTTGGATGCTGTCGAATTGGCCAAAAAAGGCCAAAACCAACCAAAAAGTACAAAAACAAGGCAATGAGGCTCAATGAAGAGCAATGAAGCCAGAGAAACACTTCAGCAACACCAACGACGCACGTCGGCGCTGCCAGAAGACTTGTCAAGGCGCACAAACACTTGAAGCGCGCTAACAAGCCTTGATCCTGCAACTTTGGGAGCTAATTACCTCCCCAGGCTGGTCCTTCAGGAGCACCATCAGGACCAACACCATCAGAGCCGTAAGGGGCCCACTGAGCCACCCAGCCAGCTCGTGCAGCCCTCAGGACTGCGAAGGCACGCTGAACTCGGCGGCCTCCACGGCGATGGCAAGGGCCCCGGACTGTCCAGATGAAGTGCCCTTTGCCAAAACAGCGCTCATTATACCTCTCAAACCAGTCGGAGAATTTGATCACCCGAACAACCACCTTCTTGAGCTCCACTTGTACACCAATGGAACGTACCTTGGGCCGTGCCTGCACAGCAACAGCCAGTGAAGAAGGAGTAGAACGCCGGGAGCGCCTGGGTGGAGAACGGGAGCGCTGGGGTGAAAAACTTGAAGAACGGAGTCCCCACTTCTGACCACCTTGATGTCCTTGATGACCATAATGAGCACCATGATGAGCACCATAAGGTTGGAAACCGCGGCCCGGATAATACATCCCCTCATTGCACTCGCAATAAACACCTCTTCCACTCATGAAATCCATGATTTCCACACTTGGCAATCAGCAAAGTACACAGCAGCAGATCTCACCAACGAATGCTACCAAGAAACCAGAGTGCAGAGCATGAACTAAATCAAATCATGTTGAATACCTGAAATCGTGAATAAGGTAATCATAATCACAGAAATCATTAATTACAAATCACAGATGCATGCTCATGCGCCAGTCTTGTTACAGAGGCCGAATCTGTGGGCTCGAGGTCTTCTGGTTCATCGACGTACACATCAGTTCGAAAGGAAACCGGCCGGGACCAATGAATCCCGTGTGGATCATACCCACTTTTGAAGTGAGACATGAGGTACTTCGAGGTTCCCTGGCATCGAACAGGATCTCCGCAATTTTCGACGGAGAAAAGGTTGATGTATCTTTCGTCAGTCGGCGGCAGGGGTGCAACCCTTCGGATCTGCGTCTCGAAGTCGTGGTAGGTGATCTCTTCAGCGGCAACTTGATAGGTTGTCGACAGCTGAACGAGGTGGATTGGCGCCCCCGGGGCAACTACATTGTAGGGGTAGGGCCCACCCGATTGGCCCAATTGATGGTACTGTTGCAACTGGACCATCAAGTCTTGTTTTCGAATTGGGGCACATTGGTACCTTTTGTACCCAAGTGGAACGGTACCTCGAAGGCCTCAAAGTTGATGCCATCGAAGGAGCAGATCGTTCTTGTAAGCGAGGAAGGGTGCTCGATTTTCAAATAGCCAATCGTCGGCCTGGGACTTTCGTGAGGTCTTGAAGGAGCCCAAGAATCGAGATAGGTACTGGGGCCGGTTGGCGCATCTTGCGCGCTGTCCAGAAACGCCGGTATCGAAAGACCAGGTCGAATCCGTCGACGACGTGGAACAGGTCGTGGATCCCACAGAGTTCTCGATCCATGCGATTCACGTATTTGATACCACCCGGTAGGTGCCCCTCTTCCAGTCGATTGCGGCGCTGGTAGTCGATCTCCTGGTTGTAATTCCTCCATGCGATGACAGTTGATTGAAGATTACTGAAGGCCAGCTCGATTTGACCATACCATTGGTAACCGGGTGTGTTACCCGGATTCCTATTTTCATCGAATGATGCGTCGGGAGCAGCTTGCATGAGTTCGGTGGGAAACGAACCGGTTGTGCGCCAGCCGTCCATGTCGATGGTGTCACGTAGGTTGTCGATACACACTCTTGTCGTGGATATGACACGTGCGTGCTGCGGATTCAGCGGTGTATGCTGCAATACCGAGTCTGATGCAATAACGAGCACATTCGGGTCGACCTTGCTATAGTATCGAGCGAGCGGTGCCTCCTCATGTGTCCCCAATCAATAGCGCGATTACATTTCGAGTTCGCACAGATGTTGGAGTTCATGGACGGCTTCCAACTCGTTCTCGTGACCCTCGAGGTAATACGGTTGCCACAGGGATTGTGGTCGACGGACTTTGTCATAGCCGGGTGGTTGCCCAGTCGACTAAGAGTAGTCTTGCTCGAAATAAAGGTCGTCTCTGTAGGTATCCGCCCTATCGTAGTCCTCGGCATAGGTACCGTCGTTGTTGGTGTAATTAGTGGTTCGAGTGGGTGCTTGCGTCTTCTCGACGTTCAATTCTCTCATTAACGAGTCGGTCGGCGGTCCTTCGACCCATGCTTCATCCCGTCCGGGAACTGAGCAAAACAACAGAAACTCGATCGTATCCTGTCTAGCATTTGAGATCCTCCTCCTCTTGTGGGTCGAACCACTGCGCACCTGAGTTGAGCAATTCCTCTGATTCAGGTTTGCACTCATCATCAGGCTCCCAAGGGCCTTGGAGTTGCTGTCGGAGATATTCAGCATCATCTGGGGGAGGGCTTCCTAGTAGCATATAGAGCCCCAAGTCAACGTCGGTCGGGGGTCCTCCCTCCCAAGTTGACACGAGTACAAGCATGTTGGCAAGGGCTCGTCGAGTATCCCTAAGCCAGTCTTGCCTCCCGACACAATGACTCGACTACTCGGTGCTATCCCGGCTGATATCCCTTGGGGGGACACACCTTCAGGCTTGCAGCTCAAAGCTCCCTTGCCTCCTCCTTTGTCTCCTTTGCCTTTCGAGCTGCCCACATAAGCTGATCGACTTTAGCTCGGCAGGGCTGGGGTCGATGCAACTGATCGACTGTGGCTTGGCTCCACTGATTTGGATGGAATTGAGGCTGATGTGGCTTCGCCGTCGTCCATCTTGTCAACATCGCTGATGTGCGGCGCGGATGCTCTAGAGCATTTTGGTCGAGAAGAAGTCGGGGATGCTCGAGGTGGCGGGGGTATGGGTCCAACGTGTCTCTGAGGCTCGAGTGTAATGAGTTGGAGCATTTTAGTGTAGTTTTTTGGTATGTGACAGATATTATTATCTCAATATTCAACAGTTGACCAGTTGGCCAGTCACAGCACGTGAGGCGCGCATCGCACAGTGCGCATGTCACACATTTGACGTTAAGTTAAAGATTGAGGACAGAATGAAGTGGCGAAAAGGTTCGCCTGAAGATTTTGCAAATAGTTAAAGATGTTTTGTATTTGTAAATCTTTTCTGTTGACCATCGCCCTGTTTTTGTAACAGGCGATGATCAAGAGTATTTGCTGATCCCTCTAGGCTTCAGCATTGAGATTGAACAGTGAAGGAGATTCAATTGTTTAAAACCGTGCAGGTCGTGTCTGCTGTGCATCGCCAAGGGACATTGTTTTTGGGTCGTCAAGACAACTTGATTTTTGGACGTGATCACGAGTATTGACTATCAAAAATGGAACCAGCCTCCTCAAAGCAATGGAGTTTCCGAAGATATAATGAGAACAACACATAATAGAACGTTTGAGAAGCACGTTTCCATTACAGTTCAGCAAATCAGTGAGCAAGCAAGCATAACAGGGGCTGCAACGAGGTTTCTTTGATCGAGTATCACGCTGCAGCTCAAGAAGAACACGAAAATTCTGTACATGATGGGATTTGCACCACACGCCACGTAAGTGGAGTTGCAGAGCGCCCTCAGAACAGGCAGTACGTGGGTGCAGTGTGTAGAATGTGTGTTTCCTGACGGCGGGCTAGTGCTTTTGCCTACAACGTTTGGGGATGAAGTGCTTCGCACAATCGCGCAAGACTTTTGTTGCTTTTAGGATCAATCAACAACCGGTGTTGGTCCACGAGGAACCCAATGAATGGTGGAGTCCAATATTTGATGCGCTACCAGAGTCCAAGCAAAAGGCCGAATGAGGATGAGAAGAGACCGAACAACGGAGCTGAAAGCACAACAGATGGTGTTTGGAGAAGTTCGTCATATACACTCAGGAGTCACAGCGTGCATGGAGATGCAAAGCAACGTTGAAGCAGGTCACAACCCTACCCTAGCATATTACCCTTAAGGGATCATTATATGGCCCTATATATGGGACCATTGTATACTATATTCCATTTCCTTGTAAGGAACATAGGATGTGGGATAGATAAGGCAATCTTGGATCTTTTGTAGTTATATGAATTAGTGGATGATAGGGTGGATTTCCCATATTTGCATATCAGGTACTTCATTGGCTATGTGTATCATATCTGTTTGCAGAATTGTTGTGCTTTGTTTCTTGGGAACTCGACTGTGCCTCTTGTTTCTCGAAAATCCCAAAATACGACAAACCTCTTCTGCACAGGATCTTTAGACGGGGCACCAATAATAACACAATCTCGAAGACATAAACCCTGTTCAAAGATCGAAGTATCTTACAGCGCTCATTCACAGTTGGCATTCGATGCTCCTTTATTATTCACAGACTGTCAGCGCGATTGCGACTGCGACTTGCGACTTTCGCGCTGCTGCGCTGCTGCTGTTCGAAGCCATAACACTACCCCCCCGTTGAGACCTCGAAGAGGTCTCACTAACCTGGGCGGGCGTCACAATGTCGAATGCAGAGCAGGCCCAGAAAAAGAATTTTTTTGACCTCGACATGTGTTGGCTACAGGAGCATAACAGTGGACCGATCCTGGTCGAAACTCACACACTGAGGTGCAGTCATGGTACACCCGTCGTCAGCGCCTCATTCATACGCCGTGTTTGACTCTGCCACGGCTGTGGCTCTTGGCGGAAGCTGCAGAAGACAACCTCGCCAGGCACACTGCACGGGCGCTGTACCCGCAGCAAGGCTGTGGGCACGTCGAACCATAACATACCATAACATTGGGCGCAGCTATCGAAGCTGAATGCTCAGCAGACCAACAGGCCTACACATCTGTCAGCTCGACAGGACATATGAAGGCAGTCGATACCATTAATGGCATCCAGACTGTCAAATAAGCCATTACTTGGCATCCAGACTGTCGAATAAGCCATTACATGGCATCCAGACCTGTCGAATCAGCAGTCCGTGCCCCACGTAAACGTGAATGAACGATCCACCGGGAGTCGACATACTTCATGCACTTCCTTCAGTGTCTCGACGCCAGCCATGAACTTGAAGGTGTCATGACCCGTGTAGTGTCGACGGATATCACTGTCGAGGGCACGCTTCTGAATCAGGATACCATATCGATGGTTCAGCAATCGAAGGTTGGGATCACCAGGTCGGTCGTCGACGGGGCACTTGTACTGGAATACGAAGACATGTTCGGGGGCAAGCGCTCGAAATTGTCCAGGGCCCAGCGTTTGTGCCCTGGTCGAATAGAAGTCCCAGAGGCTCAACGGTTTCCAAACATCCTCACGCCACAGATCGGTCCGATTGGTGGCCTCGAAGGAGCATCCGTCATGTCGACCAGTAGTCCATCGATAGGTTTCCTTCGATACAGTACCAGCGGCCATGCTGTGGTAGAACTGACCAGTTCGCGTATCGAGTCGCCACCACGGCGTGTCGGCAATCGAAAGTCGTTGTACGACAATGACGGCGCTGATGTCATCCACTTCAGGGCCGAGGGCATATCGGTCGACGATCTCAAGCATGTCGGTTCGAGAACCTTCTTCTTGGAGTCGACCGAGGTGTTGATGTACATACTGACCATCAGCGAGGGAACTCTGCAGAGCGAATCGAACCGCTTCTGCAGTCACAAGGCTCGAAGCCGTGTCAACAATGACCGCTTCGAGGACTTGGTCTCGGCAGCTGACCTTGCGTCGATGTGCAGCCTTAAAGTCATCGTGGATCGGTGTGAGGTACTTGAAGAACGGGATGTCGAAGTGGTGCTGATAGGCGTTCGACTCCATCGACAAAAACCGGTGATCAAGGGGGTCCGGGTGGAACGGGTCGCTCGCAGGCGAGTCAGTTTTCTCGATCTCCTCCCGTTCATCAGTATAGACATCCCTTCGAAACTGGACCGCTCGACGCCAACGTTGTCCATCTTTGTATCCGGCCTCGAATGGGGACATGAGGTATTTCGAGGTACCCAGGCGTCGAACCAAATCGGGGGCATCCACGAAAGGGAAAAGGTTGGCATACTCTTCATTCGATGAGTGAAGGGCAGCAACTCGTCGGATCGCCTTATCGAAGTCGTGGTACCCGAGCCGCCCGGGTCCAGTCTGGTAGATCGTCGCCAACTGGACAAGGTCGATGGGGGCGCCTGGTGCGACGGCGTTGTACGCATAGGGTTCGATCTGTTCTCCGAGTCGAAAGTACTCCTGGAGCTGGACCGCAAGGTCCTGTGTTCGATGTGGAGCGCACCCATACCGCTTATACCCAAGTCGAGAGGTGCCTCGAAGGCCGCGCAGTTGGTGTCGGCGAAGAAGCAAGTCGACTTTGTACGCAAGAAAGGGGGCTCGATCTTTGAAGAGCCAGTCGTTCGCCTGGCAAACCTTCTGAAGATCACCGATAACTCCCATGATCGAAACGGCAACAGGAGCTTCTCGTTTCATCCTTTCGTAGGTCCAGAAGCGTCGATATTTGAAGATCAGGTCGATTCCATCAGCAACGTTTATCAGGTCGTCGATTCCCGAGATCTCTCGATGCATGCGGTTGAGTTGAGCAATTTGACTCGGCAGGGTATGTTCGGTGAGGCTTTGTCTGAATCTCCAGTCGAGCTCTTCATCACAACGTCGCCATTCGACGAGGGCTGCTCGAAATTTCTGACAAGCCACTTCGATTCTTGTATACCACTGGTATCCCGGCTTACCACCAAGATTTCCACGCTCATCGAAAGACGTGTCAGGGGCGCTTCGAGCCAGTTCGTAGGGGAATGGCGCGGTTCGTCCCCAACTTTCGATGCAGATGGTCTTGCCTAACTCGGAAATGGTGACATTTGCCTTCGACACGGCTGCAGCATGTCTCTCGTTCAGGAACGTGTGCGGTCCTCGAAAACCAGCCATGGTACTCGACGCAATAGTGAGTACCGATGGTTCGAGCTTAGTGTATTCCGTCTTCATCGGATCATCCTCATGTGTCCCAAATCGATAGGGTGGCTTCAATCCGAACGTGCCCAAGTGTCGGAGTTCGTCGATGGTCTCGATTTCATGATTGTACTGCGGCATTTTATAGGGCTGCCACTTCGACTCTGGCACCGGCACAGAATCGTAGCTGGGTGGTGCTGTCGACCACACGGGCTCGTAAGGAGATTCTTCTTCGTCGTCGGACTCGAGTGGCCAGGGTTCAGCGTCGTCGTTGTGGTCGTCGTCGTGGTAATAGGAGCCGGATTGGTTCGTTCGAGTAGAAGCTTGTGTTTTCGGGGCATTCGAATGCCAGGATTGGTCGTCCCAGTCGTCTTCGACTTTCAGCTCTCCGGTACCCGGTTCGTCCCTGGATGACCTTGATGTCCAGGTGTTCGGCCTCGATGTCCAAGAACTGTCGGCCCATCCGGGCGCTGAACAGAGGAAGGAAGATCAGTTGTCGTACCCCGTGTAGCAAGCAAGATCTTCATCAGAATCGAACCAGTCAGGGCTTGAGCACCGCTCTCGAAAGTGTTCTGCATCGACCGGGGGAGGGGGCCCGTACAGCTTACAGAGTTCTGGCTGCATGTCGGGTGGGGTCCCTCCCTTCGTCGGTTCCAGAACAGGCCAGTTGGCCAGGGCTATCTCGAGCACTTCCAAGCCTGTGGCGCCTCATGATATGACGGGCCGTCCACTCGGCGCTATTCCTGCAAATTCCCCGCGAGGGAACACACCTCCCTTGCCTCCTTTCGACGGGCCTCCTTTTCCTTTCGAGCTCCCAGCATATGCCGACTGGCTGTAGTTCGGCGGTTCGAATGGATCGAGAGGTCGACTCGGACGAGTTGGCGCTGATGCTACCGACAAACAGCGGCCAGTTGAAGTCGTCCTCGCTGGGGGTTTGGCACCAACGTTGTCATTGATCGCGTCAACATCGATGACGTTCGACGGTGATGCTCGAGAAGGCGGATGTCGAGAGGAAGTTCGGGGCGTCCGGGATGTAGTACCATAGGCGGAGGCTCCGGTGATCGACCCTGAACCTCGCATGAGTTTTTCGAAAAACCACGCTGCAGAGAAGAGTAAGGGTGTTACTCAGTTACTCAGGGTGGAGTCGAAGGAACTCAAGGTACACAGGATCCTCCTCTAGAGCCTTGCTCGACTCCCAAGACCATGTGTCGTCATCCCATTCACAACGGTACAGGAATGTGCGGCGCTTTTTAGATCCCACTCGACGTCTAGCCACAATCTTGACAAGTCGAGGCGATTCTCCAGTTTTGACAGGGGGCATCGGAAACTCCCACACCGGCTGTCCCTCTCGATGGACGTAGGGTTTTATGCTGTCTCGATTGAAAACTCGCAACCCATCGAAGGGGGCAGGGATGTCCAGTTTGACATTCTCGCCCTTGTTCAGTACCTCGAGTATTTTGTAAGGGCCGGTCCAGACAACATCGAGTTTCCCTTTATGTCGATATTCCGGCACCAACACCCACCATCGTTCACCGACTTCAGGCACTCGAACGTGTCGGTCCATTTGCAGGACCACATGCATCTGGCGTCGACGTTCCTCGGCAAGCATTGCACGCACAGAATCGAAGGTACGTTCCGCTCGTTGCATGTAATCATTCACGGTCGATGGTTCATGCGCATGAGAAGTCATTCGGGGAAAATCCAATGGAAAATGGGGTGTTCGTCCTTCATCTATCTCGAAAGGGGATAGTCGAAGACTATTGGATGTCAGGTTGTTGAACTGGATTTCGGCAAACAGGAGGTCGACATCCCACTCGTTGTTGCCGAAGATGCCGTGTGTACGCAGGCGCTGGAGGATGGACTGATTGCTGCGCTCCGCCAGGCCATTGCCTCGAGGGCGGTTGGCCACTGTTTGATGCATCTCAATCTTGAAGCGCTGAGCCAACTCCTTCCACGCCTGAGACTCGAACAGCTTGTCTCGATCAGAAACAATTTGTCGAGGGCATCCTTTCAATCGAATCACCTCACGTAGGAACACATAGATAAGGTCGTCGGCTGTCATATCCTTGCGACAAGGGATGAACATTCCGCGCTTGGAGAATCGGTCGACTACAGTCATGATGGCGTCATGGCCCCTTGTGGTCGGCGGCAATCCCGAAACCCAATCGATGGACACACTGTGCCATTTGGTGTCGGGCACCGGCAATGGCCTTGGCACTCTGGCGGTGTCGACTCGTCCTGATTTCGCCGCTTGACAGACATCGCAACTTAGTATGTATCGCTCGACGTAGTGTCGAAGGTGTGAACATACGTAGTCGCGCTTAATCAGGGCCACGGTTCGAAGGACTCCTGAGTGGCCATAGAACACCGACTCTTGATACATAGCCAGAATCGGCGTAACCAGCGTTCGGGGGACAAGCACACGTTTGCCCATCGTCGACAAATGGAAGAATTTGCCATCATCGAAGGACAACTTGGCATCTCGAAGCTGGTGTCGTGCCGCAGGGCTTCGAATCGCGACTTCGTAGATGTGCTGCGTCCGTGGGTCCTCTCGATAGGCTGCCGCCCACACAGCTGTCGAAGTCAAGTCTTTGCACTGATAATGTCGATGTACTCGGCGGTGTGTACCCTTAAGACTCGAAGGTTACGGCGTGTTCGACCCAACCTTCGGCAAGGGGACTGATTGTAACGTGCCGTCGCGGTGACGTCGACAGCGAATCAGTTCCGCCATGGTTGGAGCGTATCGAAGTTCATTGCCAAAGGTGACCCGAAGAGGGCGATCGATGCTTACATCGGGGAGGTCGTCGGTGTCGGTAGACGTGTCTGGCTCATTGCCAGCCTCATCGAGATGCATGTCTGGTTGGTGTGAATTCTCAGCCATGATCTCGTCCGATGGTGCTGGTTCCAGTCCCAGGTCCTCCGGCTCAGCAGGTGTCGCGCTCGACGGTAGCGGCTCCAGGTCCTCCGGTCCGACAGCGGTTTCGTTGGATTGGGGGGCTGGTTCCGCGGCTGGTTCCGCAAGCTCATCTGCGTCAAGATCCTTCCCCACGGAGCGTTTGCTTCGTAGTGAAACGTACAGGTGGTCGTACGGCTGGGGCCACACCTCATCATGAGAGAATGAGTCTTCGAGTACATGTAGGAACTCATCGACAGGTTTTCCTTCCGGTGAAGCCCAATCTTCGACCAGGGGAATTGCGAAAGCCCGTGTACGTGTGGCATTTTCGATATCCATCAACTGCCGCGAAGTTAGACGGAAGCAGGCGTCTGCCGCAGGGTTCTCGAGGCCCGGCACGTACCACAACGTCAGGTTGTATTCCTCGAGGAATTGGAACCATCGTGCTTGCCGTGGTGTCAGCGGTCAAGGACAGGTCTTGAGATATCGAAGACTTTCGTGGTCAGTGTGTACGTGCACCTGCTGCGGTCCTCGAAGTAGGTGAAACCATTGTTTCAAGGCTAATACGATGGCCAACAACTCCCGATCTCGAATCGGGTATCGAGTTTCGTTCGGCTGCATTTTCCGCGACATGAAGGCAATAGGTCGAAGATGTTCCTTGTACTTCCCATGCGCACATCGTTGCGCCAGCGTAGCACCCACGCAGTCTTTCGAAGCGTCTGTGTACAGTTGATACGGCTGTCGGGGGTCGATAGCACTGAGATGTGTCGCACTGATCATCGCCTGCTTCAGCTTGTCGAAGGAAGCCTGGTGGACGGCTGTCCATTCCCACTCGAAGTCTGCCTTAAACATTGCAGTCAGAGGGGCTGCGACAGCTTGGAACCCTTCGACAAACTGCTGGTAAAATCCACACAATCCAATGAACTGTCGAACTTCATGAACCGTAGTTGGCGGAGGCCAACCTCGAATGAACTTGATCTTTTCGGGGTCCATGTGTACTCCATCTTGGTCGATGATGTATCCACAGAAGGGTACTCGACTCTGAAAGAAACGTGGATTTATCGATGCAGGGAAAGAGCTGGTGCTTACGGAGTAGTTCATGTACCAGGTCGAGGTGTCGTTGGTGTTCGTCCGCATCCTTCGAGAAGACGAGGATGTCGTCAATGTACACCCATACAAAGATCCCCAAGTGGTCTCGAAGGACATCGATCACGGCGCGTTGGAACGTCGATGGCATATTACAGAGGCCAAAGGGCATAACAACCCACTCGAAGGCGCCAAATTGTGTGTTGAAGGCGGTTTTCTCCATATCTTCGTCTTGAATTCAGATCTGGTGGAACCCACTAACAAGGTCAATCTTTGAGAATACGGTGGAACCCCCCAGTGTACTCAAGATGGGTTGGATCGATGGCAAGGGATACCGATCTTGTACAGTTCGCGTATTCAACGCTCGGTAGTCGACGCACATACGCCATTTACCATTCGCTTTCTTCACCAGTAGGCAACCCGCTCCGTATGGACTCGAGGATGGTCAGATGCGACCAGATCGATGCAACTTGTCCAATTGTCGTCGAAGTTCATCTAGCTGGCTCGGATCCATTTTGTAAGGGTGTACCCACGGTGGATTGTCTTCCGAATCGAGGCGTATTCGATGATCTCTTCCAGGTCAATACGGAGGTAGGTCTCCATACTCTGCTTTCTCCCGGTCGTAGAGGTCCGCCCACTTGTGTAGTTGATTCGGTAGTTTGCGTCGTACGGGGTCAAGCCCGTCATCATTGCCATCACTGGCTTGCATCTTATACATTTCATCGACCGGCACTGCTGGTCGAGGCATGCAACACAGAAATACTTGATCTCCCGTGAGATCAGATCGACGGATCTCTCTTTTGAGTTTCGGCAACGAAATGTACTCAATCTCCATATCGCTGCACTCCTCGTCGGTGATACCATCGTCCGTTTCAGACTCATCGTACATGTCAGTACCGCGCTGAACGTGTGTCGACGAGTGTAGGTCAGGGTGTTCGTTGGCATGTGGGGTAGGATTCCCAACCGGACTCGCTTTCGAGGAACTGGATGAAAGTATCGAAAGAAGGTCCAGCTTCGAAGCCGCTTGAAACTGCAGCTGGGTGGAATGTCTTGATTCGCCAAAAGACAACCGGTACGAAATCGAACCATGTTGGATGTCGGCGTATCGCTCCTCCCAGTTGACAGTTGGATTGTAGCTTCGAAGGCATGGTAGTCCAAGCACTACATCCGGCAAAATCTCCAAGACCTTGAAGTGATGACGAAATACAAGCTCTCCAACTCGAACATAAGCTCGCGTGTAGTACCGTACTTCGACTTGGACACCTCCGGCTGTCAAGACATGTCCAGGGTTTCTCAGTTTATAGAGGGGAAGTCGCGCCCTCTTTGCTGTTTGCATCGACATAAAGTCGCTGGTCGCCCCACAGTCGACCAACAGTTCCACGCTGGAGTCAAAGGAGTCTTCACGACATGCGCAAATGCGCCCTCGAACCGTGAACAGAGACGCATGCTCAGGCTCGGTTCCTTCGACAGTGACACCTCCAAGCGTCGAATTCTTTTCGGGTTTATTGGTACTGGTGGTGGTGTTCAGCTCTTCTCGAGGACGTCCGCCACCAGGTCTTCGGAATTGTTTTCTAGGCCGTTGTAGGCCTTTCTCTGCTCTTGGAGCGGGATCGAAACCGTCCCTTGCTGTCGCGACTTTGATCTCGTTTCGGTGTGTTCGACCGTGATTCCCGACCTTCTCGTCCTCGGGATGGCGGTCGACCTTTTGGACAGTCACGGGCCAAGTGTCCTTGTTCGCCACAATTGTAGCAACGTCTGCTTTCTCGACCATCTTGGCGTCCGCCATGCTGACGTCCGAACCGTTCACCAATGTAGGCATGTAACTCTTCTCGGAGCTTGGCAATTGCATCGAGATTCATCGGCTCTGCCACGGTCGAAGCCGTGGGCGCCGCAGCTGGGGTCGGCATTGGGGTGACGTGTGGCGTTAACATAGGGTTGGATGGAAACGTGGGAGTCGAAGTAGGTGGGACCATCATAGGCACGGGCCTCGACACTGCAGGACCCAGGGTGTGATCTGATGTCGTTCTCGATGCGTTCTGTACCTCTTCCAGTTGATACCCAGCCGCAATGTAGGCTTCCGCGATGGTCTCTACCAAGGTATCGAATCCAAATGGATTATTAGAACGCCATCTCGAACGGACTTCAACGATGTACTGCCGACGCACAGCGTCATTCCACAAACCTTCAACAAATCGAGAGCTGACGAGGAAACCCATCTGGAGTTCACTGGTGTTTACCTTCGACTTGATAACACATGTACGAAATTCTCGAACGTAATCTGCATGTCGGGGGAACTCGCTCTCTTTCAAGCTCAACATTCTCGACAAATACACTGGCTCATGGGATATGCAGTCGAAACGCTGGCCTAACACACGCATGAGCTCGAACCAGTCATCCTGTGCAACTTTCGTCAGGCTATGATAGTACTCAGCGGCATCACCATCGAGGAGGAATGACATCGTTGCTGCCTGATCGACGGGTGAGGTGATGTCCGACAAAGTGAAGGCTCGTAGTAAATCTTCTTTCCATGCTCGAAATTCTCCACATCCAGGTTTACCCGTGAACCTCTTGACCGGTTTGTTCAGGCGCTCGACGCGGCGTCCCAAAATCTCCTGCGAAGGAGCACGTTGAACTACGAACTGGGGTAGTGGTTCCAAGGTAGGCCGCTGTGGGAGTGGTTGTTGTGGAGGGTGAGGTTGGTTCGAATTCGAAGAAGACGGTGGTTGTGGTTGTGGAAACTGGATGTTGTTCGGAGGTGGTGGACTCGAAGTTCGTATAAATTCGTTGAGAAGAGCGTAACATTGTGACAATTCATGTTCTACGCGTCGAAGTTCATTTGCAGCAGCTTGAGTTGCATTTTCCGTCGAGGACTGCAAGGTATCGATGCGCTGGCCAGTTGCTGCTGTAGCACTTGCTGCCGTTGCCTGCAATACATCGATGCGTTTTTCCAATTCGATAACTTTGGCTTGAGTATCTGCAAGCTTCTGCGAACAGCTGTGAAGATCACGAGAGAGATATGGAAACCACTCGCTTTCTCGACTAGCGATGCGCTCTGCGATGAACTTCTCTAACGAAGTCGAAAACTCGTGATGCAAGGGTGAATCACTTCGAAACAAACTGTCTCTGATGAAATGCAGCATAGCTGCGTCGTCGAAGGGCCGCTCCATTGTAGATCGAAGTCCAAATCAAGTTGCCGGCGTTGCGGCGTCGAAGATTGATCTCGAAGATTGATCCTCCCCGCCACCTAGCTGGCTACCACTTGTTGTGGTTTGTTTCTTGGGAACTCGACTGTGCCTCTTGTTTCTCGAAAATCCCAAAATACGACAAACCTCTTCTGCGCAGGATCTTTAGACGGGGCACCAATAATAACACAATCTGGAAGACATAAACCCTGTTCAAAGATCGAAGTATCTTACAGCGCTCATTCACAGTTGGCATTCGATGCTCCTTTATTATTCACAGACTGTCAGCGCGATTGCGACTGCGACTTGCGACTTTCGCGCTGCTGCGCTGCTGCTGTTCGAAGCCATAACAGAATACTGTTCAGTCAACACTATCGTTATGTCTTCTTTGCCAAGCAACGTTGCTGCCCATGCCACTGCGACCTCTGCTCCTGACCCTACGGTCTGATTTCATGGTAGCAGAGGTGAAAATGTTTCGTCTGTGTTGGGCGCTTGGCATCGCGGAAAGCGATCGGTCCGCGAAATTGTGGTCTGAATTCAAGTCAAAATCTCTTCCCCGGGAGGGATAGCCGAGGGTGTCCAGGTCCCCACTCTCAGGAGCTCCTAGGCCCTGACCCCATCGACCCGGCAGCGGCCGCAAAAACGGGCCAAGCCGCAAGTGGCTACCATCTCCAAGTCTCCAAAATTCCCGCACGTTTCCATCGGGGCCCCCCATCCTCGAGATCCAGCTGATGTACCTGGGATGGTTGGGGGGGAAGTAGACAGCCACCATTAGAGAGAGTCAACAGGACAACAATTGCCTTTCCCAGGCACGGGAACTGTTATTAGCGCCGATAATCGGGCAATAATCGAACCATCTACAAGGGTTATCGAGCGTACGAACGCTGCACCCTCGCACACTGCCGACTGGGGTACAATGGTTTTGCCAATAGGCCCCCTCGTGGACGACTCTGGCACTCCTCCGTCGCTAGGGGGGTTGCCAAAGCCCCAGGTCAGGAAGAACCTGTTTGCGGCAGCGCCCATCAGCCCTATTGTTGACCAACTCGACGCCGAAAACTGTTGAGTCGGCCCGCTCACACCTGATTCCCATGGTAATCTGGGTCCGGCTCGTGAAGCCGTGGCCCTAATCCAGCAGGCCCTGTCGGGGACCAGGCAGAACCCCACTATGGTGGAATGGTCGCCCACTCCAATGAGTGGATCGCGGCAGTTTCTCTCCCTGGTAGAGAAATCTCCTTCCTTGGGAGCGTATCCCAATCCCCCAAGCGGATCCAGGCTAAATCCCACGATCATCGAGGAACCCCCCATGCTAATCGAGGAGGATGAGTGTGACCAGTGGTTCCCCCTGGCGTTGGAACAGGGGAACGACGATGAGGAGGAGGAGATTGGAGTGCTGGAACATAGGCCCCTTCATTATTCCCCTATTTCCGTTGCCTCGTCGCCTGCACCGCCCTAACCTATGTCAGGGACCAGGAATCGCCCCCTGCTTGTAGAAGAATCCCCGGCGCCCCACTACATCATGGTGAAGGACTCTCCGGCACCTCAGTGCAATGTTGTGGAAGAATCCGCCGTGCCTATGAGCTGTGTCAAAGACCGCCCGTGTCTTGTCGTGGAATCTCCGGACCGGGCCGGTACTACGTCTCCAGTGCCTATGACTGGAACGAAAGATCGTCAATCCCTAGTGGATGATTCCCCGGCGGTGCCGAAGGTTAACAATCTTTGCTGGGGGGGGGGGGGGGGATCCGGTGGAGGGAGGTTCAGCAACCCTCTAAATAAACTTGGTCTCTCCCTCTTCAACTACATCTCCTATGCAGGACCCTGAACCGCGGGTAATGCCCAATTGGGAGGGGGATCCAGAGGTTGCAACGGGCTGGGAGCCTGTTTTTGCTTCTCATCCGCGAATCCAATCACCTATCGGGGTTCATGAGTCACCGCAATGTATTGTAGTGGACAAATCCCAAACCCCACCACCGCAGCCCAATACTGTTGTTCCTGTTTCCCCTCCGCCGCCACGCCTTACCGCTTACATCGAGCACGTGGACGGCATCCCGTACTTGGTTCGGCCTTTCCGTGGAGGGAGTAAGAAAAAGTGCTTTTCCAATGCTTTGAAGCATACTCTAGTTGTATCAGCGATGCACTGAGCATCCAGGCATTTCTATCTTAGTATTGGCCCCACCAAAAGTGGTGATAACACATTTTGACCTATGGAACCAAACACCCAATCAGGATATGGAGTGGACCCCTGAATCCCCTATCAATGTGAGGCAAATCATCTTTTCCTGAGTTGACTGAGAACTGACATATCCAGGGCAGAGCCTATGAATTTATCTATGTTTTCTCATGAATTCTTAGCTGTCCTAGTGGTATGCACCCTAGGGGGCTGGGCACCTCTTTTTGAGAGGTCCTGGGTTCAATTCCCGGTCAGCCTAGCTAAGTAGGAAGATCCCATGTGACATGGCAGTGACCTCATCGCCACATGCCCTGCCACCTCAGCACATATGGGACCCAAAACAAAGAGTGCACATCTCCTGAGATGGCACTATGGAGATAGAGTGACCATGGGGCAGTTTTCCAACTCTTTTCCAAAACATTTCAGCTATCTTTGTGAATATGCAATCCGATTTGACCTGAGTTGCAGTTTCTGTGAATATCCTTTCATCTTTCACTGTTTACACTGCAGCCCTTCATGCTTTGATCCTGATTCTCTTCTACTTGCATATCTCTGGCTTGGGCTATCCTGGGTTGATTGTATTTCAGCAAACAAAAGCTTTTCATCTTCAAAAACAAGCAGCAGGAAACCCTACACCAGCAGCAAGCAGCAGGAGAGGCAAAAACACAGTGTCGAAATCACTATAAACGTTTCTGGTAGCAAGAGGCAGACTGTCTCTGCGCACGGGCAGCAACCCCGCGCCGTACATCCAGTGCGCCGAGTACAGTCACACATAAGCAGAAGGGCGAACGAAGATGGAGACAAGGAAGGAGGACGCCGACGTGAGGACAGCGCCTGAGGCATCAGCAAGGCCAGCACCTGGTGAACCTGGACCTGGACCTAGCGCTGTACCTTCGGAGCCCTTACATGGGCCAGTGGACGTGGCTGAGTACTCTTTGCATGGACTCCAGTCGGCCTTCAGGGCCCTGTCAGTCGAGGAGGAGGTCACTCAGCCTGTGAAGAGGAAGAGAGAGAGCGAGAAGGATGCTGGAGACGAAGCAGACGAAGGAGAGGACCAAGGGCAAGACCTGACGAATGACCCTACCTTCGAAGGCGCACCAAGCGCTTCTGGCCTCCACGCATCACCCTCTCCTATAACCACCACACTCCCAATTCCAGACCGAGCCGCTGCAACATCCACTCCCATAACCGACCCGCCTATGGCAGAAGGCACAGGCTTTACTGGCATGCCTGCCTACCCTGCCTATGGTTTGGGCCCACCAACCACTGTGTTTCCTGAGGCAACTACTGCCAGTGAGTCGGTGGCTTCCAGTTCTGCGCCACGATGGTATGCGGCTGACTATCACCATCCTCTACCCGCTACGGGAACCTATGTGGATGTTCCTGGGTATGCACCTGGGTATGCAGCCTTGAGTGGGTTGAGGAGAGGACCTGAGTCTCTTGGAGGCGGGAGTAGAGGATCGGGGAGATCCTCCAACAGGTCCCTGACGTGGTCGGAGATCAACGAGGTGCTCCGAGGAGCCACTTAAAAAATCGTGGGCGACCTCACTCAAGAGATCCGAGAGAAACTGGAGCCCCTGATGATACCGCCCCAAGCGTCACCTACCACGGTGGGAATGTCACCCCACCGAGTACAGGCCAACCACCTGGCGGCAGGGCTGACAAACACCCTGGGGAGCCTGAGGAGCCGACCGATGCCGACCCCTGCAGCGATACCGAGAAGTCCTTTCGTACCGAGAACGGCCCAGCCGCCCTACAGCCACGTGACGAACTCTACGAGGGCCGAGCTGGACCGGCTGGGGCTGACAGCCTTGAGGGCAATGGTGGACGTGGAGCCTTATGGCTCTAGTGATCTAGGCAGAGACCCCTCCGATGATGAGCCGCCATCTATGACTTCTGCTTCGCCCTCGGAGGACGATGACCCGGAGGACCCCGAGAACCCAAGGGGAAAGAAGAAGAAGAAGAAGAAGAAGACCCGACGCCCTGAGGGACGCAGGTCTCAGGAGGCGAAGGCTATTGCCAGCTCCAAGATCGTGGTGAACCTGCCTGAGTTCACAGGCAAGGACCTCAGCTAGTTCGCTGAGAATTTTGGCCGGTTTCTCCGATTGACCGGTCAAACCCACGCTAGTGGACGAGTCAAGTGCAATCTGCTCCTGCAGTGCTGCAAGACCAAGTACCTGGAGAAGCAGGTCAGGCAGATCGTGACTAACTCCGCCACCTTTGCCGATGTTCTGGTTGCCTTGGAGAGGCAGTACCCGACCTACAAGAACCGACCTCTCCATCAGGGCCGAGATCCAGAACCTGCCCGTGCTGCCCAACAACCCCAAACCTGGCAGGGTCTCTGAGCTGTTGGCTGACCTGGATCACTGGGCTGGACGACTGACGCCCGGTTCCTACAGCAGCGACGACCTGCTGTTCTGCTTGGTGGCCAAGCTCCCTCGAGAGCTGTCGGACGAGTGCCGTTCGACGGCGGAGCGCAAGGCTAGATCCCTCTGCTACGAGGATCTATGCGTACTACTCCTGGAGCTGGCGCTGGAGAAGGAGAGCGACCAGCACTTGAACAACTACCGTCCTGGTGGTGGAGGTTCTGGAGGCCATGGCAAAGGGTACCAAGGGTCCCGACCTGGGCAGGGGACTACCCCCAAACACGCCCACGCCCCTATCATGGAGAACGTTAAGGAGCTATTCTGGCGTGATGCCAGAGACGAGCAGGGCCACCTGCAGCACGCCCCTGACTGCGAGCAGCGAGACTGCTTCGTAGTCCAGGGGAAGCAGCAGGAGAAGAACACCGGCGACAAAGCGAACCTGCCGGATCATTACAGGTGCACCATCACGTGTGCATTCTGCGGGAAGCGGAAGCACTACGAGGATGAGTGCTACCATAAACAACGCCTATCGGCGAAGCTTAAGGGTGAAGATCCTGGCAAAGGCGCAGGCAAAGGTGGAGGCAAAGGCAAAGGCAACGACTCCGGCAAGGGCAAGTCGAAAGGACGTGGACAAGGGCAAGACAAGGGTTAAGGTGGACGAGGAGGAGGCGCTAACCGCCAGCCAGACAAGGACAACAAGAATAAGGACAAGAAGGGAGGCAACCCCAACCCTAATCCAGGGGGGAATTCCGAGCCCTCTGGAGGGCAGTCTGGTCCTACCACACGCTCACAAACGCAGGCCCAGTAACAACAAGGAGCCAAGCGTGAGCATAATGGTGGTGATGACAGCAACGCTAAGAAGAGGAGCCGTTTCATGAGGATGGCCCGCAAACTGCGGAACAAGGGGTTCGAGGTGACCTGTCCCGCGGAGTTCTGACGGGGACGCTCCGGTGGCACCCAAGACCTGGTGTTTTGGGTACGTATCCGACTAGGGGGACGCGAATACCTGGGGGTATTGGACACTGGCGCCACCATATCTATAGTGGCCAAGAAAATTTTACCTTGTGGGAGCCTGAAGAACACCATGACCACTCCTGCTATACGCATGGGGGATGGACATGTGGTGCACAGCTGCGGGGACTGTGAAGTGGAGGTACCTATGGGCTCCCGGACTATCGCCCATCGGTTCTATGTGATGGACACTGAGGCCTTCGACTTTGTACTGGGGACTGACTTCTTCGTACAGCACTCCCAAATACAATCCCTGACGCTGCCAGCGCCCTACCTCCTCTACGTGGACCACGGCAGTGGCAGAGAGTCTGTGCCACTGGAGCAGTCGGAACATACCTCGAGTTACCTGAGGCTATCGAAGGAGGAGCCCTCGAACATGATGGCGGCCTCCAAAACTGAGGACTATCAACTATTGGGGGAAGTCCTAGACCAAGGTCTGACTGAGTTGGGTTACTCTAGAGAAGACCTGAGTGTGGAGTTGTTCGCCAGCGACAAGCAGCATGTACTGGACCTTTACTGCAGCAAGGGGAAGAACTGCAGCTACAAATTTTACTGGCCCTCTTTCGGGATGGCCTACGGGAACCCCAGGTTCAGTGAACTGGGGAAGGTGCTGACCAAGGTGGCCTTGGAACGTTCCCGTATGGTCCTCTGTTCCCCCGATTGGGGAGCCCATGGGGGCAACGAGTACTGGCGAAACCTCCTGGACAGGCTGACTATCAGCTCTGTTCGGTTACCTGATGAGGCCATCTACGTGCCTCTGGGGCGTAAGACGCCTATTGGGAAACCCGGATGGGGGGGTATGCTGAGCGTGGTGGATGGAGGTCTTACCTCCATCCCCTGGGAGGATCTGGACCCGACTCTGGTCCAGGCTATTCAACGAGAAAGCGACAGACTCGCCTTGGGTGACTTGAAGGATCGCCTACGACCTCAAGATGCTGTTGAGACTACACCCGGAGGAGATGAGTACGTCGTTACTGACACCAACGCCCCCAACTCTTCCTGCCATGTACCTGTTCCTGATGGAGTCTCTGAGTGTGGACTATCTGAGCTACCTAGCTCTATCCACTCAGATGACGAAACTGAGCACGACGCCTTCTTCGTGCAGACCTGTGTGGAGGAAGTGAGTAAGAAAAAGTGCTTTTCCAATGCTTTGAGGCATACTCTAGTTGTATTAGAGATGCACTGAGCATCCATACATTTTTATTTTAGTATTGGTCCAACCAAAAGTGGTGATAACACATTTTGACCTATGGAACCAAACACCCAATCAGGATATGGAGTGGACCCCTTAATCCCCTTTCAATGTGAGGCAAATCATATTTTGCTGAGTTGACTGAGAACTGACATATCCAAGGCAGAGCCTATGAATTTATCTATGTTTTTCCATGAATTCTTAGCTATCCTAGTGGTATGCACCCTAGGGGGCTGGGCACCTCTTTTTGAGAGGTCCTGGGTTCAATTCCTGGTCAGCCTAGCTAAGTAGGAAGATCCCATGTGACATGGCAGTGACCTCATCGCCACATGCCCTGCCACCTCAGCATATATGGGACCCAAAACAAAGAGTGCACATCTCCTGAGATGGCACTATGGAGATAGAGTGACCATGGGGCAGTTTTCCAACTCTTTTCCAAAACATTTCAGCTATCTTTGTGAATATGCATTCCGATTTGACCTGAGTTGCAGTTTCTGTGAATATCCAATCATCTTTCACTGTTTACACTGCAGCCCTTCATAGTTTGATCCTGATTCTCTTCTCCTTGCACACCTCTGGCTTGGGCTATCCTGGATTGACTTGGATTGACTGTATTTCATCAAAACAAAAGCTTTTCATCTCCAAAAACAAGCAGCAGGAAACCCTACACCAGCAGCAAGCAGCAGGAGAGACGAATCACAGTGCTGAAAACAATATAAACCTTTCTGGTAGCAGAGGCAGTCTGTCTCTGCGCACCGGCAGCAACCCCGCGCCGTACATCTAGTGCACCGAGTACAGGCATATATAAACAGAAGGGTGACTGAAGATGGACACAAGGAAGGAGGACGCCGACGTGAAGACAGCGCCAGCACCTGAGGCACCGGCAAGGTCAGCACCTGGCGCTGTACCTTCGGCGGAGCCCTTACATGGGCCAGTGGATGCGGCTGAGGACTGAAGCCGGTTCGGACCCCCGTGGCCATCTTGGGGTCACTTGGGGTGTGTATCTATGTGCCGGCAAGCCGCCATTGGCTGATATCATACTCTCCCATCCACCTGATCTAACCCGATGTGATAGTGTGATAGGTTTGGCCATTCCGGCTATGAGCGGCCATATTCAGTACCGAGGCACCGCAAGCTGAGATTTATATATCAGAATATCAGGAATCAACAGGGTTTTATTATCATGATGTTTCCGTAATTTTTCAGCCTTTCGTTCTGATGGTCAATGTATCGGCGACCGTCAGTTGGCTCCCGATTTTGCGTTAACCGATTGGTTAACTGTTATTTCCAGATATTTTGGCGGATACTCCGTTGAAGGGTCAGATTTCATCAGCAAAGGGTTCGTTGCTTCCGCAATTTTCTAAATAAGCACTCGAAATTTTAATCTGAATTTTTCGCGATGTCGAAATCAGATTTTCGACTTCGACATCGCCGCACTTGATTTTGTCTTCTTCGAGTGGTCATACTCTTTTCCCTATGCCCGAATCAGGTTTCCCTTATATTTGCCACCCATTTGACTTGGAGATATAAGGGAAACAAAAGTGAATCGTGGGACCACTTTGAAGGGCCATATCTACGAGCGAGTGTGAGGAAAGAGAATAAGGAAGGTTGCGTTGCAAGCGCCTTGGTCTCAACTTAATTTGAGAAGCATCAAACGCCTTTGGTGTGTACACATGCCCGGTGTAGCAAAGGATAATGGCCAAGAGGGTATAAAGTGATATATAACTCTTGGACCGTGCAACCTAATATTATGCGACTTTCGAGTGTACCGCATGAGTGTTGGGGTTGCATTGATACTTTCCTTGGGTTCCTACGCATTTTTAACGTGAAGTTATGTCCATGGAGGGACATGGCATATCATGGTGGGAGCCACTTTTGAGGGTATGTTTTAATATGCATGGTATATGTCTTGATATGCTCACGCCCATGTTATATATCTTCGTGTGGCCGAAGAGATGGGGAGCCATACGTGACAAGGGTTTTGCCCATGTATCAATTGTGGAATTCAAAGCGCTAGACCAAGTCTACCGCATATGTATTGCTCATGGTATGTTTGGCAAAGAGATCCATGAGTGCACTCCCATTTTCATGGGGCATGTAGATATGGGTGGCGAAGGTATCTCCATGCGCCCGATTGGGGATCCAAGTGGGGGAATTGTTCGCAAATGGTTCCAATCATTTGTGTATTGAACCATGAGCGGATATCATGGGTGAGCATAGAGATATACTATCATGACAACTTTGTATTTGGTCATATTTTCATGTTTTTGACCTCAATTTTTGCTCATTTTTGCGTTTTGTGTACTTACCTGGTCGGCAAACAGCAAGAAGCCTATGGAGAGTCGAACCATGGTATGTTGTTCATATGTTGGCATATGCTTTGGAGTTGAACACCACCATACGCCGGATCGCGTACTCCATTTGGCTTGGCGCACGAAGGATAACAAGAATTGGTCTCAAGATCATGGGCTGACTTGGGCAGTGCGTGGCGCCCATATTCGAAGGGGTTTCGACGGTAAAGTGGGGATGTACATGGGCATTGACCTTTGGTCTCTATCCTCCATGAATACTAGACTTCGATTCCATGCATGCTTTGAGCCTTCGGATAAGTGGTAACTTCAATTTTGAGCATATATGTGATATATGGCCAATAGGGTGTGAATTGGCAGTTTTTTGGCATGTTATGAGTTCAAACTCATAGGTCATTTCTCTAAGCCCATTCTACTCCAAGTCCAACCAAGGTTATGTCAGGGTAGGACATGGTCCTGAGTGCCACTCTAGGCCATGACACACCACCTCCCCCCTTGGGCTAGGATTTAGAGGCTTGGGAGTGAACACATTTTTGGGGTTTGTGTATTGACTTGTGACACATGGCATTCAGCCATCTCATTTGACCTGGTTCAGGGCAATAGGTTGGTGAGTCAAGGGAAGGTCTTGAGTCCAGGGAATGAGGGGTTTATGGCTGTGATTGTGTATGTTTACCTCTTTCCCCAACTTTGTTTCATTTGTGTTCATATGCCAACTTCAGGGCTTTCTTCCTTGGTGCAGTTCTTGTACATGCCCGCCACCGTGAGACGACCGGTGTGCTGAACGGAAGCCCGCAGCCTGATTTGGATTGTGAATTGGGTTATTGCTGTACTTGTGGGATCTGGTTGCTATTCAGGGTTGAAGGAGGATTTGATTTTCTATATTTTTGGATTTTGGACCCTGGACTTTGAGAAATGCAAGCATTGATCCGGAGCAAATCAGCAGGGATTACAGGCGGAAGGGACACAGCGGGGGCCGGTCCTGGTAGGGACCTTCTTTATGGTAGCAGAGGCTTACCTGCTGCCCCTACCAACCGCCGACCCGGGGACTTGGGCCCTTATGAGCCCTGCCCAAGTACGCCCCATGTGCATATTGTGGACTCAGTGGAGACCACGCCGGAGATTGGAGCCATAGAAGGACCGAGACGTTCAAGAGCATGGCGAACTCCGGAAGTTGAAGCCCGAAGAGAAGAACGACATTCGGGAGGAGGAGGACGTGACATGGAGGACCTGGTCTCCATGTGTGAGCGTCGCTGCCGAAAGGCATGCAACCTCCGCTCCGCCGCGGAGGACTCTGATGAGGCCTGCCATTCAGGCAGCAGTGGAGGACGGGCCCGGCGCTACCGGAAGCGCGGGTCACCCAAGTCCGCGGCAAGGGACGCCGGGGCTATGGACACGGACCCCAGCCCGGTCAGGCTGTGGGAATCCGAGGGGCACTCCGAGGGCTATCGGACAGCCTACGAGCCACCTTCGGAGTCGGAGATGTCCGCGCCGATCGCCAGGGCGCATACGGCCCCTGAGCCCGCCCTGAAGCAAGATGCCGAAGGCTTGGAGAGGCCAGCCAGGGCCCGGACGGCACCTGTGCCCCGGCACACGGGACCAGAGACGGACGCCATAGGCGATACGCCTATGGGGGATGAGTCTGAGGTGCCGGGAACCGCGGGATGCGCTGAATCCGGCGGAAAGCACGCTGCGTGCCACTGTGAGCACGTGTCCTTCCTCATGGGCAAGTCCTGGAAGATGGGGATGGACGCCATCGTGCATCGCCTTGACCGCCTGGACAACGCCAAGGACGGTCTAGAGGAGATCCTGGACGACCAGTCGGCCGCGGAGAAAGACATGGAGGAGCTGCGAGCGGAACGGAACCGGTACCGGGAGAATCTGGAGCTGGCCCTGGAGAAGCAGCAGCGAGTGGTGGACAGCCTCCTCCACCTGGTGGAGGACATGTCGGGACGCCTGAAAAGGCTAGAGGAGCTACAGCCCCTCGCCTCGGGTCCGGAGCACCCGGCAAAGCCGGCCGCGGTAGAGCTGGTGGAGCGGGTTAAGACCCTCAGGAGCGCCATGGAGAAACCCATGGGCGGCCCTGCAGAGGCACCATACGCGCCTCCGCGTGTTGACCCGGGTGCGCTGCCGTTTGTTCCCATGTTCAGCGAATCAACAATGCTCGGGGAACACACGGCACCAGCTGGGTCCATGCGGGAAGGGCACGTAACCACGGACCCGAGGAGCCTGACGGTACAGATGTCCCATGCCGCCCAGGATGCACCGATCACGACGAATATGGTAGTTTATGCGGAAGAGAAGATCGAGAGCCAGACCATGCAGGGGCGAACCATGGGAAGCGCCGACAGACATGGTCGAGGTCATCCAGGCGGAAATCTGTGGGCGAAGGACCCCACTACGGGGATATGGACAGCCGATGGAGCAAGTCCTTCCCGCATTCCAAACCCCATGGGTTCAGGCCCAACTGGACCGTACTCCATGGAGGAGAGGGATGTACGGGGAGTGTACTCACACCCCCCGGCCACAGGTGGTATCCGTCTCGGTGGAGTAGTGGCCGGGGACGTCGGAGACGCCATCAGGATTGACGACCTCAGGGGAATCAAAATCCCCTATTACGACGGGAACCCGTCCAACCTGGATGACTTCATCCTGGACTGGGAGGACTTCGCCGAGGAGGTCGTCGGCGAGATGCGGGGAGCGCCGCGGGACAAGTGGGTATGCCGGACATTCCCACACTGGCTGGCGCAGGACCTGAAGGAGGAGCTGCAGGATCAGATCCGGGAAGGACTGATCCGTACGGAGCAGGCCTGCCTCCAGTGGCTGGAGGATGAGGAGCGGGTGGACGCTCCGAACCAGAAGCTGGAGGACCTGTGGTCCATTCCACTGCCGCTGGACCGCGGTGAGTTGCGGGTCCGGGAGTGGAACCGGTATCTGCGGAAGTACCGCAGATGCCTCAAGCTGGTGGAGGACTGGAACGAGGCCAGCGAGATCCGCCACCTCCTGAAGGACGTCCTCCCCGGCAACTGGAGGAGACGAGTGGAGGACGAGGAGAAGAAGCGCGCCAAGAAGCGGGTGGCGGTGAGAATCATGGCGGCGGAGGATACCCATGCGGGTATCATGGAGTTCTTCAGGAGGAACCTGGGCGAGCCCAACCGGATGTTGGGACTGAAGAACGCCGTGTATGTGGAGGTGTTTGGAGACTCCATGGGGCAAAGGTTGCTGCGCCTCAACAACGTGGAGTGGAGGCGCGGGGAGCCGCTGAGGATGCAGGTCATCTTCGCCCGCATGAGCCTGGACGAGATCGTGAAGTACATCACGGTGGAGTTGAAGCTCAATGCGAAGAACGAGGCCCACGTGCCGGATCGACATGGTCATGGACAACGAGGCCACCGAGAAGATCGCCATCATCGGGAGATCCAGGAGGACACAGCCAACTCCGCGGAGGATGGTAGTGGAAGTGGTCAAGACCACTGGTCCCGAGAGGATCACGAGGAGGCCCATTTCTTCGCGTTTGTGGCGCACAACGTGAAGAGGAATGGGCAGGATCGGTCCAGATGGAGCCAGGTGGGACCCAAGAAGGGCAAAGAGCCAAGGAGGATCGGGAACCCACCGCTCTCGTTCCGAGAGTACAGGTCTCAGCACGACGGGTGCTGGGTCTGTTATGGCAAGGGAAACAACCATGCACACGACCACCGTCAGTGCAAGGTGTATGAGGCGGACAAGAAGGCCTACTTCGCCGCTCACCCCGAGAAGAAGCCTAAGGAGCAGCGGATTTCCGATTGGAAGGCGAAGGGCGGAGACGGGGGAAAAGGCCAAGGCAAAGGCCAAGGAAAAGTCAGAGGCAGAGGCTATGGTGGTGGACCTGGTCAAGACCGACGAGTGAGGTCGATCGAGGAAGTTGCTGAGGACATGTTGAGGACGTTGGAGGAACTCAAAGCCCAGCAACGTGGAGGACAAAGTCCTGGCAGATCGCAGCCGGAAGGGGCTGCGGGAAGCCAATTCTAGAGGAGCCCCCACGGGAGTGGGACCTCGGAGGTCTCTCTTCCGAAAATCAGTGGAATCCCAGAGAAAGCGAAGGCACATCGGGTGCCGAAGAAGGCTCAAGAAGAGCCAAAACCACTGAGTTTCGCCACTCCCAACCCCTGGAGCGCCCTGCCAAGGGAAGTACATGTGGGTATGAGACATGGCAAGAAGGAAGGAGCGACCACGGAGAGCCCCGTGGACGGGCAGGACCAACCCAAGATCTACACCATCCGTGACCATACCCTTAAAGTCCTGATGCACCCGGACGTGCTAGGGTTGCATGCCGTGAGAGTCGTCCATACACCTCATGGCGACGAGCGGCAGTTGCACTTGAAAGTGCAAGTACGGTGCGGACGAGAGGAGAAGGTGGTGGATGTGTTAGTGGATACGGGTGCCCAGGTGAGCCTGGTCCGGAGAGGGTTGTTCAAGGAGGAACTCCTGCAGCCCAGCCGGAGACCGGTCCGCCTGAAGGTCGCCAACGGAGAGATTATGGGTGGTGGCACCCATGAGGCCACTATCAGTATGGAATTCTGGGAGCATGAGCGCTTGAACCGCCCTGATCAGGCGAAGACAAGCACTCTATCCGGGAACTTCTATGTGGCCGACATTACCGATTGGGATATGATCATGGGGTATGACTTCATGGTGGCAAACGCCATTGGAGCCCTTCCCCATCGTGCAACGCTGGTCTGGGAGGATGATGAATGCCTCACATGGCTGTCCACGGACTATGCATGCGGATCATCGCAATGGAATGCTGAGGAAGAGGATCGGATCGTCCGAGCGGTGCAAGCTGTTGGTGCCAAGTCCAGAGGAGACCGCGGAATTCAGCTCACGGAATATGGAATGGCGCCGCAGGTGTACGACAGGATGATCCAGACGCTGGGAGCCGAAGCGCCCGAGACAGACGTCTTTGCTTCCCGGGATGCCCCACTTCTGAGGAAGTGTAGGCAGCACTGGCATCGAGGAGACGCAGCCTGGCACCGGCATTGGGGTTTGAAGGAGTGGGGACCCATGTATTGGCATGGCTCCCTGGAGAATACCAGACGTACGGTGGAAAAGATCATCGCGGATAGGGCGAAGGGGATCCTGGTCATAACCGGCATAGGATCGACCCCATGTCCGCTGGAGGGTCTCAAGTCGACGCTGGACTCCATCACCCTGAACGAGATGTCATTCCGGCCAGAAGAGGAGTTGTTCATTGACGCCAAGGGTGTATCAATGCCCTCCCCGGGTCAAGCATGGGGTACCAAGGCTTTCCTGGTGGATGGGGCGCAAGCCCAGCCCACGGGTGATGAAGCATTCATCCGTAGGGTGGAGGCGGTGCCCATGAAGGTCATGTTTGAGCCCAAGGAGGGGACGGATCAGCCAATTGATGGCATTGACGTCCTGTCCCACGCCGAGATCGACGACATCGTCAACTACATGCGGATGGGGATGCACGACCGCGTGGCAGCCAAGAAGAGGCGGGCCATGGTCACATCTCCGCATTGGTGGGATGACAAGATGTTGGTCACCGGCAAGTACGAGAAGGATGAGTTCGTGGCGAGGGTCATGGATCACATCGCGGACCAATACGATGGTCCGGTTGGGTCGGACCCACCAACGTGGGGTTTTCCAAGAGTGGGAACCGGTAGCGACGAGCCCCAGCCCGAAGCCGCAAATTTTCGAAGATTATCGGTGGGAATCGCGACCCACGACGATGAAGATGGCATATCGGACGAGGAGAAGTCGGACTCGGACCCAGAAGAGGCCTATACCGCAGTGCGGTCGGTTGTATCGATACCGAAGCAAGCGGCTGAAGAGGCCCAGGAGAACCCGAAGGTCGCCGAGCTGAAGGAGAGGCTGGTCCATGCCTATCCGCGGCTATTCAGTGGCGTCGCCAACAAGAACCCTCCAGATCGTGGGAGGTTTGGTACAGCGAGGATCAAGCTGAAGCCGAACCCGAAGATCTATCGTCATCGGGAGTACCAACTTCAGGGCGATCGGGCCGAGGCCATGAAGAAGCTGTTGGCCGAGTTCATTGAGCGGGGATGGATCGAACCCTCCGACAGTGAATGGGCCAGCCGAGCCTTCATCGTGCCCAAGAAGGAGAAGGGCGAGTGGAGGTTGGTGGTGGATTACAGGGGTTTGAACGAGCAGACCGAGCACGACTCGTACTCGCTTCCCCTGATCGACTCCATCCTCCAAAAACAACAGAAAAAGCGGATTTTCACGGTGTTGGACCTGAAACACGGTTATCACCAGATGCCCCTACACCCGGACTCCAGACCCTGCACAGCGATGTCGACGCCGCTGGGGCCCATGCAGTGGAAAGTGGTGCCTATGGGCGCCAAGAATGGCAACGCCGCTTTCCAGCGCATGATGGAGGACCTACTCGGTCCTGTCCGGGACTGAGCCGATCCCTTCGTGGATGACATCATCATCGGGTCCGGCACGGAGAACATGACTGAGGACGAGCTCATCGACGCGCATGAGAAGGATCTGCGCCGAGTGCTCAGCGAGTTGGACAAGCACAACATGGTGTGCAAGCCCACCAAAGCCTTACTCTTCGTGAAGGAAGTGGAGTTCGCGGGTCACGTGGTTGGTCACGGGCAACGCCGTCCCATGCCTGGGAAGCTGGCGTCCCTGCACCACTGGGAGAAGCCCCAGACCATCAGCGAACTCCGGTCCTTCATGGGGTTCTGCAATTACTATTCGGGCTACGTCCGGATGTATGCAGAACTGTCGGGGCCGCTGCACAAGATGCTGCAGGTGGGGAAGTTCGATGGCCGGAAGGGGAGCAAGAAGAAGCTTGCCTGGACCCCTGACGCTGAAGATGCGTTCAACAGCCTGAAGGAGCGACTCCTGGGGCAGTTGGGGCTGTTCCTGGTGGACCCGGACAAGGGATTCGTGCTACGGACAGACGCTTCGGACTATGCCGTGGGGGCAGTCCTGGAGCAAGTCCGGGACGACGGGACTCATGTTCCCGTGGCGTTTTGGAGCAGGATCCTGGCCGAGGGCCAACGCCGAACATGGACCGCGAGGGAGAAGGAGACATACGCCATTGTATGTGCGCTCAGGAAGTGGTCTGGCCACATCGGACTGCAGCTGGTGGTGGTTTGCACGGACCACCAGTCCCTACAGAGCTGGCACAAGGAGCATGTCCACACCCCCTCAGGACCAGCGGCTAGAAGGGCCCGATGGCACGAGACATTCGCCAAGTTCGACCTCAGCGTCGTGTACGTCCCGGGGAAGGACAACACTGTGGCAGATTGCCTCAGTCGCTGGGCCTACCCCGCGGGCAAGGCGTGGATGGACATATCCAGCCATGGCGACGCCGAGGAGACCGAGGAGGCCAAGCGCATCATCGACATGGAGAAGGTCATGGAGCAAGAGGGGGTCAAGTGCTTTGTGGTGATGGCAAACCGTACGGACCTGGCCAAGTTCCGGGGTGCCCGCGTCCAGGCTATTCGAGAAGAAACCCTCGAGCAGTGGATGGTGGCCCCTGTAGAGGTAGTCAGGTCGGTGCTCACAGGGGACTGGTCGGATGACTACGCGGCATCCGAGCACTGGAGCGAGTACTGGAATGCCGTGAGCGCCCCGTCGGACGACGACTGGCCCGAGGGCTTGACCGAGGACGGGGACAAGTTGTTCCTCAAGGACAAGCTGCTGGTGCCCGAGAACCGAGTGGAGGAGCTCATTGACCATTGGCACAACGCCCAGCTCATGCATCCTGGCCGAGACAAGATGCAGCAGGACCTGGAGTGGCGTTTCAAGTTCCCACCGGGGTACTACGCCATCCTGGACAGGTACTGCAGCGACTGCGCCGTGTGTCGGGCCACGAAGAGCCCCAACCACTCCACAGCGGGCAACCTGGTGTACACGGCCATACCGGAGGCCCCTATGCGGTCCGTAGCCATGGATGTGTTCGCCATGCCGGAGGTCACCGTGGAAGGAGAGACATACGATTGTGTCATCCTGGCGGTGGACAGGCACAGCGGGTATATCGTGGCAGTCCCGGGCAAGAAGTCCAAGAAGAAGGACAAGAAGGACAAGCATGGAGTGGGGCTGCAGGCCAAGACCGTCGCTAATGCCATGATCAGGCATTGACTGACGATTTTTGATGTCCCAGCTGTCATCTGCAGCGATCGGGGCAGTCAATTCGTGGGGACGTGGTTCAAAACGATGTGCAAGCACATGGGGATTCGGCACGCCAAGACCGTGGCGTACCACAGCCGGTCGAATGGTCGTGATGAGGTGGCCGGACGGCAGATGTTCAAGAAGTTCCGCCAGCTGCACATTGACGAACCGGGCCGGAACTGGTATAACTCGCTGTGGAGAGTGCTCCAGGCGTATCACGACCTTTCGGGACCCACTGGACTGTCGCCCCATCGCATCCTGTTCCTGCGGGATCGAGTGTCACGCACTCTCCCGTGGCTGAACCATGGCAAACTGGCCCGGGATGCGAACGCCATGATGGCTGAGGCGGAAGACACGGCGGCCAAGGTGTGCAAGGCACTTCAGGACGAGCATGACAAGAGGGCCAAGTACTTCAAGCAGGGAAAAGTCCAGAAGTATGCTCTCCGAGACACCGTGTGGGTGGAGCGGCACCACAAGGATGTCCTGTCCAGGCATCGGCAGGCATCTTGGTATGTGCCGGGGGTAATCGTGCGGAAGGTCGGGCAGGATGTGTATGCCGTTCGTGTGGGGGATAACAAGATCCTGGACCGTGCCCATACCCAGCTTTGTCCCCGAGCACCAGACCCCAGCGGACGTCCCGTCACCTTCGAGTTCACGGCCGGCGATGTGGACTCGGACGATGAGGGTGAGGACGACGACTTCACCGCTGAGAAGATCCTGGCGGACAAGCCGGACCCGGGGACGCCTGGGGGAAGGCTTTCTAAAGTCCGTTGGAAGGGATTCGCCGCATCCAGGGATTCGTGGGAGCCTCCGAACAGTTTTCGTGCCGAGGTATACCACGGTCTGGATGGACTACCTGAAGAAAAAGAATATTTCTTTGGATGTCAAGGACGTGTTGGTCCACTTGGTTGCTGCTGTAGCAACGTAAGGGATCCCCCTTGGCATTTTGTTTGTTTCTGTGATTGAGGAGACAAGTGAGGGCGTTCATACAGGGGATTTTTCGGCCTTGATTGGCCATCTACCCCCTTCACTCGATCTCCACATATATATTTCATTGTGGTATACTTATTTGGGTCGACCGACGACGTTTCTCTATCTTTGATCCCCTTGGTCCATGTTGTAGATCAAGAGGAGACCGGATATGGCGTAGGGCACCGATTATCAGTGTCCTCACCCCTCCCATGGGGCATGGGGGACGCCTACGACGTGTGTGGGGCCTCCATGTGTCCTTGGGACATGGAGGGGGTGGTTGGAGCCCATTGGGGTCCTCCCGTCCTCTCTTCAATGACTTCCGAGCGGTAACAACGCTCTGAGAAGGGGGGTGAAGCCGGTTCGGACCCCCGTGGCCATCTTGGGGTCACTTGGGGTGTGTATCTATGTGCCGGCAAGCCGCCATTGGCTGATATCATACTCTCCCATCCACCTGATCTAACCCGATGTGATAGTGTGATAGGTTTGGCCATTCCGGCTATGAGCGGCCATATTCAGTACCGAGGCACCGCCAGCTGAGATTTATATATCAGAATATCAGGAATCAACAGGGTTTTATTATCATGATGTTTCCGTAATTTTTCAGCCTTTCGTTCTGATGGTCAATGTATCGGCGACCGTCAGTTGGCTCCCGATTTTGCGTTAACCGATTGGTTAACTGTTATTTCCAGATATTTTGGCGGATACTCCGTTGAAGGGTCAGATTTCATCAGCAAAGGGTTCGTTGCTTCCGCAATTTTCTAAATAAGCACTCGAAATTTTAATCTGAATTTTTCGCGATGTCGAAATCGGATTTTGGACTTCGACATCGCCGCACTTGATTTTGTCTTCTTCGAGTGGTCATACTCTTTTCCCTATGCCCGAATCAGGTTTCCCTTATATTTGCCACCCATTTGACTTGGAGATATAAGGGAAACAAAAGTGAATCGTGGGACCACTTTGAAGGGCCATATCTACGAGCGAGTGTGAGGAAAGAGAATAAGGAAGGTTGCGTTGCAAGCGCCTTGGTCTCAACTTAATTTGAGAAGCATCAAACGCCTTTGGTGTGTACAGATGCCCGGTGTAGCAAGGGATAATGGTCAAGAGGGTATAAAGTGATATATAACTCTTGGACCGTGCAACCGAATATTTCAATGCGACTTTGGAGTGTACCGCATGAGTGTTGGGGTTGCATTGATACTTTCCTTGGGTTCCTACGCATTTTTAACGTGAAGTTATGTCCATGGAGGGACATGGCATATCATGGTGGGAGCCACTTTTGAGGGTATGTTTTAATATGCATGGTATATGTCTTGATATGCTCACGCCCATGTTATATATCTTCGTGTGGCCGAAGAGATGGGGAGCCATACGTGACAAGGGTTTTGCCCATGTCTCAATTGTGGAATTCAAAGCGCTAGACCAAGTCTACCGCATATGTATTGCTCATGGTATGTTTGGCAAAGAGATCCATGAGTGCACTCCCATTTTCATGGGGCATGTAGATATGGGTGGCGAAGGTATCTCCATGCGCCTGATTGGGGATCCAAGTGGGGGAATTGTTCGCAAATGGTTCCAATCATTTGTGTATTGAACCATGAGCGGATATCATGGGTGAGCATAGAGATATACTGCGGATCTAGGATGTTTGTAGCCCTGTACCAGTCTGAAGCCGCCGGTGTACTTGACTTTTCGCGGGTGTACGGTGTACAGGATCACGACCCTATCATCGTACATACAATCCCTTGGGCCACGCCCCACGTACCTGAACCGCGGTGTGCCATGTGGAACCGCAGGGACGTGACCCGATTCCAAAAAAAAATAAGCGAGTCAGCGGCGTCACTCTGTGCCCCCCAGGACGCCCGACAGGCTGGAACCGTCTATGATACCCTTGTGACATCAATGTTGTCGGCCATGCGCGAAGTGAACGAAGAAAAAAAAGAAGTGCCAAAAAACAAGATTGATGTCACTGACTGGTCCGATGTAGTGCGTCAGCTTGCCAAGCAGGCAAAGCGCAGGTCCAAGGTGTTCTACCGGCGGGTAAAACACACACTACTGACACCTCCCACGCCGTCTACACTGCCAACACCCACCCGCAAAATACAGCGCATCCTGCAGAGGAACAACCCTTGGTCTGCCCGGGCACTAGACTGGGTCAATGTCCGGCCTCGTTTGGATGACCTGCCCCCTCCTACAGTCACAGAGCTACGGTCTCTGGCCAAGGCGTCCCGCCGTAAGTCCCCAGGAACAGATGGTGTCCCACCATACCTCATCGCCTCCCTGCCTGACCCCGTATTCTCTATCGTGCACCAGTGTACCTGCCGGTGCTATGACGAAGGGTCAGTGCCTGAACACTGGCTTATCTCGGAGACCTTCTGCCTTTTCAAAGGCAAAGGTCAGTGGCAGGATCCTGATCGATGGAGACCGATAGCCATGAGTAACTCCATCTACCGATTGCTCATTCGCTGGGTCCACAAGGCGGTCTACCCTCTGCTCTCCCCTCAGCTACACTGCCGGCAGTTCGGTGGTCTTCAGGGCACTTCCACTGCGCACGCCACACACACGTTCCTGGACGACATGGACAGACTTGGCTCAGTTGAGGCCATATTGGCATTTGATGTTTATCACGCGTTTGACAGCCCCCCGAAATACTTAATCCACCAGGTCCTCGACCGAATGGGCACCCCACTCAAGCTACTGCGTATTCTTTCCCTGGTGCTTGAGAGGGGTGCCACATTTATCAGGGATGCTGAAGGTGAAGTGTTTCGTACCTCCCATGGAGTTAAACAGGGCTGTCCCGTGTCATGTTTTCTGTTTGTATTGGTCTTCGACATCCCCCTGCGTTACCTCTCCCACCATGGCGTTGTCTTCTCCGCTTACGTTGACGACATCTCCTCCCCGGCCCCCCGCACTGCCAGTCAAGCGCATGCCTCTCTTGTTCAGCTGGCGCTGAGTTTGATAGGATGCCAACCTAACGTTACCAAAAGCGAGTCACTGTCAATGTCTGATTCCCCGCCGCCCTTGGCTGTGCTGCCCAAATACCTACACCCTCCTGACGCCCTCCAGGTGCACCCCGATACTATTTGGCTGCCGATCTCTGCCGATGTGCCGCCGTGGGCTGACGAGGTCCCCCGACCCTTCACCCGCACAGCATGCCTGATGCATTTGGGACACCCACTGCCAGCCCGTCTACATATCCCTCACGCCATTACTGTCATCACCAGCGAGCTCAAAGCTCAACTGAACGAATTGCACTTCCATCCCATACAGGTGCTAGATCGGGCCTTACTGGTCAACAGCATGGTCCTTCCCCGCCTGCTGTACAGGACGGAGTGCCTCCCCCTGACGGCTGAGCAGACCACGCAACTTGGTGTCGTACTTGAGCGTTTCGTATTCGGTGTCGTCGGGTTACCCATGGTTGTGGCGAAGAAGACACTATACACCCACCGCTCCCGAGGTTTAGGCATGGGATACTTCCCGGTCCTCCATCCAACGCGTGTCCTGGATCTCCTGCACCGGAACCAGTTTCTGCATGCCTTCTCTCTGCACCCCCGTTGCTCCATGACCCCCTACTCCATGTTCTGCTCCGCACTTACCGTAATGGGGCCCCCGTCCACCTCTACGGTACCCCCTGTGTTTATCAGCTGGGAGGCCAGCAAACTGCAGCGCGAGGCTACAGCGGTCATGTCAGTGGCTGGGCTTGTCGTGTTCGTAGTGCCCTCGAAGCTGCGCCCCGAGTGCACATACATTGACGGCAGCAAGCTGGGAGTTCCCCCCGCATCTGGGGCTGCTGCCATTATGCCGGGTGGTCGCATTGCTGTCTGCAGGGTCCCAGGGGTACCCAACTCGTACAAAGCTGAGTTGGTGGGGATGCTACTTGGGTCTCACTTTTCAGGGGAGGGAGAGAAAATTCGCCTGGATTGCCAGGGTGCTATCGCTTCAGCGCTCGGCCAAAAGCGCCCGATCAGGCAAGCGGGTTGGGTACAGAAGGTCCGCCGCTCCCTCTCCGCAAAAGGGCAACAGCCAGAGTGGGTTGAAGGACACGTGGGCCATGAGTTCAACGAGGCCTCTGATCAGTATGCGCGTCTTGGCACTGCCCTCCCCCCCCCCCCCCTGCACGGCCCTCTTCTCCCTGGGACGTTGTTCGACACGGCGAGTCCATGGTTCCCCCCCACAAAGTCTGGACACACGACTTGGCCCCAAGCCATACCCACCAAGACTTCCACCCGTTGTCATGGAGGCCACTAAAATTCCGCCGCTTAGCGTGGCACAAATGGCTTTTTGGTCTGCAGAGTCGCTCAGGGTACGCACACTCTGCGACCTACTGGTCCGATAAGCCCCCACCACACACGTGCTCGCACTGTCGCTGTTCTCACAACTTGAGCGTGCACGGACACCTGGCGCACTGTGCGGAGAGCCACCCCGTGGTCCAGGCGTGGCTGTCGGCGTGGAGCCCCCGCGCGGGCGCCGCCTCTTGGCGCCGTTTGGCCCATCGCAACGATCTGCGCATCGCCGGTTGTTTGGCTATCCCGCGCAGCTTGTATCGCCACTTGGTTCGGACGCTGGGGAGCTTCCGTGCGGCCCGCAAAGAGATAGGTTCATACCAGGACAGGGTGCTGGACTCTGTCACTGCTGCTCTGGCCTCAGCAATCCCACCCAAGTCTAAGCGCCCCAATGTGTTTGTATCGGCCGATTGGGATTCGCCCGTCCCCTTGTTATAACTGCCCCCATGTTTGTAATATGCGTGCCATCATGGCTGGCATATAAATTCTGACTGTCACGCTGCGACCTGTGGCGGGCTTTGCCCTGGGCTGTTCTAATAGCCGACGCGAATGCCACTAACTCAGCTACGCCCCCTGTCTCTCCTCAGGACGTCCTGACATACTGGCGATCCCTCTAGGGGCTTTTCACTGGCGCTGCCACCAATTGATCCGTTGTGTAAGCCCTCACTGATTACCATGCTCACCTGCCTTGGCCGCACTGATGGGCAATCACTGTCTGTAGAGCTACACGCTGATGGATGGCAGAACTGCAATTGCTAGTGCCTCAGAGCGATGCCGCATACCCCTTCAGCGCCCTCCCTCGACAACCGTGCTCGACAACCGTACTCTGATCTACCAAGCGTGCGCCACCGAGTCGCTCCCCCGTCCAGCGGTTATGTCGCGCTCAGTTTGCATATAACAGGCCGTCTGCTCGTGGTTCGTGTCCTGCACTCGCTAGCTGGAACAAGCACGTTGTGGCTTCCTGACCTCCCCGGCGCCATCTGGCGCGGTTCAATCGTGTTGCTGATTTTTTACCGTTGCGATCTGCCAATCCAGGGCGCATTGGGTGACTTGTCAGATGGATGCTGCTGATTTTGCTGCCCCCAACACAGTGACCTGGGTGCAACAGGGTTGCCTTGGATGAGGTTGCTACGTCGATGAGCCATGGAATTCTGTTGGGACGGTCATGAGTCTGGGTGAGATAGTATGCTGTTTCGCCAGTTTGGCCTCATCGGTTACCCCGAGGGTGCCCACGCCCCGCCGTCTCTTCAACCTTGTCCTTCCTTCACGTCCTGCACAACACAACGGCCAGTTGTGTTTAATACTGCCCCCCCTCCCGTGAACACGCCTGTGTGAACCCCAATCCCCCTCTGTGTCTCTATTTTTTCGCCAACCGTTCGCAGGTTGGCCCTCCCATGGTACACCGACCCCCACCCCTACACCATGCGAGTGGAATGCCATTTTCTTCTTTCCCCTGTGGGCGACCCGCCGCGCCCTGGTCGCCCACTGCCACCCCCCCCCCCCCCCCACCGGACCCGCTTGTCTCCCACCCTATGTACCAGTGTTTTCCACGTATGACGGGATACCCGCTCAGGACAGGAACCCGCCCAGACAGTACCCCCAGATTATCTGCCACTGCCCCCGGGCATGGAGTATGGGGCGACCACTTCTGTGATGTCCACTTTGTAGCATAATTTACTATCTTGCATCGTCCCGCCGCCGCCGTGACCCCAGCCTGCCGACCTGCTGACCCTTGACTTGGGGATGTGGGTGACTCAATGTATATTGGGCTGGCCTCCTGAGAACACTGCAGCTGTGGCTTTGGACCTGTATTCAGAAAAAGAAAAAAAAATTGGTTCCAATCATTTGTGTATTGAACCATGAGCGGATATCATGGGTGAGCATAGAGATATACTATCATGACAACTTTGTATTTGGTCATATTTTCATGTTTTTGACCTCAATTTTTGCTCATTTTTGCGTTTTGTGTACTTACCTGGTCGGCAAACAGCAAGAAGCCTATGGAGAGTCGAACCATGGTATGTTGTTCATATGTTGGCATATGCTTTGGAGTTGAACACCACCATATGCCGGATCGCGTACTCCATTTGGCTTGGCGCACGAAGGATTACAAGAATTGGTCTCAAGATCATGGGCTGACTTGGGCAGTGCGTGGCGCCCATATCCGAAGGGGTTTCGACGGTAAAGTGGGGATGTACATGGGCATTGACCTTTGGTCTCTATCCTCCATGAATACTACACTTCGATTCCATGCATGCTTTGGGCCTTCGGATAAGTGGTAACTTCAATTTTGAGCATATATGTGATATATGGCCAATAGGGTGTGAATTGGCAGTTTTTTGGCATGTTATGAGTTCAAACTCATAGGTCATTTCTCTAAGCCCATTCGACTCCAAGTCCAACCATGGTTATGTCAGGGTAGGGCATGGTCCTGAGTGCAACTCTAGGCCATGACACGCCACCTCCCCTCTTGGGCTAGGATTTAGAGGCTTAGGAGTGAACACATTTTTGGGGTTTGTGTATTGACTTGTGACACATGGCATTCAGGGCAATAGGTTGGTGAGTCAAGGGAAGGTCTTGAGTCCAGGGAATGAGGGGTTTATGGCTGTGATTGTGTATGTTTACCTCTTTCCCCAACTTTGTTTCATTTGTGTTCATATGCCAATTTCAGGGCTTTCTTCCTTGGTGCAATTCTTGTACATGCCCGCCACCGTGAGACGACCGGTGTGCTGAACGGAAGCCCGCAGCCTGATTTGGATTGTGAATTGGGTTATTGCTGTACTTGTGGGATCTGGTTGCTATTCAGGGTTGAGGGCGGATTTTATTTTCTATATTTTTGGATTTTGGACCCTGGACTTTGAGAAATGCAAGAATTGATCCGGAGCAAATCAGCAGGGATTACAGGCGGAAGGGGCACAGCGGGGGCCGGTCCTGGTAGGGACCTTCTTTAGGACTCCTTGGATGGACTCCAGACGGCCTTTGGGGCCCTGTCTGTCGAAGAGGTGGTCTCTCAGCCTGTGAAGAGGAAGAGAGAGAGCGAGAAGGATGCTGGAGACGAAGCAGACGAAGGAGAGGAGCAAGGGCAAGACCTGACGAATGTCCCTACCTTCGAAGGCGCACCAAGCGCTTCTGGCCTCTACGCATCACCCTCTCCTTTGACCACCACACTCCCAGCCGCTGCAACATCCACTCCCATAACCAACCCGCCTATGGCAGAGGGCACAGGCTTTACTAGCATGCCTCCCTACCCCGCCTATGGTATGGGCCCACCTACCACTGCGCTCCATGAGGCAACTACTGCCAGTGAGACGGTGGCTACCAGCTCTGCGCCGCGATGGTATGCGGCTGAATATCCCCATCCACTACCCGCTACTGGAACCTATGTGGATGTTCCTGGGTATGCACCTGGCTATGCCACCTTGAGTGGGTTGAGGAGACGACCTGAATCTCTTGGTGGCAGGAGTAGAGGATCGGGAAGATCCTCCAACAGGTCCCTGACGCGGTCGGAGATCAACGAGGTGCTCCGAGGAGCCACTTCAAAAATTGTGGGCGTCCTCACTCAAGAGATCCGTGAGAAACTGGAGCCCCTGATGATTCCGCCCCAAGCGTCACCTACCACGGTGGGAATGTCACCCCACCGAGTACAGGCTAACCACCTGGCGGCAGGGTTGACAAATACCCTGGGGAGCCTGAGGAGCAGACCGATGCCGACGCCTGCAGCTATACCGAGAAGTCCCTTCGTCCCGAGAATGGCCCAGCCGCCCTACAGCCACGTGACGAACTCCACGAGGGCCGAGCTGGACCGGCTGGGGCTGACAGCCTTGAGGGCTATGGTGGACGTGGAGCCTTATGGCTCCAGTGATCTAGGCGGAGACCCCTCCGACGATGAGCCGCCGTCGATGGATTCTTCTTCGCCCTCAGACGACGATGACCCGGAGGACCCCGAGGACCCAAGGGGTAAGAAGAAGAAGAAGAAGAAGAAGAAGACCCGACGCCCTGAGGGACGCACGGCTCAGGAGGCGAAGGCTTTTGCCACCTCCAAGATCGTGGTGAACCTGCCTGAGTTCACAGGCAAGGACCTCAGCGAGTTCGCTGAGAATTTTGGCCGGTTTCTACGACTGACCGGCCAAACCCACGCTAGTGGGCGAGTGAAGTGCGATCTGCTCCTGCAGTGCTGCAAGACCAAGTACCTGGAGAAGCAGGTCAGGCAGATCGTGACTAACTCCACCAACTTTGCCGATGTGTTGGTTGCCCTGGAGAGGCAGTACCCGACCTACGAAACCGACCTCTCCATCAGGGCCGAGATCCAGAACCTGCCCGTGCTGCCCAACAACCCCAAACCTGGCAGGGTCTCTGAGCTGTTGGCTGACCTGGATCACTGGGCTGGACGACTGACGCCCGGTTCCTACAGCAGCGACGACCTGCTGTTCTGGTTGGTGGCCAAGCTCCCTCGAGAGCTATGGGACGAGTGCCGTTCGACGGCTGAGCGCAAGGCTAGATCCCTCCGCTACGAGGATCTATGCGTGCTGCTCCTGGAGCTGGCGCTGGAGAAGGAGAGCGACTAGCACTTGAACAACTACCGTACTGGTGGTGGAGGTTCTGGAGGCCATGGCAAAGGGTACAAAGGGTCTCGACCTGGGCAGGGGACTACCCCCAAACAGGCCGACGCCCGTATCATGGAGAACGTGAAGGAGCTATTCTGGTGTGATGCCAGGGACGAGCAGGGCCACCTGCAGCACGCCCCTGACTGCGAGCAGCGAGACTGCCTCGTAGTCCAGGGGAAGCAGCAGGAAAAGAACACCAGCGCCAAAGCGAAGGTGCCGGATCATTACCGGTGCACCATCACGTGTGCATTCTGCGGTAAGCGGAAGCACTACGAGGATGAGTGCTACCATAAGCAACGCCTATCGGCGAAGCTTAAGGGTGAAGATCCTGGCAAAGGCTCAGGCAAAGATGGAGGCAAAGGCAAAGGCAACGACTCCGGCAAGGGCAAGTCGAAAGGACGTGGTCAAGGGCAAGACAAGGGTCAAGGTGGATGAGGAGGAGGCGCTAACCGCCAGCCCGACAACAAGAACAAGGACAAGAACGGAGGCAACCCCAACCCTAATCCAGGGGGGAACTCCGAGCCCTCTGGAGGGCAGTCTGGTCCTACCACACGCTCACAAACGCAGGCCCAACAAGAACAAGGAGCCAAGCGTGAGCATGAAGGTGGTGATGACGGCAACGCTAAGAAGGGGAGCCGTTTCATGAGGATGGCCCGCAAACTGCGGAACAAGGGGCTCGAGGTGACATGTCCCGCGGAGTTCTGACGGGGACGCTCTGGTGGCACCCAGGACCTGGTGTTTTGGGTACGTATCCGACTAGGGGAACGCGAATACCTGGGGGTATTGGATACTGGCGCCACCATATCTATAGTGGCCAAGAAAATTTTACCTTGTGGGAGCCTGAAGAACACCATGACCACCGCTGCCGTACGCATGGGGGATGGACATGTGGTGCACAGCTGCGGGGACTGTGAAGTGGAGGTACCTATGGGCTCCCGGACTATCGCCCATCGGTTCTATGTGATGGACACTGAGGCCTTCGACTTTGTACTGGGTACTGACTTCTTCGTACAGCACTCCCAGATACAATCCCTGACGCTGCCAGCGCCCTACCTCCTCTACGCCGACCACGGCAGTGGCAGAGAGTCTGTGCCACTGGAGCAGTCGGAACATACCTCGAGTTACCTGAGACTATCGAGGGAGGAGCCCTCGAACATGATGGCGGCCTCCAAAACTGAGGACTATCAACTATTGGGGGAAGTCCTAGACCAAGGTTTGAATGAGTTGGGTTACTCTCGAGAAGACCTGAGTGTGGAGTTGTTCGCCAGCGACAAGCAGCATGTACTGGACCTTTACTGCAGCAAGGGGAAGAACTGCAGCTACAAATTTTACTGGCCCTCTTTCGGGATGGCGTACGGGAACCCCAGGTTCAGTGAACTGGGGAAGGTGCTGACCAAGGTGGCCTTGGAACGTTCCCGTATGGTCCTGTGTTCCCCCGATTGGGGAGCCCATGGGGGCAGCGAGTACTGGCGAAACCTCCTGGACAGGCTGACTATCAGCTCTGTTCGTTTGCCTGATGAGGCCATCGACGTGCCTCTGGGGCGTAAGACGCCTATTGGAAAACACGGATGGGGAAGTATGCTCAGCGTGGTGGACGGAGGTCTTACCACCATTCCCTGGGAGGACCTGGACCCGACTCTGGTCCAGGCTATACAACGAGAAAGCGATGGACTCGCCTTGGGTGACTTGAAGGATCGCCTACGACCTCAAGATGCTGTTGAGACTACACCCGGAGGAGATGAGTACGTCGTTACTGACACCAACGCCCCCAACTCTCCCTGTCATGTACCTGTTCCTGATGGAGTCTCTGAGTGTGGACTATCTGAGCTACCTAGCTCTATCCACTCAGAAGACGAAACTGAGCACGACGCCTTCTTCGTGCAGACCTGTGTGGAGGAAGTGGAGAACGCCGAGTACGTCGCCCCACTGAAACCCCTACTCTCCATGAGGGTGGAAGACCCCGTGGACGAAGAGCTGGACCCTCGTTCCAGGCTAAGGGAGTATGTGGATTCCAAGAGGAAGTTGGTGGCGAAAAAGCTATGCTACGCGAAGCCTACCCGCAGCTCATGGCCACTGAAGCAGGGACGTATGGGAGACCTATCCCAATTGAAGGAGGACCTCAAACAGAAGATCACCAGCTGGCAAAGGGAGGTAGATCTTAAGCTCATGAAGAGCGTGTGGGGCGCCCATGTGAGGACCCCGGAGGAGGACGACCTCTCGGAGGAATGTGTATGTGAACCCCCTCGAGCGTGCCTATGTTGCCATCGTCCATCGGAGATGGTCGAACAAGACCTTCTATATGCCTACCAAGGGCTGAAGGATACTACCACGGGCGAAGAGTCGGTGGAGGACCACCTCCCGACTTCTATTACTCAGGGGGCAAGCAACTTACACTCTGACGAGGACATGGAGGACAAGATCAAGGTATTGGACCCGCGGGTACAGAAGCTTATAAGGACCTATCTGGAGGTGTTCGGAGCACTACCCCCTCCAGCCTCATGTGACAAGCTGGTACAGATGGACCTCAAGCTGAAACCCGAGTTTGTGGGTCACAAGATCCGGAGGAGACCCTATCCAGCTCCTAAAGAGCAGGCCGACGAGATTGAGCGACAGATACAAGAATGTATCGACGCTGGCCTAGTCCTGGAGTACAAGGACGGGGACTACCCCCTACACTGCAGCCCCTGTTTCCTGGTGGCTAAACCTGGGTCTACAGCCAAACGGCTGGTAGTGGACTACGGAGAGCTGAACAAGAAGACGCTGAACCACTCAGGGTCCATTCCCAATATGGAGTCTACCCTGGAGAAGATAGCCTCCTGCCGCTACAAGACCAAGATGGACAAGAGGAGCGGATTCTGGCAAGTGGACCTGGCGCCCAACACACAGGAACTACTGGCCTTCATCACCCCTCAGGGGAGGGTGTTCAAGTGGAAGGTCATGCCGTTTGATGTGGCCAACGCACCCGCTCTATTCAAAGAGCTGATGAACAAGATCTTGTCCATCCTACGAAGGAGACCTAAGGTGCAGGAGCTCATATCCCGTGGTGCCCAGATGGAGGCTCACATCAACGATGTATGCCTCGGGACCAATACCCAAAAGGATCACCTAATCCTCTTGGGTGAGTTCTTTGCGGTCTGCCAGGAGAACCACACACGACTCAAGCTGGAGAAGTGTGAGTTCATGCAGGAGACCATGCAGTACCTGGGGTTTGACGTTGGCTATGGGTGGTGGACCCCAGCGGCCTCTAAGGCCAAACCCCTGATGGATGCCAAGGTACGACACGAAGACCCCAAGAAAGGACTTCATGATGTACGCAGTTTCATTGGGGCGTGCAACTTCTATCGCCGCCACATTAAAAAATAAACCTACACCAGCGCCGTTCTGACGGACTTGATCAAGAAGAGTACTACTTGGCGCTGGGGCCCACAGGAGCAACAAGCGTTTGACCAGCTCAAGGACAAGGTAGCCAACGCTAAGTGCTTGGGCGTGCCTAGAGCACAAGGGGAGATTATCCTGGTGACCGACGCCAGCAATGTGGGCGGTGGTGGAACGTTGTTTGAGTGGCAAGCACTAGAGAAGGAGGAGTTCGACTCGGCCATTTCCCAATGGGGGACGGAAGGTCTCAACCGAGATGGAACCCTCAAGCACAGCTACCCTGACGACAAGTGGGTCCTAGTACCTCTGGGCCACTGGAACTGGAAGTGGAACCAGGCCAGGGGGAACTACTCCACCTATGAGCAGGAATTGCTCGCGGGTATGCTGGTGCTATCCTCACAAGCACGACTGTTGGGGAGTAACCCTGTGGTCTGGCTGTGCGACCAAGAACCGGTCCGCAGTTTCCAGAAGGGTCCCCCACCTGAGAAGGCCAAGCTACGGCGCTGGTGGACCTACCTCAGTCAACTACGGCTGACGGTACACCATATCCAGGGAGTGAAGAACGAGTGTGCCGACTACATCAGCCGTAACAACTTCGACGCCCTGATTGGTGCCCGGTCTGAAGCGCTGGCTAAGGAGGCGTTCAGCCGTATGGACGTCCACTTGGACCTCAACATGACGATGATACGCCCCCTGGATGGACTCCAACAATCAGAGTAGCTGAAGGAGTTTGGGGATATCTACAAGCGCCTGGAGAAACGCCTTGAACCCCTCCTGGTTAACCAAGACCAGTGGAAGAGGGACAAGAGCTACCTCTGGCACGAGGACCGCATCGTGGTGCCTAGTGACCGAGTCCCAGCGCTGCTGAAGTGGAGCCATGAGTCCAGTGGTCATGTGGGTGCTGACCGTACCCTGAGGCTGTTCAAGCAGTGGTTCCACACTACGTGGACTGACGACCAACTGCGGAAAACCCTCCAGCCTATCGTGGACAAGTGCCCGTGCAGGTCCTGTAAACCAGGGGATATCAGGGACAGAGGTCTCTACTCGACCCTGCCCATCCCTCACTGTGCTAACAGTGTTCTATACGTGGACTACACGGAGATGCCGAAGTTCGGGGGCTATGACTTCGCCCTCGTGGTAACCTGTGGGTTGACCAGGTTTACCAGGGTGTTCCCATGTACCAAGCACATTACCGGGGAGGAGACTATCAAGATACTCCTGGATGAGTGGTTTTGTGTCTATGGGGCGCCCAAGGAGATCAACTCCGATGAGGACGTACGAGTACGCTCAGATACTGGCTGGTACAAGAGGGTCCTGAGATCCCTCAATGTCCAGGTGTCTACGGGGATTGCCTACTCTCACACGAGCAACCCCCTATGTGAGCGACAGATCTGAGTCCTGCAGGAGAACGTACGGATATGGTGCAAAACTGAAAGCACCAGAGACTGGGTGAGACTACTCCCCGTCATATCCTTGATTTTGAACTCCCAAGAGAGTTCAGCTACTGGCTACTCGCCCCATGAGCTATTCCTAGGGCGTCCGGCATGGTTCCTACATGCCCCCTATCCAGAGGACACCGATTCTTCTGTGGGTGAATGGGTCCAAGAGCAACAAGCGAAGGTGGACAAGGCCAAGGCTATGCTCCAGAGAGTGAGGGAGCGTCAGTGGAACAAGAAGAACAAGCACCGAGTACCGGCCACCTACAAAGAGGGGGACTGGGTGCTGGTGCACCACAGTCGACTACCCGCCTGGCCACGCTCTACCAGCGATGACCCATACTTCGGGCCGTACAAGATTCTATCAGTGGATGGACACCGTATCACCGTGCGGTGTTCTCCCCGTCTAGGGGGGACCCTGGTGTGCGCTGCTCAACACCTGAAGCGCTACTCTGATCCTGAAGACCTCTGTGGGGAGGAGTGGGAGCTGAACGACGAGGAGATCGCCGCTCTGGACCTACAAGGGGCTGCCAGCCCTATGGAAGTTGAAGGTGAACTCCCCGACATGAACGCCGAGGAGATGGCTAAGGAGGGCTTCTACCTGGTGAAGTCTGCTCTACGCCACCGCTATCGCCAGGGTTGGCGCTTCCTCACCCTCTGGGAGGGGTTTGGAGTCGAAGAGGCCACCTGGGAGCCCTTCTCTGCATTTGTTCTACCTGAGGGACGCCTAAACTCAGTTCTGGTGGACTACTTGTCCCAGAACAACCTTGGTGAGTTGTTGAGGCTCGCTGAGACGCTTGCCTCCAAGACTAAAGCTAGGGACTGAATCTTACCCTTACCTGCCAAATCGTATGTGTGAGTGTGCTAGTCCTAAGGTCCTGAGAGCAAGCCGCAGAAGTGGTGTCCTAATTATACCCAAGTCTGCACGCTTGCTAAACCTGGAGGGTTGGCTTATTGATGCCACGGGGTACGCCCCGGGTCTCCCCTCCCCTAAGCGCCCAATTTCTGTGCTGGCGCAAAACCTTTGGGGAATACCCAGCGTACTAATCCAGGTATTGTTTTCCCTACCTATCTGTCTACTACACGGAGGGGTGGCCAAAAGCTATGAAGGCATGAAAACGCCGTTTTGCTAAATGGCCAAAACACTGACCTAACCACTGCCACAGCCCACCAACCCTGCTAAAATTGCAGGAAACGGGTGGGACAGTGACACACGCACTACAGGTCCTACACACCCTACAGCGGCACCATCCTGGTGGGCGAGCACTGGGGCAACTGGCTCAAGCCCCCACTCAGGACTACCACTCCTACACGCACACTCTACTTGGTGTTGTTGATGAACATGTCTTGGGTCCTAGCGACCCTCCTGTGAAGATGACAAGAGAACACAGCGCTGCTAAGCGACTGTGGCCTAACAGGGGACGCCACAACGTGTTTCCCCTGCTAGGGCTTGGAGGGAAGAGGTGCTCTTGCGTGCACGGCGCAGATGTCGATGGAGTCGGACTCCCTGCTCTGCCACAGGCAGAGGCGGAGTCACTTGATTGTGTGATCTGCGCCCTTGTTTAGCAGGGCATGAAAAAAATGGTATGCTGCTGCACCAATCACCCTACCTGCCCACCTGTAAAGCAAAGGCAAATGAAGGAGTGTTTGCCGCGGAGGAACCAAGCCACTCTCCACGTATTATACGCTTCTCAGAGTGACCTATAATACACTGTCCGCAAACACACTGAAGAATCAGCTACTCCTGTCAAGCAAGCAAGCGTTAAGGGACTCCTCAGGTTCTCTTAAAGAACGTACCGAGGAGCCCCTGGGTAGCCTAAACAAGGTTTACCGTGCGCACTTCGCGTGGCCTACCCTTTAATACGTCTGTGAATGCGCGAGCATGCACGAGCGTTTTGGGCAAACCTGCCCATCTCAACACCAATCACGAACTCCACCAGGGGGTGGCCCCGCCTGGGCTTACTCACCTTACCTACCGCTGGAGAGAGAGAGCAAGTGAGGGGCGCACGCGAAGAACGTTGCTATGCACTTGTGTGTATGTCTAATCACCCTGATCTGACCGCTAATCATCTGCAATCTTTCTAATCAATCCCTCTATCGCGTTCTATCGTTGTTAGCGCTGCTACAAGACTCGTTCACGGAGACACGAGACGAGCAATGTGTATGCGGCATACGAGACGAGCATACCTGTAGTTTATACCTGATTCATTGAAGTCTTTTTCGTTGATTTTCGAGTTCTTGAATTTTTGATACTTCTATTAGTGTAGGTGGAATCTGTATGTTTATTTATTAATGTGTGTCTCGTCATTTTCAAGACTACGTGAGACATACGTTTATAATTCCATTATTTCTCCATTTTCCGGCGCTTCGCTAGGAGCCGCTCCTGCGCGCCGCCTTTTTATGCGTAGGAATTTCTGGATTTAAAAAATCCAGAGATGACTATAATTTTTTAAAAATGTCCTTCTGATGCACAATTGGATTCTGCTCAGGTGTGTTGTTTCAGAAAAATTCTACGCCGTCATTTGACGGATTTTGATGTCGTTGCTTCGTTTTTGCGTGGATTCGTCCATAATTCTCCCATTCCTGCCTCTGCAGATACCCACGCGCAGCTCCGCTGAGTAGGCCGTGTTCGGGCCGAAACGCAGCAGCCTGGAGAGACTGAGCAGAACCCAAGACCCCATCATGGGGCAATTAAATTTTTTTCACGACTCCCTTCGCCCTGAGACAGGTCACAGGTCGCCAGCAGGTTCCCGAGAACCCATGCGAGTGTGTATATTGTGTCTTGCGTTGGGTTTGTGTCGACGCTGCGTCTTGGAGGGAGGGATGCACATGCACATGTTTTGGCATGCTCCCAAACTAACCCAACCAAGCCACAGGAGCCCCGGCAGCGCCATGAGCGCTGAGTCTTCTGTAGGAAATGTTACATACAGAGCAGCAAAAGAGCGCCAGCCATGGTGAGCGCCCATTTTTCTGTGTGAGGGAGACTGTAGGTATTTTAAAGTAGATGTGGAAACCAAGGAAAGGCCAAGAAAAAATCCCTTTTTCCTAAAATGCGACAGTGGTGGCCACCACAGCACAAGGGGGGAGTAAGAAAAAGTGCTTTTCCAATGCTTTGAGGCATACTCTAGTTGTATTAGAGATGCACTGAGCATCCAGGCATTTTTATCTTAGTATTGGTCCAACCAAAAGTGGTGATAACACATTTTGACCTATGGAACCAAACACCCAATCAGTATATGGAGTGGACCCCTTAATCCCCTTTCAATGTGAGGCAAATCATCTTTTCCTGAGTTGACTGAGAACTGACATATCCAAGGCAGAGCCTATGAATTTATCTATGTTTTTCCATGAATTCTTAGCTATCCTAGTGGTATGCACCCTAGGGGGCTGGGCACCTCTTTTTGAGAGGTCCTGGGTTCAATTCCTGGTCAGCCTAGCTAAGTAGGAAGATGCCATGTGACATGGCAGTGACCTCATCGCCACATGCCCTGCCACCTCAGCACATATGGGACCCAAAACAAAGAGTGCACATCTCCTGAGATGGCACTATGGAGATAGAGTGACCATGGGGCAGTTTTCCAACTCTTTTCCAAAACATTTCAGCCATCTTTGTGAATATGCATTCCGATTTGACCTGAGTTGCAGTTTCTGTGAATATCCAATCATCTTTCACTGTTTACACTGCAGCCCTTCATGCTTTGATCCTGATTCTCTTCTCCTTGCACACCTCTGGCTTGGGCTATCCTGGATTGACTTGGATTGACTGTATTTCATCAAAACAAAAGCTTTTCATCTCCAAAAACAAGCAGCAGGAAGCCCTACACCAGCAGCAAGCAGCAGGAGAGACAAAACACAGTGCTGAAAACACTATAAACTTTTCTAAGTGGAGAACGCCGAGTACGTCGCCCCACTAAAACCCCTACTCTCCATGAGGGTGGAAGACCCCGTGGACGAAGAGCTGGACCCTCGTTCCAGGCTAAGGGAGTATGTGGATTCCAAGAGGAAGTTGGTGGCGAAAAAGCTATGCTACGCGAAGCCTACCCGCAGCTCATGGCCACTGAAGCAAGGACGTATGGGAGATCTCTCCCAATTGAAGGAGGACCTCGAACAGAAGATCACCACCTGGCAAAGGGAGGTAGATCTTAAGCTTATGAAGAGCGTGTGGGGCGCCCATGTGAGGACCCCAGAGGAGGACGACCTCTCGGAGGAATGTGTATGTGAACCCCCTCGAGCGTGCCTATGTTGCCATCGTCCACCGGAGATGGTTGAACAAGACCTTCTATATGCCTACCAAGGGCGGAAGGACACTACCACGGGCGAAGAGTCGGTGGAGGACCACCTCCCGACGTCTATTACTCAGGGGGCAAGCAACTTACACTCTGACGAGGACATGGAGGACAAGATCAAGGTATTGGACCCGCGGGTACAGAAGCTTATAAGGACCTATCTGGAGGTGTTCGGAGCACTACCCCCTCCAGCCTCATGTGACAAGCTGGTACAGATGGACCTCAAGCTGAAACCCGAGTTCGTGGGTCACAAGATCCGTAGGAGACCCTATCCAGCTCCTAAAGAGCAGGCCGACGAGATTGAGCGACAGATACAAGAATGTATCGACGCTGGCCTAGTCCTGGAGTACAAGGACGGGGACTACCCCCTACACTGCAGCCCCTGTTTCCTGGCGGCTAAACCTGGGTCTACAGCCAAACGGCTGGTAGTGGACTACGGAGAGCTGAACAAGAAAACGCTGAACCACTCAGGGTCCATTCCCAATATGGAGTCTACCCTGGAGAAGATAGCCTCCTGTCTCTACAAGACCAAGATGGACAAGAGGAGCGGATTCTGGCAAGTGGACCTGACGCCCAACGCACAGGAATTACTGGCCTTCATCACCCCTCAGGGGAGGGTGTTCAAGTGGAAGGTCATGCCGTTTGGTGTGGCCAACGCACCCGCTCTATTCCAAGAGCTGATGAACAAGATCTTGTCCATCCTACGAAGGAGACCTAAGGTGCAGGAGCTTATATCCCGTGGGGCCCAGATGGAGGCACACATCGACGATGTATGCCTCGGGACCAATACCCAGGAGGATCACCTAATCCTCTTGGGTGAGTTCTTTGCGGTCTGCCAGGAGAACCACACACGACTCAAGCTGGAGAAGTGTGAGTTCATGCAGGAGACCATGCAGTACCTGGGGTTTGACGTTGGCTTTGGGTGGTGGACCCCAGCGGCCTCTAAGGCCGAACCCCTGATGGATGCTAAGGTACGACACGAAGACCCCAAGAAAGGACTTCATGATGTACGCAGTTTCATCGGGGCGTGCAACTTCTATCGCCGCCATATCAAAAACTTCACCTACACCAGCGCCATTCTGACGGACTTGATCAAGAAGAGTACTACTTGGCGCTGGGGCCCACAAGAGCAACAAGCGTTTGACCAGCTCAAGGACAAGGTGGCCAACGCTAAGTGCTTGGGCGTGCCTAGGGCAAAGGGGGAGATTATCCTGGTGACTGACGCCAGCAATGTGGGCGGTGGTGGAACGTTGTTCCAATGGCAAGCACTAGAGAAGGAGGAGTTCGACTCGGCCATTTCCCAATGGGGGACGGAAGGTCTCAACCGAGATGGAACCCTCAAGCACAGCTACCCTGACGACAAGTGGGTCCTAGTACCTCTGGGCCACTGGAACTGGAAGTGGAACCAGGCAAGGGGGAACTACTCCACCTATGAGCAGGAAATGCTCGCGGGTATGCTGGTGCTATCCTCACAAGCACGACTGTTGGGGAGTAACCCTGTGGTCTGGCTGTGCGACCAAGAATCGGTCCACAGTTTCCAGAAGGGCCCCCCACCTGAGAAGGCCAAGCTACGGCGCTGGTGGACCTACCTCAGTCAACTACGGCTGACGGTACACCATATCCAGGGAGTGAAGAACGAGTGTGCCGACTACATCAGCCGCAACAACTTCGACGCCCTGATTGGTGCCCGGTCTGAAGCGCTGGCTAAGGAGGCGTTCAGCCGTATGGACGTCCACTTGGACCTCAACATGACGATGATACGCCCCCTGGATGGACTCCAAGAATCAGAGTACCTGAAGGAGTTTGGGGATATCTACAAGCGCCTGGAGAAACGCCTTGAACCCCTCCTGGTCAACCAAGACCAGTGGAAGAGGGACAAGAGCTACCTCTGGCACGAGGACCGCATTGTGGTGCCTAGTGTCAGAGTCCCAGCGCTGCTGAAGTGGACCCATGAGTCCAGCGGTCATGTGGGTGCTGACCGTACCCTGAGGCTGTTCAAGCAGTGGTTCCACACTACGTGGACTGACGACCAACTGCGGAAAACCCTCCAGCCTATCGTGGACAAGTGCCCGTGCAGGTCCTGTAAACCAGGGGATATCAGGGACAGAGGTCTCTACTCGACCCTGCCCATCCCTCACTGTGCCAACAGTGTTCTATACGTGGACTACACGGAGATGCCGAAGTTTGGGGGGTATGACTTCGCCCTCGTGGTAACCTGTGGGTTGACCAGTTTTACCAGGGTGTTCCCATGTACCAAGCACATTACCGGGGAGGAGACTATCAAGATACTCCTGGAGGAGTGGTTTTGTGTCTATAGGGCGCCAAAGGAGATCAACTCCGATGAGGACGTACGAGTATGCTCAGATACTGGCTGGTACAAGAGGGTCCTGAGATCCCTCAATGTCCGAGTGTCTACGGGGATTGCCTACTCTCACACGAGCAACCCCCTATGTGAGCGACAGATCCGTGTCCTGAAGGAGAATGTAAGGATATGGGGCAAAACTGAACGCACCAGAGACTGCGTGAGACTACTCCCCGTCATATCCTTGATGATGAACTCCCAAGAGAGCTCTGCTACTGGCTACTCGCCCCATGAGCTATTCCTAGGGCGCCCGGCATGGTTCCTACATGCCCCCTATCCAGAGGACACCCATTCTTCTGTGGGTGAATGGGTCCAAGAGCAACAAGCGAAGGTGAACAAGGCCAAGGCTATGCTCCAGACAGTGAGGGAGCGTCAGTGGAACAAGAAGAACAAGCACCGAGTACCGGCCACCTACCAAGAGGGGGACTGGGTGCTGGTGCACCACAGTCGACTACCCGCCTGGCCACGCTCTACCAGCGATGACCCGTACTTCGGGCCGTACCAGATTGTATCAGTGGATGGACACCGTATCACCGTGCGGTGTTCTCCCCGTTTAGGGGGGACCCTGGTGTGCGCTGCTCAACACCTGAAGCGCTACTCTGATCCTGAAGACCTCTGTGGGGAGGAGTGGGAGCTGAACGACGAGGAAATCGCCGCTCTGGACCTACAAGGGGCTGCCAGCCCTTTGGAAGTTGAAGGTGAACTCCCCGACATGAACGCCGAAGAGATGGCTAAGGAGGGCTTCTACCTGGTGAAGTCTGTCCTACGCCACCGCTATCGCAAGGGTTGGCGCTTCCTCACCCTCTGGGAAGGGTTTGGAGTCGAAGAGGCCACTTGGGAGCACTTCTCTGCGTTTGTTCTACCTGAGGGACGCCTCAACTCAGTTCTGGTTGACTACTTGTCCCAGAACAACCTTGGTGAGTTGCTGAGGCTCGCTGAGACGCTTGCCTCCAAGACTAAAGCTAGGGACTGAACCTTACCCTTACCTGCCAAAGCGTATGTGTGAGTGTGCTAGTCCTAAGGTCCTGAGAGCAAGCCGCAGAAGTGGTGTCCTAATTATACCCAAGTCTGCACGCTTGCTAAACTTGGAGCGTAGGCTTATTGAAGCCACGGGGTACGCCCCGGGTCTCCCCTCCCCTAAGCGCCCAATTTCTGTGCTGGCGCAAAACCTTTGGGGAATACCCAGCGTACTAATCCAGGTATTGTTTTCCCTACCTATCTGTCTACTACAGGGAGGGGTGGCCAAAAGCTATGAAGGCATGAAAACGCCGTTTTGCTAAGTGCACAACACTGACCTAACCACTGCCACAGCCCACCAACCCTGCTAAAATTGCAGGAAACGGGTGGGACAGTGACACACGCACTACAGGTCCTACACACCCTACAGTGGCACCATCCTGGTGGGCGAGCACTGGGGCAACTGGCTCAAGCCCCCACTCAGGACTACCACTCCTACACGCACACTCTACTGGGTGTTGTTGAAGAACATGTCGTGGGTCCTAACGACCCTCCTGTGAAGAGGACAAGAGAACACAGCGCTGCTAAGCAACTGTGGCCTAACAGGGGACGCCACAACGCGTTTCCCCTGCTAGGGCTTGGAGGGAAGAGGTGCTCTTTTTGCGTGCACGGCGCAGATGTCGATGGAGTCGGACTCCCTGCTCTGCCACAGGCAGAGGCGGAGTTATTTGTTTGTGTGATCTGCGCCCTTGTTTAGCAGGGCAGGAAAAAAATGGTATGCTGCTGCACCAATCACCCTACCTGCCCACCTGTAAAGCAAAGGCAAATGAAGGGGTGTTTGCGGCGGAGGAACCAAGCCACACTCCACGTATTATACGCTTCTCAGTGTGACCTATAATACACTGTCCGCAAACACGCCCTGGCAAGCAAGCAAGCGTTAAGAGACTCCTCAGGTTCTCTTAAAGAACGTACCGAGGAGCCCCTGGGTAACCTAAACAAGGTTTACCGTGCGCACTTCGCGTGGCCTACCCTTTAATGCGTGTGTGAATGCGCGAGCATGCACGAATGTCTTGGGCAAACCTGCCCATCTTACCCACAATCGCGGACTCCACCAGGGGGTGTCCCCTCCTGGGCTTACTCACCTTACCTACCGCTGGAGAGAGAGAGCAAGTGGGGCGCAAGCGAAAAACGTCGCTATGCACTTGTGTGTATGTCTAATCACCCTGATCTGACCTCTAATCATCTGCAATCTTTCTAATCAATCCCTCTATCGCGTTCTATCGTTGTTAGCGCTGCTACAAGACTCGTTCGCAGAGACACGAGACGAGCAATGTGTATGCTGCATACGAGACGAGCATACCTGTAGTTTATACCTGATTCAGTGAAGTCTTTTCGTTGATTTTCGAATTCTTGGATTTTGGATTCTTCTATCAGTGTGGGTGGAATCTGTATGTTTATTTATTAATGTGTGTCTCGTCATTTTCAAGACTACGTGACACATACGTTTATAATTCCATTATTTCTGCATTTTCCGGCGCTTCGCTAGGAGCCGCTCCTGCGCGCCGCCTTTTTATGCGTAGGAATTTCTTGATTTAAAAAATCTAGAGTTGACTATAATTTTTATAAAAATGTGCTTCTAATGCACAATTGGATTCTGCTCAGGTGTGTTGTCTTAGAAAAATTCTAGGCCGTCATTTGACTGATTTAGGTGTTGTCGCTTCGCGTTTGCGTGGATTCGTCCATAACTCTCCCATCCCTGTCTCTGCAGATATCCTCGCGAAAGCGTCGCTGAGTAGGCCGTGTTCGGGCCGAAAAGCAGCCGCCAGGAGACTGAGCAGAACCCAAGACCCCATTCAGGGGCAATTTAATTTTTTTTAACAACTCCCTTCGCCCTAAGACAGGTCACAGGTCGCCAGCAGGTTTACGAGAACCCATGCGAGTGTGTATATTGTGTCTTGCGTTGGGTTTATGTCGCGCTGCGTCTTGGAGGGAGGGATGCACATGCACGTGTTTTGGCATGCTCCCAAACTAAACCAACCAAGCCACAGGAGCCCCGGCAGCACCATGAGCGCCGAGTCTTCTGTAGGAAATGTTACAAACAGAGCAGCAAAAGAGCGCCAGCCATGGTGAGCGCCCATTTTTCTGTGTGAGGGAAACTATAGGTATTTTAAAGTAGATGTGGAAACCATGGAAAGGGCAAGAAAAATTCCCTTTTTCCTAAAATGGGACAGTGGTGGCCACCACAGCACAAGCGGGGAGTAAGAAAAGGTGCTTTTCCAACGCTTTGAGGCATACTCTAGTTGTATTAGGGATGCACTGAGCATCCAGGCATTTCTATCTTAGTATTGGCCCCACCAAAAGTGGTGATAACACATTTTGACCTATGGAACCAAACACCCCATCAGTATATGGAGTGGACCCCTTAATCCCCTATCAATGTGAGGCAAATCATCTTTTCCTGAGTTGACTGAGAACTGACATATCCAGGGCAGAGCCTATGAATTTATCTATGTTTTTCCATTAATTCTTAGCTGTCCTAGTGGTATGCACCCTAGGGGGCTGGGCACCTCTTTTTGAGAGGTCCTGGGTTCAATTCCCGGTCAGCCTAGCTAAGTAGGAAGATCCCATGTGACATGGCAGTGACCTCATCGCCACATGCCCTGCCACCTGAGCACATATGGGACCCAAAACAAAGAGTGCACATCTCCTGAGATGGCACTATGGAGATAGAGTGACCATGGGGCAGTTTTCCAAATCATTTCCAAAACATTTCAGCCATCTTTGTGAATATGCAATCCGATTTGACCTGAGTTGCAGTTTCTGTGAATATCCTTTCATCTTTCACTGTTTACACTGCAGCCCTTCATGCTTTGATCCTGATTCTCTTCTACTTGCATATCTCTGGCTTGGGCTATCCTGGATTGATTGTATTTCAGCAAACAAAAGCTTTTCATCTTCAAAAACAAGCAGCAGGAAACCCTACACCAGCAGCAAGCAGCAAGAGAGACAAAACACAGTGTTGAAATCACTATAAACTTTTCTGAGGGGGTTCGGGGGGGTGGGGCATTCCTCTAGTCGGGGGGCGCCTACGTCTGTTGCTGCGCGCCCCACACACCCGTTTCGCCCTGCGGGGGAGCCCTCTGTTCCCTCCGTGGCCGGGGGGGCTGCTGGCGGAGGCGGTGGTGGTTCACCTCCTCCTCGTGGGGTTGGGGGTCCCTCGTTGCAACATTCTGGGGGCCCCGCTCAAACACGGGGGGAAGCTGAACTAAAGCACACATGTGGCTGTCCCAGGTGTGTGGTGCACTATGAAATGTGCATCCAATCTCTGATGGCTCAGGTGCAGGACTTGCGAGCTCAAAATCTAGAGCTCCAGCGATCCCAGCAGGAGCTTTCTCAGGCAGTAGCCTCTACCGCTAGCATCAGTCAGTCCTACGGGGACATGATGACCCAAAACTTGTCTACGTTCCCTAAGTTTGACGCGGTGGTTGAGGGCTACCAGCGGGATTCTAAAACGGTGGCGGCCAGTGTGTCGGATCATCTTGAAATGTCCAACAGCAACACCGCCAAAAGCTTTAGCGCAGTGGAAACGCTCGCTACACGTTATTCCGCAGTTGCATCTAGGATCGATGCGTGGGACCACTGGTACGCCACGCCTGCAGAACCCGATACGGTGATCCCGGCCCCGCCATCGGCGCCTCTGCCCGTTCCTGATCCTGAGCCGGCGGCGCCTATGGCGCCCATTGGCGCGCCATCCGGTTCATCCGGTGCTGGTTGTTTTCTTCCTTTCTCCGTCCACGCATCCCACGATTGCATCTACCATCCGAACGCTTGTCCGGATTCGGGGTGGCCGAGGGGGGGGGAGGAACACCACGAACACCCCCATCACCAAAGACCTAATTTGTGGAGGGGAACCGCCGAAAAGCAAAAGGAACCTGCTATCCCCGAGTGGATGGTGGCGCCTAAGCGCGAAGAATACCCCTCGGAGCCTACGGCCCTGTGGACCGGTGCGGAGGAGAACTTCTCCTCATTGGGGAACATCAATCCCCTTACGAAAAATGTTTTCACTTCCCCCGGGAAACCTTCGTACACGCCATCTCATCCTACGGACACGTCTACAGTTTCTCCAATGAACTGTTGTGTGCACCGCTGGGACGCAAAGGGCCGAGGGGGAAGGTGCAGAGTAAGAGCGGACAGTGGTAGGATGTCCTTGCGGATATGTTCTGGAGAGACAACATCCCGGAGGGGGCAGGACCGGGGGACCAGTGCTGGAGATGCACCAAGGAGGCGGGGCAGGTACCGTGGCCGGTCCTGAAAATGACGGCATGGGCGTTCCCGACCGCGACCATGCGCACTGTGGACGCCAGGGGACAGTGGCGGGGGCCGGTACTGCGGCTGCCTAGGGAGGTGAAGGAGGATGAGGAGGCCCAGGAGGGTGTGGAGGTCTGGTGGGGGAGGAACAGGAGGGGAAAAGAGCAGGAGTCCAGATAGGATGGGACACAGTGCAGGGACTGCAGGAAGAGGATGACGGGGTGGCGGTGAGTTTCCGGATGACGGACACGGGGCGGCCCGAGGAGGAGGCGCCCATAGTACCCGCGGGCCACAAGTGTGGGGAAAGTGCGAGGAGGATCAGACTGACGGTCCAAGGGTTGCCAGCCGACAGGGTATGGTACCTGGTTCTGGTGCAGGCGTACCTGGAGCAGGGCAGGGCAAACGGGGACAGGGCATGGTGTCACGGGGTGGTGGTGACGAAAGGCTGGAAGGCCAGGACGGACAATAAGTGGGCAGTGTAAAGGGGGGTGAGAGAACTGAGCATCGAGGATGGCGTGCGGGAGTATGGCATCGGGAGGCACAGAGTGTACTGCCACTACCCGAGGGAGGTGGTGCGCATACCAGAGCCCACGGAGGATAGGCCGGTGATATTTCTGCACGGGTCCGGGGTGGAACCCTACAATACCATTCTAAGGTTATCGTTGTGCATTTCATCTCAATGCAATTGTTTCAATTGTACTCGGTTGTGTTAAATTGAATGCTTCAATCCCACAAGTGTGTTTTGCTCAGAAAATCACATTTTGGAGGCCAAAAGAAAACCCAAACATATACTACCTCATGCAAAAATGAGTTTCCAACCAATGGCAAACGACCTCCCTACCTTTCCACAAAGACAAATGCACATAGGCACATCGATGGAACGGATTGCGGAAAATGAACGTTAAATTGAACCACGATGCCGAATGGGGCACGATGAGGTGTGGCACGATGGGCTCGATTTATCTCATGTATTGAAGAACACATTACCACATGAGCACCCTCACACACCACATAGAATCAAAAAACTGATATACATTTGTAGAGCACTATGTCTCTTTCTTCTTCCTTGCCTCTTTAGCCTCATAGTCCCTACACCTTGCCAATGCTTCCGACTCATCTTTTTCACAATCGGCCCGCCGCACCGCTACTAGGGAGAGGTCATCTTCACCCGGGAATTGGCGAGGCATTGGCAACATTCTCCATCCGGGTTTTCGTGCTGTACGCCATAGTTCCGGAGTGGCGTCGTCAAGGCTAGTGGCTTTGAGCCTACTTGCCTCAAAACCACCACATGCTACAAATTCATTTGTCCCATCCATTCTCATGGGCACCCAAACCTTTTCTAAGTCGCCTAGCCGTAGTGGCCGTTCACCATCGTCATCCCCTTGTTCACCATCGTCATCCCCTTGTTCACCATCGTCATCCCCTTCCCCTACCAAAGACTCCTTTGTTTGAGGCCCGTTAGTTCCCTCTTCAATCATTTCAATCTCATCTTGGGGTTCATTCACCATCGCATCCATCTTTGCGCCTTCCGCACTCTCATCCACTAGGGCTTCCTCATCCTTTGGTATTGCTTTCACGTTGAACAATTTCTGAAAAAAAAGAGAGAAACACAAAATAACCACACAAGCACGACAATGTAACACACTTTGTGCAATGGCAATGTGATGAAATGTGATGATGCCACATAGGCATTGAGGTGAGGATGTCCATCATCATATGAGGATGCCCATTATCACACACATTGCAAAATGAAAAACAAGCACCAAACTTTTGGCGTGTCAATATCAAACGCACATCGACACATACCAAAGTGTTGCAAACGGATGTTGAGAAGAGGCTACCCATCATCCCCTTAGGCCCCAATGGGGAAACCCCTTTGCCGCATGTGTTGTTACTCCTCACTAGTCACCTCTTTGTTTGTGGAGGAGGGGGGAGTGCTTTGGGAGGGGGGGGGTGCCGGCCATTGGCACAAATGATGGGAGGCAAGTTTGGGGCTCGTTGCATGATGTATCAAGAGGAGTGAAGTTTGATTCCCATGCACTTCATGGCCCTTGGCCATGGGATGGCACCCGCATTGCCTTGGTGTACTATAGCCGTGCGCCACAGCAATGCGGTTGTCCAATTCTCGCAGTTGCATGAGTTGACGGCCATGTGCTGTCTTCGCGGCTCACCCCCCTCACGCACAAAAGCGCCGATGTGACGGGGCCCTTGACACCAATGCCTTTGCTGATGTCGCAACCCGATGTGAAGGTCGGTATCCCACCCCCCAACCCCACCGCTAGTCCCAAATTGGTGCAGCGGGGGAGCCATATGTAGAGGCGCCTCTCGTGTCGCCCACACGTGGACGATGCCAACTAGTTGGCAGTCGCAGTTTCTCCCACTTACAATGCATCTGCGAACGCTCCGACCGGTCCTGAGGGCACTGCATTGTGTGCCCATGGCAATCGAATTCGTCTTTTCTGGCCTCCCATTGGCCTTCTACATATCCATGCTCATGGATGCAATGCCAAATACTACATGGGGAGTGTCAGAGTGACATTGAAGGGGGAATGGGTTCGCGGTCTGTGAAGCTAAACGTTCAAGAATCGACAGGTGGTTGGCTTAATTGGTTTCATTGGGGCGAGACACGAGCGACAAACGGGCAACAGAAAACCCTTGGTTTCGGGGTTCTGAAAATGCATCACCCCACAGAGTTTTCAGAAGTGTCGATGCGCGGTATCTTTGTTGACAGCCACTCCAGTGGCTTTGGTCCACCCCTTCAGAAATCTCAAGAAATTCACCAAAGCCTACTCTGATGAGGGCTCCGCGGAGTCTCTGAAACGAGCAATATCGCAATTGTGTGCCATTGCGCCTTTGACAACTGCTCATTGACTCCTGTCCGCAGGGGCCCCATCCACTCCTCCTCTCCTCCTCCTCCTGAGCCGACATCAGATGAGCAAAAGTCCTGATATCAGGTAAGCGGTAAGGCTGTCGCCCATGACACCCTGTTAGCCATCCTTCAGCAGCGCTTGTTTCGGGGGTCTCAATCAAGGGCTTGTTGACGATACAACCAATGCCATGGGGGCCAACACACTTGGGCACGTCTGCACACAGGGCAGGTGAGTTTCATGAGCTAGGAGGCCTGACCCTCCCCCCGCCACCATGTCATTTGGGTTGCGTTGAAGACCGATTTTCCTTCTTTTGCCCAAAAGACGCCATTTTTTGGCTCCAGAACCCACCAAACCTCCCCGATTCAACCGTGCCCCCTCCCCCGCCCCGGAATAATGCGGAACCAACCCGGCCGCCATCCTCTTGTTGTTGTCCAGCTCACGATGCCATCGACTGCCTGCTCCGCCCCTCTCCACTCCCCGCGCGACTTCATTCCCCAATATCCGCTACTCATCATCCACTGTCACCAGATGTTGCCACCTGTTCGGCTGCAGCCTCATGTGCAGGCGAGGTCTAAAATGACCTAGACCCTGGACTGGAACTGGTTTCTGAACTGGATACCATACTGTCAACAAAACTCTGAGCCCAGGAGCATGGCCACCGCAGACGCCAGCCGACAGGCGCGTCTCACATGGAGTGCCGCTCATTTTGGCGCCATCTTCAGCTGATTCACGAGCGCCATGCCCGAACTGTGGCTTCGGAGGAACACCGCCGTACTGAGGCCGAGCAGGATACCCCCCAGCAGTCCCTGCTGCCGGACCGTTCCGTGGACTTCATCGCTGCCGGAACCTTGGTACATGGCAACCTCCTGTAACCAGCGGTGAGTCGCGGCAAGGGGTGGGGGTAGGCCGAGGGTTGATGTGTGGGCGCATGCGAAAGCTAAGCGGTACCTGATGCATCTTGTCATGGAATGCAGTCGGATCGACCATACCGCCGGACGCGGCTGCGATCACCTGGTACACCAGCACTGTCCAGAATTGGGCGACGCAATTTTAGGCCGTAAACCGCGCGGTTTCGTGAACCGACAGCGGTTGGAAGTTAACTGATGGCAGTCGGCGGATGACTGTCAGCAAGTGGAGGTGGCACTTTGATTCGCATGTCGCAGAAATTAGTAGTCATCGTAGTAGTCATTGGAACCCGTCCCAATATCATCTGTGACTCGCGGGGCTCAATCCCATTGCCGTCGTGCTGCAGGGGCGATCTGAGCTGTCACAACGGACAACCCTTGGGGTGGCCTGTTTGCACTTCCTGCCCGATGAGAGTGTGTCCCAAAAGACTGACGAAGCAACGTTGGTGCAACCGGCCACAGTTTTTGTTTCTCCATTTATCTTCCCCCTTCTCATTTTCAGGAACACTCTCTTACCCACGGCACAAGTTTTGGCAGAGAAGTGCAGCACATCCCTGGAGGTCGCGGTAGCAATCGTTGCTGCCCTGGCAAATCTGAGATCCTGATATTGCTTGAACGTTACATCTTTCTGTGCCCCGCTGGGCGGGGCGCCGATGAGCGCAGGTCCAGAGCCTCCACGTCTGGGGAGGGATCGACACATGCCCCTGGTTCTGTGGGTGACAAAAGAGCCCCCAAGGGCGCTGCAGCTTGGGCTAGAGCAATGCTGGCCTGGGCTGCTGCAGCGGCTCGGCCTGTGAGGCGGGGCTGTGCCGGAGAACGGTGAACCGTCTGCTGGTGGTCAGCCGTGTGACCGTCAGCACTGAGAAACACGGGCCACCCCTGCTTCTGCAGCGGGCATGGCAACCCTCAGCATTCTTGGGTCCCCTAGCTGCAGCTGCACCGCGTGCGACTCTGTTGGAGGTGGCGCCATTTTGCGTCAGTGTGCGCTGATTGGCGGCACGTCTGCCCCAGACGTCGTGCCTGGGCATTCGGCCGCATGCCAAAGGGGGAGCATGCGCCCGTAGCGCAGGCCCCCCACTGACCCGTCCCAGCTCAATGTGATGTGCTGGCCGTCCTAACCTCCGGCATGTCCCACCCCGGAAGGGGCTGGGGGTAGAGTCCATTCTTGCATGGGCAACCCTTGAGAGGTTGCGAATAGCCTGAGAAAACGGTGGGGAAGAGCACGGGTGCTCAGCCAAAGCCCAGAGGTCCTACGGAAAAGGCTGTGGCCCCCGGATCCCGCAGCTGCAGATCAATTGCACAGCAACAGCACCGGCACCAACATGTACCCACCCGTATTGTACCCCCTTTCTGCCCGAGTATACTCAAACTTAACAGAAAAAGCTGCATATTTGCACTTCCTAACGCTAACCCTTTGCACTTTCGACATCCTGCAACATAGTGCAAAAAAAAAACAAAACAGTGTAAAATTTGTCAATTTTGTGCGAAACTTTGCACTTCGTTAGTTTTTTTTACACTTTAGCGGGACAAGAATGTTCAAGAAAGCGCAAATTTTTGCGCTTTTTGAGCGAGTATACTCGGGCAAGAATATGGGTGGGTGACATCAACAAACACCTATGGACGTGGTACCGCAAGCAGCAGCAGCAGTAGGGACCTCGGACATCGCCTCCACGACCCATGCCGCGGAGAACGCGACCAAAGGAATGCGTTGGACGCCAACCACCGCGAGGTGTGGATATGCGAAGCTTGCGGCGGCCAATGCAGCGGTGCTTGCAGACGCGAAACAAGCTCGATCCCATTTGCAAGCTCCTTTCGGTGGCTTATATTGGCGCTGCAACATCCACTGGAACGCTGTGGGTGATGCGAGGCCACGGGACATTCATGGGATGAAATGGAGAAATCGTATTGCGGCGCACCTTCGATCTCACTTACACCTTCACAGCTTGCCCATGTCAGGACACGTGTCGCCGCACACTTTCCGATGACCCCACCCCCTCCATGTCATGGTGGCACAGCCGGCACACAGGTGACACAAATGGCAATCATCCTAGTACACGAACCATCGCGCGCCGTGCCACACCACAGCAAGAAAATAAAAGGCAAAGAAATGAATCTTCGAAAAAAATTGTTCAAAGTGCACTAGTGACCTAGTACAACACAATGCAAAGCAAGCGAGCAGGGCTCAACATCTCAAAACATGGAAACCTGTAAAACCACAGAACACAGTAATGTGTAAGACATCGTGTTTTGCCTCAACCCGTAACCTACGATGCGTTATGAACAAAACTCAGTGTGGCATGCAACACATCATGACCGGGGCACGTGACACGACACAAAAGCTAGGCACATGACACGACACATTAGCTAGGCACGTGACACGATGGAGCACCCCACCCTCCATGGCTGGGCAAGCTTCTTCGACTGCCATCTAAAGCTTTTGTCCGTTTGTACTTTGTTCCCCTCTCCTTGTGGACGAGTTTTGCTTTCTTTCATCTTCTCCACATGTTGGGTTCGTCCGCGAACCTCCTCCTTCCCGGCCACGGTTGACCATGGTTGTGGTTGGTTGTGGTCGTGAACTTTCTAGTACTAGCACACCTCACCATGTTTCCTTCGTAACCCCGCTCTTGGGGCTCAAAGCAGAAGTCTGGCTTGGTACGTGCATTATATCCGTTATCAGTGTCACAGTTTTGACGAAGAAATGTGATCACCGACCCCGTTGGCTGATAACGTTTCTTGGCCCACAGGATTCGGCCGGTAGGGTTTAGCGCGTTTGGTTCCAAATTTTGCAGTGGCCCGGATGTTACAAGAATTGTGCGTTTGTGGGATGAAACGCAACGCGCAATGGTGAGGCACTCGGGATTGTTGACGGCTCATACTCCCCGTTCCAACCACGCACCCAACCGACATGAAACGAATGAAAGCTACCTCCGCAAGTGCCTCCTGCGAACATGATTCCGAAGGAAAGTGGGGTCCCAAGAGCATGCGGCCTTGTCAAGCTTCCAAGAAGCACGAGTTGGGCAAGGCCATTGCGCATGTAATCCCAAAAGTTGATGCTTGCCACGTAAGTCTACAAACAAAACAACGTTCCCTTGTGCCCACCTCGGTTAAGCAAAAGGGCGAATTCACGACAAGGGACACGGATCGGTGCCCATGGTAACGAAGCGTAAATAATACATAGCATACCGCAGGGTTTGGGTATTTACTCCTATAGCCCATTGTAAAAACATCCCGCATAAACTGAGGCTTGTTGGATCTATGCACAATATGGAGGCGTAGCACAACACGAGACTCAAACCATGTGATTATACGACCGTTATGATTTCATGATTCGGAGGCTTATCAAGTATGCCCAAAGGTTTACAAGCCACTTTTGACCATTTCAGTTTGTGGTACTTTTTGACGCGCTGTACGGAGTTGAAGGTCAAAACTTTGAAGTTGTGTACTTGCCTATCACATTCCGAGGAAGCAAAAATTTGCCGCAATCGCTTCCTTCTTGTTTGCGACTTCCCGGGGACACGTGCGGCTACGTTGTTCACCGCCCGGCCGTGGTGGACTCGGGCGTGTTCCGAAAGTACACTCCACCACTTGGACCCCACAAGTTCCATGACCATCCGAAAGGCGTTGCTACTTGAGGACTATACTTGCACGGTTTAGCATACACAAGTTGTTTCCGAACACACTCACATACTTAAGCATTCCCGGTCGAATCCATGAATTTCCGAAAAAGTAGATCCTGAAGAACGAAATGCGTGCTTACGACGCGATGAAAAATGCATCCACGGTGCATGTCGGGCAATTCGGGGAATTTCCGCAAATGAGTACTTGGTTTGTACCACCACTTCAACGACGCCAAAGAAGCATACCCTCCCGCGGGGCACACAAACATCAAGGCTACTCCATAGCCCATATTGAGACAAATAAACGAGACCTTGAAAATGAAACGATATACCTCATCCTACCCAAGGAGCTCAATTGCCGAACTCGAGAAATCGATCTGAATGCATTAGTGTGTACAGTTTTGACAGACTAATACATCATCCGCTAAACACCGCAATTGCCGGATCTGCAGCACATGGCCTCATTTTGGGCTACAATGGTGAGGACCGCTTCTTGTCACTGGCAGTACTCACAAAACTTGCACCACGCTTGCAGGGGCACATCCTAGTGCGCGAACCAATGGCAAAGTTCATAACGTGACATCGTGAAGCCGCGGTTTTTTTTCCCTCTTAGAGAGCAACACTGGGGCACGAAAAGCCTCCCTCGGTTTTTGCTAATTTATCGATATGTTGGAGAAATTCCGATTTTTCGAAGACCCACGAATTTCGCACTTCTGAGCAGCTGCCCGTTCCGGAGAGAGGCGGGGGGGCACATATGCATTGGATGTGCTTCTTTCACCATGACCGCCCCCCCCCTATTTTGAGGGTGCTGGATCCAAAAAGAAGCATGGTTGGGCCTCATATTCCTTCTAGAGACTTGTAAGTTCCGAAGTGACAACCCTTTGACCCCACAAGCACAACATGCAGCAGAACACTAGTGTATCACCATACAAGCCGAAGAATGAAGAGGTATTATTCCTTTTGCGATGGAGAATACTTCCTCTTCCTCATGGCAGGAGCAAATCGCCGACCCCATGCCTCGGGTGCTCCAATTGCCATGTGCAAATCTTCCCTTGTGCCCTCACCAGATGCGCGGATGCCTAGAACGTCAAACTGGCACATGTGTGATGTTGAGCTTTCTCGCGAGCTGCAACATGTACATTCCACTCATGGTGTTGGTGTTGGTGCATTCGTGTGCCAGGCCGTCGAAGCATGCGACACCAAGTTAAGGTGGTTGCCCAACAAAGTGGTTGGGATCTAGACACTTTTGTGGGGAAGGTGTTTGCTTGTTTGGAGGTGAGGTTATCACGGGTTGGTCAAACCAAGCGGATAGTGTGGACCAGTGTTGATGCAAATTCAAAAGCAAGTTCCACCTCATCACCACTTGAGCGAAATTCACATAACAAATGCACCAACTATGGTCCTAACTTCATCCGGGAAATCAGGATGGCTAACAATTGAAGGTAGTCCGTCGCGAAGCTTTGCAGCATGCCTTCTATTGGTTGAAATTGTTTCTTGCACTAAAAATTGCCACTTCCTTGTAATGTCTCCTCAATTGGGCTTATATCACGGTGGCAATGAGCCTGAATAACAACTGTGTGGTAATGCATGGGTGCGGTGCCACTTGATTGTGCACAACCTATTGAAGACACGTCGTCGCAATGGCCTACCGCGCACACACACATTAGTACATCGGGTGCTGCTTTCGACAATCACAAGGCATTCAAGGTGGCAGCAAATAGTACCAAGGACGTGGGCCCGAATAGCGCCCACTTGTGTGGACGCCCTGTGCTCTATGCAATCATAGGAAAGCAGTCGGTGACCGCCTCTCAACAACAGCCCATTGTGGCGCCCAGCCCCCTAGGAAAGGTGCGTTCAGGACTTTTTGAGCCAACGGGCGCCACAAGGACGTGGAATAACCTTTAAGCTTCAGTTCATAGACCATCATGGACAGGTTGTCTACGGCATCGGACACACAGAACGCATATAATATCCATATTATATGCGTTCTGTGATTTTCGCACTAGGGAAGGAATCAAAGAGGCCAACACACTATGTGCATTGGGCGAGTGTGCGTCAGGAAAACACACAATGCATTTATGGGGTTGGACGGGGGGGGGGGGAGGTCGGTGTGGCAGATTCATTCAGCGGGTAATGCCGCAGACTGGGTTTATCTTTCAAGCGCATGCCCAGTTGGGCAGTGTCAGGGTGAAAATTCATATGCACTGCAGTGAAACCTAGTCTAGGCCAAAGCCCTCTACCTGCAGGTCCAAACCCAGTACTTTCAAACCGGCGTTGCAATGCTCGCACGTTGCGTTTATCTACGTACACGCCTACCAGGTTGTCCCAAAACCTAAAAGGCGGTGCCCAGAGGCCAGACACTGAGACAGTCCTGGCACGCAGCAAGCGCTGCCGTTTTCCCAGACATCTGGTCCCCAGGACAGTGCTGTACCTGTCTATGTGATCCAATAATGTTCATGCAACATACAATATAAACATGCCATATCCAATATCCGTCGCCTGTGGTAGATTGCGCGGAGCGTGCAATCTAAGGGAAAACCTTGTGGGAGTTGGGTGGGTATTTGTCACTAAGATTCACCCTCATTGGGCAGATGGTTAGGGTTTGCAAATCTAACACTAAGGTGGTAGGGGCCGATCCTAGTGAGCAAAACAAAGGCAGAGTTCATAACTTGACATCAATTTTCCTCTTAGAGACCAACACTGGGGCACGAAAAGCCTCCCCCGGCTTTTGCTAAGTCATCAATATGTAAGAGAAATTCCAATTTTTCGAGGACCCAAAATTGTCGCACTTCGGAGCAGCCAATCTCTACTATATTTAATTGTCTTGTGTATTGTTGTTCGTCGCCGTCCTGTTCGCAGTCGCCCGTGCTGTGATTTGCGCTACCTTGCGGCTGCAACCAGCCGCCTAGCATCTGCCATGCAAGGCATTAAAATTCAGTAAATAAACTAAGGAATGGGCGTCTCAGGCTATTAAGATTTCAGTACTCGTAGTTCAGTAACGGCGACAGAACAGCCACATTTGGTGCAACGGCACCAAACACAACAAAAGCTATGTGTTTGCACAGTCAGAAAACATTTGCCGTTTTCAACGAGATTTTGTAGCGCATCATTGAACGCTTGGTCCCACGTTGAAGTAAAATGCACTCAGTGACGGTTGGGTGCAATCGCCCTGTTCGCAGTCGCCCGTGCTGTGATTTGCGCTACCTTGCGGCTGCAACCAGCCGCTTTGCATCTGCCATGTAAGGCATTAAAATTCTTAAATAAACTAAGGAATGGGCGTCTCAGGCTATTCAGATTTCAGTACTCGTAGTTTAGTAACGGCGACAGCACAGCGCCATTTGGTGCAACGGCACCCAACACAACAAAAGCTATGTGTTTGCACAGTCAGAAAAGATTTGCCGTTTTCAACGAGATTTTGTAGCTCATCATTCAGCACTTGGTCCCATGTTGAAGTAGAATGCACTCAGTAACGGTTGGGTGCAATCTGGTACTTATTCTAGTTTGTTGGCCGGTCTCGTGCCACGGCAACTAAAGAAGGTCTGTAGGACCAGTCCAGCCATAGTGCGAGCTCTACCGCCTATACCCGATTTCTCCACCCTCTTTCCCGTGACTCCCATCGTCCTTGATCTCACCAGTGATTCCATGCTTCATAAAACCCAAAATCCAAAATTCCTGCAAGTACCCTTGGTAACACAATCCAAACAAATCCCGGAGGTACACCCTTGGCAACCCTTGCAATAAGAACCAAACACTTGATCAATGAATTCGAATGAGCTTGACCAGTGAATCCAAATAACCGACCACCAAATTGAATTGATTGTAACCTCATCAATACATGGACATGATCATGGAGAGGGGAACAAATGAGACAATGTCGAGCAAAGGGAGAGGAAGAAACAGAAGTATAAGTGAAGCCATGGATTAGAGTATGCGATTATTGAAGAAGATGTTGCATCCCTACTCCAAGAATCGATTTTATATACCATGCACATTCCAACTACGGACATATGACGCCATGCTAACAACCTCGATTCACCAAATTGAGGAAAATGACATTGAGGTCATGCGCGACAAAATGACATCAATGAGGTCCATATGGCACATGGCGGAACACAAAGAAATGATGCACGACACAATGGCATCATCAGATTCAACATAAGCGTGGCCCATCCTCACCCTTGCCTACAAGAAACATGAGCTCCAAATACGAGGAATGTCCCACCGTGGATCAAGTGTGACACCATGGCCTCCATGAACACCAAGTACGGCATGGCCACATACATGACTTGTCCACACTCATGAATCACAAATGATCAAAAGTAAAGAGCTTGCAACGAGGATCACCAAATATGAGCCAGGAGAGTGACCTCATGGCAATACCTGATACCTGGAATGTGTGACACATTCCATATATCATCATGGCACGAACAAAATGTAAAGCCAACACACGACATACACGTCATGCCCTCACATGCTTGGACATGCCACTCAGTCCCATCACCTGGTGACTAATTGCTTCGGAACCGAAGGCATTGGCAAACACAAATTGTCATGTGCATAGAAACCATCCACACATGGACGTGAAACCAATATTGCCTAATTGCATATTCGTGTGACACCGAACCAATTCAATGCATGCTACTTGGAGAGAGATTGGGCAAGAGTGCTTGGGTAAGAAGATGCCCCAGGTCACATGAAGAGACCTAGACCCGGCCCGCAGAGAGAGTGCACATGGAGAGATATCCCGGGTCCTATGAGAGCACATCTGACACATGGTGAGATTGTGCTATCCCAAGGAGAGATAGTCCCGCCTCAAAGAGAGATGGTCCCGCCCCAATCCAGGCCTTGAGAGAGATGGTTCCGCCCCCGTCCATGCCCGGAGAGAGAGACCCTCACCCATCCATGCCCAGGAGAGAGAACCTAACCAATCCATGGCCGAAGAGAGATAACCTAACCAATCCATGGCCGAAGAGAAATAACCTAACCAATCCATGGCCCAGGAGGGAGAACCTGACCTCACCCAAACCCAATCCCGAGGGCATAGCCTAGCGATGACCCATGGGAGCATGCATATGGAGAGAGACTTTCGCCTAGCCATGACCCATGAAGGCATGCATGCACTTGAAGTGAAAATCTCCGCATCTCCGCTTATCCTTGTATGGCAAATCCAGGAAGGTTGGCGGTTGAGGGCCATTAGCGCATGCTCTTACCGCGGGACCACACCTGTAAGCATGTGGATTTGCTTTCATAGGCCCTCTACCTCCAATTTGTCACCCCTTGGGGCCATTGCTTCCTCCATTTCTTGCCGCATCTGGTCTATCACCCCTTGTAGCTTCCCGACCCTCTTGGACAAATCTCTGCCTTCGGTACGGGTGGTTTGTGTGGCGCCACCGAAGCATGCTTGTTCCAAACCAAATTGTTGCAACGTCTTTCCTTCATCTCCCACTTGACCACTCAGGAAAGCCATTCTCTTGTCTTGCAATGTCACCCGGGACATTAGGTCCTCGGTGGCCTTTTCCACTTCGGAGAGTGCGTGGGTGTGGCTCTCCATTAAGTTTTGCATCTCCTCCAAGAGGGATTGGGTAGAATGCAGCCATTTTTCCATACCTGGGTTTCCTCCACAATCTCCTTCCACATACGTCACAATAGGTCTTGCCACATCCAGGATCTTCTGCATCAGCCTCTCTTGGGTAGGCTTTAGGAGGTCTTCCTCCACTCTTCGCATTACGGTCTCGCACTTTTCATCCATCACTTGTACACAAAGCTGCATGTCGTGTTCTCTCATTCTTGCAGCCCCACTCTCCCACTCTTCTTGTCTTTGCATTTCCCGCTCTTGCATCTTTTGCCAATTTTCTTGCAGGGTATCCTCCTATTTCTGTTTTTCTCTTTGCATCACAAGGAGGGCCTTGTCACCACCCTTGGCTTCCCTTGAATCTTCTTGACGCTCGGAGGAAACCTTCCAACCTCACGAAATGTCCTTCCATCCGATGCACCTCTTCCATATGCCTTCCCTCTAGTCGTAGGCACATCTGATGGCGTTCACCCACTTCTTGCCTCACGTCTTGACGGAAGTCCAGCACTTGTTGGTATAGATAATCCATCTCTCTCCATATGGCTTTCTTGTCCGTGTCCTCTTCATCAACCTCCATCATGGTGACCACCCCCGTCACAAGGGTGTCCCCCTGGAGGCCGGTAGATTGTAGGGGCCATGGTTGACCCTCTCCATGATGGAATTGGTAGCGAGGGGCCGGTAGAGCACCCACATCTTGTCCAAGACTTTCCTCCTTGTCATGAGTATGCTCTTGAGGTGATAGGTGAGAGCGCATGGGGCTAGGTACAAGTTGATTTTCCATGGCCAATGCTTGCTGTGCATGGATAATGTAATGGGATTGTAATTGGATTGCCAACAGCATGGCAGGATTGTATAATTTGCTGGCACTGGCGGAGGCCAGAGCAGCAAGGAACGAACGCGCGCGCCAGCAGAAGTCACGCGCAGACAGAGAAGCGTCAGATGTAGAGTTAGTTGTCTAGATTTTGCTGAGTTTGGCTTTTTATTATTATTATTATTCATTTTTGGCATCCCTTTGTTTTGTCCCTTAGCACCAAAGTGGCGATGCTCAACCGGTGGCGAGATCCAGATTGTCGTAAACGACTGACGGGGTTATTGGCGAGTCCCCGTGCCACAGTGAAGTACTTGAAGAACAGCGAGGGTTCAAAGGTTACGAGAAACACAGTATTGGTGCTATGCAAGGGATGCAAGGGAGTTCAGCCGATGGCAAATATTTGGGTGAAATAATTTGAGACCTTTGTGACGGATTTGGAACAAACACTTCGGGTGGACAGTGCAGGATTTAAAACCAACGGAGTACGGTGATACACAGCAGTTCCCGAAGCAGATGGATTTTGGGATATAAATCACAAATTCAAAGCCACAGGAGAAAGCGTCCTAAAAGAGACCCATCAATAGGCACGTTATTACATGGTAGCTTCGTAGTAGTTCTGATCCTGTGCCTCCGTTATCGCTGTGCAGCTCTGCTAAAAATGTGTTCATTACATGGGCGGAGAGGAAGCTTATGGAGATTGCAGGAGATGCAGATGTCAAGCGGTCGCGTGGGGAGATGACAAGATTGCAAGCTTGCGACAAGAACGAGATTGCCTGCGTAGCGAGCGTGATCAAGTTCGTAACGAGTTGACGCAGCTGAAGGAGCGCTGCAAGTTGGGTAAGCCGCCAAGTTTTCGTACAACGCGCAAAAAGACACATCGAGGGAGAAGACACAACAGGGAGTATGAGGAACAGCAGTGCGCAGCGAGTGCGCCTCCGACGCGAGCTATCAAAAGTGTTCAACTTATGGGAGCAGCCAGTAAAGACGGCAAGAAGAGTTGAGGATCGCTGCCGCAAGTGTGCCTGAGCTGCGCCGGTCATCGTGGACGGGTTGTTTGTGCGCGCATGCCACAGTATCACAGCGCGGTGGATGTGGGCGACCAGGACATGTTGGCGCTGGCGCCACGTAGTGATGAGCGGAGCGGACGTGCTGTCCGCCGAGCGTGCGCAGCCAGAGGACTGTACTGGTCGACGACGTGCTGTAGGGAGCGAGGTGCAGTGTGTCTGTGGATCGAAGATGCACGAGCAGCCTGGTTACTGACGAAGAAGTGCGTGAGGGGCGCCAAGCGAACTCAGGGCCGTGATCTGTTGAAGGTGCCGGGCATTACGAGCTGGCAGGATATATCATGCGAGCTGTGGCTGAAGACTGGATGTTACTGATGGGAACAATGTATTGTTTGCTGGTTGCGGTTACTAATATTAAATTTTGTGGACCCTTCTCCATGTATTCTTTTTTTTTTGGTGGCTTGTGTAGCATAGACAGCACTGCTGTTAAAGGCACTGCTACGGTGTGAAGGGAGTCTCTCAGCGTGTGAAGGGAGTGCAGCTACTTCAGTGCAGCTGTTTTTTGTAATAGAATTTGCATTGCTGAGGTGCATGAATCCCTTGTGAAGGGAGTGCGGTTGTGCAGTAGTATACTTATTGTTAGCAGTCATTCCTCTGAGGGTCGTGGCAGAACAAAAGAACCGTTTATACCCTTTGATTGTCTTATCCTGGCAGCCCACTCCGTTCTTGCAGAGTCGTGGTGTTGGGATAGTGAAAGGAGTGTAATGGGATTGTAATTGTATTGCCAACAGCATGGCAGGATTGTATAATTTGCTGGCACCGGCGGAGGCCACAGCAGCAAGGAACGAGCGCCCGCGCCAGTAGAAGTCACGCGCAGACACAGAAGCGTGAGCTGTAGAGTTAGTTGTCTGGATTTTGCTGAGTTTGGCTTTTTATTATTATTATTATTCATTTTTGGCATCCCTTTGTTTTGTCCCTTAGCACCAAAGTGGCGATGCTCAACCGGTGGTGAGATCCAGATCGTCGTAGGCGACTGACGGGGTTACCGGCGAGTCCCCGTGCCACAGTGAAGTACTTGAAGAACAGCGAGGGTTCAAGGAATCACGAGAGACACAGTATTGGTGCTATGCAAGGGATGCAAGGGAGTTCAGCCGATGGCAAATATTTGGGTGAAATAGTTTGAGACCTTTGTGACGGATTTGGAACAAACACTTGGAGTGGACAGTGCAGGATTTCAAACCAACGGAGTACGGTGATACATAGCAGTTCCCGAAGCAGATGGATTTTGGGATATAAATCACAAATTCAAAGCCACAGGAGAAAGAGTCATAAAAGAGACCTATCAATAGGCACGTTATTACAGATAGTCTCACTAGATTGCACCCAATCAGGCTCATGAGTGTCCATCTCACGAGTAAGGAAGCTCCTCGTCTCAGGACTCTCTTCCTCCCCGCAGGCTTGGGGTAAAAGTGAGTCTTCAGTCATTGCCATGAGATCTAGGAGACTGTAAGGAGGTGGGGGTGCCTGCTCTTGTCAGCTCGAGGGTTGTGCTTCCATGGGAACTAGAGCTTGTTCGGCCTCAGTGGGGTTGCAAATAAGGGTGCATGCTTTCCTTGCCCCCATGATTCCAAGTACGTGCACTCTAGATGGAAAGCTCGGGCCGTGGTCTACTAGGAGACCATGTCCAATCGGACAGGCCTAGCTTCACTGTCGGAAACTAGACGTGGGTAGGAGTAGTCCGCTCCATGTTGGCTTGGGCCCACTAGGAAAGCTTCTTGGCGCTCAATAGGGGAGACCTGCTCTTCCACATTGGTGTGTACTGGAACAAGGGCACCAGCTAGCATTGAATCAGGTTGCCAGCTCGCTTGTTGGTTGTTGACCGCCATGTTATTGTAGAGATCCGTTTGTGGTGCCATGGAATTCATGTTGTCCTCCATGTTCATAGGTTCCACAGGCACTAGTGGCCTAGCTAGCGTGTTATCAGGCTGATAGGTCACCGAGGCCATCTCAGTGTGGCCTGAGATTTCGGACGTCGTGTTAAACAAGTCCAGCTTGTCCTGTTCTGACATAAGTCCATTCAGAGAGGGCTCACCCCTCTCCAACTCTTGGTTAGGGTGCTGCGGGTAGTCCAGTGTAGCCCGGTGCGTCGGGCTACCATGTTTCTTACGCCCTTTCATGCTTGGTTGCATTGAAAAGCTTGGACTATTGAGCTCCAAGTCCTAAGAGAAAACCTTGCGAGTTTTCAGGTCCGCTTTCTCCATTGAAAACTCCGGACTTTTGAGGTCCTTGCTCTCCAAAGATTCTTGATATTTTTCTTCCAAATCGTTCAAATGTTTTTCATGAAGAACTTCCTTCTCCTGCTTTTCTCCCATAGGCACAAGGTCGCACGGGCAGGGCACTGGACCAAAGTAGGTAGAATTTGCGTCCACTTGCATGAGTTGGCGCCAACCTTAGTTCTCAACGCAACGACTCAGTCCAGGTGGGTAATAGGTTCACTCTTGTTGGCACTTGAAGTGGATACACGACAGGTTCAAACCAAAAACAAAGTAGAGACCATCACCTAGGAAGTACAAAGTAGTTTCTTGGTTTAGGCATCAAAAAAACATTTGAAAAACATTTTTTGTTTGATGTTTTAATGTTTTTCATGGTCCTTCAACACTCTCTTGGTGTTTAGGAATTTTGGTGTTTGATGAGCACTTGTTGCATTTGGTGCCTTGGGTAGGTGGTGAGTTAGGATATGTCGGGCAGTTAATTGGTTGCGCAGTTACTGCCAACCATTGGGTGGCGTTCCAACCGCCGTCACGCACACGCGACATGCGCATGCAGCGCGTTTCGGCGCCAGAAGCTCTGCATTTCTCTGGGCTTTCTCGAGGAAATTAGACGATTGTTTAACACCCCGAAATGTCATTTTTGTGACATTTGCATGAAAATCCAGACGTAATTCACAACCACATCCGCCTACATTTTGCCTGTCCAATGTTGGGGCTTCTGGCCATTGGCCAGGGCACATACACAACAATTTCTATGTACATATGTCATATATATCCTCTATCGTACATATTGGTGCATTCCTGTCCTCCCTTGGGCTTCCTTGGATGCTTGGGGTTGAAGAATGGGAATGGGCGCAAGATCATGCGAATACATTTCAATGAGTTCAAGATTGTTTGCTTTGTCGCATGCACACATGCTCTTCCTCCATTCCTTTTCTTGTTATGCAATTGACAAATGGGAATGAATTAGGAAATGAAATCCAAAGGAAATGCAATCAATCCGGCGATATATAGTTGAGTGAAATCCGGCAATCCTTTCCTGCTGCCGGGATTGGTTAAACTAACTTGCAGGAGCAAGTCTCCGGACATCTGACGTGATGTGCGAGAATCACAGGGAATCTGGGAATGTTTTGATAGTGCAAACAATAAAATGTATACAAAATATTTCCATTCGAAAGGTCCCCTTTTCCAAAATTTAAGGTTAGATAAAACAGCATCAAACATCACCAGTGACTGTCCTGGCCTGTCGGAACAGTCACAATTGTACTAGCCGTGAAGCAGTGGTTTCATCTCCTTCGAGGACCATAGTAAGCGACGTACATACAGACCATGAAAGCCTTTGGTATCTGAAAACGTGTCCTGGACCATTGACACCACGACAAGCACGTTGGAGGCAGTTCCTCAAGGAGTACAACCTCAGGTTATGGTATGTGCCGAGTCTCGAGAACCCAGCAGCGGACGCATGTTCCCGCCTGACAGCGAGACAATCGATGGACATCAAGAATGTTACACGTACGCGAACTTTTGTGGTACCCTTGCTCAAAAACTGGGTCGAAAACTGGGGTGAAGGAGAACCTGCCGACGAGTTTTTGCATGTCCTCCAAGATGCACTCTCACACGATGAGGTGTATCCCCAGCCATAGCACCATTTGTACGCATCGCGTCGAAGTGGGCGTCCTGTGAAGAAGGAGCGCGATGTTGACGCTGAGGCTGGCCCAGCACCCCATTTTGACACAGAACCAGCCAACGAGCTGGAGGAGCTGGAGCCATTGTCAACCGACGAGGTGGCAACTGAGGATGTCCATGAACCTGCAGCACGCCTGGACAGCGCTCGCAACGAGATACCCGACCAGTCAGCCGACACTAACGATCTTCCTGAAGTGGACATGGATCGCCCCCTTTAAGTTAGCTTCGGCAAAGAACTTCGATATACCCCGGCCCTTTGAAGCCCTCCGCCACGACATCCATTCCGGGACGCCAAACTATCCTTTGACGACGGTACCTTCTTCCACCTGCCGACAGTGGGGAAGCGCGTTCTCGTACTCCCAACGCCCGTGACATCCATTCTGGCCATGTACCACGAGTCGGAGTTCTACGGCCATTTGGGAGTACTTCGAAACATGGCATTGATCAAACGTGGCTATGTTTGTATTCACCTTCAACACTATACGTGGTGCACTACATCTTGAGTTGTGACGTGTGCCAAGCGGCTATGTCACCACGTGTCAACACCGCCAGACAGCCCAGACGCCTACCGGTGCCTGACACCAAATGGCACAGCGTGTTTGTCCATTGGGTCTTTGGAGTGCCCCCGACCACGCGAGGTCATGGTGCTATTATGACTGTGGTCGACCGGTTTTTGAAGCGTGCAATGTTCATCGCTTGCCGCAAGCACATAACAGCCGATGACCCCGTCTACGTGTGCCTATGCGAAGTGATCCGACTCAAAGGATGCCCTCCACAAATCGTTTCTGATCGAGACAAACTGCTGGAGTCTCAGGCGTGGAAAGAATTGGCACACCGCTCCAAAATTGAGATGCATCAAACAGTGGCCAAGCGCCCTCGAGGCAATGGCCTCGGGGTACGACCCAGCCATTCGATTCTTCAACGTTCGCGGACACACGGTATTTTTGTAACGAAGGAATGGGATGTTGACGTCTTGTTCGCCAAGATCCAGTTCAACAACCTGACGTCGAACAGTCTTCGACTGTGCCCTTTTGAGATTGACGAGGGACGCACACCCCATTTTCCGTCGGATTTTCGCAGAATGACAACTCATGCACACGACCCTTCAACCTTGAGTGATTACATGCATCGAGCTGAACGTACCTTCCATTCTGTGCGCGCCATACTCGCTGAGGAACGTGGACGCCAAATGCATGTGGTCCTACAAAAGGAACAACACGCTCGAGTGTCTGAGGTGGGGGAGCAATGGTTGGTGCTGGTACCCGAATACCGACACAAGGGGAAATTGGGCGTTGTATGGTTTGGTCCATACAAAGTGGTCCAGGTGCTCAACAAGGGCGAGAATGTTAAACTGGACATCCCTGCCCCCTTCGACAGGTTGCGCATTTTCCGTTGCGACAGCATAAAGCCTTACATCCATCGGGGAGGACAGCCAGTTTGGGACTTTCCGATGCCACCTGTCAAGACTGGAGCTTCCTCTCGACTCCTTAAGATTCTACCTAGACCTCAAGTAGGGTCCAAGAAGCGCGGCACCCTCTTGTATCGACGTGAATGGTATGATGACACGTGGTTTTGCGAATCGAGTAAAGCACTAGATGAGGATCCAGTGTACGTTGAGTTCCTTCGACTCCACGCCGAGTAAATGCACCTTCTTTACAGCGTGAGTTTTGAAAAAATTCATGCCTGGGTCAAGATGTACTACTGGATGTAATGGAACCGTGCTTCGCAAACGTTCTATTACGTGTTGTTTTCAGTACATCTTGGGACAGTCGATTGCTTGAGATGGCTGGCTCCATTTTTAATAGTCAAATACTCTTGATCACGTCCAAAAATCAAGTTCTCTTGACCACCTAAAAACAGTGTCCCTTGGCGATACATAGCAAACACGTCCTGCAATGTCTTAAACGATTGAATCTCTTTCAATGTTCAATCTCAATCCTGAAGCCTATAGGGTTGAGCGAATACTCTTGATCATCGGCTGTTACACAAAGAGGGCAATAGTCAACACAAAAGATTTACAAATAGAAAACATCTTTAACTATTTGCACAATCTTCAGGCAAACCGTTTCGCCACTTCATTCTGTCCTCAGACTTTAACTACACGTCAAATCTGTGGACCTGCGCACTGTGCGATGCGCGCCTCACGTGCTGTGACTAGTCAACTGGTCAACTTTTTAATGTAAAGATAATAATATCTGTCACATACCAAAAAACTACACTGAAATGCTGCAACTCATTGCACCCTGTTCCTAAGTGTTATTTTTCATGAAAATACTCATTTTTTATAAAAGTGCATGACAAGCTCATAAACTAAGTCTTTTCCAGGAAAACACAATGAGTTGATGTATCAGTGGGCTTTTTGTGTTGCATACTGGTGCAAAGGCGAGCCTTGGCTCAGCCAAAAAAATACTATAACAACACACCTTCATGATACTGAAAAAAATCAGTTCCTCAAAAGCATGCAAGTGTTCTTACAAACATTTTTTATCCACCAACAAAAACACTGAGGACTTTCAGATCAACACCAAAAATTAGTCTTACAAAAATTAATAACAAAAATTGTGTGCTCCCAAAGATAACAACACAAGGTAAACCAAACTGAAACCATTTCAAACCGTGACCTCAGTGTGCAAAATATTAAATCAAATTAAATAATTTACAACGTATTCATCGAAATCCTTCAAATAAATGTCTGAGGATGATCTTGAGGACGTTGTTCACGTGATGCTGCATCCCTCCTCTTCTTGTTCGTCCACGTTGAATTGTTCCGTCGCTGGATTCCACGCTGTCTTCTCTTGGTTCATTCATCAGCCTCAAGGACCTCTGAGGTCTTCTCCTGCTTCCTCCTTCCCCGAAACCACTCGAAGGCGAAGCGTTGGAAAAAGGGGAAAGGGAGAATGACTCCAACGACTACTGCTTTCGCTGCCATTGCTGCAGTGCCTTCTCTTGAGCAACAGACCGTGCTCGCTGATCCTTGGCCAATGTCTCTGATGGTTCGATCCCACTGCTGCTTGATGTCTGTGCATTCCTTTGAAACTTCACTGATATTCATCGCTTTGTTGACTTGTTGGTCATGCCCAACTGACTCACGATCCAAAGGCACTGTGACAAGCATCGTTCCACACGTTGGCTGCACCCACATAGAGCAAAGTTGCTGCTGTATCCATGATGTGCATACCTCCAAGAACTCCACTCGTTCATCCTCTTGCGCTTTCCATTATTGACACATTTCCGGAGGTCCAGAAGCTCGAATATGTACGGACTTTACAATTCAAGGAACCAACTGAAGGATACAATTCTACAAGTGGGTCCGGTGGGTCAAAGACACGATTCCATTCACGCGTGCAGAGAGTCATAGAGGCGCGAAGGGTATTTCATGAAGGACAGGCTGATCAGCGAACGCATCATGATGAAAATACAGACAGGTATACACATGAGCTTCTGAAACGTGGACAGCGCCAAGAGAAAGAGTCGGGCGCTATAGTCTTCATGCGTCTTTTGCAGAGAGAGTCTGTGGAGGATTTCAATGAAGGCAAGGAATTCATTGAAGCAACAGAGACGTTGCGGGCGCAGCACTCGTGGCTCTGGCGCGCGCAGCGCTTGCATACCTGCGTGCACTCCTTGGACGACATTGAAACCAGACTGTAGGGTCAGGAGCAGAGGTCACAGTGGCATGGGCAGCAACATTGCTTGGCAAAGAAGACATAACCATAGTGTTGACTGAATAGTATCCTGCAAACAGATATGATACGGATAGCCAATGAAATACCTGATATGCACATATGAGAAACCCACCCTACCATCCACTAATTCACATAACTACAAAAGATTCAAGATTGCTTTATCTATCCCACATCCTATGTTCCTAACAAGGAAATGGAATATAATATACAATGGTCCCATATATAGGGCCATATAATGATCCCTTAAGGGTGATATGCTAGGGTAGGGTTGTGACCTGCTTCACCCCCCCACTTAAAACTATTGCCACGGGCAGGAAGTATATGCCCAACAGGAACGTAGCATTCACAAACAGCAGCAAATGTTGGGTTGGCACATAATCCCTCTCATAGGGATTCGAACCTCCGCTCGCACTCTCGGAGCCCGTTGCACAGCCGCTGAAGTAGCCCCGATCGCTGGGAATCAAACAACCGCCACAGTCTGCAAACTCATGAACGGGATCCCGCAGATCCCGCAATAAGTAGTAGGCGGAATCGCGAGCTGTTGCGCGCAGAGTCTGGTCCCTGCGTGTCGCATAAGGCATTGTGGGGTCCAGCAGGTAAAATTGGTATTTTTCTTCAGAATTAAAACTAAAGGCAAAGTGAAATCATACTTTTGAGCAATTATGAAGGTAATGGTACCTGCGAAACGCTGCAACGTGACAGTGCCAAAATTTTACTTTTGGGAAAGAACTGCCAGCAAAAGCGACAGGAGGGTGTGACAGTAGCTTAGGACTGTGCCTGCAACAGGGAGCCCGTGGGAAAGTAGAGTTAGAGGTGGGAGAAACAATGATGAAGCACACTACCAAAATTGCTTGCATGTTGCCGTGCAATGCATTACTGCCTTGTGCCTGCCTCTGTCTTGTGCCACGCCTAGGCCACTAACAAACACGGCCATGATGGCCCCACCATGCGCGCGGTAGCTCACTGAATAGAGGAAAGAGGCCAAGATGATCTCAGGGTAAATGACCGCAAACACCAGGCACAAATAAAAACACTGGTACGATGCCCACACCTTGCACCTTCATGCCTCAGACCATTTATGAGGGCTTGTATGTGCTTGATGCTCTTGATGTGCTTGGTTTAACGCTTGCAGTAACGAGTGAGCTCTTGGTTGTAAGATGTAAGCTTGCTTGCTCACTTGCTTGGGGATTCAAAGACAAGGCCTAGCCAAAGGCCCACTTGCAAACAGAACCGCCACAACCAGAAATGATCCTCATGAAAGGCCGGTGAGCCTTGTTGATGGCCGCAGAAACCGACAGCCACCGTTGTGGCTAGAGTATGCTGTCTACGGGCACGGCTCAGCCAAGGGCCGTGTCCTTGTTGTTGATCAGCTCAAGCATGTGTGTCCCAAATGATGCACCACTTAGAGGGTAAAGGAGGAGGTACGGAGATGGGATGAGGTTGTGAGTAGACACACCTGAAAAGAAACACCTCTTAACTATGTAATTATAACCTTACCTCACTGCTAACCCACCACCTAGGAGCCATATTACGCATACATATCATATATACACATAATAGAGCGATGCACGCCAACAAACACAAGACATACTTGTGCGCGCACATCCAATGGCAGGGCCCGGAGGTACACACTCGCCCGGAGGGCGTCACAGGGTGTAGGCCTCGCGCTGGCGGCCTTGGAGCACGTGGTGCCACGCGTCCACACAGACAAAGGCTCCCACAAACGACTCCCGTACATACAACAAACGGTGAACATATTCAGAATGAAACACGTGTATAGATATGCCACCTTGTTGCTTGGTGTTCGTGTGTGTCTCGGAGGCGTGCGTATGGACACTTAGGTTAGCTTGCGTGTTACCTTTGTCCGTGGGTGTGTCACCGGCGGGCAGTAAGGCAGGGGGTCATCTCCATGCGCCCACTTGGGGAGGTTACCCATACTGTCTCGCTGGTGTATCAGCCAACCCAGCTCCCCGGGGGCACGATGACACGCCCCGAAGGAGCATTACTCCGCCTACCCCCATACACCGTGTATGACGGTGTGTGTTTACACCTCCGTGTGTAAACTTGCTACGGTGTACACGGTTACAAACCCAAAGGGAGGTCAACCTAGGTCTTGCTCAATCGGGAGGCGGGTGATAACCCACGTAATAGGTAACCATATACACCCGTAATTAAAATAAGCGCATGCACAGACGCACTCAATCAATGGACACGGGGCACACTCGGTTTTGGTGTGTCACGGAGAGAGAGGTCCTCTTGTGTTGCCGAAACCCAAGTCCACGCACGGGCCACTAACAAAATATGCCACGCCCATATCCCTACCCGTTTCGTTGGGTGTTGGGATGGAGGACCCCTCGGGTGTTCTGGAAATCCAAGTCCACCCGTGGGAAACTCTAGATAAAATATCAACATATACATTCTCTCATTGATATATGCACGTGCACACTCGCCTTTTCTTCATGATGTTTGTTTCTGTCCTCTCGTTGCAGGCAGGAATATCCCCCGTGACACTCGTCCAGAAAATAAATAAAATACCCAGCCAGCATGTGGCCCCATGCAATGACAATGAAGGGTACCCACTGCCAACCCAGGCAAGCGCAGCGAGCGGGGATACATACCCAGGCGGCGGAGATGGCAAAATCCGCAACGCCATTGCCTTTGAAGACCCCACCAGCTCAAGGAGTGACGGGGCAAAGGCACCCATTGCAATTCATATTAGAATACCTGTATGTAGAGGACGACTTCTCCCTCTAGGCTTAAGTCCTCGCCGTTTGTAGTGGCAATTCTGCACGCCACGAAAACATTTTTTTATGTAATGTGAGCCACAGGAGGATTTTGTACCTTGTATACTTTATCCTCGTGTGGACAAGGGCAAATGGGTGGAAAACCATCACGCCCAATACAAAAAGGGAAAATGTGATGTACCCGCCAACACACTCAAGTTTTCAAGTCTTCGCCACTTTTGAGCAAATGTTTTAGCTCACTGGCTTGGGTCACGGGTCGGGGACGGGCGTGTGGTTGTGGTTTCAGTACGAGGAGGTACTCCGAAACCTTTAAAAAACTGCCATGCGCACAACCCGGTAGAGTCTTCGAGAAGTGCTTGCCACCTTGCTAGCACCCTTGACGGGGGGTGTCATCGTGGGCAGGACTTAGTCCTGGTGGTGGTAGGAGTGCTCCAGTAAGACCCACGGATAGGGGTTTGAATGGCATTAAGACCCCCGAAAGAACACGTCCCACTTCCACCCCAGGCCTTATACCACGCCACCCCACCCCAAGGCATCCCAAGCCTCTAGCGGTGAAAGAGGTAGATGCTGGGCCAAACATGCGGTACCCGCTGCGCTGCTCCGGTGGGGATTTTTGTAAGCGAGGGGCGCGCCGTGCATGCATGTTTTTTTCTTCACGCTTTCTTCCTTTCTTCCACCGCTTCTCGCTCTCTCCTCCCTTCCCCAAACAACAATATATCCCCATATTGGTTAGGGTTTTTTTCCGGTGGCACGCTCATGAGAGCGGACTACAAAGGTGGGCGAGGAGGTCAATGGTTTGGGTGAGATTCTGTTTCTGCAAGTAATCTCGCCTAACCTTATTGTAGGAGGGTAAGAAGGTTTAAACGGGCTCCTCGGTTTCCCAATCCTTGGTATAACCCTCCGAACGTACCTTGAAGAGAAGTCTCTTGCGGTGAGTACGGTGACCCAATATTTTCTTCACGTTATAAGTTTCCTCCTCAAATTGGGAGGGCACTCTAGCGACCTCCTCCGTGTAGCTTAGAGGCACGGGGGAGCGAGGCGAGTTGACCGTCTTCATTAGACAGTTAACGTGGACGTCAACTAGTCTCCGTTGGTCCACTTGAATAATATGGAGGTCGTGAGCCTTCTTTGCCAGCACCTCATAGGATCCATCCCAATAGGGGCAAGTCTTATCGCCAAGCTTTTTACGTTGGCGACGGACAGATACGCGGTCTCCTTTTTGAGAAATGGGGGGACATCCTCCTCGTCTTATTATATTTATGAGCCATTGTCTCTCGCACGTGAATCATAGCCCTACGTGCAAGAGCAATAAGCTCCTCACGCCGCTGGAAGTAGTGAACGGCGTCTTGGGCAACCTGCTTAGGCTCAGCAAGAGGGGGCCCCTTAGTACGGTTGTGTTTACCAAAAACAATCTCGTTAGGCGTATAACCTGAGGGATCCGTAGTTTCATGCCACGCCCGTACAGCGGCGGGCAAAAACTGTAACGAGTTAGTGCCCTTCTTCAAGGTGAGGGACTTAGCAACGGCACGCCTTAGCTGCTTGCCAATATTTTCGGCTTTGCCATTACCTTGGTGTCTACCCGCGAGACACATAGTGGAGCGGGCACCAATCTTAGAACAAAGGATTTGGAAAGTTTGGCTCACAAATTGTGGCCCCCGATCGGAGCATCTCTCACGAGGGGCTCCAAACCTATCAACCCAGCGTTCCATTATCAAATGGGCCGCTCTTTCCCCTGTTAGCCCTTCATCCTTGTCTTCATGACGAGGTTTAGGAATAGGGATCGCGATGAGGTAGCCGGAAAGCAGGCAAACACATAGGAGCGTTCGGTCATACACCTCTCCATCATGAGAGGTGGAAGGGTAGTGAAACAGATCAAGCGCTATGGAGTCCACGGGCTCCATAGGTATACGCATAGGGGTCATGTACCCTTGCTTGCGCTTGGTGTCATGCCTGTGAATGGCACATGAGGGACACGTTTGGCATTGCAGTTCCACTGCCTTGTACAATCCCTCACCTTCAACGCCATGGTTAATTTATCTTCCAGTGTTTTTCCACACTGGGGGTAGTTAAGTGACTTTAATCGTGGTATTCGGCCACCAAACGATGCACTAGCGATGTAGGAACACACCACCGTCCATTACGGGTGAGCTTGTTATCCACCAACCTCACTCCGTCTTGGAAGCTCCAATTCAAGGCATCTTGTCACATTTTTTTGTAGCGCTCACAATTCGGGTAGTGTTTGGCCCAATTTAGCTCAAAAACATTGGGAGCATCCTCCCCATGTATAGGTGTCGCCTTCTTTTTTGAGACATGGCGGTTTCCCGCCCAAAAACATCATCACAAACTCCTCACAATGCGAGGTTCCTCGAAGGACAGCCGCGGGAATGGAACCGGTACAAATAGATCATGCCACTGTAAATTTCCCTGGGTGCAAAGCACTGCCAAGTGAGGCACCAATAGCCTAGGGAGAGTGACAAATGGCAATCAAATATTGCTGGGCTACCAACACGAGAGGAAGCAGTTTGAAAGGCGTGATGAAACTAAAAGAGATAGGGCATGACCAGAGTCCTGTTGGAGTAACACTTCTGGATCCTCAGAAAAATGCAGTGGTCTGTAAGACTGAAAAAGAACCTCAGCTCTGTGACAGATGGATCATCTCAGGGAGACAGAGTCCACAGGTACGCAGACATATAAACAGGGCTTGAAACTGGGAAACAGGTTCATCTGCAGAAAGATAAAATAATAGAAAATAAATAAGGGCCTGGGTTTGCGGGTTCCAGTGAAAATGGGGTGCCTGTTTGTCTGGATCGTCAGAAAGATCCAGTTGTCCTTAGGACTGAAAAAGAACCTGAGCTCTGTGACAGATGGATCATCCCAGGAAGACAGAGTACACAGATAAGCAGACATATAAACCTGGGTATGCTGGCACCACGAAAAGAAACAGAACTGAATTGGCGAGCGTGATATGAGGGGGGGGGGGGGGGCTGTGGTTATGGGAAAAAGGGGGGCAGGTGAGATCTATGGTTTATGGGGGGGGGGGGCTTTCATGCATCTTGCTGAGGGGGGGGGGTTCAGCCTGCGTCTTTTTGGAGCAGAGTCGAGAAGTTTTGGAAGGTGGTGGGGAGAAGTGGTGCGATTGGAATGTGGAGATGAAGTTGAGGGAGAAGATGTTGTGTTGGGGAAGTTATGGGGTGTGAGGTTCAAGCGGTGGAATTTTGATGAAGGTTTTGTTTTGTGAGAGGAGCGAGTTTGGTAGGGTTGTTTGTTGGTTGGTTTGTTGTGTGGTTGTTTCTTTGGATAAGTAAGTTTTGTTGGAGCGCTGAAGGAGTTGCTGATGTCAGACATTGGTGTAAACCAGGGGTTGTAAGGGGCGTGAGGCTCGAGGTGATCAAGGTTCAGAGGGTTTGTAATGAACCAGTCTCTGATAGACTCCAAGGCTTTGGAAAGGGGTTTGCGACGATGTTGGAAGGCTTTGGTGAGCGAGTTTATGTGGTGAGCATGAGTGGTGTTTCTGTGCGGGGTTCGGAGAAGGTTGCTGAGAGAGGTTTGAGGTTTGAGGTTTGATTTTGCGGGTACTAGACGCCTTTCGGCCCCGGGGGGCTACCTGGTCGGGCCAGGTGGTATCCTCCCCACCGGGTCCTATTTGGGGGCCCTCCAAGACGCACCTCCTGCCTGGTGGCGGAGTCCCCCGGCCTCACAGGGCTCGGAGCCCCGTCCCTCCCCGGCTTCCCCGTTTCGCCACTCCCCGGTCAGTGCATCAATTCGCAGCCGTGGCTGCGGGCGCTTACCCATCGCGTCGCCCCTCTAATGCGTGGTCGCCCGGGGCACCGGCGCCGCCGGGCCTGTGCTACTGGCTTGTCGCCAGTGGGACCCCCTTGGGCTGGCGAGGAGGCTGCCTAGCCTAGGAATTGGGGCGTGGCGCAGTGCGCCACTACTGCCATGGCGGGTGCAGTGCCCCGTCCGTGTGTGCGCGGCGCTCGCGGCCGGTTCGGGGGGCTCGGGCCGGTACCTGGGGTTGTGTCTCTCCCGTTTCCCCCATCCCGCCCCGCGTGTCCCGCGCTGCGTGTGGCGGGCCGTCCCGTCCGGGTGTCCCGTACCCTCGCTTGCTGGTACACCATTCCACGCGGTCTGTGCGTTCCGCGAGCTCGGTCCGGTTGCCCTTCTGGTGGTCCCCGCGTGCCCTTTGCGTGTGTGTGCGCTCGCGCTCCCGCGGCGTCCGCTCCCCTTTCCCCTGAATGGTGTGGCGTGCGCACCTCGCGCGGTCCCGGCACTAGGCGCTGGTAGGGCCGTTCCACGTGGTCCGTGCCCCTCTGCGTGTCCTGCCCCGGTCCCTTGCTCCGTCTGGCGTGCTTGGGGGGGGGCGGTCCGGTCCCGGTTCCCCCGTACCTGGCTTGGGGCTGTTGTTGCGAGGGGCGCCTGAGGTCAGGCGCTCCCCCTCCCCCGACTGCCCGCCAACTGGGCGGGCTGCCGGGGCCCACTACCCACTGGCTTTGGGTGCGGGGGGCTGCGGGCGTGGGGACCCGTCACCAACCCCACAGCGCGCGCTCTTGCGCGATGTGGGGGCGGCATGAGGGTGCCCGGGGGGGGCGCCTCTTGCCTGGGTGTGGGGCGTCCGGGGTCGGGCGCTCTCCCACCCCCGACTGCCCGCCCTCTGGGCGGGCTGCCGGGGCCCACTACCCACTGGCTGTGGGTGCGGGGGGTTGCGGGCGTGGGGACCCGTCACCAACCCCACAGCGCGCGCTCTTGCGAGCTGGCCTTGCGCGCTGTGGGGGCGGCATGAGGGTGCCCGGGTGGGGCGCCTCTTGCCTGGGTGTGGGGCGTCCGGGGTCGGGCGCTCTCCCACCCCCGACTGCCCGCCCTCTGGGCGGGCTGCCGGGGCCCACTACCCACTGGCTGTGGGTGCGGGGGGGTGCGGGCGTGGGGACCCGTCACCAACCCCACAGCGCGCACTCTTGCAAGCTGGCTTTGCGCGCTGTGGGGGCGGCACGAGGGCGCCTGGGGGGGGCGCCTCTTGCCTGGGTGTGGGGCGTCCAGGGTTGGGCGCTCTCCCTCCCCCGACTGCCCGCCCTCTGGGCGGGAGGCCGGGGCCCACTACCCACTGGCTGTGGGTGGGGGGGGGGTGCGGGCGTGGGGACCCGTCACCAACCCCGCAGCGCGCGCTCTTGCGTGCTGTGGGGGCGGCATGAGGGTCCTTGAGGGGGTCGCCTCTTGCCTGGGTGTGGGGCGTCCGGGGTCGGGTGCTCTCCCACCCCCGACTGCCCGCCCTCTGGGCGGGCTGCCGGGGCCCACTACCCACTGGTTGTGGGTGCGGGGGGCTGCGGACGTGGGGACCCGTCACCAACCCCACCGCGCGCGCTCTTGCGAGCTGGCTTTGCGCGCTGTGGGGGCGGCATGAGGGTGCCCGGGGGGGGCGCCTCTTGCCTGGCCGTGGAGCGTCCGGCGTCGGGCGCTCTCCCACCCCCGACTGCCCGCCCTCTGGGCGGGCTGCCGGGGCCCACTACCCACTGGCTGTGGGTGCGGGGGGGTGCGGGCGTGGGGACCCGTCACCAACCCAACAGCGCGCGCTCTTGCGAGCTGGCTTTGCGCGCTGTGGGGGCGGCACAACGGCGCCCGGGGGGGGGCGCCTCCTGCCTGGGTGTGGCGCGTCCGGGGTAGGGCGCTCTCCCACCCCCAAACTGCCCGCCCTCTGGGCGGGCTGCCGGGGCCCAGTACCCACTGGCTGTGGGTGTGGGGGGGTGCGGGAACGGGGACCCGTCACCAACCCCACGGCGCGCGCTCTTGCGTGCTGTGGGGGCGGCATGAGGGCGCCCGAGGGGGGCACCTCCTGCCTGGGTGTGGGGCGTCCGGGGTCGGGTGCTCTCCCACCCCCGACTGCCCGCCCTCTGGTCGGGCTGCCGGGGCCCACTACCCACTGGCTGTGGGTGCGGGGGGGTGCGGGCGTGGGGACCCGTCACCAACCCCACAACGCGCGCTCTTGCGAGCTGGCTTTGCGCGCTGTGGGGACGGCACGAGGGCGCCGGGGGGGGGGCGCCTCCTGCTTGGGTGTGGGGCGTCCGGGGTCCGGCGCTCTCCCACCCCCGACTGCCCGCCCTCTGGGCGGGCTGAGGGGGCCCACTACCCACTGGCTGTGGGTGCAGGGGGGTGCGGGCGTGGGGACCCGTCACCGACCCCACAGCGCGCGCTCTTGCCTGCTGTGGGGGCGGCATGAGGGTGCCCAGGGGGGGCGCCACTTGCCTGGGTGTGGGGCGTCCGGGGTCGGGCGCTCTCCCACCCCCGACTGCCCGCCCTCTGGGCGGGCTGCCGGGGCCCACTACCCACTGGCTGTGGATGCGGGGGGTGCGGGCGTGGGGACCCGTCACGAACCCCACAGCGCGCGCTCTTGCGAGCTGGCTTTGCGCGCTGTGGGGGCGGCACGACGGCGCCCGGGGGGGGCACCTCCTGCCTGAGCGTGGGGCGTCCGGGGTCGGGCGCTCTCCCACCCCCGACTGCCCGCCCTCTGGGCGGGATGCCGGGGCCCACTACCCACTGGCTGTGGGTGCGGGGGGTTGCGGGCGTGGGGACCCGTCACCAACCCCACAGCGCGCGCTCTTGCGGGCTGGCTTTGCGCGCTGTGGGGGCGGCACGAGGGCGCCCGGGGGCGGCGCCTCCTGCCTGGGTGTGGGCTGTCCGGGGTCGGGCGCTCTCCCACCCCCGACTGCCCGCCCTCTGGGCGGGCTGCCGGGGCCCACTACCCACTGGCTGTGGGTGCGGGGGGGTGCGGGCGTGGGGACCCGTCACCAACCCCGCAGCGCGCGCTCTTGCGTGCTGTGGGGGCGGCATGAGGATGCCCGAGGGGGGCGCCTCTTGCCTGGGCGTGGGAAGTCCGGGGTCGGGCGCTCTCCCACCCCCGACTGCCCGCCCTCTGGGCAGGCTGCCGGGGCCCACTACCCACTGGCTGTGGGTGCGGGGGGGTGCGGGCGTGGGGACCCGTCACCAACCCCACAGCGCGCGCTGTTGCGAGCTGGCTTTGCGCGCTTTGGGGGCGGCATGAGGGTGCCCGGGGGGGGCGCCTCTTGTCTAGGTGTTGGGCGTCCGGGCTCCGGCGCTCTCGCATCCCCGACTGCCCGCCCTCTGGGCCGGCTGCCGGGGCCCAGTACCCACTGGCTCTGGGTGCGGGGGGGTGCGGGCGTGGGGACCCGTCACCAACCCAACAGCGCGCGCTCTTGCGAGCTGGCCTTGCGCGCTGTGGGGGCGGCACAACGGCGCCCGGGGGGGGCGCCTCCTGCCTGGGTGTGGCGCGTCCGGGGTAGGGCGCTCTCCCACCCCCAACTCCCCGCCCTCTGGGCGGGCTGCCGGGGCCCAGTACCCACTGGCTGTGGGTGCGGGGGGGTGCGGGCCCGGGGACCCGTCACCAACCCCACGGTGCGCGCTCTTGCGTGCTGTGGGGGCGGCATGAGGGTGCCCGGGGGGGGCGCCACTTGCCTGGGTGTGGGGCGTCCGGGGTCGGGTGCTCTCCCACCCCCGACTGCCCGCCCTCTGGTCGGGCTGCCGGGGCCCACTACCCACTGGCTGTGGGTGCGGGGGGGTGCGGGCGTGGAGACCCGTCACCAACCCCACAGAGCGCGCACTTGCGAGCTGGCTTTGCGCGCTGTGGGGGCGGCACGACGGCGCCCGGGGGGGCGCCTCCTGCCTGGGTGTGGCGCGTCCGGGGTAGGGCGTTCTCCCACCCCCAACTGCCAGCCCTCTGGGCGGGCTGCCGGGGCCCACTACCCACTGGCTGTGGGTGCGGGGGGGTGCGGGCCCGGGGACCCGTCACGAATCCCACGGCGCGCGCTCTTGCGCGCTGTGGGGGCGGCATGAGGGTGCCCAGGGGGGGGGCCTCTTGCCTGGGTGTCGGGCGTCCGGGGTTGGGCGCTCTCCCACCCCCGACTGCCCGCCCTCTGGGCAGGCTACCGGGGCCCACTACCCACTGGCTGTGGGTGCGGGGGGATGCGGGCGTGGGGACCCGTCACCAACCACACAGCGCGCGCTCTTGCGAGCTGGCTTTGCGCGCTGTGGGGGCGGCACGACGGCGCCCGGGGGGGGCGCCTCCTGCCTTGGTGTGGAGCGTCCGGGGTCGGGCGCTCTCCCTCCCCCGACTGCCCGCCCTCTGGGCGGGCTGCCGGGGCCCACTACCCACTGGCTGTGGTTGCGGGGGGGTGCGGGGCTGGGGACCCGTCACCAACCCCACAGCGCGCGCTCTTGCGCGCTGTTGGGGCGGCATGAGGGTGCCCGGGGGGGGCGCCTCTTGCCTGGTTGTGGGGCGTCCGGGGTCGGGCGCTCTCCCACCCCCGACTGCCTGCCCTCTGGCCGGGCTGCCGGGGCCCACTACCCACTGGCTCTGGGTGCGGAAGGTGCGGGCGTTGGGACCCATCACCAACCCCACAGCGCGCGCTCTTGCGAGCTGGGTTTGCGCGCTGTGGAGGCGGCACGAAGGCGCCTGTGGGGGGCACCTCCTGCCTGGGTGTGGGGCGTCCGGGGTCGGGCGCTCTCCCACCCCCGACTGCCCGCCCTCTGGGCGGGCTGCCGGATGTAATTCTTTTGTAGTCCCGTAAGTGGTCTATTCTTCAACAGCGCCTTGGTGCTGAAAACTTTTGATGATTTCCAAAACCCAATCTTGTAATTTTCCACCAAGTTCTAAAACTTCACGAGTCCTCCTTCAAACCCTTGCAGAAAGGCATAGCAATACCACAGAGTCCTTGATCTCGATCTCCATTTTGTTTGTTGTCAACGAGTCCACTGAAATAAAGACATTCGTATCTGCATGGTAACAATGCAGACAAATGCACACAGTGATATAATTAATAATAATGACAATGGATGCATATAGTGGCAACAGTGCTACTGATTTGTGCATCCTACACTTTAGATTGCTGCCATTTCACACGCGACTGATTGCTCTGCGCTCCCAGGGCCTGCTCAAATAAGCAGGCAACAATGCATGCTCGTTTCTATTACACCCCCCTGGCAAAACGAGTGCAGGGGATCCACCCTAGCACTTGTTTGAGAAGCAAAATGAATAGATGAGGGCAGGCAATGGAACAGTCCAGGGTCCCCCGTCTAGGACAGAAGGAAAAAAAATAGACACTCAGAAAAATCCAAGTCACCCCTTGGGTAGGGGGGTCCACCCTCATGGCACCAACACAGGTACCTCTGGGTCTCCCCTTATTTCCAACCAAGTCCTGCCTAAGAGCAGGGGTCGTAGGCGCTGGCCACTCAGTAAAAAAGAAGCACAGCATTGAAAGCTGTGCTAACACTCAAAATCTCACATCTCTGGTTTATCTGCATTTGCATAGTATACATGTTCCTCCCACACGGTTTACACAGTTTTCTCGCATGTAGCGCACATTCACACACTTGTCCGGGTGCTACACAGGGGGCATTGCTGCTCACTCACTGGGCGCAGTTCCGTGGCCTCTGCCCACCAACTGGGCGACTTTGACATATGCCGGCATATTCAATGGTACACTTCCACGTGGTTTTTTTCTATATTGTAATTTGTTTCTTGGTTTATGTTGCCTTCCGGCATACGGACGACCATGACATTAGTTGCATAATTCATGTGGTACACTTCCATACACTACGGGCTGACTCACTGCTGCACATGCACACACATACACAAGGATGCTACGCTTGCTCCCACGCGGTTCCAACCTGCACAATCCTGTGGTCTTTCTTCTCTGGCATTTTGGTCTTGCCCGTCTGTGGGCTGATTTGGATTCTTATTTGTTCATTCGTGTTCTGATCCGACAGTTATGTTGAAAAGTGACATTAGCACCCACCAAGGGTGCTTGCCAAATCAGGCCACCCCTGGTCACACAAGGCGAAACAGGGCAAGGGCATATATCAGTGGCCAGAAAAAACCCATCTTGAGGTATTGCCCAACAGTTTTAAGGCTGCGATCAACAAGTCACTTTTAGATGACAACTCATTTGGGCGCACATTTAACAAACACCACCTTTAATCCAAAGGGGGTCCCAGGCAACAACTTCTGGCTGTGCAATCAGCAGCGGCTCGTTGCTTGGGCTCCTTGAGTATTCCTCGCGCGCCTGCTGCCATCCGTCTACGGCGCTCACGCTTGCCACCACGCTGTCTGACGGCTTGGGGCACTCCATGTTTCTCGGCACGTTGTTCGTCACTTTCCTTTGCGCACGGGCAGTCTCTTTTGGCAACTGCATGCTGTCCTTCAAGTTCACGAGCGCGTTGGCACCCTCCTGACGCGCTGGTACGCTGTTCCGTTTCATCACCCGCGCTCTTCGTTGTCGCTGCTTCCTCTTCGGCATCCACTCGTGCTTGTGGCCCTTGATGCTGTCGCCCCCAGTTGTTGGGCCACACTCCAACTTGAACACCAGACTTTGACCCACTCGCTTGCGTTGGCTCTCGCACACCTGAATTTCGAGGATGGTACTCCGTGGTGTGCTTGTACCCTTGCCAGTCTGGTTGGCCTGGAAGTTGTTGTCTCGCAACGCCCTTTCGCCACGCCGTCAACTCCTTCAATTCTTCACGTAGCGCCTCGTTGGCCTCTTCCAGTTGCTGGGTTCGTCGTTGTAGATTATTTTTCGTTGACTCAGCCTCAAGCCTCGCGGTGACCTGTAGCCTCTTGAGCTTGATCGCAAGGTCCTTGTGCGTAACACGCAGCACATCATATTCTTCTCTGGTCTTGATTTGCTGGTCCTCCGCTGCAACTCTTCTCCGTCGCTCTGCGTCGTACTGCTGCTGCAGCTCCTCCAGCTGGTCCAACGCGTTGTTGCGCTCACGGCAGTAACGATCAGCTCGTTGCTGCAGGGTTTCGTCAGCTCGGTTGTTCATCGCCACAGCGCAGTGGCGGCGTTCTCCCAAGTCTTCGGCTGTTGCGAGCTGACAACGGCGGCTTTCTCTTCGCAATCTCCTGTCTTCAGCACAACGCCCACGATACGAATGTTTTGTAATTCTTTTGTAGTCCCGTTAGTGGTCTATTCTTTAACAGCGCCTTGGTGCTGAAAACTTTTGATGATTTCCAAAACCCAATCTTGTAATTTTCCACCAAGTTCTAAAACTCCACGAGTCCTCCTTCAAACCCTTGCAGAAAGGCATAGCAATACCACAGAGTCCTTGATCTCGATCTCCATTTTGTTTGTTGTCAACGAGTCCACTGAAATAAAAACATTCGTATCTGCATGGTAACAATGCAGACAAATGCACACAGTGATATAATTAATAATAATGACAATGGATGCATATAGTGGCAACAGTGCTACTGATTTGTGCATCCTACACTTTAGATTGCTGCCATTTCACACGCGACTCATTGCTCTGCGCTCCCAGGGCCTGCTCAAATAAGCAGGCAACAATGCATGCTCGTTTCTATTACACCGGGGCCCACTACCCACTGGCTGTGGGTGCGGGGGTGTGCGGGCGTGGGGGCCCGGCTGTCCTTGGCACCTTGTCCCGTGCCGCGGTTCGTCGTGTGTTGTGCGCGCTTCCCGGGTTCGCGGCACCCGGTGGCCGTTGTGGCTTGGCACCTGTCCTCGTGCCGTGGTTGTGGCCGGCGGGAGAAGATGTTGTGTTGGGGAAGTTATGGGGTGTGAGGTTCAAGCGCTGGAATTTTGATGAAGGTTTTGTTTTGTGAGAGGAGCGAGTTTGGTAGGGTTGTTTGTTGGTAGGTTTGTTGTGTGGTTGTTTCTTTGGATAAGCAAGTTTTGTTGGAGCGCTGGAGGAGGTGCTGAGGTCAGACATTGGTGTAAACCAGGGGTTGTCAGGGGCCTGAGGCTCGAGGTGATCAAGGTTCAGTGGGTTTGTAATGAACCAGTCTCTGATAGACTCCAAGGCTTTGGAGAGGGGTTTGCGACGATGTTGGAAGGCTTTGGTGAGTGAGTTTATGTGGTGAGCATAAGTGGTGTTTCTGTGTGGGGTTCGGAGAAGGTTGCTGAGAGAGTTGGGAACAAGGGTTTTGAAATAATTGCGGACTTCTCCCCTTGGAGCAGTGGGGATCCAGTTTGTTACGGTGTGGCGGAAGGGTAGTGGCCATGTGTTGTTGAAGAGTTCGCGAAGGTGAATTGTGGAGGTGCAGTATGAGAGAGTTGACAGGGGGTCCAAAGGGTGAATGAGGGAGCACATCGGGCATTTAAAATCATTGAGGATGAAGTGAGGTTTGTAGCCTTTACAAGAGAAAAGGCCGTTCGGCGATTTAAATGAAAACACGGAGAACCATGAAGAGTGTAGAAAGTAGTCATTGCTGAGTGAGAGATGGATGTTGTTATGATGATGTTGAGGGAGTTGAGTGGTCAAGTTTTTGTAGGACATTTTTCCGGGAAGTAGGCTGAAACCGATGGTAAGGATTGGGGAAGTGACTGACGGGAGGTGGTTGTTGGGGTGTTGGTATTGATTGTGAGGAATCCACTTTGCGATAGAGTCAGCGATTTCGTTCCCCAGGATGTCGACGTGTCCTTTGCACCAAACGAAGAGTGGTGCGAGTTTAGATTGGTTGAGTGAGGACCATATCAAGTAGTACCAAAAAGAGAAAGGATCGATGGAGGAGGACAAAGGGAAGTGGCAGTGTGACATGATGTAGTTTAAGGTACTGCAGGTTGAGAGGTTGTCGATTGGGATGATGATGGGTTGAGGTAATGAGTGTAGAGGAAAGGTTGTGAGCATGAGAACGCTGTAGATTTCTGCGGGGCAGGAGCCTTTAATGGGGCACGTGGAAGTTATGGCTAGCGTTGAGGAGGGGGTGGTGATAATGGCGGCGGAGCCGGATGGTAATAGAGGTTTGGTAGGGTTGTTGGAACCATCAGTGTAAATGATGGTGGCGGTGGGGTGATGTTGAATAGCTTCGATGAAGTCGTGACAGCCCCAATAGTCGAGAGTGCCACTGGGGGGTAGAGGAATAACATCTCTGAGATCAAACTGGATGTATGTTCTGGTGGAGCGCGTCGAACTGAAGGGGTAGGGGAAGGGGGTAGAATGTGTGCTGGAGAGTGTGATGGTGGAGAAAGGGGATGGGTCGAGGGTGCTATGTTAGGGGACCTCAAACCGGTGGTGTGATTTCAGGGCCATGATGGCGTCTCCGAAGTCTACGTCTGTGGATGTGGGGTTTTGTTTGATGATGGTACCTGTTGCCCATCGTTGGCTGGGTGTGGGGTGAGTCTTTGTGCGGGTATAGGAGTAGGAAGTTGGAGTTGTGGTTGAGAGGAAGCATTCAAACTGAACTTGGACGGTGGTGTAGAGAGGGATGGTGGTGAGTGGGGCTGGATTTGAGTTTTGGACGTTGTGCAGAGATATGTTGATGAAGTTTGCTGAGTCGACAGAGAATGATTGGAGAAGGTTTGGAGATGGGGCTGGCTGAGAGAGAGCGTAGAGGACAGCTTCATTGGTTGGTTTAGGTCCTTCTTCGAGGAGGTACCGAGTTATATGGTTGACGGTTTGCTGATGAACTTTTAATTTGAGGGAGGTTATGCCCAGCTGAAAGTGAGCGCGGTTCCCATATTTGGTTTTTGTTGGAGTGAGTTTGGATAGATGGCCTTGTTTTGAAATGTAAGACCATATAGCGCTGTCGAGGGAGTTGAGTAGAGTTTCTGGGAGTGAATTGTAAATTAGGCGGTAGGTGAGAGAGGGAATGAGTTGTGAATTGCTGAGTTTAATAAGCTCGGTGTAGGATAGTGGGAGAGGGCCAAGGTCGTGGAAGAAAGAAGAAATAGTGTTAGTGAGGAGAGAATGCATGTGTTTGTTTTGGGTTTTGTTAAAGAAGTATGTGCCTAGGTATTTGTAGTGTGTGCGGGGGTTACCTGATTTGTCATATGTGGAAAAATGTATGTGTGGGGAGATGCGGAAGGTAACGTGTGGGGTGTTGTTAAGTGCGTGAAGTTCGGTTTGGGTCGATGTTGAAGTCCTTCGGTCCCCCAAGCGTGGCAAAGGTTTCTCCCATTGTCCGGCATAGGAGGGTGGGGTCTGTGATGATGTTGCCTTTTTCGTCTTTCAAAGTGATGGGAGTGTGGCTCTGGGGAGTGGTGAGGTTGCTGATGGCTAGTTTTAAGTTGTATCCCTTTATAAGACAGTGGTGCATGTATTTAGTTCTTTTCAGGTTTAGCTTGTCACGCCAGGTGTTTAAATGTTTCTGGAGTTTTTGTGTTGTGTGAGTTGTGATGGGTTTGCTTAAGACGATGGAGTTGATGTCGGTGGAAAAGGATTTTTTCAAGGTTGTGGGTTTGTGGGAGTGTTGTGTGTGCGTGACAGATCTGTAGGCTTCAGTGATGGAGGAGAGGAGGGAGTTCAACGTAGTGGAGAGAGTGTCTGGGTCAGTGTCGCGGGGAATGTCGCTGTGTTGTTTGCACCATGCGTCAATCGGGGAGAGGAGGTCAGAAAAGTGTTTTCGTTGCTCTTGGCTAAGTGACTTGAACCGAATGGAGGGTTTTGGGGTGTGGTGTATGTTTTTTGGGTTGGTGGCGAGAGCGATATAGGTGGAGACAGGATGATGATCGGAGGAGAAATTGTTGGAGTGGATGTGGGTTTTCAAAGGTTGAAATGAGGTGTGGAAAGACTGTGAAGTGAGGATGAGGTCAATGCGTGATTGATTGGGCAAATGATTTGAGGCGTACCGTGTGAAATGGGTTGAGTCTGGGTTCTCTTTGTGAAAAAGAACGATGAGGGAGGCATCAACGATGTTTTTGGGAGGAAGGTGGTCTTGGAGCCAATGCCATTGTTTAATGTGTTTGATGATTTGGGTGTCGAGGTGAGGTTGGGTGTGGGAGTTAAAGTCACCTAGTATGATGTGAAGAGGGAATTTGTTTAACAGTGAGTCGAGGATGCGTTCCATTTTTCGTGTGAGAGTGGCGTGGTATGTCTTGTAAAGGCAGATGAGTGCAAACGTAGGGTATCCAGGGAGAGAGATTTGGATGGCAGTGATGGTACCTTCCGAGTGTGTGTGGGAAATGAGTTTTGTGAAAGGGCTGATGTAGGATGGGACGAGGATTGCTGTTCCGTAGGAGTTGGTGGTGGCGCCACAGTAAAAAGTAGTGAGGCCCAGGTTGGGTGGAGGGGTGGGCTTTTCCAGGACTTCTTGAAGGCATAGTATGTCAGTGTGTGTCTGAAAGTGTTGCGCAATGATGGCGTTTGTTGTGTCCTTTCGTTTTTGTATGTTGTGAGTTGTAAGTCTGAGATGTGTTTCAGATAGGTGTCGCCTTCTTGTGGTATTTCCAAGATTTGTTTATCTTGGCTATTCGCTCCAGTCTTCGAGGTTTTTTCGTTTTCTTCGTCCCCCCCCCACTGGAGCCGAAGCCCGAGGAGGTGGATCGCAAGCGGGCGCCTCAATAGCCCGGGGCGCGGCATTAGACCTAGTAACAACGGGCGCCACAACCGCCCGAAATACAAGGGGCCGGGCGAGAACTTCCTCCTTCCCGGCGGCCATCATGCCCCGCAGATAACACGAGAAGCCGCCAAGAATCGCTTCACGCCGTTAACATTTCGGTAGCGCTTAACGGTAGTGGCCCCCCCGCCCAACAACTCTTTCTCAATTTTAGCAATGCGTTAACGCACGCATTCTTGCGCCTCCAAATCGTCGGGGGTAGGGTGAAAAGTAACGGGAGCGAGGAGCTTCTTATGGGCCGCTTGATACGTGAGGGTGCACACCGGAGTAAAATTGTTCGGCACCCTTTCATCCTCCGACTCCTCCTCCGAGGTCATGCCCGGCTCGTCATCCGTATCGGGGTTAGGGACGGCCGGTGCCGAAACGGAGGCCAGTTGACATTTAGTGGCCGCCAAATTTTCCTCCGCAATACCGCCGTCGGTGTATAGCTCCACCGTGGACCAACCCCGTTGAGGAAGGTGTGTTAGGTCGTCATTTTGATAGAGACGGGCCTTAGTGTCGGGCGCAGGAAGGTTGTACCCTTGCAAAGTAATTTCTATAAGGGGTTTCCACCACGCCCCACGGGTCCACTTGGGCCCTACGACGATGGCTCGTGGTTTCTCTTGCCAAATTTTCCGGACACAATCAGAAACCTGATGATAGGGAGGGGACCCGGGACGGTCGCGGGGTGGACGAAGGGGGACGGGGCGGACCTGGCCCGCTACGTGAAGTGGGCAGGGAAGACGAGGGGAAGGCGGGAGAAGAGGGGGCCCCGCCCCTTCAGTGACCTGGTCGGTAGGGCGGGGAGGCCCAGGGAAAGGCGGCCGGAGATGGATGAGGGGCGGTGGAGGAGGATGCTGGGGGCGGCGCTCCCGGGGGTGCGCCTGGACTGTCCCCAGGAGAGGGGGAAGAAGCCCAGGGTTCAGATGCTGCGAGAGCTCTTGCAGCGGGAGGGGCGGTACGGTGGCGACACGTAGGGCCGGGCAGGAGCAGGAACGGGGAGCGCAAGGGGCAGGGGGCCGGGGGCGTGCGGAGGGACGGGCAGGTGGGATGCGGGGAGGCGGACGCGGGGGGTCGGCGGAGGTGGAGGAGGGTGAGGAGGGGATGTGGCAGACGCAAGGAGAGGAGGAGGGGAGCGGAGAGGTGCAGGTGCGCAGAGGAGGGCAGGGACACGGCTGAAAGTGGAGGGGGATGTGGTGATGGCGGACGCGGACGAGAACCCCAAGCGGAGAGCACAGGACCAGCGGCGGCGGAGAGGGGAGAAGGGGCGGCGGAGTACGGGGGCGCAGGCGAGTGCGGAGGAAGCAACCGGGCAGTGGGACGCGAGACGTATCGTGGATACGGCGAATAATGTGGGGCAGAATGGGCAGCAGACGGGAAGCAGTATCGGAATGTGGTACAGTGACGGAGCAGAGCGCGAGGTCGTGACTGGCGAGAACGGCCGGAGAAGGCGTGGAGCAGCGCTGTGCCCTTCGGGTGCAGCGCGGCGCCAGGGCTCTGACTTGCAGGAGAGGCGAACGGGCGGACGCATCCAATATTCCGTCAAGTTGGTGCCAGGGTCTTGGCTAAGGGTGTGATCGGGGAAATTGCTGGGATGGGCAGGTGGCAGTGCAGGTGTACTCGAATCCGGTGCAGTGGAGCCACGTCACGGTGGCGCCCCAGTGGACTGGCAGCCGGGGTGTGCGGGCTATCCGCCGACTTGGTACATGGCAGCAAAGCTTTCTGCGTGGCAGGAAGGTGATGCATTGAAAACATTGAGCTTACGTGCGCCATGCTCAGAGGGGTTGACCACGCCAGGCCTTGGTGGCCACCGGTGCCATGGGACACCTACAAAGTGCAACGGAGTGTGAACCTTTGGCTATGCGGCTGGGCTCCACAAGGCAAATGCAGCGGCGAGAATGCGACTAGCGTCTCCGGCGCATGGTGGGTACAGGGCCCCAGTCCAGACCACAGATACACCCCCCCCCACACACACACAGCGCACCAGGCAGCCAGGATGGGGTGAGAGGCGGGGACCGAGGGAGCACCCAGGGGAAAGGGTAGGGGCGAGGGGGAGGGGCAGGGGTTGAGCACGCGGGTGGCACACACGAGTGACAGCGCGGCACAGACAGGGAGGGCAGACATACAGGCAGGGTTGACAGCGAGAAGGAGAATGGGAGGGGAGACAGGCGAGAGAGGGGGCGCAGGGCAGCGGGACCAGGGTAGCACGGAGAGGATCAGGGGGCACACGCAGGGCGGGCGGGAGCAGAAAGGAACGCGAGCACGGAACCAAAAAAAAAACAGCGGCAGGACAGGCGGACACACAGGAAGGGCACAAAGAGGAGACAGGGCGCGGGAGGTGGGGGGAACAGGGGGCCAACGAGGGCGCAAAGGAACACAATGTCTCACAGAGAAGCACCATGCCGATGATCCGCATAGAGCCGTACCGGCCGCCCCGCCCGACCATCAGGGAACTGATGGAGGGGCGGCCGGCGGGAGAGGACGACGGGGGAGTCCCCCCGAAGGGGTGTCCGGGGAGGCCGCCCAGGTCAGCCTACAGGTCGGAAGACAGGGCGGAGGCCCTGAGGCGCGTGAGGGCGCGCGAGATACAACCATGGCGCGGAGTTGACCAGCGGCGAGCACACGGAGCAGGAGAACAACACTAAGAGGGCGGGCAGGAGACAGAGGGGAGGGGCGGGTAGAGAGGAGAGAGAGCAGATACATGTACAGCAACGCGGGCTAAATGGCTGGGTCGCCCGACATGGCCGGGGGCCGCCAAGGGCAGCGCCACATGATGGCGGAGGGACTGGACGAGAGCAAGGAACAGAACCGAGACAGATGGCGATGCAGTGTTGTTGTGCGTGCATGCAGAGAGCAGGGAACCAAGCGGAAGAAGCACGGCAAAAAAAAAAAAAAAAACAAAGGAAACAAAGGCGGACAACACCCCGCAGCACCACAAGGAGACGGGACAGAAAAGGACGAGTGGCTAGGGCCACACGACGGCCGCAGGTGACTGGGACAGCAAGGGAGACGGCACAGGAGAGAGGGGCGGGGGCGGGAGGGGAGCGACCCGTGCTAGGCGCACAAAACGGTCCCCGGATGGATGAGGATCCAGTGGGCCCGCGCCACAGGGTTGCTGGCAGCCCGGTGGGGTATAAACACGGGAAGAGGGATGGGATGGGACCGCACGACAACCCAGGGGAATAGGCCGGGGCCGCGGCACGGGGGGAGGGGGCGGGAAGGGAGCGACCCGTGCTAGGCGCACGAAACGGTCCCCGGATGGATGAGGATCCAGTGGGCCCGCGCCACAGGGTTGCTGACGGCCCGGTGGGGTATAAACAGGGGATGAGGGATGGGATGGGGCCGCAAGATAGCCCAGGGGATTAGGCCGGGGCCGCGGCACAGGGGAAAGGGACGGGGGCGGGAAGGGAGTGACCCGTGCTAAGCGCGCGAAGCGGTCCCCGGAAGGAGTAGGCCCCAGTGGGCCAGCGCCACAGGGTAGCAGGCGACCCGTTGGGGTATAAACACGGGATAAAGGGACAAGGGGACGGGGCGGGGAAGGGCGTGTGGCTAGAGCCGCACAACGGCCCGACGGGGTAGGGAGACCATGGGACGCTGGGAACGGGCCGGTGCAGGGATGAGGCAAAGGGGACTGGGACATGGGAAGGGCAGGGAGGCCGAAGGCGCCAAGCAACAGCCCCATGGGATTGGGAAACCAGTCGCCATGGAGTGGTGAACCATGGGCCAACCATGGGGAACCTGGCCGCGGGAAGTCGGGAAAATGCCCTGAACTCCGGGACGGCTGTGAGGTGTCCGCAGGGGTGAGGGTTGACCTTGAGATCCCCGGGTCAATGGCCTGAGTACACGTAGGTTCACGCGTGAGCGGGACCAGGGGGAACGTGGAAAGGGTCGCCCCCTGGCCTCCAGCCGTGGATGGACGACAACCAAGTGCATCCGGGAGCCGAGTGGGTACTCCAGTCCGTGAGAGATGCAGAGTGGTGGAATGTGGTTGACAGAGAGAAATGCTCCGCTGTCGGCGAGGGCTATCCACAGGAAATCTGCCTGCAGGCGCCCAATAGGGTGTGCTAGGGGGGGAAGGCCAGGGGATCCTTCAAAGGGTGACCGGAAGGAGCTGAAACCGTGAGGGCAGCGACTGAAGGGAGTCTACCACTGGTCATGCCCCAAGGGAACCTGGTTGAAGTTCTCGGCCGTGAGGTGAGACAGGGGTCGCCAGGGGAACTGATGGTGGAGAGCACTCCTTCCCGCCAGAGGCGGCCACCATGTAAAACAAACAAGGAGGAGTCAGATGAGGCTGCGGACGCGGCCGCCCTTACTTACTTACTTACTATGTTTGGATTGATTTTCCAATATATTTTCAATGAGGGGGAGGGGGTGCTCGCCGGGCAAGGTAGCCTCATTAAATTGGCGGTAGTCTACAACGAGGCGCCATATTCCTTCCTCTTGCTTGGGCACAACGAAACCGCTGGACGCCGACTCGGAGGCAGGACACGGCTCAATCCAACCACGAGCCAAAAAATCTTCCATTATCTCTTGCTCCGCCGCGGCACGCTCCCCCACCAACCGAATAGGCTACACGGACTTTGGTTTAGCGTTCGGCTATAGGTCAAGCTTAGCAAACCCCAGCCGCTCCGTACCACGGACCCTAGGATGTTCCTGGCCCCGACGGAGACGAACCTCACCACTAAAAAAGTCCCGCTCATAGTCCCTGAGGATGTGTTTCCTCATGAGCTTCACCCACGGAGACACAATAGGTTATTGGGTGGTGACAACGCCACCAACACGAGAAGCCGCCAACAATCGCTTCACGCCGTTAACATTTCGGTAGCGCTTAACGGTAGTGGCCCCCCCGCCCAACAACTTTTTCTCAATTTTAGCAATGCGTGAACGCACGCATTCTTGCGCCTCCACATCGTCGGGGGTAGGGTGAAAAGTAACGGGAGCGAGGAGCTTCTTATGGGCCGCTTGATACGTGAGGGTGCGCACCGAAGTAAAATTGTTCGGCACCCTTTCATCCTCCGACTCCTCCTCCGAGGTCATGCCCGGCTCGTCATCCGTATCGGGGTTAGGGACGGCCGGTGCCGAAACGGAGGCCACATGACATTTAGTGACCGCCAAATTTTCCTCCGCAATACCGCCGTCGGTGTATAGCTCCACCGTGGACCAACCCCGTTGAGGAAGGTGTGTTAGGTCGTCATTTTGATAGAGACGGGCCTTAGTGTCCGGCGCAGGAAGGTTGTACCCTTGCAAAGTAATTTCTATAAGGGGTTTCCACCACGCCCCACGGGTCCACTTCGGCCCTACGACGATGGCTCGTGGTTTCTCTTGCCAAATTTTCCGGACACAATCGGAAACCCGATGATAGGGAGGGCACATCCAATACAATTTGGATGGGTCCGCGGGGGTGGAAAAGAAATCATCCAGTGGCGAAACCCAACTGGTAGCCTGAGCCTTACCAGGGACCCTATTGAAGGTGCCCACGTCGGGGGTTTTTCTAAATTGCTTTTCAACATGTGCCGCCCAATATGGCGTGAGGCTATAGTCAGACTGCTTCCACACGGACCCATCATGCCGTGCAGGTGGAACATCACGGGCAAGGGTTTCGGGAGCAAATTCAACGAGCTCCAACGCACAAGCCCGATCCTGTACGGGGGCCACTGAGGAAGCGGTCAAGGCATAGGATATGTGTTTCCCGGCCTCAACACGGTTAGGCGGTTCGCCACTAGGGGAGGTAACTACAATTACCGGGGCCGGGTGCATACCAGTGACCGCTCCAATGATTGGAACGGTTATGCCCCACACGGACTGACGTGACACTTTACCATGAATGGGTTTGACCAAAAATGGTTTGCCTTTTTGTGGAGCTTCACAGAAGTCCTCAATCCAAAAAAAATGGACGTGCACTGGATGGTGGGAGTATAAACAATTGAAACGGGCCAGATGGCTCACACAATGATCGTAACCCCATGGGTGCCCCAAAACCGTATCCCAAGGTAAATTCGGGACAAGGTATGGGGACACGCCATATTGGGCAACACAAAGAAGTGAAACACTACCATCCACAACCCTTGTAAATTGAATTTTGAAGTCTACTTGTTTGTCCATCCCCGGCAAAGGCGTCTCGTTATCGGCTTGGAGTAGGCGCCTCCGTTGGGTGGATTCATATTTTTTGGAGATTTGGTCTCCAAAAACATTCGGGTTGGCCAAAGTGACCGCTTGGCACCCAAAATCCATCAAACCACAGAGAGCCTTAAATCCTCCATTGGGCAAAACAACCTGAACGGAAAGTTCCGTTTGAGCCTCAGTAGTCACGATATGCCCCTTCATGACTCTCGAAGGAACGAGAGCCACCGTAGTGTCAAAGGGGTGCCTGAGGCTTTCTTCTTTCGAAGGGGGCTCCTCTGGGCCCTCCTACCAACGTCCGCGCCCGTACGGCGCTCCCTTTCCTCCTTTACCGCCCTTGCTGCCACCACCCTTATCACCACCACCAATCTTACCGCCACTGCCACCCTTATCGCCACCACTACCCTTAGGTTTACCACCTTTAGACTTACCCCAAACGGTCGAATGGGTGTCATTGCATGGAGAACTGGGCTTACACGTCCAAAGGGTGCTATTGGTGACACCCCAATCAATATGGTAGTCCATATCCATTTGTTTACGTTGTTTCCAATGTTTGGAAGGTGGCGGTTTAGACCCGGGGTCGGCGGTTTTCTTCGCCGGGGGTTTAGGGTGACCCACGGCGTTGAGGGAGGTGTCAGTGGGTTTGGCGGTGTTAGGGTCCGCCGTAGCATTGGCATTAATTGCATTCACCGCGGTTTTATTGTGGGAGGCGATGGGTGTTGGTCACCGTCGTCTTGTCTCCTTTATTGTGGCAATCGAGAGCTTCCCTCACCAAGACGTCTTTATTGGCCAGGGGGTAGATATCTTCAGGCTGCAACCGAGTCCTACGTTGCTCCACTTTCATAGTGTAGCCGCGTGTATGAGGTGTGTTGTTGAGTTGCAAGATCCATTCCTGTAGATATGGGTCTTTGCAATCAACTATCACCCCCGGCCCCGAATAGGAAAGAATCTCAGGAACCGTAGTGCAACGTTGAGCACTATATTTCCTGAGTTCCTTTTCGATTCGGGCGTGACCGGGCGAGGGGTCAAGGCCACTAAGATCCAGCACATAACTGCCATGGCTATTCTTGGCCTCTTTTTTAACCACCTTTTCTTTGACCAAAGGAAGCTTGCTTAGGAGCTGCTCCCGGGTCATGTGGGGGTGAGTCTCGTTACTCAAAGACAACAACCGTTGCCAACGACCATAGAAATCCTCCAAGTGGATGAGCCTCACTTGCCCTTTAACCACCCTTGGGGTGAGGGCTCGCCATCTTTCATGGGCCCTTGAGGGGTCATACTCGTGGAAGCGTTGTTCCAAAAAATCCCACCATTCTTTGAGGTTGGGGGCTGTTCATGTGTGTTGAGTGGCCTCGGCGACTCGTGTGTTGATGATCCCTTTTAGCCACGAGTGCAAGGTACTTGAAATTAGGCGCGCCTTGTTGGCTTTTCGGTATGTGGGATCACACCCCCCCAACCATTGTTGAAGCTTCTCCACCCACTCGTCGTAGTTTTCTAATTGCCTGTTAAAATGTGGTTTAGGCATATCACTCTCCTCCACCGCTTTGGTGTAACTATTTTGCACCATAGGCATTTGATACGGACGGTAAGCGGGGGGAGCCATGGTTGGGGGTGCATCTCCACTTGCACTCGGTGCATCTTTCATTGGAGAAACTGTACACGTGTCCGTAGGATGAGATGGCGTGTACGAAGGTTTCCCGGGGGAAGTGAAAACATTTTTCGTAAGGCGATTGATGTTCCTCAACGAGGAGAAATTCTTCTCCGCACCCGTCCACGGGGCCGTAGGCTCCGAGGGGTATTCTTCGCGCTTAGGCGCCACCCTCCACTCGGGGATAGCAGGTTCCTTCTGCTTTTCGGCGGTTCCCCTCCACAAAGTAGTTCCTTGGTCATGGGGGTGTTCGTGGTGTTCCTGCCCCCCCCTCGGCCAGCCCGAATCCAGACAAGCGTTCGGATGGTAGATGCAATCGTGGGATGCGTGGACGGAGAAAGGAAGAACACGACCAGCACCGGAGGAACCGTATGGCGCGCCCATGGGCGCCATAGGCGCCGCCAGCTCAGGAACAGAAACGGGCGGAGGCACTGATGGCGGGGGCGGGATCACGGTATCTGGTTCTGCAGGTGTGGCGTACCAGTGGTCCCACGCAACAATCCTAGATGCAACTACGGCATAACGTGTAGCGAGCGTTTCCACTGCGCTAAAGCTTTTCGCGGTGTTGCTATTGGACATTTTAAGATGATCCAACACACTGGCCGCCACCGCCTTAGAATTCTGCTGGTAGCCCTGAACCACCGCGTCAAGTAAGTAAGTAAGTAAGGGCGTCCGTGTCCGTAGCGTCATCCGACATCTCCGTGTTTGTTTTACATGCTGGGCGCCTCTGGCGGGAAGGAGAGCTCTCCATCATCAGTTCCCCTGGCGACTCCTGTCTCACCTCACAGCCGAGAACTTCAACCAGGTTCTCTTGGGGCATGAACGGCGGTAGGTTTCCCTCAGTTGCTGCCCTCACGGTCTCAGCTCCTTCCGGTCACCCATCGAAGGATCCTCCGGTCTTCCCCCCCTAGCACAGCCTTTCGGCTGCCTGCAGGCGGGTTGGCTGTGGATAGCCGTTACCGATAGCGCAGCATTTCTCTCTCTCAACCACATTCCACCACTCCCCATCCCTCACGGGTTGGAGTACCCACTTGGCTCCGGGATGCACTTGGGTGTTGTCCTTCCGCGGCTGGAGGCCAGGGGGGGACCCTTTCCACGTTCCTCCAGGTTCCGCTCACGCGTGAACCTACGTGTACTCAGGCCATTGACCCGGGGACCTCAGGGTCAACCCTCAGCCCTGCGGACACCTCATGGCCGTCCCGGAGTTCAGGGCATTTTCCCGACTTCCCATGGCCAGGCTCCCCATGGTTGGCCCATGGTTCACCACTCCATGGCGACTGGTTCCCCAATCCCACGGGGTTGTTGCTCTGCTTTCACCGCCGCCCCTCATACCCCACTGCGCTCCCCTGCGACGTCCCTCTCGGCTGTGCCACGTCCCGTCACCCATCTCTGCCTATTCCCCGCGCCCCTCGTCTTCCCATTCCCCTGGCGCTGTTGTGTGGCCTTAACCACTGGCTCTTCTCTGTCCCGTCGCCTTCTCCCGTACTCCCGTGTTTTTACCCCACCGGGCCGCCAGCAACCCTGTAGTGCGGGCCCAGTGGATCCTTATTCATCCGGGGACTGTTTCGTGCGCCTTGCACGGGTCGCTCCCTTCCCGCTCCCGCTGTCCCCTGCGCCACGTCCCTTCACCCTTCACAGCCTCTTCTCCGCGCCCCGCGCCTTCCCATGCTTCCGGGGCCGTTGTGCGGCCCTAGCCACACGCCCTTCTCTGTCCCGTCCCCTTTTCCCATCTTCCCGTGTTTATACCCCACCGGGCCGCCGGCAACCATTTGGCGCGGGCCCACTGGATCTTCATCCATCCGGAGACCGTTTCGTGCGCCTAGCACGGGTCGCTTTTCCCTCCCCCTTTCGTGTGGGTGCTGTGCTCCTTTCTTGACTTGTTGGGGGCTCTTCCTCCTGGCCCCGCCCCCCGGCGTCGCCTTCCCACCCGTGTCCCCTCTTCTGCTTCGCTTGCTCCGCCCCGTTCCCTCGCCGCCTTCTCGCTCTGTGCTGTTCGCTCTCCGGCTGTGCTTGTGGGTGTTTTTTTTTGTTTTGTTTTTTTTTCCCCCTTTCCCGCTATGTTTTGTGCCTTGTGGTACCCTCTTCCCTGCACGCACGCACGATAGCACTGCACATGTGTTCGGGTCTTGTTTTCCTTCTGTGCTCGCGTCCTGTCCTTTCGCCCTCTTGGGGCTTCCCCCTTGGCGTTCCCCGGCCATGCCAGGTGAACGCCCCTCCCTCGCATCCCTCTCCTCTCTTCCGTCTCCCCTCCCTGCCTCTCGCCCGCCCCCTTACTGTTGCTCTCCTGCTCCGTGTGCTCTCCACTGGTCTTCCCCACGCCAGGGCTGAATCTCGTGCGCTCTCACGCGCCTCTGGGCCTCCGCCCTGTCCTCCGTCCTGTAGGCTGACTTGGGCGGCCTCCACAGATACCCCTTCGGGGGGATTCCCCCGTCATCCGCCCCCGCCGGCCTCCCCTCCATCAGCTCCCTGATGGTGGGGCGGGGCGGCCAGTACAGTTGAATGCGAGTCTTCGGCATGGCAGTTCTCTATGCGAGACGTGGTGTATCTTGGTGCCAGTGTTGGCCCCCTGCATCCCCCTCCTCCCGAGCGGCACTGTCCCTCCGCTTCTTCTGCTCTTTCTCCCTTGGTTGCCTCTCGTATCGTGCGCATTGCTGTTCACGCGCGCCCTGCGTGTGCCCTCTGCTTCTCTCTGCAATTCCCCTGCCCCGCCTCCCTGTGCCCTCACCTGGTGTCACGCCATTGCTCCCCTCCTCACCTCCTACCCGCTTAACTCTGACGGCCCTGTCTGTACAATTCCGTCCGCCGTCTCTGCCGTTGCGGTGCGTTCACCCTTGTGTGCAACCCGTGTGTTCTACCCATGCCCATCTCTGTTGTCCCTACCCTTTTCCCTGGTGTCGTGTTGCACCCTCACCCTGCCCACTCTGTTGTGCTTCTGTCCCTCATCCTTGTGCTTTGCCTTCGTTCCCGAACTCTCTCCTGGGGACAGTCCAGGCTCACCCCCGGGAGCGCCTCTCCCAGCATCCTCCTTCACCGGCCCTCCTCCATCTCAGGCCCCCTTTCCCTGGGCCTCCCCGCCCTGCTGCCCAGGTTGCTGAAGGGGTGGGTCCCCCGCCTCTCCGGCCCCCCTGTTGTCCTCCCCGCCCACTTCACGTAGCGGACCAGCTCTGCCACGTTCCCCGCCTTCCAGCCCGCGACCGTCCCGGGCCCCCTCCGTACTGGCGGCGGCGCATACCGCCGCGGCGGTGGCGACTCCGAGCCCCAGTCTGTCGGCGTCGGCTCCGGGCGGGGCTGGCTGGTCGCAGCGCCCCCTCTGCTTGCCCTGCTCCCCGATCCTCCAACCGGCGCCGCTTCCCCCTCTCCTGCCCAACCTCCCCTCCCTCCTCACTGGCCCTTTTCCCGGATGGCGACCGCCCTTCCACATCCGTGGAGGGGGTGTCCCCTTCTGTGTCCGGGAGTACCCGGTGCACCCCTCAGGCCACTGCCTCCTCCTCCTCCCGCACCCTGCGCTCCCGCGTCGCCACCTCCCTGTCCTTCTCCGCCAGCCTCGCTGCATCACCCCCGATCCGCCTCCATGCCCTCTCCGGCATCTCACTCTCCTGCTCCGGCGGGATAGCCGGTTGCCTGAATGGCACCATTGGGGGGCGACCCTCCGGCCCCTCTCCCTCCCTGTGCCAGCCGCCTTCACGTTCCGCGCTCTCCACCCTCTCTTGCCTTCTCCGAAGATCCGCCCACGCTCGCTGCAGCTCCTCCACTGCCTGCGCCTCCCCTCCTTGCGGCCTGCCTGGCCCCTCCGTCCACCCCTCCGCCACCCTGTCCGCCCCTGCCATGACCCTTGCCTCCCTCTCCTGCAGCCTCCCCTCTTCTTCCCCTATCCTCTCCCATGCCCTCCTGTGCTCTTCTCCCTTCCCTCCCTGTGCCCCACACGTCGTCCCACCGGCCTGCGGGCGCTGCTGTACGTGTGCTTGCCACGGCACGCCCGGGTACGCTGGTGGGGGTGCGTACATCATCCCCATCGCAGGGTAAGGTGGTGGTGGAAATTGCGGGATGACTCGCGGGATGGCTGGCGGGACTACGGCTCCCCACCAGCCCAATCCCTTCCCTGGGAACACCGCTGAGCCCATGCGCCCATGGCCACCCTCCTTCCCCTGCCCTTTGCCCTTTCGCCCCGCTGCCCCGTGCCCCTTGCTGCCTACTCTGTGGAGTCCCGCCTTCCCGTGTCCCTTTCCCTGGAGCCCTTCTTTTCTCGCTCCTTTCCCTTGCGCACCGTGCCCACTATGCCTGCCCTTACCGCCTTCTTCTAGTCCCGCATCCCTGCCCTGCACCGCGCTGCCTGTCTGTCCACGTCGCTGGCTCCCACTCTCTTGCCCTCCCTCCCGCTGGCCGCAGCGCCCCGCCGCCCCTGCGCTGCTCTGCCCTGCCTGCCCTTCCTCTCTCGGCAGCCCGCCACTGGGTTGTCCGCTGTGCACCTCTCCTGACCCCTCCTGTCCACCCTGGCGCCCTGACCCTGCCCTTCCTGACCCCATCTCCAGCAGGTAGATGGTGTCTGGTCCCGGCTCCGGGGGCTGGTGGCGACGGCGCTGGCGCTCCATGTGCGCCAGCGCCTCGTACCGCGCCGCCTGCTGGTGGCGCGCCTCCCTCTCCTCCTCTACCCGCACCACCGCAGTGACCTGTGGGGGCGACCCCGGCAGCGGCTGCTTGAACGAGCGTTGGGGCTACGTCCACTGTCGCCCCTGTCCGCCCCCTTTCCCCCCTTTCCCTTCCTGGTGCCCCGTCGCATGCCTAGCCCCCGACGCCCCCGCCAGCCCTTTCCCTCCCTTGCCTGTCCGTCCCTGCCCTCCGGTGCGTACACTGCTATCCCCGCTCTCTGCTGATCCCGCCGCCGGTCGTCCTCGCCCACCCTTGCCCTCCTCCCTCCTTCGCACTTCCGTGAGGATGGACTGCAGGGCAGCCGCCGGCACATTAGGCGCCGCCGGCTGCCCAGGGACCCCCCTCCACTGCCATCCCCCTCGCCTCCTTCCCCTCGTCCTCCAACCCCATGAGGATGTCATCGACTACCGACCCGCCCTGCCTGTCGCTCTCTGCCAGGTTGAACGGGTCCGCCCGCCGCCTCACTACTGCTTGCTGCCCCTGATCCTCCCCCTGCCCCTCAACTCCCCTCCTACAACCTCCGTCCTCCCTCCACTTGCCTCTGCTTGCCCTCCCTTGTCTTCTCCCTCCCCTGTCCCTGCCGCGGCCTCATCTTTCCTGTTCTGCTCTTCCGTTCGCCGCCCTTCCTGCTGGACCGTCTCTGGACTCGGAGACGAGGGTAACGACACCTCCGCGGATGTCGCCGAGGACGTTGGTCAGGGGGGCTACGGGGCTGAGTCCGCCTGCCTGCGGGCCACATCGACCCTCACTCCCACCAGCCCCGGCCCCCCGTACCCCCTCACTGCCCGCGGCAGCGGCGCGGCCTCGGCTGCTGGCGACTGGCTTGACTTCGGCTCAGGCTTGTGGGACATCTTTCTGCACACATGGCATCGTGTCCGAGCCCTGGGCCTTGCCGTTGCTTCCCCCCGCTACCCGCGCCCCACACCTGGCGGCCCCCTCTGTGCCACTGCTCGCGCGCCCTATGTGTGCTGTGCACTTGGTACACCGCTGCTCCTCTCTCTCTCCCACACCACTGCGTACTGTGGACTCTTCCCAGGCGGCCGCTGGCCTCGTACTGGACCTTCTCTTCCTTGTACTCCAACCCCTTGCTACGTTCCTCTTGTCGGCTTGCGTGTCTTGGTTCCTCTTGGCTGCTCCTTCTTCTCGCTTTGCGTCATCCGTCCCCCGCTCTTGTGCCCGCTGGGCCATCAACTCACTACCTTGCCCCGGTCCGCTCCCCCGGGGCCTGCTCAGCGCCAGGGTTCGCTCAGTGGCTCCGTGTGCCCCGTCCTGCCTGCTCCAGTCCGAGTGACGGGTGACACTGCGTCCTCTTTCCCTCTGATCCCCGGCGGCCCCAGCTGTCCCCCTTTGGGGCGACACCATTCATCTGTCCTGTCCTCATATCTGCCGGATTCTCTTCCTTATGCGGGCCATCAGGTGCTCCCTCTGCTCTTCTCCCTCTCGTCCCTCCACGTCCCTCTTGCCCTTCGACCGCCTTTGCCGCCAGTCGGGCTGCGTTCGCACATCTACCTCTGTGATTTGTGGGTTGTACCTGATCAATGCCATCTCCATCCGCTTGGTGACCGGATCACGCATTTCTTCCGCCCGTGCCTCCAATTGTTCCTCTTTGCACGCCATGCGCTCCTGCAGATGCTCCACCATACGTCGCAACACGCTTTGGGCCATGGTCTCCGGCGCCACTGTATGCTCCCGGAGTGCCCACCACAGCGACTTCACAATCACCATGTGCCAAAACCCCTTGCGATGCCCTTCTTTCCCCAGCTCCCTCTCCATCGCTCTTCTGCCTCTCTCACCCTTCTTGAGCGGCGGGATGTCCTGATCCCGAACCAGCGGCTCCTCGATCCCCTTATACTGTTCACACCGCATGAAGTGCTCGTATGATTCCTGCCCTCGGCCGCAGTGGCATCTCATGTACTCTTCGGGGAGGTCCATTCCCTTATGCCTGTACCACCTCATGATCGTCTCCCGCACTGGCACCTGACCCGTGATTGCCTGCAGTCGTCTGGTTTGCAGCCTTTTGGGCAGCGTCTCCGGCCTCAGCACATTGGGGAAGTGGACCCACTGTCCCACCTTGCCCTCCAAATACTCGCTCAGTTCTACCACCTCCGGCCCCTCTTGTACCTGAGCTACCATGTGCACCGGCTGCGGATACACTCTTAGTTCCTGTTTGCCCCTGTCCTCCTCCACCACCCACCGGGCCTTCTCTTCTTCCCCCACTCTTGGAGGTACATGGACCAAGTGGAGGTGCTCCTTTCTGTCTGGCACCCTCCTTTCGAATTCCTGCTCCTTGTCCACTGCTTGTGCCGCCCCATCCGCCTCATGATTCCCCAGTCCGGCTCGATGTGACTCCTGTTTTACCAGGTGTATGACCCGGGGCACTTTCTTCATTTGTGGCCCGTGCCATATCGCGTACACCTGCGACGCCAGCCCCGTGCCCAGGGCCTCATGCAGCGGGCTGCTGGCTAGTCTCCTGAGGGACGCCATGTCCGCCTCCGCGTCCACCACCATCCACACTTCCCGGACGTCCTCCCCTATCTTCCCAACCACGTCCGCCACCGCTTGTACGTCTCCATGGGACGCTGCCCCCTACACCATCCTTTCCACCACGCCTTCCGTCTCTTGTCCCACCCCCTTGACCCGTACAGCCGCTGCCCCCGCCTTGGGCGGCTGTCCTCCCTAGACTACCGTGTTAAGGTTATCATCGCTGATTTCATTTAAACTCAGATGAATCTGTCAATTTAACCCAATTGAACACAATTGAACAGGGACAGAAATGCACGCGCTCAGAGCGCTGCCGCATTCACGCGCGCGCACTCAGAAGCTTTCAAAAGGAACAGAAAAAAGGCGTTGCAGAGCAGAAAAGGAACGTGCGTGGCTGCAAAGTATTGGGGAAAAAAATGTAGTACCACTAGCACAACTTTACCCACTTCCTTTGAAATATCGGGGAGTGGTGCGTAAGTCTGTCGGTGAAGGTTGAATAGTGCTAGTACACACAATATGTTCTATTCATTACTATAGATCATGGTGACTCGTCAACGGTTGTTTGACCCATGTGGGCTACGGGAGTTCCTTTTGGATAGCACTAACACAACCAATCTCTTTGGTGAAGAGGTCATAAACGTATTGGCTAACTTCTTTTGTCAAACACCACGGCACCGGAACTTGTTGAATGAGGTTCACAACGAAATAGTGAATGGAGACCACCGCCAAATGTGTGCGCAACAACTCATAAATGGCGTTCCAAGTGCGGTATGCACACTGAAGCCGGTTCGGACTCCCGTGGCCATCTTGGGGTCACTTGGGGTGTGTATCTATGTGCCGGCGAACCGCCATTGGCTGATATCATACTCTCCCATCCACCTGACCTAACATGATGTGATAGTGTGATAGGCTTGGCCATTTCAGCTATGAGCGGCCATATGCAATACCGAGGCGCCGCCGGCTGAGATTTATATATCAGAATATAAGGAATCAACAGGGTTTTTCTATCATAATGTTCCCGTACTTTCTCAGCCTTCCGTTCTGATTGTCAATGTATCGGCGACTGTCAGTTGGCTCGCGATTTTGCGGTAACCGATTGTTTAAATGTTATTTGCAGATATTTTGGCGGAAACCCCGATGAAGGGTCAGATTTCATCAGTAAAGGGTTCGTTGCATCCGCAATTTTCATGTTATACACTCGCAAAATTAATCCGATTTTTTCAGACTTTCAGAATCGTATTTTCGACTTCGAGATCGCCGCACTTGATATGATGAATTTCGAGTGGCCCTACATTTTTCCCCGATCACAAATCAACCTTCCTCTGGTTATCTCCTTCGTTTTTCTTGGAGATAAAGGAGAAACAAAATTGATTCGTGAGGCCACTTTGAAAGGTCATATCTCCGGCTCACGGCGAGGAATACCAATTTCGAGAATTGGGTTGGAATCGCCTTGGTCTCAACTTAATTTAGAAAGCATCAAACGCCTTTGATGTGTACACATGCTCAGTGTAGCAAGGGATAATGGTCAAGAGGGTAGAATGTGATATATAACTCTTGGACCGTGCAACCGAATATTTTAATGCGACTTTCAAGTGTACCGCAGGAGTGTTGGTGTTGCATAGAAACTTTCCTTGGGTTCCTATGTATTTTTAACGTGTAGTTATGTCCATGGAGAGGCATGGCATACCATGGTGGGAGCCACTTTTTGAGGGTATGTGTTATATGCATGGTATGTGCTTCGATATGCGCACGCCCATGTTATATATCTCCGTTTGTAGGAAGATATATGGAGTCATACGTGGCAAGGGCTTCGCTCATGTCCCAATGGTGGGCTCCATAGTGCTAGACTAGGTCTACCGCTCATATAGTGCATGTGGGAGGGCTTACGGAGCGACCCACAAGCGCCACTATCAATTTTCCCATTTTCATGGTGCGTGTTGGGAGGAGGTTTGAAGGTGTCCCTTTGCGTCCATGTGGGGATCCAAGTGGGGGGATTGTTTGCAAATGGTCCCAAGCAATTGTGTCTTGAATCATATGTTGATACCATGGGTGAGCGAAGTTATATACTATTGTAATTATCTTGAATTTGGCATTATTTGCATGTTTTTGACCTCATTTTATGCTCATTTTTGTATTTTATGTGCTCAACTGGTCGTCTAACAGTAAAGTGCCTAGAGATCTGTGAACTATGGTATGTTGCTTATATGTTGGCATATGCTTCGGTGTTGTACCTCACCATATGCCGGATCACGTGGTCACCTTGGCGTGGCACACGAGGCCTCACAAAATTAGGTCCCAAATTCATGAGTTGACTTGTGAAGCATGTCATGTACATAACCGGAGGGGTTTCGGTGCCAATGATGTAATATTCTTGTGCATGAATCTTTGGTCTATATCACCCTTGTATATTACTATCCGGTTTGACACATGCATGGAGCATTTGAATATTTGCCGTATGCATTTTTGAGTATGTAATTAAATTTTGGGCACTCTGGTGTGATTTGCCTGATTTTGCTAGGATATGAGGTCATCTTCATGGGGCAGTTCTCCAAGCCCAATCGACTCCAAGTCCAACCAAGGTTATGTCAGGGTAGGGCATGGTCCTGAGTGCTACTCTAGGCCATGACCACCACCTCCCCTATTGGGCTACGATTTAGAGGCTTTGGAGGGAACACATTTTTGGGGTTTGTGTAGTGACTTTTGACACTTGACATTCAGCCATCTTATTTGACTTGGTTCAGGGCATCATGTTGGCAAGTCAAGGGAAGGTCCTGAGTCCAGGGAATGAGGGGTCTATGGCTGTGACTGTGTATGTTTCCATCTTTCCCCAACTTTGCCTGATATGTGTTCATATGCCAATTTCATGGCTTCCTCTTTGGTGCAATTCTTGTACATGCCCAACGCCCGTGTCTCCGTGTGCACCGTGAGACTCAGTGTCGATTTGGATTGTACTTGGGATTTGGTTATTGCAAGGGTTTGTGTGAAGGAGCCTATTTTTCTATTTTTTGTGGGAAATCGTGCAGCATAGGGGAAGATCATGCAGAGCCTGGTGAGAAGCAGGACCATAGGGGTGACGGCAAATGGTGGAAGGGGTACAGCAGGGGCCCGTCCTGGTAGGGACCTTCTTTATGGTAGCAGAGGAGTACCTGCCCCCTACCGCCGCACCGGGGACTTGGGCCCTCATGAGCCCTGCCCAAGGACGCCCCGGGTGCAGATCGTGGAGTCCGTCGAGTTGACGCCGGACTGGGAAGCCCGAGAAGAGCAAAGATGCTCAGAACGGAGAGCCCTTGCAGGACATGGGCTAGACATGGAGGACCTGGCCTCCATGTGTGAAAGGCAATGCCGCAAGGCTTGCAATCTCCGGTCAGCTGCGGAGGAGTTGGAGGAGACTGGCAGCAACGGCAGAGCTCGGCGTTACCGGAAGCGCGGGTCCCCAAAACCCGCGGCGGAAGCCAGGGCGATGGAGACGGATCCCAGCCTGGTCGGGCTGTGGTCAGCTGCAGTTTCTGAGGGGCACTCCGAGGGCTATCGGACAGCTTACCCTTCGGAGTCGGAGGAGATGGCCAGACCGCCCACAAGGGCGAACACGGCCCCCAAACCCAGCCTGGAGCAAGACGCCCAGGCGTTGGAGAGGCCTGCAAGACCCAGAACGGCGCCTGTGGCCCGGCAAACGGAGCCAACGCGGGATAGCATGGGCGACACACCCATGGCGGAGGAGTTCGAGGCGCCGGGAACCGTGGGATGCGCCGGATCAGGTGGAAAGCACGTTGAGTGCCACTGCAAGCAAGTGTCCTTCCTCATCGGCAAGTACCCAAAGATGGGGATGGACGCCATCGTGCAACACCTCGACCGCCTGGACAACGCGAAGGACGGCCTAGAGGAAGACGTCGCGGGGATCCTGGATGACCAGTCAGCAGCGGAGAGAGACATGGCGGAGCTGCGAGCGGAACAGGACCGGTACCGGGAGAATCTGGAGCTGGCCCTGCAGAAGCAGCAGCGAGTGGTGGACATGTCGGGACGACTGAAAAGGCTAGAGGAGTTACAACCCCTCGCCTCGGGTCCGGAGCTCCCGGCAAAGCCGGCAGCGGCAGAGCTGGTGGAGCGGGTTAAGACCCTCAGGAGCGCCATGGAGAAACCCATGGGCGGCCCTGCAGAGGCACCTTACGCGCCTCCATGTGTTGACCCGGGCGCGCTGCCGTTTGTTCCCATGTTCAGCGAATCCATAATGCTCGGGGAGCAAACGGCACCGTCTGGGTCCATGCGGGAAGAGCGCGCAACCACAGACCTGAGGATCCTGACGGTACAGATGTCCCATGCCGCCCAGGATCCACCGACCACTACGACTGCCCAAGCAGTCTATGCGGGAGAGGAGATCCAACACCAGACCATGCAAGGGCGAACCATGGGAAGGACCGACGGACATGGTCGAGGACATCCAGACGGAAACCTGTGGGAGAAGGACCCCACTACGGGGATATGGACAGCGGCTGGAGCAAGTCCTTCCCGGATTTCCAAACCCCATGGGTTCAGGCCCAACTGGACCGCACTCCATGGAGGAGAGGGATGTACGGGGAGTGTACTCACAGCCCCCCCGGCCACAGGTGGTATCCGTCTCGATGGAGTGGTGGCTGCGGACGTCGGAGACGCCATCAGGATTGACGACCTCAGGGGAATCAAAATCCCCCACTACGATGGCAATCCCTCCAACCTGGATGATTTCATCCTGGATTGGGAGGACTTCGCCGAGGAGGTCGTCCCCAAGATGAAGGGAGCGCCAAGGGACAAGTGGGTATGTCGGACATTCCCACACAGGCTGGCGCAGGACCTGAAGGAGGAGCTCAGGGATCAGATCCGCGAGGGAGTGATCCAGACGGAGCAGGCCTGCCTCCAGTGGCTGGAGGACGAGGAGCGAGTGGATGCCCCCAACCAGAAGTTGGAGGATTTGTGGTCCATTCCGCTGCCGCTGGAGCGCGGGGAGCTGAGGGTCCGGGAACGGAATCGGTACATCCGAAAGTACCGAAGAAGTCTCAAGCTGGTGGAGGACTGGAATGAGGCCAGCGAGATCCGACACCTGCTGAAGGACGTCCTCCCCGGGCACTGGAAGAGAAGAGTGGAGGATGAGGAGAAGAAGAGAGCAAAGAAGCGCGTGGCCGTACGGATCATGGCATCAGAGGACACCCACGCCGGAATAATGGAGTTCTTATGGCGAAACCTCGGCGAGCCCAGCCGAATGCTGGGGTTGAAGAACGCCGTCTACGTGGAGGTATTCGGCGACACCATGGGGCAAAGGCTGATGCGCCTCAACAACGTGGAGTGGAGGCGCGGAGAACCGCTGAGGATGCAGGTCATCTTCGCCCGCATGAGCCTGGACAAGATCGTGAAGTACATCACGCTGGAGCTGAAGCTCAACGCCAAGAACGAGGCCCACGTGCAGGACCGACAAGGCAAAGGACATCGAGGTCATGGAGAAGATCGCCACCACCGAGAGGTCAAGGGGGACACAGTCGGCACCGCGGAGGAAGGGAGTGGAAGCGGCCAAGATCTCTGGACTGCGACCACCCAGGAGGATCATGAAGAAGCCCACTTCTTCGCGTTCGTAGCGCACAACATGAAGGAGAATGGGCAGGACAGGTCCAGGTGGAACCGCCTGGACCCCAGGACCAAGAACCGCAGAGAACCGCGGAGGATCGGGAACCCGCCGCTCTCGTTCCGCGAGTACAGATCGCAGCACACCGGTTGCTGGGTCTGCTACGGCAAGGGGAACAACCATGCACATGACCACCGGCATTGCAAGGTATATGAGGAGGACAAGAAGACCTACTTCGCCGCCCATCCCGACAAGAAGCCCAAGGAGCGACGAATTGCCGATTGGAAGGCAAAGGGCGGAGAGGGTCGAAAAGGCCAAGGAAAGGGCCAAGGGAAAGGCGGAGGAAAGGGCTATGGTGGAGGACCCGGCCAAGACCGACGCGTGAGGTCGATCGAGGAGGTTGCTGAGGACATGTTGAGGACGTTGGAGGAACTCAAAGCCCAGCAACGTGGTGGACAAAGTCTGAGCGGATCGCAGCAGAAGGGAGCTGCGGCAGGCCATGTCTAGAGGAGCCCCCACAGGAGTGGGACCTCGGAGATCTCTCCTCCGAAAATCAGTGGAATCCCGGAGAAAGCGAAGGCACATCGGGTGCCGAAGAAGGCTCCAGAGGAGCCAAAACCACCGAGTTTCGCCACTCCCAACCCCTGGAGCGCCCTGCGAAGGGAAGTTTATGTGGGCAAGGGACGTGGTAAGAAGGAAGGAGTGACCACGGAGAGCCCCGTGGACGGGCAGGACCAACCCAAGATCTACACCATCCGTGACCATACCCTCGAAGTCCTGATGCACCCGGCTGTGCTAGAGTTGCATGCTGTGAGAGTCGTCCATACACCGCATGGTGACAAGTGGCAGTTGCACTTGAAGGTGCGTGTACGGTGCGGACAAGAGGAGTTGGTGGTGGATGTTTTGGTGGATACGGGTGCCCAGGTGAGCCTGGTCCGGAGAGGGTTGTTCAAGGAGGAATCCCTGCAGCCCAGCCGTAGACCGGTACGCCTGAAAGTGGCCGATGGAGAGATTATGGGTGGTGGCACCCATGAGGCCACTATCAGCATGGAATTCTGGGAGCATGAGCCCTTGAACCGCCCTGATTTGGCAAAGAGAAGCACTCAATCCGGGAACTTCTATGTGGCCGACATTACAGATTGGGATATGATCATGGGGTATGACTTCATGGTGGGAAACGCCATTGGAGCCCTTCTCCATCGTGCAACGCTGGTCCGGGAGGATGATGAATGCCTTACATGGCTGTCCACGGACTGTGCATGCGGATCATCCCAATGGAATGCTGAGAAAGAGGATCGGATGGTCCAAGCGATGCAAGCTGTGGGTGCCAAGTCCAGAAGAGACCGCGGAGTTCAGCTCACGGAGTATGGAATGGCGACGCAGGTGTATGACAGGATGATCCAGACTCTGGGAGCCGAAGCGCTCGAGACAGACGTCTTCGCTTCCCGGGATGCCCCACTCTTGCGGAAGTGTAGGAGGCATTGGCATCGAGGAGACTCAGCCTGGCACAGGCATTGGTTTGAGGTTTGAGGTTTGATTTTGCGGGTACTAGACGCCTTTCGGCCCCGGGGGGCCACCTGGTCGGGCCAGGTGATATCCTCCCCACCGGGTCCTAGTGGGGGGCCCTCCAAGACGCACCTCCTGCCTGGTGGCGGAGTCCCCCGGGTTCACAGAGCTCGGAGCCCCGTCCTTCCCCGGCGTCCCCGTTTCGCCACTCCCCGGTCAGTGCATCAATTCGCAGCCGTGGCTGCGGGCGCTTACCCACTGCGTCGCCCCCCTAATGCGTGGTCGCCCGGGGCGCCGGCGCCGCCGGGCCCGTGCTACTGGCTTGTCGCCAGTGGGACCCCCTTGGGCTGGCGCGGAGGCTGCCTAGCCTAGGGGTTGGGGCGTGGCGCTGTGCGCCACTACTGCCTTGGCGGGTGCAGTGTCCCGTCTGTGTGTGCGGGGCGCTCGCGGCCGGTTCGGGGGGGTTCAGGCGGGTACCTGGTGTTGTGTCTCTCCTGTTTCCCCCTTCCCGCCCCGCGTGTTCCGCGCTGCGTGTGGCGGGCCGTCCCGTCCGGGTGTCCCTTACCCTCGCTCGCTGGTACGCCATTCCATGTGTTCTGTGCGTTCCGCGCGCTCGGTCCGGTTGCCCTTCCGGTAGTCCCCGCGTGTCCTTTTCGTGTGTGTGCGCTCGCGCTCTCGCGGTGTCCGCTCCCCCCCCCGCTGGGCGGTGTGGCGCGCGCATCTCGCGTGGTCCCGGCACTGGGCGCTGGTAGGGCCGTTCCACGTGGTCCGTGCCCCTCCGCGTGTCCTGCCCCGGTTCCGTGCTCCGTCTGGCGTGCTTGGGGGGGGGCGGTCCGGTCCCGGTTCCCCCCTACTTGGCTTGGGGTTGTGGGGGCGGCGGCAGGGCGTCCCCCGGGGGAGTGCCTTCGACCGTTGCGTGGGGCGTCTGGGGTCTTGCGCTCCTCCTCCCCCGACTGCCCGTCCACTGGGTGGGCTGTCGGGGTCCGCGTTGTGGGCGCGGGCGTGCGGTTGTGGGGGCCCTGCTCTGTTCCTGTGGGGACTGCTCGCCGCGGGGCGGGTCCACGGCGTTCGTATGCTGGGGGGCGGGATGGGGGGGGGGGGGCGTGCGCCGTTTTCTCCGGCTGTGCGGCCGGGGCGGGGCCTGTAGGGCGGGGGGTCGCTCTGCCTCTTTCCGTCCCTCTGCCTTCCCTGGGCAGGCAACAAAGCGGGCGTCACTGGCGTTGTGTTGTCCATGGGGGGCGTGGCCCCCCATACCACTCCGGTTCATGCTCACCCGGCTTCTCTGGGTACAATCTGTGCGGCGTCCCGGTGCGCAGGCGTGGGCCCGCTTGTTCTTCGCGGCCCCCATTTGAGCCGGCGGCTGGGGCGGGGGGGCGGGTCACACTCCGGCTCCCCTCTCGGGCGGGGGGGGCCCATCCCCCCTGCCTCAGGGGATGGGGGCCGGGGCCCCCGCGGCTGGCGGGCTGGTGGGGGGGCGGGGGGGGGGGGGGTGTCGCGCCGCGGCCTCCCTGCTCTCGTTCCGGGCGGCGGCCTGCGGTACTCCTTTCTGGCTCTCTCCGTGTCGGGGGCGCGCTCTCTTCCGGCGCGCACGTGCGGTCGGGGCTGAAGTGCCGCCCCGGGGTGGGGGGGGGTGAGGGGCGGCCCGTGGACCGCTCCCCCGGGGGCCCCAGCTGACCTGAAATCCCCCCTCTGTCACCTCGGAGTGGGCTGTGGTTACGGGAGGGTCATGTGGGGCGCGGCCTCCTTCTTGTTCCGTTGTGCGCGTTGCTCCGGCACGCCGGTGTGGGTTCGCGGGAGCAGGTCCAGCCGCCGTTGCCCTTACCGCGGCCGTTCCTCCTGAGGGTGGGGGCCCCCCCCCGGCCCATGGGGGGGCGGAGGGCCGCGCCTGTGGCTCCCCAGCTGAGGTGGGTGCGGGGGGGGGGTGGGGGGGCCGCCCCCCCGCCCGCTCTCGGGCCTGTGTGGGAGGGGGGGGGGGAGTGGGGGGGGGCCTTTGGTCCCCTGGCGATGCCTCCTGTCGGCCGGGGGGGGGGGCGGCTTGGCAGTCCTGGCCCCGGGGGCCAGCCATCGGCCGGGGGGTCGCGCCCTTCCCCCGCCCCCCTCTACCGAGAGCCGGATTCTCGCGCAGGCCCTCTCTGGGGCCCCTCATCCCCCGGCCGTTGTCGCGCGGCGCTGGCCGGCCGGGGGTGGCCGTGAGGGTTAGCGGTCAGTGGTTAGCGGGCTGCGGGGCATCAGGTTTCCCCCCGCGCTTGTTGTCTGCGCACTCCCTCCCGCGGGAGGTGGCGCGCCGCTTTCCCTGGGCAGGCAGCAAAGCGGGCGTCACTGGCGTTGTGCTGTCCATGGGGGGCGTGGCCCCCCATACCACTCCGGTTCGTGCCCATCCGGCTTCTCTGGGTACGATCTGTGCGGCGTCCCGGTGCGCAGGCGTGGGCCCGCTTGTTCTTCGCGGCCCCCATTTGAGCTGGCGGTTGGGGCGGGGGGGCGGGTCACACTCCGGCTCCCCTCTCGGGCGGGGGGGGTCCATCCCCCCTGCCTCGGGGGGTCGGGGCCGGGGCCCCCGTGGCTGGCGGGCTGGTGGGGGGGCGGGGGGGGGGGTGTCGCTCCGCGGCCTTCCTGCTCTCGTTCCGGGCGGCGGCCTGCGGTACTCCTTTCTGGCTCTCTCCGTGTCGCCGGCGCGCTCCCTTCCGGCGCGCGCGTGCGGTCGGGGCTGAAGTGCCGCCCCGGGGTGGGGGAGGGTGAGGGGCGGCCCGTGGACCGCTCCCCCGGGGGCCCCAGCTGACCTGAAACCCCCCCTCTGTCACCTCGGAGTGGGCTGTTGTTACGGGAGGGTCATGTGGGGCGCGGCCTCCTTCCTGTTCCGTTGTGCGCGTTGCTCCGGCACGCCGGTGTGGGTTCGCGGGAGCAGGTCCAGCCGCCGTTGCCCTTACCGCGTCGCCGTTCCTCCTGAGGGGGGGGGCGCCCCCCCGGCCCTGGGGGGGCGGAGGGCCGTGCCTGTGGCTCCCCAGCTGAGGTGGGTGCGGGGGGGGGGGTGGGGGGGCCGCCCCCCCCGCCCGCTCTCGGGTCTGTGTGGGAGGGGGGGGGGGGAGTGGGGGGGGCCCTTTGGTCCCCTGGCGATGCCTCCTGTCGGCCGGGGGGGAGGGGCGGGGGCGGCATGGCAGTCCTGGCCCCGGGGGCCAGCCATCGGCCAGGGGGTCGGGCCCTTCTCCCGCCCCCCTCTACCGAGAGCCGGATTCTCGCGCAGGCCCTCGCCGGGGCCCCTCATCCCCCGGCCGTTGTCGCGCGGCGCTGGCCGGCCGGGGGTGGCCGTGAGGGTTAGCGGTCAGTGGTCAGCGGGCTGCGGGGCAGCAGGTTCCCCCTCGCGCTCGTTGTCTCCGCACTCCCTCCCGCGGGAGGTGGCGCGCCCTCTTACGTCGTGCCGTACCCTGGGGGGGGCGTGGGTCGGGGGGCCCAGCCCCCCCCCCCCAAATCTCCCGTACCCGCCGTCTGGGCCTTCACCTGCGCCGCCGCTTGTGCGGGGGCTGGGGCTGCGGCGGCGGCGGGTTGTGCCGGCGGTAGCGGCAGTGGGCGAGGGCGCTGCGCAAAGCCCGGGGGAGCCAGTTGTTGGCGTCCGCATCCGTGATGCGGAGCACCGCTCCCCCTTCCAGGAAGGCCAGCCACGTCGGCTCCCTGTCGGGCCACGGCGCCCGGATCAGTGACCTGAGGACCCTCTCGTGGTCCTCTGGGCTGCCCACCCCCCCGGGGGTACCTCTCGGTTTCCTCCGTCCCTCCGGAGGAGCACGGCATCGAAGGGCCGGTTCCTCGACCTCCTGGAGGTCCCCTGGTTGGCCCAGCAAAACCACCCGTACACTTCCCCCACCAGGGGGAGGGTCTCCTCCCCCAGCGGGTCCGGGACCGCGCCCCAGTCCCGGTCCCATGGCCGGCCCTCCTCCGCCCCCCGTGCCGGCCCCCCTCGCTGCCCCTGCGCCTGCGGCGCCGGTGCCGCGCCCCGTCCCCCCTCCGCCGAGGCCATCTGCGCCGGCTCCGCCCTCGGTGCGGGGGGGGCTTGCTGGTGCTGGTGTCGTAGGGGTTGGGGGGGGACGAGCTCGCCGGCGTCAGGGTCGATGTTGTAGAGGTGGTGGTGGTGGTGGTGGTGGTGGTGGTAGGTGTGGTGTGCCGGCATCTGCTGGATGCCGGGGGGGATGCACCTCACCGGCTGCACGTCCGGCTGCGGGGGCGCCCCGCCCCCTGCCCCCCTCCCTTCGCCCCGTCCTCCTCCCTGGGCTCCCATGCCCCGTCCCGCCTGTCCCTTGGGGCCCGCGGAGCCCTTGCCCTTGCCCCTGGGCCCCTTTCCAGCCCCCTGCCCGTGTCGCGGGTCCCGCCTCCCGTCCCCCACGCCCTGGCCCGCTCGCTCTCCCACCTCCCCTCGTCCTGCCCCCTGCACCTGGGCTCCCTGCCCGCGCCCCTGCGCGCCCTTCCCGTGCCCTGGCCCCTCCCCGGCGCCCTGCCCGCGTCGCGGGTCCCGCCTCCCGTCCCCCACGCCCTCGCTCGCTCGCTCTCCCACCTCCCCTCGCCCTGCCCCCTGCTCCTGGGCTCCCTGCCCGCGCGCCTGCGCGCCCTTCCCGTGCCCTGGCCCCTCCCCTGCCCCCTGCCTGTCGCGCCGTCCGCTGCTCCCCTCCCCCCCGCTGCTGCGCCCTTCCTGGACCACTCGCCGGGCGTCCCGCTGCCTTTGCAGCTGGGGCAGCGTGACGCCCGGCGGCGAGCGCTCGCGCGTCGGGGGGCGGACGTGCCGCTCCCGCCCCGGGGGGAAGGGCTTGGGGGGGAACGGCTTGGGGGGGCTGGTGTGGGTGTGGGTGGGGTTGGCGTGGGCGCGGTACTTCGCGCTCTCCCTGCCCACTGCTGCTGCTGCGGCGGCCGCCGGCGAGGCGTCCGCGGCCCGTGCGGGGTTCTTCCCCCGCTTGCGCGGCGTGCTGGGGGCCGCGGCGTGGCCGGCCGAGGCGGTGTCGCGGCCCGCCGGGGTCGCGGCCGCAGCCCCTCGCGCGCCCTCCTCACTCTCCTTCGCTGCCGTGGCGGCCGTCGACGAGGCGCCGGTGGCCGCGGTCGCAACCCCTCGCACGCCCTCCTCGTTCTCCTCCGCTGCCGAGGCGGCCGCCGGCGAGGCGCCCGCGGCCCGTGCGGGGTCCGTCGCAACCCCTCCCGCGCCCTTCTTGCTCTCCTCTGCGGCTGCGGCAGCCCTCGGCGATGCGCCCGGCTCCTGCGCCGGGGCTGCCCCCCTTGTCGGCGGCGTGCCGGGGGCCGCGGCCGGGGCCGCGGCGTGCCTCGCCGCGGTCTCCGCTTCCTGCGCGTCTGGGCGGGGTTTGGCGGCGGGGCTGGCCGCTTGGGCGGCGGGGGCGGCCGTCTCGGCTGGCCCAGGCTCCCGGGCTGGCGGCGGCGGCCCGACCAGCACCGCCGCCTCCGCCAGCCTCCGCTCCTCGCGCTCCGCGAGGGTCTCCCCCGTCCACTCCAGGGAGGAGACGGGGGAGCGGGAGCGGGACCGGCGGTGGTGGCGGTCGTCCCGCTGGGGGGACCCATCGGAGTCTGCCATCACTGTTACCCTGGTAGGCATGCGTGGTGGCAGGCGCGCCCTTCCCACTACCTCCTGGTGCATCAGTGCCGTGCCGTGGGCAGTGCCGTGTGGTGCTCTGCGGGGGGGAGGGGGGGAGGGGGTGGGGGGCCGGCTGTGGCGTCAGCCCCGCACGGCCGGGGTACTGCGGCCATCCACCGGCATCGGGAGGGGAGGCGGGGGAGCCACGCGGCCCACGCGTCGCGCCACAGCTCCCAGTCTGGGGCGGGGCCCAGGGCCCTGGGCCCCCGGGGGTCGTCGAGCGGTGTCGGGGGCAACCGCACCAGGTGGACCCCCGTAACGGCGGTGACCTCCTGTGTTCGCAGGAAGGCGTGTACTCCGTCCCGCGCCGCGGGCGCCGGGAGGGGGGGGCGGGGTACGGGTGTTGCCCCATAGAGGTGGGTGGGGGTGATCCCCAGGATCCGCCCCGGGTCCCCGCGGGTCGCGACGACGAGGAGGAGCAGGGGGGTGCCAGGGCACTCCTGCCAGAGGACCTGCCCCCTGTGGTGGGCACCCCTGGTCCTGGAGAGGGGGGGGGACAGGTCTGGGTTAGCCCAGCCGCGGGGCGCGTGCGTCGCCGGCGGGAGGGCGGGGCACCAAGTGGGTTCCCTGGGGAATGCCTCGTAGACGACGGCGTACGGGGGGGTAGGCCTGGTGCCGTCGTACACCGGGTTGGTCGGCCGGGGGCGGGCGGACGCCTCGTCCGCGCCTTCCACGAACACCGTGACCTCGCCCACCTCCAGGTCCTCGTCCGGTGGGTGTAGAAGGTGGAGCGCCGCATCCAGCTCGGACACTCCCCCCGGGTACGTGGCCCGCGCCTGGTTCAGGTACGGGCCCGCGTCCCCGGGGTAGCGCGTCCTGAGGGCGTGCAGCAGGGCACGGGCGCTACTGCGGAGGGACATGGCAGACCCTGCTCCCGTCAGCCGCAGGGTGTCCCCCATGGACAGGGGCCGGCCTGACCGATTGGACTCGCGCCACTCCATCCAGTGCCCGTAGAGGGCCGCCTCCGGGCTGATGAGCCCCGGCCGGACGGCGTTCACGATCCGGTGCATTGCCGGGAGCAGCGTAGGGGCCCCCGCTCCGTTCAGGGCGCGGACGGCCGGGAGGGCGGTCTCGTTGAGGAAAGCCCTCGCACTACCCTCCAGGTCACACCGTGCGGCAGCGTGCGCTTCGTGTGCCTCCGCCACCGCGCCCGCCACCAGGCCCCGGACGGCCGCCTCCTGCGCTCTGCGGCGGGCCCTGGTGTGCCCCGGCCCATCCCCCCGTCGGCGTGGCATGGTGCTGCGGGCTCTGCAAAGGGCTGCGGCCGTCGGGGGTTAGGGGGCGAACACGTGCGACAGGTGCGCAACGGATGTGGGGTCCCGCAGGTGCACGTGGATCCACAGAAGGGCAGCGCCTGCGGGGCCCGCTTGTTCGTGCGAGGGGGTGTGTGCCTCCTCGATGCGCCGGCGCAAGGCCTCCTCCTCTGTGCGCCTGCGCAGGCCTGCGGGAGGTTCGGGCCAGGGGCACGCGGCTACCTGGGCGCACCGCGCGCACCTGTTGGCGCCTGTCGACGTTGCGGAGGACACCGTGTCACATTCTCCGCAGAGTCGGCAGGTGTTTGGGAGGTGGGAGGGCGGCGATCAAGGGTCGAGATGGCGGAGCCAGAGGTCGTCCCACCTCTGTCGGAGGGGGTCCCGGATCTCCAGCAGGCGGGCGCGGACGCGGCGCCAGTAGTCCTTGCCAAGCGTCTTCCGCCGGACCTCCTGCCACGTGTCGTCGGGGAGGATCCCGTGGTCGTGGAAGGCGGCGATGAGGTCGTCCCACGCCGGGCGGGGGTGCCCCTGGGGGGGGCTCGCCATGTACCAGTGGCGCCCGGTGAGGTGGGGCGTCAGCGCATCCCATTGGCAGCCGTTCGCGGTGTCTCTGTGGAGGAGGGCCAGCAGGGTGCCGTCCTGCACGTCCGCGACTGCCTCCCACCCCACTCGCAGCCCTTCGCAGCCATCTAGCTCCTGGCGCAGCGCGGCTGCAATGCCGGTGGGGAGCATGAGGAGCAAGGGCCCCTGGGTGTCGCCCAGCCGGGACAGGGCGTCGTCGTATACCGGCCCCCCAGCTTTGAAGTGCGCCACGGTGAGTTGAATGGCTCCGTCCTCTGGGGGGTGCCACCGGACGGTGGCCGCAGCGTGTCCCCACGTGCGTATCTCCGTAGCCCGGAGCACGTTGGCGGCGTGAAGGACGATGCGGGGCGGGACGGGTGTCCTGACGAGTGAGGACACGTCCCCAGTCCATCCCGTTTGCGGCCCCGGGGCCGCCTGCAGCCATTCCCCCGTCGCCGCGTCCCACGGGTGGTCAGGCCCCGCCCCGCGGATCATGGTGGGCCTCGGCCGGGTGTCCGGCCCCCACCACCGGAGCGGGATGGTGGCGTATCGTTGCGCAGGGGTCTCCGGGGCGCGCGTGGCGGCGCACCACCGGCTCCACTGCCGCGCCCACTCCTCCCCCACGATGCGCGCCTCCCATGCGGTCATGGAGCCGCGCCCGATGATCCACGGTGGGAAGAGGGCGTCTTGTAGGTGCCTCGAGAACCCCCCCGGCAGGTCCTGGTACGGGTGGGGGCTCTTTTTGGGCGGGCCATCCAGAGTGCCATTCACAACACGGAGGGAGGCTACGAAGTCCTTGTCAGGGCGCGGGGGAGGGGGAGGGTGGTCGCCCTCCGCCGCAGTGAGCCACCGGTGCGCCCGGGCCGCCGCGCTCTGGGGCTCGCGGAGGAGTTGCTCCAGCTGCTGGTTGCGAAGCTCCCACGCAAAGTCCCCCAGCCGGAGCATGTGGTGGAGGAAATCGTCCACCGAGGTCCCCCCCGGCGGGTCGTATCGGGTTATGGCGCGGAGCTGCGCCTCCGCGTCCTCGGGCACCAGTCCGGAGCAGAACACCTCCGTCCACGTGGCGCCTGCGGAGCGCCACGAGGCCACCCACAGGGCCTTGTCCCCAGGTGGGAGGTGGCGGGCCGCCTCGTGTACCGCCTGGCGGTAGTGGGGCCAGAGGAGCCGTCAGTGGGTGCTACCCACGTGCATGTGCAACGGGGTCTCCTCTGGGCCGCCGCAGAAAAGGCACGGTTGTGGGACGATGGCGAGGCCGGAGAGCCGCTCCTTCCGGACGCGGAGCCTGCGCTGCAATGGCGTGTGGCCGTCTCGGGCCCGCAGCGCCCGGCGGTTGGTGGCCGCCGCGGTGAGGTCCCGGGCGTGGACGTAGGCCGTGGCGTGGGCCGCGCCCAAAGGTGTGTGTCCCCGGTGCGTCAGCGCATGGTCCGTCTGCGCCCGTTGCGCGACCTCGCCGAGCACCCGCATCGTGGGGGGCCGTAGATCGAGATGGCCGTCACGGCCGGCGACAATGAGTTGGGCGTAGCCAGGGTCCGGGGGCGTGTTCTGCAAGACGGTGTCCTGGGACGCCGCCCAGTCCGCCTTGTGCAGTAGGGCGTCACTGTGGTGCGAGGTGGCTCGGACGTACCAGAACGGGTGCCCGGCGTGTTGCCCCCGCGCGCACAGGCCGTCCCGGAGCCACCTCAGGGGCATCTGGTTGACCACCTCCGCTGCGCCCGCGGGGACCCCCGTGGTTCGTTCGCGATCTGCGTGCCGCAGGAGGTGGAGGATGACTTCGGCGTCCACCGTGTGGACCCATGGTCTGTGGGCACCGTAATGTAGGGGGAGGGAGGCGGCCACCCCCTCCCCGTCGGGCACCGTGCCCGAGATGGCCACCGCCCACGTGCGGGTGAGGTCGGCGGCGAGAGCGACGCTGGTGGCGTGTTTGCAGGGTCCGCCCCCGGACGCGTCAGAGGAGGTGTGTCCCCAGGCCTCCGGGATCCAGTAGTATCCGGTGGGGCTGAGCCACACGCGTTGAGGTCGGCGGAGTGCCACCGGAGGTCGGGGTGGCTGGGGGTCAGTTGGTCCACGCTCAGCGCCCTGGTGTCGCCTGGGCTGATCGCCGGGTGGTCGTGCAGCCGGATCTCCGCTCCGGCGACCGTGCTTGCCGAGGACCGTAGCGCCGTCACATGTTCCTTGAGCCACGCCGGGCCCCCGCGCTGGTGCACCACCAGGTGTCCCGTGTCCTCCGGCTGGTCCTCCAGCGCGTGTACCGCCATGTGTGGGTCGTGCGGCACCCCCGTAGCCACCAGTAGGGCGGTGCCACGGGGGAGCCCACGGGGTTCGGGCTGGCCTGCCCCCACTTGCACTATTACCCACTCGTCCCGGAGCTGCGCTTGTCCCGTCGCTTGGGTGCATTGGTCGTCCGTGGTCACCAACCACAACGGCGTCGGCGCGTGGGGCCGGGGGCGTAAGGGCTCTGGCCACGCCACGTCCGCGTTAGGCTCTTGGTGCTCGCTTTCCGCGAGTACGTCGCGGAGGATGTACATGAGGGCTGCTGGCGGGTGGTACGCCGCCCCCGCGTGGGGGGGGATAGGCCGTCCCGGCGGCGGTAGCCCCCGACGTGGAGGTGCAGGCCGTCCGGGGTCACCCGTGGGCCGGTGTGGGCGTCCTGCTTAGCGCTCGTGGGGTGGACGAGTCTCAGGCGGGGGTCCCGTGTGCCGGTGGTGTGGAAGAGGTGGGCCAGGGCGTCGCGCCACCCGGGGTGGTTGGTGGGCTCCTGCTCAGGGCGGCAATAATGGAGATGTTCATCGGCGCATTGGTTGAGGCACTCCCGCACCGCCGTCGGCCACGGATCGTCGTTGTCGAGGAAGGGGTGGCGTGGCCCGTGGTGCCCATGCCACGGCGTTGTGTGTGGCACTGTCAGGCGGCACGTGTCGCGGTGTCGCAGCTTGGCGGTGCGCAGCGTGACGATTTTGCCCGGCGGGGACTGTAGTTGGACATGGGCCGCCCTGGGGCACGCGATGGGGTTGTACGTCCCCACTCCCAGGGCGGCCAGGGCCCGGGGTATGCGATGGACCCAGTCGCCTCCCGCCAGAGTTGCGAACTCCGGGACGGGGTAGTGCACCACGGGACATATTCCGTGCGCGCCGGCTATCTCCCAGAACATCTTGGTGACCTCGGCGCGCACGGAGGTTGCGCGGTGGTGGACGAGTGTACCCACGAGGGCCACCGCTGCCTGCTGGCACCGCGTGGGCACCCGTGTGAGCCCCAGGGTCCGGTCATCCTGCAGGCTGTCCCGCGAGGCTTCGAAGGCGTACCGCGCCCTGTCTTTCGCGACCTGGACCGTGATGTGGTCCAGGTGGCGTGCAGTGTCGGAGTCGTCGGCGATGAAAGGGGCGACGTACTGCGTCACCCCCCCGAGGATCGCCAGGATGACGTCCTGCACCACTTTCGGTGGCGCGAGGGTGTTAAGGCACCAGTGGTGCACCGCCGCCAGGCGTAGCCGGTGCTTGCGCTGCAGGGAGAACTCCCCGTCCGGCTGCAGCTGGAGTCCCAGGTAGGGGACGGAGTCCGCCGCTGGTACCCAGTACCACGGGTTTTCCAGGTGGGGGCAGAGGCGCAGCTGCAGGCCCGGGACCCCCTCCGTGGTGGCCATGGCGCACTTGCGGGGGTTGAGCTCCATGCCCATCATCCCCAGGTACGCGGCCACCGCCTCCACGCCCTCGACGAAGTGCTGCAGCGTGTGGACCACCACCAGCAGGTCGTCGATATAGGCCTGGATGTGGCCGTGCTCGGCCCCTCCCGGCGGGCGCAGGCGGTGCCCCTGTGCCCTGAGCAGGGGCTCCAGGAGGAGCGCGTACAGCAGGGGGCTCTCGGGGTTGCCCTGCCGGACGCCGCGTAGCATGTAGACGGGCTGCGTTAGCCCGTGTGCTGTGACGATGCGCAGCCTGGCGCACGTGTGGAGGAAGAGCAGGAGGTCAATGACGTCCGGCGGCACGGAGAGGTGGCGCAGGATGAGGTGGAGGGCGCCGTCTGGGGCGGTGTCGAAGGCCTTGCGGGCGTCAAAGGAGAAGACGTAGTTGGGCCCTCCCCGCTGGAGCTGCCGCTGCGCCATGAACAGCGGGGGGCCTGTGTTGGAGCCAGGGAGGGCCCCCTGCTGCCAGTCGCTGACCACTCCGTGCCGTGTGAGCACTTCCGTGATGCGCTGGGTGAGGGGGCCGGTGAGCAGCTTCATGTCCAGCTGGCCCAGGGCTATGGGCCTGTAGTCGTCCAGTCTGGCAGAGCCCGGTACCTTGGGGCTGAGCCAGATGTGCGCGTCCCTCCAGTGCATCGGCGGCGGGGCGCTGCGGAGGATGGCCCGGTAGGAATGGACCAGGAGCCACTGGACGGGTGCCGGGAGGGCCTTGATGAAACGGGCCTCCACGTGGTTAGGACCTGGGGCCTTGCCATCGGCCTTGTCCAGGGCGGACTTCAGGTCCTGCATGGAGTACTGCTGGACCTGTGTCCAGGCCCCCTCAGGGACCCGGGGGACGTGGCGGCCGAGGACCGCCTGGAAACTCGGGAGGTCCACCGGGCGTTTGTCATACAGTTCTCGCCAGAAGGCGCGAACTGCGAACATTACGTCGTCGGCCTCCGTGAGGAGCGTTTGGGTGTTGGGAAACCGCACGTTCCAGAGGCCTGACGGGCCTGGTGCCTCTACCTCTATGGCTCCCCGCACGGCTTTCCATCGCTGGGCGATGTCGGGGGTGTGGCGGCGCCAGAAGTCCTTGATGGCGCGCTTGCGGTCTGCCGCCAGGAGGGCGCGGAGCTGGCGAATGTCCTCCTCGAGGGCGGCTGCTTGCCTCTCCAACTCCTCCTGTAGCTGGCCCTGCGTGGTCGGGCGGAACCCGGGAGACACACCCTGCAGCTCCTCCGTGAGCCGGAGCGCCGCCTCGGACCGGATGCCATGCCTGGCCGCGTCCGCCTGGTACGCTGCCGGCGCGCGCGCTGCCAGGGTGTCATAGCGGAGGACCGCTGCCTGGAACTGCTTTCCGCTCTCCGGGAGGTCCCCCTCCGCCGGGTCCGTTCCCGCCGGAGACGGCTGCCGGCGTCCCACCACGCGCGCCAGGGCGTCATGCGTCGCCTGGAGGTGTTCGAACACCTTGTCCACCGCGGCCGCGGGCATGGACCCGTAGTCGTGCTGCTCTGCGGGACCCAGCCAGGGCGCCAGGGAGGGTTCATCCTGCGCGGCGGTGACCGCCGCCCACAGGCAGTGTTGGACGGGCGCGGCCTCGGCGTCGTACGGGAGGAGGCGGCCCTCCGTGTGGCTGTAGGGGGTGGGCATCGCCGCGCGCCCCGCTGCGCTGAGGAGACCCGGCAGGGCCAGGCGGACCGGGAGGTGGTCCGAGCCGACCACCTGGGGGTGTGCCATGCCGCGAGCCCAGACGCTTTCCCGCAGGGACCACGGCAGGAGGGGCTCGGTGACCAGGAAGGTGTCCACCCTGTGCTGGGACGGGTGGAGCGTGGGGGTCATGTCCTCCTCGCCGCCTGCCGCGGCCCTTCGGAAACCGCAGGCCTCCCAGCCCGCTCGGAAATGCTCTGTGGCCGGGTTGGCGGGGACATCCATGTAGATGTTGGTGTCGCCGGCGATGACCACCGGGTGCCTCCCGCCGAGGCTGCGTGCCGTGGCATACATTTGTATGTCGGCCCAGAACGCCGCCCGTCCCGCCCACGGGGAGCAGCCTGCTTGCGGCCCGTGGACGTTGATGAGGGTGAGGCCTCCCCCGTCCGTGCGGATCTCCAGGGCCGCGGCCTTCCCGGGGACAATTTCCGTGAAGCTGAGCACCTCGTGCTCCGCCACGTACTTGCTGCTGACCGCGGTGAGGAGGCCCCCCCCTCTCGAGGTGGAGGTGGCTCCCGTCTCCGCCAGCCAGCTGCTGAAGAAGGCGGTGTACCCCTTGTCCCGGAGCGCCGCGGCCACGTGCATCTCCTGCGCCCTGGTGGCGATCCCCGTTTCCTGAAGCATGATGGCAAAGCCCCCCTCCTGGGGCAGCATGCCGGTGATGAGGTGCTCCTTGTCGGTGCAGGCCGCCGGCCCCCGGCGCCGCCGGAGTGTGTCCCGGAGGGACCGGTCTGGCGGCACGAGGCCGTTGCGCTGGTTCCACGAGAGGAGCCACAGGGCGTCGCCCGTCGTGTCCTCCTGGAGTCAGCTATCCCGCATCGGCATCGCCGCCGGGTTCGCCGGCGCCGCCAGGGCATCTGGGTGCGCCGCATCCGCTGAGCCCGTTCCCAGCGGGGCCCACAGGGGGGCCCGGGGGACCAGGGGAGCCAGGGGGGCCAGGGGGGCCAGCCCCGCGGGGATGGACATGGACCCTGGTGGGGCCGCACCGCCAGCCCCCGGGGCCGCTCCGGGTGCCTCCTCACCTCCATCTGCGTGGTCGGCTGCCTGGGGCGGGGGGCGCCGGGTGTAAGGGGCGTGCCACGGGGACCTCCGTGCTCTCCCCTGCAGGATGTTGGCGGCCGCCTCCTTGTCGTCCGCCGGGGCCGCAGCGTGCACAACGTGCCACGCCAGGTGTTCCAGCATTGCCCCGCTGGTGTAGTACTTGTCCGCACACAGGGGGCATTTCGTCGGTTCCGTGGCCCCTCGCGCCGGGGGGAGCGGCACCGACTTCCGAATGGCGCCCTCCGCCGCTGGTTCGAAGGGCACAGGCATTGGGGTTTGAAGGAGTGGGGGCCCATGTATTGGCATGGCTCCCTGGACAATACCAGACGTACGGTGGAGAAGATCGTCGCGGATAGGGCGAAGGGGATCCTGGTCATAACCGGCATAGGATCCACCCCATGTCCGCTGGAAGGTCTCGAGTCGACGCTGGACTCCATCACCCTGAACGAGATGTCATTCGGGCCAGAGGAGGAGCTGTTCATCGACGCCAAGGGTGTATCAATGCCCTCCCCGGGTCAAGTGTGGGGTACCAAGGCTTTCCTGGTGGATGGGGCGCAAGCCCAGCCCACGGGTGATGAAGCATTCATCCGTAGGGTTGAGGCGGTGCCCATGCGGGTCATGTTTGAGCCCAAGGAGGGGACGGATCAGCCAATTGATGGCATTGACATCCTGTCCCACTCCGAGATGGACCAGGTCGTCAACTACATGCGGATGGGGATGCACGACCGTGTGGCAGCCAAGAAGGGGCGGGACATGGTCACATCTCCGCATTGGTGGGATGACAAGATGTTGGTCACCGGCAAGTACGAGAAGGATGAGTTCGTGGCGAGGGTCATGGACCATATCGCGGACCAATATGATGGTCTGGTTGGGTCAGACCCGTCGACAGGGGATTTTCCAAGAATAGGGGCCAGTAGCGACAAGAACCAGGCCGATGCCGCAAATTTCCGAAGATTATCGGTGGGAAGAGCTCCCCACGACGATGAAGACAGCAAATCGGACGAGGAGAAGTCGGACTCGGACCCAGAAGAGGCCTATACCGCAGTGCGGTCGGTTGTATCGATACCAAAGCAAGCGGCTGAAGAGGCCCAGGAGAACCGGAAGGTCGCCGAACTGAAGGAGAGGCTGATCAATGCCTATCCGCGGCTATTCAGTGGCGTCGCCAACAAGAACCCTCCAGATCGTGGGAGGTTTGGCACAGCGAAGATCAAGCTGAAGCCGAACCCCAAGATTTATCGTCATCGGGAGTACCAACTTCAGGGCGATCGGGCCGAGGCCATGAAGAAGTTGTTGGCCGAGTTTATTGAGCGGGGCTGGATCGAACCCTCCGACAGTGAGTGGGCCAGCCCAGCCTTTATCGTGCCCAAGAAGGAGAAGGGCGAGTGGAGGTTGTAGTGGATTACAGGGGTTTGAATGAGCAAACAGGGCACGACTCGTACTCCCTTCCTCTGATCGACACCATCCTCCAAAAGCAACAGAAAAAGCGAATCTTTACGGTGTTAGACCTGAAACACGGCTATCACCAGATGCCGCTACACCCGGACTCCAGGCCCTGCACAGCGATGTCGACGCCGCTGGGGCCCATGCAGTGGAAAGTGGTGCCTATGGGCGCCAAGAATGGCAACGCCGCTTTCCAGCGCATGATGGAGGACCTACTCGGTCCCGTCCGGGACTGTGCTGACCCCTTTGTGGATAACATCATCATCGGGTCCGGCACAGAGGACAGGAGTGAGGACGAGCTCATCAAAGCGCATGAGAAGGATCTGCGCCGAATGCTCAGCGAGCTGGCCAAGCACAACATGGTGTGCAAGCCTACCAAAGCCTCACTCTTCGTGAAGGAAGTGGAGTTCGCGGGTCACGTGGCTGGTCACGGGCATCGCCGTCCCATGCCTGGGAAGCTGGCGTCCCTGCACCACTGGGAAAAGCCCCAGACCATCAGCGAACTCCGATCCTTCATGGGGTTCTGCAATTACTATTCGGGCTACGTCCGGATGTATGCAGAACTGTCGGGGCCGCTGCACAAGATGTTGCAGGTGGGCAAGTTCGATGGCCAGAAGGGGAGCAAGAAGAAGCTTGCCTGGACCCCTGAGGCCGAAGATGCGTTCAGCCGCCTGAAGGAGCAACTCCTGGGGCAGCTGGGGCTATTCCTGGTGGACCCGGACAAGGGATTCGTGCTACGGACGGACGCCTCGGACTATGCTGTAGGTGCAGTCCTCGAGCAGGTCCGGGACGACAGATCGCACGTACCCGTGGCGTTTTGGAGTCGGATCCTGGCCGAGGGCCAACGTTGAACCTGGACCGCGAGGGAGAAGGAGACGTACGCCATTGTCTGTGCGCTCAGGAAGTGGTCTGGCCACATCGGATTGCAACCAGTGGTGGTTTGTACGGACCATCAGTCCTCCCAGAGCTGGCACAAGGAGCACTTCGACACCCCCTCGGGACTGGCGGCAAGAACAGCCTGATGGCATGAGACGTTCGCCAAGTTCGACCTCAGCGTCGTGTATGTCCCGGGGAAGGACAACACTGTGGCGGATTGCCTCAGTCGATGGGCCTACCCCGCGGGCAAGGCATGGATGAACATATCCAGCCATGGGGACGCCGAGGAGACGGAGGAGGCCAAACGCATCATCGAGATGGAGAAGGCCATGAAGCAAGAGGGGGTCAAGTGCTTTGTGGTGATGGCAAACCGTACAGACCTGGCCAAGTTCCGGGGTGCCCGAGTCCAAGCTTTTCGAGAGGAAACCCTGGAGCAATGGATGGTGGCCCCTGTAGAGCTACTCAGGTCGGTGCTTACAGAGGACTGGTCGGATGACTACGCGGCATCCGAGCACTGGAGCAGGTACTGGAATGCCGTGAGCGCCCCGTCGGACGACGAGTGGCCTGAGGGCTTGACGGAGGATGGGGATAAACTGTTCCTCAAGGACAACCTATTGGTCCCTGAGAACCGAATGGAGGAGCTCATTGACCACTGGCATAACGCCCAGCTCATGCATCCTGGTCGGGACAAGACGCAGCAGGACCTGGAGTGGCGCTTCAGGTTCCCACCGGGGTACTACGCCATCCTGGACAAGTACTGCAGCGACTGCGCCGTGTGTCGGGCCACGAAGAGCCCCAACCACTCCACGGCTGGCAACCCGGTGTATACGGCTATACCAGAGGCCCCTTTGCGGTCCGTGGCCATGGATGTATTCGCCATGCCGGAGGTCACCGTGGAAGGAGAGACCTACGACTGTGTCATCCTGGCGGTGGATAGGCACAGCTGGTATATCGTGGCGGTCCCGGGCAAGAAGTCCAAAGAGAGGGACAAGAAGGACAAGCATGGAGTGGGTCTGCAGGCCAAGACCGTCGCTAATGCTATGATCAGGCATTGGCTGACGACTTTTGATTTCCCGGCTGTCATCTGCAGCGATCGGGGCAGTCAGTTTGTGGCAACGTGGTTCAAGACGATGTGCAAGCACATGGGAATTGGGCAAGCCAAGACCGTGGCGTACCACAGCCGGTCGAACAGCCGGGCTGAGGTGGCCGGGCGGCAGATATTCGAAAAGTTGCGCCAGCTGCACATTGACGAACCGGGCCGGAATTGGTATAATTCGCTGTGGAGAGTACTCCAGGCGTACCACGACCTTCCGGGGCCCACTGGACTGTCGCCCCATCGCATCCTGTTCCTACGCGATTGAGTATCACCCGCCCGTGGTTGAACCATGGCAAGGTGGCCCGAGATGCGAGTGCCATGATGGCTGAGGCGAACGACACGGCGGCCAAGGTGTGCAAGGCACTTCAGGACGAGCATCAAAAGAGGGCCAAGTACTCCAAGCAGGGAAAATTCCAGAAATATGCTCTCCAAGACACCGTGTGGGTGGAGCGGCACCAGAAGGATGTCCTTTCCAGGCATCGGCAGGCGTCTTGGTATGTGCCGGGGGTAATCGTGCGGAAGGTCGGGCAGGATGTGTATGCGGTTCGTGTGGGGGATAACAAGATCCTGGACCGCAACCATACCCAGCTTTGTCCCCGAGCACCAGACCCCAGCGGACGTCCCGTCACCTTTGAGTTCACGGCCGGCGATGTGGACTCGGACGACGAGGGTGAGGACGACGACTTCACCGCCGAGAGGATCCTGACGGACAAGCCGGACTGGGGGACGCCTGGGGGGAGACTTTATAAAGTCCGTTGGAAAGGATTCGCCGCATCCAGGGATTCGTGGGGGCCTCCGAGCAGCTTTGCGCCGAGGTATACCACGGTCTGAATGGAGTATCTAAAGAGGAAAAACATCTCTTTGGATGTCAAGGACGTGTTGGTCCATTTGGTGGCTGCAGTAGCACCCTAATGGATTCCTCTTTGGCATTTATGTTTGTCTTTGTGATTGGGAGACGGGTGAGGGCGTTCATCCGGGGATTTTCGGGCCTTGATTGGCCATATACCCCCTTCACTCGATCTCCACATATATATTTCATTGTGGTATACTTATTTAGGTCGACCGACACCGTTTCTCTATCTTTGATCCCCTTGGTCCATGTTGTAGATCAAGAGGAGACCGGATATGGCGTAGGGCACCCATTATGAGTGTCCTCATCCCTCCCTTGGGGCATGGGGGACGCCTACAACGTGTGTGGGGCCTCCATGTGTCCTTGGGACATGGGGGGGGAGGGGTTGGAGCCCATTGGGATCCTCCCGTCCTCTCTTCAATGACTTCCGAGCGGATACAACGCTCTGAGAAGTGGGGTGAAGCCTGTTCGGACCCCCGTGGCCATCTTGGGGTCACTTGAGGTGTGTATCTATGTGCCGGCAAGCCGCCATTGGCTGATATCATACTCTCCCATCCACCTGACCTAACCTGATGTGATAGTGTGATAGGCTTGGCCATTTCAGCTATGAGCGGCCATATTCAATACCGAGGCGCCGCCGGCTGAGATTTATATATCAGAATGTCAGGAATCAACAGGGTTTTTCTATCATAATGTTCCCGTAATTTTTGAGCCTTCCGTTCTGATTGTCAATGTATCGGCGACTGTCAGTTGGCTCCCGATTTTGCGGTAACTGATTGGTTAACTGTTATTTGCAGATATTTTGGTGGACACCCCAATGAAGGGTCAGATTTCATCAGTAAAGGGTTCGTTGCTTCCGCAATTTTCATGTTATACACTTGAAAAATTCATCTGATTTTTTCAGACTTTCAGAATCGGAATTTGGACTTCGAGATCGCCGCACTTGATATGATGAATTTCGAGTGGCCCTACATTTTTCCCCGATCACGAATCAACCTTTCTTTGGTTATCTCCTTCGTTTTTCTTGGAGATAAAGGAGAAACAAAATTGATTCGTGAGGCCACTTTGAAACGTCATATATCCGGCTCACGGCGAGGAATACCAATTTCGAGAATTGGGTTGGAACCGCCTTGGTCTCAACTTAACTTAGGAAGCATTAAACGCCTTTGATGTGTACACATGCTTGGTGTAGCAAGGGATAATGGTCAAGGGAGTAGAATTTGATATATAACTCTTGGACCGTGCAACCGAATATTTTAATGCGACTTTAGAGTGTACCGCATGAGTGTTGGTGTTGCATAGAAACTTTCATTGGGTTCCTACGTATTTTTAACGTGTAGTTATGTCCATGGAGGGGCATGGCATACCATGGTGGAAGCCATTTTTTGAGGCTATGTGTTATATGCATGGTATGTGCTTCGATATGCTCACGCCCATGGTATATATCTCCGTTTGTAGGATGATATATGGAGTCATGCGTGGCAAGGGCTTCGCCCATGTCCCAATGGTGGGCTCCATAGCGCTAGACTAAGTCTACCGCTCATATAGTGCATGTGGGAGGGCTTACTGAGCGACCCACAAGCGCCACTATCAATTTTCCCTTTTTCATGGTGCGTGTTGGGAGGAGGTTTGAAGGTGTCCCTATGCGTCCATTCGGGGATCCAAGTGGGGGGATTGTTTGCAAATGGTCCCAAGCAGTTGTGTTTTGAATCATATGTCGATACCATGGGTGAGCGAAGTTATATACTATTGTAATTATCTTGAATTTGGCATTGTTTGCATGTTTTTGACCTCATTTTATGCTCATTTGTGTATTTTATGTGCTCAACTGGTCGGCTAACAGTAAAGTGCCTAGAGATCTGTGAACTATGGTATGTTGCTTATATGTTGGCATATGCTTCCGTGTTGTACCTCACCATATGCCGGATCACGTGGTCACTTTGGCGTGGCACACAAGGCCTCACGAAATTAGGTCTCAAATTCATGAGTTGACTTGTGAAGCATGTCATGTACATAACCGGAGGGGTTTTGGAGCCAATGATGTAATATTCTTGGGCATGAATCTTTGGTCTATATCACCCTTGTATATTACTATCCGGTTTGACACATGCATGGAGCATTTGAATATTTGCCGTATGCATTTTTGAGTATATAATTAAATTTTGGGCACTCTGGTGTGATTTGCCTGATTTTGCTAGGATATGAGGTCATCTTCATGGGGCAGTTCTCCAAGCCCAATCGACTCCAAGTCCAACCAAGGTTATGTCAGGGTAGGGCATGTTCCTGAGTGCTACTCTAGGCCATGAAACGCCACCTCCCCTATTGGGCTACGATTTAGAGGCTTGGGAGGAAACACATTTTTGGGGTTTGTGTAGTGACTTTTGACACATGACATTCAGCCATCTTATTTGACTTGGTTCAGGGCATCATGTTGGCAAGTCAAGGGAAGGTCCTGAGTGCAGGGAATGAGGGGTCCATGGCTGTGACTGTGTATGTTTCCATCTTTCCCCAACTTTGCCTGATATGTGTTCATATGCCAATTTCATGGCTTCCTCTTTGGTGCAATTCTTGTACATGCCCAACGCCCGTGTCTCCGTGTGCACCGTGAGACAACCGGCGTATGGAGAGGAAAGCCCTCAGTGTGGATTTGGATTGTACTTGGGATTTGGTTATTGCAAGGGTTTGTGTGAAGGAGCCTTTTTTTCTATTTTTTGTGGGAAATCGTGCAGGATAGGGCAAGATCATGCAGAGCCTGGTGAGAAGCAGGACCGTAGGGGTGACGGGAAATGGTGGAAGGGGTACAGCAGGGGCCGGTCCTGGTAGGGACCTTCTTTAACACCAACAGATGCGGTGCAACTACTTGTGGACCTACGTGTGCCACACAATCGGTATGCAATACACCAAATCTTTATGACCCAAGTTGGTACCACCTTCTCCGCAAAAGCTAGAATTGATTGGCAACCAAGACTTCCAAGTAGACAGCATATGGAACAAGCTTGGACCCAACTAGTAGGGACAATGCAATTGGATTATCCCAAAATTGATAAAGAAGCCCAAGCGGTTGGAATATCATGGCCCCTACGCAAAGTCTTCCATATCATTGAGCAACACCCCATCTTTCATCAGCATCGGGACTCGAGCATGCAGGTGATGCTCATTATCCGCGGTGATGCCTTGCCAATTTCCGGGACCCAATGGTCTCAAATCTCCCTAACCTTCGGAAATTGGGGGGCATTGGCGCGGAATCTTTCACATACGCTTATAATTGGGGTGGCCTATACCGATGATAAAGACGCAAGTGTGCTAGCACGCCTTTGGGACAAAACTATTCAAGTATGTTGTTCAATTTAACATTAATTTGGCAATTTTGCATGTTGAACGTTAAATTGAACGATGAGATGTTGACGTAGGAGCTGGTACTTGTTGCCCACCAAGCATATGAGGCCGATTATTGTTTTTCTAGATACTCCAAGACATTGTGGATAGTGGCATCATTACATGGTTTGGGTCTCGCAGGAGTGCCAAAGTGTCGTTTGGCGGAGATGAACCCTGGCTATGCCGATGGCTAGGAATTAGTGAATTTTGGCAGCTTCGTTCAAATTATTCATATGCCAAATGGAGCCGTGAACTACAAAAATTCATGGATGTCCTACGTTGAAGAACACCAAGTCAAGATGCTACCTACTGCACATCCAGCCTTCGTTGTGTCCAAAAAAAGGGGTGTATGACAGAGCCTTTACTTGCTTTGGAAGATTGTTGTAGATGGGTGCAATGCATTTTACATTGTTTAATGGCAATAGGCCGTTTATTTTGTACTTTCATAAATCAGCGTATTGACAACCTCTCAACTCCATGTGCCCAAGCCATGCAAAACATTTTGAGAGTTTGTAGAGTCAGATGGCGGCTCGGCACAAGACCCAAGCCCACCGGCCGGGGCACATGGAGATTGATGCTATATGCATGGCCAATCATAGTTGATTGGTTGAATTTGAAAGGTAGTCAAAGTGACCATGCCGTTACCAACGTGTGTTGGCTCCTTTGCCGCCTATATAGCACATGGCGTAACGACGAGGCCATTTCTTGGTGTGCTAGTGTTGCTCGCGAATTCTGCAAGGAGATTGCCCCAACGAGTGTTTCGCACTATTTGTTGTTTCTAGAAACCGTGTGCCCCACACTTCTCCCCAAGCTCGGCCAATTTGGCCTAGGCATCTTTTGCCAAGACTCCGCGGAGTCTCTAAACCACCTCATCAAAACTGTTTTTCTTACACTAACAAATCGCGGTGCTTCCACACGACGCGATGATACTTTGCCACGGAACACTTCTCATAACATGCATCCTCAATCTATTGCTTTGCGCTAATGCCTACAATATATATTTTTGTACTTTTACCTTCTGGTGTTTAAGCGGGGAGAAAGTCGGTGCCATGAGTCTGCTAATCAAGAGTGCCTCAAAGAACTGGAGGAGTGGTTTGCGAATAATGAGAGTGCGTATTGGAAAGACTATGACTCCGATTCTCAACGTATGAGTGATGGTTAATTTCCCATACCTGTTACGAAACGGCCTTATTTACATGGCGGCGCTCGCCCTTGATGGAGAAAAACTACAAGCGTTGGCAACCGTATGCCAGTGCATGAGGGGTCTCATCAATGTGAGCAACCAACCTTCTGGTGGGCCCATCCAAGGAACCGAAGCTCAGAGCCCTGTCAAAGGCGTTGGAGAAGCGGCCCAAGTATGATGTTTCACCTACTCCAAATGTGACACACGTGCCTCACCTACTCCTACCGGTGCGTCCATTTACCGGTTCAATTGAAATTGAACAGAAATGAACGTTAAATTTAACAGCGGTGTTCAATTTAACGCATCGGTGCATATTCCACGTAGGTGGGTGCGCGTGCCCCCCAAGCAATTGCCGTGCAACAAAGCCAAGGGCCAACCACATCGCCACCAAAGTCGGAAGCCTCCCCAAATGCTGTGGAACGGAGCCCATCTTCCCAGGTTTTCCCTATTGAACACTCGTGACCACTCGCCACCGCCACTGCTATCGGCATGAACAGTCGTTAGTGCTTGTGGCATGACACACGTGTGTTGGAGTTGTTTTTTTGGTCACTCCTCCGATTTTTCATTATGTAGATCAAGGAAGAGACGTTTTGGCAACCAATGTTCGACGATGAAGTAGTGGTACCAGAACTCCCTTATCCGGACTTGGCGTTTGATGAAGATCATTCATTTCTCGACATCAACCCTCTTGAGGACGGGAGCGAAAGCGATGCGTGGTTCCGGGAGGTAAAGGCAGAAGAAGCTGGACCACCACCACGACCACCACCAGCACCGCAACCACCAGTAGTTCCGTCTCCACCATGCCCTTCCAAGACTGTGGTTGCCATGGCATTCCCCTTGATGCAGGCAATGCTACAAGGGTGTTGGCCCCACCCACAAGCTAGTGTAGTGACGGAAGCGCACGGTGCACATTTGACTTTGTTCAGCATTTTCCGACGGACGTTCCAAAAAGTGATGAACACAATCGGTGCCTTTGGACCGCATTGGGGGCCGCTTGAGGCCAGAGATGCGCCGCCGCGACACATATTCAGTCTCCAAGGTCATAGGCCACCAAATGTTGCAGTGTGGGCAAGGACCTTCATGGCGTGGGACCACTACGGGCTGGGACGGTTCACGCATCAAGGTGCCCTTGGTCCTTGAAGCCCAGCGAGTATGAGCTTCTGCAAACCCTCACGAGATCGGTACTTTCCAGAGAATGCGTGGCAGTACCAGGGTATATTATCAGGTCTGGTCGTCACCCGCGGAGGCTACCGCAAGGGTCCACTCCAACAGATTTTGCATGATGAATCAAGAAGTGCGCGGGACCGAAAAGCCGATTTGAGCTCTGCCGCTGCTGCACTGCGCGACCGCATTGACCCTGCATGGGTCGCTACCAATTTCTTTGTCAGTCGGAGAGGCATACAACTCTCCATGGAGCACCCAACCAAAGGAGAGAAGCTCGTGGACATGGGCAATTTGGGCCAATTGCTTACCACACAACCGGATTGGGCACTCAAGGTGATCCATAGTATGGGGCACCACACCACCCGACTCCGCCACAAGGTTGCAGCCTTTGAGCAAGATGAGAAGCGTCCACTAGGAAAGTGTGGTTGGTGGAAACCATTGGAACAAGTTGCACCCCTCCCAACAAAGACACCAGCGTTTAGTAAGGCGGAGAACCGCTTGAAGTTGCGAGAGGAGAGTAGTGCGTAAAGCGGTGGGTCCGAGGAGAAATACCATGACCAAGGCCCCAAGAGGAAGAAGCATTTGAAGCCCAAGAATGCGAAGAAGGCACGCACCGAAGAGTCACCACCCAACAAGACAGAGAAAAAGGCAACTACACCAGGTGTGGCACGTTCCATTGAACCCAATTCGCGTCGAATGAACAGAATTTACCTATATTGAACAGAAATGAACATGTAAATTTGGCGGGTGTGCACTCCCCTTCCATGCGTACGATGCGTAGTGGCGCGGATGAGCAAAAAGGCGCTTGCGCAATTGGACAAGCTCAAGCTGAACAAGAAGTCGAAGGCCGAACGATCCTCCCAAGTTGAGGAGCCCTCACCAACGAAGAAATCGAAGGCAGAACGGAAGGCCGAAGCCGCACCAAAGGCGCAACCTTCGCAACCTTCTCAAAAGGCAAAGGAAGCTCCAAAGAGTAGCCCAAAGGTGAACACCTTGGCCCACCTCCGTTGCTCATTTTTTAGTCGTTTGCTCTTCCCCCAATAGCGACATGTACAGCGCTTCGGCGCAAAATTTCGAAACCTCATCTTTGGTATTACGCCAGTTTTTCCTCATTATAGGTCTGTCGCCTTGAGTAGTCCAACGATGCAACATTCGGATCTTGTTTTGGCCGTTAATACTTTGGCGTTGGTGGCATTCGAGGAATGCCACTTTGAGTACACGGCTATCGCCGTGGTGTTCGGTTACGGGAATACACCAATGCGGTTGCACACACACATGAACGATCATTCTCCCATCTTCGGCATTATTACTGTTGGCGATTATGTTGGGGGAGCCTCAGTTTCCCAAAAAGCGCCGCATCATGCCCAGCACAGCGGACCTCTTCTCAAATATGGATCACAACACGCCCTTTTTGGCTCGCACGAACCCTCGCCATACACACACTCGGGCGCGCAGGGACGGCAGGCATGAGGTGTGGGACTACAGGCCGAGGGATGATGGGTCAGGTACCTAAAGGAAAAAGGGGAGGCAGGAAGTGGGAGGCAATTGGCCAGTCACGTTCTGTTCATTTTAGCAATGCCTTCCCCTGCTCCAGCTCATCAGGAAAGGGCTTGTCACTGAACGGGCTCTTTGCACTGCTCCTCCCAGGATCAGCCATTGGTCCGTGTTTGGGGTGTGTTGTGCAGCCGTCCTTCTTGGGAGTTACACTCAGCACTTTCTGTTGCCGGCGTTGAGCTTGCTGCTTGTTGCACGCCCTTGATATGAGGTCTGAGCAGGAGGGTACCGCTTCCCAGAGCCCCTGTTGCAGTGTCTTCTTGGATATGGCGCTACATGTGTTTTGCGCACAAACATAAGTATCATCTCCGCTGGGGGGGGCAGGGGGCGGGGGGTGGAGGGGTTGGAGGGGGGGGACAAGGGGCTGCACCAGTCAGAAATTCCATGGACGCTGAAAGTGCAGAGGTTTCGCGGCCTGAATTGATCTGCATGGGGCCAAACCCCAAACCCCACATCTGTGGGGAAAATCTGCCAACACTTTCCGTCGTGGCTCTTGTACCCCTCTGCACGGTTGCACGCATTCACAGGCTCTGCCGCTTGCACAGCTGCAGTACCTTTGCTGTTTATCTAGCTACGAGCCATACCATCCTTGAGCCTCGGCTGGGCTGCTGACCAGGCCTTTTGGTCCACTTGCCCCCTTCCCTTTGCCACCCCAGCTCGTAGAGTGCGGGACAAAGGTTCGTCTGTTTGGTGGAGGTTGAGATAAGCGAGTGACCACAGGCTTTTCCCGCACTCCGACGGTCAGTTGCTGATTCCAATCAGTGCCTTCAGTCAGGCAAAAGTGGTCCTTGGTCCTTGGCTCTGGATAGGGGGTAGGGGGGGTCCTGAACCCCCGACAAAATGGGTTGGTGGAAGGGTCTCTCCGGCTCCTATGGTCGAGCCGAATGTTTAGCGGCATACCGGGCACGGCCCTGCACATAGGCAAGCGTGCAATACATGTGCTTCGCCACAATCCACTGTCTGGGCACAGGCCTTGAGCACAAAACAATATCTTGCGCTAAGAAGCAAGTCTGCAGGAAACTGCCTTCATCATCGCAACAAAGAGATGATTGCAAGGGCATTTAGCCTTTTCGGTGGACCTTCTCACAGCAAATGCTTGAGTCACGACCCTCTGGCCTCTGAGTTGGATCACGTGGGAGAAGAGGAAGGTGGGGGAAGGTTCAGGGGTGGGGTCCCCCAATGGTTGTCAGCTGCCCTAATGAATGACTGCTGCTACTGTCCTCCTGATCAATGATTTTGCAATGAGCTCTCTGACTTCATGTAGCCGACAGGGGGGGGGGGGCAGTGACTTAATTTCCATTCCGTCAGAGGGGGGGGGGCTCCCCCCTGGACCCCCCCTAGACCCCCTCTTCTAGAACCCCTCCCACCCTCCCCCCTCAGCTCAAGTGCAGCTGAAACCCTGGGTTTCGGGAATTTCTTTTTGTGATGGGGAAAATATTCTAAGCGCCTTTGGCGCATGTCATATACTTTTTACTGATTGTCATATGTGTGCTCAATGTTCTTTGTTTTGCAGATTACCATGACGCAACATTTTTTGTCCGTGTAGTTCTGCTTCCTGGTCCAACCACCACCACGCCCAAAACGCGAAGAAGTAATCGACGTGCTGCTTCATTTCAGGTTTAGATATAGGATAACCTGGCGGAAGAGACAAGAAGCGTACAATGAGGCACAAAAGGCATGTGCTACACCATTTTTGAGTGTGCTAATGGCAAAACCGTGCAAGTTTCTTGCTGTCGCACAGGAAAAGGCCACACGCGACCGCAAAGTGCATTGCCCATCGCATGAATTTCATGCAGTTCTGATTGACCATAGAGATCATTGTGATGCTGCATGACATGCTGAATGTTCTTTTGTGTCATATTTGTTGTGTAATAGTTAGATGAGGGAACCCTGAATTGACGTACAATATTGAGTTGACTTTGTTTACTACCGACAAGATGACATTTTCATGTGCTGAGTGGTTCATTGCCCAACAAATGTTCTCTTCCCTGTGAAGTGGGTGGGTTCCGATGGAGGGGGGTCACCCCTGGAACCCTTACCCTTTTTCTTTGGACCCCCCCCCTCCCCCTCCAACTGAAGCAAGTTTTTTGGGGAGGGAGGTTGTATTTTGTGGGGGATGTTGTGAACACCAAATTGTATCTTGATTTGTGTTGCAAGGTTTCTCATTGTTCTGATGGGGAACGCAAAAGTTTCCCACCCTGCAGCCCTGGGACTGGCCAGAATGCCCCCATATATCCCCTCTCTTCTCACATACATGCTGGTCCATCAAGCGATAAGATTCAGGCCTACGTGAATTCGCACACAAAACACCAAACAGATTGAAAACAAAAAAACAAGCGTATTTCAGTGATTGCTTTTGATCACACCGATTCCATCTGTGAAATGCTTGTCTCCCGTGACCCCGACCAACCAATTTCATCCCCATACTGTAAAACCAACTTGCGGAAGCCACCGACGGTTCACTGTGGGAAGCTCAACCACTCGATGTTTCCTGCTTTTTGCGCATGGATACGGAACAAAAATCGGCCACGGTCAAAGTCAAAAGGGACGGCCAACAACAGCAATGCCGAATACATTAGATAGCCATTTTACGAAAGCCAGTGTTTCGTTAGTATTGATTCGATTGGGAAAAGGGTTTTCTGCAAGGTATGAATCCGCCGTTCCCATGCGACAGATTTTGCAGATCATGTTCCCCCCAAAGTGCAAGTATTAATTGCTGCTAGGCCCTCCGTCTCAGGTAGGTAGGTAGGTCATGTCGGGACAGGGGTTGCCCCCGAGGGGGATTTACCAAGGGGCTTTGTGAAACCAGTTCGGACCCCCGTGGCCATCTTGGGGTCACTTGGGGTGTGTATCTATGTGCCGGCAAGCCGCCATTGGCTGATATCATACTCTCCCATCCACCTGATCTAACCTGATGTGATAGTGTGATAGGTTTGGCCATTCCGGCTCTGAGCGGCCATATTCAGAACCGAGGCACCGCCAGCGGAGATTTATATATCGGAATATCAGGAATCAACAGGGTTTTATTATCATAATGTTTCCGTAATTTTTCAGCCTTTCGTTCTGATGGTCAATGTATCGGCGGCTGTCAGTTGGCTCGCGATTTTGCGTTAACCGATTGGTTAACTGTTATTTCCAGATATTTTGGCGGATACTCCGTTGAAGGGTCGGATTTCATCAGCAAAGGGTTCGTTGCTTCCGCACTTCTCTAAATAAGCACTCGAAATTTTAATCTGAATTTTTCGCGATGTCGAAATCGGATTTTCGACTTCGACATCGCCGCACTTGATTTGGACTTCTTCGAGTGGTCATACTCTTTTCCCTATGCCCAAATCAGGTTTCCCTTATACCTGCCACCCATTTGACTTGGAGATATAAGGGAAACAAAAGTGAATCGTGGGACCACTTTGAAGGGCCATATCTACGCGCGAGTGTGAGGAAAGGGAAAAAGGAAGGTTGCGTTGCAAGCGCATTGGTCTCAAGTTAATTTAGGAAGCATCAAACGCCTTTAGTATGTACACATGCCTGGTGTAGCAAGGGATAATGGTCAAGAGGGTATAAAGTGATATATAACTCTTGGACCGTGCGACCGAATATTTTAATGCGACTTTCGAGTGTACCGCATGAGTGTTGGGGTTGCATAGATACTTTCTTTGGGTTCCTACGCATTTTTAACGTGAAGTTATGTCCATGGAGGGACATGGCATATCATGGTGGGAGCCACTTCTGAGGGTATGTTTTATATGCATGGTATATGTCTTGATATGCTCACGCCCATGTTATATATCTTCGTGTGGCCGAAGAGATGGGGATCCATACGTGACAAGGGTTTTGCCCATGTCTCAATTGTGGAATTCAAAGCGCTAGACTAAGTCTACCGCATATGTATTGCTCATGGTATGTGAGACAAAGAGAATCATGAGTGCACTCCCATTTTCATGGGGCATGTAGATATGAGTGGTGAAGGTATCTCCATGCGCCCGATTGGGGATCCAAGTGGGGGAATTGTTCGCAAATGGTTCCAATCATTTGTGTATTGAACCATGAGCGGATATCATGGGTGAGCATAGAGATATATTATCATGACAACTTTGTATTTGGTCATATTTTCATGTTTTTGACCTCAATTTTTGCTCATTTTTGTATTTTGTGTACTTACCTGGTCGGCAAACAGCAAGAAGCCTATGGAGAGTCGAACCATGGTATGTTGTTCAGATGTTGGCATATGCTTTGGAGTTGAACACCACAATATGCCGGATCGCGTACTCCATTTGGCTTGGCGCACGAAGGATCACAAGAATTGGTCTCAAGATCATGGGCTGACTTGGGCAGTGCATGGCGCCCATATCTGAAGGGGTTTCGAGGGTAAAGTGGGGATGTACATGGGCATTGACCTTTGGTCTATATCCTCCATGAATATTAGACTTCGATTCCATGCATGCTTTGAGCCTTCGGATAAGTGGTAACTTCAATTTTGAGCATATTTGTGATATATGGCCAATATGGTGTGAATTGGCAGTTTTTTGGCATGTTATGAGTTCAAACTCATAGGTCATTTCTCTAAGCCCATTGTACTCCATGTCCAACCAAGGTTATGTCAGGGTAGGGCATGGTCCTGAGTGCCACTCTAGGCCATGACACGCCACCCCCCCTATTGGGCTAGGATTTAGAGGCTTGGGAGTGAACACATTTTTGGGGTTTATGTAGTGACTTTTGATACATGGCATTTAACCATCTCATTTGACCTGGTTCAGGGCAATATGTTGGTGAGTCAAGGGAAGGTCTTGAGTCCAGGGAATGAGGGGTTTATGGCTGTGAATGTGTATGTTTACCTCTTTCCCCAACTTTGCTTTATTTGTGTTCATATGCCAATTTCAGGGCTTTCCTCTTTGGTGCAATTCTTGTACATGCCCGCCATCGTGAGACCATCGATGTGCTGAACGAAAGCCCGCAGCCTGATTTGGATTGTGAATTGGGTTATTGCTGTACTTGTGGGATCTGGTTGCTGTTTCAGGGTTGAACGAGGATTTTATTTCTATATTTTTGGATTTGGACCCTGGAAATTGAGGAATGCAATCGTTGATCCGGAGTAAATCAGCAGGGGTTACAGGCGGAAGGGGCACAGCGGGGGCCGGTCCTGGTAGGGACCTTCTTTATGGTAGCAGAGGCTTGAAGCCGGTCCATATGGACACTCCTCCCGGCTGTCGTTTGATAGTTTTTTCTGTCATATAAAGCAGATAAAGGTGCGTCGCGTTTGCAGGCGACAGAGCGCAACAAGTCGCGCTGCGCATTATGACAGCTCAGCACATTTTGTAAAGAGGCTTTATTTTTACGAATTTTGGGTTGCCATTTTTTTAATTATAAAGTTCTCCAGCTTTGTATATTGCTGTGCTCGCAGGTGTTATCATGTGAGCTCCTGTGGAGGACCCTGCAAGGGTCGTAAGATTATTCGTGGCCGGCAAGGCCTTCGAAGATCCAGAGGACTGCCAAGAGCGTGGGAACACGAGAATCAATGCTTGAGTTGCAGTATTTATCGTGTTCGGCGACGTGCAGGGCTTCGTTGATTGCAGGGGCGAGTTTGGTAGTTCGGAGGTAAATTTTATTATTATTTTTTACTGTGGAACAAATCTTTGGAGACGGAGATGAAAGCAACAGGCATGATCACAGGGAGTGACAGCGGCAAGGTTGGTACTGATACAAGACGAATTCAACCCAGGAGGTGTGACAACGGCAAAGCGGCCGAGCTCAACCCAGGAGGTGTGATAACGTCATGAAAGGCTGTCAAACCAGCCGAGTCAACCCAGGATCGGCCAAGAACACATCACCGTAACCAAAAGGGATCCACCGAAGACCAACCCCAGCAGTCAAAAGGGATCCGCCGAAGGTCAATCAGCCAACCACAAGGGCCAGAGGGTCTGGCCCTGCTACAGAATAATCTTATTTGGCTCTGCCCACCTTGCAGGGTGTTCAGCAGGAGCCTATGAGCGAAGCCGGAGCGTCAGCGTTGAAGGAGTAGGTCGCTGACGAGCAACGAGCGGATAGATTTGATGAGCGATCAAGACTCCCCGCGCTCCGACGATGAAGATCGAACACCGGTGTCACCGACAACTCACGATGAGTCACAGAGATCGTGGACATCGTCATATCGGGCGTGGATGGGGTCGGAAGAAGCTGGAGAATATTTTGAAGCCGAAGACCGTTCCATACCCGCGTCCCAGGTATCGTGCAGTTCGTCGTACCGCGAGTGGATGAATTCAGCCGAGGGTTCAGAGTTTTTCCTGGAGGACTCTCCATTGGGACTCGAAGAACCGACGCCGGAGAATTCCACGACCACGAACTCCGAGGACAGCGACACGTCAAATGGATCCCGAGAAGCCAAGATCCACGCAGATCGACGTGCCGTGTCCAGCTACCCTCATTATGCCGGAGGGATCAACACCAGAACGCAGGCTCCCGCAAGTGAGCCAATATCGGCAGCGTGGCGGGGTCACACGTCCTATACTGACGATGAGGAAGACAGCGACGACCAGTTTCCCTTCGTAATGGGAGTGCTGTCCTCGGGCATGAACCGATTGTCGTTTCGACAGCGATCTTGGAAGCCGACATTTCTGCCATGAGTCGGCTATGTATGTTTTTGGTTTAATTTTATATTAAAATTGGGCCACCATGTGCAAGAGCAACCTTTCTGTCACTGTACATCCACCGCTCTGACTGTTTTGGTGTCGGGTCCGTTGTATGGACCACGCCAGCATGTTTGTTGTTTGTTTGCGTCGTCGATCGGCCGCTTATATCTTTTGGTGTTTATTTGTTGCTTGTCAGTCAGAGGAAGTTGGGTCGGATGAACTGTGAGTTCATTCCTGGAAGGGGGGTGAAGCCGGTCCGTATGGACACTCCTCCCGGCTGTCGTTTGATAGTTTTTTCTGTCATATAAAGCAGATAAAGGTGCGTCGCGTTTGCAGGCGACAGAGCGCAACAAGTCGCGCTGCGCATTATGACAGCTCAGCACATTTTGTAAAGAGGCTTTATTTTTACGAATTTTGGGTTGCCATTTTTTTAATTATAAAGTTCTCCAGCTTTGTATATTGCTGTGCTCGCAGGTGTTATCATGTGAGCTCCTGTGGAGGACCCTGCAAGGGTCGTAAGATTATTCGTGGCCGGCAAGGCCTTCGAAGATCCAGAGGACTGCCAAGAGCGTGGGAACACGAGAATCAATGCTTGAGTTGCAGTATTTATCGTGTTCGGCGACGTGCAGGGCTTCGTTGATTGCAGGGGCGAGTTTGGTAGTTCGGAGGTAAATTTTATTATTATTTTTTACTGTGGAACAAATCTTTGGAGACGGAGATGAAAGCAACAGGCATGATCACAGGGAGTGACAGCGGCAAGGTTGGTACTGATACAAGACGAATTCAACCCAGGAGGTGTGACAACGGCAAAGCGGCCGAGCTCAACCCAGGAGGTGTGATAACGTCATGAAAGGCTGTCAAACCAGCCAAGTCAACCCAGGATCGGCCAAGAACACATCACCGTAACCAAAAGGGATCCACCGAAGACCAACCCCAGCAGTCAAAAGGGATCCGCCGAAGGTCAATCAGCCAACCACAAGGGCCAGAGGGTCTGGCCCTGCTACAGAATAATCTTATTTGGCTCCGCCCACCTTGCAGGGTGTTCAGCAGGAGCCTATGAGCGAAGCCGGAGCGTCAGCGTTGAAGGAGTAGGTCGCTGACGAGCAACGAGCGGATAGATTTGATGAGCGATCAAGACTCCCCGCGCTCCGACGATGAAGATCGAACACCGGTGTCACCGACAACTCACGATGAGTCACAGAGATCGTGGACATCGTCATATCGGGCGTGGATGGGGTCGGAAGAAGCTGGAGAATATTTTGAAGCCGAAGACCGTTCCATACCCGCGTCCCAGGTATCGTGCAGTTCGTCGTACCGCGAGTGGATGAATTCAGCCGAGGGTTCAGAGTTTTTCCTGGAGGACTCTCCATTGCAACTCGAAGAACCGACGCCGGAGAATCTCACGACCACGAACTCCGAGGACAGCGACACGTCAAATGGATCCCGAGAAGCCAAGATCCACGCAGATCGACGTGCCGTGTCCAGCTACCCTCATTATGCCGGAGGGATCAACACCAGAACGCAGGCTCCCGCAAGTGAGCCAATATCGGCAGCGTGGCGGGGTCACACGTCCTATACTGACGATGAGGAAGACAGCGACGACCAGTTTCCCTTCGTAATGGGAGTGCTGTCCTCGGGCATGAACCGATTGTCGTTTCGACAGCGATCTTGGAAGCCGACATTTCTGCCATGAGTCGGCTATGTATGTTTTTGGTTTAATTTTATATTAAAATTGGGCCACCATGTGCAAGAGCAACCTTTCTGTCACTGTACATCCACCGCTCTGACTGTTTTGGTGTCGGGTCCGTTGTATGGACCACGCCAGCATGTTTGTTGTTTGTTTGCGTCGTCGATCGGCCGCTTATATCTTTTGGTGTTTATTTGTTGCTTGTCAGTCAGAGGAAGTTGGGTCGGATGAACTGTGAGTTCATTCCTGGAAGGGGGGTGAAGCCGGTCCGTATGGACACTCCTCCCGGCTGTCGTTTGATAGTTTTTTCTGTCATATAAAGCAGATAAAGGTGCGTCGCGTTTGCAGGCGACAGAGCGCAACAAGTCGCGCTGCGCATTATGACAGCTCAGCACATTTTGTAAAGAGGCTTTATTTTTACGAATTTTGGGTTGCCATTTTTTTAATTATAAAGTTCTCCAGCTTTGTATATTGCTGTGCTCGCAGGTGTTATCATGTGAGCTCCTGTGGAGGACCCTGCAAGGGTCGTAAGATTATTCGTGGCCGGCAAGGCCTTCGAAGATCCAGAGGACTGCCAAGAGCGTGGGAACACGAGAATCAATGCTTGAGTTGCAGTATTTATCGTGTTCGGCGACGTGCAGGGCTTCGTTGATTGCAGGGGCGAGTTTGGTAGTTCGGAGGTAAATTTTATTATTATTTTTTACTGTGGAACAAATCTTTGGAGACGGAGATGAAAGCAACAGGCATGATCACAGGGAGTGACAGCGGCAAGGTTGGTACTGATACAAGACGAATTCAACCCAGGAGGTGTGACAACGGCAAAGCGGCCGAGCTCAACCCAGGAGGTGTGATAACGTCATGAAAGGCTGTCAAACCAGCCAAGTCAACCCAGGATCGGCCAAGAACACATCACCGTAACCAAAAGGGATCCACCGAAGACCAACCCCAGCAGTCAAAAGGGATCCGCCGAAGGTCAATCAGCCAACCACAAGGGCCAGAGGGTCTGGCCCTGCTACAGAATAATCTTATTTGGCTCTGCCCACCTTGCAGGGTGTTCAGCAGGAGCCTATGAGCGAAGCCGGAGCGTCAGCGTTGAAGGAGTAGGTCGCTGACGAGCAACGAGCGGATAGATTTGATGAGCGATCAAGACTCCCCGCGCTCCGACGATGAAGATCGAACACCGGTGTCACCGACAACTCACGATGAGTCACAGAGATCGTGGACATCGTCATATCGGGCGTGGATGGGGTCGGAAGAAGCTGGAGAATATTTTGAAGCCGAAGACCGTTCCATACCCGCGTCCCAGGTATCGTGCAGTTCGTCGTACCGCGAGTGGATGAATTCAGCCGAGGGTTCAGAGTTTTTCCTGGAGGACTCTCCATTGCAACTCGAAGAACCGACGCCGGAGAATCTCACGACCACGAACTCCGAGGACAGCGACACGTCAAATGGATCCCGAGAAGCCAAGATCCACGCAGATCGACGTGCCGTGTCCAGCTACCCTCATTATGCCGGAGGGATCAACACCAGAACGCAGGCTCCCGCAAGTGAGCCAATATCGGCAGCGTGGCGGGGTCACACGTCCTATACTGACGATGAGGAAGACAGCGACGACCAGTTTCCCTTCGTAATGGGAGTGCTGTCCTCGGGCATGAACCGATTGTCGTTTCGACAGCGATCTTGGAAGCCGACATTTCTGCCATGAGTCGGCTATGTATGTTTTTGGTTTAATTTTATATTAAAATTGGGCCACCATGTGCAAGAGCAACCTTTCTGTCACTGTACATCCACCGCTCTGACTGTTTTGGTGTCGGGTCCGTTGTATGGACCACGCCAGCATGTTTGTTGTTTGTTTGCGTCGTCGATCGGCCGCTTATATCTTTTGGTGTTTATTTGTTGCTTGTCAGTCAGAGGAAGTTGGGTCGGATGAACTGTGAGTTCATTCCTGGAAGGGGGGTGAAGCCGGTCCGTATGGACACTCCTCCCGGCTGTCGTTTGATAGTTTTTTCTGTCATATAAAGCAGATAAAGGTGCGTCGCGTTTGCAGGCGACAGAGCGCAACAAGTCGCGCTGCGCATTATGACAGCTCAGCACATTTTGTAAAGAGGCTTTATTTTTACGAATTTTGGGTTGCCATTTTTTTAATTATAAAGTTCTCCAGCTTTGTATATTGCTGTGCTCGCAGGTGTTATCATGTGAGCTCCTGTGGAGGACCCTGCAAGGGTCGTAAGATTATTCGTGGCCGGCAAGGCCTTCGAAGATCCAGAGGACTGCCAAGAGCGTGGGAACACGAGAATCAATGCTTGAGATGCAGTATTTATCGTGTTCGGCGACGTGCAGGGCTTCGTTGATTGCAGGGGCGAGTTTGGTAGTTCGGAGGTAAATTTTATTATTATTTTTTACTGTGGAACAAATCTTTGGAGACGGAGATGAAAGCAACAGGCATGATCACAGGGAGTGACAGCGGCAAGGTTGGTACTGATACAAGACGAATTCAACCCAGGAGGTGTGACAACGGCAAAGCGGCCGAGCTCAACCCAGGAGGTGTGATAACGTCATGAAAGGCAGTCAAACCAGCCGAGTCAACCCAGGATCGGCCAAGAACACATCACCGTAACCAAAAGGGATCCACCGAAGACCAACCCCAGCAGTCAAAAGGGATCCGCCGAAGGTCAATCCGCCAACCACAAGGGCCAGAGGGTCTGGCCCTGCTACAGGCTTACCTGCTGCCCCTAGCTACCGCCGACCCGGGGACTTGGGCCCTTATGAGCCCTGCCCAAGTACGCCCCGGGTGCGTATCGTGGACTCGGTGGAGACCACGCCGGAGATTGGAGCCATAGAAGAACCGAGACGTTCAAGAGCATGGCGAACTCCGGAAGTTGAAGCCCGAAGAGAGGTACGACATTCGGGAAGAGGAGGACGTGACATGGAGGACCTGGTCTCCATGTGTGAGCGTCGCTGCCGAAAGGCATGCAACCTCCGCTCCGCCGCGGAGGACTCTGATGAGGCCTGCCATTCAGGCAGCAGTGGAGGACGGGCCCGGCGCTACCGGAAGCGCGGGTCACCCAAGTCCGCGGCAAGGGACGCCGGGGCTATGGACACGGACCCCAGCCCGGTCAGGCTGTGGGAATCCGAGGGGCACTCCGAGGGCTATCGGACAGCCTACGAGCCACCTTCGGAGTCGGAGACGCCCGCGCCGATCGCCAGGGCGCATACGGCCCCCGAGCCCGCCCTGCAGCACGACGCCGAGGGCTTGGAGAGGCCAGCCAGGGCCCGGACGGCACCTGTGCCCCGGCACACGGGACCAGAGACGGACGCCATAGGCGATACGCCCATGGGCAATGAGTCTGAGGTGCCGGGAACCGCGGGTTGCGCTGAATCCGGCGGAAAGCACGCTGCGTGCCACTGCGAGCACGTGTCCTTCCTCATGGGCAAGTACCCGAAGATGGGGATGGACGCCATCGTGCATCGCCTTGACTGCCTGGACAACGCCAAGGACGGTCTAGAGGAGGACGTCGCGGGGATCCTGGACGACCAGTCGGCCGCGGAGAACCACATGGAGGAGCTGCGAGCGGATCAGGCCCGGTACCGGGAGAATCTGGAGCTGGCCCTGCAGAAGCAGCAGCAAGTGGTGGACAGCCTCCTCCACTTAGTGGAGGACATGTCGGGACGGCTGAAAAGGCTAGAGGAGCGACAGCCCCTCGCCTCGGGTCCAGAGCTCCCGGCAAAGCCGGCCGTGGTAGAGCTGGTGGAGCGGGTTAAGACCCTCAGGAGCGCCATGGAGAAACCCATGGGCGGCCCTGCAGAGGCACCATACGCGCCTCCGCGTGTTGACCCGGGTGCGCTGCCGTTTGTTCCCATGTTCAGCGAATCCACAATGCTCGGGGAACACACGGCACCGGCTGGGTCCATGCGGGCAGGGCACGTAACCACGGACCCGAGGAGCCTGACGGTACAGATGTCCCATGCCACCCATGATGTACCGATCACGACGAATATGGTGGTTTATGCGGAAGAGAAGATCGAGAACCACACCATGCAGGGGCGAACCATGGGAAGCGCCAATGGACATGGTCGAGGTCATCCAGGCGGAAACCTGTGGGCGAAGGACCCCAATACGGAGATATGGACGGCCGATGGAGCAAATCCTTCCCGCATTCCAAACCCCATGGGTTCAGGCCCAACTGGACCGCACTCCATGGAGGAGAGGGATGTACGGGGAGTGTACTCACACCCCCCGGCCACAGGTGGTATCCGTCTCGGTGGAGTGGTGGCTGGAGACGTCGGAGACGCCATCAGGATTGACGACCTCAGGGGAATCAAAATCCCCTACTACGATGGTAACCCCTCCAACCTGGATGACTTCATCCTGGATTGGGAGGATTTCGCCGAGGAGGTCGTCGGCGAGATGCGGGGAGCGCCGCGGGACAAGTGGGTATGCCGGACATTCCCACACCGGCTGGCGCAGGACCTGAAGGAGGAGCTGCGGGATCAGATCCGGGAAGGATTGATCCGGACGGAGCAGGCCTGCATCCAGTGGTTGGAGGACGAGGAGCGGTCGGACGCTCCGAACCAAAAGCTGGAGGACCTGTGGTCCATTCCACTGCCGCTGGACCGCGGTGAGTTGCGGGTCCGGGAGTGGAACCGGTATCTGCGGAAGTACCGCAGATGCCTCAAGCTGGTGGAAGACTGGAACGAGGCCAGTGAGATCCGCCACTTGCTGAAGGACGTCCTCCCCGGCAACTGGAAGAGGCGAGTGGAGGACGAGGAGAAGAAGCGCGCCAAGAAGCGGGTGGCGGTGAGGATCATGGCGGCGGAGGATACCCATGCGGGTATCATGGAGTTCTTCAGGAGGAACCTGGGCGAGCCCAACCGGCTGTTGGGACTGAAGAACGCCGTGTACGTGGAGGTATTCCGAGACTCCATGGGGCAAAGGTTGCTGCGCCTCAACAATGTGGAGTGGAGGCGCGGGGAGCCACTGAGGATGCAAGTCATCTTCGCCCGCATGAGCCTGGACGAGATGGTGAAGTACATCACGGTGGAGTTGAAGCTCAATGCGAAGAGCGAGGCCCACGTGCAGGATCGACATGGTCATGGACAACGAGGCCACCGAGAAGATCGCCATCATCGGGAGATCCAGGAGGACACGGCCAACTCCGCGGAGGATGGAAGTGGAAGTGGCCAAGACCACTGGTCCCGGGAGGATCACGAGGAGGCCCATTTCTTCGCGTTTGTGGCGCACAACGTGAAGAACAATGGGCAGGATCGGTCCAGATGGAGCCGGGCGGGACCAAGGGGCAAAGAGCCAAGGAGGATCGGGAACCCACCGCTCTCGTTCCGAGAGTACAGGTCTCAGCACGACGGGTGCTGGGTCTGTTATGGCAAGGGAAACAACCATGCACACGACCACCGTCAGTGCAAGGTGTATGAGGCGGACAAGAAGGCCTACTTCGCCGCCCACCCCGAGAAGAAGCCCAAGGAGCAGCGGATTTCCGATTGGAAGGCGAAAGGCGGAGACGGGGGAAAAGGCCAAGGCAAAGGCCAAGGAAAAGGCGGAGGAAGAGGCTATGGTGGTGGACCTGGCCAAGACCGACGAGTGAGGTCGATCGAGGAGGTTGCTGAGGACATGTTGAGGACGTTGGAGGAACTCAAAGCCCAGCAACGTGGTGGACAAAGTCCTGGCGGATCGCAGCCGGAAGGGGCTGCGGGAAGCCAAGTCTAGAGGAGCCCCCACGGGAGTGGGACCTCGGAGGTCTCTCCTCCGAAAATCAGTGGAATCCCAGAGAAAGCGAAGGCACATCGGGTGCCGAAGAAGGCTCCGGAAGAGCCAAAACCACTGAGTTTCGCCACTCCCAACCCCTGGAGCGCCCTGCCAAGGGAAGTACATGTGGGTACGGGACATGGCAAGAAGGAAGGAGCGACCACGGAGAGCCCCGTGGACGGGCAGGACCAACCCAAGATCTACACCATCCGTGACCATACCCTTGAAGTCCTGATGCACCCGGACGTGCTAGAGTTGCATGCCGTGAGAGTCGTCCATACACCTCATGGCGACGAGCGGCAGTTGCACTTGAAAGTACGAGTACGGTGCGGACGAGAGGAGAAGGTGGTGGATGTGTTGGTGGATACGGGTGCCCAGGTGAGCCTGGTCCGGAGAGGGTTGTTCAAGGAGGAATTCCTGCAGCCCAGCCGGAGACCGGTCCGCCTGAAGGTCGCCAATGGAGAGATCATGGGTGGTGGCACCCATGAGGCCACCATCAGTATGGAATTCTGGGAGCATGAGCGCTTGAACCGCCCTGATCAGGCGAAGAGAAGCACTCTATCCGGGAACTTCTATGTGGCCGACATTACAGATTGGGATATGATCATGGGGTATGACTTCATGGTGGCAAATGCCATTGGAGCCCTTCCCCATCGTGCAACGCTGGTCCGGGAGGAGGACGAATGCCTCACATGGCTGTCCACGGACTATGCATGCGGATCATCCCAATGGAATGCTGAGGAAGAGGATCGGATCGTCCGAGCGGTGCAAGCTGTGGGTGCCAAGTCCAGAGGAGACCGCGGAGTTCAGCTCACGGAGTATGGAATGGCGCCGCAGGTGTACGACAGGATGATCCAGACGCTGGGAGCCGAAGCGCCCGAGACGGACGTCTTCGCTTCCCGGGATGCCCCACTTCTGAGGAAGTGTAGGCGGCACTGGCATCGAGGAGACTCAGCCTGGCACCGGCATTGGGGTTTGAAGGAGTGGGGACCCATGTATTGGCATGGCTCCCTGGACAATACCAGACGTACGGTGGAGAAGATCATCGCGGATAGGGCGAAAGGGGTCCTGGTCATAACCGGCATAGGATCCACCCCATGTCCGCTGGAGGGTCTCAAGTCGACGCTGGACTCCATCACCCTGAACGAGATGTCATTCGGGCCAGAGGAGGAGTTGTTCATCGACGCCAAGGGTGTATCAATGCCCTCCCCGGGTCAAGCGTGGGGTACCAAGGCTTTCCTGGTGGATGGGGCGCAAGCCCAGCCCACAGGTGATGAAGCATTCATCCGTAGGGTTGAGGCGGTGCCCATGAAGGTCATGTTTGAGCCCAAGGAGGGGACGGATCAGCCCATTGATGGCATTGACGTCCTGTCCCACGCCGAGATCGACGACGTCGTCAACTACATGCGGATGGGGATGCACGACCGTGTGGCAGCCAAGAAGAGGCGCGACATGGTCACATCTCCGCATTGGTGGTATGACAAGATGTTGGTCACCGGCAAGTACGAGAAGGACGAGTTCGTGGCGAGGGTCATGGATCACATCGCGGACCAATATGATGGTCCGGTTGCGTCGGACCCACCGACATGGGATTTTCCAAGAATGGGTGCCGATAGCGACAGTCACCAGCCCGATGCCGCAAATTTCCGAAGATTATCGGTGGGAAGAGCTCCCCACGACGATGAAGACGGCATATCGGACGAGGAGAAGTCGGAATCGGACCCAGAAGAGGCCTATACCGCAGTGCGTTCGGTTGTATCCATACCGAAGCAAGCGGCTGAAGAGGCCCAGGAGAACCCAAAGGTCGCCGAGCTGAAGGAGAGGCTGATCAAGGCCTATCCGCGGCTATTCAGTGGCGTCGCCAACAAGAACCCTCCAGATCGTGGGAGGTTTGGTACAGCGAAGATCAAGCTGAAGCCGAACCCGAAGATCTATCGTCATCGGGAGTACCAACTTCAGGGCGATCGGGCCGAGGCCATGAAGAAGTTGTTGGCCGAGTTCATTGAGCGGGGATGGATCGAACCCTCCGACAGTGAGTGGGCCAGCCCAGCCTTCATCGTGCCCAAGAAGGAGAAAGTCGAGTGGAGGTTGGTGGTGGATTACAGAGGTTTGAACGAGCAGACCGAGCACGACTCGTACTCGCTTCCCCTGATCGACTCCATCCTCCAAAAGCAACAGAAAAAGCGGATTTTCACGGTGTTAGACCTGAAACACGGCTATCACCAGATGCCGCTACACCCGGACTCCAGGCCCTGCACAGCGATGTCAACGCCGCTGGGGCCCATGCAATGGAAAGTGGTGCCTATGGGCGCCAAGAATGGCAACGCCGCTTTCCAGCGCATGATGGAGGACCTACTCGGTCCTGTCCGGGACTGTGCCGATCCCTTCGTGGATGACATCATCATCGGGTCCGGCACGGAGAACATGACTGAGGACGAGCTCATCGACGCGCATGAGAAGGATCTGCGCCGAGTGCTCAGCGAGTTGGACAAGCACAACATGGTGTGCAAGCCCACCAAAGCCTCACTCTTCGTGAAGGAAGTGGAGTTCGCGGGTCACGTGGTTGGTCACGGGCAACAACGTCCCATGCCTGGGAAGCTGGCGTCCCTGCACCACTGGGAGAAGCCCCAGACCATCAGCGAACTCCGGTCCTTCATGGGGTTCTGCAATTACTATTCGGGCTATGTCCGGATGTATGCAGAACTCTCGGGGCCGCTGCACAAGATGCTGCAGGTGGGGAAGCTCGATGGCCGGAAGGGGAGCAAGAAGAAGCTTGCCTGGACCCCTGAGGCTGAGGATGCGTTCAACAGCCTGAAGGAGCGACTCCTGGGGCAGTTGGGGCTGTTCCTGGTGGACCCGGACAAGGGATTCGTGCTACGGACAGACGCCTCGGACTATGCCGTGGGGGCAGTCCTTGAGCAGATCCGAGACGACGGGTCACATGTACCCGTGGCGTTCTGGAGTTGGATCCTGGCCGAGGGCCAACGCCGCACCTGGACAGCGAGGGAGAAGGAGACGTACGCCATTGTTTGTGCGCTCAGGAAGTGGTCTGGCCACATCGGATTGCAACCGGTAGTGGTTTGCACGGACCATCAGTCCTTGCAGAGCTGGCACAAGGAGCACGTTGACACCCCCTCGGGACCGGTGGCAAGGAGGGCCCGGTGGCACGAGACGTTCGCCAAGTTCGACCTCAGCGTTGTATACGTTCCGGGGAAGGACAACACTGTGGCAGATTGCCTCAGTCGGTGGGCCTACCCCGCGGGCAAGGCCTGGATGGACATATCCAGCCATGGAGACGCCGAAGAGACCGAGGAGGCCAAGCGCATCATCGAAATGGAGAATGTCATGGAGCAAGAGGGGGTCAAGTGCTTCGTGGTGATGGCTAACCGTACGGACCTGGCCAAGTTCCGGGGTGCCCGCGTCCAAGCTATTCGAGAGGAAACCCTCGAGCAATGGATGGTGGCCCCTGTAGAGCTAGTCAGGTCGGTGCTCACAGGGGACTGGTCGGATGACTACGCGGCATCGGAGCACTGGAGCAAGTACTGGAATGCCGTGAGCGCCCCGTCGGACGACGAATGGCCCGAGGGCTTGACCGAGGATGGCGACAAGTTGTTCCTCAAGGACAAGCTGCTGGTGCCCGAGAACCGAGTGGAGGAGCTCATTGACCATTGGCACAACGCCCAGCTCATGCACCCTGGCCGAGACAAGATGCAGCAGGACCTGGGGTGGCGTTTCAAGTTCCCTCCGGCGTACTACGCCATCCTGGATAGGTACTGCAGCGACTGTGCCGTGTGTCGGGCCACGAAGAGCCCCAACCACTCCACAGCGGGCAACCCGGTGTACACGGCTATACCGGAGGCCCCTATGCGGTCCGTGGCCATGGATGTGTTCGCCATGCCTGAAGTCACCGTGGACGGAGAGACCTACGACTGTGTCATCATAGCGGTGGACAGGCACAGCGGGTATATCGTGGCGGTCCCTGGCAAGAAGTCCAAGAAGAAGGACAAGAAGGACAAGCATGGAGTGGGGCTGCAGGCCAAGACCGTCGCTAATGCCATGATCAGGCATTGGCTGACGATTTTCGATGTCCCAGCTGTCATCTGCAGCGATCGGGGCAGTCGATTCGTGGGGACGTGGTTCAAGACAATGTGCAAGCACATGGGGATTCGGCATGCCAAGACCGTGGCATACCACAGCCGGTCGAATGGCCGGGCTGAGGTGGCCGGGCAGCAGATGTTCGAGAAGTTCCGCCAGCTGCACATGGACGAACCGGGCCGGAACTGGTACAATTCGCTGTGGAGAGTGCTCCAAGCGTACCACGACCTTCCGGGACCCACTGGACTGTCGCCCCATCGCATCCTGTTCCTACGGGATCGAGTGTCACGCGCTCTCCCGTGGATGAACCATGGCAAAGTGGCCCGGGATGCGAACGCCATGATGGCTGAGGCGGAAGACACGGCGGCCAAGGTGTGCAAGGCACTACAGGACGAGCATGACAAGAGGGCCCAGTACTTCAAGCAAGGGAAGGTCCAGAAGTATGCTCTCCAAGACACCGTGTGGGTGGAGCGGCACCACAAGGATGTCCTGTCCAGGCATCAGCAGGCGTCCTGGTATGTGCCGGGGGTAATCGTGCGAAAGGTGGGGCAGGACGTGTATGCCGTTCGTTTGGGGGATAACAAGATCCTGGACCGCGACCATACCCAGCTTCGTCCCCGAGCACCAGACCCCAGCGGACGTCCCGTCACCTTCGAGTTCACGGCCGGCGATGTGGACTCGGACGACGAGGGTGAGGACGACGACTTCACCCCAGAGAAGATCCTGGCGGACAAGCCGGACCCGGGGACGCCTGGGGGGAGGCTTTATAAAGTCCGTTGGAAGGGATTCGCCGCATCCAGGGACTCGTGGGAGCCTCCGAGCAGTTTTGTGCCGAGGTACACCACGGTCTGGATGGACTACCCAAAGAAAAAGAACATTTCTTTGGATGTCAATGACGTGTTGGTCCATTTGGTTGCTGCTGTAGCACCTTAATGGATACCCCTTGGAATTTTGTTTGTTTCTGTGCTTAGGGAGACGGGTGAGGGCGTTCATCCGGGGATTTTTCGGCCGTGATTGGCCATATACCCCCTTCACTCGATCTCCACGTATATATTTCACTGTGGTATACTTATTTAGGTCGACCGACGACGTTTTTCTATCTTTGATCCCCTTGGTCCATGTTTCAGATCAAGAGGAGACCGGATATGGCGTAGGGCGCTGAGTATCAGTGTCCTCACCCCTCCCTTGGGGCATGGGGGACGCCTACGACGTGTGTGGGGCCTCCATGTGTCCTTGGGACATGGGGGAGGGGGTTGGAGCCCATTGGGGTCCTCCCGTCCTCTCTTCAATGACTTCCGAGCGGTAACAACGCTCTGAGAAGGGGGGTGAAGCCGGTTTGGACCCCCGTGGCCATCTTGGGGTCACTTGGGGTGTGTATCTATGTGCCGGCAAGCCGCCATTGGCTGATATCATACTCTCCCATCCACCTGATCTAACCTGATGTGATAGTGTGATGGGTTTGGCCATTCCGGCTCTGAGCGGCCATATTCAGAACCGAGGCACCGCCAGCGGAGATTTATATATCGGAATATCAGGAATCAACAGGGTTTTATTATCATAATGTTTCCGTAATTTTTCAGCCTTTCGTTCTGATGGTCAATGTATCGGCGACTGTCAGTTGGCTCGCGATTTTGCGTTAACCGATTGGTTAACTGTTATTTCCAGATATTTTGGCGGATACTCCGTTGAAGGGTCGGATTTCATCAGCAAAGGGTTCGTTGCTTCCGCAATTCTCTAAATAAGCACTCGAAATTTTAATCTGAATTTTTCGCGATGTCGAAATCGGATTTTCGACTTCGACATCGCCGCACTTGATTTGGACTTCTTCGAGTGGTCATACTCTTTTCCCTATGCCCAAATCAGGTTTCCCTTATACTTGCCACCCATTTGACTTGGAGATATAAGGGAAACAAAAGTGAATCGTGGGACCACTTTGAAGGGCCATATCTACGCGCGAGTGTGAGGAAAGAGAATAAGGAAGGTTGCGTTGCAAGCGCATTGGTCTCAAGTTAATTTAGGAAGCATCAAACACCTTTGGTATGTACACATGCCCGGTGTAGCAAGGGATAATGGTCAAGAGGGTATAAAGTGATATATAATACTTGGACTGTGCGACCGAATATTTTAATGCGACTTTCGAGTGTACCGCATGAGTGTTGGGGTTGCATAGATACTTTCCTTGGGTTCCTACGCATTTTTAACGTGAAGTTATGTCCATGGAGGGACATGGCATATCATGGTGGGAGCCACTTTTGAGGGTATGTTTTATATGCATGGTATATGTCTTGATATGCTCACGCCCATGTTATATATCTTCGTGTGGCCGAAGAGATGGGGATCCATAGGTGACAAGGGTTTTGCCCATGTCTCAATTGTGGAATTCAAAGCGCTAGACTAAGTCTACCGCATATGTATTGCTCATGGTATGTGAGACAAAGAGAATCATGAGTGCACTCCCATTTTCATGGGGCATGTAGATATGAGTGGTGAAGGTATCTCCATGCGCCCGATTGGGGATCCAAGTGGGGGAATTGTTCGCAAATGGTTCCAATCATTTGTGTATTGAACCATGAGCGGATATCATGGGTGAGCATAGAGATATATTATCATGACAACTTTGTATTTGGTCATATTTTCATGTTTTTGACCTCAATTTTCGCTCATTTTTGTATTTTGTGTACTTACCTGGTCGGCAAACAGCAAGAAGCCTATGGAGAGTCGAACCATGGTATGTTGTTCAGATGTTGGCATATGCTTTGGAGTTGAACACCACCATATGCCGGATTGCGTACTCCATTTGGCTTGGCGCACGAAGGATCACAAGAATTGGTCTCAAGATCATGGGCTGACTTGGGCAGTGCGTGGCGCCCATATCCGAAGGGGTTTCGAGGGTAAAGTGGGGATGTACATGGGCATTGACCTTTGGTCTATATCCTCCATGAATATTAGACTTCGATTCCATGCATGCTTTGAGCCTTCGGCTAAGTGGTAACTTCAATTTTGAGCATATTTGTGATATATGGCCAATATGGTGTGAATTGGCAGTTTTTTGGCATGTTATGAGTTCAAACTCATAGGTCATTTCTCTAAGCCCATTCGACTCCATGTCCAACCAAGGTTATGTCAGGGTAGGGCATGGTCCTGAGTGCCACTCTAGGCCATGACACGCCACCTCCCCTATTGGGCTAGGATTTAGAGGCTTGGGAGTGAACACATTTTTGGGGTTTATGTAGTGACTTTTGATACATGGCATTTAACCATCTCATTTGACCTGGTTCAGGGCAATATGTTGGTGAGTCAAGGGAAGGTCTTGAGTCCAGGGAATGAGGGGTTTATGGCTGTGAATGTGTATGTTTACCTCTTTCCCCAACTTTGCTTTATTTGTGTTCATATGCCAATTTCAGGGCTCTCCTCTTTGGTGCAATTCTTGTACATGCCCGCCATCGTGAGACCATCGATGTGCTGAACGAAAGCCCGCAGCCTGATTTGGATTGTGAATTGGGTTATTGCTGTACTTGTGGGATCTGGTTGCTGTTTCAGGGTTGAACGAGGATTTTATTTCTATATTTTTGGATTTGGACCCTGGAAATTGAGGAATGCAATCGTTGATCCGGAGTAAATCAGCAGGGGTTACAGGCGGAAGGGGCACAGCGGGGGCCGGTCCTGGTAGGGACCTTCTTTATTTGCCTCACCCACCCACAGCCCTAGCTTTTTGTGCCCCCACAAAGCGGCTCCCCCACTCAGGGGTAAGGGCGCAGTCACTGCGAGCAGTATTTTCCAGCGAATTCTGCCCACAGGGGTAACCCATGCTGGACCGAAGTTTCACATCCCCCTCTTTCGGGCGGATGATAGCCGGGTAAAGGCCCCATGGTATCTCTTCTTCAACCTCCGGTTTCTGGGATCTAGAGACTCTGGGTTTGTCCGGCTCATCCCTAACTGGGTTGGTTTGGAGTAGGCATAAGACGATTTGAAGAAGCACGCACTCCCGGGTTTGGTTGCCGTCTGCGCATTTACGCCTCCTGACTTTGTTGAGCCTTCGCTCTCCCGAGGGACCGGTGGATTTGGTGCGTTTCATTCATGTTCGTCAGTCGGCTGTGTATTAGTTGAGTTGTGGCGCTATGTCGGAGAGATGGGTATTGGCGTCGGCTGGCATGGCGCACCACAGTGTCTTGCGCTAGACGATTGCTGATCCGTTTTTGACCATTGCACGCCTGGCTGGTTTTGATGTTGGCCGCCGTGCGTGTCGTCTATCGATGGTTGGGTCCTTTTTTCCCACAGCGGTTGCATTGGTTCTTTGGTGCGTTGGCCGTTCGGTGGTGGGCTTGTTCGGGGTGGGGGTCGTTGCGGCATGGCTGGCGCCTCTTTCACCTGTTGTTGTAGTTTCGGCCGTTTTGCAGACGGAGGATATGTTGATCGTTGTTAACGTTAGCTCTTCAGTTGTTGTGGTGTACTCGTGGTGTTCTGTCTTCTGGGTGGGTAAGTGTCTTATGGTCTTCGCGTGGCTGGATGTACTCTACTGTTGCCGGTCAACCCAATGCCGTTTCCATTGTGGACCATGCACGCCTGGCCACTTCGGTTTTGGCTGGCGTTAGTGTGGTCTGTTGCAGGTCCGGGTATGTTGTGAGTTACACCGCTGCCGTGTGTGCTGCCATCCGCCGGTGTCTACGCTTTGCCATGTGGGCGTTGAGTTGACACGTTTATGGTTTGGCCTGGAAATTCCTGGGTGCTGCTCCACCTGGTCCGTTTCTTGTTGCTGCGCCGTGTTTTTGTCGCCGGTTGTGTGGGGGGGTGCCTATGTAGTGTGCTGCTCGTGTGTTCGTCCAGTGTGTTGTTAGTGTTGCGTTGGCTAGTTTGTGCCTGGTGGTATACTAGCTAGGTGGTCCGGGCCGCGGGTGGTCGATTGTTGGTTTGCTTTTTGTTTGGTTGAGGTGTGCTCGGCCACCGTAGGTCCGACCAGGCGGGGCTGGTTTATTTCGTTTCGGTCCGTGCATGGTTCGTCTGTTCTGTAGCTTTGCGATTGTTTGTCCGATTTATGGTCGGCGTTTTCGGGGTCTTGAGGCCAATTGCTCCATGGGCACACATTGGCATGCTTAGTGGAGCCCGTGCTGGGATCCAGGGCAAATTCGTTTCTCTTAGCTTTTGAGGCTAGCATGGAATGTGCTCTGCTCCGTACCCAGTCCCATGTTTCGTCTAAGCCTTGTAACCTCACCCCCAAGATATAATCAAGTTTTTCCGATTATCATTTGAAAATTAACGGATTCAATGCGATTATTGTTTCCCAAATAACCTGTTCCATGCGATCATTGTATTTACTTGACCCGATTAACTGGGCTTTTCTCTAATTAAGCGGGGTTTCCCGCCTATTTCCGATTGAAGGGCATTTATGGTGAATTGGTGTTCTTTCATGTAGCAACCCTACCTTAGTGTTTCAAGTGCGAGAAGGACTGGACCGATTTTCGGACGGCTGGGAATTACATGTGTGTTTGTTAACGCTCCTTTGTGCTGATAATCAAGTAGTGTGTTTTGTCCACCGAAACAGAATTTCCACTATTGTTCGAGAAATACTCGAAAGTACAAGGCTGGTGTTGCCAAAACTACAAAGCAATTTTGGAAATGTTCTGTAACAAGTTTGAAAAACCTGCAAAACATATCTGAACCTAAAGGAAAACCCTACATTGGTTTTAAAAGCCTTGACAGTGTGGTCGTCTTGTGCTTGTGCTTGCGAATAAGTGGTGTTCTTGTGCAAACCGATAGTGCATATGTAGTAAGTGATATGCAAAAATGTCGAGAGCAGTGCAGCTGGGGACCTCAAAAACAAGTTTTGCAAGGAGAAAATTATAAACAAACAAACAAAGGCTTTTAGAGACAGCACTATTCTCGCAAGCTTTGCACAAAACAATAATTGAATGCATATGTTTCTGACAATAACAACCATACGTATCGATTCAATGGGGCGTGGGAAAATCTAAGCCCTAAAGACAAAACTAAGACACTATTAGACAAAGTCCGTTGAAGCAATGGGCTTGAGGATCCATTGAAAAGGTACGACAACTCACAAGAAAAAGCAAAAGCAGATTTGCACCGCAGCACAGCAATACAAAGCCCTCTTCAAAGTGTCACGGCAGGCCGAGACACTTGCATCACAGCCAGATTTTCAGATTCACTAAATGAAATCACCGAGATGCAAGCAATACCAAACACCCTGCCGAAGCCGTGAGCCTAGGCGTCTCAAAACTCCAAACAGAAGGGCAAACAGTTGTGCAAACCAGGCCTGCGGAGCACTGCAAGTGTAGACAAGGGCAGCGCCGCAGAGGACCCAACACGGCGCCCTGCAAGCTTGGAACGTGGCGCGCTACAATACTTCAACTTGCTGTGCTTCAAGCCCCGGATGTGGCGCGCTGCGATTCTGGAGGGCGACGCCCTGCAACCTTCGAACGCAGCGCTCAGCAAGCCTAGAAAATGGCGTGATGTAAGCCCTGAACTTGGCGCGCTACAATCCTCAAAGGTGGCTCGGTGCACTCTTGGAACGCCGCGCGCAGCGATCCTTGAACGTGGCGCGCTGCACGCCTTGAATGTGGCGCATTGCATCCCTCGAAGGTTGCTCGTTGCAATCCTACAGCGTGGTGCGCTGCAATCCTTGAACGTTGCGCGCTGCAAGCATGGGATGTGGCGCGATGCAACCTTGGGACACGGCGGACTGCCAGACTGGACAGCGGCATGGTGCAATCCTTGAACGTGGCGCGCCACAGGCCTAGGACGTGGTGCGCTACATTTTTGGAACGCGGCGCGCTGCAACCTTGGAACGCAGCGCGTTGCAAGCATTGAACGTGATCGCCCGCAATCCTTAAAGGTTCCTGGCCATAATTATGAAATGTAGCGCCCTGCAAGTGTGAACGCTGGCGGCAGTTCTGATTAAATAATTTTCTGATTCAATAATCCATGCAATAGCGATTGCTTTTAAAAAAAATAACCGACTCGATGCAACTGGTATGATTTTGTTGACAATAATCGGCGATTGATCGATTAATCGATTAATTGCTTCAGCCGGTGTGGCAAGAAACGTGAGACAAGGGCCTTCCCACGCCATACGGACTGACGGCAAGCACCAACCTAGGGCTACTACATGACGGCAGGCCCTTGGCCTCCGGAGTTCTTAATGCACACCATCCGCGTCCCGTACAAGCGGCGGGGGCCATGCTAGGCCAGCCCTCCCACGTGGATCTGTAGCCTCGACCAGGAAGAACACCTGCCAGCCGCGTGGCACGGCGAAGGCATCCGGACCACGGACCTTCCGGACCTCAACGCGGGACCAATCACGCACCCCCGCATGGCGGCCAGCCTGGCAGTGGCGCAACCCTGGCAACAGAGCCCGAAGTGGATCGTGTGAATGTTCAACCCAGCGGACGCGCACATCGTCATCTGCGATCCACAGCGTGTGCCGGGGCCCGAGGCCACAATGCGCATGGCTGATTGCGCCTCGATGATCGTCTAGGCACTAAAGGAGGGCAACCAGCACGCCCTCCTGCTCTAGGCCCCCCTCAAGGACCACACCAAGGCGGAAAACCCGGAGGTGTGGCCTCAGGCTGCGTTACTCTCCGTGGACACGGAGCTCCGGCTAGTGGTGTAACCGTGCCGAGGACCTAGGAGCTTGCTATCGGCAAATATTTTGCTGAAATCGCAAAACACCGAATCCAACAGGTTTTTCGAGTGACCAGGATCAGCGGTTTTCATACTGATGTCAAATTCTTCTGTAGTTTTGCATTTCCGATCTCCGGTGGATGTAGTCTACACCATGTCTGGTTGGTATTCTACACACCATTTTGCGAAAAACCTTGACGTGCTTCACCACGGGATGAACAACCAAGTTTTTCTACTCTAGTTGTGGAAAACCTACGATGGAACACGGCGATCGCTGGCACAAAACACAGAAAGGACGACATAGTAGAGGTTGTTTATCGTAGAAAGGTGCAAAGCCTTTGATGCTGTAGATTGCATTGGACCATTTGAAAGGGGTAAGGAAGGTGACAGGGGATTTTGGATAACACATGAATGACAGGGGGACGGAAATATCTGTGTGTGCAGAGTGCGAGTAAAAAATTGGGAACATTCGGCGGACGTAGTGAAAGTCAGGGAGGCCGCCTCTGGCTGCCCATTTTGCCATGCGGTCAGCAATTTCGTGCCCATGAATGTTTGCATGCGCCTTGATCCATGCAATGTGGATGATTGCTAAGGTGGCGTGTAGGAATTGCCAGTTACTTGTTGATAATTTGGTGCCCCTCTTTGCTAGTTATGCCGTGATTTGGAAGGAACCATCCTAAATTCATTTGCTGTGGTGTTCTGGTGCCCTTGCTCATACCAGAATGCTCATCAGCGTCATCCTCTGTCCCCAAGTTGGTCAAAGAAATTTTGTACGATCCTTTTCAGTCTCGCAACACGATCCTGGACACATCCTGAGGTCCTGTGAGCATCAGAAGCTGATAATGAACAAGAAGCGCCACAGAAACCGACGCCGCATTTATACAATCCCGATATATGCAAATCAACGATTTCAATGTAGAAAAACTGCTAAAGTCTTATAAACATCGTCCTGATCTGATTATCTACTGCTGCAAACACAACTCATCATCTTTTCTTTGAATGACAGATCACGTAACAAGTCCTATGCCCGCGGCAATGCGCAAGTCGCCAGTTCCGACAAAAAGGCGACATCTGAAAATATAACAGATAATATAAGTTGCACCGGTCCATTGCATAAACCACAATAGACAAAAAAACATACAAAGTAGAATGGTAGCAGGCAACAGAGGCGCCAACGACGGGAACGGCCAGGCAGAGCTTGCCGGACCGGCTTCACCTCCCCACTAGAAGAGAACTTCTGCCGCGAGCTTAGCTGCTCACTTCCTTCCATGGTAGGCGCCATGGAAAGTCAATCCGAATCATCATCAAAGTCCGCATACTCCAAGTACTTGTCGCTTGTCCTTGTCCTCGATACTTAACTCATGGGGCAAAGGTGGCCTGAAACGTCGTGATCTTCCACGTAGAACTTAGTGGGTCGTTGGCTGAGTACATACCCGAGCTTACTGGGTCGTTGGCATGCCCATAACCAAAGGCTGCAACCTTGGCGGAGTGCACGGCTGTGGTTGATCTTCACCGTTGTCCTCCACATACCTCAACGAAGTCTGTCCTCGACAGCCAGCTTGTAGTACCTTGAAGATGTCGTCCCAACGGTTCCCTAGTAGGCCATAATCTCGCGTGGTTGGAAGGGGGCAAAGTTGAGCTTCCTGTTGGCCTCCCACCAAATGGCAATGGTCCCTGCCGCGTTGATGCCCATCGTCGCTGCCACTGGCGTGGCACTCATTAGGTCCGCCGCTGCCATGTCTCAGCCCAAACTCGTACACGGCGCCAAGAATAGGCTTAACGGTCTTGGAGCTCTCGGCATTTGCCAGCATCCGGCTCATGACGAATTGCAGTAGGTTCGACGTACCTGGTGACTCCGGACTCCCGGCTCTGGCCACTTGCCTCTCCACAGCGATCGCTAGGGACGAACAAGTTGTAATACAAAACATCCGTAACCGTGTCGAGGACCTAGGAGCTTCCTAACGGCAAATATTTCGCTGAAATCGCAAAACACGAAACCCACCAGGTTTTTGGGTGACCATGATCTCTGGTTTTCATACAGATATCCAATGTCTTTGTAGTTTTGGATTTCCGATCTCCGTTTGATGTAGTCTACACCATGTCCGGTTGGTATTCTACACACCATTTTGCGAAAAACCTTGACCTGCTTCACCACGGGATGAACAACGAAGTTTTGTCTGCTCTAGTTTTGGAGAAGCTGCGATGGAACACGGCGATCGCTGGCACGAAACACGGAAAGCACGGCATAGTGGACAAGAAAGCTCATCAGTGTCGTCCTCTGTCCCCAAGTTGGTCGAGGAAATTTTGTACCATCCTTGTCGGTCTCCCAACACGATCCTTGACACATCCAGAGGTCCTGCGAGCATCAGAGGCTGATAATGAACAATAAGCGCCACAGAAACCGACGCAGCATTTATGCAATCACGATATATGCAACTCAGCGATTTCAATATACAAAACTGCGAAAATATAAAAATTGTCCTGATCTGATTATCTACTGCTGCAAACACAACTCATCATCTTTTCTTTGTATGACAGATCATGTAACAAGTCCTGTGCCTGCGGCATTGCGCAAGCTGCCAGTTCTGATACAAAGGCGACATCTGAAAATATAACAGATAATATAAGTTGCATCAGCCCGCTGCATAAACCACGATGGACAAAATAACATACAAAGTAGAATGGTAGCAGGCAACAGAGGCGCCAAAGACGGGAACGGCCAGGCAGAGCCTGCCGGACTAGCTTCAGTGGTTCCGACCACGGTGTAGCACTAGCACCAAGCCTTCCACCACCTGCGCTAAAGGGGGAAGCCTGACCGCCAGATGAGCCCTACACAATGGCAAGAGGGGCCACAAGCGGACGCGCAGCGCGCTGCCGTCCGCGACCTCAGACCCGCGCCCGCTGCTGCATTGGCTCCTGACACGTTGGCCCTCAGCCGCAGCCTCACGCAGCACACGGCCACACTAACCAACCTACCCTTCGCCCCGGCACCTGAGACTTCCATCCGCAAATCGGTGGCACTCGCCCCGGCAAGTGGGGCCACAGAGCCCAACAAATGCCCCTTATGTGCAGACAATTTCTACACAAGCGGGTCACTGGTGGAGCAACTGGCGTGGCAAGCAGTGCACGCCATAGCCCGAGCAAAAAAACAGGGAGGCGGCCTACCATATCCTCCATGGGAAGGCGCGAACGTCCCCGTGGCACAGCCCCTACGCCAAGCGGGACCCCCCCCCCCCCCCCCCCGGCGCCCAGCGAGGCGGCGGCCACGGGAAGGGGACAGGCGAAGGCAGCCGCCTCCCCTACGGTGGGACCACCACTAGCCGACACAGTTCGGGGAGGCGCTGGCGCGGCAAGTCATGGGTCCATCCAAGCCGGGCCCGCCAATGCCCCGGTGCAGGCCTCCCGGGGGCGGGATAACCGAACCTTCTGGCCCCGGAGCCTCTGCAGGATCTGGCGGCCCTTGCGGACCCGGTGGCGCCACGTACCGTGAGAGACAGCTGACTCCAAGAGGACGGGGCGGATGACGCCCTGTTGCTGCTCTCCCAGAAACTGTGCAACAGTCTGGTCCCAGCAGACCGCTCCCTGAAAGACACCCTCCGGCGATGCTGCGGGCCGGCGGCCTGCACTGAAAAAAAGAACTTCATCACAGAAATGCTACCCTGGGAGGGGGGCTTCGCAATTATGCTCCAGGAGATGGGGGTTGCCACTCGGGCGCAGGAGATGCACGTGGCCGCCGCGCTCAACGAGAAGAGGTACAAGCCTTTTTCAGCAGCCGCCTGGGGGAGAGAGGGTCCACCTCGCGTAGAGGTGGCCTCTTCACCGCGGTCAGAGGCAAGTACATAGCTGAGCTCGACGTGCTCACCTACACGGAAATCCTCCCGGAAGAAGCCGCGGCCATGCAAATCTGCACGGACAAGGGAGGCCTCACCCTCATGAATGTCCGAGAACCACAAGCGAGCAGCTCCCCCTGCGCAGGGCGCAACGCTCTAGGCCGACATCAAGATGTGTGCCACGGCGCGCGGCCTAGGCGGACAGAACCCGGTGATTATTGCTGGCAACACCAACATCTACATGGACGCCACAACCAGCCTGGCCACAGAAAGTACCAGAACCCTTCCGCTCCAGGTGCGAGGATTGCGGCTTCTGGAGGGCTGCGGCAGGTAGGACAAAGGATGACCACCACGGTCCACCCATTCCGGCACATGGTTGACACCTTCATGGTCAACAAGCCCCTCTTGCCATGGTCTCCCGGGCAAAGTGTTCGGGCCCGAGGCATGACGCACCTGCATCTGGTCGGGTTGGAAAAGCTCCCTGTCTGCTTGATCCTACCGGGCCTCCTCAACGCCACGGGGAAGGCAGCGGCACCCACCCCATGCAGCCACAACGAGGGCCGCGCTCTCCCGTACCACCCCTACGCCACAGCCGTCGAGCGCCGCCGTTGAGCAGGTAAGCGCCGTGCAGGACAAACCCTCCCTGGCACCCTGGCTCGGCCCTGCCCAGCAGCTTACCTACGGGTCAATGCCCGCAGGGGCCGTGGACAAAGTGTTCAATCAGCTCCACACGGCGCACAAATCTCTTGCGCGATTGGTAGGATGCAGGCGCCGGTCTCCAGCAGAGTTGGGCTCGTTAGAAAAGGACCCGCCCGAAATTGGAGAGGAGCTCCAAGCGGCGATCCTCGAGTACGAGGCCCTAGCACTATGTACCCGACCAGCGCGGCCCTGCACGGTGGCCGCTTCGGAGGCCGCACTCCGGCTGGCGGAGGTGCTGCGGGACGCTTTGCCGGGGTTCTGCCCCAAGACGCAAGGCCAGCTGCAGGAGGAGCTGAAGCGCCCAAGGACCGCTCTGGAAGAGGACATTTGCCACCTTAGCACACTCCCCGCGGCCAACCGCAAATGCGCCATTAAGGACTTATTGCGACAGGACGACCAGGACAGAGTGTAACCGTGGAAGGCCTTCCGGGGGGCCATCGAGGTGGAGGCCCCGGGCCTGTCGGGCCTGTGGAACGTAAGAGTCCGCAACACCCAAACGCCCCAAAAGGAGGCCCACAACATGATGGCCGTGGTCCGCGCCTTCTGACAGAAGCTATACGGCAAGCGCCCAGTGGACCTCTGCAGCTACGGGGCTGTCCTCGGTCGCCACATGTCCCAAGTCCCGGAGGGAGCGTGGGCCCAGGTCCAGCAATGCTCCATGCGAGACCTGCGGTCCACCTTGGATAAGGCCAACGGCCAGGCCCCAGGACCAAGCCACATCCAGGCCTGCTTCATCAAGACCCTGCCGGCGCGCGTCCACTGGCTCCTAAGCCACTCCTACTGCGCCATCCTCAGGGGCGCCGCGCCACCGACCCACTGGCGCGATGTGCACATTTGGCTCAGCCCGAAGGTCCCAGGCTCTGCCCAGGTAGATGACTTTGCCGTCTGTAGAACGGAAGTAGAAAAGAATAGGGGCCCCTTTGCCTTTGCAGGGAGGGCGCTCCTTCATGTAATTTAACTGTCCACCTCGGCCCTTCCCAAGGTGAGAGTGGGGTTGAGGCGACCTCTCTCTAGGACTCTTCTCGGCAGGGGTCTTCCTTCGCACATGCTTACGCAGGCACTTGTCCATGTGACAGTCGTTCTCCCTCTCCATGGTCAACTCCATCAGCAGATCAATCAGATCATCATAGGAGTGCGTCGGAGCTTTCCTCTCGGACGTCTCCGGACATTTATCCCAAGTGTTGGGAGGAATCTTCCCTACTAGCCAAAGGTGAGGGCCAGTAGGACCATAGGAGGCGGGGTTCATATGCCGCATGAGGTCCGCGCGGTGTGCCAAAAATTGAGAGGTGCATGCAGCGGTTGGAAGTTCAGAAAATGTGGGCAACTCCCTGATTTTGGCAAGAACAGTCAGGTCCGTCTCATAGACTGGATGCATCTGTTCCAGTCTCTTCAGGAAGTCGCCCTAGTTAGAGCTTCTCCTGATAGCAGTCTAGAACTGCTGCTGGAGAAATTTGTTTTTCCACGCCTTCTTGATGAGCGTGAATCTAGTCTCGACGTCACCATAATGCTGACCAGTGAGGAGTAAGAATTCAGAAAACTCGTCAGCCCACTCAAGCAGATTGTTGGGATCCGATTCAGGAAGTTGGATCTGAAAGTTTGCCGTGGTGATGGCCTTCGTTCCCCTACCTTGTACACCTTGGCCACCTGTTGCACCTGAAAGGGGTGCGGGGTGTGTAATGGCCAATGGCGCCAGTGCAGCCAAGCCATAGCTCTTCATCTAAGCCACCGAGGTGTTGCCTACACTACAGACAAGCACAGTCCTCACAGGAGGGTGGAAAGGGCTAGGACAAGTGTCCATGGGGGAAGTTGGCCATGCTTCTGCAGCTCTTAACATCCATAGTCAGCAGTTCCAGACCACAAGACATGGTTGGCGAGGGCTGTTTCAGACTGGAAAGCCCCAGCTTTATTTGAAGTGTGTTCTTCGCCTGCACCCGAGACCCGTGTGAGCAGCTCCACGGTCTAATCGAGATCCAGCTTAGCATCTGCCATGCGCCGGGATAAACCTAGCTCCATGCATGTGCGTTCTGCAGACACGCCGCGTGGAGAGGGCTTTCGTTCCATGCGCACAGGCTTCTTCGAGGGTGTAGGTTCCCTGAACACCCAGTCGGGCTCCCAGTTTCATGAATGGGCCAACGCACACGCATCGCATTCGCTATAAGGTATCTCCAATTCCCTTCCCCGCGTCATTCGGAACATAAGGCCCACCGTCGTCTCCTTCCCTTTTGCTGTTCTTCCTGCTTTCCTCCATGCTTTGACTTTAGCATTGGCCAACTTGTCAAATGCAGGAATAGCACCAGTTTCTGACGGGGGAAGGGATGACCTCTCGGAGATGGAGATCACGGAAGCCAAGGCTGCCACAACGGGGTTGTTGCCTTCAAGGCGTTTGAGGTTCTCTTGCGTGCTCTCGACGTCTGGCTGGCCTCCTTCTATATTTTCCTCCGCCCCTCTTGCTCTGTGCTCTCCACGAGGGCTAGGTTTACGAGGGATGACTTCTTCTGTTCTTCGCCCACTCAGGAATGGTGCCCTGGAAGGCCCAGCCACAGGTTTTGCTGTTGGTTGGGACCTGATTGGTAGGTTTCTTGCACTCATTGTGACTGACATGGAGCAGTCCATGTTCTACTCGTCTTGCTTTAGCTCGGCTCGTGGGACTATCTGTGTTACCAGAAAGATGTTCTGATTCGTCTTGCCTGTGTTGATGTTCCTGCTTGTTGGATGTTTGGTTGTTGAAAACCTTGCTGGATTTCTCGAAAAGGCAAAATGACAAAGGACCGGTACGAAACCGCCCAAGTACCGGATTGAAACGCAAATCAGGTGATAATCCTTCCACTTCAAAGTGTAAGTAAAAAACAGGCGCTGCATATAGAACAATGCAGGTCTGGACACAAAGCTTCAGTCATGTATAAACAAAACAATTGATTTAATAGTGAAAACCGACATATGTCTGGCCGGCAGACAGTCCCAAGCACGTCATGTGCACAGTTTGACATGCAATTGAGTTGGTTAGGAATCAGGGGCAAGTAGGTTGGGCCAGACACAGGATATGGCTTGGCCAGCATGGCCAAGCAACTGAATTCAGAATCAGTTAAAAAGTAGAATCACAATAGGTAGTTCAAACATTTGAGTATGCCGGTCCTGAGGTGGGAGACCACTAGGCTGAACCTACAAGGCCCAAGGTATGAAGTGCCTATTTCATTTCCGTATTACCTCCATGAAGGAAGATACCTCCAATCACTTGAGTGGTAGGGGTGAACTCCAGTGGGGGACTAGGATTATAACCCTAGTTACTCTGAAAACTGTACTTTAACCTTCAAAACAGTGATAACCATGGTTCAGTATTAATCTTCATTACTTCCCAAAGAATAGGGGGGGCTTGGGCTGGATCAAGTGACCAACAAAAGACATGGTAGTGACGTTTTGTTGCTTCTCCTGTTTCTCCTCATTCTTCTTGTTTGGATCATCCCGTCACCCTTTGCCTTGTTCTTGGCCCTTGGCAAGGCCCTTGGAATTGCCTTTGCCCTTTTCGCAGTTACCTTTGCTATTTTGACCCCAAATATGGGAGTTCTTGTTCTTCAGCTTAGCAAATTGGCGCTGTTCGTGATAGCACTAATCCTCGTAGCGCCCGCGGCGACCAGAGAAGGCACAGGTGAAGGTACACACTTATCGGTGTGGCATCTTTGCCTTGCCGCCGTTATTGGTCTCTCGTTTCTTGACTTGCACAACGAAGTATTCACGCATATCACAGTCACGTGCATGGAGTAGGCCACCCTTCTCGTCTCCAGAGTCGCACCAGAATAGGTCCTGGATGTTGACGATATACCGAGCACTTTTCGCGCTCTGTTCTTGTCTAGATGGTCCGGAACCTTGATAGCCAGGGCCATGGTTGCCACAATTACCGCCTCCATGGCAGTAAGCATTCATGTGGTGGTCCTCGCCTTCTCCAGTGCCAACTCCCGTAGGAGTACCGAGGAGTCCTCGTAGGTGAGGGTTCTTGCCTTGTGTTCCACCGTTGCCCAACAGTCGTCCCAGATTTCTCCGAGAATCTTTGCTAAAAGCCAAAAAAGCAGCTCGTCCCTTGCTGCATTATCGGGGCATCAGTCGACCAGCCCAGTAATCCAAGCCGGCAAATAGTTCAGGGATACACGCAGTATTGGAGTTGTTGGGCAACAGAGCGAGGTACTAGGTATCCGTCCAGATGGATAAGTCCGTCTCATACAACGGATACTGCCTCTCAAGGGCAACCAACATGCCGGCGAACGTGGCAGAATTTGTCAAGATCTGCTTCACTTGCTTCTCCAAGTACTTAGTCTTGCAACACAGCAAGAGCACGTGGCACTTCACCGTCCCAGTAGCGTGGGTCTGGCCTATCACCCTCATGCACCGACCAAAACTCTCAGCTATTCTGCTGAGGTCCTTCTCCGTCAATACAGGCAGGTTCACGACGACCTTGGAAGGTGGCACTTGCCTTGGCCTCCTTGCAGCGACGCCTCCCTTGGCGCCAGTTCTTCCTTTTCTTCTTCTTCTTCCTGCCGCTTAGTCTCTCGGGGTCCTCAGGCTCGTTGTCCTCAGAGGGAGAAGCTGACGACAAGGATAGTGGTTCATCGTCGGAAGGGGCGGCACCCCAAACATTCGAGCCATGGGGCTCTACGTCCACCATTGCCCTCAAAGCCGTCAGCCCAAGTTTGTTTACCTTAGTGGGAGTGGCTGTACATGGCTGCAGGACGGCTGCCGGGTCCTTGGCTAAAAGGGGCTTCCGGGATTAGCCGCAAGGGTTGGCATCGGGCGACTTCTCATACCACCCAGGGTATGAGTTAAGCCAGCAGCGCAATTGCTGGCCTACACTTGGTGAGGTGAACCTGCAACAGTCGTAAGTGACCCTTGGGGTGGTATGAGAGGCTCCAGCCTGGCCCTGATCTCTTGAGTGAGGTTTCCAACCAACTCAGGTATGGCACCACAGAGAGCTTTTGTGATCTCAGAACGGGTCAAGCACCTGTCAGAGGACCTCCCAAAATTCCTCCTCCTTCCTCCACAGGACTCTAGCCCTCGCAATCAGCTCAAGGAAGTAAACCCATGCTCAGGCATGGTGTATGCAGGCATCGTAGGAAAGGGCACAGCAGTAGGGATTCCTCGAAACGCATCAGGATCGTCACATGGGATCCGCTCACAAATGTCAGTGTAAGAGGAGCCATATGCCACCAGTTCGCGTACTGAATGTGGCATAGATGGCACGGTAGCGAGTGGGTCCACTCCATAGGTGGGCTAAAGTCCGCAGGTAAGGCCTATACCCTCAGCCACAGATGGAGTGGTTGTAGGAGAGGATGTTGGAGGGTGTGTAGTTAGGAATGTAGTGGGTGTAGGACAGGATGTTGAAGGGTGTTTGTTGCGCCTGCCGCGCTCTCCGAAGGCTTCTCGCCGGGGGCTGCATCATTAGTTCCTTCATGATTGCCTTCGCGGTCTTCTTTGGCTCCTCCTTCCCCTGTCTCCTTCTCTTTCTCCATCTCCTTGCCTTCAGGTAATCCAGCATGCAATTCAATGAAGGCAGCTCCCAGGCCACTCAAGTCCGGCGATTTCTATGTGGTCCTACTAAGAGGCACTGAAGGTACAGGATCCCCAAAGTGAGTATCACCCGCAGGTTTCGGCTTTGGCGCCGGCTTCAGTGGTGCCACTCAGGGTGCTGTCGTCTCGGAAGGGTCCTTGGCGTCCATTGTATCTTATTCCGCCCTTCAGCAGTTGACGGTCTCGGCGTACTGGTTGAACTGCACAGGCTTTCAAGTGCGCAAAGACTGGTTGTCTCTGCTGCCATAACGAATATTCAGCTTTCAACAATGGATTTGTTGCTGTTGTTGTGCCTCTGCTTGTATACTGCTGCTTGCCTGTTCCTCTTGCTCCCCTGCATTTTGTTGTATTTGAAGACACAAAATGGAAAAGCCCAAACCACAGTCCAAATAGGCCACAACTCAGGATCTTATACTGCAAACATGAAGGGCTGCAGTCGCAAAGAGATTGATGTACAAAGTATTCACAACAAAAAATCAAAACCTGATTGCGGATTAGAAAAGACAGTTGGAAGACACTCCTATCAAATTACAAAACTGCCCTCATGGGCACACTCTCCTCGACAGTGCCATTCTGAGATGTGCAGTCTTTTGTTTTTGGTCCCATAGGTGTTGTGCTGGCATGGCATGTGGAACTGAGGTCACTGGCATTTCACAAGGCATCTTGCTACTTAGCTAGGCTAACTGGGTATTGAACCCAAGACCTCTCAAAAAGAGGTACCACAGCCCGCTAGGGTGCACACCACTAGCATAGATAAGCATTCATGGAAAAAATGTGAAATGTCTAGGCTCTGAACGAGAGCTGTGCCTCAGTAGTGTTATGGGCTTCTTGTCCATTTCTTTGCCTCCACAGATCGCCTTGATTTTTGTTTTTCCCACCTTTTTTCTCCGCCTTCACTGCCCTTGTATCCGCAAGCACAAGAACTGTGAAACCCATATTTTGCAAGACATCTTGTTGTTCCTAGAACAACAAGATCACAGTGCAGCGCTAATTTACAACAATCTGAATTATGCACAGCAATGTATCGTAACCTACCTGCATACTCACAATTGCAAAAGATTTTGCTCTCACTAAAAATCCCCTGTCAGAACCAACAGTTTAACAGTAAAATCCTAACCCTCTGTAGGCTAAAATACAGACACTCGCGACGCACCAGCGCCAGCGGATAGAATGTATCTTCTGGCGCCAGCAGATAAAAAAAAATGTTTTTCTGTCTTACATTTAACCGAAAATGTCCTTAACTAAACTGACATCCTAACACAGGCTCCTATCAGGGCATGTGCCCATTGCACTCCCCTCCTAAGGCTGAACGCACCAGGGTTTGGACTGAAAAAGCAGACCATGGGCACTGCCGTGCATCCTGCTGGGGAGGGGGGGGGGTGCCAGAATTCTTGACTGACCTCTGTGTAAAACAGACACTCAGATATGTTCATAAAATATTTTTTTGATCTGCGGCGGGGGGGCAGTGGTACCTGGCAGTCAAGCAGCAGAGCACAGCACACAAAAGGAACTACATTCTCATTTGTTTGTGTAATGGGTGCAGAGCAAAAAATTATTGCCAATATACAACTCCTCAGAATATATGAATTAACTCACTGTTGGTGTGCTGCTGGCTGGCTCTGCATCCCAACTCTTGCTGCTCGGTCCACTGCTCGTTCCCACCTGCACAGAGAAAGGCAGAGATGATGCAGAAATGCACCATGCATATCGCGATTCATGCATCCATATCCATGCAGATGGATCCGCATGTCAAGAGGGGGGGGGATGCAGAACACAGTCCCCAGAGTCCCCAGCCACCTCTGACGTAGTCAAAAAAAATAACAGCAAAAATAACTACTCTCAGGGGGAGCTACATGCAGGTCAGACTGGGAGTGGCAGCTGCTGTGTAAGCCAGAGCTGTCTAGCTGTGGCTAGTTTGGAAAACATAAAAGTGGTTACTCCCTCATACGAAAAAAAAGAAAAAAAAAAAAAACTGTGTCGTGTCTACCTTAAGGTTTCCTCGCCCCTGGTCCCAAAAATAGCAAATAGAAGCAACGCAAGGGGCCGTCGTTACACTGCAGGCAGGCATCTATCTCAGTCCCTGTGGGCATAAAAATATGCCCGCCGCAGCTGCACTGGCAGGGGTGTCACTGTAGGGGTGGGTGCCAGTGGGCGGGATTGATGTGGGGGTAGCGTTTGAGTGGGGGCTGTTGAGGCACGTAGAAGCCATAAAGCTCGCACTGGCGTGTTCACCCTTGCATTAAAAAATACCACACTGTCCAGCAACGCAGCACTTTGCTGGCGCTGGATCAATTGTTGCACGCATGTGTGGGGTGGCGGGGGGAGTGAAAAGTTCCTCAGTTTTTTCTCCGACGAAGGATAAGCCCGGACCTTAGGTGGATGATAAAAGTATATGAAAAAAAAATAATAAAATCTCAAGGTTGTGCTCCGCATATTGTTTCGCTCAGCCTTTTTGGCATTTTTTGCGTGCATTTGCACAGTGTCTCCACACACCACTCCATTCCCGTTGAGTGGATGGGGCTGATACAATCTCAGTTTTGAGCCGCTGTGGGGGATTCCCCCGTTAACACCCCTTCCCCACGCCAGCCAGACCCAGCCCAAGGTGCCAGGCCAAAACCCAGACAAAGTCGCGGGGGATGTTTTTACAGGACCATTCCGGCCTCTGCAGGTTGTTGGTCCCGCAGTGCACTGGCCACTGTCTCCTCCCTGGGGCAGTGAATTTCGGCGAGAGTCTTGCCCAAAAAGGGGGGGAGAAACCCATTTTTGCAAGGACCTGCTGCCCTGCAAACCCCGTGTGCACCCGAAGCACACCGCCGGGTTTGCTTCAAGGACTTTGCTCGTGGGCACCATATTGCACCGGTGCCGCTCTGCACTTGGGTTGCAACGGGCATTTTTTGTGGACGTTCTGCTCAAAAAGAAGACTCGCAGAGTTCATTGGTTCTTATACCCCGCAAAGGGATAAGCGGCTTCAATAACCCAAGACCAACTCTTTGCTAGTTTTCAGCGCCCAAGAGTAACCACTTTCAGGCAGATGTAAAAAAACACAAAGCAAAAGTGCACCTCAGTGCACCAATAGGATGACAAAAACAGGGGCCCTCGGGGTGTTTGGCCCCCAGGGCTGTGACCCAATTTTTACATTCCTACAAATTTCAATCAGATCTAGCAGTGCCATCAGCGCACTGCCCAACCATCAAGGCCTCTCAGGGCCAAACAAGTAAAGAAGAACTCGTTGTCAGTTTAAAGTGCCCAAGAGTAAGCACTGTGACTGCAGGCCTCAGCCTGTGGTGCCTGCGATAGCAGCGCTCAGTGGCTGCAAGCAGGCTACTGCACAAAGCGGGGGAAGGGAGAGGGAGAGGGACAACATAGAAACCTTAAGTTTTTTGTTTCTTTGCTTCGTGTCTTGGCACTCCTGCCGTGCGTCAGTTGTAGAACTCGTTGCGTTGGCGCCTTTGGACGCAGAACTCGTTGCGACGGCGCCTTTGGTCGCATCCTCCTTTGTCAGCAACGCGCGCATGCTTCTTGAAAGCCGCGCACACATCCTTCTTGCAAGCAGCGCATCCATCCTTCTGGGCAGCAGTGGAAGCATCCTTCTTGTCAGCAGCGCACCTATCCTTCTTGGCAGCAGTGCACGCATCCTTCTTCACAGCAGTGCACCTACCCTTCTTGGCAGCAGTGCACGCATCCTTCTTGACACCAGTGCATGCATCCTTCTTGCCAGCCGTGCACCCATCCTGCCTCGCGCGGCGAGCTGCCTCCAAAGGCGCCACGTCTCGGCTTCATTGCGCGGCGCCCTTGCTTCCGCAGGCGCCGTGTCCCGCCTCTTGCACTTCGGGTGTTGCTTCGTGTCTTTCGCGTTGGCGTGCGCTCACATCTGTCCATGGAGTCCTCCCTGCGCTCGCCGGCGGTGCTTCACGGCCTGTTGTCCTCTCCGGTGTCATTGTGGTCTCGTTTCCGGCGGCATGCACATACATAAAATTTTTGATCTCCTTCTTCGGTGGCATAGTGGAACTCTGTTTCTGGCGCCATGCACATTCTTGAAATTTTCGAACTCCTTTTTCGGCGGCGTTGTGGAACTTTGTTTTTTCAAAGTCTCTTTGGTCTTCGGCGATCTCTCCGGAGGCCCGTGGACAACAAGATTGTTATGGGCTTCTTGTCTATCTCTTTACCTCCACAGATCACCTTGAGCTTTGTTGCAGGGTGTTTAGTTGCGCCTGCCGCACTCTCCGAAGGCTTCTCGCCGGAGGGTGCATCATTGGTTCGTTCATGCTCGCCTTCGCGGTCTTCTTTGGCTCCTCCTTTCCCTGTCTCCTTCTCTTTCTCCATCTCCTTGCCTTCAAGTAATCCAACATGCAATTCAATGAAGGCAGCTCCCAGGCCACTCAAGTCCGGCGATTTATACTTCGTCCTACTAAAAGGCACTGAAGGTACAGGATCCCCAAAGTGAGGTTCACCAGCAGGTTTCGGCTTTGGCGCCGGCTTCGGTGGTGCCACTCACGGTGCTGTCGTCTCGGAAGTGTCCTTGGCGTCCATTGTATCTTATTCCGTCCTTCAGCAGTTGACCGTCTCGGCGTACTGGTTGAACTGCACAGGCTTTCAGGTGCACAAAGAATGGTTGTCTCTGCTGCCATCACGATGGATTTGTTGCTGTTGTTGTGCCTCTGCTTGTATACTGCTGCTTGCCTGTTCCTCTTGCTCCCCTGCATTTTGTTGTATTTTCAGACACAAAATGGAAAAGCCCAAACCACAGTCCAAATAGGGCACAACTCAGGATCTTATACTCCAAACATGAAGGGCCGCAGTCACAAAGAGATAGATGTACAAAGTATTCACAGCAAAGAATCAAAAACGGATTGCAGAGTAGAAAAGGGAGTTGGAAAACACTCCTGTCAAATTACAAAACCGCCCTCATGGGCACACTCTCTTCGATAGTTCCATTCTGAGATGTGCACTCTTTTGTTTTTGGTCTCATAGGTGTTTTGTTGGCATGGCATGTGGCAATGAGGTCACTGGCATTTCACATGGCATCTTGCTACTTAGCTGGGCTAACTGGGTATGGAACCCAAGACCTCTCAAAAAGAGGTAGCACAGCCCGCTAGGGTGCACACCACTAGCATAGATAAGCATTCATGGAAAAAATAGAAAAATGTCCAGGCTCTGAACCAGAGTTGTGCCTCAGTAGTGTTATGGGCTTCTTGTCTATTTCTTTGCCTCCACAGATTACCTTGAGTTTTGTTTTTCCCGCCTTTCTTCTCCGCCTTTACTGCCCTTGTATCCGCGCGCACAAGAACTGTGAAACCCATATTTTGCAAGACATCTTGTTGTTCCTAGAACAACAAGATCACAGTGCAGCGCTAATTTACAACAATCTGAATTATGCACAGCAATGTGTCGTCACCTACTTGCATACCAACCGTTGCAAAGGATTTTGCTCTCACTAAAATTACCCTGTCAGAACCAACAATTTAGCAATAAAATCCTACACCTCTTACACTAAAATACAGACACTCGCGACGCGCCAGCGCCAGCGGATACAATGTATCTTCTGGCGCCAGCACAGAAAAATAATGTTTTTCTGTAAACCATTTAACAGAAAACGTCCTGAGCTAAAATGACATTCTAACACAGGCTCCTATCAGGGCATGTGCCCATTGCAAGTAGATCCCAAAAAAGGTATTGATGTACAAAGAGTAGGGGGGTCACGGGTGCTCATAGTTTCCAATGATTAGTGTTTGCTTTTATAGGTCAAAACGCATTGTCATCGTTTCCGTTAGGCTAATACTAAGATATAAATGTGGTATGCCTCTGCGCATCTCTAAGACAACTAAACCTTAGCCCAAGGCGTTGAAATACACTCCTTCTTACTCTCGGTCAGCACCCATGAGTTGTGGGCCACTGCGGATAGCAGCGCCTGCTTCATTCTCTCAAAGGCACGGAAGGAGCCTTCATTCCAGCGCACAGCCTTCTTGGACCCCTTTTTGGTGTCGTCTTGGATCCCCTTGAGCATGGAGGTCATGGGGGTTGCATACTCGGCATACACCTTGATATACCGCGAGTAGTAGTAGCAGAACCCCAGAGATGCCCATAGGTCGGACACCGTCTTGGGCTTCTCCAAGTGATCAATCGCCGGTACCTCTCCAAGTATGGGCTTCCACTGCCCATTGCCAACAACGTGGCCTACAAAGATCACTTCGCTCACTGCAATGGTTGCCGTGTCATTGGTGCCTGTGATTTTGTGCCGAACTAGGAGGTCCAGCACTGTGGTGATGTTCCTCTCTTGTGCCTCGACCAGCTCATCGTAGCTCATGCCCGGGTCCCCTAACGCAGTGATTTGGTCATCGATGAAGGGGCCGTGCAGTCGCGCACCGGCTTCAGCAGGTTCGCCGGCATCCGCCTGGACACTGTGTGCCATTGGTAACACACACGGGCATCACCTTGCACTAGAGGGGTCCAAGTGGGGTGCTCAAGGATGTGCAGGCATGGGACTCATCGGCGAGAGGCATCTGGCGGTAACCACGTTTCAAGTCGATCACCGTGAAGATCCTCCACCGGAATGGTTTTTGTAGCATGTCCTCAATGAGGGGGGTGGTATAGCTGTTTTGCCGTGTTTGAGGGTCTTGGCCGCGCTAGTCAACTACGAGCCGCCACTCCGCGGCCACTTTCTTGGTGACAATGAAGCAGAGAGAGGCCCAATCGGAGTGACAGTGCTCAAGCCAGCACCTGTCAATGAACTCCCGTAGGATCTTATCCATGGCCTCTTTCCCTTCGCCTCTGAGGCCCTACTCCCGCTACACTGATACAGTCTTACTAACTCGTACGTCATTTTTCCCCACCAATCACGCACGCGGCGTTTCCAAGCATTAACTCTAGACAACAAAAGTGCAAACACAGCAAGGGGTAGCATAATGGCAATTTCATAGTAACTGCTAAAACGAACCAATTACTACCAAGTCCGCACCTGTGTTTTACCTACGTTGAATCCTCAACACAAATTGAGTTCAGCAATATGTAAAAAAATGCATGGGTCTCATTGTGAGCAATCAATTTCAATACCGTCGAATACAACCTACCAAGAGATATCCACCATAGATGGTCACGGTGACTCAATATCGCTGTAGAATTACAAAACCACAATGAGATGTGCATCCAGTTCACTGTAGGTAACACCTAGAGTCTCACGGTACTGATGTAGAACCTAGAAATTCATGACGCAAGGCACTCAAAGATAAGAAAAGGCCAGTTAAGCTGTTTCCTGAGTCGAAAAAAGGCAAGAGTAAAAGGCAGCCCGCCCCACCACTAGGCACGTAACCGGACGATCACTGCACAAGGAATTGTGACAAGTTTATGGTAATACAGCGCCCGGAGTACCCACAATAAATAGGGTATACACCCAAAAAAGAAAAACACCCTCTACGCAAACGAAACATACACGTTATGAAGGGCGATGGCGGGAAAAACAACAGGTAAAAGTGTGCAAAATGACTAAGCGCCTGGTGACATACTCACCGTAGCATGTGCATATAAATCTGTGCATACAAGTTCAGTGCACATTGGTGCACATATACCATGGCAGGGTAAAGTACCTATACAGCACCATAAGTATGAAATTTGAGTCATTGTCTTGGCATGAAAGGGCCAAATGCAACTTGCTTTTCCTCCTTTGTAGAAATAGCCCATAAGCTGCACAGGTACATTCACTAGTACCTATGGTTATGTTGCGGGTGCTTCACGTGATTCATGCAAAATCTTTAAAGCAAAGGTACCCGCCGCAAAGACAAAAGACACCATCGTCTTTCTGGGACACCATAAAGTGTGCGGTCGGGCTTTGTCTTCTGATTGAAAAAGAACAACGGCGATATGATTCTAGTTGTGTCTGTAAACCGTGGTTGAGTGTGCATGACAGTCATACATGATATGTTGTGTAAACATGCCGCCAATATGCTGCACTTGGACACTGGCATTTGTGTTTGTGCAACACACTGTAAGGTAACTATGTGCCAACGTACGAGCACCATATTGCACAATTCTTCCCTCCACTGTGCCTGATAGCACTAGAAAATGTAACCAAAACACTTGGGGCATCCAAACTGCTCATGAAGGCAATTTACTCGAAGGGTGTGAAACTCCGCTGACTGATTGGGTGAGCATGGCGGTGAAGACAAAGCTTGGACTCTATTTTGCCAATTAACCGAACAAAATTTTTTATCACCAACAATTGCAAAGTCTAGTTACATCAATTGAAACCATTGGTTATTCTTGAAACAAATTAAAAACAATTCATCAGAGTGGTTGCAATCCTTAAATATTGCTTTCACTGATACATTGTGTCTGATTTTTCATCGAAAAGAAACTTTCGAAACCATAAGCCATATTCGATGGTGAAGCACACCTTTATATGTACTTTTAACCCTTGTGCCACGATTTGTATGGCCGTTTGCCACATATATGGCAAAAAATTGGGTGATGAAATGCGAACATTCGGGAAAATTGAACACCATTGGAGACAGAAATTGGTGGTTTGTAATGAAAAAATCCTCATTAAGAAGCACACATTTTCCAAAACTACGATGTTACAAAACTTGGGTTCCAAACCCTGTGTGAAAATGAGTGCACCGGCTACACCCTTTCCATTGATATAGACATGAGAGTGTGAGAAATGGCGTAGTAATAGAGGCCCCAAAAAAGGCTACCCGAACGTATCACCGTGGCACCAACTTGAGTACCCTTTTGGAGTGACATGCACAACAACACACACAAATGCTTAAAAAATGAGGGCCAAGCATGCAAACGATTCGTGAAAATGCATAACAAGGCTCATTGCTATTGATGCGAAACCCTGCTATGCAGTTGAGGTAGGGTCATTTCCAAATTTTGTGCACACTGCACAGTACACGCCGCATGACAGTTGGGGGCTTCCGCCTACGGCCCCGCTACAGACTCCGTCCAAACCACCCCATCGGTTCGGCCCCTCTCAGCAAATGACGCTTCACGCTTGCATCATTTGACCGCAACATGGGGCCGGTGAGCGGCCGAGCTTTTTCTCTTGCATTCTGCGGGCACATCAACCTTCGGCCGCCTACGCTACGACCATTTGCGGTACTTGCGTTGAGCCGGGTGACCTGACACTCCAGCACTACTTAGCCTAGGGTGGTGGTTTAACTAAAGGTACCCAAGGAGGTGAGCCCACACTCCGTCACCTCTGGGTTACAGGCATGGGGGCCCATGACTCCGATGAAGAGAAAATTTGCACAAATGACGAGGCTGCCTCGGGGAGTGACATGAGCAATGAACGAAAGAAGCAAAATAGTCTAAAGAGCTTTGCACATGGGTCTGGTGGTGCAAGAGCAATGAATGACAAAATAAGTGCATGAACCAGGCGCTATGACAAGGTGCATCTTGCAATACACGGACGTCTCTGCGGGGTTCAAAGCGACCTCTTCCTGCAAATACATGCCAAATGAAGGGAAAATGCACTCTGCCATAAATTCCATGACAAATACCCCCATCCACAGAACACCAGAATGTATATATGTGCACCAAGAAGATGTCTACTCGCATAAAAAGGGGAATGTTTGCCCGGCACCCTGCCTTTGTATTAAGTATCCTGGCTCTAGCCCTAAGTTTATCCTTACCTAAGTAAGTCCCCCAAAAAGACCACACTGGATGACAAACCTTCCTTGCAAAGCACGTTGCATAAGCCGAAACATGACAATTCCCCAGAAGCACACGGCGTACGTCCTTCGGCTTCTTTTGTCAGTCAATAGTGGCTGCTAAACTCATTCCATCTTGGGGCCCACATGTGGGCGGAATGGCCACATCACCCCTGCGTTCTTGCCGGTAGTTTGTTTGGTGAGGGAGGGCAAAAATAGGCACAGGTGGGTGATGGGAAAAACCAGATACCCAGCGTGCTCCGCCAGATACCAATTCTGAAGCACTGCCAACCAGTTTCCACATGGGGGCTGCAGGGCTGCACATGTTCCGAGCTTCCAGAAGACCCTACTGTATACATCGCTCTGACCCCACCCCAGCCCCAGCCCACCCTACTGGATCCCATATGGAGCCCAATCTGCGCCAACATGGCCCCGATGAAAACTGGGTGCCGAAGGCAGCAGCGAAAAACAGTTGACAAAACTTTTCGACCTCATAATACGAATCTCAAATTATCCATGCGATGATGCACTGAGGGTTCCGATTACACACCACCACTCTTGGCCGTGGACATGGGGATCCCAGCTGAAACGAAATCCTTGCATTTGGAACATGTTTCTCAAAAATACTTCCAAAGTGCCTCCCTTCCAAACGCCCGGTCAAACCAGCCTCTGGACAGCTCGGCTATGCAAAATAGACACCAGAACACAGTCAGCCAGCCCCCAACCCCCAACCCCCCCCCTTTGGGTTTACGCTCCGTGAAGAAAAGGCGTGGTCAGGTCCCCGGATATTTGCCCTCTGATGATTCATCCAGACGGTGCATGCTCAGACACAGGCTCCAACCCCTTGCATCTACAATAGTGGCCCACTTGTGCGGCTCCTGACTTATCACTGGAGTGTGCACCACCAATGTACACCAAATCATCAAACTCAAGTTGAAGATGATGCAATTACGCAATGCTGCTGGCAAGGAATCCTAGACGGGTCAATATGAACATTCTCCTCCTTTCGAGACGAATGATGCAGGCGCTTGCGGGCAAATGCCTCAAAACCACTGCAGGCAAATGGGGTCGCGTTTCAATTGTTGAACAGTTTGTGCGGCACCTGAAACACTCCCACAGGAGAGGTGTTGATGTTTGTCAGATGTCAAGCCTGAGAAGAACAATGTCCAGGATGTCAGAGAAGAACATGGTGCAGATGTATCTCACTTCTGAACTGTTGATTGCACACAAAATAGCCCTCCTTGACCCTCGAATGCATGGTTTCCCTTACAACATCCATGTCCCTCACCATTCAAAAGGCATGGATACCAACATGAATGAACAAAAAATAGCGTGGTGCCTCATTGTTTGCGACTGACAAGGGTATGGAAAAGCCTTGCATTGTGTTTTCCACAGTTTTTTTTTTCATGCATGTCACAGCATGGGTTTCAAAATAGGAGGTGGTGATGTGAGAATATGTGTATGATTTCTGAAGGCAGCAGTTACTTGGGTGAGCAGACAAGGCGACGCACAGATGCACATGGGTGCACCTGTGGGTTGCCTTGCACAGTGCCCGATCAGTACCGTAGCTATCACATCGTCTGGCAACCCTGCAACCAGGACTGCACCCAAAGACCCCAGGTTGAGCTTTGCACAGGCCTGGATTCTGCAAGGAAAACTTCGCATGGGGAGTAGTTTGCAGCCGAGAAAAAGACCAGTAAGGCGTCAACGTCCCAGCCTCAGTTGGAACGATGCATGGGCACTTCACTTGGGACGTGGATTACAAAAACATTGAAAGCAGGAGTAGAGGATGTCATTCAATGTTGGGGTGGGATTCTTGTACACATAACATCACATGAATGTGATGTAAGAGCGAAGCAGGTTGAATGGTCAAGAAAGAAAATAAAGAGGAGACTGTGAATGGTGATGAAAAATTGAAATTTCTAGTTGCAAGCTCTTGACGATATTGGCCAAGATCTCGCACTGCGTGCGCACTGCGTGCATATTGCGCACGCAGAGGCTAGGATACTCACCCAGGAATACCTGTCACCTGTTTACTAGCACGGCGAAGCAGCAAAGCCCACATCAGAACAACAAAACTGCCTTCAGCTTGGTAATCAAGTGTCCTTATGAACAAGCAAATCAGCCTTATAAAGTACAACTATGCAAGGGCATGCAAGATGCACACATGTTCAAGTGGCAAGTGCCACACTCGGATATATCACCAGGACGGTGGCCACACAATTGGCAACAAACACCGTCATCGTTTTCTTCCTCTACAACGGTTGCCTCCTCCTGCGCCCATACAGACTCTGGCACATGAGGCCAAGGTCCATAGGGTTGATACCTAGTCTGTCTGCGAATGCAAGACTGACTAAGGTGGAGCAAAATACACACATGGCCATGCAGCTCCGTTGCAGAGCGTGTCCAGCGTGTCCAGAAGCGTGGATTGTGAGTCCCTAACCCCAACTCGAGGGGCCACACCGAAGCGTGGATTGTGAGTCCCTAACCCCAACTCGAGGGGCCACACCGAAGCGTGGACTGTGAGTCCCCAACCCCAACTCGAGGGGCCACGCAACAAAGCGTGGATTGTGAGTCCCTAACCCCAACTCAAGGAGCCACGCAACAAAGCGTGGATTGGATAGTTGGCCCGGTTTCCTCAATAGCACCGGAAGGTTGAAGGCCCAAAATAACGCTCCCTCAAAGATGCCCGGCGCACACCCCGTGCGCTAACGCCCATGCGGGGGAGGAAATTAGGGGGAAATGGTTGACAATTCAAATATGCCACATCCTAAATGCTTGGGAAGCCAAAAAAACCCTGGTACGGAACCAAAACTTGTGAAAAGGGGCCAAAACTAGGGTTCGAGTATTTGCCTACATCCAAAACTTCGCACTGCGTGCGCACTGCGTGCATGGCATTCCCATTGCACCAGTACATCAGAGCTTTGCATGTGGAGCTGATAAACAGAATCGCCATCCAGAATGTTCTTGACCACAGGGTCGGAAAAAAACGGTCAGATGGGATGGCTGTGGTCAGACACGGCCCGTGCTTGTGTTGGAATGTCCTTTTGTTCAGCTGCCTCAACGTGTCCATGCCTTGAGTTCAATATGGCGTGTGCCATACCCTGATATGAACAAATGGTTGTGGCAAGTGACAGGGTGCTCAGAAGGGCCACGTCTCAAAGACCGCTCCCTCCTGGTTTCCCTTTCTGCATAGAAACTGCTCGCTGGCGTAGGTCTGCTTTGGAAACGGGGCCAGCAGGACTGCCCATTCTATTCTTCCCATTGACGTTGTTTCCTATGGATACGTATCTGAAGGGAGTGCAGTCGTGCTATGTTGGTATGTTTCCAGCCCTGGGCTTCAAAGTCCCGGACATACAGCTTGCGGAGACATGACAGGGGGATGCACAGGCAGCAGTGAAGTACACGCTCCTTCACAGCCACAGTACTGATACATATTGCGCCGTTAAAGACTCTGGAACCATCCACCATTGCCACAACAGCTTTACCCTGGAGCAGGTGCGGCTGCTGTAACCCCCCCCCTTGCGCAAACACGGGCCAGGTTCTGGTTCCAGGACCAAAAGTGCAGAAACACGGGGTCCCCGTGTTTGGACAAGCCCGTGTTAGCGCGCGGCATGTACTGCGGAACACAAGTTGCAGGCATAGCCCAACCTTAACCCTCCCAACATGATAGCACAAGTCATTTTTCTTTAGCCACACAACTCAGGTGTCACTCAGTCACTTTCATTCTGATTGACAGGCACTGAATAGAACACCTTGCCAACCTTCCGCTTCATCTTGAAGAGCTGGACATGCTTGCCTTTTGGGGCTGGCTTCGGGGCTGCCTCGTGGCAGGTGCCGAACCCGATGTACTCGCGGCACACCCTTTTGGAAAATACTTGTCCAAAGGGCCGCTCACCCCCAGAGTACAAGAGCACATGGAATTATAGCTGTAGCAACACTTTGTCACCCATATTGACCCTTCCTGCATCCTGCACAAAGCTATAAACCACGTTCTCTATTGGATCAGAACCGCAAAAACGACGGTTCAAAAAAAGGACCAAAAGTGCGGAAACACGGGGTCTCCGTGTTTGGACAAGCCTGTGTTAGCGCAAGGGGGGGGGGGTACATATGCCGGTAGAACACATGGCCACACTGTTGAAATCCCTGGCTGCACGGAATGCAACAAAATATCCTGCAGCACAGGAAGGCATGGCCGCAAAATCAGTCGTCCACAAGTCAGCAGTGAACTCAGGCTGCCGTGGATCCCTGCCTGTTTGTCACGCATATGGTGTGTGGGGGGGGGGGGGGGGGACCATTTCACCAGGCACCTCCCTGGATGCGCCCATATGGCCACACACAGTTGATGTCTGGACTTCTCATCAGGCCGTCAAACAGTCAGCAACATGGACTATAAGACGGCTTAGATTAACGCCACACACACACACACACACGGGGGGGGGGGGGGGAGTGCAAGCCAAACAGACTGCATCTGTCGACTTCCCATTTGAACCCAACATAACAATCATGGATGCTGCACACTCCAATGCAGCTGTGCGCAGTGCTTCAAAGGTCTTTCCAACTTGCTGATGAGGGCCGGAAGGATGTAGCTGCAAATGAGGTGTCGTGATTCCAGTATCAATGCCAAGGATCATGCACTAGCGACATGGTTGCCATGCGTGCCATGCATGCAGACGCCCTGCCTGCTAACCCTGTGCTGTTCAGTACAGCAGAGCAGACACTGTTTCGCCGCATGTGACACAAAAAACACGTCCAAGATCTCAACAAAATGTGCAGTTGGTTACCTCACAGTCAGAATGGCTACCAGACAACAATGAACCCACTAATCTAAAATGTGTGGCTCTGGTACAGTGCTATACTGTACCTATGTGTACCTGTGTGTGTACCTGTAGACTGTGCACACAACGGGCAGTGCGCCCTTTAGCTCTGAAACAGCCGCCTGGTGGACCCGGCCCCTCTTTTCCATTCCAATGGGCTCAGATCCAAGTGATACATTGTCAACCTCAAAACCAAACGGTCATACAGGGTCACCGTGCTTAGACAAGCCGTTCTTGCGCTTCAGGAACTGACAGAGGCGAGGTGAATGACCAGATCCGTTTCTGTTTGTCATTCTATGGCCCTCCAGCACAGGATCTTGCAAATGCTCTGTCCCCCACCATTGCAATCATTCATCTTGTTCGTACTCCGGCGTTCGGCAAAGGAGAGCTGCACAAGCACCCCATACAAACGGTGTTCCTTGACCTTGTTGCTGTCTAACCATCAAAGTGGACTGGTAAATACTTTAGACATTAAACCAACCAGGGAACCCTGCAGCCTGTGGGCCACTTGCCATGCATCAGGCATCACTTAATGTTGTTCATGGTTGGGCATCACTTTTGCATTTGCCAGTGGAGCCCAGCGGTGCAACGTGGCGGGGCACCCCCATTCGCACAAACAGAGGTCAACGCGGGTCAGAAAGAAGACTTCACAGGAGGTCAGAGCCCGCTTCGTGGACCGTACCAAAATAATATCAATTCCTGGGGACATGCGGAATGGACGATTGCCGCCGGGTTGCAGTGATCCATGCAGATGGCAGTGCTGAGGATGCGGATGGTCTGTGATGCAAAACCCGGCAGGACTCCGTTGCACCTGACTCCCAGAAGACCGTCGCACCTGTTAGACGTCACTGACCCACCAAATGTTCTCCGTGGAACTGACGTGCCAAACCCCCGGGCGCTGATAGACAGAACAGGGGGTAATTGGTGGGACGGCCCTGGGATTGCAGTGAGAGCGAAGGGGTGTCGAATCCGGATAACAAAGCGCACAGTGCCACCACCAGTTCTATGTACAGTCACAATCGTGAGACAACACCATGAATCGCTGGTGTAGCTGCAAAGAGCCACTGACAATGTCCGGCTGAAATATGGGGGGACTGCGTAGCAAAACAACATCAAAAAAGCACTGCAATGGGGAGATCTTGTGATGGTTGCGTGCACAAGTCTCCCGGTTTGCATGAACATGAGAGAACAATGTAGTGTTACAGCGATGCGGGCCTAAATACAGGCGCAATGAAATTCTGCTGATCGCCAGACATTCCCTCTGTCAGCCTTCGAGCTCCCATCATCCACATCTTCCCACGTGCGAACCATACAACTGAATTGAATGGAGGGCAAGCGCATTACATGCACGACAAACTGCCGCCAAAACCGGCAACTGATATCAATCACCAGCCAAATGCCGTCCCTAAGCACTAAGTGCTGTCTGCAGAACGCCCACTGTCTCCGTCAATTGCCAACTCGATCGGTCGTGCATGGGCAAACAACCAACGGCAACCTGGACAAACACCCCCCCCCCTCTCCTGGTTGACATACTATAGGTCTGTCGCTGGCACCCACCGTCTCATTAATCGAGGATCAGCGATGGACCTCTACATTCTGTTACTGCAGGGGGCGCACGCAGGCAGAGATACATCCGCAGACCCCCTGACCGGCGCCACAGGTCACTCATTGCACGCATGGTTGTGTGTGAACTACAATTGAGAGAGGGAGAGGGGCATGGACAGATAAGCAATGCAAACCATCTCCTAATTTGGGGTCTAAGTGGGGCCATGCGGACTGGGCGTGGTTACGATGACCACTTGTCGGGTTCACAGAGGTCGGGTACAAGAACAAAGACTCGGATTGATGAACTGAGGTCGGGTTCACAGAGGTCGGGTACAAGAACAAAGACTCGGATTGATGAACTGAGGACAACCGTTAGCTGGTGGCTTGGAGCCACGGCTGCTGTTGTTGGCACAGGGGTGTGGCTTGCGCACAGGAGGGGGGGTTGGCACTGGTCTGCCTCCTGTGACGTGCACCCACAACCGCTCTTCCCTTCTTTGCCTATCGGCTTTTGGATGCACCATTCATGAATTGTTCGTTCGTGCAGGGGATACAACTTGGGACAATAACACCACCAAAGCCTTCTTCTGAAGGGACGTTTGTATTGGGGACTGAAATACACATGGGCCCAAAAGCATATGGGCCCTACGCCCACTGTGACGTGGGCGTGGGCAAACCAGCAGTTCCACTTGCGGAGGGTTCAATCAAATGCAGTGTTCATTTGCAGAGTTACATGACCTGCAATGCGCGTAAAGATTGGTGGGCGACTTGCTTACTCCTGACGTACTCACTCTTTCCTTGCTCCTTACTACCTCCTTACCTGGCCTATAGGGCTTGTGCCCGCCGGGGCACCCATTCACCACCAGCAGTTTTGAGCAGCTCTAACCATACTGCCATGCTAGTGCACCGTGGCACCAAACCAACTTTTGGGAACCAAAGACCACCAAATCTATGACACAAAGCTTACTCCGATATTGGGACCCTTACCTACGCCTTTTATCTTTTACCAACTCCTTCCTTACCCCTCACTTACTGCGAATTGCTCACTTACTGCTCACTTACTTCTCAGACTGACAACTGGAGCCCCATTGCCTTCTCCGCTACATCTCCTTGTCTCACATGTTCCTGCTTTCCACTTCAGATCGGTAGTAAAACCCTCCTCATCATTGACCTCAACGCCTGAATTCCGGAGGCCGGGCCGAAACAGACTGTGCCGGCCTTTAACCTTCACTCATCCTCTGTGCTCGCTTCTTGGCTCTCCTCTTGACAACGTCCCGCGCAGTCCCCTCCCGTCCCGTGCGTGTACCTGTCCGAACTGCACTATCCTCGCCAGATAGGGGGCGGAACCATAGCACTCACGGTACGACACACAGCTTTTGGTTCTGTGCACAGAACCATCCATACTGTGGACGGCTGGTGCCGAGCAGTACTGCAGATGGACCAGCCACCGTGCATCGGGCCTGGGAAGGGGGGAGGCATGGGGTGTCTAGCCTTCTGGCAGTGACGCAGAGGTGTTAGTCTTGTGGATGACAGGCCACTGCGCAATGCCAAACACATCTACGCTTCCCTCGAGATATGACTTTCAGCCGATTTCGCCCACTCTTTGCGCCTGCTGGACTCAGGGAAGAGGGTTGGGGACTTCGCGTGCGATACCAAAGACGTAGCAAAGCCGCAGGAGGCGATGGAAACCCCATGATCCCCTTGTTTTGAGCAATGCACGGCTGTGGACAGGGAGAGCAGTGCAGCGCAGCCATCACCAGGAAAGAATCTTAAGGGCAGCGGCCATTTCTGAGCACCATCACACACACAGGGCCGAAGCCGATGAGTGCAATGCACACGTACAGATAGTGCAGCTCCAGATGACCCGGGGGTGGGATGCGCGCAGGGGATCAGGCACCCAGGGAGCCAACCCTGGGGCCCCTGCGGCACGGCGCCATTGTTCATCTGCGCCCAGGGGATCCCGCACCCAGTGGGCCACCGCTGGGGCCCGTGCGAAGCAGGGCACATGGGGCTCACGCACACAGAAACACAGAGAGGCAGATTGTGGACATTCTGAGGACGGAGGTGTGTGGACAGCAAAAACAGTCAAACAACCCCTACAACAACCAACACAACGTCAATATGCCAACTACTAGGCGCCGCTGAAGCTCAAGTGGCACACCATGCCACATCCGGCACAGCCCCAGCACACCAACCACTGGGCTCTGCAAACACGGAAACAACACCAGCAGGAGCACCGGCCGCAGCGGCTGACAGAAAGCAGCAACGCGACGCAACATGTGGAGGGAAGAACGGGTGACTGTCCAGGGCCCTGTAAAGAAACAACAACCAGACGGAATGCCACACAGGGGGGACAAACTGTTATCCCGAATGTGGGAGGCAGTAATGGGGGAGGGCAACCCCCTGCCTTCAAGCACATGCCCTGAGGGGGACACTTTCATTGATGTGGTCCGATGTGTTTCCACGCGGGACAATCAGGTGTCTATTTCCCCCCAAACTCTGCTGACCTGCAGCTGCAGACACGGACACACTCATGCCGTGGAAACGTCAAGCCCTACCCTCTGACCCCAGTTCAAAATGCAGGAGTATCTGCCGTGCTGAACACCATCGTCTCAGCTGCCCAGCCACAAGCGTGGCCATAGTCTGTGGCACGGCTGGTGAGACGGACTATGGGGCGCCACCAACCATACGATGGGGGGTCAAAGATGGCAACCAGGTCCAGTTACAGTGCCAGAATGGATGCCCATGTCCTAACGCCTGCGCCTGAACGCCGGCGCGAAGATGCCAACGACCATCACACAGCAGCCGTACCACACATTTCGAGATGTGCAGGATTCAGATTCGCCACAATTGCAAGATTTTGAGAAACCCACGTACGTGCACACACTCCAAGTCTACTACAAGCCTCAGGGCGGGGAGAGAAGAGCGGGGTTTTTTTCTTTGGCAAACGCAATGAACAAATGCGTGAGTCATCAGCTCACGGGCTGCCTCAAGGGCTGGGCGAAGTAGTTGTTTGGAAAAGAGATGATTTGCCAGGTCACAGTTGGGTGGTTCGGTAACAGTTGGTTTGGGGGAGGCAAACACTGGTCGGGTCAGCAAAGGGTTGGCTAGGCAAACAATGGAATGAGTCAGGTGACGTTTCTTCGTTGAAATTAAACAGGAAGACGTTGTCTGCTGAGAAACATCCTCAGAGAAATTGCTCGGGCTGCTGCCGATGCCGATGGGCATTGGGGTCAGAAGAGTACCATCATTGGGAATAGCATTCGATGCCAGCGCCGAAACGCGTCACAAAGGGGTGCAGGTGCTCGCTCGCAACACCCAACACCCATGGGGCTTCTCTTTGCAGAGCTTTCCTCAAGGGGTGGAGCGTCCTGCACTGGATTCGAAGCTGCTGGGGCCTCCTCCAGAGCGGTTGGAGTGCGCCTTGTAGGTGGCGTCGAGCCCTTGATCATCGTCCTGAGAGTCGCAGTATAAAGCTGTGGTGCATTGCGGGTGCGGGTTAAGGGATGTGGTATGAAGACGGCATAGAAAGATGTATTATCGGCTCCACAAATTTGTCACCAGTGTTGTCTTCCCGGTCAAAAGGATCAGTGCGTCTTGGGGATCATACGGAAGCCCATGTGTTGGGGGACCCTTGGACCCCACTCACCCCTGAGACCTTCCAGGGTTCTTTGATGCACTTGGAGCTGCAACACTCCAAGGGGGGGGGGGGGGCTGCCGGCGATCGGCGCAGCTCCCGTGCCAGCGGTTAGCCGGGTAAGGGTACCCACTCCCCATGTCTCCACCACACAGATGGGGATGCAGTTGCCAGGCTGGCAGCGCAACGCACACCCCGGGCGAACGTAGTCACCGTCAGTCTCCAAACCCACGCCACTGGTAAACCGGGATACCTCGGCGACAGACCCAACCCAGGGCTGGATCCCAAGTCAAGCACACGCATGGAGGCCCCCGCCTACCATGATGTTGCCAAGGTGACCGGTGCCACTAGACACCCTCAAACCACTGCGCTTCATGATCCGCAGGGCCCCGCCGACAATTCATGCGGACATAGAATGCAAGACGAGCAAACAGGGTACGGCACAAGAGGCATGTGTCTCAGGCTCCCGCTATGGTGCGTGTCGCAGTCTTATCCATAAGTCCGTGTTCTTGGATTGGGGCAGATAACCCCACAAGACGTAAGGCCTGATAGAAAAGGTCTCGAAGAGGTGAAAAATGTAAGTCGTGTATGAAAAAATTGTCTAGTCGTGTAATTTTTTTTGCCGTAAATGCGTGTAATTTTTTTTGTGGTAAGTCGTGTGAATAAAAAATATTGAATTTTTTTTTGTGGTAAGGGCGTGTAATTTTTTTTTGCGGTAAGTTGTGCAAATTATTAAAAAAAAATTGAAAAATTGAAAGAAATGCAACCTTTGCAATACATGCGCAATATGTACAGCTGCCGGTTCCGTATGGCACCCCATAGCGACCTTAACAATGGGACACCGGGTCCACAAAGCACATAGTACTCTGCGTGGCCACCAATTAGTTGGGACTCGGCCAATCTAACATAGTTTCACATGGAGTCATTGGCAGTAGACACAAAATTAGGCCCAAGAAAAGAGTCCTGACAGGACCATGGCAGGATTGTGGATAAAGTCTGATGTCTGATGTCTGATGTGGCATGTTGTTTTTGCAGTGTATAAAGCAAGATGTGTGATATGTCTAATATAGATCTGATGCTTGGAGGAAGGGGGGTGGGGGGGCATAGGCGCCCATAGGTTCCCATAGGTCCCCATAGGTGCCAACAGGTCCCCATAGGCCCCCATAGATCCCCATAGGTCCCCATAGGCCCCCAAAGGTCCCCAAAGGTCCCCATAGGCCCCCATAGGCCCCCATAGGTCCCCATAGGTCCCTAGAGGTCCCCATAGATGCGAATGAGTCCCCATAGGCCCCCTTAGGTCCCCAAAGGTGCCCATAGGCGCCCATAGATTTCCATAGGTCCCCATAGGTCTCCATAGGTGCCAACAGGTCCCCATAGGCCCCCATAGGTCCCCATAGGTCCCCATAGGTCCCCATAGACCCCCATAGGTCCCCATAGGTCCCCATAGGCCCCGATAGGTCCCCATAGGTCCCCATAGGCCCCCATAGGTGCCCACGGGTTCCCATACGTCCCCAGAGGCCCCCAAAGGTCCCCACAGGTCCCCATAGGCCCCCATAGGCCCCCCATAGGTCCCCATAGGCCCCCTTGGGTCCCCATAGGTCCCCATAGGTTCCCATAGGTCCCCACAGGCCCCCCATAGGTCCCCACAGGCCCCCTTGGGTCCCCATAGGTCCCCATAGGTTCCCATAGGTCCCCACAGGCCCCCATAGACCCCCAGAGGTCCCCATAGGTGCCAATCTGTCCCCAAAGGCCCCCATAGATGCGAATGAGTCCCCATAGGCCCCCTTAGGTCCCCAAAGGTGCCCATAGGCGCCCATAGATTTCCATAGGTCCCCATCCCCCCATAGGTCCCCATAGGCCCCCTTGGGTCCCCATAGGTCCCCATAGGTTCCCATAGGTCCCCACAGGCCCCCCATAGGTCCCCACGGGCCCCCTTGGGTCCCCAAAGGTTCCCATAGGTCCCCACACGCCCCCATAGACCCCCACAGGTCCCCATAGGTGCCAATCTGTCCCCAAAGGCCCCCATAGATGCGAATGAGTCCCCATAGGCCCCCTTAGGTCCCCAAAGGTGCCCATAGGCGCCCATAGATTTCCATAGGTCCCCATAGGTCTCCATAGGTGCCAACAGGTCCCCATAGGCCCCCATAGGTCCCCATAGGTCCCCATAGGTCCCCATAGACCCCCATAGGTCCCCATAGGTCCCCATAGGCCCCGATAGGTCCCCATAGGCCCCCATAGGTGCCCACGGGTTCCCATACGTCCCCAGAGGCCCCCAAAGGCCCCCTTGGGTCCCCATAGGCCCCCATAGGCCCCCATAGGCCCCCCATAGGTCCCCATAGGCCCCCTTGGGTCCCCATAGGTCCCCATAGGTTCCCATAGGTCCCCAGAGGCCCCCCATAGGTCCCCACAGGCCCCCTTGGGTCCCCATAGGTCCCCATAGGTTCCCATAGGTCCCCACAGGCCCCCATAGACCCCCAGAGGTCCCCACAGGTGCCAATGGGTCCCCAAAGGTTCCCATAGATGCCAACGAGGCACCATAGGCACCCTTAGGTCCCCAAAGGCGCCCATAGGCGCCCATAGGCCCCCATGGGCCCCCATAGGTCCCCATAGGTCCCCACAGGCCCCCATAGATCCCCATAGGCCCCGATAGGTCCCCATAGGTGCCAATGGGTCTCCAAAGGTCCCGATAGATGCCAATGAGTCCACATAGGCCCCCATAGGTCCCCGCACACCCCCATAGGCACACATAGGTTCCCATAGGTTCCCATAGGCGCCCATAGGTGCCAACAGGTCCCCAAAGGCCCCTAGAGGCCCCCATGGGCCCCCATAGGTCCCCATAGGTCCCCATAGATGCCAATGAATCCCCCTAGGGCCCCGATAGGTCCCCATAGGCCCCCATAGGTTCCCATAGGCCCCCAGAGGTGCCAATGGGTCCCCAAAGGTCGCCATACACGCCAACGAGTCACCATAGGCACCCTTAGGTCCCCAAAGGCGCCCATAGGCGCCCATAGGTCCCCATAGGCCCCCATGGGCCCCCATAGGTCCCCATAGGTCCCCACAGGCCCCCATAGATCCCCATAGGCCACGATAGGCCCCCCATAGGTCCCCATAGGCCCCCTTGGGTCCCCATAGGTTCCCATAGGTCCCCACAGGCCCCCATAGACCCCCACAGGTCCCCACAGGTGCCAATGGGTCCCCAAAGGTCCCCATAGATGCCAACGAGTCACCATAGGCACCCTTAGGTCCCCAAAGGCGCCCATAGGCACCCATAGGTCCCCATAGGCCCGCATGGGCCCCCATAGGTCCCCATAGGTCCCCACAGGCCCCCATAGATCCCCATAGGCCCCGATAGGTCCCCATAGGTGCCCATGGGTCTCCAAAGGTCCCGATAGATGCCAATGAGTCCACATAGGCCTCCATAGGTCCCCGCACACCCCCATAGGCACACATAGGTTCCCATAGGTTCCCATAGGCGCCCATAGGTGCCAACAGGTCCCCAAAGGCCGCCAGAGGCCCCCATGGGCCCCCATAGATCCCCATAGGTCCCCATAGGCCCCCATAGGCCCCCATAGGTGCCCATAGGTGCCAATGGGTCCCCAAAGGTCCCCATAGATGCCAATGAATCCCCATAGGGCCCCTTAGGTCCCCATAGGCCCCCATAGGTGCCCATAGGTTCCCATAGGTCCCCATAGGTGCCAACGGGTACCCATAGGCCCCCATAGGCCCCCATAGGCCCCCATAGGCCCCCATAGGTCCCCATAGGTTGCCATAGGTCCCCATTGGTCCCCATAGGCCCTCATGGGTCCCCATAGGTCCCCACAAGCCCCCATAGGTCCATAGAGCGCTTCAACGGCCTGTATAGCACGATCAGCATTAATAATGCTGAGCACATAGTCCACAAAACTGGCACCCATTGGGACGAAGGGCACATCACAAAAAGTACCCCGTCACTCCACAACCAGCTCAAGCGTTGAAAACCACAAGACCAACCGTCCGTTCGGAATCCCAAGGCGGTGCTTGGTGGTTGGCGAAAGCTTCCTCATGGCCATCAACTGCGTGGATTGCAAGTCCCTGTCCCCAACTCAAGGGGCCACGCCACAAAGCGTGGATTGAGAGTCCCTAACCCCAACTCAAGGGGCCACACAACAAAACGTGGATAGCACCAAGTCAAGGGCCCACGCAACAAAGGGTGGACTGCGAGTCTCCAGCCTAACCTTAACAAGAAAAAAAATCTGGTTCCTGCATTCTCGGGGGTCCCCAACGCCAAGCGCGGGGAAAAATTTGGAAGTGGCCCGGAGGTGGGGACATCGCCTACAGGCACGCATTTTCAGTAAAATTATATTGCCTTCGGCAAGGCACCTCGAAGAGGGGCGAGGAACGACCATTTTTGAGCTGCCGGGGCTATAAAACTACATAAGCAGGTTGCGCCCCAGCCCCTTGGGGACCCCCCCCCCGACACCCAAATGAGGTGAAAAACACATAAACAGGGGCTAAAACATGCTTTACATAGGATATTTGATCATTTTGGGTTGTCACGGTCTCAAAAGGATGTGTGTCGGAAATCTCCATTTTTGAGCCGCCGAAGCCGGAAAACTGCATGAGCAGGTTGTGCCCCGGCCCCCTTGGTAGCCCCCCCCCCCCCCCCCCCCCCAAACCCAAATAGGGTGAAAACCACATAAAGAGGGCATTGCCCTTTTAGTGTCCATGAGCCTATGTACAGAGGTCGAGGGGCTGGGGGGAACGGTCGATCTCGGTGGTCTCCGCCCTCCCCCCGGGCTGAATGCCCCTTGCCTGTGGTGCACGACGGAACAGAGAGTCGTTCAAGACTATGTCTCTTTGGAGCTCGCCCTCCCGTGCCCCAGGTGAGGGATACTCCCCCGGGGGACGCCGGCGCTACGGCGTCGGGTGCCCTAGGCGGGCGATGCGTCGGGGGGGGGGGGGGGGTTGCCGCACTGGCAGCCCCATAGAAAACAAAGTGGCCTGGCGCAGGGGCCCCGGTCGTCCTAGGCCCTGCGCACTGCACGCCGCGCATTGTGCGATGTGCGTTGTTGGCGGTAGTGCACTGTGTGCTGTGCTCTGTGCACTCTGTGTGGTGCTTTGCCGTGCACTGTGCACTGCCGTCGGTGCCGTGCGTGCTGCACACTGTGGTGCACTGTGTGCTGCATTCTGTGGTGCAATGTGTGCTGCACCCTCTGGTGCACTGTGTGGTGCATCCCGTGGTGCACTCTGTGTTGCATTGTGTGGCGCACTGTGTGCCGTACTCTGTGCTGGCAGTGCTTGCGCACCGTCGTGGTGTTGTGCGCGGTGTGTTGCACACTGTGCTGCTAGTGCACCCTGGTGCTGTGCACTGTCTGCTGTTCCCAGTGGCCCTGCACCCACCCGTGCCTGACGTGCCTGCCCTGTGGGAAGGGGGGGAGTTCACGATCGCAATGGGGGCGGGGTCGCGTGCCCCCTTGTGCCAGCAGGGCAGCCGAAATGCGGCAGAAAACATCCTGCAATCCCGGGGCGGCAGTCCCTTGTGGGGAAGGGGGGGGGGAGGGTCATCTGTTGCTGCCGGTCGCGGCGGGCTCGCTCTGCACGCACATTCGGACGCGGGCACCACGTCGCGGTCGGGCGAGGGTGCCTGCCGGGCCAGCCGCCGCGGCTCCAGCCTCCGGGGGCGTTGCGAGCGCCTCTCCGGCGCCGGCATCGCTGCGGACACCGGTCTGCCCCCCCCCCAGCCATGCCGAGAGCACACTTGCCCCCGCCTAGCGGGCCGCCGGTGCCAGCATCCGCCGGCCCGGGGATCGCATAAACGCCCGTCAACAAGGGTGTTGACGGGTTGACGGGCACATCAAGGAAAACCTTTTTTTTTGGGTTTTTTTTTGTTTCTTCCCTCATTTTTTGGTTTCATTTTACACCTACCATTGGCAAAAGCCTTTTGAGGTTATTTGAGAGAAAGGGTGGGGTCCACTTTGGACGTTTTGTACATACTATTGCATACTTTCTATTGTTTTGTAGCTACTTTATTGCAAAACCTTGTTTATGGCCGCACTTTGTGTGACTGTTATTTTTCATTGTTTTTTTTGCTTCGTTGTTGACGTTTATTACCTGCATGGTTTTGCGGACATTGATAATTCTTCATGCACTTTGCATGGTTGGTGTTATTTCCTGATGGGCTCTGGATAGTTGCTGTTATTTCCCGATGGGCTCTGAATGGTTGCTATTAATTCCTCATGGGCTCTGGATGGTTGCTGTAAGCTCATGATGGGCTCTGGATGGTTGCTGTAATTTTCTAATGGGCTTTGGATTGCTGCTGTTTATTCCTGATGGGCTCTGAATGGTTGTTGTTTATTCCTGATGGACTCTGGATCGTTGCTGTTACTTCCTGATGCGCTGTGGATGGCAGCTATTCATTCCTGATGGGCTCTGGATGGTTGTTGTTTATTCGTGGTGGGCTCTCGATGGTTGCTGTTTATTCCTGATGGGCTCTGGATGGTTGCTGTAAATTCGTGATGGCCTCTGGATGGTTCTTGTTAATCCCTATACGGCTCTGGATTGGTTGCTGTTAATTCTTGATGGGCTCTGGATGGCTGCTGTTATTTCCTGATGGGCTTTGGATGGGTGTTGTTTATTCGTGACGGGCTCTGGATGGTTGCTGTTAATTCCTGATGGGCTCTGGATGGTTGCTGTTATTTCCCGATGGCCTCTGAATCATTGCTGTTACTTCCTGATGGGCTGTGGATGGCAGCTGTTTGTTCCCGATGGGCTCTGGAAGGTTGTTGTTTATTCCTCATGGGCTCTAGATGGATGCTGTTATTTCCTGATGGGCTCTAGATGGTTGATGTTTATTCCTAATGGGTTCTAAATGGTTGGTGATACTTCCTGATGGGCTCTGGATGGTTTCTGTAAATTCCTGATGGGCTCTGGATGGTTGTTGTTTATTCCTGATGGACTCTAAATCGTTGCTGTGACTTCCTGATGGGCTGTGGATGGCAGCTATTTATTCTTGATGAGCTCTGGATGGTTTCTATAAATTCTTGATGGGCTCAGGATGGTTCTTGTTAATCCCTATACGGCTCTGGATGGTTGCTGTTAATTCCTGATGGGCTCTGGATGGTTGCTGTTATTTCCTGATGGGCTCTGGATGGTTGTTGTTAATTCTTGATGGGCTCTGGATGGTTACTGTTATGTCATAACGGGCTCTGGATCGTTGCTGTTACTTCCTGATGGGCTCTAGATTGTTTTTGTAAATTCCTAATGGGCTCTGGATGGTTGTTGTTTATTCCTGATGGACTCTGAATCTTGCTGTTACTTCCTGATGGGCTCTAGATGGCACCTATTTATTCCTCATGGGCTCTGGATGGTTGCTGTTTATTCCTGATGGGCTGTGGATGGTATCTGTAAATTCCTGATGGGCTCTGGATGGTTCTTGTTAATCCCTAATCGGCGCTGGATGGTTGCTGTTAATTCCTGATGGGCTCAGGATGGTTGCTGTTATTTCTTGATGGGCTCTGGAGGGTGTTGTTTATTCCTAACGGGCTCTGGATGGTTGTTGTTAATTCCTGATGGGCTCTGGATGGTTGTTGTTTATTCCTGATGGGCTGTGGATGGTTTGTGTAAAGTGCTGATGGGCTCTGGATGGTTCTTGTTCATCCCTAATCGGCTCTGGATGGTTGTTGTTAATTGGTGATGGGCTATGGATGGTTGCTGTTATTTCTTGATGGGCTCTGGATGGGTGTTGTTTATTCCTGACGGGCTCTGGATGGTTGCTGTTAATTCCTGATGGGCTTTGGATGGTTGCTTTAAATTCGTGATGGCCTCTGGATCGTTGCTGTTACTTCCTGATGGGCTGTGGATCGTTTCTGTAAATTCCTGATGGGCTCTGGATGGTTGTTGTTTAGTCGTGATGGACTCTGGATTGTTGCTGTTACTTCCTGATGGGCTCCGGATGGCAGCTATTTATTCCTGATGGGCTCTGGCTGGTCGTTGTTTATTCCGGATGGATTCTGGATGGTTGCTGTTTATTCCTGATGGGCTCTAGATGGTTTCTATAAATTCTTGATGGGCTCTGGATGGTTCTGGTTAATCCCTAATCGGCTGTGCATGGTTGCTGTTAATTCCTGATGGGCTCTGGATGGTTGCTGTTATTTCCTGATGGGCTCTGGATGGCTGTTGTTTATTCTTGACGGGCTCTGGATGGTTGTTGTTAATTCTTGATGGGCTCTGGATGGTTGCTGTAAACTCGTGATGGGCTCTCGATGGTTGCTGTAATTTCTTGATGGGCTTTGGATGGTTTCTGTAAATTCCCGATGGGCTCTGCATGGTTGTTGTTTATTCCTGATGGACCCTGGATCGTTGCTGTTACTTCCTGATGGGCTCTGGATGGCAGCTATTCATTCCTGATGGGCTCTGGATGGCAGCTATTCATTCCTAATGGGCTCTGGATGGTTGTTGTTTATTCCGGACGGGCTCTGGATGGTTGCTGTTTATTCGTGATGGGCTGTGGATGGTTTCTGTAAATTCTTGATGGGCTCTAGATGGTTCTTGCTAATCCCTAATTGGCACTGGATGGGTGCTTTTAATTCCTGATGGGCTCTGGATGGTTGCTGTCATTTCTTGATGGGCTGTGGATGGGTGTTGTTTATTCCTGGCGGGCTCTGGATGGTTGCTGTTAATTCCTGATGGGTTGTGGATGGTTGCTGTAAACTCGTGATGGGCTCTGGATCGTTGCTGTTACTTCCTGGTGGGCTCTAGATGGTTGTTGTCTATTCGTGATGGGCTTTGGATGGTTGCTGTTTATTCCCGATGCGCTCTGGATGGTTGTTGTTTATTCCGGATGGGCTGCGGATGGTTTCTGTAAATTCTTGATGGGCTCTGGATGGTTCTTGTTAATCCCTGATTGGCACTGGATGGTTGCTTTTAATTCCTGATGGGCTCTGGATGGTTGCTGTTATTTCTTGATGGGGTTTGAATAGGTGTTGTTAATTCCTTACGCGCTCTAGATGGTTGCTGTTAATTCGTGAGGGGCTGTGGGTGGTGGCTGTTTTCTCGTGATAGGCTCTGGATCGTTGCTGTTACTTCCTGGAGGGCTCCCGATGGTTGCTATTATTTCCTGGCGGGCTGTGGATGGTTGCTGTTATTACCTGATGGGCTCTGGACGGTAGTTGTTTATTCCTGATGGGCTCTGGATGGTTGCTGTAACTTCTTGATGGGCTCTGGATGGTTCTTGTTAATCCTTAATCGGCTCTGGATGGTTGCTGTTAATTCCTGATGGGCTCTGGATGGTTGCTGTTATTTCTTGATGGGCTCTGGATGGGTGTTGTTTATTCGTGACGGGCTCTGGATGGTTGCTGTTAATTCTTGATGGGCTCTGGATGGTTGCTGTTATTTGATGATGGACTCTGGATCGTTGCTGTTACTTCCTAATGGGCTCTGGATGGTTTCTGTAAATTCCTGATGCGCTCTGGATGGTTGTTGTTTATTCCTGATGGACTGTGGAATGTTGCTGTTACTTCCTAATGGGCTCTGGATGGCAGCTATTTATTCTTGATGGGCTCTGGATGGTTGTTGTTTATTCCTGATGGGCTTTGGATGGTTGCTCTTTGCTCTTGATGGGCTCTCAATGGTTGCTGGTTATTCCTGATGGGCTCTGGATGGTTTCTGTAAATTCTTGATGGGCTGTGGATGGTTCTTGTTAATCCGTAATCGGCTCTGGATCGTTGCTGTTAATTCCTGATGGGCTTTGGATGGTTGCTGTTATTTCCTCATGGGCTGGTGGGTTGTTTTGTTTATTCCTGACGGGCTCTGGATGGTTGCTGTTAGTTCCTGATGGGCTGTGGACGGTTGCTGTTATTTCCTGATGGGCTCTGGATCGTTGCTCTTACTTCCTGATGCGCTCTGGATGGTTCTTGCTCGGGTGGCCAAGAAAATGAGGAAGGGGGGTTGTGTGCAACACCGCTATGGCAGTCACATCTAGACAGACATTGGGTTTCACCGGATTGGCCCGAAACTGGGCATGCCACCAGTTGTCCACCCACATCACAATATCACGGCGAACAATGCTACGCCACAGTTTCCGGAACTGTAATGCCCCCTGGTCTGCAATAGACAACCGGGATGGCTTGGTGATACCAGCGTGCACCAGCTTGCGGCTGTCTGCCCGCATTACAGCAATGGTGCTCTCACCACTGGGGACGGCCGCTTGTGGCAAGGCCATGCGACGCATCCCCAGCCATACATAATAGGCCTCCTTGGAAAAATTAGTTAGCCAACGCGGCCATTGTTTTCGTGCCAACACCTTGCGAATGCGGTCGATCGTAATGCGGGACCGCTTGTTGACACGTAGACCCGCACAGAATCTTATGAATTCCTTTGCCACACCATGGCGCACAGCCGACAATATCATTTGGCGACCAGTGCGCCATTCTGTCTTACAAAGAGACCGCATGTAGCTGACATGCAACGACATAGAAACCGGTGCCATAGTTATAAGACAATCTGGGTGGCACAACAGGAAAAGGTGGTGACCAGAACAGGTAACTAGAGGCGTAGACTAGCACACAAGAGGGGGCAAAACACGAAGTGGTGAAGGTCTGGGCTCTGCAGAGCCCAGCCAACAGAGAAACCCCAATAAGCACCCCTCAAGTACCAAGGTTATGAGTGCTGGGCTTTGCAGAGCCCAGCGTCCCGTAATCAGTAATGGCGGGCCGTGTAATAGACAGAGGAAAAAGAGGGAGGGACGTGCCACAAGCAAAGAATTGAGAAGGGGTAAAAGTAGCATTTGGCGCAAGCTGGGCTCTGCAGAGGGTCCCAAGAAATGGTAGTTGGGGGTGCATACCACCCATTTGGGGAGTAGACAAACCACTTAATGCATCACAGAGTCTTCCGGTATTTGGCCGGGGGCATATCCGGTAGTAATGACCACCGTGACCGATACCGACCATCCTTCTTTACCGGGATAGTAGATGGTTGTGGGGGGGCAGATGGAGCCACATCCGGCGACAATCCTACATGCGCATGTGGCAAAAGTGAGTACCTAGGGGTATGTCGGTTGTCCGCATAAGCGGCAGTGGGCAACAGAGAAGTGCGCGGGGGAGGATGCAGGAGGAAACTCCTTGGGGGTGGTGCATTATCAGACAGGGGCAACGGGGCGCTAACTGACCGCCTACCACTGGAGGTGACTGAACTGTGACTCAGGGCGGGGGGGTTGCCTCGATGTGGTACAGTCACTGGTGGCAACAGGCTGTATTTTGACTGCCCACCGGTGCGGTCTGCTTCCACAGGTAATGGAAGGGACCTTACGTGCTGGCGATCGGAGGGGTGCCGATCAATCTGTGTAAGTGTGAGTTGGTCGGCATCCGGGGGAGGAAGTGGCCGAGGAGGTGGGATACGGGGATGGGGAGACAACTCAAGAGGGGGACGTGATTCTGGATTCAGTGTATCCAGGATCAATGCAGCCCGCTCCTCGCTGCGTGACAGAAAATGGGATCGGCATATCCGATCCCCTTGTTGCCATGTGACGAGGGGGTTGCGCATTGGGTTCCGCAATGCAAAACGGAACCGTGCACGAAGCCCCCAAATGTACTGCACGAACCATCGTGCCTGGTCACCAATGTTGTCCCTCAGCAACTCCATTGTCTTTGGAGTCAATGGGTCATTTAGGGAGGCCTTTGGTGGGGTTGGCTCGTCCTTGGGGACAAGCTTTGGTGGCCGCGGTGGGGATGGGGGTGCTGACCCCGTAAACATAATCGCCTCTTGCAAGGCGAGCGTAGCTGCAGCACGCGCTGCTGTTCCACTGGTTGATGGGACCGGTAAGGGTATAGGTCCTACAGCCTCATCTCCTTCAGTATCCTGGCCGGAACCTGGTACATCCACCTCCGTACGTCTAGCATGTGGGAAATCAGCCATGGCTGTTGTAAAAAGAAGATAGCATGTTACATGTACTTAATATACGCGACGTATGACCAGATAGTAAATGTACGAGCACTGCACAGTATGCATAAAAACCAACTGCAATAGATTAGGGTATATTGCAAACAATGTGTCCTAAAACTCCCATAGTATCGGGCGGACCACAACAATAGAAACACTACCCCATTGGACCCTGTTGGACCACACTGCGTGCAAACAGTCCAAGGCTTGTTGCAGTGTACTCCTGAATGGCGACTGTCATACTTACACAATGCCATGGGTGCACAATTGTAATACACGATACGACAGCAACGCGGCAGAAAGGCATAGAAAAAAATACTACCAAACCACATGTTGAATAAGTTTCGGAGTGTCATAGCGCTATTATGTCACACAAGAGGGGGCAAAATGGGAAGTTGTGAAGATCTGGGCTCTGTAGAGCCCAGCAAACAGGGAGACCCTAATAAGTACCCCTCAAGCACCAAGTTTATGAACTCTGGGCTCTGCAGAGCCCAGGTTGTTGAAAAATCCTAATATAAGCCTTGTTTAGGCATTTCCATCTAGAATATGTGATGCCTGGTGTGGTGAGCGTCTTGGATCATTGCCCACTGGTAATGTATGTAGGAGTTGTATCCTTGAATACTGTTATTGCTGACCTGTCCGGGGACAATGTTTGGGTTGAATGTGTTACAATGCCAACGAGAGTATACCACTTAACCCAGCGCCATGTAGCGTGGCCACTTGACCACCGTATACAGGTGCCGAGTGTTGTACCGGGGGTAGGTAAAGAGGGTATAACTTGTAACCTGGGCTTTGAAGAGCCCAGAGATCTATGATGTGTAATATTAGGGCCTGAAATGGCTTACACGGCTGGTCTGGGCTCTGCAGAGCCCACCCTCATGAAAAAGTGTAAATTTGAACCCCCATTTTACCATACGCAAAACACCACCCATCACCCCTTTTTTCGCTAAAACGATAGGGGGCACTATGGGCCTCCTAAGGCAAGGGGACAGCTCAGGTCCTGCCACGGGTATCCCCCCTTGCCGCCCGGGGCCGGGCGCCGCGGGAATTCCTGATGGGCTCCGGATGGCTCTTGTTAATCCCTAATCCGCTCTGGATGGTTGCTGTTAATTCGTGATGGGCTCTGGATGGTTGCTGTTATTTCCTTGTGGGCTCTGGATGGGTGTTGTTTATTCCTGATGGGCTCTGACGGATTGTTGTTTATTCCTAATGGGCTCTGGATGGTTGCTGCAAAGTCGTGATGGGCTCTGGATGGTTCTTGTTAATTCCTAATGGGCTCTGGATGGTCGTTGGTTTTTCCCGATGGGCTCTGGATCGTTGGTGTTACTTCCTGATGGGCTCTGGATGGTTGTTGCTTATTCCTGATGGGCTCTGCATGGTTGCTGGTTATTCCCGATGGACTCTGGATGGTTTCTGTAAAGTCGTGATGGGCTCTGGATGGTTCTTGTTAATTCCTAATGGGCTCTTTATGGTTGCTGTAATTTCCTAATGGGCTTTGGATGGTGTTGTTTATTCCTCATGGGCTCTGGATGGTTGCTGTTATTTCTTGATGGGCTCTGGATCGTTGCTGTTACTTCCTGATAAGCTTCGGGTGGCAGATATTTATTCCTGATGGGCTCTGGATGGTTCTTGCTAATCCCTAATCGGCTCTGGATGGTTGCTGTTTATTCCCGATGGACTGTGGATGGTTTCTGTAGAGTCGTGATGGGCTCTGGATGGTTCTTGTTAATTCCTAATGGGCTCTGGATGGTTGCTGTAATTTCTTAATGGGCTCTGGATGGTGTTGTTTATTCCTCATGGGCTCTGGATCGTTGCTGTTTTTTCATGATGGGCTCTGGATCGTTGGTGTTACTTCCTGATAAGCTCTAGGTGGCAGCTATTTATTCCTGATGGGCTCTGGATGGTTCTTGCTAATCCCTAATCGGCTCTAGATGGTTGCTGTTACTTCCTGATGGGCTTTGGATGGTTGCTGTTAATTCCTGATGAACTCTGGATGGGTGTTGTTAATTCCAGACGCGCTCTAGATGGTTGCTGTTAATTCGTGAGGGGCTGTGGATGGTTGTTTTTTTTTCGTGATGGGCTCTGGATCCTTGCTATTACTTCTGGATGGGCTATGGATGGCAGCTATTTATTCCTGACGGGCTCTGGACAATTGCTGTTTATTCTTGATGGGCTCCGGATGGTTGCCGTTTATTCCTGATGGGCTCTGCATGGTTTCTCTAAATTCGTGATGGGCTCTGGATGGTAGCTGTTGATTCCTAATGGGCTCTGCATGGTTGGTATTACTTCCTGATGGGCTCTGGATGGTTGTTGTTAATTCGTGATGGTCTCTGCATGGTTGTTGATACTTCCGATGGGCTGTGGATGGTTGCTGTCACTTTGTGATGGACTCTGGATGGCTGCTGTTACTTCCTGGTGGGCTCTGGATGGCAGCTGTTTATTCCTGATGGGCTTTGGATGGTTGTTGTTTATTCTTGATGGGCTATATGGATGCTGTTGTTTCCTAATCGGCTGTGAATGGTTGCTGTTTATTCCGATGGGCTCTGGATGGTTGCTGTTTTTTCCTAATGGGCTCTGGATGGTTTCTGAAAATTCCCGATGGGCTGTGGATGGTTCTTGTTAATTCCTCATGGGCTCTAGATGGTTCTTGTTATTTCGTGATGGGCTGTGGATGGTTGCTCTTATTTCCTCATGGGCTTTGGATGGGTGTTGTTACTTCCTGGCGCGCTCTAGATGGTTGCTGTTAATTCCTGAGGGGCTATGGATGGTTGCTGTTATTTCGTGATGGGCTCTGGATTGTTGCTGTTAGTTTCCTCATGGGCTCTTGATGGCAGCTATAGGTGCCAATGGGGCCTCAAAGGTCCCCATAGATGCCAATGAATCCCCCTAGGGCCCCTTAGGTCTCCATAGGCCTCCATAGGTTCCCATAGGTCCCCAGAGGTGCCAATGGGTCCCCAAAGGTCGCCATAGACGCCAACGAGTCACCATAGGCACCCTTAGGTCCCCAAAGGCGCCCATAGGCGCCCATAGGTCCTCATAGGCCCCCATGGGCCCCCATAGGTCCCCATAGGTCCCCACGGGCCTCCATAGATCCCCATAGGCCCCGATAGGTCCCCATAGGTGGGAATGGGTCTCCAAAGGTCCCGATAGATGCAAATGAGTCCACAAAGGCCCCCATAGGTCCCCGCACACCCCCATAGGCACCCATAGGTTCCCATAGGTTCCCATGGGCGCCCATAGGTGCCAACAGGTCCCCTAAGGCCCCCATAGGCCCCCATGGGCCCCCATAGGTCCCCATAGGTCCCCATAGGCCCCCATAGGTCCCCATAGGTGCCAATGGGTCCCCAAAGGTCCCCATAGATGCCAATGAATCCCCATAGGGCCTCTTAGGTCCCCATGGGCCCCCATAGGTGCCCATAAGTTCCCATAGGTCCCTGTAGGTGCCAACGGGTACCCATAGGCCCCCATAGGCCCCCATAGGTCCCCATAGGTTGCCATAGGTCCCCATTGGTCCCCATAGGCCCTCATGGGTCCCCATAGGTCCCCACAGGCCCCCATAGGTGCATAGAGCGCTTCAACGGCCTGTATAGCACGATCAGCATTAATAATGCTGAGCACATAGTCCACAAAACTGGCACCCATTGGGACGAAGGGCACATCAGAAATAGTACCCCGTCACTCCACAACCAGCTTCGCGATGTTCAAGCGTTGAAAACCACAAGACCAACCGTCCGTTCGGAATCCCAAGGCGGTGCTTGGTAGTTGGCGAAAGCTTCCTCATGGCCATCAACTGCGTGGATTGCAAGTCCCTGTCCCCAACTCAAGGGGCCACGCCACAAAGCGTGGATTGAGAGTCCCTAACCCCAACTCAAGGGGCCACGCAATAAAACATGGATTCAGAGTCCCTAGCACCAACTCAACGGCCCACGCAACAAAGGGTGGACTGCGAGTCCCCAGCCTAACCTTAACAAGAAAAAAAATCTGGTTCCTGCATTCTCGGGGGTCCCCAACGCCAAGCGCGGGGAAAAATTCGGAAGTGGCCCGGAGGTGGGGACATCGCCTACGGGCACGCAGTTTCAGTAAAATTATATTGCCTTTGGCGAGGCACCTCGAAGAGGGGCGAGGAACGACCATTTTTGAGCTGCCGGGGCTATAAAACCACATAAGCAGGTTGCGCCCCAGCCCCTTGGGGACCCCCCCTGACACCCAAATGAGGTGAAAAACACATAAACAGGGGCTAAAACATGCTTTACATAGGATATTGGTCATTTTGGGTTGTCAGGGTTTCAAAAGGATGTGTGTCGGAAATCTCCATTTTTGAGCCGCCGAAGCCGGAAAACTGCATGAGCAGGTTGTGCCCCTGCCCCCTTGGGAGCCCCCCCCCCCCCCCCCCCCAAACCCAAATAGGGTGAAAACCACATAAAGAGGGCATTGCCCTTTTAGTGTCCATGAGCCTATGTACAGAGGTCGAGGGGCTGGGGGGAAAGGGCCGATCTCGGAGTTCTGCGCCTCCCCCCCGGGGTGATTGCCCCCCGCCTGTGGTGCACAGCGGAACAGAGGGACGAGTCGGTCAAGACTATGTCTCCTTCCAGCTCGCCCTCCCGTGCGCCGGGTGAGGCATGGATATTCCCCCAGGGGACGCCGGCGCTACGGCGTCGGACGCCTCAGGGGGGCAATGCGTCGGAGGGGGTTGCCGCACTGGCAGCCCCATAGAAAACAGTGTGGCTTGGCGCAGGGGCCCCGGTCGTCTTGGGCCCTGCGCCCGGCGTGCCGTGCGTGTTGCACTGTGTGGAGCACTGTGGGCTGTGCTGTGTGCTACACTGTGTGCTGCGCTTCGCGCTGCACTTTGTGCTGCGTTGTGCGCTGCACTATGTGCCGTACGGTGTGCTGCGCTTGCATTGTGTGCTGTGTTGTGTGCTGCATCCTGTGGTGCACTGTGTGCTGCATCCGCTATGTTGTGTGCTGCACTGTGCGCTGTGCTGTGTGCTGCACTATGCGCTGTGCTGTGTGCTGCATCGTGTGGTGCACTCTGTGCTGCACCCGGTGGTGCACTGTGTGCTGCATCCTGTGGCGTATTGTGTGCCCTGCTCCGTGCTGGCAGCGCATGTGCATTGTCGTGGTGCTGTGCGCTGTGCGCTGCACACTGTGCTGCTGGTGCACCCAGGTGCTCTGCGCTGTTCGCTGTTCCCTGTGCCCCTGCACCCGGCCCTGTTGACCTGCCTGCCTTGTCTGCCCTGTGGGGATGGGGGGGGGTTCGGCACCGCAATGGGGGCGGGGTCGCCCGCCCCCCTGTGCCAGCAGGGCAGCCGAAATGATGCAGAAAACATCCTGCAGCCCGAGTGCGGCTGTCCCTTGTGGGGAAGGGGGGGGCGTCATCTGTCGCTGCCGGGCGCGCGGGCTCGCTCTGGAGGCACGTCGGGACGCGGGCACCACGTCGCGGTCGGGCGAGGGCGCCTGCCGGGCTAGCCGCCGCGGCTCCAGCCTCCGGGCGCGCTGCGAGGGCCTCTCTGGCACCGGCAGCGCGGCGGACGCCGGTCTGGCGCTCAAGCCATGCCAAGAGCGCGCTTGCCCCCACCTGACGGGCCGCTGGTGCCAGCACCTGCCGACCTGCTGCCCGCCGCTGCTGGGTGGGCGCCTGTCCCGGCGCCGTGTCTCCCTCGTGCCCCGCGCGGCAGCACCCGCTGATTCCCCGGCCCAGCTGAAGGTAGCGGTGGCACGAGGGCGAGCCATGGTGCCCGCACTGGGCCCCAACCGACCGTCTGCCCTCGCCCTGCCGCCGCGGGCGCTGCTCTTCCACCCGGGCGACCCCCGGGACGTGCTCCCGCCGCGGCCGGCGAGCGTAGGGGAGCAGTGCTGGCCCCCCTCCCGGGGGGCTAGGGAAATAGGTTATGAGGAAGCGTGTCGCCTCCCCCCGGCCGGATGCGGGCTGGCGTGCGCAGGCGGTGTAGCCACGCTTCCTGCAAATGCAGGGCCAGGCCTTGCAGCTGCAGTGCCATGTCCGCCCTAGCCGCGGAGAACGGCCGCGCCCGCGGCCCCGCACACAGGCGGCCCCCGAGCGAAACGAGTGCGCTGCAGCGGTCGCTGGGAGCCCCCTGCAGGAAGCGCCCTGCCGCCATGTGGCGCTGCAGCAGCCGCGCGGCCTGCTGCGGGACTTGCGCGCACTCGCCGAGCGGGAGGCGCATCCCCCGCAACTGGTGTGGGGGGACGCCGGCAGGGCCCGGCCCAGGAACGTCTCGCAGTCTAGGGCCAACTCTGCCCACGTGACGTCCCGTGGGCCGTCCTCCCATCGGAGCGCTCCCCAGCGGACCAGGTCCTGAGCGAACGGCGGCTCCCGAGACCACCCCGGCGGGACGCCTTGGCGGAGTCGCATTGCCGGTGGCGCCGGCAGCTGCGGCAAGCTTAGGAGGCCCATAGTGCCCCCTATCGTTTTTTCAAAAAAAAATTCATGTCCTGCACAGAGCCTAGCCTCTCTGCTGCATAGCCAAGCGTAACGGAGGGGTGGTTCCCAGCCTGGGTTTATGGGGAGGAAGAACGACACGCAATTTAGGGGTGCGAAGCAGCCATAAGGCACCATTTTGGGCCCCCACAGCATACAAGCGCAGCGACTGTTTTTTCCAATTTTGGAGGTCTGAAATACCGAAAATGGACCAGTCGCACCATAAAACTATGTTTCACAGTCTGATATCACAAATGGAGCACGTAGGTGGCAACGGCATGTGCTGCGGTTCTTCTAGCACCCGTGGTATTGTAACGGCAATCATGACCGTACATGCACCGCCTGTGAAGAAGGTGCCACCTATCACAACACAGAACAGCACCTGTACAAAAGGAGGGTGCAAGGCAGCATTTCTGAAAGGCTGGGCTCTGCAGAGCCCGGATACATGAAATTCACTAAAATCAGGGGTAATAGTACAGGGTGGTAAACCAACACAACAGTGTACAGGCAAACAGGTAGTAACAGGGCGTTAAATAGGGAATTCCTACTGGCTGGGCTCTGTAGAGCCCAGCTCAATACAAACATCACAAAGCACCCATGAGTTACGCTATTGATAAACAAGCTAGACCACCAGTGTAGTAATGGCTACAATAGGCATCGGACTATCCCCCCCCCCCCCCCCACCGAAAAAATCTCTGCCCAATAAGCGATAGACCACTAGAGCACCAGTCATACACAAGGCATGGAAGCTGTACACACTAGTTGACGAGTCTAAGGCACGAACACACACAAAACAAGGCACAGATGTTGTAAAAACCGTTATGTGCGCTGTAGGAGGTCCGCCAGAACAACAAAATTGGATGCTGGATTGGCTACAGACTGATGTGTCCCCAGATGTGGTTCACAAGCACCTACTAACACCTGGCCACACAAAGCCTGTTCCCCCTTCTAAGTTCCGAGCAAATGTTGAACTATCGATAAATGGTTGACACCAACAAAAACCTGCCACAGATCGCAATAAAAAATTAAGCATCGCACAGTAGACAGTGTCAGGCCACTGTCCAGCATACGCACTGTCAACCGTTGGAGAAATGAAAAGACACAGGCCCAACAGATCAATGCAATTGAGCATACATGACAGCGAGGAATAAAACAGGGCTCAGCGATAAAAAGCAAACTTGTGCCCAAACTACTAACTTGAAATTGGACTCAGGGCATACCTGGTAAACTCGAAATGACAGACACATTCAGCTGAGCTCTGCAGGGCCCAACCACGGGCAACAGAACATGTCAGGACCAAATCGGGGTTACAAAAGGCATCTGGACTTTGCAGGGCATGGACTGGTAGAAAAATAGCGAGAATTAAATCATCTGGGGCTCATACACACAAACCTGGCACCGTATATGGACCACAATTGTGAGAAAACTCGACAGTTGGCACACTATGTCAACGAGGGACGTACCAAAAGAAATGCCAGAGCACAATGTTGTGCTGATACAACCAAATTCACACAGGGACACAGGGACACTGTTGAGATGAAAGCAGCACTGCGTACCACCAGGAGGCATGCAAATTGGCCTGAAACAACATGCTGGGCTATGCAGAGCCCAGCAGCATAAAATTGTTCATATTCGGGGGCAAATCTAGCAAATCTGGCAAGCTGGGCTCTGCAGAGCCCAGCTCAGTGCAAATTAAAAAAATGAGCGTCAAAATTAGCCACAAACACGTACAGCGTCAAACAGGCACATCATTCACTGTCCCACAACCACTTGGGACTGCACAGGACAGGCCGAGTCACATCAGGCGCTCACAAAACCAGCACAGTAACACAGACGCGTCTCTGGTTGTATGTCCGGTATGGTCCAGCGACAGTCATGATCCAGCGGTATGTGGGGCCTCCAGTCACTTGCCGTTGCTCTGGCCGTTGCTCTTGGACAAGCCAACCCGGACACCACGTTGCGGGGTGGCCTGCAGGCCCTCAACTGCCCTTTTTTTCTGCGATGGGGACGCCCCAGCGGCTGCCGTTGCCAACTTATCCTCCTCTTCTTTCCTCTTGCGATTTGCTCGTTCGTCCTCTCCTGCCTTTTTCTCCTTCTCCTTCTCCTCCTTCTTACGTTGCTTCTCCCGTGCCTCCTCTTGCTTCCGTGACTCGCGCTCCGCCTTCCCATGCTCTTTCTGCCGCTGCTTTTCGGTGTTTCTCCCCTTCGGCTTGGGAGTTTGCGGATCCGGCACCTCCTCGACCTCTGACTCACTCGTGTCCGCGTCTGCTGCCTGGTCAGGGGACTCCTGCCGGAACAGCGGCTGCCCGGTGCTTGCCCACTGCGTGACACTCCGCCACTCAACATCCTCCTCCGTGTCCCCTTTCCGGACGCTCGTCTTCAGCAGGTTCACCACATCAGCTGCATTGTAGGGACCATCGGATAGTACTCCCCATGCGCAATTCAACGGGACAGGCAAGTGAATACAGCCCAGACTGATCAGGTCAGGGCGGCGGCCATAGTACAGTGCCCACAGGCAGCGCGATGCATCACCATCCATGTGCGTGTCGTCCGAGTCTTCGTTCGGGTCCTCCAGCAAATGACCAACCACCACAAAATAGCCAGACCGAGCCACAGACCTTCAGTGAACGACTTTTGTGTAAGGAAGTGCGGCACTGCAGGGCCCAGCCCATGGGTCTTCACCAGCAACAAGGTTGACTACTCAAACAAATATGGCTCTTCTCGGCGCCCCAGGTGGTACACAGCCATGCGCAAAGCCGTTGGGTACAAATCTTCCAATTGCGACCGCAAGTGTTGTTCCACAGCGACCAAATCCCCATGGTGTCCATGAAAGGCGCCAAGTACCCCTTGAGACAGCACACGCACGATCTGCGCACCAGGGATCCACCCTCCACGCCGCGGGACTTCAACAATGACGAGATTGTACTTCAGCATTTTGATCTCATTTGGGACTGCGGTCACCGATCCATCGTACGCCCAACTTTCTCCAAATTTTGACCCCTTGCCAACATTGACCTTTGCCACCTCGCCACCGGAAACCTCAACAGCTGGGTTCAACACTGGTCTCACAAGCAGTCTGCGATGGGCTTCGACTTCTTCTCGATCGCTGACCCACAGACCTGCCTTCAACGGCGCCTGGAGCGGTGGCCAGGGCGTGCTCTCGCTGTACTCCCAGCTCCCTTGCCATGCACCAAAATTCGCCAGACGGTGACTAAACTTCTTTGAGATGCGAGCCACTTCAGTCTTTGTGCCTATGTGTACAGGAGCCATAGAGGAGGGCAGGAGGGCGATCCACCAAGTCACAGCGATCCGGCAAAGCGTAAATTTGCATTTTGTTGGATCTTGGGCTCTGCAGAGCCCAGTACTGTCAAATTGGTAACATGAAGGCTGAAATTGGTCACTGTGGTTCATCTGGGCTCTGCAGAGCCCAGCATGACTGGATTGGCAATTTAAGGGCCTGCCCGGGGGGGGGGGGGGGGGTTCGTGGGACATCAATAGGCTAGGGCGCAGTGGTCAACAGGTCCAGCGTCAAGGAAGCTTCAACAAGTCCAGCGTCTCTGTACATGCAGTCAATTGGCATCCCAGGGGATCCTGGGCTCTGCAGAGCCCAGAACTCTCTAAATGGTAATATGGCGTGTGAAATTTGGTCAACTCCCTCCATCTGGGCTCTGCAGAGCCTAGCATGACGAAAATGGTGAATTAGGGGGTGTCCCGGGGGGGGGGGGGGCTTGGACATCATTAGGCAAGAGTGCACCGGTAATCGGGAGTGAAGTTGCGCAAGTTCGGACAATCCAACAGATCCAGCGTCTCTGTACATGCAGTCAATTGGCATCCCAGGGGATCCTGGGCTCTGCAGAGCCCAGAACTCTCCAGATGGTAATATGGCGTCTGAAATTGGTCAGCTCCCTTCATCTCGGCTCTGCAGAGCCCAGCATGACCAAAATGGTGAATTGGGGGGTTGCCCGGGGGGGGGGGGGGGGGGCTTGGGCATCATTAGGCAACAGTGCACCGGTCATCAGAACTGAAGTAGCGGAGGTTCGGACAATCCAACAGATCAAGCGTCTCTGTACATGCAGTCAATTGGCATCCCAGGGGATCCTGGGCTCTGCAGAGCCCAGAAATCTCCAGATGGTAATATGGCGTCTGAAATTGGTCAACTCCCTCCATCTGGGCTCTGCAGAGCCTAGCATGACCAAAATGGTGAATTAGGGGTTCTCCCGGGGGGGGGGGGGGGGCTTGGACATCATTAGGCAAGAGTGCACCGGTCACCATGAGTGAAGTTGCGGAAGTTCGGACAATCCAACAGATGCAGCGTCTCTTTGCAAGCTTGCATGCAGTCAACTGGCAACCCAGCGGATCCTGGGCTCTGCAGAGCCCAGCAGACCCAAACTATCACACTGAAATCGGTCATTACACTTCATCCAGGCTCCCTGTCGCAGCGGCCCAATCACAACAAAAGGCAGGGGCTTACAAAGCAACAGCATACGTCGTGACGGGTGGATGTGCTCAACTGGCATGTCGGGATGACCAAAGTGATACCACCACAATTCCCCAGCGCGGAGCTCCTTTGCCAGCTTCTGGAAGCCCGGTACTGTACTCTTCGGCGAGGCCATGTAGTTGCATACGCGCCACAAATTGTCGGGTTGCATTCCAGCAAAGCATCGCATTATGTAAAGGGCAATCACCTGCTTGCGTTCCACCATCTTGCCAAGTGCGTCCGTGAAAGTGGCACCACAGGTCAGGGCGATATGGGCAGCTGGCCTCATTTGCTTGACAATTGTCTCCGTGTTGCCGGATTTCGCAGTCAGCCCCGCCTCCACGATTGCCTCACACATCAAGGTGACAACTGTCTTCTTGCATTGTGTGTCCTCAGCCGCCAGTTGTAGGAAATTGTTCAACAGTTGGGGTACACAGCTCTCACGCCCACTGTGCTGCGCCCTATTGTGTTGTCCGACCAACTTTCGCCTGATCTCGACGGATGTATCAAACTTGATGATGCGCACGTCAAAGTTAGTCATCCAATCCTCGACCTCGCCCATCCTTGCTGTCACATCCTTGCAAATTTCATCACACGCCGCAACGCCGTGTTGGCCTCCAATCACCCACAGGGCTCCCACTGAATACAACAGCATGGCAGGTCACACAGGGCAGGCCACGTAGCCAATTACGTTGATTGAGTTGCGTCGCAACAATCCCATACCTTTGTCGTCCCAAACCAGAAGCTGCAGTCGGCCATCGGGGGGGTTTGCCAGTAGGTCCTCCTTGACCTCCGCCACGTGGTCCCAATCAGTGATCCTGGATTGGCCATACTCCATGCACCTGTCAATCTTCAGTTCCTTGCGCGGCACCTTCGCTCTCCGCACCTCCACGTAGTTTTGAATGGCCAGTACGGTTGAGGAGTCCTTGATACTGCCCATCTTCCTTGCGACACGACCCTTGTTCACCACTTGCGAGGGAGATTGACTGGCCTGGCTGGCCCCAAGAACAGTGCTGCCCTGTACAGCATCCTCTATGGAGGGCTCTGACTGCAGTGCGTGCACTTTCTCGGCTTCCAGTGTGTCCATCGCTGGTATCTCAGCGGTGTTGCCATCCATGGCAACTTCGTTTGGTATGTCACACATGGTCCAAAAACACACGGACTTTACAGGACAAATCAAGTCACCAAAAACAGCACAACAATCACACAGTTCAAAGCATCAATGGTGGCAAATGGCAGATTTGGACAGCAAGTAGTCGGATCAAAGCATTCAAATTGGGACCCACATGGGTTGAAATAGCCAAAACTGTCTTCAAAGCAGCAAATCACTGCAGAGGCATCTCAAGTACAATGTCCAGGGCACTTTGATGGTCACAGCATCAAAGAGGCCCACTAAAACGTCGCTCGTTGACACAGGTATGAACCAGCTAGAAATTGGGCCTATGCAAATGGCCTGCAACACCACAGCCAAACCTGCTTGTGGCAATTTAACTCCAATAATCGTAACAGTGAGTACAGCAGTGCAGGGCACACCTCTTCGAGAGTCACACAGGCTGACGCAGCGGGTGCACACTACAATACGAAAGAATGGAGATGTGTGCACAGATCAAAGCACGAAGATGGCATGGTCCAGGACTGGCCCAGCCCTAAGAAAGGAACAGCAAATGACCAGATGGGAGTACATATCAGGCAGTGCTGACAGGCTGGGCTCTGCAGAGCCCAGAGTAACAACAACCAGTAATACGACCTCTTAAAACTCAGTGTCAGGCAAAGCTGGGCTCTGCAAAGCCCAGAGACTCGGGGTACAGTGATAGCAGGGGTGTAAACATCAAATGTGCCTGTCTGGGGGGGGGGGGGTTGCATTGCCACCCCCCTCGATGATCAGTCTGAGTCTATGAAAGCAACATGAAAGCGACTGAAAATGACCAGATACGGGTACATATCAGACAGTGGGGACCGGCTGGGCTCTGCAGAGCCTAGAGTGTCAAAAACCAGTATTACAACCCCTGAAAACTCAGTGGCGGAGAAAGCTGGGCTCTGCAGAGCCCAGACTCTTGGGTACAGCTATAAGGGGCCTGTACACAGCAGATTGGCCTGTCTTGGGGGGGGGGGGGGTCTGCATTGCCACCCCCCCGTGATTGGTCCGAATCTATCAGATCAAATTCACGCAACTCCTCACTGAGCACAACAGGTACAGGGTCATCAGACAGGGCATCAACATCTACAGCATCCCTCGCCCGGATCACAAGTACGCCATCCTCAGGGGGGGCACGCACATGATCAATGAACATTGCATTTGGCACTAGGGGAATAATGTGCTCCATTGCAATTGGTATGAACCCAACTGTTTCTACAGCTGCCCGGGCCTCGCGGCGGTTCACAGCTGGCCTAAGTGGGATATGTTGACGTATGTAAGCCATGGCATCATCGCGGAGCCCTTGTCCACCTACTAGGGTGCGCAGAAAGCGCTTTAGAATAGATTTCATGAACACAACTGTTAGGGTACCCCCGGTTCCCTTTTCGGGGAACACGCACGTTGTGTCTCTTTCTGCCTCAACCACACTAACTGGACCCGAGGACCATCGCACAGTTGGATGCTCCTCCCGTCCTGCACTACGCATAAGTGCCCGTACCCTGTCGCGCACCTCAACACACACACTTTCAGAGAGGGACTCCGTTGCACGTGCCTCCTGACGGGGGGGCATGGTGCGGAATAGGTCACCAGCCTCATCCGCCGTGTGCTTGTCGGGGTGTTGCTTGCACCGTGCCCGCAATTTTGCAAGCAGGGCCTCACAACATTCCTCCACATGGGCAGCACCAGGCGTGTCGTCGTGCCATTGTGTATTGTACAGAAGTGCACAGCATATGGTACGGACATAGTCCATTTTTGCTGCAGCTGGACCGGCTAGGTCAACAAGCAGACCCACGCAGCGCTGAAGTACACACGTGGCCACTATACCAGTCCCGTCGGCGCGCCTAGCCCAAGTGCAATTGCGCACTAAGTGTCCTACTACAAAGATGGCTGGGAGGTAATAATTCAGGAGGGATTCAAGGCCCCGAAGGATGCGCAACCCATCCTGTGTGTTTAGGGCTGCTTGGTTGGCGCGTCCCTCAAACAGGGTAATTTTCTGCCGAAGTTGTGCCCGTATGTCCGGGGCTGAGAGAAGGAGGGCAGCGATGGTTTTCTCTATTACAATGAGTTTGGGATGGTTATATATGCGCGCACCGGCCCCAAACACGAGAGCGGTGATGTACGAAAACAGAGGAAAGAATTTACGCCAAATGATATTGCAAACATGTTTGTAGGGGTGCCAGACGCCGTAAATCAACGAGATACCCCGCAACCAATCCGGAAAATTCCAGTCAATGGTTGCTCTAGAGTACAAAAATTTGAGCACCCGGTAGTGGATGTTGCAATCAACGAGCAATGCCAAAGGTTTTTGACAATGCCGTTGGGTAGTGCGTAGCATATCGAGGAGATCCAAGAGCTCTTGGTTCTGACCTCTACGGGACTCATATATGCCGAATGGCTTCCAAAAGAGTTGCTGTCTACCAGCCTCCCGGGCAACATCGAGGGGGGCATGGATGGTTCTCCGAGAAATGGGTGTATTGCACATATCAGTGCACACCTTCAACATTTCTCTGTGCTGTTGAATAACTGCCATGGCCACTGTGTCCACCCGGTCCACTAGGTCACGCACACTCGGGTGGCCAAGAAAATGAGGAAGGGGGGTTGTGTGCAACACCGCTATGGCAATCACATCTAGACAGACATTGGGTTTCACCGGATTGGCCCGAAACTGGGCATGCCACCAGTTGTCCACCCACATCACAATATCACGGCGAACAATGCTACGCCACAGTTTCCGGAACTGTAATGCCCCCTGGTCTGCAATAGACAACCGGGATGGCTTGGTGATACCAGCGTGCACCAGCTTGCGGCTGTCTGCCCGCATTACAGCAATGGTGCTCTCACCACGGGGGACGGCCGGTTGTGGCAAGGCCATGCGACGCATCCCTAGCCATACATAATAGGCCTCCTGGGAAAAATTAGTTAGCCAACGCGGCCATTGTTTTCGTGCCAACACCTTGCGAATGCGGTCGATCGTAATGCGGGACCGCTTGTTGACACGTAGACCCGCACAGAATCTTATGAATTCCTTTGCCACACCATGGCGCACAGCCGACAATATCATTTGGCGACCAGTGCGCCATTCTGTCTTACAAAGAGACCGCATGTAGCTGACATGCAACGACATAGAAACCGGTGCCATAGTTATAAGACAATCTGGGTGGCACAACAGGAAAAGGTGGTGACCAGAACAGGTAACTAGAGGCGTAGACTAGCACACAAGAGGGGGCAAAACAGGAAGTGGTGAAGGTCTGGGCTCTGCAGAGCCCAGCCAACAAAGAAACCCCAATAAGCACCCCTCAAGTACCAAGGTTATGAGTGCTGGGCTTTGCAGAGCCCAGCGTCCCGTAATCAGTAATGGCGGGCCGTGTAATAGACAGAGGAAAAAGAGGGAGGGACGTGCCACAAGCAAAGAATTGAGAAGGGGTAAAAGTAGCATTTGGCGCAAGCTGGGCTCTGCAGAGCCCAGGGTCCCAAGAAATGGTAGTTGGGGGTGCATACCACCCATTTGGGGAGTAGACCAACCACTTAAGGCATCACAGAGTTTTCCGGTATTTGGCCGGGGGCATATCAGGTAGTAATGACCACCGTGACCGATACCGACCATCCTTCTTTACCGGGATAGTAGATGGTTGTGGGGGGGCAGATGGAGCCACATCCGGCGACAATCGTACATGCGCATGTGGCAAAAGTGAGTACCTAGGGATATGTCGGTTGTCCGCATAAGCGGCAGTGGGCAACAGAGAAGTGCGCGGGGGAGGATGCAGGAGGAAACTCCTTGGGGGTGGTGCATTATCAGACAGGGGCAGCGGGGCGCTAACTGACCGCCTACCACTGGAGGTGACTGAACTGTGACTCAGGGCGGGGGGGTTGCCTGGATGTGGTACAGTCACTGGTGGCAACAGGCTGTATTTTGACTGCCCACCGGTGCGGTCTGCTTCCACAGGTAATGGAAGGGACCTTACGTGCTGGCGATCGGAGGGGTGCCGATCAATCTGTGTAAGTGTGAGTTGGTCGGCATCCGGGGGAGGAAGTGGCCGAGGAGGTGGGATACGGGGATGGGGAGACAACTCAAGAGGGGGACGTGATTCTGGATTCAGTGTATCCAGGATCAATGCAGCCCGCTCCTCGCTGCGTGACAGAAAATGGGATCGGCATATCCGATCCCCTTGTTGCCATGTGACGAGGGGGTTGCGCATTGGGTTCCGCAATGCAAAACGGAACCGTGCAGGAAGCCCCCAAATGTACTGCACGAACCATCGTGCCTGGTCACCACTGTTGTCCCTCAGCAACTCCATTGTCTTTGGAGTCAATGGGTCATTGAGGGAGGCCTTTGGTGGGGTTGGCTCGTCCTTGGGGACAAGCTTTGGTGGCCGTGGTGGGGATGGGGGTGCTGACCCCGTAAACATAATCGCCTCTTGCAAGGCGAGCGTAGCTGCAACACGCGCTGCTGTTCCACTGGTTGATGGGACCGGTAAGGGTACAGGTCCTACAGCCTCATCTCCTTCAGTATCCTGGCCGGAACCTGGTACATCCACCTCCGTACGTCTAGCATGTGGGAAATCAGCCATGGCTGTTGTAAAAAGAAGATAGCATGTTACATGTACTTAATATACGGGACGTATGACCAGATAGTAAATGTACGAGCACTGCACAGTATGCATAAAAACCAACTGCAATAGATTAGGGTATATTGCAAACAATGTGTCCTAAAACTCCCATAGTATCGGGCGGACCACAACAATAGAAACACTACCCCATTGGACCCTGTTGGACCACACTGCGTGCAAACAGTCCAAGGCTTGTTGCAGCGTACTCCTGAATGGCGACTGTCATACTTACACACTGCCATGGGTGCACAATTGTAATACACGATACGACAGCAACGCGGCAGAAAGGCATAGAAAAAAATACTACCAAACCACATGTTGAATAAGTTTCGGAGTGTCATGGCGCTATTATGTCACACAAGAGGGGCAAAATGGGAAGTTGTGAAGATCTGGGCTCTGCAGAGCCCAGCAAACAAGGAGACCCTAATAAGCACCCCTCAAGCACCAAGTTTATGAACTCTGGGCTCTGCAGAGCCCAGGTTGTTGAAAAATCCTGATATAAGCCTTGTTTAGGCATTTCCATCTAGAATATGTGATGCCTGGTGTGGTGAGCGTCTTGGATCATTGCCCACTGGTGATTTATGTAGGAGTTGTATCCTTGAATACTGTTATTGCTGACCTGTCCGGGGACAATGTTTAGGTTGAATGTGTTACAATGCCAACGAGAGTATACCACTTAACCCAGCGCCATGTAGCGTGGCCACTTGACCACCGTATACAGGTGCCGAGTGTTGTACCGGGGGTAGGTAAAGAGGGTATAACTTGTAACCTGGGCTTTGAAGAGCCCAGAGATCTATGATGTGTAATATTAGGGCCTGAAATGGCTTACACGGCTGGTCTGGGCTCTGCAGAGCCCAGCCTGATGAAAAAGTGTAAATTTGAACCCCCATTTTACCATACGCAAAACACCACCCATCACCCCTTTTTTCGCTAACACGATAGGGGGCACTATGGGCCTCCTGAGGCAAGGAGACAGCTCAGGTCCTGCCACGGGTATCCCCCCTTGCCGCCCGGGGCCGGGCGCCGCGGGAAGAGGGCCTCGCCCTGCACCTGCTCCCCCCAGCCGGTGTGGGCGTATCTGGCCGCGAGCACCACGAGGTACATCCCGTACAGCCTGTACAGGAACTGGTCCACCTGCCAGCGGTCCGCCCCCGCGGACAGTGCCAAGGGTAGCAGACCCGCGCGCCTCAAGCATGCCGGCCAGCCCGTCCGTGGGCACAGCTGTAGGTGCTCCGCCGCCTGCAAAACCCAGGCGCGCCACGTTGCTCTGGCCGTCTCCCACGGCGGGCAGTCCCAGAGTACATGCGCCTCATCCTCGTGCTGTGAGCCGCAGCCGGGGCAGCTCGACGTGGGCCGCATGTTGTGCCTGCGCACGCGGGCCGCCGTCCACAGCGCCCCCGCCAACAAGCCCCGCAGGAGGGAGGCCTCGAGCTCTGTGGATGCTACCCGGAGTGCCGCGCGACAGGCCTCCCCGTCTACCCCGTCCCCCAGCCCGCCATGGGTCGCCGGGCATCGGGCCTCCAGCCCGCGCATGGCATGACAGCGCAGACTGTCCCGCACCCTGTGCTGGATGTGCCGCATGGGCTCCTGCACCAGGTGCGGCGGCTCTGTCTGGCCCGGCACTACCCATGACCACCAGCCCTCCAGTGGTTGCCAGCCCAGCAGGCGGACCACGTGCAGGGCGCGTCCGAAGGGCCCTGTCCTCGGGGGTCGGAGGTCGCTCTCCCAAATGGCGTGCACCAGGACTTGCACGGGTCCCGAGGTGCGCGCGATCTGGGTCATCCATAGCACACGCTCGTAGCGGGTGTGCATCACCGGGGAGATGCTGTGGCCCTGCGTCAGGACCACGAAGACCACTTCCTTGGCGCGGGAGAGCCTGATCGCCCCCCATACCGCCTGCAGGACCATACTCTCTAAGCCCTGCAGGTCCCGGTCCGTCACTGGGCGACGGCCACCCCATGTAGCGACAACGGCGTCACCAGGGTGCTGACCGCGTGCACCCGCCGCTGAAAAGTGGGTAGATGCGGGAGGCGCCGCAGCACGCTGCAGCCGGCTTCCAAGCGTCGTGCGAGCACCAGCCCCGTGCTGCGGGCGCCGCCCACGGCAACGTCCACCCCGGCTGGCGGAAACAGTCCGCTGCCGGTATGGGGAGGCCGCGCAAAAGCACTGCCTGCGCCCCCCCCTCCCCCTGCGACCAGGAGCAGGACTTGTCCACGCGGACATCCTGCCCCGTCAAGGTGAGCCACACCTCCGTCGTGGGGGCGGTCCGCTGGAGAGCTGCCGTCCCTGGCGCCACTGCCTGTGTGTCGTCGGCATAGCCTAACGCTCCCAAGGCCACGAGCCCTGGGCCTTGCGCCTTGCCCTTGCGCCTGCAGCTTCAGATGCAGCTCTGACTCCTCCGCGGAGTCGCTGTGTTGGCGGGCTTGGTCCGACTCACTATCGGCCTCTGCCGCCTCTAGCGCTGGCGGCAGCGCCACTGTGGCCACGCAGACCTGCTCCCGCAGGGCATACACCTCCCACTTCCAGATTGTCGTGTGGACATTCACCAGGATCACGGAGAGGGGACAGCCTTGCAGGATGCCGTTGGTGGCCCGCCACCACGCCCCCAAGCACCCGACCACCTTGAAGGCCCGCCGGAGCTGCTTGTACATGGCCCCCAAGGCCCTTGAGACCCCTCGGTCCATGCCCAGCTCCAACGCTAGGGCCAGGACGACGGCTTGGGGGATGAGATCGAAACACTTGACATAACCGATGCTCATCCCCGCCACCGCCCACCACTTCAAGCGGCACAGCTCCACGAGAACCTGGGTCACTGTGGCGCCATCCACGGCGCTCCGCGCGGGGCGGAAACCAAAGGCACACGGGTGCGCCGAGGCCTCTTGCCAGAGGATGGCCTCCTCCAAGCTGATCCCCGCCCAGAGGCGGTAGACCATGGAGAGGACCGTTAGGGGCCGCGTGTTCAGCGGCCCCGGTGGGCCCTCTTTGGGGATGAGGGCCGTGTAGCCCTCGGCGAAGCGCAACTGCCACCGCCCTTGCCGTTCCACCTCCCGCAAGAGGTCCGCCAACAACTCCAGGAGCTGGTCCGGCAGTGCGCACAGGTCCTCGAGGCTCCAGCCATCCAGGCCCAACGCGGAGGGATGCATCCGCATGAGGGCCCGCCGCAGCCGACGTCCGGTACGTGGCCCCGAAAACATGGGCACGCACCTCACGTGACGCCCATACCGGCGAAGAAACTCTGCCGGGTCCGGCTCCGCGGGCTCCGCATACTTGCGGTTGATGGGCCGCCAGGCATCCTGCAACAAGGAGTCCATCTCCCGCAGGTTCGCCGTCGGCGTGCCATCGGGCCGGACAAGGAAGGTCACCGGCGGGGCGAAGCTTTCGCCCTTCACCCACTTATAGACCGCGCCTTGCTTGGAGGACCAGGCCGCACCGAGCCACTCCCTGCACGCATGCAGGCGGTCTTTGTCCCCCCGCTGCCGCTCTGTGCGGATGCGGCCCTACACGGCTGTGCGCAGCCCACGCAGCTCTGCCGCCGGAGGCAGCTGGTCTGGCGGGCCTGGCACTTGCAGGCTCGCATACTCGTCCGCGACCGCGTGCACGCGTCGCAGCCGCTGTTGCATCGCGTACCAGGCCTCCAAGACTAGCCGCGGCGCCGCCCCCGGCCGCGGGTCTAGGCGCTCCAGCCAGCCCAGAAGTGTCCGTAGTGACCCCTGCCTTGCCTGCAAGCGCGCCTCTGGGCAGGCCACCGGGTCGCCCGTTGTGCGGCGCTTGCGGGGTCACAGCCGCACCTGCTTCAGCAGCCGCACTGTGCCCCTGCCCCTCTTGTAATTAGGGGGAGCCGCGGGTAGCTCCGCGCCCGGCCCGAGCCCTGGGCCTGAGAGCACCAGCAGCGTCTCCTCCGCTGCTCGGGTCCACGTTGACCACAAGCGGTCCACGTCCCCGGCTGCCAACTCCGCGTGCCACTGGGCCCCAAGGGGGTCCAGCAGGCTCTGCACCAGAGGGATTCGCTCCTCCTCCGGCATGGGCGGAATGACCACCCGGGGCAGGTGCACAAGCTTGACCACACTCCGCACCGCCCCCTCGGCGAGCAGGTCGAAGCGCACCGGGCGATGGTGCGGGGTGCCGCACGCCGGCAGCACCTCTGACCCGCACAACACGGCTGCCAGGGGGGTGTCCACCAACAGCCCGTCAATGCGGGTGGGGCGTCCTCCCCGCACCCCGACGTATGAACACAGGGGTGGGCGGCCCGCGGCGGCTGCAAGCTGTGAGTCGGCGTCCACCAGGCGTGAGCAGCGGCCCCTGCAGCGTGGGCGGCGCCTGCACGAGGTCATCGAGGGGGAAATTAAAGTCCCCCCCGATCAGTTGCGGCGCAGCCCCATGCCGCGCTGCATAGTCCAGGGCCTGCTGCCAAAAGGCTCGGTTCAGCGCCGGCTGACCCGACACGCCGTACACCGCTTGGGCATGGAGGACCGTCGCCCCCATGCCGAGGCCCACCAGCACGTGGCACCACCTGGTGGAGTGCAAGAGGGCGGTCGCCAGCGAGTCCTCACCCTCCTTCGCCGGCGGCATGACCTGCTGCGCCGTCAGGCCCTGTTGCACAAGGACCGCTGTTCCGCCGGGAGGGCAGTCCCAAATACCCCCGCCGTGCGATTCCAATGGGGCACCCTAGAAGGACTGCCAGCCCAGCTTCGTGGGCCAGACGCGCCATGATTGACTAGCTTGTGGCCGTCAGTGTGGTTTCCCCAAGCAGCACCACATCAGCCTCCCATGCGAAGACTGTGTGGCAGTGCGGCGGCAACGCAATGACGTTCGAAACAACCACCCGCAGCGGCCCCGGATGGGGGTGCACGTCGCCGCACCACGCCAGCCGCGCCCGTCCGCGCACGGTGCAGCGCGAGCGCGCACAGCGCCCTGACCGCAACAGATGTGGAGAGAAGAGGAAGGGGGGGTGCCCTGCCAGCCCCTGACAGCTCGCGTCAGCGGTGCCGTCGCCGGGAGCCAACACGCGCGCGGGCCGGCCGGCACGCCCCGGAAGCGGAAGGTTAGGCCCCCATACAATGGGCCGGTCACAGTTGCTGGCTCCGGTGCCAGACCTGGGCAGGGGGCAGTGAGGCCGTGCCAGCCACGCGTGCCAGCGCGCCTGCACTGAGCACGGGGCAATGATTGCCGGGCCTGGCAAGACTGTACCCGGCTGCAGTTGAGGGGCTGGCACCCGCACCGCGCAATGAAGGAGTGGGCCTGCAAAGATTGGACCCACTCGCAGCGCCACAAGGGGGCCGGCCTGACAAGACTGGGCCTGCCACTACCGAAAACTGCACGGGAGGGCAGACAAGAGGGGGGGGGTATCCCCACCGTACCGGTGCCATCGCAGAAAACAGGGCAAGGAAGGAGTGGGCCTGACAAGACTGGACCCACTTGCAGCGCGTCCCGGGGGCAGGCCTGACAAGACTGGGCCTGCCACTGCCGAGAACTGCACGGGGGGCAGACAGGGGGGGGGGGGTATCCCCACCGTACCGGTGCGCCGAGCGCAGATAACGGGGCGAGGAAGGAGTGGGCCTCACAAGATTGGACCCACTCGCAGCGCGTCAGGGGGGCCGGCCTGACAAGACTGGGCCTGCCACTGCCGAGAACTGCACGGGGGGCAGACAAGGGGGGGGGGGGGTATCCCCACCGTACCGGTGCGCCCAACGCAGAAAGCGGGGCGAGGAAGGAGTGGGGCTGACAAGACTCGACCCACGTACAGGACTTCAGGGGGGCAGGCCTAACAAGACTGGGCCCGCCGGGCTGCGCATCCGGCGCGGGGCACGGCGCAAGGGGAGAGTGCGCCTGCAAAGACTGGACCAACTCGAGCCTTGGGGGGGGGACAAACTGCGCAAAAAGCAGAGGCAACACCGCCAAGGCCAAGACCGCCACCATTTGCCGGCACCACGCCGACCAAACCGCCAGGAGGCGTAATTGGAGGGTCCGGACGAAGAAGGCTACAAGATTTCTTCGTCCTCCCCCTCCATTTCTGCCGCAGACCCTGCGGCCTCGCCATCCATAGCGACATCGTCCTCAGCGGCCCCCGCGGCCGCCATGTCAACGTCGTCCATTTCGTCCATTTCTGGCTGCACCGGCTGCGGTGCCGACGAAGTGGCCGGCGGGGGGTTGGCCGTTGGGGGCTGGGCTGCCGCCGGGACGCGCACCATGCGGTCGCGGGGTCCCACAGGGACATACGGCGCCGCCTGATTGCGCCGCACGATCCGCTCCCAGACGCGGTCCGGGACACGGGAGTCCACGGATGGGAGAAACATCCCCGCCCAATCCATGGGCACCCCCTCCAATAGCAAGTCGAAGACCGGGGGCTCCAGGGTGGAGCTGGCGAGCTGACTGCATCGCCGCACCCGAATTGGCACCCGGTCTCCAAAGACTTCCGCGGCCGCGCGCCGCAGCTGCGCGTAGTCATCCGTGGACAGCGCCACGGCCGCGGGACAGCCCCAAATGCGTACCGAAGTGACCCGCTCCGGCACAGGCGCGCCCAATACGCGGGCGGCAGCCGCCGCGACGTTAGGGTCCGACGGCCCTGGGCCCCATACACGGACGCCGATGCGCCGCGCAGAGCCCCCTTCCACTAGGCCCGCGAAGTGGCGGGAGAAGGCCTCATCCGCGGCCAATTCCTTCCACGCCTCCGGCAGGGGGCCGCGGCGCTCTGATGGCCGCTCAAAGCACACAACATGGGCCGGGTGAGGGTATTCCTCACCGGACCTGGCCCAATGGCGGTACAGCACCCCGCGCACGCGGCCGCTGGTGCATAGGACCACCGGGATGAGGTCCACAGGAACGTCCAGCGACACCTCCTTCCATGCCGCATGGCGGCCCACGTTCATGGGCGAGCGCTGGGGCAGTTGGGGCGGCAGGGGACTGAGATGCCGCCATGCCTCCTCTAGGCCCCATGGCGGACGTGCAGCCGGTCGGCATCCGCGTCCACAAGGGCCATCACGTCTAGCATGCAGACCACACGCGCGGTGGCTGGCTGGTCATCCGCCAGGGTGGGTGGGTCTACGTCCGGTAAGTCCTCAGGCTGGCCGTCATGGTCCCCGTCCGGGGGGATTCCAGGACACCTGGAGGACATGGCCCATTGGCGCCGGGTCCACCACCGCAGGCTCGGCGGTTTCTCAGGGGAGGCGTTCCGTACGCACCCTGCACTGCAGGGCGACCCCGGGGATCCGCGGGCTGTCGCGAGAGCGGCGCAGCGTTTGCAGCAAGGTAGGCGCGGTGGGGGAGACGCGGCCGCCCCCGTGAAGTTACACAACCGCAGCGACATTGCTCGCATCCTCCTACGCGGTAAACACCGCGGAGGCAGCGAGGTGGGCCTCGTGGATGGTGCAGCCCACCAGGACCACGCATCGCCTGGCGTCAGCCCGGTTGGGCTTGCGCCATTCCGCCGGCTGCCGGCCCGGCGTGACGTGCACCGGGCACCAGGCCCGTGGCGGCTCCTGATCGGCGCCCTGGTAGAGGCGCCGGGGCTGGACCGCAGTGGCATCGGACAGGAGTGCCTGCAGGCTCGCCACAGTGGGCTGGATCGCCTCGGGGCCTGCCTTTTGCCGTCCGAGAGCTGCCACCACCTGCACGCGGGCACGGCTGGCGGTTCCCGAAGGGTGGGCCGCCGCAACCGCGTAACGCCCGGGGGACCGCTGAGACGGGCCCTACTGGGTGTCGCGGCGCGCCCTCCGAGGACGGCTGGGCGTTTTGGGCCTCCAGCTGCTGGACGCACCGGCGAATGGTGAAGGAGTTGAGCTTGACGACTCCTTTTTCAGCCTTCACATCCTCTTTGGCCAAGTAGGGCCGCGTCGCTGCCAGGGGGTGCGGCGGGAAACACTCCGGAGCTGCAATCCCCGAAGGCCCAATGCAGCGCCACCCAGCTTGGTGCATGAGATGGCGGCGCGCTTCGCCGGAGCCCTCCCAGTAGCAGGCAGGTGAGGGGGAGACCTAGCGCTTCTGGCTGCGCTGCCGTCCAGCCAGTACCCAGCCACCGAGGGCCGGATTCGGCCGCGGCTACGACCGCGGGGCCGCTGGGGCGGCAGCCGGCGCACGAGCGCGCGGGGCAGCAGCAGCAGCCCGCCGGAGCTTGGCAGGCGCGCCCGCAGGCTCGCCACATGCCGCCGCCAGCTCCCGAGGCAGCGGCACGATGGTCTCGTGCAGCGCCGCGACTTGGCGCTGCAGTGCCGCGATGGTCGCGGCTTCGGCGGTGGGTGGTGCAGCCGGCGTTGACGCCACGCCTTGCGGCCCACGAGAGCGAGAGCGCCCGGCCCGCGCAGCACGGGTGGCAGCTGCAGAGTGCGGTGCCTGCTACCGGGATCTCCCGCTTGTCGGGCAAGAAAGGGGGCAAGCGCTGCCCCTAGTGCAGCCAAAACTTCTGGCTGCTACAGCACCGCCGCGATCCGAGCGGCAGTGTGCACTCCGTCCGCGCTCATCGCTCGCGCAGCGGATGGCGGCATGTGCTTAGCGAGCAGCGCAGGTTGGGGGCACCCCCGTGAAGAGGGCGCCGAAGGAGATGAAGATGTGCCCCACGGCACCCAGAAATTGGTCGCCCCGGAATACGGGGCTGCTAAAGCCCGAGCGGGCTGCCACAGGGGCAGGCGGTCGGGTGAGCGAAGGCAGTCCGACGCCCTGGTCCCGAAGGCGCAGGGCCCGCCACGCAACGCTCAGCAGCAGCAAGCGTGCGGAGTGCACGTCGCGGGTCCGCGAGCAACTCGTCGCCGTGCACACTGTGCGAGCACGGGGCGCAACAGAGGTGGGGCTCAATATAAACAGTGCAGCTTTGGGTAGGCGCACCACGCAGCACCTGAAAACCACATAAAGAGGGCATTGCCCTTTTAGTGTCAATAAGCCTATGTACCGAGGTCGAGGGGCTGGGGGGAAGGGTCCATCTAGGAGGTCTGCGCCCTCCCCCCGGGCTCAATGCCCCCTGCCTCTGGTGTACGACGGAACAGAGCGTCGTTCAAGACTATGACTCTTTGGAGCCCGCCCCCCCCGTGCCCCAGGTGAGGGATACTCCCCCGGGGGACGCCGGCGCTACGGCGTCGGGTGCCCTAGGCGAGCGATGCGTCGGGGGGGGGGGGGGTTGCCGCACTGGCAGCCCCATAGAAAGCAAAGTGGCCTGGCGCAGGGGCCCCGGTCGTCGTGGGCCCTGCGCACTGCACGCCGCGCATTGTGCGATGTGCGTTGTTGGCGGTGGTGCGCTGTGTGTTGTGCTCTGTGCACTCTGTGTGGTGCTTTGCCGTGCACTGTGCACTGCCGTCGGTGCGGTGCGTGCTGCACACTGTGGTGCACTGTGTGGTGCATTCTGTGGTGCACTATGTGCTGCACCCTCTGGTGCACTGTGTGCTGCATCGTGTGGTGCACTGTGTGCTGCATCTTGTGGTGCACTATGTGCTGCATCCTGTGGTGCACTCTGTGTTGCATTGTGTGGCGCACTGTGTGCCGTACTCTGTGCTGGCAGTGCATGCGCACCGTCGTGGTGTTGTGCGCTGTGCGTTGCACACTGTGCTGCTAGTGCACCCTGGTGCTGTGCACTGTCCGCTGTTCCCAGTGGCCCTGCACCCACCCGTACTGACGTGCCTGCCCTGTGGGAAGGGGGGGGGATCAGCATCGCAATGGGGGCGGGGTCGCCCACCCCATTGTGCCAGCACGGCAGCCGAAATGCTGCAGAAAACATCCTGCAATCCCGGGGCGGCAGTCCCTTGTGGGGAAGGGGGGGGGAGGGTCACTTGTTGCTGCCGGTCGCGGCGGGCTCGCTCTGCACGCACATTCGGACGCGGGCACCACGTCGCGGTCGGGCGAGGGTGCCTGCCGGGCCAGCCGCCGCGGCTCCAGCCTCCGGGGGCGTTGTGAGCGCCTCTCCGGCGCCGGCATCGCTGCGGACACCGGTCTGGCCCCCCCAGCCATGCCAAGAGCACACTTGCCCCCGCCTAGCGGGCCGCCGGTGCCAGCATCCGCCGGCCCGGGGATCGCATAAACGCCCGTCAACAAGGGTGTTGACGGGTTGACGGGCACATCAAAGAAAACAATGTTTTTTTTGGTTTTTTTTTCTTTCCTCACTTTTTGGTTTCATTTTACACATACCATTGGCAAAAGCCTTTTGGGGTTATTTGATAGAAAAGGTGGGGTCCACGTTGGAGGTTTTGTACATACTATTGCATACTTTCTATTGTTTTGTAGCTACTTTATTGCAAAACCTTGTTTATGGCCGCACTTTGTGTGACTGTTATTTTTCATTGTTTTTTTTGCTTCGTTGTTGACGTTTATTACCTGCATGGTTTTGCGGACATTGATAATTCTTCATGCACTCTGCATGGTTGCTATTATTTCCAGATGGGCTCTGAATGGTTGCTGTTATTTCCTGATGGGCTGTGGATGGTTGCTATCAATTCCTGATGGGCTCTGGATGGTTGCTGTAAACTCATGATGGGCTCTGGATGGTTGCTGTAATTTCCTAATGGGCTCTGCATGGGTGCTGTTTATTCCTGATGGGCTCCGGATGGTTGTTGTTTATTCCTGATGGACTCTAGATGGTTGCTGTTACTTCCTGATGGGCTCCGGATGGCATCTATTTATTCCTGATGGGCTCTGGATGGTTGCTGTTTATTCCTGATGGGCCCTGGATGGTTTCAGTAAATTCCTGATGGGCTCTGGATGGTTCTTGTTAATCCCTAATCGGCTTTGGATGGTAGCTGCTAATTCCTGATGGGCTCTAGATGGTTGCTATTAATTCCTAATGGGCTCTGGATGGGTGTTGTTTATTCCTGACGGGCTCTCCATGGTTGCTGTTAATTCCTTATTGGCTTTGGATGGTTGCTGTTACTTCTTGGTGGGCTCATGATCGTTGCTGTTACTTCCAGATGGGCTCTAGATAGTTTCTGTAAATTCCTGATGGGCTCTGGATGGTTGTTGTTTATTCTTGATTGACTCTGGATCGTTGCTATTACTTCGTGATGTGCTTTGGATGGCAGCTATTTATTCTTGATGGGCTCTCGATGGTTGCTGTGTATTCCTCATGGGTTCGGGATGGTTGCTGTTTAGTGCTCATGGGCTCTGGACGGTTTGTGTAAATTCTTGATGGGCTCTGGATGGTTCTTGTTAATCCCTAATCGGCTCTGGATGGTTGTTGTTAATTCCTGATGGGCTGTGGATGGTTGCTGTTAATTCGTAATGGGATGTGGATGGGTGCTGTTTATTTCTGACGGGCTGTGGATGGTTACTATTAATTCCTGATGGGCTCTGGATGGTTCTTGTAATCCCTAATCGGCTCTGGATGGTTGCTGTTAGTTCCTTATGGGCTCTGGATGGTTGTTGTACATTCCTGATGGACTCTGGATCGTTGCTATTACTTCGTGATGTGCTTTGGATGGCAGCTATTTATTCTTGATGGGCTCTCGATGGTTGCTGTGTATTCTTGATGGGTTTGGGATGGTTGCTGTTTAGTGCTCATGGGCTCTGGACGGTTTCTGTAAATTCTTGATGGGCTCTGGATGGTTCTTGTTAATCCCTAATCGGCTCTGGATGGTTGCTGTTAATTCCTGATGGGCTGTGGATGGCTGCTGTTAATTCGTAATGGGCTCTGGATGGGTGCTGTTTATTCCTGGCGGGCTCTCGATGGTTATTGTTAATTCCTGATGGGCTCTGGATGGTTGCTGAATTTCCTGATGGGCTGAGGATTGTTGCTGTTACTTCCTGATGGGCTGTGGATGGTTGTTGTTTATTCCTGATGGGCGCTGGCTGGTTGCTCTTTATTCCTGATGGGCTCTATATGGTTGCTGTTACTTTCTGATGGGCTCTGGTTGGTTGTTGTTTACTCCTGATGGGCTGTTGATGGTTGCTGTTTATTCCTGATGGGCCCTGGACGGTTTCTGTAAAGGGGTGATGGGCTCTGGATGCATAATTCCTAATGGGCTATGAATGGTTGCTGTTACTTCCTGATGGGCTCTGGATGGCAGCTATTTATTCCTGATGAGCTCTGGATTGTTGTTGTTTATTCCTGATGGGCTCTAGATGGTTACTGTTTATTCTTGATGGGCTGTGGATGGTATTTGTAAATTCCTGATGGGCTCTGGATGGTTCTTGTTAGTCCCTAATCGGCTCTGGATGGTTGCTATTAATTCTTGATGGGATCTGGATGGTTGCTGTTATTTCCTGATGGGCTCTGGATGGGTGTTGCTAATTCCTGATGGGCTCTGGTTGGTTGCTGTTATTTCCTAATGGGCTCTCGATCGTTGCTGTTACTTGGTGATGGACTCTGGATGGTTGTTGTTTACTCCTGATGGGCTCTGGACGGTTGTTGTTTATTCCTGATGGGCCCTGGATGGTTTCTGTACAGTCGTGATGGGCTCATGCTGTATAATTCCTAATGGGCTATGAATGCTTGCTGTAAATTCGTGATGGGCTCTAGATGGTTGCTGTAATTTCCTAATGGGCTCTGGCTGGTTGCTGTTTATTCCTCATGGGCTCTGGATGGTTGCTGTTATTTCCTGATGGACTCTGGATCGTTGTTGTTACTTCCTGATAAGCCCTGGGTGTCATCTTTTTGACCCCGATGGGCTGTGGATGGTTGTTGTTTATTCGTGATGGGCTTTGGATGGTTGCTGTTACTTCCTAATGGGCTCTGGATGGTTGTTGTTTATTCCTGATGGGCTCTGGATGGTTCTTGTTAATTCCTAACGGGCCTCTGGATGGTTGCTGTTACTTCCTGATGGGCTCTCGATGGTTGCTGTTATTTCCTGATGGGCTCTCGATGGGTGTTGTTATTTCCTAACGCGGTTTAGGTGGTTGCTGTTAATTCGTGAGGGGCTCTGGATGGTTGCAGTTATTTCCTGATGGATCGTGGAGCGTTGTTGTTACTTCGTGATGGGCTCTGGATGGCAGCTATTTATTCCTGATGGGCTCTGGACGGTTGTTGTTTCTTCCTGATGGGCTCTGCATGCTTTATGTAAATTCCTGATGGGCTCTGGATGGTTGCTGTTAAGTCCTAATGGGATGTGGATGGTTGCTGTTACTTCCTGAGGGGCTCTGGATGGTTGCTGTTACTTCCTGATGGGCTCGGGATCGTTGCTGTTACTTCCTGATGGGCTCTGAATGGCAGTTATTTATTCCTGATGGGCCGTGGATGGTTGTTGTTTATTCCTAATGGGCCTTGGATGGTTGCTGTTTAGTCCTCATGGGCTCTGGACGGTTTTTGTAAATTCTTGATGGGCTGTGGATGGTTCTTGTTAATCCCTGATTGGCTTTGGATGGTTGCTGTTAATTCCTGATGGGCTGTGGATGGTTGCTGTCATTTCCTGATGGCCTCTGGATGGGTGTTGTTTATTCCTGACGGGCTGTGGATGGTTGCTGTTAATTCCTGATGGCCTCTGGATCGTTGCTGTTACTTCCTAATGGGCTCAGGATGGTTGTTGTTTACTTCTGATGGGCTTTGGATGGTTGCTGTTTATTTCTGATGGGCTCTAGATGGTTTCTGCAAAGTCGTGATGGGCTCCGGATGGTTCTTGTTAATCCTTATGGGCTATGAAGGGTTGCTGTAAATTCGTGATGGGCTCTAGATGGTTGCTGTAATTTCCTAATGGGCTCTGGATGGTTGCTGTTTATTCCTCATGGGCTTTGGATGGTTGCTGTTATTTCTTGATGGGCTCTGGTTCGTTGCTGTTACTTCCTGATAAGCTCTCGGTGTCAGCTATTTATTCCTGATGGGCTGTGGATGGTTGTTGTTTGTTCGTGATGGGCTTTGGATGGTTGCTGTTACTTCCTGATGGACTCTGGATGGTTGTTGTTTATTCCTGATGGCCTCTGGATGGTTCTTGTTAATTCCTAATGGGCTCTGGATGGTAGCTGTTACTTCCTGATAGGCTGTGGATGGTTGCTCTTATTTCCTGATGGGCTTTGGATGGGCGTTGTTAATTCCTGACGCGCTCTAGATGGTTGCTGTTAATTCGTGAGGGGATGTGGATGGTTGCTGTTTTTTCGTGATGGGCTTTGGATCGTTGCTGTTACTTGGTGATGGGCTTTGGATGGCAGCTATTTATTCTTCATGGGCTCGGGACGGTTGTTATTTATTCCTGATGGGCTCTGGATGGTTGCTCTTTATTCCTGATGGGCTCTGCATGGTTTCTGTAAATTCCTGGAGGGGTCTACATGGTTGCTGTTAATTCCTAATGGGCTCTGGATGGTTGCTGTTACTTCCTGATGGGCTCTGGATGGTTGCTGTTAATTCATGATGGGCTCTGGATGGTTGCTGATGCTTCCTGATGGGCGGTGGATGGTTGCTGTCACTTCATGATGGGCTGTTGATGGTTGCTGTTATTTCCTGCTGGGCTCTGGATGGCAGCTGTTTATTCCCGGTGGGCTCTGGATGGTTGTTGTTTATTCGTGATGGGCTCTCGACGGATGCTGTTATTTTTGGATGGGCTTTGGATGGTTGCTGGTTATACCTGATGGGCTCTGGATGGTTGCTCTGATTTCTTGCTGGGCTCTGGATTGTTTCTGTAAATTCCTGATGGGCTCTGAATGGTTCTTGTTAATTCCTAATGGGCTCTGGATGGTTCCTGTTATTTCGTGATGGGCTCTGGATGGTTGATGTTATTTCCTGATGGGCTCTGGATGGGTGTTGTTAATTCCTGGCGCGCTCCAGATGGTTGCTGTTAATTCCTAAGGGGCTGTGGATGGTTGCAGTTATTTCGTGATGGGCTCTGGATCGTTGCTGTTAGTTTCCTCATGGGCTCTGGATGGCAGCTATTTATTCCTGATGGGCTCTGCACGGTTGTTGTTTATTCCTGATGGGCTCTCGATGGTTGCTCTTTATTCCTAATGTGCTCTGCATGGTTTCTGTAAATTCGTGATGGGCCCTGGATGGTTGCTGTGAATTCCTAATGGGCTCTGGATGGTTGCTGTTATTTCCTCATGGGCTCTCGATGGTTGCTGTTATTTCGTGATGGGCTTTGGATGGGTGTTCTTAATTCCCGGCGGGCTCTGGATGGCTGCGGTTAATTCCTGATGGGCTCTGGATGGTTGCTGTTATTTCATGATGGGGTCCGGATTGTTGTTGTTCCTTCCTCATGGGCTCTGGATGGCAGCTATCTATTGGTGATGGGCTCTGGATGGTTGTTGTTTATGGCTCATTGGCTCTGGATGGTTGCTGTTTATTCCTGATGGGCTCTGGATGGCTGTTGTTTATTCCTGATGGGCTCTGGATGGTTGGTGTTATTTCGGGATGGGCTCTGGATGCTTGCTGCTACTTCGTGATGGGCTCTGGATGGCAGCTGTTTGTTCTTGATGGGCTATGGAAGGTTGTTGTTTATTCCTCATGGGCTCTGGATGGATGCTGTTATTTCCTGATGGGCTCTAGATGGTTGATGTTTATTCCTAATGGGCACTGAATGGTTGGTGATACTTCCTGATGGGTTGTGGATGGTTGGTATTACTTCCTGATGGGCTCTGGATGGTTGCTGTTTATTCCTAATGGGCTGTGGATGGTTGTTGTTTATTCCTTATGGGCTGTGGATGGTTGGGGTTTTCTCCTTATGGGCTCTGGATAGTTTTTGTAACTTCCTGATGGGCTCTGGATGGTTCTTGTTAATTCCTAATGGGCTCCGGATGGTTGCTGTTACTTCTTGATGGGCTCTGGATGGTTGCTGATACTTCTTGATGGGCTGTGGATGGCAGCTGTTTGTTCCCGATGGGCTCTGGAAGGTTGTTGTTTGTTCCTCATGGGCTCTGGATGGATGCTGTTATTTCCTGATGGGCTCTAGATGGTTGATGTTTATTCCTAATGGGTTCTGAATGGTTGGTGATACTTCGTGATGGGGTGTGGATGGTTGGTGTTACTTCCTGATGGGCTCTGGATGGTTGCTGTTTATTCCTAATGGGCTGTGGATGGTTGTTGTTTATTCCTCATGGGCTCTGGATGGTTGCTGTTTTTTCCTAATGGGCTCAAGATGGTTTTTGTAACTTCTTGATGGGCTCTGGATGGTTCTTGTTAATTCCTAATGGGCTCTGGATGGTTGCTGTTACTTCCTGATGGGCTGTGGATGGTTGCTGTTACTTCCTGGTGGGCTCTGCATGGGTGTTGTTAATTCCTGACGCGCTCTAGATGGTTGCTGTTAATTCTTGATGGGGTCTGGATGGTTGCTGTTATTTCCTTGTGGGCGCTGGATGTTTTCTTGGACGGCAACAGAAATCCCTGCAACCCCACAGATGCAAACCCCGGCCCCCACCACGCCATGCAGCACAGTGGTATCATAGTTGCGACTTGAATGTTTGCATAGCGGTCGTGAAGCGGAACGGAAAGTGAGGAACACAGCCAACCCAACCCACGAGACCAAAAGTGGTTAGCGACAACCAGCCGTGGTCCAGAACGACACTGCCACAAAGGGCGGGCCGATCAAAACTTATATCAAAAATCGGGGGGGCACTCGGAGCCATCCGCAGTGCACTCGGCGAGCGATGCATGCTCCACTTCGAGCATGCCAACAGCGGCGGTGGCAATCTTCACCGTGGTCACTCTCATCCTCCGCATTTTGGCCAATGTATTGTCTCATTGACGGCTGTGATGATCCCATGGATGCTTGACTGCGTACTTCTGCAGCACAGGGGAATGGAATTTTCATTGGATGCACGGGCGTGGAGCATGGCTTGCTTGTAGGCGGCCATGATGCTCTCGGCCCTCCCATCCCGCAAATTCCGGAGGCCCAGAAAGGCAGTCCGGACCTCGCCGTTGCGAAGAATTCGCGTGTACACGAGCTCCTGCTTGTTGGCCGAGCGGTCCGTGGAGCTATCAGAGGCGAGCGCAAAGAAGTTGGAGCTCTCAATGGCCTCGCTTTCGACGGATCGGATCGGAGCGGCAATTGCATGTGTAATAGTGGCGACCGAGTGATGGGATTGGTAGGACGGTGTCAATGTACCGCCTGCTAGCTGTACAGCCTCAGCGTTCCCTGGTATGTGGGCAGGTGGGTTGCCACGCTTCGCCATGCGATAGACCAACTGGAAGGCACGACATTACACCGTTTGCGAGCCATGGGCGGCCGATTTGCCATTTGGTGTTGAAATACCGCCTAACCTTCTTTTTGGCCAGTTGGGAGGCCACTTCGGGCTGGGGCGTGCACGTCTTGCAGACCACCTCCACGCAAAAGGCCAAGTGCACTGCACATGTGGTATGCACGCGGTGCATACATGTCTTGCATGCCGCATGTCCCCACTGGGAGGTTCATTGCACACACGGCACACACATTTAAAACAGTGGCCATCTTGCGTGCACAAGGCGTGCACCTTGTGCTTTCAATGGGTGCATGTGGTGACATCCCCGTGCAATTTGTCGCCACAGCAAGCACACGCGGGTAGCGCAGACGTTGGGTAGAAGGACGACACGGATGTAGGTGAATTGCGGGGGGGCGGAGGCCGTGGAGGTTGGACGGGGATCGGCTTGGGGATCCTCAAAGGAGAACTCCCACCCCTTGGCCGTGCCGCCTTTGCTAGCGGCCCAAGTGACCTTGGTGCGCAAGAATCCTTCCACAGTCCCCGTTCCCCTCTGCCTCACGAAAAACTCAACCGCAAACCCTTGAGCCCATGAAGAACCATGCCACAACCGTGCCCCACAACTCTGGCTCAAGAGGATTGCCACAACCCCAGACCTGTCTTGATGCGCTCTAAATAACCATGTGCACAACCTTGTTGACGAATGCAGCCACGCGACCCGAGACCCTTGACCATGCAGTTGAGAGACGTGCTCGATGGAGTTCCTTTTTTGCTCGCTCTTGGGTGCTATTCTCTTGGTTGCTCTTTAATGTTGTATATACTGCCTGTTTTTTATAGTCTATATGTGGACACCGGTTCCATTGTTTCTAATCTGTATGCCATGATGCTTGCAACTCATGGAGACCCTTCTGCTTAAAATGTGCTGGAGACAAGGCACAACAAACACTTTTGCTGAAAAAAAGGGTGCAATGATGGGCAACAACAAATGGAAAATGTATAAACCTCTGCAAAACACCCAAAAACCCAAAAAAAACACAAAAAAACATTGAAAAACAGCCGAAACGGGGCGAAAACGGCAAAATAAACCAAATAAACGAATAAACGCGTTTATTTTCATTTGCTGGGCAGACGGGACGGGCACTTATGCAATCCCTGCGCCGGCCTGGGCCTCGTCGCTGCGGGGAGGGGGGGGGGGGGCTGTCACGGCGCCGTGTGTCCCTTGTGCCCCGCGCGGCAGCACCGGCTGATTCCCCGGCCCAGCCGCAGGTAGCGGCGGCACGAGGGCGAGCCATGTTGCGCACACCGGGCGCCCACCGACCCTCTGCCCTCGCCATGCCGCGGCGAGCGCTGTTCTTCCACTCTGGCGACCCCCGGGACGTGCTCCCACCGCGGCCGGCGAGCGTAGGGGAGCAGGGCTGGCCCCCCTCCTTGGGGCCGGGGGAAATAGGTCATGAGGAAGCGTGTTGCCCCCCCCACGGCCGGATGCGGGCTGGCGTGCGCAAACGGTGCAGCCACACTTGCTGCAGATGTAGGGCCAGGCCTTGCAACTGCAATGCCATGTCCACCCTAGCCGCGCAGAACAGCCGCGCGCGTAGCCGCGCACACAAGCAGCCCCGAGCGGAACGAGCGCCATGCAGCGGTCAATGGGAGCCCCCTGCAGGAAGCGACCCGCTGCCATGTGACGCTTGCAACAGCTGCGCGGCCTGCCGCAGGACTTGCGCGCGCTCACCAAGCGGGAGGCGCATCCCCCGCAACTGCTGCTGGGGGGACGCCGGCAGGGCCCGGCCCAAGAACGTCTCGTAGTCCAGGGCCAGCTCTACCCAGGTGACATCCCCTTGGCCGTCCTTCCATCGGAGGGCCGCTGCCCAGCGGACCGGTGCTTGGGCGAACGCCGGCTCCCACGGCCACGCCGGCGGGTCGCCCGTGCACAGTTGCATTGCCGGTTCCGCCGGCAGTTGCGGCAGGGGACAGCTCAGGTCCCACCACAAGTATCCCCCCTTGCCGCCCGGCGCCGGGCGCCGCGGGAAAAGGGCCTCGCCCTGCCCCTGCTCCCCCGAGTGGGTGTGGACGTATCTGGCCGCGAGCACCGCGAGGTACATGCCGTACAGCCTGTATAGGAACTCGTCCACCTGCCGGCAACCCGCCCCCGCAGACAGTGCCAAGAGAAGCAGGTCCGCGTGCCGCAGGCATGCCGGCCAACCCGTCGGAGGGCCCAGCTAAAAGCACTCCGCAGCTTCTGAGACCAAAGCGCCCCACCGTGCTCTGGCTGTCTCCCACGACGGGCAGTCCCAAAGTACATGCGCCTCATCCTCCTGATGTGAGCCGTAGCCGGGGCAGCTCAACGTGGCCCGCATGTTGTGCCCGCGCACGCGGGCGGCCGTCCGCAGCGCCCCTGCCAGCAAGCCCCGCAGGAGGGAGGCTACATAGGCCTAGCGGCCACTACGTGGCCATAGGTGGGCACATCGCCTACATGCATGCATTTCAAGTTAAATTGGTAATTGCTTCTCTGCGGTAAGGTCATGTAATTTTTTTCATTTTTGCGGTAAACGCACGTAGAAAAACATCGTCACATCGTGTAATTCTTTTTTCGGCGGTAAGCTGTGTCATTTTTTTTTTTTGCGGCAATTGCGTGTAACTGAAAAATCGTCAGGTCGTGTAACATTTTTTTGCGGTAATGCGTGTGACCGGCTTACACCACTTACCGCTAAAAATTTTTTACACGACTGGACGATTTTTCTGTTACACGCATTTACCGCAAAAAAAATTACACGAATTACAACATACACCCCGAAACGGGCATAATCCGCCCTAGGGGGTTGCGCACTCCAGGCGTAGAGGGCAATTGTCCGCTCAGGATGGCCGTAGCCCAGCACCCAGAGGCATCTCGCAATATCCCACGGCGGGGGGGGGAGTAGCCGACGGGCTGTCCCATAGCAGTGCAAGGACATCGGTGACTTATGTGCCACCCTATGAGGTGACATCACCCCTCGGGATGTGACTCTCCTTCTTGCTTGCGGGATCACCCACACAACTTTGCAATATGCGGTGTTTTATGTGTTGAATGAAGTGGGTGCTCTGCATCGCAACCATTCTTTTCTCACACTGCCCGTCGTGCCCAGTTTCTCGGCATGCTACGACCCGCGGTCAATATATGTGTTCCACTGGGCTACCCCTCTTTCCTCCCTCATGTGTACCTGGTCCTGGAGTTTGCGGACCATGGATGCGCCCAGTTGGCGGCACTCCACTCTTTTACACGTCCTGTCCACTATTGTGTTTTTTTTCAGTGCATGTGCCATCCACGGTTACAGGTCACCGAGATCCGGCAACTCACCATTTACGTCTCCCCATACAATATTGGTGGGTGGGTCCCGACAGCCAGCGGCGAGAGGTAAGCCGCGGGAACATGAAAAGGGTCAAGTGCTAGTCGGATGCCGAAAGAATCATGTCAATGTAGAATGCAAATCTCATGCCCGGTGACCGCCGAAACTCCCCATTGCGGGCAGAAATCCCTGAGAGCCAATAGGCGCAGGGTCCAGAAATGGGGCCGAGGGACAAGGGAAACCGTCCATTTCTGGGCCCGCAAAGCCACCCATTTTCGCAGAACGTTGAGTTGTGGCAACCTCAAGTATTTGGCTTTGCCATTGTAGACAGAGGGCAAGAGGACAATGACGGTAAGAGGACAGAAATGGTGGGCACCAAGATGGTACAATGCCTCATACAGCCCAGTGAAGTGCAGGCGCCGTGTTGCTAATTGGATGCATTCATCGGTGCTACTCGCGAGCACTGGCCTCAAGCGCAACTGAAACCCACAGGTCCGCTTGTTTTGGAGAAAATGGGTTTACTCCTCAAAGTGACCTCAGTTTCCCAGAAGAAGAACAGGTCGGCAAAAACTGCCCAACACTGCCACTCACCTTGCCCCATTTTTCTTTCAAAGAAAGCGGGCCTATTGTAGTGCTTGCACCATGTCCAGGAGTGTTGCCGTAAGGTCGAGGAATGTTTCTATTGTTTTTTTGGGGGTTGTCGCCCGGGCCGATGCATCAATCACACTGTGGGCGTTGATGCAGATCATGGATTGTGGGCCAAGTTGGTGGATTTCTATTGTGTGGTGTAGCAATTCTATTGGCCTTTAGAATTTGTTGAATTTTATTGTTTGGCCCAAATTCGGCTGGGTGGACTGCAAGGGGACTCTCTGCAAGCCAGCGGAGAGGGGCGGGAGGGGGGATGGGCAGCAAATTTGGGGCCTGCCCCCTCCATTCCCAACTGTTACCAAACGTGAGGCGCCGGTGTGGGTGCTGCGTCCCGTTCCCTTGGATCACACCATTAGGACAGATGGGACCCCTCTGCTGCTCCTTGATGAGAACTGCAAGTGCAGCACACACCCGCACCAAAGTGCCACTCATCGGAATCTCAAACCCCAGTCTCCCCTCCACCCCAAACCCAAAACTGTTCCAGCCCGCTTCTGCCCAATTCAGCTTTTGGCAGGGAATATTGGTTGAGAATTTATCGGAGAATTCAAATTACTGAAAAAACATGAAAAATTTCCCACTCCCCTCCATGCTCCCAACTTGTCCCACCCTGACTGCTGCCCTGTGCACCACACGTACACAGCTTTTATGGCAACCTCCCCTCCCCCAGTAATTTTTCAATAATATCCTCTGCAACATGCATATCTCAAAATGATCAGCGGGATGTAGCTGTCGTTTTTTCAAGTGTAGCCCCCCCCCCCCCCCTCATCTCTAGACACCTCAAAACGTCCCAACACAGTTGGGGTCTAAGTCTCAAACGCGCCGCCTCTTATTGCTCCCCTGTGCCTCCCCATGTCCTCCCTGTCCCTTCAAACCCTCCGGCCTCTCACAATAACACAGGGCTTGTGCTCGTAGTGTTCCCCCTTGCACCCCTACTTCACCACCTCCCACACCCATGCTCTTGACCCTTGGGCAACTGCTTGTCTGTCCACAAAGCGGTTTCTATCTGTTCGCTTTGGTTTTTTCGATTTTGAGCCGAAACAGTGTTTTTGGGCCCCGACTCTATAAGGTTTGTGTTGGCGGAGTGGGATGAGGGCTTCTGCAGTTTATGCAGTTTTCACCTATTTTCGTCATGTTTGCATCTTTTGACGACCTTAGTGAATCCCTGGTACCCACTCTGAGGGGTGAAACTGGGAAGGTTGTGACAGTATATGCATACTAGGATACAAAAGGATGTTTTTTCTACAGCCTCTAGCTTTGCCTAGGGCTGGTCATGGTCCGTGTAAACAGCACAAAACGACGCTTTCCACCAAAAGGGCCTACATGTGTTGTGTGAAATATGCTTTTTTTTTCTGCAATCCTTGACCGTCCCTAGTAACACTTGGGCTGTTCTTGGGTGATAATTTGGTGACAATGGGAGTAAGTATAAACCCATGGGGAGCCATGTAGCACCAAGTAGGCCTCCTTAGTGGTGCTTACTAGCCCCCCCAAATGTTGTCTTGGGCTTGTTTGCACTAAAGTGGGCAAAACTTGGTTGGGCTTTAGCGGCCACTGTGTGTCAATCTAGATCCTTTTGCCCAAAATTCTGGCCAACGAAAAGATGGGGGGGGGGGGTATGTAAAACCCCCCATGTTGTCGTTCTCCGCACATGCGCCCCCCCCGCTTGCAACACTCCCGAAAAAAATCACCCGTGTGCCATGTGGTTGTGTTCGGCATATGCAACCAACGAAACGTAATTCATGCACATTGACACCGCTTGAACATTCGTCAATGTGCACTTCTTGCCCAAATTTGGGCCAAAAACGGCGTGAAATTGGTCGTTGTCAAGAGCACACACAGCAAAGGCGTGTAATAGAAAATGTGGCCGCGGCTCTTCCCTTGAAGTAGGTGAGGTGGCAGGCAGGAATGGCCCCTATTTTCGTGCACCACTGGCCAATTTTGGTCCCAAAGTGCTCAACAGCTTGTACTCCAAAGAACTGGTCGTGTGTTTACCGAACAAACTTACTTTGCTGATGGCAAGCAAGTTTGTTTCAGCCTCTTAATGCCCGCCAATGTTACCAAAGCGCTTCTTTCTCCCTTCGCCCATTGAGGTTGTGCTATGATCAACCACCGCAAACAACGTCTGGCCGCCCGTCCGTCCATACTTCCCTCCTGACCGTGGACGTCTCAGCCACCATTGACGTGTTGTGCACCCTCTCAGAGCCACCTAGACCTTGCGGGGGCTCGATACACCACCGCTCCTTTCACTTCGATTTGCCACTTGCCTTACGCCTGCCTTTTGTCGGATCCCAATGATCAGCCAATGCATACCAAACAGGAATCGTCCAATGCGCGCCATGCGTCCGTTCCCCTGCCACGGTCCATCTTCAATGAACTTCAACATGCGCCGGTCGCGATCCTTCTCGCCCTCCTCATCACGAACCTCACGAGAAACACGACGCTCTCGCTCCTCCAACCTGTGGTCCCGGTGCTCCCGCCGCAGCAGCTCCCTGTGGGCGATGGGCGCAAACCCGTACAGGGGGCAATAAACCTTCGTTCGTTGTGGAGGGGACTGAGAATCGCATGTTATGTGAGTATGGTCCACATTAAATATCAGATATGTTTCGGTGGTTTGCTTTGGATGACGGTACACAGAACGCCAAAACAAGCCTCTCACTGACCGTGCTTACGTGCCAACTGCTGTCGCCTCCGGGCCAACCGCCAAGGCAATTGTGAATTGTTCTGCGCGTGCATCCCTGAGGCTCACATGGCTGGGCTGGCAATCGGGTTGGACTGCCCAACGCCCTCGAGCTTGTAAATCCATGCGCACGAAGGGAAGATATTGGGAAATTTTTTGGGCAGACGAAACATCGGCTGGGGAGGCCAAGAACCGGTTGCACCGCCACAACTTGGGCCAGAGTGGCAGTGGACCGTGGAAGTACCTCTTCCGAGGGAGGAGCTACAACTTCTCGGCCATGTGGTCTGTTGCCCCCCATCCACGGGAGAAGCATCTCATGCTGGTGAACAAGCCACTGTCTACATGCTTCCCTGAAGCCCCACAACCGCATAACTTCAACCGAAATGCCTGCGCCTTGGACCCGACAGTATCGCAATTCCATCCCACTCGAGCAGGGCTGCAAGTGTACGGGGGGGGGGGGGGGGTTGGTGCATAGCCAATTTGGCGATGGTCAATTTGGCTCTGGGAAATTTGGCGGAAGCTGCCAAACAAAGTGGGTGATGCCACAGAGGTATCACCAGAACTTTCACAAGAACTGTCACTGCCCGTGGATTTTCGTTTGTAAATTTGGCAGCCAATGTGAAATACCAAATTTCCCAGGCCAAATTTACTGCCCACTAAAACCTTCCCCCTGTAGCAGGTGTAGCAGGTGTACGATCTGGCGGTTGCCAAAAATGCTGCGGATCCATGTCAACAGGACCATCAATGCAAATGGTCCAAAAAGTGACGAGAACACCTTGTGTTCTTTGGACAGGGCACAGTTTGCGCACAGGGAGAGGGTGGGGAGTCTGCCAGGTGCTTGACCCATTAGCTTTGACAGATTTGTGGATGAGATACCTTTCCCAGTTCTCTCTTTCCAATATCATGTGCCGCCTTTGGAACACGCTGCTGCTCAGCTCCGAGGCCAAGTGGCTCTCACGATGGTTGAGTATTGCTGAGGCCGTGTCAAGGGGTGTGTCTCTTCGGTACGAGTGGCTTAGGGCTTGCTGGCGCCAATCATTGTCCTGAGGAATAAAAATCCGACTTGTGGACGTAATGCAGGGACGCCCGGGTCAGAGGTTGTGGTGTCAGTGTGTTGGTGCTGTGTGATGCGTCTCCTCCATCGAGAGGCCCAACTGCGGTGGCCCGGGGAGGGGGCAGGAGGGGATGGAAGCAAGCTGGGGAAAGCCAATCTGCACCCCGCTCTGCCCGTTTGGTACATGTGTTCTGCAGGGCAGTCAGGTGTGCAGCAGCGTCATGGCCCAACCCCCAGAGCCTTCCCCTGGGCAGTAGGGGGCACCATTTGTGCATCGGAGCATTTTCAGCACTGCACATGGCCAGAGCATGAACGTTGTGGGACGTCCCAAGTGACACCATGACCCACTCTTCGCTATCACGCACCACCTCTCTACAGCAACAATATCTGGCCTACCCTCCGTTTTGCTGTTGCACATACTCCACGGCCACAACATTGTGCCTGGCACCAGTCAGTAGATACACTGCGCAGTCACAGGATCTGCTGGGGACCAGCAACGGGGGGCCATCATTGGCCAAACTGTTCTGACAAATATGCCACAAACTACAGATCTACCATCGCATGCACGCATGTACGTGCATGAGTTGTTGTGCACTTGGCAACTATGATGAACCTGATAAAAATTATCACCAATACTTGTAACACAACAACACGTGAGGCTGAGTCCATGGCCCCAAACAAGGAGCGCAGTAAGCGCGCCGAAGGAGGTGTGGGAGGGTAAAGCAATTGCGTGATGCGCCCATCTGGGCGCAAAATACCACAGGTTTGAGAAGGGGGATTAGGCCCCGGGGCCGCAGGGGGGGGAGGGGGCGGGCAAAAGCTCTTCACACGTGCCACCGGTGATAGTCGGTCTGCACACTAAACGCGGGACCAAGACGCCGTAATAGCGGACTTGTCAGGCTCGGCGAGCCAAAAAACTTGTGGCCCACATTCCATGCAGACACTGGCCCGGCTGCACAGTGCAATCCAACTTCGCGGGTGCACACTCATGCAGCAGGAAAATCTCAGGGTGCACAAAGATTTTCGCCGGACCCTCCGACTTTGGAGCGCACACAACTGACAGGCATAGCACTCACAGGTACCCCTCCGGGAACGGTTCCTGCACACCGCAGGCGCCACAGGGTAAGGATAGTTAGCTTTAGGGTAATTGGCACCACATTCAATTTCCTCAATTTTGGGTGAAGGAAGTAGATCAAACGGGCATAATGGCGAGGCACAATACTCAAAACGGACAAAAATGTTGCGATAAACACTCCCCATTCAAAAGTACGGTTCACAAAGGGTACAATACCCTCTGTTCCGGGAGAATTACCCAAATCGCGACGCAGGATTAGCGTTTCCCTCCCCCCGCCCACTTCGCCCTCCTGGTTGAATGTTTGCACGGTGGTGACAGAGTCGGCAACTAGCACACCTCACCCAGCCCGGAGCTTTGGTGCGCCAACAACAAGCGGCGCCATGTGTGGCCCAGATCCTGCGAGGTGGACATGGCCGCCCACATGGCAGCGGAGGAACTGGCAATGGAGGAGCTGCTGGAATTCCTGAGCACAAACATGTGGGTTCAGAAGGGCGCTCGGGGCCAGCAAGGGTATCAAACGTTTGTGGCAAAGCTCATCCTCTTTGGCAGCTCTTCGTCATGGAGGGTGGTACGGTCCTGGTCAAGCCTTGGGGAGAAAGGAGTGTGGGCCGTTTACATGAACACCCCCTCCTTGAGAAATGATGTGTGTCGTATGATACGCGTCTGCGTCGGTTTTTCTATGTGTCGTGTTAGGGGCCTACCTTATGCACACCCCCTTAGCCGCCCGTACAACAGACTGTCTACGAGTTTACAGGTTGCAAGCAGTGCCCCCCTTTCTGCAGTTGCTGATTTGGAGGAATGTGTGTTTTGGATGACCGTATTTTGAGGCCAATACTGTTGGGGAACATAACAACGATATCCAGAGGAATTTACCGATGGCCCTGATGATCACTGGTTGTGGGCACCAGGACTGTTGACACAAAGAAGGGCAACACCCTTGCACACTGCACAACAGTTGGCCGGGCGCTGGGTGCAGTTCACAATGCCTTGCGGCTGTGGGCTCTGTGCGGTTTACACATTCTTGTCCTTATATCCGTGGCCATGCTAGGAATTCGGGCCATCTGGGTGTGAAATAGAGCCACTCTGCACAGCCATGTGGCAAAGCCTCTGTATTTGAAAGGGCATAAAACATGGCTGCCGACAAACAGAGGGGGAATATGCAAGCCCTCATGGCATGCATGAACCCCAGTCTCCAACTGTGGCACCACAACAACAACGGCTTACTAAGTTGGGTTCAGGATCGAATGGGCAGGAGAAGACCAGCGCCGGTGGTTGTTCTGTCGGACGTGTCGCTGCACTGCCTCCCCAAATGTCGCACGGAATGCACAACTGTCCGTCGTCGAGATGGTGTACATTGAGCCAAAACCTGTCGCATGTGCCATGGGAGAGGATTGAAGAGCAGGCAGAGGTACAGAGTGCACAAACAGAGGCATTGCAATGCAGCAAATGGTCGCAGTGCAAGGATGTATTGGAAGAGAAGGGGGGGGGTCAAGGGGGGGGTGCCAAATCCTCCTCCTCCTATGGTTGTCTAAATGGCGTCTGGATACTTGCTGTTGTTCCAACAAAACAACTGTCAAATAAAAACATCCAATCCTTCCCCTTCCCTTGCACATAGAACAGTGGCCCAGAAAAGACGGAAAGAATACTGTTGAAATGTACCACCGGATTGTGATAGTGTGTTTCTGACAACAGCCCCCCCCCCCCAAGACCTACTCTTCAACTTCTTGACAGCGGGAATTCAGGTCAGAGCTGAAATCAGAACTGGAAGCAGACGTGGGACAAGAGCCGGAGCTGGATCCTAAAGACTCGGCTACCCAGGAACCCCGCTGTCAGACAGCGCCTATTTAAAAGGGAAGGAAAGGTAAAAAATAAACTTCCATTGCCTTCGGCAAAGCACGCCGAAGAGAGAAGAGCAAAATTGTGGGGAAATTGTACACTACAGGCCGACACAATTCCACCCATCGTGGTGCAAACACGGCCCAAAACAGCGCTTTGAGGGGCCAATTAGCACCACTAGGAGGGCCTGGTTGGTGCTACATGACTTTATATTGCCTTTGGCAAGTATGCCTTGCAGAGAATCTGCCCTGAGCAATGAATCCCCAATTGGTTGATTTTGCGATCATCCACCTCATCCATCAACATCATGGCTCCCCATGGGTTTATACATACTCCCATTGTCACCAAATGATCACCCAACAACGGCACTGTATATGTACTCCCATTATTCACCAAATGAACACCCAAAAACGGCCCAAGGGTCCCCGGGGGCTGTCGGAAGTCCTCACTGGTGGGGCCCCATAGGGGGGCGAATCTTGGAAAGTTCTAGATAGCACCCACGACCCCCTTCATTGGCCAGGGGGTCCAAATAGAAGAAAAAAGTGGAATGGGACATGGGTTTGAATGGACACACAATGATGGCTTTTAGGCCAACCAAATTCTATCCCAAGAATAGGTCACCCAGAAATCGCGGTTTTCAGCCAACCCATGCTGGCCTGAAGGGGGGGGGGGGGGGGCAATCTTGGAAACCTAGAGATAGCACCCATGACCCCCCTCATTGATTGGGGGATCCATATAGAAGGAAAAAATCTACAAGAATTGGATCTATATCGACGCATAGTGGCTGCTATGGGGCAAACAGCGCTTTCGGGGGCCAATAGGCACCACCAAGAGCGCCTAGTTGGTGCTACATAGGTCCCATGGGTTTATACGAACCCCCATTGTCACCAAATGATTCCCCAACAACAACCCAAGGGTCCTCGGGGGTTGTCGGAGGTCTCCAAAAATCGTGATTTTTCAGCCAACCCATGTCGGCCTGAAAACGGCTAAGTCCTCACCGGTGGGGCCCCACAGGGGGGGGCAATCTTGGAATCATGGAGATAGCACCATGAGCCCCGTCATTGGTTAGGGGGTCCATATAGAAGGAAAAAATTCAGCTGGACCTGGATCTAGATTGACACACAGTGGCCGCTAAAGCCCAACCAAATTTTGCCCACTTTAGTGCAAACAAGCCCAAGACAATATTTGGGGGGGCTAGTAAGCACCACTAAGGAGGCCTACTTGGTGCTACATGGCTCTCCATGGGTTTATACTTACTCCCATTGTCACCAAATTATCACCCAAGAACAGCCCAAGTGTTACTAGGGACGGTCAAGGATTGCAGAAAAAAAAAGCATATTTCACACAACACATGTAGGCCCTTTTGGTGGAAAGCGTCGTTTTGTGCTGTTTACACGGACCATGACCAGCCCTAGGCAAAGCTAGAGGCTGTAGAAAAAACATCCTTTTGTATCCTAGTATGCATATACTGTCACAACTTTCCCAGTTTCACCCCTCAGAGTGGGTACCAGGGATTCACTAAGGTCGTCAAAAGATGCAAACATGACGAAAATAGGTGAAAACTGCATAAACTGCAGAAGCCCTCGTCCCACTCCGCCAACACAAACCTTATAGAGTCGGGGCCCAAAAACACTGTTTCGGCTCAAAATCGAAAAAACCAAAGCGAACAGATAGAAACCGCTTTGTGGACAGACAAGCAGTTGCCCAAGGGTCAAGAGCATGGGTGTGGGAGGTGGTGAAGTAGGGGTGCAAGGGGGAACACTACGAGCACAAGCCCTGTGTTATTGTGAGAGGCCGGAGGGTTTGAAGGGACAGGGAGGACATGGGGAGGCACAGGGGAGCAATAAGAGGCGGCGCGTTTGAGACTTAGACCCCAACTGTGTTGGGACGTTTTGGGGTGTCTAGAGATGAGGGGGGGGGGGCTACACTTGAAAAAACGACAGCTACCTCCCGCTGATCATTTTGAGATATGCATGTTGCAGAGGATATTATTGAAAAATTCCTGGGGGAGGGGAGGTTGCCATAAAAGCTGTGTACGTGTGGTGCACAGGGCAGCAGTCAGGGTGGGACAAGTTGGGAGCATGGAGGGGAGTGGGAAATTTTTCATGTTTTTTCAGTAATTTGAATTCTCCGATAAATTCTCAACCAATATTCCCTGCCAAAAGCTGAATTGGGCAGAAGCGGGCTGGAACAGTTTTGGGTTTGGGGTGGAGGGGAGACTGGGGTTTGAGATTCCGATGAGTGGCACTTTGGTGCGGGTGTGTGCTGCACTTGCAGTTCTCATCAAGGAGCAGCAGAGGGGTCCCATCTGTCCTAATGGTGTGATCCAAGGGAACGGGACGCAGCACCCACACCGGCGCCTCACGTTTGGTAACAGTTGGGAATGGAGGGGGCAGGCCCCAAATTTGCTGCCCATCCCCCCTCCCGCCCCTCTCCGCTGGCTTGCAGAGAGTCCCCTTGCAGTCCACCCAGCCGAATTTGGGCCAAACAATAAAATTCAACAAATTCTAAAGGCCAATAGAATTGCTACACCACACAATAGAAATCCACCAACTTGGCCCACAATCCATGATCTGCATCAACGCCCACAGTGTGATTGATGCATCGGCCCGGGCGACAACCCCCAAAAAAACAATAGAAACATTCCTCGACCTTACAGCAACACTCCTGGACATGGTGCAAGCACTACAATAGGCCCGCTTTCTTTGAAAGAAAAATGGGGCAAGGTGAGTGGCAGTGTTGGGCAGTTTTTGCCGACCTGTTCTTCTTCTGGGAAACTGAGGTCACTTTGAGGAGTAAACCCATTTTCTCCAAAACAAGCGGACCTGTGGGTTTCAGTTGCGCTTGAGGCCAGTGCTCGCGAGTAGCACCGATGAATGCATCCAATTAGCAACACGGCGCCTGCACTTCACTGGGCTGTATGAGGCATTGTACCATCTTGGTGCCCACCATTTCTGTCCTCTTACCGTCATTGTCCTCTTGCGCTCTGTCTACAATGGCAAAGCCAAATACTTGAGGTTGCCACAACTCAGCGTTCTGCGAAAATGGGTGGCTTTGCGGGCCCAGAAATGGACGGTTTCCCTTGTCCCTCGGCCCCATTTCTGGACCCTGCGCCGCCCCAAAATCCAAATTGGTGATGCCAACGCATATGTGGCCCCAGTACCTCGTCGCGTGTGCTTGTACTCTGGAGGTCTGCTCGTGATCCAGTGGGGCCCATAAACAGAGACTCCTCCGCTGGCATTGGGCAGGACCTCCACAACGGCGGGGGTGGCGGCCGCCTCCTCCTCCTGTGGACACAGGTGAGTGTGCAGGTGAGGGACTCTGATCAGGAAGCAACAACGCAGGCAGGGCCCGCAATGCTGCGCATTTGCCACACACCCCTCAAGCCTCTGCTAAGTACTCAGCAGGTATCACCGCATAGCCCCTGTGTGACGTTTCGTTTCGCCTGGGTGGTGTATTACGGGGGGATGAGCAGTCACCCGTTGCTCCCTTCACCGTCCAATACGACCTTGGGTCTACTTCAATATTGTCCTTGTGCACTCCCTGTCCACTGTGTGTGCCTGGTCAACATTAAAGCTTTGGCCTCTGTCAACTACCACCCACTCTGTCCTGGCTGCCTTCCAACTCCTGACCATTACACTCGTCTTTTCTCGGTCCACCCAAACGCCACCATCAGCGTCATCCTGCTGCTGCTGCGTGCTCCTAGCCCTTAGCACTGCACAGCGGGTGCAACACCCAGGGGTCGATAGGTTCCATGCCAAGAAAATCTGACTTGCCAAATCGGAGGGAAAACGGGGGAAACGGGGAGAAATAGGGCGGAAACCTCTCCCACCCATTTTGCCGACATCAACACTAATAGCCCCACCATTCTTGGAGGTACCCTTGGTCTCCTTGTGCTTGGCATGAGCCTGCCTGACGTGTGATCCAAGGCTTGGGAGGAGGTTGGGTGGCAGTGACAAACGAGACTTTGACATAAGAAACATTTTGATGCTGTTACAAAAATCAGCCACTGCCTGCACCAGGTGACACCGGATTGAGGAGCAGGCCACAACAAGCAAACAGGGAATCAAGCATTGAAATGCCCTGTTCCCCGGTTTCCCCCCATTTTCCCCCAATTTTCCACGCCATTACTTGCCTTTTCCCGTTTCCCCCGTTTTTCCATGCTAAGGCCAAAAAAAGTTCGCTTGCCTGAGGATTTGGAACCTAGCGACCCCCAAGCATCCAGCTGGAGGAGCATTCTCTGCCGTGCCCATGGGCACTGGGGTTCTGCTGCCAGGTATTCACTGTGATGTTCTTGACTGGTTGGTGGGGACAGCAATGACTGCACAGATGCTGCACCAGAAAGCCGGTCACGTATGGACAGCCCGCAAAGGCTACGCAGCTGGTGACGCCGTTCAATAGAAGGCCACTCACCAGGCCGTACTCTCCCCTGAGTGCACCACCTTGTTCTCTCTCTCTCTGGGCGCACTGTCATGGATCGAAGTTTCCCATGCCAGGGCCCGAAACATACCGCCACGTCAGGCGCCTTGTGAGGACAGCTGAGCATAAACCCCCCCCCCGTTTAGAATGACCCAGTCGTTAATTTCGGGCAGCACGGTGCAAAATTTCCTGGGGGTCGTTGTAATTGGGGGGGGTCGTTCTATTTGTCATGCATGTGCCATTGTGAGCAGGGCAGAGGGCAGGCCTACACTTTCCCAACAATCCCAGAGAGGGTGCTAAAGGTATCACATTCTGCCTCCTGTGCAGGCCTCTGGTCCAGCCGAGCTGCCGGAGGCAACATACAGAACATCATGGCCACGGCGCCACAGCTATGTGTACTTCTGCATTGCGTTTGTGCTGCACTGCATGATTCCTTTTCCTTGATCATGCAGAATCATGGCTGCAGCATTGGATGTCCTTTTGCATGGTGTTCCAGCAGACGATCTTGCTGATGCATCTGATTCTGGCTCTGTTTCCAGTGATGTATCGTCTGATTTGGAGGTTTCCCGTGCTGAGCCCAGCCCCCCAGATGCAGAGGTGCAGTCCAAACCGGAGGAGGGAGTTTGGCTTAATTTATAACACTCGCAGCACTGAGTTTCAATTTTTCACTGTCCCCACGTTCAGGTATGAAATGGTGGATGCTGTCATGGAGCAGTTCAAGAAGGATGCACTGGCTGCTGCAAAACCTGCTGCAGAGGCCAAACCGAAGGCAAAACCCAAGGCTGCACCAAAGCAATTGCCCATTACCTCTTTTTTGCGTTAGCAACTGTGCCTGTGCACCATTGTCTGTGCACCTGTCCATGTGTGTCTGCACCGGTTGAGCAGTGCAGTTTCTATTGAAAGCCATTGCCTGTGCACCTGTCCATGAGCCTCAGCAACTGTTGAGCACTGCAGTTTGAATTGGAAGTCCATTTCTTGTCCACCTCTCCATGTGTCTCACTCTTTGCCTGGGGTTTGGGTCTGAGAAGGGGTCGGTTTATTTGGTTGGCATGCTCCGGGAAACACGGGGGGCCGTTGTATACGGGGGGGTCGTTCTAGTGGGGAGGGTCGTTGTAAACGGGGGGGGGGGGGTAGCCAGTGTCCAACATTTGGAATCCGGCCCCCCCTTATTGTCCATGTAGCGGCAAAAATAACCAACAAATGACATAATCAAGACGATGTGTGCTTGGACAAAGGCGGTACTTACCGGTACTTTGCAGTGGTCCTTGACCCGGGACATTTGGCACTACTCTGGAAATTGGGCGGCACATGATGCAACAAACACCAGCAAACCCAAATCCGCGCCTGATACAAATTTCGGCAATTCTGCGACCCCGTTTCACGGTATCACAACGTACATCCCTGCCGCTTGTTGCTGTGTGTCAAGTTTAAGGGGTGCAATGCAGTGGGTATCTGGGATCCAAAGTGGAGTATTTGGTAAAACTTAGTACTAGATTGTTTTAGGGCACAAGGCCCCTGGGTCGATTCCCGGCCACTTGTGTCCGTGGCGCCCCACCCAACCCACGCTAAACCATCATGAACACCAATTAGTTGGCACTTGGCTAACATAACAAAATATAATTGCGATCGGGCACTAGAAACAATATGAGGCTCAAGAAAAGAGTCCCGACAGGGCCATGGCCAACATTTGTGCCAACTACTTACAAGTAGTTACAAAAGAGACGCTTGAAAATCAAGTCGGCCTTGGTATCTGCATGGCCCGGTTTGCCTTGCGCTGTGGGATTATTGGTGCACATCCCAAACAAAGCCGTTTTCAACTCCCCTTGCAGCTCGGTGTAAAATGCTTGGGCATTTCTCAGTTGACCATTAGCATTTTGGGGGTATTGAGGAGGCACCGCATACCACTTACGGAAAATCCACACACCGCGACGGGTGTGAACAGCACAAGCAACAACAACGGCAGAAGCGACGGCAGTAGTAGCAAGGTTGGCCACCCAGATTGGCGCAATCTAACACATATATCCAATTGACACAAAATAGACACATGCAAGGTACAATGAAGAACCTTACATTCGTGGCAAGCTATGTGAGGTGTGCCATCACAAGAAAAGCATGTGTCAATGGGGCCCACTGCTTCAGAGCGGGGGGCAGAATCAGAAGTGGCCCACAAGTGGGCCGGGTGGCCACATAACCCTTGCCTGTGGGGTCCCCACCGCTTCAGAGCGGGGGGCAAAATATGAAGTGGCCCACAAGTGGGCCGGGTGGTTACATAGCCCCTGCCGCCTGTGGGGTCCCCACCGCTTCAGAGCGGGGGGCAGAATCAGAAGTGGCCCACAAGTGGGCCGGGCGGCTATATAGCCCCTACCGCGTGGGGGATCCCCACCGCTTCAAAGCGGGGGGCAGAATCACAAGTGGCCCACAAGCTTAGGAGGCCCATAGTGCCCCCTATCATTTTTTTCAAAAAAAAATTGATGTTGTGCACAGAGCCTAGCCTTTCTGCAGCATAGCCAAGCGTAATGAAGGGGTTGTTCCCAGCCGGGGTGTATAGGGAGGAGCAGCAACACGCGATTTAGGGGTGCCAAGCAGCAAAAACGCAGCATTTTGTGCCCCCACAGTTTGTGAGCGTAGCCACTGTTTTTCCCCATTTTGGAGGTATGAAATACGGAAAATGGACCAGCACCGCCGTAAAACTATGTTTCGCGCTCTGATATGACAAATGGAGAACTTATTTGTCAACGGCATGCGGCGCGGTCGTCTTAGGAACCGTCGTAATGCGACGCCAATGATGACCATATAACGACCGCCTGTGAAGACCAGTTGCATGTTGTACCCTAGAACAACAAATCACAACACCTGTGTGAAAGGAGGGTGCAAACAAGCATTTTTGACAGGCTGGGCTTTGCAGAGCCCAGAACAAGGAAATTCACTAAAAACTAGGGTACTATTACAGGGTTGTATACCAACACAACAATGTACAGCAAACAGGTAGTAGCAGGGGACGATAGTCCATACACTGTGTCAACGAGGGACATGCGAAAAGAAATGGTAAAGCAGAATGTGGCGTTCTTGCAACCAAACGCACAGGGACATTACTACAAGTGTCCAGACGACGGCAACGTTGCAACCCTGTGAACACCATGCAAATTTGACTAAGACAGTATGCTGGGCTCTGCAGAGCCTAGCAGTACAAACTTCGTCGTATGTAGGGGCAAATCAATCAAATTTGAAAGGTTGGGCTCTGCAGAGGCTAGCTCGGTGCAAAATGAAAAATTGACCTCCAAATTCAATAATAAACACATACAGAGTAAAACAGGGCACCTCACCCACTGTCCCATGGATGGAACAGCTGTTTGGGACTGCACAGGACAGGCCCACTCACATCAAGCCTTCACAACTCCAACACGGTCACACAGTTGGTGTCACTAGTCGTATAGGTGTAGCACACATGCACCTGCAAAGGGAGGTTCGTCAATACACTGAAATTGCAGAGGTGCTGACTGCAGCCACGTGTGTCCAAAACATATCAACGCATAGAAAATCGTAAATAGTAAACGGACATCTGCTCCCCCTTCTAAATCTACGAATAATGACGAGCCGAAATTTGATATAAAACTTGAGCTGAAAAATGGAACAGGTCTCCGATGAGGCACTACCACGAGGCCAAGGGGCTACTGGCACATGAACATACCAGTAGAGCAGGCAGTGGAGCAGAGCACGATTGTGTGCACAGCTGGAGGACAAGGATACGTGCCGTACACAAACACCATGATACTGAAACAGGCCACTATTGCACTAATGTCCTAGGCACACGGTGATGTCACGTGGAAGAAAATGTGTGCACAGGGCATACACAAGGCACAGGTAGAAATTGCAGCAGACACTCCGCTGGGCTCTGCAGAGCCCAGTCATGTGAAATTCCAAATTGCAGGGGCAAAATTGCAGCAGACACTCCGTTGGGCTCTGCAGAGCCCAGCCATGTGATATTCGAAATTTTAGGGGCAAAAATCAGAGTGACCAACTGTGCCAGCGCTGTGACTGCTGGGGTGAACACACATACTGAATAATCTCACAAGCTCAATAAGTGTAACACTTTTGCAATGCATGTGCTGCGAAAATACACCGCTAGCAGTGCCAAATGGAATTGGGTCCAACAGGACATGCAAGAATACACGCACAACATCACTAAGGGACACACTAAAAGACTTGATGCAGTCCATGCTGCCAACGCCAGTGCAAGTGCCTGTGCCAAATTGTGCCCACCTACAAAGGCACAATGGCTTGAGAGAAAAATCAAAATGCAACAGTCCAATCACACATCCAATTGGCATAGAAGCACATTCTAGCCCAGCAGTGTGAAACTTGCAATTGCAGGGGTCAAATATCTCCAAATTATGCACCTGAGCATATGCCTGTTCCCCCTTCAAAATCTAGAAAATATAACGCCCTGTAAATTGGCGTGTGCCCAATAAGAAATTGAGTGATCCCATTTAAATGCACTCCTGGCCATAATGAAGAGGGGATCAATTGGTGCAAAATGGGGGGGAAATATGGTTTGGCCTTTGTAGAGCCCACAGAACCAAAAAAAACCTATCACAGACCCCAAAAATCCTCATTCTAGGGAAGCGAGGACCTGCGAAGCCCAACCAATTGGGAGTAGCCGATATGCACCTCAAATACCAATGGTACAACGGTTATGGTCCCATCACGAGGGTACTAAAATGACACCAAATGGGTGCAAAGGGGGGGAGACATGTGCTGCGGGCTTTGTGGAGCCCAAACAACCAAAAAACCAAAATACACACCCAAAAAATGCCCTTTCTAGGAGAGCTGGGCTCTGCGTGTTAGGGATTTCAGATTGATTGGGCTCTGCAGAGCCCAGCTTTCTGAGAAAAAATATTTTTGGGGTGTGTATTATGCCTTTTTGGTTGTGCGGGCTCTATGAGCCCATGCCACATGTTTCCCCCATTTTGCACCCTTTGGTGTCATGGTAGTACCCTCATGATGGCACCATTGGTGTTGTGCCATTGGTATTTTCAGGTATACCAATGGCACAAGACCAATGGTGCCATCATGACGGTACGGGAATGACACCAAAGGGGCGAAATTGGAAGCACGTGAGGTCTGGGCTCTGCAGAGCCCAGACACCCATGAAACCATAACACACACCCTAAAATTATTGTTCCGGGAAAGCCGGGCTCTGCAGAGCCCAGCCAATCTAGAATCGCTAATATGCGCCTAAATTTTGAAAGTTGGAGCGGTCCACGAACGAGTGGATGGGGCGCTGCTCCCCCAAGGGGCGGATCTTTGTTTGTCAATTGTGGGTGGTGGTTGGGGGGGGGGGGGGGGGCCACGGATGAGTGGATGTGGTGCTGCACCCAAGCCCGTCTCTATCTGTACGTGGTGAAGCGGTCCACGAGAGTGCAGATGGGGTGTGCTGCCCCCGGACAACATGCAAATCGCAACATCCCCCGCAAGGGTAAGGTGTAACACCAAAGCTCGCCACCACCCAACTGTTTGCCTTTTGGAGGGATGGTGGGTGGTGAAGACACCCTCCAGGGATTGGTTTTGGGCACTGTGGCGGTCCAATTGCAAAGAAAACTGAAATGTCATATTTGGCCCTATAGTGATAATTTTTCGAGGTTAACATTATCACACTAAACATTGCTTACAAAATTAAAAAAAATTGGAGGCCCATAGTGCCCCATCATGCCCCCTATCGGGTTTTAGAAAAAGAAAACGGCATGCACACAGAGCCCAGGTGGATTTGGGTATTTGGAGATGGAGATAAGGGGGCGATTTTAGATGTGGTGCATTGTAAAGTGGCAGAGATCACATTTTTGGGGCGGGAAACCCCAAAATCCGCGGTTTTGTGGTCCCCACCACCACGGCAACATCGGTAGCATTTTTACCCCTTTGGGGGGTGCAGAATACGAAAAAGTTTTTGGCAATGGGGTAAACAGACGTTTCGGACCTAGGCACGGCACACGGAGGGCTGCGGTGATTGCTGGGCCACTGCAACCAAGAACGGCAGCAGCCCCTTTTATAGCAGCCACTTCCGCCGCCGTGTAACATCCTGAGGCAATACCTAAAAAAGCACAACAAGTTGACAACGGTATTGGCCCTGTGATAAATGGGGGTGGAAGACACGTTTGGTTGGGGACTGCAGAGCCCGGAATTAAAAAAAAATACTACAATAAGGGTGCATATCGAAGGTGTGCCTGCTAACCAAACACGCCACACGCCCTACGGATATACCAACCCAAAAATTACGAACTTCTATGAGCTGGGTGTTGCGGAAACCAGCTTAAAGAAAAATTGCTTTTTGTGCTCGTCAAATAACACATGCGCAATTGAGTTTTAGTGCAATACCCCACCCCTAGGTGAATCCGTGTACTAGGACGTGCAACCCCCTGCCCCCAAGTGTCATGCTTAATCAATTTTGGGGTCACATTTGAATTTTGGTGTTGAGCTCGGCTTCGCAGAGCCCAGCTCGGATGGGCTGTGCCGGCTCGCCACTCACAGGTACATAAAAAGGCACCGGGAGAGTGGTGCCCCATCCAAACGTTTGCGGACCGCTGCCCAACCATTCGCATCCAGGGGGAGGGAGGACCACCTGCCGGGTTACCATAAGGGCCCTGGCTCCCCGCGTCCTCAGTGTTGGTCTGCCCTCCCCCCTCCGCTTGAGGGGGAGGACCAGCTGCACCATGCGGGCGCCTTATACCTAAGGAACCCAAGGAAATGGGGGCGGCGGGGCAGGGGCCATGTGTATCACGTTTGTTCCTCGGCTTTGCTATGTTGTGTTGTGTTGTGCTCTCCCGTACTGTGTTGTGCTGTAAGTTCCCATAGCCCAATGCCCCAGTAGCCATTAAGGGGTGTAAAGTAGCTGAACTATACAGTCTGGGCTCTGATGGCCCAGAGAACAAGGAAACCTAAGATACATGCTAGAATTGCTTCTCAGCGGAAGTCTGCAGAGCCCAGCTTCTCAAAAATCCATAACATATCTAGGGCTGGGATTTGGGTCCCCAAGAAACAAAGCACATCGCAGCACAACACAGCACATCACATCACATCACAACACAGCACAGAACACAACACCACACAGCAGGGGAGATAGGGTCTTTTTGTGGTTATGGGGGGGCACGGGCAGGGGCAGGGGCAGGGGCAGGGGTTGGGGGGGGGGTTGAGGTTTTGTCAGCCTCCTTTCCTTGACCCACCACTTCCTTATCACTCCCTTGCCCCACCAGAAGCGACAAAGCGAGAAAGCGAGAAAGCCACAAAGCAAAAGAAAATGTGAAGCGCAGAGAAAGTGTAACAATGGGGGTCGTACATCCTGCCATCATGGTAGCCGAGTCATTGAGGGGTGTAAAATTACAAGATGTTAAAGTTTGGGGTCTGCAGCGCCCAAGGAACAGGGGAACCCTAATATACACCCTAAAAAAGCATCCTACATGAAAGCTAGGCTCTGCCGAGCCCAGCTTTTTGGTAAAGCCTAATTTCCATGCCCTTTTCCTCTACAACGGTAGTGGTTGAGGGGGCACAGGCCATCAAGGGTATGAAAATCACTACAAAACCAACAACATATTGCTAACTGCATGACCATCGTCCTTGGAGTCAAGGGGTCACGCACTGTCGGCCGGGGGGGGGGGGGGTGCAGAAAGGTTCTTTAGAACCATCTTTGGTGGCTAGGGGGGGAAATGGAGGGGCTGCCCCCGTGAACGTAATGGCCTACTCCAAGGCCATGGTGGCCGCAGCGCGTGCTACAAACTCCCGTGTGGTAGGAGGGGTGGCAGCCGGTGGCACGGGGTGTACAACCCCAAAACCACTTCCCCCTTGGTCCACCCCTTCCGCGGGCACATCAACGGCGCCCAAATTGGAGGAAGATGAGGCTCAAATGAGACAAAACGAAATAGGAACACTACACCCTACATAAACAGTATAGCTGCAGCCCACTCTTGACCTGGGACCCGGGATTGGTAAGGGTACAGGTCCTACAACCTCACCTCCTTCGGTATCCTGGCCGGCGCCCGGTACATCCAACTCCGTATGTATAACATATGAAAAATTGGCCGTGGCTATTGTGAAAAGAAAATAGCAAGATACATGTACTTAACGTATGGGACATACAACCACATAGTAATTTTAACAGCATTGCATAGTATGCACAAAAGTCAACTGCAATAGACTAGCGTATACTGCAAACAATGTGTCCTGAAACTCCAATAGACTCAGACACACTAGAACAATACAAATATCACATCACCAAGGTCCAACTACACCTGCGTGCAAATAGACTCAGGCTTGTTGTATAGTACTCCTTGACAACTGCTAACTGAGATACTTACACAACACCACGGTGGCACCATTGTACATCAGGATGCAACAGCAACACAGCACAAAGGGATAGAAAAATATAACAACAGACCACATGTAGAATGAGTTTTAAAGTGCCATAGTGCTACTATGTCACACGACAAGGGGTCAAAATGGGACATTGTGAAGGTTTGGGCTCTGCAGGGCCCAGCCAACAGGGAAACCCTAATAAGCACCCCTTAAGTACCAAGTTTATGAATGCTGGGCTCTGTAGAGCCAAGGTTGTCTGTATTGTTCTGCACTGCCACACCCTGTACCCTGAACACTGGCACTGACACAGGCACTGACACATGCAACGCCAATATCCAACACTGCAACACTCCACTGCAACACTCCACTGACTGGTATTTGCGTCTGGGGCTATCTGGCCCATGATGTGAGTGATACATATGCTCGCGCCTGTCGCTTGGCGCCAAAGTAAACATGGGCCTCTGGTGAGGCTCAGGCAGGTTAGAAATACATCAAGCTGGGTGTGGGAGAAGGCAGCAGGTGGGTAGCATGTACCTTAGGCACTGACAGTGTCACTGTCACTGTAGCCGTCACTGTCACTGCTACTTCTCCTGCCCCCACCCCCCCCCCGGCAAAACAAAAGTTGCCATGCGCAACTTGTGTTTGGCTGGCCCTGCTCTGTACTGTTCTGCACTGCCGCACCCTGTACCCTGAACATTGGCACTGACACATGCACTGACACATGCAAAACCAATATCCAACACTGCAACACTCCACTGCAACACTCCACTGACTGGTATTTGCGTCTGGGACAAAAAAATAATTATATGTGCATGTGGGGGCCACCGGTATGTGGGAGCTGCCGGCAGTGCAGGCATTCGCCCGATACACCCAATGCATCGTGTCTGCACCAGTACGTGAACCGAACCCGGGAAATTGGGTGCTTGGTTGCTCCGGCACACGTGCACGCGCCGGGCACCCTGAAACAAAGTGTCCTGAACCAGGCGCGTGCCGGTCCGAATTGAGACGAGGGGAACACGCACGCAAAGCATGCAAACAGAAAGCGTAAGGACAGTGGGCCCGGCTGCTGCGGCTCACGTCCACGGCGCCAGGCACTCCGTGTCCCAACCGGGGGTCAAGCAGACCTCAGACCCCATTCAGGGTGCCAACCTTGCAGCCACGCGCCACAGCTGGGCGGGCCGTCCCTGGAATCACAGATACGGGAGGGCCTGTCCGCCCTCTCGGTGGTGGGTGCTCAGGGAGAGGTAGAAAGGCCCTTCCGCCATCAGCAGGCGCCACCTATGCCTACAATGGTGCCTCTGCCTGTGCGTTCACTGTCTTACCCATCCACGTGACTTCCGCCACAGGGGTAAGGATGCTCTTAGCTCCAATCACGAAACCCGCGTCACGCAGCGCATGTGTCACATCGTGTGTCACCCTGTGGACCTCTTGCTTCTGCTTCCCAACTACCAGGATGTCATCCACGTACTGCACCACCACCACACCTCCTCGGTGAACATGGGCAATCACTGTCACGATGAGGCGCCGCACCAGCCCTGGGGCCTGGTGCCACCCGAATGGCACACGCACAATGGCAAAGGACCTGTCGCCTACTCCTACCCTGATGGCCCCGGTCAGGTGGGGGAGGGAGGTGGATCGACCAGTAGCAATTAGCCAGGTAAATTTTGGTGCCCCGTCCCCCCCCCCCCCACCGCACGCAGCAGGTCAGCCAGGCCTTCCAAGGTGGGTAGCTTGAAGCGCCGGGCCTTGTAGGCGCAAGTGTGGTTGAAAGCTTTCATGTTGAGAATGAGGGCGGCGTTAGCCTCGCTCTTCCACTTGACAAACACGGAGGCATTGGGTGTCTCGCCTGTGCCCTCCACCAAACCCTGATGCTCCAGGGCAGTGAGCAAGGCTTGCACCTTCGGGCATCGCGAGTGGGGCTGGGTCGGCGCGTTGCAGCCAGCACATTCGAGGCACGGGTCCGCCCACTGCTCCCATAGGTTTGGCGGCACTTGCACTGATCCTGCCTGACGCAACCCCTTAGCAGCCAACTGCACGGACACTTTGCGGCCCTCACCCAACACTGGCGAGCTGGCGTCCTCTGGCGGCCCGTTCACACCCAGATCATGCAGGACCTCATGCAGCAGTTGTAGGTCCGCTTGCTCAACTTCCGGCGTTTGCGGCCTGTCCCAGATCCAGAGTAGTGCCGTGTGCCACCAGGGCTGCAGCAGGTCCATAACTCTGCGTTCATGCACTCGGAGCTGGGACAACATTTTACCTGCTGCTGCCCGCATGTGCGCTAGCAGTGCGTCTCCGCACTTGCCGCAGGCGGTGGGCTCCCCCGGCGGGCTCACCTCTGGTTGTGGACCCTCGACGGACTGCTGCCCCTGGCACTTGCGTTGGTGTGGTGGTGGTCTTCGGCGGAGGGCCTACCTGGTTTGCACACGCACACGCACTGTGCGGCGCTGTGCCTGCGGGGTGGCACGTCCCACTGGCAGCTCTCGCGCTGGGCCCTGGCTGTGGGCAGCAGCGTCGTCTGACGCGTACTCCATCAGCCTGTACAGCGGGCCCCAATACCCCGTCGTCGCTGTCGTCGCTGGACTCCGATATGAAGATCGTTATGGGTGCCCTTTCCTTCACTCTTGCGGAGGCCTCACCACCCATGACTGCCATTGGCCAGATTTCCGCTTGCGATGTTGCGCGCAGTATGGCCCCACCGTCGGGCGCCGGCAAGGGCAGCAGAGCAGGGAGCTCCCACTCCCAGTCGAGTGGGGGCGTGGCGTATTGTGCCGCTTGGCGCTTGGACTCACACCTTCCCCATCGGGCCATGACCGCCATGGCTGCCCCCGTGGTAGCCACTGCCGCTGCCCGCAACGTGTGGAAGGCGTGCCAGGCCACCACGTGCCATACCGTGCCCATGAGTGCGACTCGCAGGGCGTGCTGCAGTTCGGTGGTCGAGGCGAACAGTGGGATCCAACCCAGCCTGTGCTAAACAATGGCGTGTAGGCGATTTCTCCACGCCACGCCCCAGTGGCTGAGCCGCGCGGTGATCCACCTGTGTTGGGTCTTCTGGTCATAGAAGGCCACTCTCCAGGGTGTTGCCAAGTCTGCTGGTCGTACTGACACGGCCTCACTGACGCGCCAGCACAGGGCGCTGCCCAAACATGCCAGCGCAACGAGTGCTGTGCCATACGGTCCCGAGGTGCGTGCATCCAGGGTTTGCAGTGTGTGCGCATTGGCGGAGATTCTCCGCGGTGGTGGATGTGCGTAAGCTCGGTCTGCTGCCTTGCATATGGCCCAGTGGAGTGGGGTAACCACCGTGTTGATGATACCCAGGGTTTCACACATTATGACACTGGATACAACACCTCTGAGTGTAGCAGACTGTCTCCCTTGCGCTGCAAGCATGGTGAGGTGCTTGGCCATTGCCGAGGGGGCGTCGTGGTCCGCGTACATGAGTGCTTTCCTGCCAACCCGTTGTGAGTCACGGCGCGAGTTTCGTCTGGTGCCTTCTGCCCAGGCTCTGACCGCCAGTGCACCCGGTTCTGTCGCCACGTCCCCTGCTTTGAGTGCGTCCAGGGAGGTGGCCAGACAGCGCAGCTGGATTGCTGTGCCGTCGTTTGCGCCAAGGTCGTCCCTTGTGGCGCCCGGCTCTCCTGGTGCGTTCGCGCTACTGCTACGGTTGGGATTGGGGCTGTGGTTAGGGTCGGGGTCGTGGTGGCAGGCCTGCCTGTCGTGTAGGGCACGGCTGCCAGCTCCAGTGGTTGCCTTGCAATCTGCTGCAGGGGTAAGGCGGGGGCCCGGACGCATCATACTGTCGCCCCGTCGTGTGCACAATGTAAATGGTGGGGGCCCCCACCTGTGTGAACCCCCTTGTACGGGGGGGGGGGGGGCTGAGGCCACTGATGCTGGGGCCGTGTGGGCATGTGGTACCTGCATGGCTTGCGGCCATTGCGCGGTTTGTGCTTGCAGCATTTGTGTGGTGAGCTGTTGTGGGATGGGGGCCGCCGTTGCACATTCTGTGGACCAGTGCCCGTACATTCCGCACCTGAAGCATGCCCCCGGCGGGCCGGGGTGCGTGCGTCCCATTCGTTGGAGTGGCACCTGGGGGCTCGCCTAAAAAACGGGGATCGCCTGCTAGTGGGCCACAGGTGCTATTGGTACGGGCTGTGGGGCCGGCTGCAGCGCTCGTGTGGTCACCGTCAGGTACAGGGTTGTCCATACCGCCGCGCGTAGTACTTCTCCCGCTTTAGCCGCATCTTCGGGCCTTGCCATTGGTGTCGCCCCATAGGCTTGCAGTGCCGCCACCAAATCTCTCTCCATCCCGGTCTGCATCGCTTTGTCACGGACGGCCTTGAGCTGCTCTTCCGAGCACAGGGGGATCTTAGGCATGCGGAGTTCGGCAAGCTGGGCCTCCAGGTCTGCAATTTCCTTTTGTACGGGGTCCACTTCTGGCGCTGCTTGTGGCTGTTCCTGCGGCTGTCCTTGCGGTGGTTTCGGCACCTCGACCCACTTCCCCTGCAGTAGGTCCACCTTGTATGGCGTGGCCTTCTCGTATGTTGCTAACGCCAGCAGCACTTCGTGATCCGGCTTGTGCGGTGCCGACCAATGCACCATTTCTTGCACCCCCGCCTCGGTGAGCCCCTGGCGTGTTGCCCTCTCTCGGTACCCAAGTGCCTGTGCTGCCTTGGGCTCCGGCGCGAGGAAGGTCGTGGCGATTGCTGCGCATGTCTCGAACCACACCTTCCGCTGTGCATACAGAGGGTCGAGTCCCGCTGCCTCAACGTCCATGGGGTCCTCGAACGCCAAGCGAGGTCGCTTGCTGCTGGACGAGCCATCTCCGCCGGCTTCTGGCATGCCTCCTCTCACCCTCCCACACAGATGCAGCGTGCTCTTCTCTGTCACTCCGTAGTCCTCCAAGGTGAGGTCACCCATGGTCAACTGCTTCCCTGCGTACATCAGGCTGTGATGTGCCGTTGCGATGCCTTCCCGCGCTGCTACTTGGTCCCTCACATAGTCCACCAACGTGTGCGCCGTCCGCAGGTGGATCGCGATGGTTTTTGGGCCCGTGTTGATGAAGATACAGCGCTGCTCCTGTGCGTTTGCCTTTTCTCTGTCCCCTACAACAGCTCGGTATTGTACTGCAGCGTCCTCGATGCCGTCGTCCGCCGCCTCAGTGCCCGCATGTGCCTTCGTTCCCCGCATTGCTAGGGGATGAGCTCGGGGGCATTTTGCCTTTTCCGATTTCCCACCCTGTTGGTTGTCTCGGTCTCCCCCACCCCACCTTTCGGGAGGTCCCGCTGCTCCGCGGCTACTCAAGCCACTGCGCTGGGTATCCCCCCAAACAGCGGGAGTGGGGCGGTCGAGGGCGCCGTCCCTGGGCATGTGGTTTGTCCCCGTGTCGGTAGTGTGGGACACCCCTCGTTCACTCTCGTCATCCGTCTCCACGGCTCCCATGTAGTGCCTTGGTACAGGGGGACTGCTGAAGCAGGCCTTCCCGGACTCGTGGACGTCATGCAAGTGCGGGCCAAAGATCACTTCAGGATATTCCGCCCGCTCCAGAGGTTTTAGGCCCTCGTCCCCGCATCGCCTGCTGGGGCTCGTTCTCAGTGGACGTCTTCTGATGCGGTGCACTCTGCAGTGCCTCGTACGTCTCGGCAGTACTGGGTGCTGCGGAGTCGCCCTGCGAGTCCCGATTGGGATTAGTGGCTCAAGGTCCCCCTCGCGTTGTGTGGAGGCCGTCCCTACAGCGATGTGCTTCGCGCGCACGCACCCCTCGTCCTGGCGCGCGCCCCGGGCGGCCGCTACGATGACGACCATGATGGCGAGGCCTTCAGGGGGCAGCGTTTGGTACTCTAAGGCGGTTTCGCATTGTGGGTACCCAGCCGTATTCGGCTGCTGGCGAGTCTGCGCGGAGTCTACGATGCTCTGCACCGCCCCGTACATGTCTCGCAACACGCCAATGATTGTGGCCGCTGTCGCTAGCAAGGCCCACGTTCGTGCCACTTGCCGTCGCGTGTACCTTGAACGCCATGCCCCTTCATCAGCCATGATTTCCTCTGGTGAGGCTCAAGCAGGTTAGAAATGCATCAAGCTGGGTGTGGGAGAAGGCAGCAGGTGGGTAGCATGTACCTCAGGCACTGACACTGTCACTGTCACTGTAACCGTCACTGTCACTGCTACTTCTCTTGCCCCCCCCCCCCCCCGGGCAAAACAAAAGTTGCTATGCACAACTTGTGAAAATCCTAATATAGGCGTTGTTTTGGCACTTCCATGTAGATGATGTGATGCCTGGTGTGGCACGCGTCTTTGACCATTGCCCACCGGTCAAGTATGGAGGAGTCGTATCCTTGATTCCAGTTCCTGCTAACAGAATCGGGGACAATGTCTAGGCTGACTATGTTAGAGCGTCAGGAAAAGTATACCACTTCACCCAGCGCCATGTCGCGTGGCCACTTGACCACGGTATACATGAGCCAATTGTCGTAACGGGGGTAGGCACAAAGGGAATAACTTGTAGACTGGGCTCTGCAAAGCCCAAAGATCTCAAATGTGTAATATTAGGGCCTAAAATGACTTACACAACTGGTCTAGGCTCTACAGAGCCCAGGCTGATGCAAAAATGCAAATTTGCAACTCTATTTTAGCGCATGCTAAACACCACCAATCACCCCTATTTTAGCCGAAACCCCTAAGACAAGTGGGCCGGGTGGCTACATAGCCCCTGCCGCCTGTGGGGTCCCGACCGCTTCAAAGCGGGGGGCAGAATCAGAAGTGGCCCACAAGTGGGCCGGGTGGCTACATAGCCACTGCCGCATGGGGGATCCCCACCGCTTCATAGCGGGGGGCAGTATCAGAAGTGGCCCACAAGTGGGCGGGTGGTTACATAGCCCTTGCAAGCTGTGGGATCCCCACCGCTTCAGAGCGGGGGGCACAATGAGAAGTGGCCCACGAATGGGCCAGGTGGCTACATAACCCCTGCCGCCTTGGGGGTCCCCAACGCTTCAGAGCGGGGGGCAGAATCAGAAGTGGCCCACAAGTGGGCCGGGTGACTACATAGCCACTGCCGCCTGTGGGATGCCCACCGCTTCAGAGCGGGGGGTAAGAATCACAAGTGGCCCACAAGTGGGCCAGGTGGCTACATAACCCCTGCCGCCTTGGGGGTCCCCAACGCTTCAGAGCGGGGGGCAGAATCAGAAGTGGCCCACAAGTGGGCCGGGTGACTACATAGCCACTGCCGCCTGTGGGATGCCCACCGCTTCAGAGCGGGGGGTAAGAATCACAAGTGGCCCACAAGTGGGCCAGGTGGCTACATAACCCCTGCCGCTTGTGGGATCCCCAACGCTTCAGAGCGGGGGGCAGAATCAGAAGTGGCCCACAAGTGGGCTGGGTGGTTACATAACCCTTGCCGCGTGGGGGATCCCCAACGCTTCAGAGCGGGGGGCGGAATCAGAAGTGGCCCACAAGTGGGCCAGGTGGCTACATAGCCACTGCCGCTTGTGGGATCCCCACCGCTTCAGAGCGGGGGGCAGAATCAGAAGTGGCCCACAAGTGGGCCGGGTGGCTACACAGCCCCTGCCGCGTGGGGCACCCCCACCGCTTCAGACCGGGGAGCAGAATGAGAAGTGGCCCACAAATGGGCCAGGTGGCTCCCTAACCCTTGCCGGTGGTTTGATATCCACCGCTTCAGAGCGGGGGGCAGAATCAGAAGTGGGCCACAAGTGGGCCGGGTGGCTACATAGCCAGTGCCGCGTGGGGGATCCCCACCGCTTCAGAGCGGGGGGGCAGAATCAGAAGTGGCCCACAAGTGGGCCAGGTGGCTCCCTAACCCCTGCCGCCTTGGGGGTCCCTACCGCTCACAGCGGAGGGCACAATCAGAAGTGGCCCACAAGTGGGCCGGGTGGCTACACACCCCCTGCCGTGTGGGGGATCCCCACCGCTTCAGAGCGGGGGGCAGAATCAGAAGTGGCCCACAAGTGGGCGGGTGGTTACATAGCCCTTGCAGCTTGTGGGATCCCCACCGCTTCACAGCAGGGGGCAGAATCAGAAGTGGCCCACAAGTGGGCCCGGTGGCTACATAACCCCTGCCGCCTTGGGGGTCCCCACCGCTTCAGAGCGGGGGGCAGAATGAGAAGTGGCCCACAAGTGGGCCTGGTGGCTACATAACCCCTGCCGCCTGTGTGACCCCCAACGCTTCAGAGCGGGGGGCAGAATCAGAAGTGGCCCACAAGTGGGCCGGGTGGCTACACACCCCCTGCCGTGTGGGGGATCCCCACCGCTTCAGAGCGGGGGGCAGAATCAGAAGTGGCCCACAAGTGGGCGGGTGGTTACATAGCCCTTGCAGCTTGTGGGATCCCCACCGCTTCATAGCGGGGGGCAGAATTAGAAGTGGCCCACAAGTGGGCCAGGTGGCTACATAACCCCTGCCGCCTTGGGGGTCCCCACCGCTTCAGAGCGGGGGGCAGAATGAGAAGTGGCCCACAAGTGGGCCGGGTGGCTACATAACCCCTGCCGCCTGTGTGATCCCCAACGCTTCAGAGCGGGGGGCAGAATCAGAAGTGGCCCACAAGTGGGCCAGGTGGCTACATAACCCCTGCCGCTTGTGGGATCCCCAACGCTTCAGAGCGGGGGGCAGAATCAGAAGTGGCCCACAAGTGGGCCGGGTGGCTACATAGCCACTGCCGCATGGGGGATCCCCACCGCTTCAGAGCGGGGGGCAGAATCAGATGTGGCCCACGGAGGACGAGGTGGCTCCCTAACCCCTGCCGCCTTGGGGGTCCCCACCGCTCACAGCGGGGGGCAGAATCAGAAGTGGCCCACAAGTGGGCCGGGTGGTTACATAGCCCTTGCAGGCTGTGGGATCCCCACCGCTTCACAGCGGGGGCAGAATCAGAAGTGGACCACAAGTGGGACTGGTGGCTACATAACCCCTGTCGCCTTGGGGGTCCCCACCGCTTCACAGCGGGGGCAGAATGAGAAGTGGCCCACAAGTGGGCCGGGTGGCTACATAACCCCTGCCGCCTGTGGGATCCCCACCGCTTCAGAGCGGGGGGCAGAATCAGAAGTGGCCCACAAGTGGGCCGGGTGGCTACATAGCCACTGCCGCTTGTGGGATCCCCACCGCTTCAGAGCGGGGGGCAGAATCGGAAGTGGCCCACAAGTGGGCCAGTTGGCTCCCTAACCCCTGCCGCCTTGGGGGTCCCCACCGCTCACAGCGGGGGGCAGAATCAGAAGTGCCCCACAAGTGGGCCAGGTGGCTACATAACCCCTGCCGCTTGTGGGATCCCCACCGCTTCAGAGCGGGGGGCAGAATCAGAAGTGGCCCACAAGTGGGCCATATGGCTCCCTAACCCCTGCCGCCTTGGGGGTCCCCACCGCTCACAGCGGGGGGCAGAATCAGAAGTGGCCCACAAGTGGGCCGGGTGGCTACACAGCTACTGCCGTGTGGGGGATCCCCACCGCTTCAGAGCGGGGGGCAAAATCAGAAGTGGCCCACAAGTGGGCGGGTGGTTACATAGCCCTTGCAGCTTGTGGGATCCCCACCGCTTCACAGCAGGGGGCAGAATCAGAAGTGGCCCACAAGTGGGCCGGCCGGCTACATAACCCCTGCCGCTTGCGGGATGCCCACCGCTTCACAGCGGGGGGCAGAATCTGAAGTGGCGCACAAGTGGGCCGGGTGGCTACATAACCCCTGCCGCTTGTGGGATCCCCAACGCTTCAGAGCGGGGGGCAGAATCAGAAGTGGCCCACAAGTGGGCCAGGTGGCTCCCTAACCCCTGCCGCCCTGGGGGTCCCCACCGCTTCAGAGCGGGGGGCAGAATCAGAAGTGGCCCACGGAGGACGAGGTGGCTCCCTAACCCCTGCCGCCTTGGGGGTCCCCAACGCTCACAGCGGGGGGCAGAATCAGAAGTGGCCCACAAGTGGGCGGGTGGTTACATAGCCCCTGCAGGCTGTGGGATCCGCACCGCTTCAGAGCGGGGGGCAGAATCAGAAGTGGCCCACAAGTGGGCCAGGTGGCTCCCTAACCCCTGCCGCCTTGGGGGTCCCTACCGCTCACAGCGGGGGGCACAATCAGAAGTGGCCCACAAGTGGGCCGGGTGGCTACACACCCCCTGCCGTGTGGGGGATCCCCACCGCTTCATAGCGGGGGGCAGAATCAGAAGTGACCCACAAGTGGGCGGGTGGTTACATAGCCCTTGCAGCTTGTGGGATCCCCACCGCTTCATAGCGGGGGGGAAATAGAAGTGGCCCACAAGTGGGCCGGGTGGCTACATAACCCCTGCCACTTGTGGGATCCCCAACGCTTCACAGCGGGGGGCAGAATCAGAAGTGGCCCACAATTGGGCCGGGTGGCTACATAACCCCTGCCGCTTGTGGGATCCCCAACGCTTCAGAGCGGGGGGCAGAATCAGAAGTGGCCCACAAGTGGGCCGGGTGGCTACATAGCCACTGCCGCATGGGGGATCCCCACCGCTTCAGAGCCGGGGGCAGAATCAGAAGTGGCCCACGGAGGACGAGGTGGCTCCCTAACCCCTGCCGCCTTGGGGGTCCCCACCGCTCACAGCGGGGGGCAGAATCAGAAGTGGCCCACAAGTGGGCGGGTGGTTACAAAGCCCTTGCAGGCTGTGGGATCCCCACCGCTTCACAGCGGGGGCACAATCAGAAGTGGACCACAAGTGGAACTGGTGGCTACATAACCCCTGCCGCCTTGGGGGTCCCCACCGCTTCACAGCGGGGGGCAGAATGAGAAGTGGCCCACAAGTGGGCCGGGTGGCTACATAACCCCTGCCGCCTCTGGGATCCCCAACGCTTCAGAGCGGGGGGGCAGAATCGGAAGTGGCCCACAAGTGGGCCAGTTGGCTCCCTAACCCCTGCCGCTTTGGGGGTCCCCACCGCTCACAGCGGGGGGCAGAATCAGAAGTGGCCCACAAGTGGGCCAGGTGGCTACATAACCCCTGCCGCTTGTGGGATCCCCAACGCTTCAGAGGGGGGGGCCAGAATCAGAAGTGGCCCACAAGTGGGCCAGGTGGCTCCCTAACCCCTGCCGCCTTGGGGGTCCCTACCGCTCACAGCGGGGGGCTGAATCAGAAGTGGCCCACAAGTGGGCCGGGTGGCTACACAGCCGCTGCCGTGTGGGGGATCCCCACCGCTTCAGAGCGGGGGGCAGAATCAGAAGTGGCCCACAAGTGGGCGGGTGGTTACATAGCCCTTGCAGCTTGTGGGATCCCCACCGCTTCACAGCAGGGGGCAGAATCAGAAGTGGCCCACAAGTGGGCCGGCCGGCTACATAACCCCTGCCGCTTGTGGGATGCCCACCGCTTCACAGCGGGGGGCAGAATCTGAAGTGGCCCACAAGTGGGCCGGGTGGCTACATAACCCCTGCCGCTTGTGGGATCCCCAACGCTTCAGAGCGGGGGGCAGAATGAGAAGTGGCCCACAAGTGGGCCGGGTGGCTACATAGCCACTGCCGCTTGTGGGATGCCCACCACTTCACAGCGGGGGGCAGAATCAGAAGTGGCCCACAAGTGGGCCGGGTGGCTACATAACCCGTGCCGCTTGTGGGATCCCCAACGCTTCAGAGCGGGGGGGCAGAATCGGACGTGGCCCACAAGTGGGCCAGTTGGCTCCCTAACCCCTGCCGCCTTGGGGGTCCCCACCGCTCACAGCGGGGGGCAGAATCAGAAGTGGCCCACAAGTGGGCCAGGTGGCTACATAACCCCTGCCGCTTGTGGGATCCCCACCGCTTCAGAGCGGGGGGCAGAATCAAAAGTGGCCCACAAGTGGGCCAGGTGGCTCCCTAACCCCTGCCGCCTTGGGGGTCCCTACCGCTCACAGCGGGGGGCACAATCAGAAGTGGCCCACAAGTGGGCCGGGTGGCTACACACCCCCTGCCGTGTGGGGGATCCCCACCGCTTCATAGCGGGGGGCAGAATCAGAAGTGACCCACAAGTGGGCGGGTGGTTACATAGCCCTTGCAGCTTGTGGGATCCCCACCGCTTCATAGCGGGGGGAAAATAGAAGTGGCCCACAAGTGGGCCGGGTGGCTACATAACCCCTGCCACTTGTGGGATCCCCAACGCTTCACAGCGGGGGGCAGAATCAGAAGTGGCCCACAATTGGGCCGGGTGGCTACATAACCCCTGCCGCTTGTGGGATCCCCAACGCTTCAGAGCGGGGGGCAGAATCAGAAGTGGCCCACAAATGGGCCGGGTGGCTACATAGCCACTGCCGCATGGGGGATCCCCACCGCTTCAGAGCCGGGGGCAGAATCAGAAGTGGCCCACGGAGGACGAGGTGGCTCCCTAACCCCTGCCGCCTTGGGGGTCCCCACCGCTCACAGCGGGGGGCAGAATCAGAAGTGGCCCACAAGTGGGCGGGTGGTTACAAAGCCCTTGCAGGCTGTGGGATCCCCACCGCTTCACAGCGGGGGCAGAATCAGAAGTGGACCACAAGTGGAACTGGTGGCTACATAACCCCTGCCGCCTTGGGGGTCCCCACCGCTTCACAGCGGGGGGCAGAATGAGAAGTGGCCCACAAGTGGGCCGGGTGGCTACATAACCCCTGCCGCCTCTGGGATCCCCACCGCTTCAGAGCGGGGGGCAGAATGAGAAGTGGCCCACAAGTGGGCCGGGTGGCTACATAACCCCTGCCGCCTCTGGGATCCCCACCGCTTCAGAGCGGGGGGCAGAATCAGAAGTGGCCCACAAGTGGGCCGGGTGGCTACATAGCCACTGCCGCATGGGGGATCCCCACCGCTTCAGAGCCGGGGGCAGAATCAGAAGTGGCCCACGGAGGACGAGGTGGCTCCCTAACCCCTGCCGCCTTGGGGGTCCCCACCGCTCACAGCGGGGGGCAGAATCAGAAGTGGCCCACAAGTGGGCGGGTGGTTACAAAGCCCTTGCAGGCTGTGGGATCCCCACCGCTTCACAGCGGGGGCAGAATCAGAAGTGGACCACAAGTGGGACTGGTGGCTACATAACCCCTGCCGCCTTGGGGGTCCCCACCGCTTCACAGCGGGGGGCAGAATGAGAAGTGGCCCACAAGTGGGCCGGGTGGCTACATAACCCCTGCCGCCTCTGGGATCCCCACCGCTTCAGAGCGGGGGGGCAGAATCGGAAGTGGCCCACAAGTGGGCCAGTTGGCTCCCTAACCCCTGCCGCTTTGGGGGTCCCCACCGCTCACAGCGGGGGGCAGAATCAGAAGTGGCCCACAAGTGGGCCAGGTGGCTACATAACCCCTGCCGCTTGTGGGATCCCCAACGCTTCAGAGCGGGGGGGCAGAATCGGACGTGGCCCACAAGTGGGCCAGTTGGCTCCCTAACCCCTGCCGCCTTGGGGGTCCCCACCGCTCACAGCGGGGGGCAGAATCAGAAGTGGCCCACAAGTGGGCCAGGTGGCTACATAACCCCTGCCGCTTGTGGGATCCCCACCGCTTCAGAGCGGGGGGCAGAATCAGAAGTGGCCCACAAGTGGGCCAGGTGGCTCCCTAACCCCTGCCGCCTTGGGGGTCCCTACCGCTCACAGCGGGGGGCACAATCAGAAGTGGCCCACAAGTGGGCCGGGTGGCTACACACCCCCTGCCGTGTGGGGGATCCCCACCGCTTCATAGCGGGGGGCAGAATCAGAAGTGACCCACAAGTGGGCGGGTGGTTACATAGCCCTTGCAGCTTGTGGGATCCCCACCGCTTCATAGCGGGGGGAAAAAAGAAGTGGCCCACAAGTGGGCCGGGTGGCTACATAGCCGGTGCCACTTGTGGGATCCCCAACGCTTCACAGCGGGGGGCAGAATCAGAAGTGGCCCACAATTGGGCCGGGTGGCTACATAACCCCTGCCGCTTGTGGGATCCCCAACGCTTCAGAGCGGGGGGCAGAATCAGAAGTGGCCCACAAGTGGGCCGGGTGGCTACATAGCCACTGCCGCATGGGGGATCCCCACCGCTTCAGAGCCGGGGGCAGAATCAGAAGTGGCCCACGGAGGACGAGGTGGCTCCCTAACCCCTGCCGCCTTGGGGGTCCCCACCGCTCACAGCGGGGGGCAGAATCAGAAGTGGCCCACAAGTGGGCGGGTGGTTACAAAGCCCTTGCAGGCTGTGGGATCCCCACCGCTTCACAGCGGGGGCAGAATCAGAAGTGGACCACAAGTGGAACTGGTGGCTACATAACCCCTGCCGCCTTGGGGGTCCCCACCGCTTCACAGCGGGGGGCAGAATGAGAAGTGGCCCACAAGTGGGCCGGGTGGCTACATAACCCCTGCCGCCTCTGGGATCCCCACCGCTTCAGAGCGGGGGGCAGAATGAGAAGTGGCCCACAAGTGGGCCGGGTGGCTACATAACCCCTGCCGCCTCTGGGATCCCCACCGCTTCAGAGCGGGGGGCAGAATCAGAAGTGGCCCACAAGTGGGCCGGGTGGCTACATAGCCACTGCCGCATGGGGGATCCCCACCGCTTCAGAGCCGGGGGCAGAATCAGAAGTGGCCCACGGAGGACGAGGTGGCTCCCTAACCCCTGCCGCCTTGGGGGTCCCCACCGCTCACAGCGGGGGGCAGAATCAGAAGTGGCCCACAAGTGGGCGGGTGGTTACAAAGCCCTTGCAGGCTGTGGGATCCCCACCGCTTCACAGCGGGGGCAGAATCAGAAGTGGACCACAAGTGGGACTGGTGGCTACATAACCCCTGCCGCCTTGGGGGTCCCCACCGCTTCACAGCGGGGGGCAGAATGAGAAGTGGCCCACAAGTGGGCCGGGTGGCTACATAACCCCTGCCGCCTCTGGGATCCCCACCGCTTCAGAGCGGGGGGGGCAGAATCGGAAGTGGCCCACAAGTGGGCCAGTTGGCTCCCTAACCCCTGCCGCTTTGGGGGTCCCCACCGCTCACAGCGGGGGGCAGAATCAGAAGTGGCCCACAAGTGGGCCAGGTGGCTACATAACCCCTGCCGCTTGTGGGATCCCGAACGCTTCAGAGCGGGGGCAGAATCAGAAGTGGCCCACAAGTGGGCCAGGTGGCTCCCTAACCCCTGCCGCCTTGGGGGTCCCTACCGCTCACAGCGGGGGGCAGAATCAGAAGTGGCCCACAAGTGGGCCGGGTGGCTACACAGCCGCTGCCGTGTGGGGGATCCCCACCGCTTCAGAGCGGGGGGCAGAATCAGAAGTGGCCCACAAGTGGGCGGGTGGTTACATAGCCCTTGCAGCTTGTGGGATCCCCACCGCTTCACAGCAGGGGGCAGAATCAGAAGTGGCCCACAAGTGGGCCGGCCGGCTACATAACCCCTGCCGCTTGTGGGATGCCCACCGCTTCACAGCGGGGGGCAGAATCTGAAGTGGCCCACAAGTGGGCCGGGTGGCTACATAACCCCTGCCGCTTGTGGGATCCCCAACGCTTCAGAGCGGGGGGCAGAATGAGAAGTGGCCCACAAGTGGGCCGGGTGGCTACATAGCCACTGCCGCTTGTGGGATGCCCACCACTTCACAACGGGGGGCAGAATCAGAAGTGGCCCACAAGTGGGCCGGGTGGCTACATAACCCGTGCCGCTTGTGGGATCCCCAACGCTTCAGAGCGGGGGGGCAGAATCGGAAGTGGCCCACAAGTGGGCCAGTTGGCTCCCTAACCCCTGCCGCCTTGGGGGTCCCCACCGCTCACAGCGGGGGGCAGAATCAGAAGTGGCCCACAAGTGGGCCGGGTGGCTACACAGCCGCTGCCGTGTGGGGGATCCCCACCGCTTCAGAGCGGGGGGCAGAATCAGAAGTGGCCCACAAGTGGGCGGGTGGTTACATAGCCCTTGCAGCTTGTGGGATCCCCACCGCTTCACAGCAGGGGGCAGAATCAGAAGTGGCCCACAAGTGGGCCGGCCGGCTACATAACCCCTGCCGCTTGTGGGATCCCCAACGCTTCAGAGCGGGGGGCAGAATGAGAAGTGGCCCACAAGTGGGCCGGGTGGCTACATAGCCACTGCCGCTTGTGGGATGCCCACCACTTCACAACGGGGGGCAGAATCAGAAGTGGCCCACAAGTGGGCCGGGTGGCTACATAACCCCTGCCGCTTGTGGGATCCCCAACGCTTCAGAGCGGGGGGGCAGAATCAGAAGTGGCCCACAAGTGGGCCAGTTGGCTCCCTAACCCCTGCCGCCTTGGGGGTCCCTACCGCTCACAGCGGGGGGCAAAATCAGAAGTGGCCCACAAGTGGGCCGGGTGGCTACACAGCCGCTGCCGTGTGGGGGATCCCTACCGCTCACAGCGGGGGGCAGAATCAGAAGTGGCCCACAAGTGGGCGGGTGGTTACATAGCCCTTGCAGCTTGTGGGATCCCCACCGCTTCACAGCAGGGGGCAGAATCAGAAGTGGCCCACAAGTGGGCCGGCCGGCTACATAACCCCTGCCGCTTGTGGGATGCCCACCGCTTCACAGCGGGGGGCAGAATCTGAAGTGGCCCACAAGTGGGCCGGGTGGCTACATAACCCCTGCCGCTTGTGGGATCCCCAACGCTTCAGAGCGGGGGGCAGAATGAGAAGTGGCCCTCAAGTGGGCCGGGTGGCAACATAGCCACTGCCGCTTGTGGGATGCCCACCACTTCACAGCGGGGGGCAGAATCAGAAGTGGCCCACAAGTGGGCCAGGTGGCTACATAACCCCTGCCGCCTTGGGGGTCCCCACCGCTCACAGCGGGGGGCAGAATCAGAAGTGGCCCACAAGTGGGCGGGTGGTTACATAGCCCTTGTAGGCTGTGGAATCCCCACCGCTTCACAGCGGGGGCAGAATGAGAAGTGGCCCACAAGTGGGCTGGGTGGCTACATAGCCACTGCCGCTTGTGGGATGCCCACCACTTCACAGCGGGGGGCAGAATCCGAAGTGGCCCACAAGTGGGCCGGGTGGCTACATAACCCCTGCGGCTTGTGGGATCCCCAACGCTTCAGAGCGGGGGGGCAGAATCGGAAGTGGCCCACAAGTGGGCCAGTTGGCTCCCTAACCCCTGCCGCCTTGGGGGTCCCCACCGCTCACAGCGGGGGGCAGAATGAGAAGTGGCCCACAAGTGGGCCAGGTGGCTACATAACCCCTGCCGCTTGTGGGATCCCCAACGCTTCAGAGCAGGGGGCAGAATCAGAAGTGGCCCACAAGTGGGCCGGCCGGCTACATAACCCCTGCCGCTTGTGGGATGCCCACCGCTTCACAGCGGGGGGCAGAATCTGAAGTGGCCCACAAGTGGGCCGGGTGGCTACATAACCCCTGCCGCTTGTGGGATCCCCAACGCTTCAGGGCGGGGGGCAGAATGAGAAGTGGCCCACAAGTGGGCCGGGTGGCTACATAGCCACTGCCGCTTGTGGGATGCCCACCACTTCACAACGGGGGGCAGAATCAGAAGTGGCCCACAAGTGGGCCGGGTGGCTACATAACCCGTGCCGCTTGTGGGATCCCCAACGCTTCAGAGCGGGGGGGCAGAATCGGAAGTGGCCCACAAGTGGGCCAGTTGGCTCCCTAACCCCTGCCGCCTTGGGGGTCCCCACCGCTCACAGCGGGGGGCAGAATCAGAAGTGGCCCACAAGTGGGCCGGGTGGCTACACAGCCGCTGCCGTGTGGGGGATCCCCACCGCTTCAGAGCGGGGGGCAGAATCAGAAGTGGCCCACAAGTGGGCGGGTTGTTACATAGCCCTTGCAGCTTGTGGGATCCCCACCGCTTCACAGCAGGGGGCAGAATCAGAAGTGGCCCACAAGTGGGCCGGCCGGCTACATAACCCCTGCCGCTTGTGGGATCCCCAACGCTTCAGAGCGGGGGGCAGAATGAGAAGTGGCCCACAAGTGGGCCGGGTGGCTACATAGCCACTGCCGCTTGTGGGATGCCCACCACTTCACAACGGGGGGCAGAATCAGAAGTGGCCCACAAGTGGGCCGGGTGGCTACATAACCCCTGCCGCTTGTGGGATCCCCAACGCTTCAGAGCGGGGGGGCAGAATCAGAAGTGGCCCACAAGTGGGCCAGTTGGCTCCCTAACCCCTGCCGCCTTGGGGGTCCCTACCGCTCACAGCGGGGGGCAAAATCAGAAGTGGCCCACAAGTGGGCCGGGTGGCTACACAGCCGCTGCCGTGTGGGGGATCCCTACCGCTCACAGCGGGGGGCAGAATCAGAAGTGGCCCACAAGTGGGCGGGTGGTTACATAGCCCTTGCAGCTTGTGGGATCCCCACCGCTTCACAGCAGGGGGCAGAATCAGAAGTGGCCCACAAGTGGGCCGGCCGGCTACATAACCCCTGCCGCTTGTGGGATGCCCACCGCTTCACAGCGGGGGGCAGAATCTGAAGTGGCCCACAAGTGGGCCGGGTGGCTACATAACCCCTGCCGCTTGTGGGATCCCCAACGCTTCAGAGCGGGGGGCAGAATGAGAAGTGGCCCACAAGTGGGCCGGGTGGCTACATAGCCACTGCCGCTTGTGGGATGCCCACCACTTCACAGCGGGGGGCAGAATCAGAAGTGGCCCACAAGTGGGCCAGGTGGCTACATAACCCCTGCCGCCTTGGGGGTCCCCACCGCTCACAGCGGGGGGCAGAATCAGAAGTGGCCCACAAGTGGGCGGGTGGTTACATAGCCCTTGTAGGCTGTGGAATCCCCACCGCTTCACAGCGGGGGCAGAATGAGAAGTGGCCCACAAGTGGGCTGGGTGGCTACATAGCCACTGCCGCTTGTGGGATGCCCACCACTTCACAGCGGGGGGCAGAATCCGAAGTGGCCCACAAGTGGGCCGGGTGGCTACATAACCCCTGCGGCTTGTGGGATCCCCAACGCTTCAGAGCGGGGGGGCAGAATCGGAAGTGGCCCACAAGTGGGCCAGTTGGCTCCCTAACCCCTGCCGCCTTGGGGGTCCCCACCGCTCACAGCGGGGGGCAGAATGAGAAGTGGCCCACAAGTGGGCCAGGTGGCTACATAACCCCTGCCGCTTGTGGGATCCCCAACGCTTCAGAGCGGGGGGCAGAATCAGAAGTGGCCCACAAGTGGGCCAGGTGGCTACATAACCCCTGCCGCTTGTGGGATCCCCACCGCTTCAGAGCGGGGGGCAGAATCAGAAGTGGCCCACAAGTGGGCCAGGTGGCTCCCTAACCCCTGCCGCCTTGGGGGTCCCTACCGCTCACAGCGGGGGGCACAATCAGAAGTGGCCCACAAGTGGGCGGGTGGTTACATAGCCCTTGCAGCTTGTGGGCTCCCCACCGCTTCACAGCGGGGGGCAGAATGAGAAGTAACCCACAAGTGGGCCGGGTGGCTACATAGCCACTGCCGCTTGTGGGATGCCCACCACTTCACAGCGGGGGGCAGAATCAGAAGTGGCCCACAAGTGGGCCGGGTGGCTACATAACCCCTGCCGCTTGTGGGATCCCCAACGCTTCAGAGCGGGGGGGCAGAATCAGAAGTGGCCCACAAGTGGGCCAGTTGGCTCCCTAACCCCTGCCGCCTTGTGGGATCCCCACCGCTTCAGAGCGGGGGGGCAGAATCAGAAGTGGCCCACAAGTGGGCCAGTTGGCTCCCTAACCCCTGCCGCCTTGTGGGATCCCCACCGCTTCAGAGCGGGGGGCAGAATGAGAAGTGGCCCACAAGTGGGCCGGGTGGCTACATAACCCCTGCCGCCTGTGTGATCCCCAACGCTTCAGAGCAGGGGGCAGAATCAGAAGTGGCCCACAAGTGGGCCGGGGGGCTACATAACCCCTGCCGCTTGTGGGATGCCCACCGCTTCACAGCGGGGGGCAGAATGAGAAGTGGCCCACAAGTGGGCCGGGTGGCTACATAACCCCTGCCGCTTGTGGGATCCCCAACGCTTCAGAGCGGGGGGCAGAATCAGAAGTGGCCCACAAGTGGGCCAGGTGGCTCCCTAACCCCTGCCGCCTTGGGGGTCCCCACCGCTTCAGAGCGGGGGGCAGAATCAGAAGTGGCCCACGGAGGACGAGGTGGCTCCCTAACCCCTGCCGCCTTGGGGGTCCCCACCGCTCACAGCGGGGGGCAGAATCAGAAGTGGCCCACAAGTGGGCGGGTGGTTACATAGCCCATGCAGGCTGTGGGATCCCCACCGCTTCACAGCGGGGGCAGAATCAGAAGTGGACCACAAGTGGGCCGGGTGGCTACATAACCCCTGCCGCCTTGGGGGTCCCCACCGCTTCACAGCGGGGGGCAGAATCACAAGTGGACCACAAGTGGGCCGGGTGGCTACATAACCCCTGCCGCCTTGGGGGTCCCCACCGCTTCACAGCGGGGGGCAGAATCAGAAGTGGCCCACAAGTGGGCCGGGTGGCTACATAACCCCTGCCGCTTGTGGGATCCCCAATGCTTCAGAGCGGGGGGGCAGAATCAGAAGTGGCCCACAAGTGGGCCAGGTGGCTCCCTAACCCCTGCCGCCTTGGGGGTCCCTACCGCTCACAGCGGGGGGCAGAATCAGAAGTGGCCCACAAGTGGGCCGGGTGGCTACACAGCCCCTGCCGTGTGGGGGATCCCCAACGCTTCAGAGCGGGGGGCAGAATCAGAAGTGGCCCACAAGTGGGCCGGCCGGCTACATAACCCCTGCCGCCTTGGGGGTCCCCACCGCTTCAGAGCGGGGGGCAGAATGAGAAGTGGCCCACAAGTGGGCCGGGTGGCTACATAACCCCTGCCGCCTGTGTGATCCCCAACGCTTCAGAGCAGGGGGCAGAATCAGAAGTGGCCCACAAGTGGGCCGGGGGGCTACATAACCCCTGCCGCTTGTGGGATCCCCAACGCTTCAGAGCGGGGGGCAGAATCAGAAGTGGCCCACAAGTGGGCCAGGTGGCTCCCTAACCCCTGCCGCCTTGGGGGTCCCCACCGCTCACAGCGGGGGGCAGAATCAGAAGTGGCCCACAAGTGGGCGGGTGGTTACATAGCCCATGCAGGCTGTGGTATCCCCACCGCTTCACAGCGGGGGCAGAATCAGAAGTGGACCACAAGTGGGCCGGGTGGCTACATAACCCCTGCCGCCTTGGGGGTCCCCACCGCTTCACAGCGGGGGGCAGAATGAGAAATGGCCCACAAGTGGGCGGGTGGTTACATAGCCCTTGCAGGCTGTGGGATCCCCACCGCTTCACAGCGGGGGCAGAATCAGAACTGGCCCACAAGTGGGCCGGGTGGCTACATAACCCCTGCCGCCTTGGGGGTCCCCACCGCTTCACAGCGGGGGGCAGAATGAGAAGTGGCCCACAAGTGGGCTGGGTGGCTACATAGCCACTGCCGCTTGTGGGATGCCCACCACTTCACAGCGGGGGGCAGAATCAGAAGTGGCCCACAAGTGGCCCGGGTGGCTACATAACCCCTGCCGCTTGTGGGATCCCCAACGCTTCAGAGCGGGGGGGCAGAATCAGAAGTGGCCCACAAGTGGGCCAGGTGGCTCCCTAACCCCTGCCGCCTTGGGGGTCCCCACCGCTCACAGCGGGGGGCAGAATCAGAAGTGGCCCACAAGTGGGCCAGGTGGCTGGCTACATAACCCCTGCCGCTTGTGGGATCCCCCACGCTTCAGAGCGGGGGGAAGAATCAGAAGTGGCCCACAAGTGGGCCAGGTGGCTACATAACCCCTGCCGCCTTGGGGGTCCCCACCGCTCACAGCGGGGGGCAGAATCAGAAGTGGCCCACAAGTGGGCCGGCTGGCTACATAACCCCTGCCGCTTGTGGGATCCCCAACGCTTCAGAGCGGGGGGGCAGAATCAGAAGTGGCCCACAAGTGGGCCAGGTGGCTCCCTAACCCCTGCCGCCTTGGGGGTCCCTACCGCTCACAGCGGGGGGCAGAATCAGAAGTGGCCCACAAGAGGGCCGAGTGCCTACATAACCCCTGCCGCTTGTGGGATCCCCAACGCTTCACAGCGGGGGGCAGAATCAGAAGTGGCCCACAAGTGGGCTGGGTGGCTACATAACCCCTGCCGCTTGTGCGATCCCCACCGCTTCAGAGCGGGGGCAAGAATCAGAAGTGGCCCACAAGTGGGCCAGGTGGCTCCCTAACCCCTGCCGCCTTGGAGGTCCCTACCGCTCACAGCGGGGGGCAGAATCAGAAGTGGCCCACAAGTGGGCCGGGTGGCTACATAACCCTTGCCGCTTGTGGGATCCCCAACGCTTCAGAGCGGGGGGCAGAATCAGAAGTGGCCCACAAGTGGGCCAGGTGGCTCCCTAACCCCTGCCGCCTCGGGGGTCCCTACCGCTCACAGCGGGGGGCAGAATCCGAAGTGGCCCACAAGTGGGCCGGGTGGCTACATAACCCCTGCAGCTTGTGGGATCCCCACCGCTTCAGAGCGGGGGGCAGAATGAGAAGTGGCCCACAAGTGGGCCGGGTGGCTACATAGCCACTGCCGCTTGTGGGATGCCCACCACTTCACAGCGGGGGGCAGAATCAGAAGTGGCCCACAAGTGGGCCGGCTGGCTACATAACCCCTGCCGCTTGTGGGATCCCCAACGCTTCAGAGCGGGGGGGCAGAATCTGAAGTGGCCCACAAGTGGGCCAGTTGGCTCCCTAACCCCTGCCGCCTTGGGGGTCCCCACCGCTCACAGCGGGGGGCAGAATCAGAAGTGGCCCACAAGTGGGCCAGGTGGCTACATAACCCCTGCCGCTTGTCGGATCCCCAACGCTTCACAGCGGGGGGCAGAATCAGAAGTGGCCCACAAGTGGGCTGGGTGGCTACATAACCCCTGCCGCTTGTGGGATCCCCACCGCTTCAGAGCGGGGGGCAGAATCAGAAGTGGCCCACAAGTGGGCCAGGTGGCTACATAACCCCTGCCGCCTTGGGGGTCCCTACCGCTCACAGCGGGGGGCAGAATCAGAAGTGGCCCACAAGTGGGCCGGGTGGCTACACAGCCCCTGCCGTGTGGGGGATCCCCAACGCTTCAGAGTGGGGGGCAGAATCAGAAGTGGCCCACAAGTGGGCGGGTGGTTACATAGCCCTTGCAGCTTGTGGGATCCCCACCGCTTCACAGCGGGGGGCAGAATCAGAAGTGGCCCACAAGTGGGCCGGCCGGCTACATAACCCCCGCCGCCTTGGGGGTCCCCACCGCTTCAGAGCGGGGGGCAGAATGAGAAGTGGCCCACAAGTGGGCCGGGTGGCTACATAACCCCTGCCGCCTGTGTGATCCCCAACGCTTCAGAGCAGGGGGCAGAATCAGAAGTGGCCCACAAGTGGGCCGGGGGGCTACATAACCCCTGCCGCTTGTGGGACGCCCACCGCTTCACAGCGGGGGGCAGAATCTGAAGTGGCCCACAAGTGGGCCGGGTGGCTACATAACCCCTGCCGCTTGTGGGATCCCCAACGCTTCAGAGCGGGGGGCAGAATCAGAAGTGGCCCTTAAGTGGGCCAGGTGGCTCCCTAACCCCTGCCGCCTTGGGGGTCCCCACCGCTTCAGAGCGGGGGGCAGAATCAGAAGTGGCCCACAAGTGGGCCGGGTGGCTACATAACCCCTGCCGCCTTGGGGGTCCCCACCGCTCACAGCGGGGGGCAGAATCAGAAGTGGCCCACAAGTGGGCGGGTGGTTGCATAGCCCATGCAGGCTGTGGGATCCCCACCGCTTCACAGCGGGGGCAGAATCAGAAGTGGACCACAAGTGGGCCGGGTGGCTACATAACCCCTGCCGCCTTGGGGGTCCCCACCGCTTCAGAGCGGGGGGCAGAATGAGAAGTGGCCCACAAGTGGGCCAGGTGGCTACATAGCCACTGCCGCTTGTGGGATGCCCACCGCTTCACAGCGGGGGGCAGAATCAGAAGTGGCCCACAAGTGGGCCAGGTGGCTCCCTAACCCCTGCCGCCTTGGGGGTCCCCACCGCTCACAGCGGGGGCAGAATCAGAAGTGGACCACAAGTGGGCCGGGTGGCTACATAACCCCTGATGCTTGTGGGTCCCCACCGCTTCACAGCGGGGGGCAGAATGAGAAGTGGCCCACAAGTGGGCTGGGTGGCTACATAGCCACTGCCGCTTGTGGGATGCCCACCACTGCACAGCGGGGGGCAGAATCAGAAGTGGCCCACAAGTGGCCCGGGTGGCTACATAACCCCTGCCGCTTGTGGGATCCCCAACGCTTCAGAGCGGGGGGCAGAATCAGAAGTGGCCCACAAGTGGGCCAGGTGGCTCCCTAACCCCTGCCGCCTTGGGGGTCCCCACCGCTCACAGCGGGGGGCAGAATCAGAAGTGGCCCACAAGTGGGCCAGGTGGCTACATAACCCCTGCCGCTTGTGGGATCCCCCACGCTTCAGAGCGGGGGGCAGAATAAGAAGTGGCCCACAAGTGGGCCAGGTGGCTCCCTAACGCCTGCCGCCTTGGGGGTCCCCACCGCTCACAGCGGGGGGCAGAATCAGAAGTGGCCCACAAGTGGGCCAGGTGGCTGGCTACATAACCCCTGCCGCTTGTGGGATCCCCCACGCTTTCAGAGCGGGGGGAAGAATCAGAAGTGGCCCACAAGTGGGCCAGGTGGCTCCCTAACCCCTGCCGCCTTGGGGGTCCCCACCGCTCACAGCGGGGGGCAGAATCAGAAGTGGCCCACAAGTGGGCCAGGTGGCTACATAACCCCTGCCGCTTGTGGGATCCCCAACGCTTCAGAGCGGGGGGGCAGAATCAGAAGTGGCCCACAAGTGGGCCAGGTGGCTCCCTAACCCCTGCCGCCTTGGGGGTCCCCACCGCTCACAGCGGGGGGCAGAATCAGAAGTGGCCCACAAGTGGGCCAGGTGGCTGGCTACATAACCCCTGCCGCTTGTGGGATCCCCAACGCTTCAGAGCGGGGGGGCAGAATCAGAAGTGGCCCACAAGTGGGCCAGGTGGCTCCCTAACCCCTGCCGCCTTGGGGGTCCCTACCGCTCACAGCGGGGGGCAGAATCAGAAGTGGCCCACAAGAGGGCCGGGTGCCTACATAACCCCTGCCGCTTGTGGGATCCCCAACGCTTCACAGCGGGGGGCAGAATCAGAAGTGGCCCACAAGTGGGCTGGGTGGCTACATAACCCCTGCCGCTTGTGGGATCCCCACCGCTTCAGAGCGGGGGCAAGAATCAGAAGTGGCCCACAAGTGGGCCAGGTGGCTCCCTAACCCCTGCCGCCTTGGGGGTCCCTACCGCTCACAGCGGGGGGCAGAATCAGAAGTGGCCCACAAGTGGGCCGGGTGGCTACATAACCCTTGCCGCTTGTGGGATCCCCAACGCTTCAGAGCGGGGGGCAGAATCAGAAGTGGCCCACAAGTGGGCCAGGTGGCTCCCTAACCCCTGCCGCCTCGGGGGTCCCTACCGCTCACAGCGGGGGGCAGAATCCGAAGTGGCCCACAAGTGGGCCGGGTGGCTACATAACCCCTGCAGCTTGTGGGATCCCAACCGCTTCAGAGCGGGGGGCAGAATGAGAAGTGGCCCACAAGTGGGCCGGGTGGCTACATAGCCACTGCCGCTTGTGGGATGCCCACCACTTCACAGCGGGGGGCAGAATCAGAAGTGGCCCACAAGTGGGCCGGCTGGCTACATAACCCCTGCCGCTTGTGGGATCCCCAACGCTTCACAGCGGGGGGGCAGAATCTGAAGTGGCCCACAAGTGGGCCAGTTGGCTCCCTAACCCCTGCCGCCTTGGGGGTCCCCACCGCTCACAGCGGGGGGCAGAATCAGAAGTGGCCCACAAGTGGGCGAGGTGGCTACATAACCCCTGCCGCTTGTGGGATCCCCAACGCTTCAGAGCGGGGGGCAGAATCAGAAGTGGCCCACAAGTGGGCTGGGTGGCTACATAACCCCTGCCGCTTGTGGGATCCCCACCGCTTCAGAGCAGGGGGCAGAATCAGAAGTGGCCCACAAGTGGGCCAGGTGGCTCCCTAACCCCTGCCGCCTTGGGGGTCCCTACCGCTCACAGCGGGGGGCAGAATCAGAAGTGGCCCACAAGTGGGCCGGGTGGCTACACAGCCCCTGCCGTGTGGGGGATCCCCAACGCTTCAGAGTGGGGGGCAGAATCAGAAGTGGCCCACAAGTGGGCGGGTGGTTGCATAGCCCTTGCAGCTTGTGGGATCCCCACCGCTTCACAGCGGGGGGCAGAATCAGAAGTGGCCCACAAGTGGGCCGGCCGGCTACATAACCCCCGCCGCCTTGGGGGTCCCCACCGCTTCAGAGCGGGGGGCAGAATGAGAAGTGGCCCACAAGTGGGCCGGGTGGCTACATAACCCCTGCCGCCTGTGTGATCCCCAACGCTTCAGAGCAGGGGGCAGAATCAGAAGTGGCCCACAAGTGGGCCGGGGGGCTACATAACCCCTGCCGCTTGTGGGACGCCCACCGCTTCACAGCGGGGGGCAGAATCTGAAGTGGCCCACAAGTGGGCCGGGTGGCTACATAACCCCTGCCGCTTGTGGGATCCCCAACGCTTCAGAGCGGGGGGCAGAATCAGAAGTGGCCCTTAAGTGGGCCAGGTGGCTCCCTAACCCCTGCCGCCTTGGGGGTCCCCACCGCTTCAGAGCGGGGGGCAGAATCAGAAGTGGACCACAAGTGGGCCGGGTGGCTACATAACCCCTGCCGCCTTGGGGGTCCCCACCGCTCACAGCGGGGGGCAGAATCAGAAGTGGCCCACAAGTGGGCGGGTGGTTACATAGCCCATGCAGGCGGTGGGATCCCCACTGCTTCACAGCGGGGGCAGAATCAGAAGTGGACCACAAGTGGGCCGGGTGGCTACATAACCCCTGCCGCCTTGGGGGTCCCCACCGCTTCACAGCGGGGGGCAGAATGAGAAGTGGCCCACAAGTGGGCCGGGTGGCTACATAACCCCTGCCGCCTGTGGGATCGCCACCGCTTCAGAGCGGGGGGCAGAATCAGAAGTGGCCCACAAGTGGGCCAGGTGGCTACATAGCCACTGCCGCTTGTGGGATGCCCACCGCTTCACAGCGGGGGGCAGAATCAGAAGTGGCCCACAAGTGGGCCAGGTGGCTACATAACCCCTGCCGCCTTGGGGGTCCCCACCGCTCACAGCGGGGGGCAGAATCAGAAGTGGCCCACAAGTGGGCGGGTGGTTACATGGCCCTTGCAGGCTGTGGGATCCCCACCGCTTCACAGCGGGGGCAGAATCAGAAGTGGCCCACAAGTGGGCCGGGTGGCTACATAACCCCTGATGCTTGTGGGTCCCCACCGCTTCACAGCGGGGGGCAGAATGAGAAGTGGCCCACAAGTGGGCTGGGTGGCTACATAGCCACTGCCGCTTGTGGGATGCCCACCACTTCAGGGCGGGGGGCAGAATCAGAAGTGGCCCACAAGTGGGCCGGGTGGCTACATAACCCCTGCCGCTTGTGGGATCCCCAACGCTTCAGAGCGGGGGGCAGAATCAGAAGTGGCCCACAAGTGGGCCAGGTGGCTCCCTAACCCCTGCCGCCTTGGGGGTCCCCACCGCTCACAGCGGGGGGCAGAATCAGAAGTGGCCCACAAGTGGGCCAGGTGGCTACATAACCCCTGCCGCTTGTGGGATCCCCCACGCTTCAGAGCGGGGGGCAGAATAAGAAGTGGCCCACAAGTGGGCCAGGTGGCTACATAACCCCTGCCGCTTGTGGGATCCCCAACGCTTCAGAGCGGGGGGAAGAATCAGAAGTGGCCCACAAGTGGGCCAGGTGGCTACATAACCCCTGCCGCCTTGGGGGTCCCCACCGCTCACAGCGGGGGGCAGAATCAGAAGTGGCCCACAAGTGGGCCAGGTGGCTACATAACCCCTGCCGCCTGTGGGATCCCCAACGCTTCAGAGCGGGGGAAAGAATCAGAAGTGGCCCACAAGTGGGCCAGGTGGCTACATAACCCCTGCCGCTTGTGGGATCCCCACCGCTTCAGAGCGGGGGGGCAGAATCTGAAGTGGCCCACAAGTGGGCCAGGTGGCTACATAACCCCTGCCGCTTGTGGGATCCCCACCGCTTCACAGCGGGGGGCAGAATCAGAAGTGGCCCACAAGTGGGCCAGGTGGCTCCCTAACCACTGCCGCCTTGGGGGTCCCTACCGCTCACAGCGGGGGGCAGAATCAGAAGTGGCCCACAAGTGGGCCGGGTGGCTACATAACCCTTGCCGCTTGTGGGATCCCCAACGCTTCACAGCGGGGGGCAGAATCAGAAGTGGCCCCCAAGTGGGCCAGGTGGCTCCCTAACCCCTGCCGCCTTGGGGGTCCCTACCGCTCACAGCGGGGGGCAGAATCAGAAGTGGCCCACAAGTGGGCCGGGTGGCTACACAGCCCCTGCCGTGTGCGGGATCCCCACCGAATCACAGCGGGGGGCAGAATCAGAAGTGGCCCACAAGTGGGCAGGTGGTTACATAGCCCTTGCAGCTTGTGGGATCCCCACCGCTTCACAGCGGGGGGCAGAATCAGAAGTGGCCCACAAGTGGGCCGGGTGGCTACATAACCCCTGCCGCCTTGGGGGTTCCCACCGCTTCAGAGCGGGGGGCAGAATGCGAAGTGGCCCACAAGTGGGCCGGGTGGCTACATAACCCCTGCCGCCTGTGTGATCCCCAACGCTTCGGAGCAGGGGGCAGAATCAGAAGTGGCCCACAAGTGGGCCGGGTGGCTACATAACCCCTGCCGCCTTGGGGGTTCCCACCGCTTCACAGCGGGGGGCAGAATGCGAAGTGGCCCACAAGTGGGCCGGGTGGCTACATAACCCCTGCCGCTTGTGGGATCCCCAACGTTTCAGAGCGGGGGGCAGAATCAGAAGTGGCCCACAAGTGGGCCGGGTGGCTACATAGCCACTGCCGCATGGGGGATCCCCACCGCTTCAGAGCGGGGGGCAGAATCAGAAGTGGCCCACGGAGGACGAGGTGGCTCCCTAACCCCTGCCGCCTTGGGGCCGCCCACCGCTCACAGCGGGGGGCAGAATCAGAAGTGGCCCACAAGTGGGCGGGTGGTTACATAGCCCTTGCAGGCTGTGGGATCCCCACCGCTTCACAGCGGGGGCAGAATCAGAAGTGGCCCACAAGTGGGCCGGGTGGCTACATAACCCCTGCCGCCTTGGGGGTCCCCACCGCTTCACAGCGGGGGGCAGAATGAGAAGTGGCCCACAAGTGGGCCGGGTGGCTACATAACCCCTGCCGCCTGTGGGATCCCCACCGCTTCAGAGCGGGGGGCAGAATGAGAAGTGGCCCACAAGTGGGCCGGGTGGCTACATAGCCACTGCCGCTTGTGGGATGCCCACCGCTTCACAGCGGGGGGCAGAATCAGAAGTGGCCCACGGAGGTCCAGGTGGCTCCCTAACCCCTGCCGCCTTGGGGGTCCCCACCGCTTCACAGCGGGGGGCAGAATGAGAAGTGGCCCACAAGTGGGCCGGGTGGCTACATAACCCTTGCAGCTTGTGGGATCCCCACCGCTTCAGAGCGGGGGGCAGAATCAGAAGTGGCCCACAAGTGGGCCAGGTGGCTCCCTAACCCCTGCCGCTTGTGGGATGCCCACCACTTCACAGCGGGGGGCAGAATAAGAAGTGGCCCACAAGTGGGCCGGGTGGCTACATAACCCCTGCCGCTTGTGGGATCCCCAACGCTTTAGAGCGGGGGGGCAGAATCAGAAGTGGCCCACAAGTGGGCCAGGTGGCTACATAACCCCTGCCGCCTTGGGGGTCCCCACCGCTCACAGCGGGGGGCAGAATCAGAAGTGGCCCACAAGTGGGCCAGGTGGCTACATAACCCCTGCCGCTTGTGGGATCCCCAACGCTTCAGAGCGGGGGGCAGAATCAGAAGTGGCCCACAAGTGGGCTGGGTGGCTACATAGTCACTGCCGCGTGGGGGATCCCCACCCCTCAGAGCGGGGGGCAGAATCGGAGGTGGCCCACAAGATGGCCAGGTGGCTCCCTAACCCCTGCCGCCTTGGGGGTCCCCACCGCTCACAGCGGGGGTCAGAATCAGAAGTGGCCCACAAGTGGGCGGGTGGTTACATAGCCCTTGCAGGCTGTGGGATCCCAACCGCTTCACAGCGGGGGGCAGAATCAGAAGTGGACCACAAATGGGCCGTGGCTACATAACCCCTGCCGCCTTGGGGGTCCACACCGCTTCAGAGCGGGGGGGCAGAATCAGAAGTGGCCCACAAGTGGGCCAGGTGGCTCCCTATCCCCTGCCGCCTTGGGGGTCCCCACCGCTCACAGCGGGGGGCAGAGTCAGAAGTGGCCCACAAGTGGGCCAGGTGGCTACATAACCCCTGCCGCTTGTGGGATCCCCACCGCTTCAGAGCGGGGGGCAGAATCAGAGGTGGCCCACAAGTGGGCTGGGTGGCTACATAGCCACTGCCGCGTGGGAGATCCCCACCGCTTCAGAGCGGGGGGCAGAATCAGAAGTGGCCCACAAGTGGGCGGGTGGTTACATAGCCCCTGCCGCATGGGGGATTTCCACCGCTTCAGAGCGGGGGGCAAAATCAGAAGTGGCCCACAAGTGGGCCGGCCGGCTACATAACCCTTGCCGCCTTGGGGGTCCCCACCGCTTCGGAGCGGGGGACAGAATGAGAAGTGGCCCACAAGTGGGCTGGGTGGCTACATAACCCCTGCCGCCTGTGGGATCCCCACCGCTTCAGAGCGGGGGGCAGAATCAGAAGTGGCCCACAAGTGGGCCGGGCAGCTACATAGCCCCTGCCGCATGGGGGATCTCCACCGCTTCAGAGCGGGGGGCAGAATCAGAAGTGGCCCACAAGTGGGCCAGGTGGCTACATAACCCCTGCCGCCTTGGGGGTCCCCACCGCTTCAGAGCGGGGGGCAGAATGAGAAGTGGCCCACAAGTGGGCCGGGTGGCTACATAACCCCTGCCGCCTGTGGGATCCCCACCGCTTCAGAGCGGGGGGCAGAATCAGAAGTGGCCCACAAGTGGGCCGGGCAGCTACATAGCCCCTGCCGCATGGGGGATCTCCACCACTTCACAGCGGGGGGCAGAATCAGAAGTGGCCCACAAGTGGGCCGGGTGGCTACGTAGCCACTGCCGCTTGTGGGATGCCCACCGCTTCACAGCGGGGGGCAGAATCAGAAGTGGCCCACAAGTGGGCCGGGTGGCTACATCACCCCTGCCGCTTGTGGGATCCCCACCGCTTCAGAGCGGGGGGCAGAATCAGAAGTGGCCCACAAGTGGGCCGGGCAGCTACATAGCCCCTGCCGCATGGGGGATCTCCACCACTTCATAGCGGGGGGCAGAATCAGAAGTGGCCCACAAGTGGGCCGGGTGGCTCCCTAACCCCTGCCGCCTTGGGGGTCCCCACCGCTCACAGCGGGGGGCAGAATCAGAAGTGGCCCACAAGTGGGCCGGGTGGCTACATAACCCCTGCCGCTTGTGGGATCCCCAACGCTTCAGAGCGGGGGGCAGAATCAGAAGTGGCCCACAAGTGGGCTGGGTGGCTACATAGTCACTGCCGCGTGGGGGATCCCCACCCCTCAGAGCGGGGGGCAGAATCAGAAGTGGCCCACAAGATGGCCAGGTGGCTCCCTAACCCCTGCCGCCTTGGGGGTCCCCACCGCTCACAGCGGGGGTCAGAATCAGAAGTGGCCCACAAGTGGGCGGGTGGTTACATAGCCCTTGCAGGCTGTGGGATCCCAACCGCTTCACAGCGGGGGGCAGAATCAGAAGTGGACCACAAATGGGCCGTGGCTACATAACCCCTGCCGCCTTGGGGGTCCACACCGCTTCAGAGCGGGGGGGCAGAATCAGAAGTGGCCCACAAGTGGGCCAGGTGGCTCCCTATCCCCTGCCGCCTTGGGGGTCCCCACCGCTCACAGCGGGGGGCAGAATCAGAAGTGGCCCACAAGTGGGCCAGGTGGCTACATAACCCCTGCCGCTTGTGGGATCCCCACCGCTTCAGAGCGGGGGGCAGAATCAGAGGTGGCCCACAAGTGGGCTGGGTGGCTACATAGCCACTGCCGCGTGGGAGATCCCCACCGCTTCAGAGCGGGGGGCAGAATCAGAAGTGGCCCACAAGTGGGCGGGTGGTTACATAGCCCCTGCCGCATGGGGGATTTCCACCGCTTCAGAGCGGGGGCAGAATCAGAAGTGGCCCACAAGTGGGCCGGCCGGCTACATAACCCCTGCCGCCTTGGGGGTCCCCACCGCTTCAGAGCGGGGGACAGAATGAGAAGTGGCCCACAAGTGGGCTGGGTGGCTACATAACCCCTGCCGCCTGTGGGATCCCCACCGCTTCAGAGCGGGGGGCAGAATCAGAAGTGGCCCACAAGTGGGCCGGGCAGCTACATAGCCCCTGCCGCATGGGGGATCTCCATCGCTTCAGAGCGGGGGGCAGAATCAGAAGTGGCCCACAAGTGGGCCAGGTGGCTACATAACCCCTGCCGCCTTGGGGGTCCCCACCGCTTCAGAGCGGGGGGCAGAATGAGAAGTGGCCCACAAGTGGGCCGGGTGGCTACATAACCCCTGCCGCCTGTGGGATCCCCACCGCTTCAGAGCGGGGGGCAGAATCAGAAGTGGCCCACAAGTGGGCCGGGCAGCTACATAGCCCCTGCCGCATGGGGGATCTCCACCACTTCACAGCGGGGGGCAGAATCAGAAGTGGCCCACAAGTGGGCCGGGTGGCTACGTAGCCACTGCCGCTTGTGGGATGCCCACCGCTTCACAGCGGGGGGCAGAATCAGAAGTGGCCCACAAGTGGGCCGGGTGGCTACATAACCCCTGCCGCTTGTGGGATCCCCACCGCTTCAGAGCGGGGGGCAGAATCAGAAGTGGCCCACAAGTGGGCCGGGCAGCTACATAGCCCCTGCCGCATGGGGGATCTCCACCACTTCACAGCGGGGGGCAGAATCAGAAGTGGCCCACAAGTGGGCCGGGTGGCTCCCTAACCCCTGCCGCCTTGGGGGTCCCCACCGCTCACAGCGGGGGGCAGAATCAGAAGTGGCCCACAAGTGGGCCAGGTGGCTACATAACCCCTGCCGCTTGTGGGATCCCCAACGCTTCAGAGCGGGGGGCAGAATCAGAAGTGGCCCACAAGTGGGCCAGGTGGCTACATAACCCCTGCCGCCTTGGGGGTCCCCACCGCTTCAGAGCGGGGGGCAGAATGAGAAGTGGCCCACAAGTGGGCCGGGTGGCTACATAACCCCTGCCGCCTGTGGGATCCCCACCGCTTCAGAGCGGGGGGCAGAATCAGAAGTGGCCCACAAGTGGGCCGGGCAGCTACATAGCCCCTGCCGCATGGGGGATCTCCACCGCTTCAGAGCGGGGGGCAGAATCAGAAGTGGCCCACAAGTCGGCCAGGTGGCTACATAACCCCTGCCGCCTTGGGGGTCCCCACCGCTTCAGAGCGGGGGGCAGAATGAGAAGTGGCCCACAAGTGGGCCGGGTGGCTACATAACCCCTGCCGCCTGTGGGATCCCCACCGCTTCAGAGCGGGGGGCAGAATCAGAAGTGGCCCACAAGTGGGCCGGGTGGCTACGTAGCCACTGCCGCTTGTGGGATGCCCACCGCTTCACAGCGGGGGGCAGAATCAGAAGTGGCCCACAAGTGGGCCGGGTGGCTCCCTAACCCCTGCCGCCTTGGGGGTCCCCACCACTCACAGCGGGGGGCAGAATCTGAAGTGGCCCACAAGTGGGCCAGGTGGCTACATAAACCCTGCCGCTTGTGGGATCCCCAACGCTTCAGAGCGGGGGGCAGAATCAGAAGTGGCCCACAAGTGGGCTGGGTGGCTACATAGCCACTGCCGCGTGGGGGATCCCCACCGCTTCAGAGCGGGGGGCAGAATCAGAAGTGGCCCACAAGTGGGCCGGGCAGCTACATAGCCCCTGCCGCATGGGGGATCCCCACCGCTTCAGAGCGGGGGGCAGAATCAGAAGTGGCCCACAAGTGGGCCGGGCAGCTACATAGCCCCTGCCGCATGGGGGATCCCCACCGCTTCAGAGCGGGGGGCAGAATGAGAAGTGGCCCACAAGTGGGCCGGGCAGCTACATAGCCCCTGCCGCATGGGGGATCCCCACCGCTTCAGAGCGGGGGGCAGAATCAGAAGTGGCCCACAATTGGGCCAGGTGGCTACATAACCCCTGCCGCCTTGGGGGTCCCCACCGCTTCAGAGGGGGGGGGGGGGGGCAGAATCAGCAGTGGCAGTCAGAAGTGGGAAATTTTTTACGTAAATTTTTTACTCAGTATAAAACTTTTTCTACTGTGTAATTTACTGAGCAAAAACTTTTTTTCTTACGAAGTAAAATATTTAGTAAAACACCCAACCCCAGAGGAAAAACTTAGTAAGCAAATATTTTTTACTAAGTGTTGAAAATTACTTATAAAAAATTGAAAAAAATTGCTAAAATTCACCACGGACCCTCCAAATTGGCCCAAAAATTATTTTCCAAGTGTCCACGTGGGAACTGTCTTTTGGGGGAAGAGGGTGGGGGCGTCCTCTTCTGCCCTGCAGCCGTCCCAACACGTTCTTGGACAGGCCAGCAATGCACACAAGACCTCTGTAGCTCGGGCGGTCGCCTGCTGCAGGGCTTGCGCCCAGCCCAGGATGGGATTGGCGTACTGGTGGGAGCGGGGGGGCGAGGTGGAGGTGCGGTCCTGCCATTGCGGAGGTGTACCTGTTACACAGTGGGCACAGCGGAACGGGGGACAAGGCACCACAGCGTGCAGTGATCTGGCATCACCAATCTGCCACACGTGGCACAAAGTTTGCCTTACACACCCATCGCTGACACGCCTTCCCCCGGCCTGATTCAGCAGCACTTGCGGCCCGATATGGGTGGTCATCCCCCAACGCCCTTGAAGGCTCAGAAGTACCAGCAGTACTAACGGGTCCAACATCCCGCGCTATTGAGAATGGGGACGTGCGGCGACAGCGGGCCAGATGCCGCCCCCCCCCCCCACCCTCTGCCCCCAGCCAGATGGTCTGCAGAGAGTAGCTCATTGCAGTGGCTCACTGCGGACCCTCCAGCGACTCAGATTGAGTGGTTGGATGGTCTGCAAGGGGTAGCAAAGTGCAAGAGCCGAGTGCAGACCATTCAGCTACCCAGAATCAGTGGCTAGATGGGCCCCCACGGGACCAGTTTGCACTGCGCTCGGGCCCCACCAGTAAAACTGCGGTCTTGAGCGCTGTCATTGTGGGCCTCTACAACAACGCCCCAGTGCGCCACACCTTGACCCTTGTGGTTCAGCCCCCCCCCCCCCCACGCCCTGACAGGTCGTCTCAAAGTGTTCTGTCATGATGCAGGGCAGTCAGCCCGCGTTTGGTCCATTCCTCTTTCCTCGTCATCCGCCAGAACACCCGAGTTGCGGGGCCACACCACAGCCAGTGTGCCTCCCACGGCTAACGCATGCCCCGTGCCCAGGAGGTGCCCAGGCTGCATGGGCCGCAGGCAGCGACAGTGACCCGGCCGCTGGCCCCCTGGGTAATGCAGGATATCAGACTCCACTGCACACATCGGCACACGGCTCCTGCTCAAGGCCCCGTAGACATGCAGCCCCGCCCCCTCCGTGCAGCCTTCCCCTTGAACAGGCACCCATCGCCGCCCCCTCCGCCCTCTGGGACGACATCAGGTCCGCTTCGCTCTTCTCCCGGGGCCCGCAGGAATGCAGTGGAAAGGGGGAAAGGGGGTTACCCCTTCCCCCCTCCAGGGCGCCCAGCCTACGCCCAACCACTGTCTCCCTGACGCCAAATGCCAGCTTCAATGGCATTTGTAACCGACAATAACCGCCCCCAACCGCTTTGGCAACCTCCTCCAACCGCCTGTCTAACCGCCGGGGGCCGCCTCGAGGTCCCTTCCGTGCTTATGCATCCCTGTCTGAGGGGCCGTTGCGGTCCACCCCGTGCGATCATTTCTTGATCAGTGGCAGGTCCCTCTTGGGGCTCCGGCCTCCCAGCCGCCTTTCCTGTCGCAACTCGTCACTGGGGGCCTTAATCGAGCAGTCCCCACTGCGTGATCCCGCTGCTGCCACCGCAGCCCCCCCTCCCCCATCGGCTATACACTGCAGGGGGTGTGGGCGCTGGGCTCCTGAAAAATTTACTTTGGGCGGGGTTGAAGCCCCTTTTCCCAACCCCCCCTTTCGAGGGGGCTCCAAGGATAGGGTCTCTTTGTAGCCACATTGTTGCCCCCCAACCCATTGTAGAGGGCTCTAAAAGGTATGAGCCTTTGGAGGCCCTTTGACACCCCCCCCCAGGCCTGGGCCTTACCATGGGAGGGGGAGGGGACTAATTGGGACACCCACCCACCCAGAATTTCCAGCTGACCCACCTATACCCCACCCACCCAGAATTGACCTACCCCTACGGCGGGGAGGGGGGGGGGGTCCAGCCCAACCACCCACCCAGTATCGCCTCGGACCAACCCACCCAGCCAGCCCCCGTCTCGTAGGGTGGGACAAGCAGTAAGAAGGGGCCTGCCCCCCTCCCCCTTCTAAAACCTTAAGGCAGATAAAATTGGTCTTTGGTATTGGTATGTGAAGTAATGTTCACCCAGGAAGGGGGGAAATTGTGGATTGAGTGGATTACTACTCTAGAAAACCTGCAGGTACAAATGCTCAGGCTGTACTTTCGCACAACTTATGCACACCTTTCAGAAAATATGCTTGTGGCCCTTGGAGCCCCTTCCCCCCCCCCCATTTCAAAGGGGTGGCTCCAAGCCCCCCCCCCCCCACCCACCCAGAGTAAATTTTTCACCAGCCACTATTTCATCGGCACTGACACACTTCACTCGAAGCAAAAGCGTGACAAAAGCCGCGGGTGAGGGCACACAGTACCCGACCCGGACTGCACCACATGACTGTCCCCCAATGAGGAAGAGGAGGAGGCCATCGTCTGCAGTCCCCTGGTTCCGGACGACGGCACAGAGCTGATCATGATCCCGCCGGACGCGGTCGTGTGGATGGTGAAAGACGGACGCTCGCTGGAGTCAGAGAGCGACATGAGCGACGAGGGCAGGGCCGGTGAAGAGCTCTCGGGGGCGGCACAGCGGCTCTCAGAACCTGTGAACAAAGCGCTGGACAGTCACGGCAGCCTCATAGACCGTCAGGGACACATTGCAGTGTGCCTCATGGACTGCCAGAGCAATAAGAAAAAACCACCGTTCCAAACATTCTTCTGTTGGAGTTTGCACACAGACCATGTGGCAGCTCCTTCAGGCAGGGGTAAACACAATGGGTCCCCGTACGTCCTGCAGCAGGGCACCAAGCACCAAACCTCACACCAACAACTGCGACAGAGCGGCCAGTGCCGCGACCAAGTGGTCCAGTGGTGGAGTGCACTGCAATGTGGATGTACAACACCGTCACTGACACCCCGCTGCCACGCAATACACTCCTGTGCCCACCGATGCCTCGTGCCCCCCACAGGCCTCGCACATCCTCCTTCACAGTAAGGGAATGACTGCTTGTGAAGCCTGTCACCACTGTCTGCCCACCATTTCCACACACGCCGGCGCAATCAGTGCCCCCCCCCCCCCCCCCCTGCGCCTTCAGTCCTGACTGAATCACCCCATATTGCACTGTGGAGTCCCAATTGCCTGCGCACCCTCTCAAACACGCCAAACCACCAAGGCCAGCCCCCTGACTGCGACCGGATGTGGGGTCACACCTCCAGGCAAAGTGCCCAAGTGGGAGCCCGTGGACCGAGCGAACCCAGTGATATGAGGCTGCGTAGTGGACTGGTGCTTGGCCCGCTTTTCCTCGTGGGTCTTGCTGGACTTTTTGGCATCCATGGACTTAGTGTCCGGGCTGGAGTTCCCCAAGCGGCCGATCTTAGCACTCAGAAGGTTACTAAAGGACCGGAGCCCCTGGAATGGAAGGACACGAGAACGGCGTGTGGGAGCGGTCGCGGGGGTCAGGAGTGCCACTACAACAGAGGAGGCGTCCATGCACATGAATGAAGGTCAAGGGGCATTTCTCCAGGATGTCTGCGATACCTACACCAGCACGTGGTGAGCCGCAGCTTGTGTGCTGTGAAAGTGACGCAACCCTGGACAAGGGACTGTTTGGGGACAGCGGGGCCCTAGTGACCGAAATTAAACCCAATATAATTAATATCTGGCCAAAAATTAACACGTTAATCTCAAGTTTCAATTCTTTTAAGGGGGGTTAGGGGGTTTGCCGTGAAAATTATGACCCCCATGGGTTGCCTTACGGGCTTGGGTGTCATTTTCCCCGGGGGTTGGTGGGGGGGTCCTACCCATGTGGTTGTTTCAAAAGGTTAAAATGGCTCTCGGCTTTAATTTTTGTTTTTAATTTTTGTATTAATATTTGAAAAGTTAAAAATTAATGAGTCGCCAGCATTAATATTAATCTCACAAATATTTACTCTATTCTCCAAATATTAACCCTCCTAACAATGGCACAACACAACATGTAATGCATCATGTGTGTGTTCACGCATGTTGTGCATGGCCATTGTGGCCCATTGGGTCCCTATGCGGGCCCTCACACCTCATGGGACCCCGTAATGGGGTCCCACGTCTTCGTGGGTCCGGATGGGGGGTTAGCGGGGTTAGTGGGTTCGGTGGTAGGGTTCGGGTTCGGGAGGTTAGCCTCTTCGTTTGTGGGGGCGGGGGTTTTGGGCTTTTTCTTGCCCGACCGGGCCTCTTCCCGGTACCGCTCGGCCTCCTCGGGGGTGGGGAAGAGGAGGTGCCGAGGCACCTCGTAGAGGGTGGTGCCGCCCGGGTATTCCACCCAAACGGCACCATACTTCCGCCCATGGATACCACGGATGGTTCCCTTCTCTACCCCGGTGGGGTAGGGGACGTGGGCGACCGTCCTGACGATCGGATCGCCGGGACGGTCGTCCTTCTTCTCGGCCGTTGCACCCTTGGGGGTGTCGGTCTTGGTCGGGGGGGGGGGGGGGGGGTGGGCGGTGGTGGTCTTGGGGGGGTTTGGTGGGTTTGGGGGCGGCGACGGCCTTCGTAGGCCGTGCGGTGGTGGTGGTGGGGGGGGGGGGGGGGGGTTGGGCTTTTTGCCACGGGGGATTGCCGCGTCGTCGCTCTCCGAGCCAGAGTCGAAGGCGAACCGTTCTTTCGAACGTTTTTTTGAGGGGGGTTGGGGGGGTTGGGTTGCGGCTTGGCTTGGGGGGGTTTTGGCGCGGTGGTGGTGGACGCCCCCCCCCCTCCCCCCTCCTCCTCGTCGCTCACCCCACCCCCTCCCATGCTCCCCCACAACCTCTCATCCCCCCCCCCCCGCATACCCCACCTCCCGCATCCGAGCCCACTTGCTGGGCCGAAAGTGACGCGACGTCACCCAAACGCCGCTCACTACACGCGAGGTCTCCCAGTCATGGAGACCGCGCAAGAGAGCAAGGCCCAAGGGTGGGTCTCGGGCCACAATGCGGTGGAGGGACCCCAGGGGTACTTCTTGGGATCCCTCAGCGTCTCGCCAGGCCACCCGGATGGGCCTGGCATGCGTCGCGTTGACCACGACGTCTATTACCTACAGACATAAAAAAAAACAGAAGTGTGAATTAATTTTTCCAGCGACTTTTTTTAATTTTTCGACATTAATATTAACCTTTTACTTTTAATATTTCGACCGGCGGTTCAAAAATTAAATATCAATCTCGAGAAATTAATGCTGGCGACCTAAAAATTAAGCGAAACAAACAAGCACCACACCAGGCCAGGAAAGTGCCCCAGTCGACCCCGAACACGACGGCCTTGCCTTGCCGCCACTGCTTGACCCAGCCCAGCTGGGCCCAGTGCTGTAGCAGCACCTGGTAGCGCGGCGTCCCGAAACGGACGGCGCGGGGGTCAAACAACAAATTCAGTGCGGGCAAACTGCCCACACTCGTGGTCTTAGGCATGGGGGCCAGGGGGGCACCAGGGAGGGGTTTCCAGACCCAAACCCCCCCCCCTGGAGGCATCCTTACCCCAGGTGCCTCTATGTTCCCCCTCCTTCCGGCGAATCAAACACCGGATTAACCTCCGGAAAATCCACATGGCTGTCATGTGGCTATGCGCGGGGGAGGAAAAAACGGGTTGATCCCCCGCACATCCCGGCACTAGCACCTGGGCTGACGAGGGGATCGCCCCCGCCTTCCGGGCGGTGGCGGACTGGGGGCCCAGGGCTTTGAGGAGCCACTGGGGGAGGGGGGGGGGGGGGCAGGGGGGGGGTCAACAACCTCAACTCCCAGCCCCTCCTCCCCGTCCCCGTTCCCCTCGTCCACCACCACTTCCCCCTCCCCCTCGTCCACCACCACTTCCCCCTCCCCCTCGTCCACCACCACTTCCCCCTCCCCCTCGTCCACCACCACTTCCCCCTCCCCCTCGTCCTTACCCCCCCCCCAGGCTGGCCTGTACCCCCCCCCCGCGCCCCTGGCTCCTCTCCCTCCCCCTCCTCTCCCTCTTCTCCCTCTTCTTTTTCTTCTTCTCCTTCTTCTCCTTTGTTTGCCTATCCGAGGAGGCGTCGCTTGACTCCTCGGATGGGCGCGCGGGCGGCGGGCGACTCTCCACGGGTGGAGGCAGGGCTGGCGGAGCAGCTGGAGCTTGCGCTGGAGCTGCTACCGCCAGTCGTTCCTCCACTTGGGCCATCTGTGGAGAGACACACATGAAAAAACAATTTTTTTTAATTATTAATCCCCCGAATTACTTTCTTGAACTTAATATTCTCGACCGAAAAATTAATTAATATCTTAAATATTAATGGACGCGACTATTAATATTAATCTCGAAATATTAAGCAACTCGCCGCAATTATTAATCGGAACACGCAAGCAAGCGTGCACAAGCAAAACACACCAGGGCTCGATTGTTGGCTGCCAACATGTCGGACAACATCTTTTGCATTGCCGACGCGTCCATGGCAAGGCGAAAACAAAGCTGGCGGAGGGAAAGCAAGGGTGGAGGGCGGGGGGCTACGGGTGGCCATGAGTTTGGCCATGGTGCATGGGGCGGTATGGGGGGTCCCGTAGTGGCGCAACGGGAGGTCAAATTTTAAAAACCACCACTCCCACACTTGCGAAACTACCTCCCCGTCCTGTTCCAGTTGGGTTGCCCCCGGCATCCCCCCCCCCCCCCCCGGCCCGAGTGGTCATTGTATGCGTGCTAAGGGATGGCGTTGAGGCTCTCAACAACATCCGCGCACACGGCATCCAACCCAACCCTCAAGCGGCGTGCGTTGGCCACAGCCTTGGTGACATCCTCCTCCAAATAGAGGAGGTAGTCTGATTGGCACGCCCCCTTGCAACAATGTGCACGGCATGCGCGCGCCACCTCAGCCGCACGTAGGTCCCCGCAGGGCGGCTTGTCTGTGTACAACTCCCGGAGGAGGTCACGCAGGGCCACGACGGCTTGCCATTCACCATCCTCCGGGACGTAGTTCAACAATGGACCAAGTTCCTCCCACGCGAGGAACAACGCACGGGCCTCCTCCCCGTCGGGTGCCGCCGACGCACCCAACTTCACACCCGTGCGGGCCCGGTAGAGGACCCGTTGCACGGCGTTGACATTCTCCTTGGGGAGGTCCACGAGGCGTGTCTCGATGAACGCCACTTGGAGCCGGCCTATGGCCTATGGCCATGCAACAATGGAGGATGCATAGGAAAACCATGCACCGGTCAACCACAATGTGCGGATCCCCTATGCATCCCCCATTCTCCAAGCTACGGCCGGTCTCCTTGTAGCGGAGGCGGGCCGCCTCCTCACGGTCCAATGTGCGCCGGGTCACCACGTTGACCCATGCCGCCACAAACTTGTCCCACACCCCCATATTGTAAATTGAGGCCACCAAGGGCGAGGTGGACACACCGATGAGGCGCCGCACGAAGGGTTGGTCTCCCCCGATGACCAACCCGCTTGGCACCCAGCGTGACACCCAGTAGAACTTCTTGCAATCTTGCATGGGCTGCAATACCTACGAAAAAGGACATGCATTAATATTTGCATTAATTTCTCGAGATTAATATTAAGTTAATTTTTCAGTCGGCGTTGATATTGGCCGAAATCTAGATATTAATCTCGAGAAATTAACGCAAAAATTAACAAAGAACGAATGGGCCACAAACCTTCAAGTTGTCGGCCCATATGGTTGCTAGTGCCGCCATGTCCTTGTCCCCGCACACGGCCATCCCTATCACCCACAAGTACGCGGGTGTGCGGCCCCGTGCGCCGTGGTTGAGGAGCCCAATGGAGAATTGGGTCCAACTACCACCGGCGCACGGGTACGCATCCCCACGCACTATGAAGGTGAGGGGCCTTGTCCAATCGATGGTGTCCACTAGCGATGGACGTGATTGGATAACCGGGCCCATGAGGGTAGCGGCCAAGAGCGCCCACTCGCCGGGGGATCGGGGATGGGGGTGACCAACTCCTTCCACACGTCCGTGAACGCATCCCGACCGGGGATGGGCTTGGGGAACGGGAGGCCCGTTGCAGCCGTGTAGGCCAACCCCCGGCGGCTCATATACTCCATCATGTACCGGAAGCCAAGCTTGGGGACGTTCAAGTCCATGACGAGGCCGATGAGGTACGGGGCCGGGAAGAGGTGGGAGGCATATTGCTTCGCCGCCTCCTTTTGCTTGTCGCGAATAAGGGAGGGGTAGCCAACCTCCGTGGCCTCGAACCATCGGGCCCGGGCCAAGGGAGATGAAGCCACCCACTCACCAAGGAGTTGGGAGACCAAAGGGTCCCGCAAACTTTTGGCCCCACTCAAACACACGAGCGTCATGTTAAGCTCGGTGAGGGTGTCCCGAGAGAAAGGCATAACAAGAGCTATACAAGGGAACATGGTGGTGTGGAGTCAGGGGGAATGCGGGCAACCGCAAGGGGGGTGTCCAAGACACCCACCAACACAACATTGGAACATCTCTACTATACCGTTGTGCAACAATATACCACGTAACACCCCTTATGGGTCGTCATATGTGCATGGAAAAATGAGTACAAATGACCCAATCAAAAAAATTGAATGTTAACCTCTTAATATTTGCGAGATTAATATATTGACCGGTTCATATATTAAAAATTAAAATTAACCATATTGACTTTAATTTCGGTCACTAGGGGGGGAAACGGCGCGCATGGGTTGGGTCCAGTGGGCGCGTGCAGTGCCCAGGTCACAGTGGGTGCATGCCAAGGCAGGGTGCGCGGTACCAGTGGCATTGACCGCCGGAAATCCGTACCAACAATTCTTTGTTGCCTGCGGCTTGGGATTGACCGAAACGGCACTGCGGAAATGCACAGGCACGGCCATTGACAGCACTACCAGGCCACTTCCGCACATATTGCCTGACCCTGACAGACTACTGTAGTTTGCGGGCATCAAGGCGCACCACTGAGGGCGCCCTAAACAGGGCATACTTGCCTTTAGCTTGCTCTACTCAGGTTCACGCCTTTGGGGCAGTGCCCACCTAATCACATGGGGTTGCCAGAGAAAGAAAAAGAGCACTGGGGTCATCAATTGACTTCACTGAATGTCTCAGCACAGCGCACGCACAGGGCCGTGCGTGTGCACTTAGATCCACAAGGGATGGCATTGGACACCCCTCGTAGTACACGGTAACTACCGCACCCCCGGACTGCCATCGTCTCCTCCGCCCAGCCCTTTGACTGACAGTGCGGATTGCGAAGGATGCTCGTAGACAGGGAGGGGGGTTTGCCAGAAAGGCTAATCCGGTGGGTACTTCCGGGTGTACGTATTGGTTTGAGTTTTTAACTTGTGTACTGTCACAGGGAGGGGGGCACTAGACAGTACCATATGGGTGACGTTTTCGGTTCAAAACAGCGTCTACAGCTGAAAACCGCTGTTTCTAGCAGCGATCTTCATGTGCTACTCCATTCCTCTGCTTCGCTGAAGGATGGTCTGAACTGGTGGTTCAGGCATCGCGCCGCTGTGTCATGCAGAGCCACGCAGTGCTGCTTATGCAATCCGACCTGCTTGTTGGTCGAGAGAAGTTGGGGGGGGGGGGGGTTGGCATCACACCTGGGGTCGTTGTGGTCTGCAGCTCGCGGCGCCAATTGGCTGATCGCCATGGACTTACCGCTGCCCTTATTTTAACCATTTGCCCCCATAGGCTGGTGCCCATGGGCCTCTCACCACCTTGTGCCCTCCCTCTCCCTCCTTGGCCTATCCTGACCTGTCTACTCACCCTTCCTTTCCCTTGGTAGGTTGTGCCAACGGAGCCCCCGGACTTTCCCTGTTTCATTGCTCTGTGTCGGGTCCACACAGAGGAGGGCAACTGCCCTCGCCGTTGGCCAGGTCCGTCCAAGTGGACACTTCATACCAGCGGTGGGGAACCCTTCCACAGCGGCAGCTTTTGAGCCCTGGGATGCCCACTTGCGGGGTTACCTCCCCGACGGGGGCACATAACAGCCTTCTGTCCTTTCCCGCCCTCAGTCCTCCTTGTGGCGAGCGCATCATGTGCCCCTTCCCCCCCCCCCTTGTGTCTGTTGTGTGTGTATTCCGTCTCCGTTCCCTTGCGTGGCATAGGTGCCATCCGGTGTGGTGGGCGGTGGGTGGCATAGAATGATGGGTGGGGATGGGTTCGGTGGGCGGGCGGGCGGGTGGTTTAGGGGACATGCCTCTGCTGGACGACCTCCTCCGACTTGTGTCAGGATATGACGGAGCGCATTCGCGTATGTGATGTTCCTTGCTGTGGCGGCCTCACCCATTCGGTTGGCTTGCCACCGTTCCACAAGGTGTCCAAAGATATTTGAGCCTTCGGCCTCCAAGCAATACCGTAAAGGGGGGAGGGTCCAGTTGTTTTGCAAATGGAATGTCTGTCTTACTGCTCACAATTGTCACGTGTTTCCCTCAACTTTTTGTTTTGCAGTGGGGGGGGGGGGGGCTGCCTCTTGCCCACACACACCCGCTGTTGGGCTGCCCCATCCTGTTCGCGCCGGGGGCCCAAAAAAGGAAGGGTCCCCAGTGAAGCGTGCTGGGGGTGGGGGGGTTTTGAAGATGATATTTTGGAACTCGGCGCGCCGAGGTCAAAACACTTTCCTCCTTTTGATCTCATGTCCTGTGTCCCCCAGCACCACCAGCTCCTAGTGCCCACAAGTGTGGGAGGCATACGTCTGTTGGCGGCGAGGCTGTGGGCCCAGCCTCCTCTTTCTGGCCTTTGCCCTTGGGACGCCGCAAGAGTTTCTCAATGCGACTGGACAGCGACTTGCGCTTTGGCTCTGTGTCCGGGGCCGTCGTCGTCGGCATTGAGGCCAGCCGAGGGCTGGGGGTTGCTGGCTGGGAACTGGCGGTCCCAACAGGAAGGGAGGTAGGGGGCTTTGACACGCGGGCCTGCACGGCAGACGAGGCTTGTTGTGGCATGTGCAGGACGGAGCCGCTGGACACGGATGAACTGGACGCGGCCACGAGCGACGCAAATGGGGCCGGGGAGGAGAACATGGGCGGGTGGTGGTCCACCGGTAGGTTGTGCATCGCCGCGGGGTTGGAGAAGCCACACGGGGACTCTGCATCAGCGTGCGACGTAGAGGCGGCGGGGAATGGGGTTGTGGGGATGCTGCGGGACCCGAGGTGGAATTCCGGTGTACAAACCTCCGGGGTCACCCCGAACCGGGTGGCGGCCTTCGTGGGGGTGGGAGTGTTGGGGGAGAGCTGCTGGAACTTCGAAGACTCGGAGGAACCTGCAAAGCAGGCGATGAGACGTGACGCAGCGAGGCACTGCACGCTCCGACACACGCACACAATGGCACACAATGTGGCGAGGCCCGTGCTAATGTTTCCTGATCGCCCTTTGCAAGGGCTCTCACGGAGTCTGGATGAACCCCGGTCTGGTTTGGGCATGGGAAGGGGGCGTGTCATCTCACAGGGTCTGGATCATGACGGGTTCCACGTTTGGCCAGGGGAAGGAAGCCTGAATCCTGCAATATATGGACTGAAAGCAGCTGCAATTTCGCTCAACTGCAGGCCGTAGCCTGTGTTACCACACGGTGATGATGTCTCCAGAACACCACAGCCGCATTGACCAATGCGCACATTCATACATCGTGCCCAAGTGAACCCCAGTGAATCCACCCAGACAATGCAACTCCTTGCTCATGGGAGTGCTCTGACTGAAAGTCCCTCCGAGCCTAGCCTGACACAGGATGCCATGCTTGCAGTTCCTCCGCAGTGCAAACTTTGGACTGGAGGCAATTGTGTGGAAGACATTCATAACTGCCCACACTTGTCATCCATCCATTGCTTGATGTGGCTGAGGCCCCTGGTTTTCCCCCTTGTCTGTTGCCTCCCATCTCCCCAGTGCTGGAATGTTGTAATGTTTCCTGATCGCCCTCCGCAGAGCAATCCTGCAATCTCTAAACTTTAAGCAGCCCCCCAGTGTCAAGGCCCTGCGGGGGGTGAGAGGGGGCTGTGGGTTCTCGCCTCTGCAGTCCTCGAGGGCGGAACCATTGTGAATATGCAATTGTTGCAGCTCCGCACAGAAAATTACCCCTGCAGGCCGTTGCTTCCTGGGGCTCCCACCCTGCGGGGTCCGGGTTGGTGGGTTGGAGGCCCCCGAAAAATTTTCTGCACCTAAAATGAGTCTCTTACTATTTCAGCCTTCATGGCAACCCCCTAGTCAAGCAATCCCCTATTCCCGTGCTCGATTGCCGTCAGGCGGCTTTCAGGAAGTTCCGTTTCGCTACAACAAAGCAGAAACATGGAACAAAATCAGGGCCTTGGGCAGAGGGGGGAAGTTGCATGTCACAGGCACTGCAGGTGTACTACTGCCACTACTGGGCAGCACGCCACCAGATGCTACAGCACAAGGAAGACATCGGGGTGTAAGCGAAGACTGATTGCTTGAGGAAGGGGAGGACTGAGAATCATAGCTTTTGTTGTAAGATTTGGGCTGGCGGTGTGCACTGAGCACCCACTTGGTACTTCGGAAACCAGGAGATGCCCTGGGCCCCTGTGGCCCTGGATATGGTACAGGGGACTCAGAAGGAGTGCTGTGCACGACCCCATGCTGGGGGAGAAGGGGGATTTCTTGATGGCCAACCCCTAGCTGCTTGCAGCCAGGATCCCCCCCGCCCCAAAGGGAAGGGGGCATCTGCCACTGTTTAGGGGGGGGACGGGTTACTTCATGTCATAACCGAGCCCCTTGCCCCCCCCCCCCCCCAAGGGAAGGGGCATCTGCCACTGTTAGGAGGGGGGTTATTTCATGTCCTAACCGAGGAGGCAGCCCCCTGTGATACCAGTACATCATGCAAATGAATCCCTCGCCTAGATTAGTTGCCTCCCGTTGACCCTGTAGGACAAAGTGATTCATACGAACGGAAGGTGGGCACAGCAGGTATGCAGCTACCCTTGTTACCTAGTAGCCCTGGCCTCTGGCCTCTGGGACAGCCCCCACCCCCTTCCATTGACCCCCCGGATGTCCCTGGGTATGACCTGCAGTTTAACAGCTTGTCTGAGGCCATGTCTCAGATACAGCCGCTGATAAACCGGCCACAATGATCCGATTGCTGATTGTTGGACGGCGCAGTTTGGGGGTGCACATACTTTTGCTGTTTGATCTACGTTTGATCTACGTGCTTCCACGTGCCTCCTGTTGCGTATTTGTGTGTGGCTTCATATTTTCGCAGGTTTTCCTGTGGTTTGTTTTAACAATCACGGTGAGCCAAAGGAGTAGAATATTTGGGTATCGACAGCAGCAAATTTTTCTGGGGGTAAAAGAAATCAGAACCAGTTTCTCCTTGCGCCCCCGTCCCTTTTTTCATCCCCAGGGGAGCAGGTTGGGGGTAGGAAGGGGTCAAAGGAGTTGGAAGAGGGAGTTGGAAGGGGATGGGCATTGAAGCCTTGGACCCCTGCAATGAAGGTCGACTAATTGGGCACCGGGTTCGTCACCTGCACATCATTCCGGCAGTAAGCCTTCAGGTATAGCTATAGTGCAAGCACCTTACCATGTCGCCATCAATGTGATCTGCATGCTCAAAAATAACTCTTTGGAATGAAATGCAAGCACCTCACACCCTCTACTACACATAATAATCCGGAACTGGCTCCTAACCCAAGCAAAGCAAATCGATGGTTTGGGATAGGGGTTAGTGGTAGTCTTGTATGCATTTACTCGCGGAACACCACACATTCTATCTTGGCAACATTGAATGGACACGCATGCCTCATGGACATTATGGTAGGTCGCCATGGACAAAATTCTCCTTTCGGCGCTGATAGTCATGTTATGCCCAAGCGTGCCAAGCCCAGGACCTTTGGCAACTAACTGTGGCCGGATGGGGGGGGGGGGGTTGTTCACCTTGGACCTGCAAAGCGGATAGGGCGGGTTCTTTCAAATGGGTCAAAGACGAAAAACAAACCCAAATCGTCTGAAACTGGAGGACACATTGACCACTGCGGTCGTGCAGTCGTGGAGACGCACCATACCCCGTGCGGCATTCATTTCAGACAGTCCATCATGGCCGTCTTCAAACATCGCTTTCTGCTCCATCTGTTGTGGAGTCCCCCAACAATCCTGCAGAGCATGGGGACAGCAGCACTGACAACACAGCATTCGCTTGCTTTCCCCTGGTGCTCTCTTTGACCCAACTGATTGAACAGCAAACCATAGGTGATCACAAGTAACAGTAGGGGTTCGTGCTGCCAAATGGGCACCAGGACTTTGTATTCCTTCCACAAGAGGAAGAAGAATAATGGTGCTGGTGTGAGCACAATGCTGTGGAGAGCGCGATTGTTGTGAAAACTGCGCAATCATAAGAGGTTCGCGTTCCTGTAGCACCGAGCGGGCTGGGATAAGGAACAACTATCCCATCACGTCACGTCGCACACACAACCTACGTGCCCCCTGAATATGCATCCGCTGCACTCCACCTCTATCCCCACCGCCACACAGGCATGTAGCGCAGCTCCGGTGCATTGTGGATTGTGGATGGTGGGTTGGTCCCTGGCAGCAGCGGGGGGGGGGGGGGCAAGGGAAAGAGCTTCTGGTGGGCTTGAGCAAGGGTGTACCCCCTCTGGCATGAGGAGAGTTCAGGAAGCTGGTGTGCCCAGCATGCAATCCTCCGCTGAGCATGCAATCCTCCGCTGCCCCAGACCAGGGTGCTGTACCATAGCCTTTCAAAAGCAGGCTTTTGAAGCATCCAGGCACGTCATCATCGGCAAACCCAAGGAGAGCCCATTTCTTCCCTTCCCTCTCTCCTTTCTCCCATTTGTCCCACCTGCGGGGCCCGTAGGCCATCAGAAAGGGGCTCAACGGCTCAGCCTCACAGCCGTCCCCCACTGCCATCCCAAGGGCCCGTTGACAATGGCGAGTGGTACACAGCGTCGAGTCGTCCTGACAACGGCGGTGGTACAGCAGTGGGACAAGACCCCCTGACGTCATCAGGCACAAAGGCATGGCACACATGGCCAGCAAATCTGCAGAGTTGTCCAGGACGCTGTTGTGCTCCCTCTGGGCGGCCTGCGCACCTCACATCCAACTTCAAAGCCAAGGCCTTCTCTTCCTTCGGCCTTCATGCCGGAATGCTTTCTGGCAGCAAGCTGATGGGTGATGCTGAACGGGAGGGAGGGAGGGAGGGAGGGAGAGCGGCCAGGTGCCTCAACAGACGGCCTTGCCTACCGCAACGGGCTGAATCCGAAAACCATACCCAGGCCCAAACCCTCCCTCCCTCCCTCCCACCCCTGTCTGACCCACCACATCACCGCGCCTCCCCCTTCTCAAACAGCCCCCCTATTTGCTGGCCAGAATTTGCCCCCTCCACCGTCATCAAGTTGGACCCCCAGGCCCTGCATATTCTGCAACACACATGCGCACACCTCAAGGGACCGTGATGGTCCCGGACTCGGAAGGTCGGACGCGTAACTTTGTAGTGGTGCAGCTCCACGTTCAAAGGAGTGCGCTTGTGATGTCATGCGTTCAAGTGTTTGTCCGTCACTGAAAAAACACCGGATGACAGACAGACACAGCAAAACAGACGGAAGCATGCGGCGTGCCCTTTGTGCAGTGCCCCCGCACGCACCATTGCACGTCATGCATGCACACGCCCTCAAACTGTGTGGACAGAATGCACGATCAGTTACATCTGCGAGGGGACCCTGCAGCAATTACCAGCTGCAGCAATTACCAGTCCACGTTGTCGCACAAAGGGAGTAGCGGGGCACATCAGCCATAAAGGGACAGGGCTATGTCGGGCGAGCTGACAGGCATTTGATAGCCCGCGCCTTGGGGGAATCTTTGCACTGCGCGCGCACTGCACGCTGCACTGCGCGCTGCACTGCGCCCGCACTGCGCGCTACTTTTAGACTATGTACCCCCCGAAGAGCCCCCAAGCAAACCCCTTGGAAATGCCCTTAGAATTAGGCGACCCAAACTGCCCTAGCTCAAGAAAGCTGCAAACTACCTTCCCTTCACATAACACACATCATGCACAACTGGAAAAGCCATGAACAGTGCATTGGTCGCCACCCTCAAGAACACAGAACTGTCTTTATGTTCCATTGTCTACTAAGTACACATGGACTCCATCTTGCATTGGCGATTTACCACCCGTAGTGCATCTTGGTAGTACTCCAAGTGGATGAGCCCATCTCCCGCCATCCCAACCACCGTGGCAAGAACTCGCACGCCGTTGGAGCTGGTGTTGCTACGCCTTGCCATGCCTTGACCCAAACGTGCTACGCCTTGCAAAACCTCTGCTAGGGGTCACCATGATGCCCCTAGGGGCCCCTAGTATCTCAAAGTATGGGTCTCTAGTATGGCTAGACACCCAAATAGTTGCACTGCGCGCGCACTGCGCTTAAGGCTCCCCCCTTGGACGCTAGCACCCCAACCTACTCGTGATGCCAATCCACTAGTCCTGACCCGGCGTTCAATCGCTACACCTTTGGCCTACTAGCTGTGCCTAGGCCCCGGAATCTCACGACCGAGGGCACCCAGGAAGCATGTGCGAGCACCGCTGGACCGACACCAGGGGTCAACGATTCATCAGCCGACAAGATCAAGGACAAAAAAACCCTGCGGTGTCCTCTTCCTCCTGTCCTTGGGCTTGATGGGGGTTTCACTGACCCTGAACAAATGCTCTTCACTGAGCACCGAAATGCAGAGTCTGCTCACCACTACCACTACCCATGTGCGGAGTAGTACACAGTGCCCATGCACCACCGGGTGTTCACAATGCTCAAGCCGATGGGGAGTACTTGAGCTCAGCTAAGGGCGAGGCGGGGGAGAGGGATTCCATTTCGGGTATTTGGTAAAACTTAGTACCAGATGAGGTAAAAATCAGTAAAATTTGGTAAGACTTAGCAGAAACGAGGTAAAACTTAATAAAAAAAATTTTAACTTTTTTTCTGAAATTTTTTGTTTACGAAGTTGTACCTGGGACCCGGGACATTTGGCACTGCTCTGGAAATTGGGCGGCACATGATGCAACAAACACCAGCAAACCCAAATCCGCTCCTGATACAAATTTTGGCAATTCTGCAACCCCGTTTCACGGTATCACAATGTACATCCCTGCCGCTTGTTGCTGTGTGTCAAGTTTAAGGGGTGCAATGCAGTGGGTATCTGGAATCCAAACTGGAGTATTTGGTAAAACTTAGTACCAGACGAGGTAAAACATCGTAAATTTTGGTAAGACTTAGGAAAAACAAGGCAAACTTTTTTTTAATTTTTCTGAAATTTTTTTGACGAAGTTGTATCTCGTTTCTACTAAGTTTTACCACCCCCCTCCCGACCGCTGCCGTTTTAAACCAGGTAGTCACCACTTCGATGGTAGGTGGTACTTTTGTTTCAGGGCACAAGGCCCCTGGGTCGATTCCCGGCCACTTGTGTCCGTGGCGCCCCCATCAATTTGCCCGATGAAGGGGGAATGCAAGGGTGCAATTGCAAATGCAAGGGCACCGAAAGCATCCAAAATATTTGCCCATTTCTTCCGCTGTTGTGGTTGAATGCCTTCTCGCTCTCAATCAAATCCACAACAGCCAACTCCTCCTAATTTGCCCCAACTGTGTGGCCGGTGACAAAGGGGGTCAAACTTAAGGCAGCACCCAACCCACGCTAAACCATCATGAACACCAATTAGTTGGCACTTGGCTAACATAACAAAATATAATTGCGATCGGGCACTAGAAACAATATGAGGCTCAAGAAAAGAGTCCCGACAGGGCCATGGCCAACATTTGTGCCAACTACTTGCAAGTAGTTACAAAAGAGACGCTTGAAAATCAAGTCGGCCTTGGTATTTGCATGGCGCGGTTTGCCTTGCGATGTGGGATTATTGGTGCACATCCCAAACAAAGCCGTTTTCAACTCCCCTTGCAGCTCGGTGTAAAATGCTTGGTCATTTCTCAGTTGACCATTAGCATTTTGGGGGTATTGAGGAGGTACCGCATACCACGTGCGGCACTCGCCACCAGATCCACCTTACATTCATGGCAGGCTATGTGAGGTGTGCCATCACAAGAAAAGCATGTGTCAACGGGCTCCGCATATTTGGGTTCGGTGTACATCTGAGCCACCTCCCAATGCAAGGCTGGGTCCTCGGGTTGGAGGCCAACTTGGAACAACTGCAGTACAGAGTAGCTTCAGCCATTTCACGCAGCAACCACAATCTATCATGTGGCACTTGCAACATGCCCTTGACAACGCGTCGAGACAAGACACAATGCAATGTCAACAACAAGCGAAGCACCCAATGGGAATTGCCCAAATTATATACCTGCGCCACAATCGGGGGTGGTGCAAAAGACATATCAATGGATGACGCTCCCAAAGTGCAGTCTGCCCACGAGCCAACGAATTATTGCCACCGTTATGGACTAGCACATGAAGCATTCCACAATGAGTCATGGACAACCGACACCACACACATTGTGTCCTAATCCGCACTGAGAGCGGTTTGGACAGCCCACCAGTAATACACCACAGACTAAGCACAATTTGTGACATAGCTCTCGGTGGCAAGGTCCCGGAAATGTCGCGCCTCAAACTCATATCGTTGCGGCAATGAACCTGGAGCGGTGACATGTAGCGGTTGCCCCTAATCGTTGCCAAGTGGTGCCTCTACCTCTAACAAAGATGAGTGAAACAAGCCTTGGCTATCATTGAGTGCTTTGCACACATCAGCCGGGATTTCTTCTGCACTAGGGCACCCAATACGAGATGTTAGGTGATCACTAGATGGTGCAGCGACAACGATTCTGGACGGAATGGAACTCAGTGGGGCAGGGTTCATTGGCGTACTCGATGCCTTAGGAGGCCATAATTGCCCGGGGGGTGGGCCATTCATGGGGTGAAAAAAATGGTGAATTACTACCCTCCAATTGCACACAACGCACAACGAGTGAGGTCTTTGACTGAAATCATGCCCCATATTGTCCACTTTGCCCTTTTTGCCTCCAATTGAGCACACTTGTAAACCAGCCAAAACAGGTATCTGAATTCAAAGAAATAACACTGAAGGACAAATTGCATTCTCCACTGAAGGGTTTCTGTTGTGTACAGGTGACACTCTGTGAAACAGTACAGTGATGCATGGTGAAACAGACCCCCATTTTTAGGGAATTTCAATGAGACGCGAAATTTCGCCACATTTGGCAAAATGCACGATAATGAGGTATAAAATACTGTCAGTCCATTGCCTGCCGCCACAGTACCAGATTGATACATAATATCAGTGACATACAATTCGAACCATAAGGAACTCTTTATAATCAATCAATACACAAACATACATCACAGAAACTACCAAATGTTGCCTACAAAAGGCAATTCCATGTGCCAACACCCACAAAGGGTGAGTCTCAATAACAAATCAAACAAAGTCGGACACAAATTAAAATTCAAGTCAACTGCTCAGAGGATGGTGGTTCTGCAGTCACCAATGTCTCATCATAGCAGTTAAGACTAAATCACCGTCGTCGTTTGTTCCCCAAACGCGATCCTGTCTGAGGTTGCTGTTGTGGCTGGGCTGGTGGTGCAGTCCCACCACTCACCAAATTCGCAAAGTTCTCCAATCCCTCTGGTGACGGTGACTGTCCTTTCGGCTCAAGCAGTGGATGCCTATTTGCTTTGTGTGGCGTGACCAACTGCTGACTCTGCTGTTGTGTCTGCTCCTCATCATCCTGCGCCGCTGGAGCCTCAACAGAGTGTGATCGAGCCCTTTTTGTAGGCGCTGCTTGGGGTTCGGTAGTGCCACCTGCATCGACACCGGGGGATTGCTGGCAGTCCCCTTCTTGGGCTTTGGCTTAGATGCCTTCGGTTTTGGGGTTCCCTAGGGCTTGGCATCCACGTCCGGCATACTATCCATGCCAGCCTGTTCATCAGGGCCATCAGGAGCCATTCCAGTCCTGTCGGCAGGCACACCCTTGTCCAGTTGCAGCAACACAAACTCCCAGTAGAATGGGGCCAGAGAGTCAGCCTCTTTTAAAGTACTAGTTGTGAGCTCAATAGTTTCCTTTGGTAGTTCATCAACCGCAGCTTTGAGGAAACCAAATACAACCGAAATTTCCGACTTGAGGCAAATGTGCAACTGAGCTCCCAGATTTGGGGAGTGGGACCCCACCACCACCCAGTTTGTAAGATTCATAGGGACTTTCAGAACCTCCAGCACCCATTTAATAGCCTTAGGACACAAGATACTGGGCAATGGGCCTTCACTGAACGTAACGTACATCGGTAGCTCAACACATAGTACAAATTGGACAAAATGACGGGAGTGGCGCAGTTTCGCTCGATTGTGAGATTTCCATTTTATTGGGGTACAATTCACAAGGTGCAATGTACATTTCTTGGAATTGGAGTCAACGTGACAATCGTCATCACTGATGGCATCGTAGTGAAATTCGGACTGCGGCTGCCAGTGCTGTATACCATGACACTCACCTGATTCATTCCCACCTCACCCAGGTCAGTCCTCAACTGACTCATGATGATTCGAACGTCCGCCAATTCAGCAACAACCACCAATGATTTCCCCATTGAAACATGTCGCACAGCAAGAGGTGGTAGACCCATGGACCAGCCTTTTGGAACCTCAACGACAGCCAGTATGAACGGCAACCCAACGACAGTAGCATTGAAAATGGTAGTAGGATTCAGAAGACAAACCTGAAAGGGGGACTCACCACCAGTAGCATCTGCACCGGAACCAGAAACTGTCTTCAAGTGAACCACATTCCCTTCGGAGCTAGCAATGTCAAAGGAATTACGAGGTCTGGCCAAGTGGCTCCTGAAGTCTACATATTTTGAGGATGTCCAGAATTCGGCCTGGCACACAGAGTCCCAGGGAGGCATAGGCAAGTCATCAATATACACCCAGCCTGCACAGCGGAACTTCAATGCACCAATCCCCTTGATATGATGCTGTAACGTAGCAATCTCAGATGTATTTCCTATTAGGAAGGAAAGCAGGGTCTCCACACCATGTTTGCAAAGGAGACGCGAAAGTTCGCCACTATCAACAGAATTTGATAATTTCATAGTGCATTTCAGGATGCCTGCACAACATACTGCGGGATGGGTGAACCAACTCGTCAGGATGCATAACAATCCAGCCCCATGGCATCTCCCTTTGGCATTCACGTGCCACTTTAGCCAGTCCTGCAACAGCAGTTCATGGAGTCTCCATGTATTTGGCACACTATCCCAGGTATGGCCCCATGAGCCCCTTCAATGGTTTGGATGATCCAACTGCCAAGGGGATCCTCCTGTTCTCGAAATTGCGTATTCCATCAATTGCTGTATAACCAGTTGCCTCAATCATTCTAGCCAAAGGTAGCAGCGTCGTGCCACAGAATCCTATAGTGTATACAACCAAAGTTTTCGGGGCCAAGGACAATAACGCGCATCGGAGCAACAATCACACACCAAACTTCCTTCGTCAGTTGTTAGTCCGGCCTCCTGCAACATCTGGTGGCACACATCCGTGAGACTGAGATTAGCATTTTCAAGCTCCTCCAAGTTCTCCATCAGCAGCACTGCGCTTTCACTCATGCATGCTCCTGTGCCTGACAGCTGTGCTGTCTGCTGGTGGCCGGCTAGGCGTCTTCTCTGGCGCAAGGGAGTATCCCACTTTAGAACCATACACTCAAACTCCGCTGCCATATCAAAGGGTCCACATTCTTTTTCTCACATTCACTTGCTAGTCGCCTTGCCGCACAGACCACATGCTGACCACCAATGATCCAGAAACTGCCCACTGCAGCAATAGCAAAAAAAAATTGGTCCCCGGGACCGTACAGAAACGACAAACGTGTAGGTGCACGTGCAGCAACATACAATTGTCAGGCCACAGCAGTAATCCTTTGATGATCCCCACGGGAGGTAACCTTGCCAAATCCTTCAGCCGCAGCTTCAGTTTGGTCTCGCCAGCTACGGGTATAAAGTTCGAAGTCTGAAGTCTGATTTGGCATGTCGTGTTGCGGACCCACATTAGAGCACATCCAAGTAAAAGTCTGATAAAAGTGCAAAAGTGCAGCCCCCCCCCCCCACACACACAGGAGCTTGAGTTCACGAAAATTGTTATAACAGTGCAGACCCCCCCCCAAGACACATAGCAACTTCACAGGAAAATGGGGATAAAAGTGCAATACCCCACAGACACACAGGAACTTCACCTCGGGAAAATGGTGCGTTAGGGAAAAAAGGTCGCAATGGAAAATGTGGAGAAGGGAACACTAGGAAAAGTCTGATACAAGCCCCCCCCCCAAAAAAAAAAACACACAACCATTCAGTTCAAGAAAATGATGGGTTGGGTTGGGGAAAAAACGGGGTTTGAAAATGCGGAAAAGGCAATTTTGGGAACAATGTGGCACAAGTACCCCCCCGGCCCCAAAAAAAAAAATACCTCTTGGAAATACCCATACCTCTTGGAAAATGGGGCGTTGGGGAAAATGTCGGAAAAGGGAAAACCAAGGGAAATGGGAAAACGTTACATAGTGATGGTTGCTAATGTATGAATGGACCTGCAGAGAAGGAGAACATGGGGATTGGCACAGCAAGCGTGCAAAAGCACAATACCATTGCAACCCCAACCCTGTCATTCATCAATGAGTCCGTCCATGTCATCCACCGGCACTTGGGAACATGGTTGTGAGCTGCTGGGAGGTGCAGCAGAACGGGTAACACGATCCGTTGGGGGGACCCAATCAGAGTCCATTTGGGCTAGCTAAGGCAATGCCTGTTGCATAGCAATGTCTCGGGCTTCTCGCTGGTTCTTGCTATTTGGCACCTTCACACGCATGCTTGCCAAGCAATCACAGATGCGAGCGCGTGTCCAGTCACGCAATGTGCCTGCCTTTGCAGCACATACCAGCTTGGCCTGTGCACGGGCCAAGGCACGCTTTGGGTCGGACTTCCGTGGTGCCACTGCCAGCTATGGGTATAAAGTCTGAAGTCTGAAGTCTGATTTGGCATGTCGTGTTGCGGACCCGACATTAGAGCACATCCAAGTAAAAGTCTGATACAAGTGCGCCCCCCCCCCCCACACACACACACAGGAACTTGAGTTCAAGAAAATGGTTACAGCAGTGCAGACCCCCCCCCAAGACACATGGCAACTTCAGAGGAAAATGGGGATAAAAGTGCAATACCCCACCCCCCACAGACACACAGGCACTTCACCTCGGGAAAATGGTGCGTTAGGGAAAATAGGTTGGAATCGAAAATGTGGACAAGGGAACACTAGAAAAAGTCTCATACAAGCTCCCCCCCCCCCCAAAAAAAACACACAACCACGCAGTTCAAGAAAACGATGGGTTGGGTTGCGGAAAAAAGGGGGTTTGAAAATCCGGAAAAGGCAATTCTGGGAACAATGTGGCACAAGTACCCCCCCCCCCGCCCCAAAAAAAACACATACCTCTTGAAAAATGGGGCGTTGGGGAAAATGTGGAAAAAGGGAAAACCAAGGGAAATGGGAAAACCGTACTGATGGTTGCTAATGTATGAATGGACCTGCAGAGAAGGAGAACATGGGGATTGGCACAGCAAGCGTGCAAAAGCACAATACCATTGCAACCCCAACCCTGTCATTCATCAATGAGTCCGTCCATGTCATCCACCGGCACTTGGGAACATGGTTGTGAGCTGCTGGGAGGTGCAGCAGAACGGGTAACACGATCCGTTGGGGGGACCCTATCACAGTCCATTTGGGCTAGCAAAGGCAACACCTCTTGCATAGCAAGTTCTCGGGCTTCTCCCCGGGTCTTGCGATTTGGCACCTTCACACCCATGCTTGCCAAGCAATCACAGATGCGAGCGCGTGTCCAGTCACGCAATGTGCCTGACTTTGCAGCACATACCAACTTGGCCTGTGCACGGGCCAGGGCACGCTTTGGGTCGGACTTCCGTGGTGCCACTGCCTCCTCTTCACTGTTATTTTCAGCAGCCTCAGCTGCATCATCCACAACCTGCACCACTGCCTCACCACACGGTCTTGGATCCTTGACAAAGCACGTATAGCAAACCAGACATGTGTTGCACCAGATGCGCACAGACTGCCTGCACACTGCACAGTCCATGCCCCTTCGGAAAGTGAAGAGGTCATGGTTGCCACCATGCTGAGCAGGACTACCATCTGGTTCGACCAAAGTGCCCTCAGTGTCCTCAGACGGGGCTTGTCGGTCAGGCCGTCTGCGCGTTGCGCCTTGACAAGCCAGTGGCACTTCCGACCCCCCAAAAGATGGCAAAATGCCACCATTGTCTGCCACTGCAGCCTCCGCCTCCCGTCACTGCAACATGGCCGCTTCCACTGATGTACGTGGATTAATGCGATGCGAGACCCTATGCCGGGGACGCACATCGAAGCGTGCATTGGCTGCCAGCTTGCTGGCTACCTCGACACCCTGCCCCTTCACCCACTGCCGCAAAGGTGGCAGATTACAATGCAGAGCCATGCACATGCTAAGAACATGTGTGTCCTCCATATCATGCATATTGTTGGTGAACCTCCCACGCAACAAAATGGCACGCTCAACAGCAGCCTCACCAGGGCAATATGTGCGCAGCAATGCCAAAACACGCCAAACATTCACCCATTGGACATGCTCCCGCTCCGGCGTCAAGGCCTCCCACATCCGGGACATGGGGGTCTTGGCGAACGTCCGAACGACATGCTCCTTGAAGGATTCCCACTCTTCCAATGCACGAGCAGCATTAACATGCGCAGCTGCCAGTTCAGCATGGTGTGTGCCCATGAAGTGCAGATCCACTCCAAATGTGGCTCGATCAGCCGCTGGTAGAGCGAGCCGACGGCCGTTTAGTACCGTGTAGTATGTCCCCATATACCACTGCCCATGACAGCAAACCTGCATCATGGCAATCCTCCCACACATCCTCCTCCTTGGTGGTGAGGTGCGTTTTGGAATCCAAATGCCTCGCCACCCATGGCACATTGGCCAAGAACACCTTGTTGCGACGGGCATTTGCCTCGGACCACCGGATACGGTGACTGGCAGGGATCAAACGCAACCCGCTGCGTGTATCTGGTCTGGTGTTCTCTTGGACACACCTCTCGAGGTCCTTCCACTGGCGCGCACCGTTGTACAATGCACGTTGGCGACCCACAGCTGCCAGGTAGTCAGCATGCACTTGGCCGGCAGCCTCCAAGGCAAGGCCTAGCTTGCGCTGGACCACATGGCATGGCTCACCCAAGGGGGTTAGCAAGGACAGCCACTTCACAAGCATGGCAAACACATTGTACTCCATTGCCGACACATCAACAGCTTGCCTTGCAGTGGCACCACGCACACCAAGGTTAGAGGCACCATCAACCGCAAAAGCCACAACCTTCTGAGCCCACCAGGCACGGTCAGGCATCTAGGACAGCAGCACTGCCTCCACCTGTGCCGTCACCTCTTGTGCCTCCCCTGAAGCCACATCCACCACACCAAGGAACACCTCACACATTCCCCCCGGCCCAGTGCCTGGAAAGAGGAGCAGGATGGCATACTCATTGATGCGATGCCGTTGCCGGTCAGATCCATCCAACAACAAGGCAATGAACAATGCCCTTTGCAAGGTCTCTGACACACCATCTTGCATGGCGCCATGCATTGCGACCATGGCCCTCTCAACTATCCATCGCCGAGAGGCATGATGGCCCGGTTCGGAGGTCAACGCACAATGCAGAAGAATGCGTTCACGGATTGCACGGATGGATGTGCACATGCGGAGGCCAATGTACACCTCCACCAAGCGCGACGAAATGGCTGCCACCGCATCGCTCATAGGTACACCGAGGTCCATGCCCTCACCCCTAATGAACACAGTGCTCCTCTCTGCCACATTGACTGCACATGCAGATGCACTGGGGCACAGTGCCCGAAAACGTTCTGCACAATGCACCCGGAAACTCTCCTCGGCGGCCAAGTGGTGGCGGCCGGGATCATCAATTTTCTTGCGGCTGCTGGTCGTGCCACGTGACACACCAAGGTGACCCTCGAGGACATCTTTACGCCATCCCTTTGGTGTAGCGATCATCATACGCATGCCCATGCCACATGTTCCATTCACCAAGGCTGTAGCAGCCTTCGGTGGCCGCTTCACCCAAGGACAATCCGTTTCAGCAGCCCATGAACAACATATGCACATTACACCCCCTTGAACAGTGAACTGCAACTGCCAATGCTCATCCACAAACGCTTGCAGTGTCTTTGGCCCTGCTGTCTGTTGCCTGGTGGCTGCCCCCATCATCACAAAAAAAGGATTGCTCCCCGTTGCTGCCAATGCAGCAGATCGGGCTCTATCCTGTTCTATGGACTCGAAAACAGACCGGTGCGACATGCCCTGACCTACATGCCTCTCATCCCACTCCTTCTCATGACGTGCCCGGAGATGAGCGTGGTGGGCTTGCACACGGACCTGCAGATGCTGTTTCACCCGTACCCTTTGCTTTTGTACAAGCTTTGCCACAGCTTCAATAAACTCGGGGGTGGGCTGCACATCCCCCACATGTGTGGTATATCCGGGGTCAACCGTTGGCAGCGCCATGGCTGGCAACTGGGTGTTACTTGGCACACTCGGGGCATGCCTGTTGACAGTTGGTGTTGCAAACTGTGAGGGGGAGGGTTCTGCGTCCCCAATGTGGTTGGTAGACTCTGGGTCACCTGTTGCCAGCGCCATGGCTCGCAACGGGGTGATACTTGGCATGCTCCGGGCATGCCTGTCGACAGTTGTTGCTGCAGACTGAGAGGGGCCAGAACGTACACCACGATTGCTTTGTGAACCGCCCTGTGACAGACCCACCATCTCCGTGGGAGTACGCTCATACAATAGGAATGTCACCTTTCGTGAAGTGGCTGGGGGCCGTCCCCTGCTCACGGATGCATCATCACACAACCACCACACATCGCGAACTAAAATGTGAGCAATAAAGTGCCCTTGCTCCCTAGTTGGTCCAACATGTAGCACCATGGCCCGCAGGGACCAATGGTACCCATTGATATCCACAAACTCATGATCCACCGTCAAGCTATGAAGTTGTTGATTGTGGACATGGAGTGGAGCCCACTTGTTGAACACTAGTGACGATAGTACAATGGCCTCCTGGAGATCCCCCACACAGCCACATGGGGGGGCGTTTGAAGGGCGGCCCAACGAACGGCCCCTCATTCCCTCCCTCATTCGCACCCGCACGCTCTGGCCCTGGTTAATAACATGCAACACTTGGGCGGCCATTCCCAACTCACCTCCAGCCTGGTGGACTTTCACGTCACACACTGGGCACCACTGCCACCATTGCTCATGAGACAAGCAGTCGGACAGAGAACGAACACCAGCACGAACCAGTTTCGGTACCATGTGCTTCCAACACTCAGCCATCTCGGACTGCTGCATCCACTCAAACTTGGGAGCCCTCCTGACACATTGACACCGACCACTACACTGGCACACAGTAACAGTTGGCTGTCCCTCATCCGGCAACAGGCGTGCAACGGCATGTGGACGGTACACAGCACCTGTCATACCTACCACAATGTCACCCCAACATGTAGCCCACACCGCCACATCATCTGGGCACTCATCATGGAAGGCCTCCTGTCCCCCAGAGGCTAGCAGGAGGCATTGCAACGTTGTACCAAGCCGACACTGATTGTGACTTGGGGGGTTCGCCATGCCACATGGCCGTTGCCGTGCTCCACCTTGCGGACCGCCACTAACCTGCAGGCACGTGGAAGGCATGTTGCTGCAAGAACTTGTGGTGCGAAGCAGGCAAACTCTGCCACTCTCCGCGGCCGTAAAGCACCACCAATCGCCTATCCCCCTTCCATGGGCAAGTAGCATGCCATGCCCCAGTGCGGACCACTACAGGTTGCCTATCGACACGGTACCTATGCCCCGGACGGCCAATGCCATCTGGGCACTGCCTTCTCCCTGGTCTGCCACGCGGACCACTGCCAACGCCTCCCTCTTCCACCCAGATCTCACCACCCAGGTGCCGCCCCGTGGAGAAGACTGCCGACCACGGGGTACTATCAAAACGATGTTGATGGGGAGCTGTCGTCTCATTGCATGACAGCTGTATTGTAGTCCATGTGAACCACTTTGGTACCAACTTCCTTGCAATGCGGTTCACCATCATCACAAGGGGGCCATGCTCCTGTGTCCCTTGCACAAGCCGCGACCGGCGAGAATCCCATTTCGCTGTATGTCCTTTGCTCCCACCGACACCCAACTGCAACCATCGCAAGGAGAACTGCCCTAATGTCTGTCTAGTGTACAGCAGTGTCCCCATTATGCCATGCAAGACACACAAAGGTGCTACCTGCAACGAGCGGTCGTAGCTGGCGCCCCGGTAATGTCCTCCCGGCCGGTGCCCATCACGTTCGGCCTCACCAACGACGATCACGCATGCTTGTTCACAAGCTTCCTCCATCTCCTGGATGGTATGGTACACTTTGGCTTCTCCCATACCCGGACTCCAAACTGCAGCAGACGTCACAGCAGTGTCCGGGCCAAACCTTGAATCCATTATTTTGGGTGTGTTTGTACGCAACAACACAACATTCCCATCGATGTGGTGGGCGAGATGTCGAAAATGGTCGGGCCTTCCCCCCCAGGGCTTCCCTTCCCAATTATTCGCTTCCAGGGCCCTACAAACACTTAGAGCACTCTCCTTAACCTCTATCCCACACCGTTCCCTGTACATTGTGGTTGCCTGGACTCGGAGGTCCACTCCAGTTAAGGGGGTCTCACTGCGGAGCGCATGGAGGCTGAGGGCAGTTGCATAAAAAAAACATGCACCAGCGACATACTCATCACGTGCCAACCGTAACTTCAGTTGCCGGATGGTAGGCAGCTCTCTACTGGCATGAGCCTTGATTTGATCCACCTCAACCTTCTGGTTAGGATTGTCACAGTGAATTGCTGCGGCCTCGTCCACCCCTAGCCGCACACGCTTTGCAGCAGGCATGGGGTTGGGATCCCTAGGCATTGCTTTCTTGCCTGAGGGGGGGCTGTTACATGGCTCTGAGCCATCCGTGCTGGACTGACTAGGTGCCACGACAGTGCATGCCGTCCCCATACTGCTATCCATATTTGGGGATGACATTTCACTATCTTGCCCACTCAATGAAACCTGTGGTGGGCGCTGTGCTAGGGGCACAGGGGATCTCTGATCAGAGAGTGACTCAACACCGCAACCGGGGTGTGGCGTGAGGCATTCTTCTGCCGCACCAGGCCCTACGTTCTCCATTACCTCTCGGCCCTGGTTCTCATCGTCAGCATGCACACCACCTGCAACTTCGGGTGCACCTGGGAGTCCACATCGCAGCGCACAGGCTGGGACGTTGGACGCACTTGGATCACCTCTGCGGGGCCCCTGGTCAGCAGTCATAGGAGTTGAGGCGGGGGGGGTGGGGGGGGGGGGGGGGTTGCTGTGCTTCACCAAGGGTGCCAGCTGTGCCTATGGCCTCCTTTGTGCCCCTTTCCAGGTGCATAGCACATGCACCGTTGTCATCAGGGACACCGACAGATGCATCTTGGGATCCGAGTCGCAGCGCAGAGGCTGGGACGTCGGACTGGCTTGGATCACCTCTGGGGGGATCCTGGTCAGGTGTCGGGGGTCCTTGGGGGGGGGGGGGGGTTGCACCCCAGCGTCTGCCATGGCTTCCAATAGAAGCTCCATGGCCTCCTCACCTGCATCATCTGTCCATGCATTATTCACCACACAGACACCAGCATGGAGGTATCCCAAGTGGTTGCGGGGTACCTCGGGGCTGAAAGGGGTGCACCTCAGTATCACATCGCTACTCTCTTGCATGGGAATCCGCATGGACTCTGCAAAGTGGCGTCCCACCGCATAGGCAGCCACCAGGCTCTCCTTTGACAGGGGCTCCCGCCGTTGCTCCCCCAAGCCTTGCATCGCAATGCGGACACACGGGGCAATGCCATGGCACGTTGTCATCAGTGCTTGGTCGAACTGTTGCTGTCTCGTCAGCCGCACCGTCATAGGTGCTGGATTGGGTGGGACGCTGGGTTGAGGTCCGGAACTGCAAGTGGACGTTGAGCTTTCGGGCAATAGGGAGCTCTGTCCACTACCCCCAGATCCAGGGGTCCTTTGGCCAGTGGGACCTGTGCCACCGGCTGGCGCTGATACTCTCTGTCGACCACCCCCGGATCCTGGGGTCCCTTGTGCTTTCGATCCCTCCCCGTTGGCCGGCAACAGTGAGTTCCGGCGGCTCGCAGATGCCACCAAATCACTTGTGAATGGCCGTGCTGCACTTGCTGCCTGTGGCCAAAAGTACTGCATTGTGCCCAAGGGTACTCTCCGTACTTTCTCCACATACATCCTCTCCACAGTGGGTGTGGGGTACTTGGTCTCCCCTCTCCAGAAAGGCCATGAGTCCACAAGTGGCAAGGCATACACAATGTCATTCCATGCCTCTAGCCAAGCAACTTTGCTAACGCTCATGGGGTGTCCACCAATGGCCCCTCGTGGACTCCCCACTTTCCCACGGTCTTGCTCATACTTTTTTATCCGGTCCTAGAGGCCTGAGGCTACCTTCTGGTACTCCACAACAACACCTCCATCCTCCCGCGTGCACTTTGGACTGCCCTCTTGGCTGTACATCAGGCGGCACAGTGCTGCAACTCCATGGGTATGGACGACATCAAGGGAACATGTCGCCATGTACATTGCCAACTTCCTGTAATAGATGGCCTCCTGTTCTGGTGGGGCATGCCACCCTGCCTCGCCGAGGGCTAGACGGAATCCCATTTTCATCTATGCAGCTTCCATGGTGTCCCATGGGGGCCATTCAAGATGCTGGGCCATTTGTAGGAGGCTGCCTCACCACGGTTAAAGGTTGTGGCCTCTTGCGTGGTCCACAAGGTGCAGTTCGATGGGCACTTGTTGGTGACCACAACTCAGGAGGACAATGTGGTCCTGGACCCCGATACTCGAAGTGGTAGGCTGCTTCCACCTTGGGTTCTTGCGCGGGCCCACTTGATGCCACCGCGTGGTATGAACGTAGACCCTGGTCAAGGCGCAACGGCCGGGGACCAAGGGCAGACTTCTGCGCCTCAAGGGCCAGCAGTAGCTGGGTAGGGGTGAGGGATGGACAATGACCGAGGCCGAGGCGGGGCGGCCAAGGACCAAGGGCGAACTCCTGCGGCTCGGCGGCCTGCAGTGGTTGTGGTGGGGTATGGACGACGACCGAGGTCGAGGCGCGGCGGCCAAGGACCAATGGCCAACTCCTGCGGCTCGGTGGCCTGCAGTGTGTGGGTGGGGGGACGGCTAATGACCGTGGTCGCGGCGCTGTGGCCAGGGACCAAGGGCCAACTTCTGTTGCTCAAGGGCCAGCAGTAGGTGGGTTGGGGGATGCGGGATGCCCCTGGTTGAGGCGCTGCAGCCAGAGACCAAGGGGCAACTCCTGCAGCTCAGAGGGTAGCACAGGTGAGGTCCAGGTATCTGGGTGGCAGACGCTATGGTCAAGACCACAGACAACTTCTTCACCTGACTGATGAAGTTAGTGGTAGAAAGGTCGTAACAAAGTCTGCACGATGAGGGGTGAAATATTTCACGGAGGGGCATAAATAATTCACGGAGGCATCAAATAATTCACGGAGGGGCAGAAATAATTCACGGAGGGGCATAAATAATTCACGGAGGGCCCAAATAATTCACGGAGGGGTGAAGTAATTCACGGAGGGGCATAAACAATTCACGGAGGGCCCAAATGATTCACGGAGGGGCATAAATAATTCACGGAGGGCCCAAATAATTCACGGAGGGGCATAAATAATTCACGGAGGCATCAAATAATTCACGGAGGGGCACAAATAATTCACGGAGGGGCAGAAATAATTCACGGAGGCATCAAATAATTCACGGAGGCATCAAATAATTCACGGAGGGGCATCAAATAATTCACGGAGGCATCAAATAATTCACGGAGGGGCACACATAATTCGTGGAGGGCCCAAATAATTCACGGAGGGGCATAAATAATTCACGGAGGGCCCAAATAATTCACGGAGGGGCATAAATAATTCACGGAGGGCCCAAATAATTCACGGAGGTGCATAAACAATTCACGGAGGGGCATAAACAATTCACGGAGGGCCCAAATAATTCACGGAGGGGCATAAATAATTCACGAAGGGCCCACATGATTCACGGAGGGGCATGAATAATTCACGGAGGGCCCAAATAATGCACGGAGGGGCATAAATAATGCACGGAGGGCCCAAATAATTCACGGAGGGGCATAAATAATTCACGGAGGGCCCAAATAATTCACGGAGGGGCATAAAAAATTCGCGGAGGCCCAAATAATTCACGGAGGGGCATAAACAATTCACGGAGGGCCCAAATAATTCACGGAGGGCCCAAATGAATCACGGAGGGGAAAAAATAATTCACGCAGGCATCAAACAATTCACGGAGGGGCATAAATAATTCACGGAGGGCCCAAATAATTCACGGAGGGGCATAAATAATTCACGGAGGGGTGAAATAATTCACGGAGGGGCATAAATAATTCACGGAGGCATCAAATAATTCACAGAGGGGCATAAATGATTCACAGAGGGCCCAAATTATTCACGGAGGGGCATAAATAATTCACGGAGGCCCAAATAATTCACGGAGGGGTGAAATAATTCACGGAGGGCCCAAATAATTCACGGAGGGGCATAAATAATTCACGGGGGGCCCAAATAATTCACGGGGGGGCATAAATTATTCACGGAGGGGTGAAATAATTCACGGAGGGGCATAAATAATTCACGCAGGCATCAAATAATTCCCGGAGGGGCATAAATAATTCACGGAGGCATCAAATAATTCACGGAGGGGCATAAATAATTCACGGAGGGCCCAAATAATTCACGTAGGGGCATAAATAATTCACGGAGGGGTGAAATAATTCACGGAGGGGCATAAATGATTCACGGAGGGGTGAAATAATTCACGGAGGGCCCAAATAATTCACGGAGGGGCATAAATAATTCACGGGGGGCCCAAATAATTCACGGGGGGGCATAAATAATTCACGGAGGGGTGAAATAATTCACGGAGGGGCATAAATAATTCGCGGAGGGGCATAAATAATTCACGGAGGGGCATAAATAATTCACGGAGGGGTGAAATAATTCACGGAGGGGCATAAATAATTCATGGAGGGCCCAAATGATTCACGCAGGGGCATAAATAATTCATGGAGGGCCCAAATGATTCACGCAGGGGCATAAATAATTCACGGAGGCATCAAATAATTCACGGAGGGGCATAAATAATTCACGGAGGGCCCAAATAATTCACGGAGGGGCATAAATATTTCACGGAGGGGTGAAATAATTCACGGAGGGGCATAAACAATTCACGGAGGGCCCAAATAATTCACGGAGGGGCATAAATAATTCACGGAGGGCCCAAATAATTCACGGAGGGGCATAAAAAATTCACGGAGGCATCAAATGATTCACGGAGGGGCATAAATAATTCACAAGGGGCCCAAATAATTCACGGAGGGGCATAAATAATTCACGGGGGGTCCAAATAGTTCACGGAGGGGCATAAATAATTCACGGAGGCATCAAATAATTCACGGAGGGGCATAAATAATTCACGGAGGGGTGAAATAATTCACAAAGGGCCATAAGCAATTCACGGAGGGCCCAAATAATTCACGGAGGGGCATAAATAATTCACGGAGGGCCCAAATAATTCACGGAGGGGCATAAATAATTCACGGAGGGCCCAAATAATTCACGGAGGGGCATAAATAATTCACGGAGGGCCCAAATGATTCACGGAGGGGCATAAATAATTCACGGAGGCATCAAATAATTCACGGAGGGGCATAAATAATTCACGGAGGGCGCCCATAATTCACGGAGGGGCATAAATAATTCACGGAGGGCCCCAATAATTCATGGAGGGGCATAAATAATTCACGGAGGCATCAAATAATTCACGGAGGGGCATAAAAAATTCACGGAGGCATCAAATAATTCACGGAGGGGCATAAATAATTCACGGAGGTCCCAAATAATTCACGGAGGGGCATAAATAATTCACGGAGGGCCCAAATAATTCACGGAGGGGCATAAATAATTCACGGAGGGCCCAAATAATTCACGGAGGGGCATAAATAATTCACGGAGGGCCCAAATGATTCATGGAGGGGCATAAATAATTCACGGAGGCATCAAATAATTCACGGAGGGGCATAAATAATTCACGGAGGGCGCCCATAATTCACGGAGGGGCATAAATAATTCACGGAGGGCCCCAATAATTCATGGAGGGGCATAAATAATTCACGGAGGCATCAAATAATTCACGGAGGGGCATAAATAATTCACGGAGGCATCAAATAATTCACGGAGGGGCATAAATAATTCACGGAGGGCCCAAATAATTCACGGAGGGGCATAAATAATTCACGGAGGGCCCAAATAATTCGCGGAGGGGCATAAATAATTCACGGAGGGCCCAAATAATTCACGGAGGGGCATAAATAATTCGCGGAGGGCCCAAATAATTCACGGAGGGGCATAAATAATTCACGGAGGGGTGAAATAATTCACGGAGGGGCATAAACAATTCACGGAGGGCCCAAATAATTCACGGAGGGGCATAAAGAATTCACCGAGGGGCCAAATAATTCACGGAGGGGCATAAACAATTCACAGAGGGCCCAAGTAATTCACGGAGGGGCATAAATAATTCACGGGGGCCCAAATAATTCACGGAGGGCCCAAATAATTCACGGAGGGGCATGAATAATTCACGGAGGGCCCAAATAATTCACGGGGGCCCAAATAATTCACGGAGGGCCCAAATAATTCACGGAGGGGCATGAATAATTCACGGAGGGCCCAAATAATTCACGGAGGGGCATAAATAATTTAGGGAGGCATCAAATAATTCACGGAGGGGCATAAATAATTCACGGAGGGGCCAAATAATTCACGGAGGGGCATAAACAATTCACGGAGGGCCCAAATAATTCACCGAGGGGCCAAATAATTCACGGAGGGGCATAAACAATTCACAGAGGGCCCAAGTAATTCACGGAGGGGCATAAATAATTCACGGGGGCCCAAATAATTCACGGAGGGCCCAAATAATTCACGGAGGGGCATGAATAATTCACGGAGGGCCCAAATAATTCACGGAGGGGCATAAATAATTTAGGGAGGCATCAAATAATTCACGGAGGGGCATGAATGATTCACGGAGGGCCCAAATAATTCACGGAGGGGCATAAATAATTCACCGAGGGCCCAAATAATTCACGGAGGGGCATAAAAAATTCAGGGAGGGCCCAAATAATTCACGGAGGGGCATAAATAATTCACGGAGGGCACAAATAATTCACGGAGGGGCATAAATAATTCACGGAGGGGTGAAATAATTCACGGAGGGGCATAAACAATTCACGGAGGGCCCAAATAATTCACGGAGGGGCACAAATAATTCACGGAGGGGCCAAAAAATTCACGGAGGGGCATAAACGATTCACGGAGGGCCCAAATAATTCACGGAGGGGCATAAATAATTCACGGGGGCCCAAATAATTCACGGAGGGGCATAAATAATTCACGGAGGGCCCGAATAATTCACGGAGGGGCATAAATAATTCACGGAGGGCCCAAATAATTCACGGAGGGGCGTAAAATATTTCAAGGAGGGCCCAAATAATTCACGGAGGGGCATAAATAATTCACGGAGGGCCCAAATAATTCACGGAGGGGCATAAATAATTTAGGGAGGCATCAAATAATTCACGGAGGGGCATGAATAATTCACGGAGGGCCCAAATAATTCACGGAGGGGCATAAATAATTCACCGAGGGCCCAAATAATTCACGGAGGGGCATAAAAAATTCAGGGAGGGCCCAAATAATTCACGGAGGGGCACAAATAATTCACGGAGGGGCCAAATAATTCACGGAGGGGCATAAACGATTCACGGAGGGCCCAAATAATTCACGGAGGGGCATAAGTAATTCACGGGGGCCCAAATAATTCACGGAGGGGCATAAATAATTCACGGAGGGCCCGAATAATTCACGGAGGGGCATAAATAATTCACGGAGGGGTGAAATAATTCACGGAGGGGCATAAATAATTCACGGAGGGGCATGAATAATGATTCGCGAATATTCATGGAGTCATCAAATAACGTTCATGGAGGTGCAAATTATTCCATGGCGACACCTTGCTGTTCCCTGCACTGCCAAAATGTCCCACACGGTTTGTCATACGTTCTAGGGGTGCAAGTCGTTGCGCCAAGGCAAGGACATCACACCAACTTGGGTCACCTCATGGGGACCCCCGGTACGTCAGGAATCAGGGGAGGGGGGGGGTTTCTGTAGAGCCCTTGACTTGGTTCATGACGCCTTGAAGCACGGAAGCAAACACTGCACATAGACGAGAGGCAGACAACAGAGACCCTCAGATTGTGGCCGGGAACCCATGTACCATCCATTCTCAACGTCCGATGTCCCACGCACACCTCCACATGCGCCACACTTGGTTAGGATTAGGGTTAGGGTTAGGGTTAGGGTTAGGCTGTCCATGGTTCCACAGAGCCAGGGTCATGTCATGATTTTTGCGGTCCGAACCGAAGACCAATTGATCCTGCAGGCTTCTCTGCTGGTGCGACCATGCCAAGGACATACCGCTTCACACGATCCGGCAATGGCTTCCAACCACAGTGCTGGGCATGTCGACGTTGAACAGCATGTGGGGCACACACATCGCGCCCCCCCTCACACTCTCTCACCCCATGGAGCAAAGACCCCACATACACCCCCAAGGGTGTGCAGAAGTCATCGCCCAGGAAGCCTACCGTGTCCACGTGCTTGTAGGCATCCTGCCACACGGGCAGAGACACAGTGCGGTAGGCAGCTGACTAGGGGGGGTTGGGATAGGTTTGGGCGTCGCGGAAGGGCTTGGTCACCAGAAACTGCACCGGCCTTTGCTCGTGGTCCGCCAAATCCTGTGTGTGGCACACTCTCTCCAACCCCTCAATGTCATGCCACCCTGCCCAGTCTATGTCCTCATCCCTGATGAGGATGTAGGGCAATGCCCACTCCGTGAAATCGGGGAGGGTCACCCCGAGGTGCTTTGGTTCTACGTCCCCCACTTCCAGGCGCACCCGCATCTCCAGTATCCCAACCCTCTTGTTGGCCATGATCCGCTCCCAGTCCAACAATTGGTCACTCTGGGGGGGGGGGGGGGATCCCCAGGGGTCAAGGGCTTTGGCATGCTTCCTCCACGGTTTCCAAAGCCACTGCCCCACCACCCCCAACCCCCCCCCTTGAACTTGTAGATGACGCCCACCTCTTTTTTGGCAAGGGTGGGCTGTTGGTACATAACCCCCGGGAGGTGCACCTTCTGTACGTCGTCCGGGGAAGGGAAATTCTGTAGTTCGGCAGCCATCACCCTCAGCCCACTCAACCAACCCGCAGTGAGGGGGGACTCCTCCCAACCGAGAAAGGCCCCAAAAAGATGCAGCTCGGATTGGGCCCTGCTGGTTAGTGTGTTTGCCCGCACCACGTCCTTCATGATCCCCGGCTCCGAGGACACCAGGGAGGCAAGGACAACCGGAGCCTGCAGACCCTGGTACCGGTCCAGGGTGGCGATCATCTGCACACACTCATATGCGTGGTCCCCATGCAGCCGGCGCCCTGCCTCCCACACACAGTGCTGCAGCCATAGCATCTGCGCATAGTGTGTGGTGACAATTGCCACTGACTTGGGGGGGTACGCATTTGCATTCTGTGCATGGTCCAGAAAGTGCAGCACCAGCCAGGCCTCCTCCTTGCTCGTGTTCCCCTGATTGCGCATGGCCTCGTCCATGACAAGGCTCTCCCATGCTCTGCCAACCTCCCTTCTCAGTAACCGCACCCGGGCGTCCGACATCCCGTACCCTGTCAGCTCCGATCTCCACTCAGGATCGTTTGTGCTGACTATGCGGATGTGTTGCCCTCCCAACATCCGGGGGGGGTAATGCTGGGGCCGAGGCGGGGTAACAGCCCAAGGACCCCCTCCTGAAGAGCCCACGCACCACCGTTGCCAAAGGCACGTCCATGCGGAATTGCTGGGTTGGGACACACGCAGTACACCTTGTACGGTACAGGACAAACTGCAACACACTACTTGTGGCGAAGCGCTGCGAGTCACCATACTGCATCCCTGGTCCCTGGTCAAGGTGCACATTGAGGTTAGCAAAATGCTCGGACTGCTGCCATGCAATATGTTGAGCCGTCACCTTGCCCCCTTTCCCCTTTGTATCCCCTTCCGCTTTCGCTGCAACTGCAAGAAGAGTGATGGCACTGTATGGGCGCAGTTGACCGGCATCCCCACAAAACATGCACTGTGCCCCAAAAGCTGCCAAGTCCAGACCCACTGGGATGCTATGCCTCGAGGACTCATCCACGAAGCTGAATGGGAACCGAGTTTGTGGGTCACCCTGTAGCAACAACTTCCGCCGTGTGGCGACCATACTAGCTGTTGCAAAGAGAACCCGGCAGCTGTTGAGGGCACACTGCAATGTGCCATTGCAGTCCAGATGATTGGCCAACGTCTCTTGGACTCTTGTTTGGTTGTACGGCTCCAGACCTGGGGGGGTCCGGCCCCTTGCAGCTCGGAACCGCATCCAGGGCACGGGGTGGTCCTTCAGGACCGCCTTTGAGAAGACAAGATCCTATTCTGCCGATTGGATCACCCGCAGCATCAGGTTGTCGACCTGTGCGTTTGTTGGGGCGGTGACCAAGATGCATGCCCGAGGGGGGTGCCCCCCCCCCACTTTCCTGCCAGTGTGTATCGAATCTGGCGCCTTGGGATTCGGGATGCATGGGTCGAAGTACCCCTGCTGCCACATCACTGCCTTGATGCAGGCCACCAGGGTCTCCAACTTCCCCGTGCCAGCCCCCCCCAGTCATGGAGGAGACAACAGCACCCATTGCCGGACAGCCAAGGCTTGGGAGGGGTTCAGGTTATGATGCTCCACAAGGTGACGCAGGATCTGCTGGTCCTCGGCAGGGAGGCTGTTAGACAGCCGTGGTTCTTGCCGGGTGGCATTGAGCAACGCGTTCCAGGCCTCCCCCATCCGTATCTCCTCACGCAACGACTGGAACGCTGCCTCGTCAGGCAGGACACAGCACCACCACCTGCGGATGTGCAAGATGGGCGGTTTGTTCGCACAAACAATGGTCACCATGTCAATGGAGGTGCCATCACCTTGCACCTTGCCAATCCAATCCGGGTTTGGTGCCACGTCAAGGGTGGCGACATTTGGCTGCTTCATGTCCCATCCATGGATGAGATCCCCATCCGTCAGCTCGTAGTTGCCCCAACCTTCAAGCTCAGCAGACCATTCTATTACCTTGACCATGTTGCCATGCTTGTCCTCCTTCAGCGTCTCAACCCTCTCAAACCACAGCTCCCTCTGGGCACCTTGCTCCCATGCTAACCTCCGGGCAGCGGCAATCTCATGCACGGTGTGCACCAAGGATGCCTTGTGGACATACGCATCGCGATCAGCCCAACGGGTGGTGAATCCGTCGGTTGGGTTCGTGTCGATGTCATAGTCCACGTGGGCAAGGGTTTCCGCAAAGATCCGGGCCTTGTCTTTGGCTTGCGGCGGGCCTTGGCCTTTGCCTTGTGGTGGGGCCTGACCTTTGCCTTGCGGCGGGCCTTGGCCTGTGCCTTGTGGGGGGGCCTGACCTTTGCCTCGTGGGGGGCCATGGCCTTTGCCTTGTGGATGAGCTTGGCCTTTGCCTATGCCTTGCTGGGGGCCTTTGCCTTGGGAAGGGCCATGCCCTTTGCCTTGGTGTGTGCCTTTGCCTTGTGCAGGGCCATGCCCTTTGCCTTGCTGAGGGCCATGGCCTTTGCCTTGCTGAGGGCCTTTGCCTTGCGCAAGGCCATACCCTTTGCCATGCTGTGGGCCTTTGCCTTGCTGTGGGCCTTTGCCTTTGCCGTGCTGAGGGCCTTTGCCTTGCCAATGGGCATGGGGCTGTGTTTGCCCTCCGCTTGGCATGTTGTCTGGGTCGGGGCGCTGTGGCCGGGGACCGAGAGCGAACTCCTGCGGCTCAGAGGCCTGCAGTAGGTGAGTTGGGGGTTGAAAGACGACCCTGGTCGGGGCGCTGTGGTCGGGGACCGAGGGCGAACTCCTGCGGCTCGGCGGCCCGCAGTGGGTGGGTACGGAGAGGAACGAGGACCCTGGTCGGGGCGCTGTGGCCGGGGACCGAGGGCGAACTCCTGCGGCTCAGCGGCCCGCAGTGGGTGGGTACGGAGGGGAACGACGACCCTGGTCGGGGCGCTGTGGCCGGGGACCGAGGGCGAACTCCTGCGGCTCGGCGGCCCGTAGTGGGTGAGAGATGGGGTGGGGCACGGCAGCTTCGGGGCGGGCAGGCCCAACTCAGATGTCTGGGTCAGAGACGCGACGGTCTAGACCCAAGACGCACTTCCTTGCCTCAAGGGGGAGGTTGGAAATAAAAGAGTGCCCTATGTGTAAGAGACGCCCGGTGCACACTTGCCGAAGAGCCGGAAATTGGAACGTTTCGCCCAAGTCTGTGGACGTTGCGGGGGGGCTTGCGCAGGCAGCAATGACCCAAACTACGGCCTCTCCGGCGGGGGGGCGGACTGAGACGCACGGCGCAGGAGCAATGAACCGTACTGCGGGGTGGGGCACGGCCGCTTCGGGGCGGGAGCCAATCGGAGGAGTGAGGAGCGGCCGTGCCTGCTATACTGGGTCAGTGTCACCTGATCACTTGCTGGAGGCAGCAATGGCCACCGAGGCACAGGTTGAGGGGCCGGCTTGGGGATACGGGGGGGTTTTGGGGTAGCACACAGGATTTCAAGCACCACTGCTGCATGCTCCTCGTCCCTCGAAAGGAAATGCGAACGGCTAATTCGCATGCCCTCCTGCCACAACCGCAAGGGGTTTTTCTTGGGCTGCTGAACCGCAAACCGGTACATCGCACGGCGGTTCACCACCCGGACCACGAAATACTGAACCCTAGCCCCGTGATTCTCCCGGATGAGCTGCAATGTTTTGGCACTGTAGGGCCCGTGAACAGTGGGTTTGGGGGGGTGGGGGGGTCCTTGGGTACGTACTTGGGGGGTTGTGGGGGGGATGGCGGTGGAACGGCAGTGCACATCAGGGCCTCCTCCACGGCTTCCAGGGCTACCAGGTATGGGGTTGAGGTAACGTGGGGCCTCGGTGGAGGACTTACTGGCGTTGGAGAGGTTGCTGGTGAAGGGGGAGAGGGGGGCGGTGTTGGCAATGGAGGCTGGGGCGAGGCAAGTTCGCTGAGACACTTCTCAGCGTCAGAGTCCCACGGTTGCGAGGGGGGTTGGTCTCCAAACCGCAATAGCTCCGGCAGATCCCCCCAACCACATTCCGGAAACGAAGGGCTGGAGGGGACGGAAGAGGCCACACTAAGGGGGCTAGACGACATGGCAAACTGCGACGCGCAGTGGGTGGTGGGGCACGCCCAACTCCAATGTCTGGGTCAGAGACGCAGTGGTCTAGACCCAAAACAGACTTCCTCGCCTCAAGGGGGAGGTAGGTAACAAAAGAGTGCCCTATGTGTAGAAGAGGCTAAGTGCACACGCGTCTCCAATGCAATACACGCATTTCCCTTTGTCTCAGTAACAGGCACAACATGCAACAATTACATATACCAGGAGATCAGGACCAAGTGAAATCAAAATGAATTACCTCCAAGTTGTCAACCACCAATACACACATAGCAGAGCCCCTTCTCAGGTTTTTTTTTGGATGACAGTGGGACTTCTGCATCACCCAACTCAAATGCAGTCCGCCACATTGGACAGTTGTTGTCAGCACATTCTTCATCGAAGGGGTCCGTGGTCGTAGGCGCCGGGGCCTAGACCACACACAGCTAAAACACCTCAAGGATGTTCTGAATAATGAGCACATTCTGATCGGATGCAGAAACAAACATATCAAAACCCCTTCTCCCCGTGGCACCGGTAAGACATCCGCCGGGTTCAGCAAGGGTGCAGACTTGGGTATAATTAGGACACCATTTCTGCAGCTTGCTCCAGGACCTCAGGCTAGCACACTCACACAGACATTTTGCTGTTCTTTCAATGTGATTATGTCAATGTGATTATGTAGAACACCCTGGAGGTGTTCAGGTTGTGTGTGGTCTAGGCCTTGGCGCCTACGACCATATACCCCTTCAGTGATGATGCTGCCAACAGCTGAGTACGCCCCGGGTCTCTCCGCCCCTAGGTGCCCGATTTCTGTGCTGGCACCAAAAATCCTTGGGGGAATACCCAGCGATAACGCCAAGGTATTGGTTTTTCCTACCTGCCTACCTACTGCAGGGGAGGGGTGGCCAAAAGCTATGAGGCATGAAAACGCCTGTTTTGCTATGGGGCCAAAACCTAAGCTACCACTGCCACTGCCCACCGAAAACCCTGTTAAAATTCCAGGAAACTGGCAGGACAGTGACACACACACTGTAGGTCCTACACACCCTACTGTGGACCCAGCCTTCGAAGGATGACGTCATCCGGGCCTTCCACTCCTACACGCACACGCTACTTGGTGCTGCTGTCAACGAGGTCGTAGGCCCTACTAGCCTTCCTGTGAGAGAAGCAAGCAACACACAGCGCTGCTAAGCTGCTGTGGCCTGACAGGGACGCCATTACGCGTACCCCTGCCAGGGCTTGGAGGGAAGGAGTGCACTGCGGCGCAGCGTGAGTACGTGTCGTTCATGGCGGAGTCGTTCAGCATCTTCTTCGGTGGTTCCCCATTTCTTTGGTGTGATCCGCGCCCTTTTTGCCGGGCAAAAAATTGTGCTGTCGAAGACAGCAAAGTGCACCAATCACCCTGACCTACACCACCTGAGAGGTTCACATGCAGGCACTGTTTTGGGCTGAGGAACCTAACCACCCTCGCCGTATTATACGGGTCCTCGAGTGGAAAATATTACGCTGTCCCAAAACAGGTCCTTCCAAGAAAGCAAGCTTAAGGAACTCCGCCCGTTCTCTTATAGAAAGTAGGGCGGAGCCCCTGGGTAGCCCCTCGGTAAACAAGGGTTTACCGAGCGCACCACGCGTGGCCTACCATTTAATGCGTCATGTGAATGCACAGGAGACATAGCCGCAATGACTTTACCAGGGGGTGGCCCCTCCTGGGCTTACTCACCTTACCTACCACAATGTCAATCTCAAACATGATGACTCTACCAGGGGTGGGCCCCTCTTGGGCTTACTCACCTTACCTACCGCTGCAAGCAAAAGGAGAGCAAACAACATGACATGCAAACATGCAGGCATATTTTCCCCAACCCACCATTTTCGTGAAGTGAAGTTCCCGTGTCTCTGTGGGGGTGGGGGTGGGGGTACTGCCCTTTTATCCCCATTTTCCTGAAGTGAAGTTCCTATGTGTCTGGTGGGGGGGGGGGGGTGGCACTTTTATGATTCGAAACAGGGGGGGGGGTACTATGCTTTCCCCCATGTTGAACGTTTTCCGAGGTTCCATATTTTCCCATTTGCCACTTGTCCGCTAGTCTGATATTGGGGGGAGGGGGAGGTCTATCATGGGGGGCTTGGGTGTTGGGGGTTGGGGGGGGTGGTCCATAAAAGTCTGAAGTCTGAAGTCTGAAGTCTGATAGCCCATTGGGTTACTATACCCATAACTGGCCACTGCCTCCTCTTCACTGTTATTTGAGCAGCCTCGGCTACATCATCCACAACCTGCACCACTGCCTCGCCACACGGTCTTGGATCCTTGACAAAGCACGTGTGGCAAACCAGACATGTGTTGCACCAGATGCGCACAGACTGCCTGCACACTGCACAGTCCATGCCCCTTCGGAAAGTGAAGAGGTCATGGTTGCCACCATGCTGAGCAGGACTACCATCTGGTTCGACCAAAGTGCCCGCAGTGTCCTCAGACGGGGCTTGTCGGTCAGGCCGTCTGCGTGTGCCGCCTTGACAAGCCAGTGGCACCTCCGACCCCCCAAAAGATGGCAAAATGTCACCATTGTCTGCCACTGCAGCCTCCGCCTCCCGTCACTGCAACATGGCCGCTTCCACTGATGTACGTGGATTAATGCGATGCGAGACCCTATGCCGGGGACGCACATCGAAGCGTGCATTGGCTGCCAGCTTGCTGGCTACCTCGACACCCTGCCCCTTCACCCACTGCCGCAAAGGTGGCAGATTACAATGCAGAGCCATGCACATGCTAAGAACATGTGTGTCCTCCATATCATGCATATTGTTGGTGAACCTCCCACGCAACAAAATGGCACGCTCAACAGCAGCCTCACCAGGGCAATATGTGCGCAGCAATGCCAAAACACGCCAAACATTCACCCATTGGACATGCTCCCGCTCCGGCGTCAAGGCCTCCCACATCCGGGACATGGGGGTCTTGGCGAACGTCCGAACGACATGCTCCTTGAAGGATTCCCACTCTTCCAATGCACGAGCAGCATTAACATGCGCAGCTGCCAGTTCAGCATGGTGTGTGCCCATGAACTGCTTCAGCAGATCCACTCCAAATGTGGCTCGATCAGCCGCTGGTAGAGCAACCCAACGGCCGTGGTCAAGCAACGCAGCACACTCAAGAACACCCCGGGCATCAATGGTCCCCTGTCCCTTCCTGATGCCAGCAAGCAGTGTGTTTGTGACTGCACGTGCCTCTATGGCTGGAAAACGGGGGCTGGTCGTGGCTCTGGCCGTCGGTATCAAACCGGACCAATTCAACGCCATGCCATGCAACTGTCACAGTTTGCTCTTTGAATTGAGTCCACCCTGGCCCCTCCTCCCTCGCCACCTTTTCCACCCGTGCCATTTCGGTTTCCTTGGTCAAGTGGGCACGTGTTGGTGCATGCAACTGTGCAACATTGTTGAAGCTGCTTGTACCCTGTAGTATGTGCCCATATACCACTGCCCATGACAGCAAACCTGCATCATGGCAATCCTCCCACACATCCTCCTCCTTGGTGGTGAGGTGCGTTTTGGAATCCAAATGCCTCGCCACCCATGGCACATTGGCCAAGAACACCTTGTTGCGACGGGCATTTGCCTCGGACCACCGGATACGGTGACTGGCAGGGATCAAACGCAACAGGCTGTGTGTATCTGGTCTGGTGTTCTCTTGGACACACCTCTCGAGGTCCTTCCACTGGCGCGCACCGTTGTACAATGCACGTTGGCGACCCACAGCTGCCAGGTAGTCACCATTCACTTGGCCGGCAGTCTCCAAGGCAAGGCCTAGCTTGCGCTGGACCACATGGCATGGCCCACCCAAGGGGGTTAGCAAGGACAGCCACTTCACAAGCATGGCAAACACATTGTGCTCCATAGCCGACACATCAACAGCTTGTCTTGCAGTGGCACCACGCACACCAAGGTTAGAGGCACCATCCACTGCAAAAGCCACAACCTTCTGAGCCCACCAGGCACAGTCAGTCATCTAGGACAGCAGCACTGCCTCCACCTGTGCCGTCACCTCTTGTGCCTCCCCTGAAGCCACATCCACCACACCAAGGAACACCTCACACATTCCCCCCGGCCCGTTGCCTGGAAAGAGGAGCAGGATGGCATACTCATTGATACGATGCCGTTGCCGGTCAGATCCATCCAACAACAAGGCAATGAACAATGCCCTTTGCAAGGTCTTCGACACACCATCTTGCATGGCGCCATGCATTGCGACCATGGCCTTCTCAACTATCCATCGCCGAGAGGCATGATGGCCTGGTTCGGAGGTCAACGCACAATGCAGAAGAATGCGTTCACTAATTGCACGGATGGATGTGCACATGCGGAGGCCAATGTACACCTCCAACAAGCATGACAAAATGGCTGCCACCGCATCGCTCATAGGTACACCGAGGTCCATGCCCTCACCCCTAATGAACACAGTGCTCCTCTCTGCCACATTGACTGCACATGCAGATGCACTGGGGCACAGTGCCCGAAAACGTTCTGCACAATGCACCCGGAAACTCTCCTCGGCAGCCAAGTGGTGGCAGCCAGGATTATCAATTTTCTTGCGGCTGCTGGTCGTGCCACGTGACACACCAAGGTGACCCTCGAGGACATCTTTACGCCATCCCTTTGGTGTAGCGATCATCATACGCATGCCCATGCCATATGTTCCATTCACCAAGGCTGTAGCAGCCTTCGGTGGCCGCTTCACCCCAGGACAATCCGTTTCAGCAGCCCATGAACAACATATGCACATTACACCCCCTTGAACAGTGAACTGCAACTGCCAATGCTCATCCACAAACACTTGCAGTGTCTTTGGCCCTACCGTTTGTTGCTTGGGGGCTGCCCCCATCATCACAAAAAAAGCATTGCTCCCCGTTGCTGCCAATGCAGCAGATCGGGCTCTATCCTGTTCTATGGACTCGGCGACAGACCGGTGCGACATGCCCTGACCTACATGCCTCTCATCCCACTCCTTCTCATGACGTGCCCGGAGATGAGCCTGGTGGGCTTGCACACGGACCTGCAGATGCTGTTTCACCCGTACCCTTTGCTTTTGCACACGCTTTGCCACAGCTTCAATAAACTCGGGGGTGGGCTGCACATCCCCCACATGTGTGGTATATCCGGGGTCAACCGTTGGCAGCGCCATGGCTGGCAACTGGGTGTTACTTGGCACGCTCGGGGCATGCCTGTTGACAGTTGGTCCTGCAAACTGTGAGGGGGAGGGTTGTGCATCCCCAATGTGGTTGGTAGACTCTGGGTCACCTGTTGCCAGCGCCATGGCTGGAAACGGGGTGCTACTTGGCAGGCTCCGGACATGCCTGGCGACAGTTGTTGCTGCAGACTGAGAGGGGGCATCACGTACACCACGATTGCTTTGTGAACCGCCCTGTGACAGACCCACCATCTCCGTGGGAGTACGCTCATACAATAGGAATGTCACCTTTCGTGAAGTGGCTGGGGGCCGTTCCTTGGTCACTGACGCATCATCACACAACCACCACACATCGCGAACTAAAATGTGAGCAATAACGTGCCCTTGCTCCCTAGTTGGTCCAACATGTAGCACCATGGCCCGCAAGGACAAATGGTACCCATTGACATCCACAAACTCATGATCCACCGTCAAGCTATGAAGCTGTTGATTGTGGACATGGAGTGGAGCCCACTTGTTGAACACTAGTGACGATAGTACAATGGCCTCCTGGAGATCCCCCCCACAGCCACATGGGGGGGCGTTTGAAGGGCGGCCCAACGAACGGCCCCTCATTCCCTCCCTCATTCGCACCCGCACGCTCTAGCCCTGGTTAATAACATGCAACACTTGGGCGGCCATTCCCAACGCACCTCCAGCTTGGTGGACTTTCACGTCACACACTGGGCACCACTGCCACCATTGCTCATGAGACAAGCAGTCGGACAGAGAACGAACACCAGCACGAACCAGCTTCCGTACCATGTGCTTCCAACACTCAGCCATCTCGGACTGCTGCATCCACTCAAACTTGGGAGCCCTCCTGACACATTGACACCGACCACTACACTAGCACACAGTAACAGTTGGCTGTCCCTCATCCGCCAACAGGCGTGCAACGGCATGTGGACGGTACAAAGCACCTGTCATACCTGCCACAATGTCACCCCAACGTGTAGCCCACAGCGCCACATCATCTGGGCACTCATCATGGAAGGCCTCCTGTCAACCAGAGGCTAGCAGGAGGCATTGCAACGTTGTACCAAGCCGACACTGATTGTGACTTGGGGGGTTCGCCATGCCACATGGCCGTTGCCGTGCTCCACCTTGCGGACCGCCACTAACCTGCAGGCACGTGGAAGGCATGTTGCTGCAAGAACTTGCGGTGCGAAGCAGGCAAACTCTGCCATTCTCCACGGCCGTAAAGCACCACCAATCACCTATCCCCTTTCCATGGGCAAGTAGCATGCAATGCCCCAGTGCGGACCACTACAAGTTGCCTATCGACACGGTACTTATGCCCCGGACGGCTAATGCCATCTGGGCTCTCCCTGATCTGCCATGCGCACGACTGCCAACGCCTCCCTCTTCCACCCAGATCTCACCAACCAGGTGCCGCCGCGTGGAGAACACGGCTGACCATGGGGTACTATCAAAACGATGTTGATGGGGAGCTGTCGTCTCATTGCATGACAGCTGTATTGTAGTCCATGTGAACCACTCTGGCACCAACTCCCTTGCAATGCGGTTCACCATCATCACAAAGGGGCCATGCTCCTGTGTCCCTTGCACAAGCCGCGACCGGCGACCATCCCATTTCGCTGTATGTCCTTTGCTCCCACCGACACCCAACTGCAACCATCGCAAGGAGAACTGCCCTAATGTCTGTCTAGTGTACAGCAATGTCCCCATTATGCCATGCAAGACACACAAAGGTGCTACCTGCAACGAGCGGTCGTAGCTGGCGCCCCGGTAATGTCCTCCCGGCCGGTGCCCATCACGTTCGGCCTCACCAACGACGATCACGCATGCTTGTTCACAAGCTTCCTCCATCTCCTGGATTGTATGGTACACTTTGTCTTCTGCTATACCCGGACTCCAAACTGCAGCAGACGTCACAGCAGTGTCCGGGCCAAACCTTGAATCCATTATTTTGGGTGTGTTTGTACGCAACAACACAACCTTCCCATCGATGTGGTGGACGAGATGTCGAAAATGGTAGGGCCTTCCCCCCTAGGGCTTCCCTTCCCAATTATTCTCTTCCAGGGCCCTACAGACACTTAGAGCACTCTCCTTACCCTCTATCCCACACCGTTCCCTGTACATTGTGGTTGCCTAGACTCGCAGGTCCACTCCAGTTAAGGGGGTCTGACTGCGGAGCGCATGGAGGCTGAGGGAAGTTGCATAAAAAAAACATGCACCGGCGACATACTCATCACGTGCCAACCGTAACTTCAGTTGCCGGATGGTAGGCAGCTCCCTACCGGCAGGAGCCTTAATTTTATCCACCTCAACCTTCTGGTTAGGATTGTCACAGTCAATTGCTGCGGCCTCGTCCACCCCTAGCCGCACACGCTTTGCAGCAAGCATGGGGTTGGGATCCCTAGGCATTGCTTTCTTGCCTGAGGGGGGGCTGTTACATGGCTCTGAGCCATCTGTGCTGGACTGACTAGGTGCCACGACAGTGCATGCCGTCCCCAAACTGCTATCCATATTTGGGGATGACATTTCACTATCTTGCCCACTCAATGAAACCTGTGGTGGGCGCTGTGCTAGGGGCACAGGGGATCCCTGATCAGAGAGTGACTCAGCACCGCAACCGGGGTGTGGCGTTAGGCATTCTTTTGCCGCACCTGGCCCTCTGTTCTCCCTTACCTCTCGGCCCTGGTTCTCATCGTCAGCATGCACACCACCTGCAACTTCGGGTGCACCTGGGGGTCCACATCGCAGCGCACAAGCTGGGACGTCGGACCCACTTGGATCACCTCTGCGGGGATCCTGGTCAGCAGTCATAGGAGTTAAGGCGGGGGGCGGGGGGGGGGGGAGATTGCTGTGCTTCACCAAGGGTGCCAGCTGTGCCTATGGCCTCCTTTGTGCCCCCTTCCAGGTGCATAGGACATGCATCATTGCGTGTACCGTTGTCATTAGGGACGCCGGCAGATGCATCTTGGGATCCGAGTCGCAGCGCACAGGCCGGGACGTCGGACTGGCTTGGATCACCTTTGGGGGGATCCTCGTCAGGTGTCGGGGGTCCGGGGGGGGGGGGGGTTGCACCCCAGCTTCTGCCATGGCTTCCAATAGAAGCTCCATGGCCTCCTCCCCTGCATCATCTGTCCATGCACTGTTCACCACACGGACACCAGCATAGAGGTATCCCAAGTGGTTGCGGGGTACCTCGGGGCTGAAAGGGGTGCACCTCAGTATCACATCGCTACTCTCTTGCATGGGAATCCGCATGGACTCTACAAAGTGGCGTCCCACCGTATAGGCAGCCACCAGGCTCTCCTCTGACAGGGGCTCCCGCCGTTGCTCCCCCAAGCCTTGCATCGCAATGCGGACACACCGGGCAATGCCATGGCACGTTGTCATCAGTGCTTGGTCGAATTGTTGGTGTCTGGTCAGCTGCACCGTCATAGGTGCTGGATTGAGTGGGACGCTGGGTTGAGGTCCGGAACTGCAAGTGGACGTTGAGCTTTCGGGCAACAGGGAGCTCCGTCGACTACCCCCAGATCCAAGGGTCCCCTGTCTAGTGGGGTCTGTGCCACCGGCTGGCGCTGACACTCTCTGTCAACCATCCCCGGATCTTGAGCCCTTGTGCTTTCGATCCCTCCCCGCTGGCCGGCAACAGTGAGTTCTGGCGGCTCGCAAGTGCAACCAAATCACTTGTGAATGGCCGTGCTGCACTTACTGCCTGTGGCCAAAAGTACAGCATTGTGCCCAAGGTTACTCTCCGTACCCCAACCACATACATCCTCTCCACAGCGGGTGTGGCGTACTTGGTCTCCCCTCTCCAAAAAGGCCAGGAGTCCACAAGTGGCAAGGCATACACAATGTCATTCCATGCCTCTAGCCAAGCAACTTTGCTAACGTTCAAGGGGTGTCAAGCAATGGCCCCTCGTCGACTCACCACTTTCCCACGGTCTTGCTCATACTTTTTTATCCGGTCCTAGAGCTCTGAGGCTACCTTATGGTACTCCACAACAGCACCTCCGTCCTCCCGCGTGCACTTTGGACTGCCCTCTTGGCTGTACATCAGGCGGCACAGTGCTGCAAGTCCATGGGTATGGACGACATCAAGGGGACATGTCGCCATGTGCATTGCCAACTTCCTGTAATAGATGGCCTCCCGTTCTGGTGGGGCATGCCACCCTGCCTCGCCGAGGGCTAGACGGAATCCCATTTTCATCTGGGCAGCTTGCATGGTGTCACTTGGGGCCCATTCAGGATGCTGGGCCATCTGTAGGAGGCTGCCTGAAAACGGTTACAGGTTGTCGCCTCTTGCGTGGTCTACAAGGTGCAGTTCGATGGGCACTTGTTGGTGACCACAACTCAAGAGGACAATCCGGTCCCGGACCCCGATACTCGAAGTGGTAGGCTGCTTCCTCCTTGGGTTCCTGCGCGGGCCCACTTGATGCCACTGCGTGGTTTGGAAGATGAACGTAGACCCTGGTCGAGGCGCAACGGCCAGGGACCAAGGGCAAACTTCTGCGCCTCAACGGCTAGCAGTAGCTGGGTAGGGTTGAGGGATGGACGATGACCGAGGTCGAGGTCGAGGCGCGGCGGCCGGGGACCAAGGGCGAACTCCTGCTGCTCGGCGGCCTGCCCTGGTTGTGGTGGGGTATGGACGACGACCGAGGTCGAGGCGCGGCGGCCAAAGACCAATGGCCAACTCCTACGGCTTGGTGGCCTGCAGTGTGTGGGTGGGGGGACGGCTAATGACCGTGGTCGCGGCGCTGTGGCCAGGGACCAAAGGCCAAATTCTGTGGCTCAAGGGCCAGCAGTAGGTGGGTTGGGGGATGCGGGATGCCCCTGGTCGAGGCGCTGCAGCCAGAGACCAAGGGGCAACTCCCGCGGCTCAGAGGCTAGCAGAGGTGAGGTACATGTATCTGGGTCGTAGACGCTATGGTCAAGACCACAGACAACTTCTTCACCTGACTGGTGAAGTTAGTGGCAGAAAGGTCGTAACAAAGTCTGCAGGAAGAGGCACCACACAACTTGCAAAAGTATGCAGTGGGCGAATGTATCACGGCGGCATCAAATAATTCACAGAAGGGCATAAATAATTCACGGAGGTATCCAATAATTCACGGAGGGGCATAAATGATTCACAGAGGGGAGAAATGATTCACGGAGGGGCATAAATGATTCACGGAGGTATCCAATAAGTCACGGAGCGGCAGAAATAATTCACGGAGGTATCCAATAATTCACGGAGGGGCATAAAGAATTCACGGAGGCATCAAATAATTCACGGAGGGGCATAAATAATTCACGGAGGTATCCGATAATTCACGGAGGGGCAGAAAAAATTTACCGAGGCATGAAACAATTCACGGAGGGGCATAAATAGTTCACGGAGGCATGAAATAATTCACGGAGGGGCATAAAAAATTCACGGAGGCATCCAACAATTCACGGAGGGGCATAAATAATTCACGGAGGCATCCAAAAATTCACGGAGGGGCATAAATAATTCACGGAGGGGTGAAATAATTCACGGAGGGGCATAAATTATTCACGGAGGCATCCAATAATTCAGGGAGGGGCATAAATGATTCGCGAAGGCATGAAACAATTCACGGATGGGCATAAATAATTCACGGAGGCATCCAATAATTCACGGAGGGGCATAAATAATTCACGGAGGCATCAAATATTTCACGCAGGGGCATAAATAATTCACGGAGGTTTCCAATAATTCGCGGAGGAGCATAAATAATTCACGGACGTATCCAATAATTCACGGAGGGGCATAAATAATTCGCGGAGGCATCCAATAATTCGTGGAGGGGCATAAATAATTCACGGAGGTATCCAACAATTCACGGAGGGGCATTAATAATTCACGGAGGCATCAAATAATTCACGGAGGGGCATAAATAATTCACGGAGGTATCCAATAATTCACAGAGGGGAAGAAATAATTCACGGAGGGGCATAAATAATTTCCGGAGGTATCCAATAATTCACGGAGGGGCATAAATAATTCACGGAGGGGTGAAATAATTCACGGAGGGGCATAAATAATTCACGGAGGTATCCAATAATTGACGGAGGGGCATAAAAAATTCACGGAGGGCTGACACGATTCACGGAGGGGCATAAATAATTCACGGAGGTATCAAAAAATTCACGGAGGGGCATAAATAATTCACGGAGGTATCCCATAATTCACGGAGGGGCATAAATAATTCACGGAGGCATCCAATAATTCACGGAGGGGCATAAATAATTCACGGAGGTATCCAATGATTCACGGAGGGGCATAAATAATTCACGGAGGCATCAAATAATTTACGGAGGGGCATAAATAATTCACGGAGGCATCAAATAATTCACGGAGGGGCATAAATAATTCACGGAGGCATCCAATAATTCACGGAGGGGCATAAATAATTCACGGAGGCATCCAAAAATTCACGGAGGGGCATAAATAATTCACGGAGGGGTGAAAGAAGTCACGGAGGGGCATAAATTATTCACGGAGGCATCCAATAATTCACGGGGGGGCATAAATAATTCGCGAAGGCATGAAACAATTCACGGATGGGCATAAATAATTCACGGAGGCATCCAATAATTCACGGAGGGGCATAAATAATTCACGGAGGCATCAAATAATTCACGCAGGGGCATAAATAATTCACGGAGGTTTCCAATAATTCGCGGAGGAGCATAAATAATTCACGGAGGTATCCAATAATTCACGGAGGGGCATAAATAATTCGCGGAGGCATCCAATAATTCGTGGAGGGGCAGAAATAATTCACGGAGGTATCCAACAATTCACGGAGGGGCATTAATAATTCACGGAGGCATCAAATAAGTCACGGAGGGGCATAAATAATTCACGGAGGCATCAAATAATTCACGGAGGGGCATAAATAATTCACGGAGGTATCCAATAATTCACAGAGGGGAAGAAATAATTCACGGAGGGGCATAAATAATTCACGGAGGTATCCAATAATTCACGGAGGGGCATAAATAATTCACGGAGGGGTGAAATAATTCACGGAGGGGCAAAAATCGTTCACGGAGGTATCCAATAATTCACGGAGGGGCATAAATAATTCACGGAGGGCTGAAACGATTCACGGAGGGGCATAAATAATTCACGGAGGTATCAAAAAATTCACGGAGGGGCATAAATAATTCACGGAGGTATCCAATAATTCACGGAGGGGCATAAATAATTCACGGAGGCATCCAATAATTCACGAAGGGGCAAAAATAATTCACGGAGGTATCCAATAATTCACGGAGGGGCATAAATAATTCACGGAGGCATCAAATAATTCACGGAGGGGCATAAATGATTCACGGAGGCATCCAATAATTCACGGAGGGGCATAAATAAGTCACGGAGGTATCAAATAATTCACGGAGGGGCAGAAATGATTCACGGAGGCATCCAATAATTCACGGAGGGGCATAAACAATTCATGGAGGGGCATAAGTAATTCACGGAGGGGTGAATTAATTCACGGAGGGGCATAAATAATTCACAGAGGCATCCAACAATTCACGGAGGGGCATAAATAATTCACGGAGGTATCCAACAATTCACGGAGGGGCATTAATAATTCACGGAGGCATCAAATAAGTCACGGAGGGGCATAAATAATTCACGGAGGCATCAAATAATTCACGGAGGGGCATAAATAATTCACGGAGGTATCCAATAATTCACAGAGGGGAAGAAATAATTCACGGAGGGGCATAAATAATTCACGGAGGTATCCAATAATTCACGGAGGGGCATAAATAATTCACGGAGGGGTGAAATAATTCACGGAGGGGCAAAAATCGTTCACGGAGGTATCCAATAATTCACGGAGGGGCATAAATAATTCACGGAGGGCTGAAACGATTCACGGAGGGGCATAAATAATTCACGGAGGTATCAAAAAATTCACGGAGGGGCATAAATAATTCACGGAGGTATCCAATAATTCACGGAGGGGCATAAATAATTCACGGAGGCATCCAATAATTCACGAAGGGGCAAAAATAATTCACGGAGGTATCCAATAATTCACGGAGGGGCATAAATAATTCACCGAGGCATCAAATAATTCACGGAGGGGCATAAATAATTCACGGAGGCATCCAATAATTCACGGAGGGGCATAAATAAGTCACGGAGGTATCAAATAATTCACGGAGGGGCAGAAATGATTCACGGAGGCATCCAATAATTCACGGAGGGGCATAAACAATTCATGGAGGGGCATAAGTAATTCACGGAGGGGTGAATTAATTCACGGAGGGGCATAAATAATTCACAGAGGCATCCAACAATTCACGGAGGGGCATCAATAATTCACGGAGGCATCAAACAATTCACGGAGGGGCATAAATAACTCACGGAGGTATCCGATAATTCACGGAGGGGGAGAAATAATTGACGGAGGCATCCAATAATTCACGGAGGCATCAAATAATTCACGGAGGGGAATAAATAATTCACGGAGGGGTGAAATAATTCACGGAGGGGCATAGATAATTCACGGAGGCATCCAATAATTCACAGAGGGGCATAAATAATTCACGGAGGTATCCAATAAACGGATTGGCATAAATGATTCACGGAGGTATCCAATAATTCACGGCGGGGCATGAATAATTCACGGAGGCTTCAAATAATTCACGGAGGGGCATAAATAATTCACGGAGGGGTGAAATAATTCACGGAGGGGCATAAATAATTCAGGGAGGCGTCCAATAATTCACGGAGGGGCATACATAATTCACGGAGGTATCCAATAATTCACGGAGGGGCAGAAATAATTCACGGAGGCATCAAATAATTCACGGAGGGGCATAAATAATTCACGGAGGCATCAAATAATTCACGGAGGGGCAGAAATAATTCACGGAGGCATCAAATAATTCACGGAGGGGCATAAATAAGTCACGGAGGTATCCAATAAGTCACGGAGGGGCAGAAATAATTCACGGAGGCATGATATAATTTACGGAGGGGCAGAAATAATTCACGGAGGCATGAAATAATTCACGGAGGGGCATAAATAATTCACGGAGGCATCCAATAATTCACGGAGGGGCATAAATAATTCAGGGAGGCATCAAATAATTCACGGAGGGGCATAAATAATTCACGGAGGTATCCAATAATTCACGGAGGGGCATAAATAATTCAGGGAGGCACGAAAAAATTCACGGAGGGGCATACATAATTCACGGAGGTATCCAATAATTCACGGAGGGGCATAAATAATTCACGGAGGCATCCAATAATTCACGGAGGGGCAAAAATCGTTCACGGAGGTATCCAATAATTCACGGAGGGGCATAAATAATTCACGGAGGCATCCAATAATTCACGGAGGGGCATAAATAATTCAGGGAGGCATCAAATAATTCACGGAGGGGCATAAATAATTCACGGAGGTATCCAATAATTCACGGAGGGGCATAAATAATTCAGGGAGGCACGAAAAAATTCACGGAGGGGCATACATAATTCACGGAGGTATCCAATAATTCACGGAGGGGCATAAATAATTCACGGAGGCATCCAATAATTCACGGAGGGGCAAAAATCGTTCACGGAGGTATCCAATAATTCACGGAGGGGCATAAATAATTCACGGAGGGCTGAAACGATTCACGGAGGGGCATAAATAATTCACGGAGGTATCAAAAAATTCACGGAGGGGCATAAATAATTCACGGAGGTATCCAATAATTCACGGAGGGGCATAAATAATTCACGGAGGCATCCAATAATTCACGAAGGGGCAAAAATAATTCACGGAGGTATCCAATAATTCACGGAGGGGCATAAATAATTCACGGAGGCATGAAATAATTCACGGAGGGGCATAAATGATTCACGGAGGCATCCAATAATTCACGGAGGGGCATAAATAAGTCACGGAGGTATCAAATAATTCACGGAGGGGCAGAAATGATTCACGGAGGCATCCAATAATTCACGGAGGGGCATAAACAATTCATGGAGGGGCATAAGTAATTCACGGAGGGGTGAATTAATTCACGGAGGGGCATAAATAATTCACAGAGGCATCCAACAATTCACGGAGGGGCATAAATAATTCACGGAGGTATCCAACAATTCACGGAGGGGCATTAATAATTCACGGAGGCATCAAATAAGTCACGGAGGGGCATAAATAATTCACGGAGGCATCAAATAATTCACGGAGGGGCATAAATAATTCACGGAGGTATCCAATAATTCACAGAGGGGAAGAAATAATTCACGGAGGGGCATAAATAATTCACGGAGGTATCCAATAATTCACGGAGGGGCATAAATAATTCACGGAGGGGTGAAATAATTCACGGCGGGGCAAAAATCGTTCACGGAGGTATCCAATAATTCACGGAGGGGCATAAATAATTCACGGAGGGCTGAAACGATTCACGGAGGGGCATAAATAATTCACGGAGGTATCAAAAAATTCACGGAGGGGCATAAATAATTCACGGAGGTATCCAATAATTCACGGAGGGGCATAAATAATTCACGGAGGCATCCAATAATTCACGAAGGGGCAAAAATAATTCACGGAGGTATCCAATAATTCACGGAGGGGCATAAATAATTCACCGAGGCATCAAATAATTCACGGAGGGGCATAAATAATTCACGGAGGCATCCAATAATTCACGGAGGGGCATAAATAAGTCACGGAGGTATCAAATAATTCACGGAGGGGCAGAAATGATTCACGGAGGCATCCAATAATTCACGGAGGGGCATAAACAATTCATGGAGGGGCATAAGTAATTCACGGAGGGGTGAATTAATTCACGGAGGGGCATAAATAATTCACAGAGGCATCCAACAATTCACGGAGGGGCATCAATAATTCACGGAGGCATCAAACAATTCACGGAGGGGCATAAATAACTCACGGAGGTATCCGATAATTCACGGAGGGGGAGAAATAATTGACGGAGGCATCCAATAATTCACGGAGGCATCAAATAATTCACGGAGGGGAATAAATAATTCACGGAGGGGTGAAATAATTCACGGAGGGGCATAGATAATTCACGGAGGCATCCAATAATTCACAGAGGGGCATAAATAATTCACGGAGGTATCCAATAAACGGATTGGCATAAATGATTCACGGAGGTATCCAATAATTCACGGCGGGGCATGAATAATTCACGGAGGCTTCAAATAATTCACGGAGGGGCATAAATAATTCACGGAGGGGTGAAATAATTCACGGAGGGGCATAAATAATTCAGGGAGGCGTCCAATAATTCACGGAGGGGCATACATAATTCACGGAGGTATCCAATAATTCACGGAGGGGCAGAAATAATTCACGGAGGCATCAAATAATTCACGGAGGGGCAGAAATAATTCACGGAGGCATCAAATAATTCACGGAGGGGCATAAATAAGTCACGGAGGTATCCAATAAGTCACGGAGGGGCAGAAATAATTCACGGAGGCATGATATAATTTACGGAGGGGCAGAAATAATTCACGGAGGCATGAAATAATTCATGGAGGGGCATAAATAATTCACGGAGGCATCCAATAATTCACGGAGGGGCATAAATAATTCAGGGAGGCATCAAATAATTCACGGAGGGGCATAAATAATTCACGGAGGTATCCAATAATTCACGGAGGGGCATAAATAATTCAGGGAGGCACGAAAAAATTCACGGAGGGGCATACATAATTCACGGAGGTATCCAATAATTCACGGAGGGGCATAAATAACTCACGGAGGTATCCGATAATTCACGGAGGGGGAGAAATAATTGACGGAGGCATCCAATAATTCACGGAGGCATCAAATAATTCACGGAGGGGAATAAATAATTCACGGAGGGGTGAAATAATTCACGGAGGGGCATAGATAATTCACGGAGGCATCCAATAATTCACAGAGGGGCATAAATAATTCACGGAGGTATCCAATAAACGGATTGGCATAAATGATTCACGGAGGTATCCAATAATTCACGGCGGGGCATGAATAATTCACGGAGGCTTCAAATAATTCACGGAGGGGCATAAATAATTCACGGAGGGGTGAAATAATTCACGGAGGGGCATAAAGAATTCAGGGAGGCGTCCAATAATTCACGGAGGGGCATACATAATTCACGGAGGCATCAAATAATTCACGGAGGGGCATAAATAATTCACGGAGGCATCAAATAATTCACGGAGGGGCATAAATAAGTCACGGAGGTATCCAATAAGTCACGGAGGGGCAGAAATAATTCACGGAGGCATGATATAATTTACGGAGGGGCAGAAATAATTCACGGAGGCATGAAATAATTCACGGAGGGGCATAAATAATTCACGGAGGCATCCAATAATTCACGGAGGGGCATAAATAATTCACGGAGGTATCCAATAATTCACGGAGGGGCATAAATAATTCAGAAAGGCACGAAAAAATTCACGGAGGGGCATCAATAATTCACGGAGGCATCAAACAATTCACGGAGGGGCATAAATAACTCACGGAGGTATCCGATAATTCACGGAGGGGGAGAAATAATTGACGGAGGCATCCAATAATTCACGGAGGCATCAAATAATTCACGGAGGGGAATAATTAATTCACGGAGGGGTGAAATAATTCACGGAGGGGCATAGATAATTCACGGAGGCATCCAATAATTCACAGGGGGCATAAATAATTCACGGAGGTATCCAATAAACGGATTGGCATAAATGATTCACGGAGGTATCCAATAATTCACGGCGGGGCATGAATAATTCACGGAGGCTTCAAATAATTCACGGAGGGGCATAAATAATTCACGGAGGGGTGAAATAATTCACGGAGGGGCATAAATAATTCAGGGAGGCGTCCAATAATTCACGGAGGGGCATACATAATTCACGGAGGTATCCAATAATTCACCGAGGGGCAGAAATAATTCACGGAGGCATCAAATAATTGACGGAGGGGCATAAATAATTCACGGAGGCATCAAATAATTCACGGAGGGGCATAAATAAGTCACGGAGGTATCCAATAAGTCACGGAGGGGCAGAAATAATTCACGGAGGCATGATATAATTTACGGAGGGGCAGAAATAATTCACGGAGGCATGAAATAATTCACGGAGGGGCATAAATAATTCACGGAGGCATCCAATAATTCACGGAGGGGCATAAATAATTCAGGGAGGCATCAAATAATTCACGGAGGGGCATAAATAATTCACGGAGGTATCCAATAATTCACGGAGGGGCAGAAATAATTCACGGAGGCACGAAAAAATTCACGGAGGGGCATACATAATTCACGGAGGTATCCAATAATTCACGGAGGGGCATACATAATTCAAGGAGGCACGAAAAAATTCACAGAGGGGCATAAATAATTCACGGAGGTATCCAATAATTCACGGAGGGGCATAAATAATTCACGGAGGCATCCAATAATTCACGGAGGGGCATAAATAATTCACGGAGGTATCCAATAAATCACGGAGGGGCATAAATAATTCACGGAGGGGTTAAATAATTCACGGAGGGGCATAAACAATTCACGGAGGCATCAAATAATTCACGGAGGGGCATACATAATTCACGGAGGCATCCAATAATTCACGGAGGGGCATAAATAATTCACGGAGGCATCCAATGATTCACGGAGGGGCATAAATAATTCACGGAGGCATCCCATAATTCATGGAGGGGCATAAATAATTCACGGAGGTATCCAATAATTCACCGAGGGGCAGAAATAATTCACGGAGGCATCAAAAAATTCATGGAGGGGTGAAGTAATTCATGGAGTGATCAAATAACGTTCGTGGAGGTGCAAATTATTCCATGGCGACGCCCTGCTGTTCCCTGCACTGCCAAAATGTCCCACACAGTTTGTCATACGTTCTAGGGGTGCAATTCATTACGCCAAGGCAAGGACTTCACACCAACTTGGATCACCTCATGGGGATCCCGGGTACATGCCTCAGGAATCGGGGGAGGGGGGGGGGTTTCTGTAGAGCCCTTGATTTGGTTCATGACACCTTGAAGCACGGAAGCAAACACTGCACATAGACGAGAGGCGGACAATAGAGACCCTCAGATTGTGGCCGGCAACCCATGACGTTCCATGCGAACATAGTACCATCCATTCGCAACGTCCGATGTCCCACACACACCTCCACATGTGCCACAGTGGAGGCTGTCCAATGTTCCACAGAGCCTGTCACCGCCAGGGTCATGTAATGATTTTTGCAGTCCGAACCAAATGCCAATTGATGATGTAGGCTTCTCTGCTGGTGCGACCATGCCGAGGACATACCGCTTCACACGATCCGGCAATGGCTTCCAACCACAGTGCTGGGCATGTCCACGGTGAACAGCATGTGGGGCACACACATTGCCCCCCCCCCCCCCGGACACTCTCTCACCCCATGGAGCGAAGACGCCACATACACCCCCAAGGGTGTGCAGAAGTCATCGCCCAGGAAGCCTACCGTGTCCACGTGCCTGTAGGCATCTTGCCACACAGGCAGAGACACAGTGCGGTAGGCAGCTGACTAGGGGGGGTTGGGATAGGTTTGGGCGTTGCGGAAGGGCTTGGTCAGCAGAAACGGCACCGGCCTTTGCTCATGGTCCGCCAAATCCTGTGTGTGGCACACTCTCTCCAACCCCTCAATGTCATGCCACCCTGCCCAGTCTGTGTCCTCATCCCTGATGAGGATGCAAGGCAATGCCCACTCCGTGAAATCGGGGAGGTTCACCCCGAGGTGCTTTGGTTCTACTTCCCCCAGTTGGAGGCGCAGCCGCATCTCCAATGTCCCAACCCTCTTGTTGGCCATGATCCGCTCCCAGTCCAACAATTGGTCACTTTGGGGGGGGGAGAATCCCCAAGGGTCAAGGGCTTTTGCATGCTTCCTCCACGGTTTCCAAAGCCACTGCCCCACCACCCCCAACCCCCCCCCCCCTTGAACTTGTAAATGACGCCCACATCTGGTTTGGCAAGGGTAGGCTGTTGGTACAGAACCCCTGGAAGCCGCACCTTCGTTACGTCCTCTTGGGATGTTGACTACGGCAGTTCGGTAGCCATCACCCTCAGCCCACTCAACCAACCCGCAGTGAGGGAAGAGTCCTCCCAGTGGAAAAAGGGCCCGAACAGATGCAACTCAGATTGGGCCTTGCTGGTTAGTGTGTCTGCCCGCACCACATCCTTCATGATCCCCGGCTCCGAGGACACCAGGGAGGCAAGGACAACCGGAGCCTGCAGACCCTGGCACCGGTCCATGGTGGCGATTGTCTGCAGACACTCATATGCCCGGTCCCCGTGCAGCCTGCGCCCTGCCTCCCACACACAGTGCTGCAGCCATAGCATCTGCGCATAGTGTGTGGTGACGATTGCCACTGACTTGGGGGGGGTACAGATTTGCACTGTGTGCATGCTCCAGAAAGTGCAGCACCAGCCAGGCCTCCCGCTTGCTCAGGTTCCCCTGGTTGAGCATGGCCTCGTGCATGACAAGGCGATCCTATGCTCTGCCAACCTCCCTTCTCAGTCTGTCCACCCGGTCGGGCGACATCCCGTACCGTGTCAGCTCCTGTCTCCACTGAGGATCGTCTGTGCTGACTATGCGGATGTGTTGCCCTCCCAACACCGGGGGGGGGGGGGGTGGAAGGGGAGGAGGCAGGGTACCAGCCCAAGGACCCCCCCGTGAACAGCCCACGCACCACCGTTCCCAAAGGCAAGTCCATGCGGAACTGCTGGGTTAGGACACAGGCTGTACACCTTGTACGGTACAGGCCAAACTGCAACACACTACTTGTGGCGAAGCGCTGCGAGTCACCATACTGCATCCCTGGTCCCTGGTCGAGGTGCACATTGAGGTTAGCAAAGTGCTCGGACTGCGGCCACGCGATTTGTTGAGGCGTCACCTTGCCCCCTTTCTCCCCTTTCTGCGATGCGAGAAGAGTGATGGCACTGTATGGGCGCAGTTGACCGCCATCCCCACAAAAACTGCACTGTGCCCCAAAAGCCGCCAAGTCCAGACCCATCGGGATGCTATGCCTCAAGGACTCATCCACGAAGCTGAATGCGAACCGAGTTTGTGGGTCACCCGTAAGCTACAACTTCCGCCGTGTGGCGACCATACACTGTTGCAAAGACAACCTGGCAGATGTTGAGGGCAAATGCAAATGTGCCTTGCGGTCCGGATGATTGGCCAACGTGTCTTGGACTGTTGTTTGGTTGTACGGCTGCAAATTTGGGGGGGTCCGGCCCCTTGCAGCTCGGAGCCGCATCCACGGCACGTGGCGGTCCTTCAGGACCGCCTCTAAGAAGACAAGATCCTATTCTGCCGATTGGATCACCCGCAGCATCAGGTTGTCGACCTGTCCGTTTGCTGGGGCGGTGACCAAGATGCATGCCCGAGGGTGTTTGTCGGTGGGTGCCCCCCGCCCCTTTCTTGCCAGTGTGTATCGAATCTGGCGCCTTGGGATTCGGGATGCATGGGTCGAAGTACCCCTGCTCCCACATCACTGCCTTGATGCAGGCCACCAGGGTCTCCGACTTCCCCGTGCCGGCCCCCCCAGTCATGGAGGAGACAATAGCACCCTCATCCAGACATTGCCGGACAGCCAAGGCTTGGGAGGCAAAGGTCCGGGCCTTGTCTTTGGCTTGCGGCGGGCCTTGGCCTGTGCCTTGTGGGGGGGCCTGACCTTTGCCTTGTGGGGGACCATGGCCTTTGCCTTGTGGATGGGCTTGGCCTTTGCCTGTGCCTTGCTGGGGGCCTTTGCCTTGCGCAGGGCCATGCCCTTTGCCTTGCTGTGGGCCTTTGCCTTGCTGAGGGCGATGGCCTTTGCCTTGCTGAGGGCCTTTGCCTTGCGCAAGGCCATACCCTTTGCCATGGTGTGGGCCTTTGCCTTGCTGTGGGCCTTTGCCTTTGCCGTGCAGAGGGCCTTTGCCTTGCCAATGGCCATGGGGCTGTGTTTGCCCTCCGTTTGGCATGTTGTCCGGGTCGGGGCGCTGTGGCCGGGGACCGAGAGCGAACTACTGCGGCTTAGAGGCCTGCGGTAGGTGAGTTGGGGGTTGAAAGACGACCCTGGTCGAGGCGCTGTGGCCGGGGCCCGAGGGCGAACTCCTGCGGCTCGGCGGCCTGCAGTAGGTGAGTTGGGGGTTGAACGACGACCCTAGTCGGGGCGCTGTGGCCCGGGACCGAGGGCGAACTCCTGCGGCTCAGCGGCCTGCAGTAGGTGAGTTGGGGGTTGAAAGACGACATTGGGGCGCTGTGGCCGGGGACCGAGGGCGAACTCCTGCGGCTCGGCGGCCCGCAGTGGGTGGGTACGGAGAGGAACGACGACCCTGGTCGGGGCGCTGTGGCCGGAGACCAAGGGCAAACTCCTACGGCTCGGCGGCCCACAGTGGGTGGGTACGGAGAGGAACGACGACCCTAGTCGGGGCGCTGTGGCCGGGGACCGAGGGCGAACTCCTGCGGCTCGGCGGCCCGCAGTGGGTGGGTACGGAGAGGAACGACCACCCTGGTCGGGGCGCTGTGGCCGGGGACCGAGGGCGAACTCCTGCGGCTCAGCGGCCCGCAGAAGGTGGGTTGGGGGGTAGATGACGACCCTGGTCGGGGCGCGCTGTGGCCGGGGACCGAGGGCGAACTCCTGCGGCTCGGCGGCGCGCAGTGGGTGAGAGATGAACGCGTGGGTGTTGGGGCAGGCCCAACTCAGATGTCTGGGGCAGAGACTCGACGGTCTAGACACAAGACGCACTTCCTCGCCTCAAGGGGGAGGTTGAAAATAAAAGAGTGCCCTATGTGTAAGAGACGCCCGGTGCACACTTGCCGAAAAGCTGGAAATTGGAACGTTTTGCCGAAGTCTGTGGACGTTGCGAGGGGGCTTGCGCAGGCAGCAATGACCCAAAATGCGGCCTCTCCGGCGAGGGGGCGGACTGAGACGCACGGCAGGAGCAATGAACCGTACTGCGGGGTGGGGCACGGCCGCTTCGGGGCGGGAGCTGATGGGAGGAGTGAGGAGCGGCGGTGCCTGCTATACTGGGTCAGTGTCACCTGATCACTTGCTGGAGGGGGCAGTGGCCGACGAGGCACAGGTTGAGGGGCCGGCTTGGGGATACGGGGGGGTTTTGGGGTAGCACACAGAACTTCAAGCACCACTGCTGCATGCTCCCCGTCCCTGGAAAGGAAATGCGAACGGCTAATTCGCATGCCCTCCTGCCACACCCGCAAGGGGTTTTTCTTGGGCTGCTGAACCGCAAACCGGTACATCGCACGGCGGTTCACCACCCCGTCCACGAAATACTGAACCCTAGCCCCGTGATTCTCCCGGATGAGCTGCAATGTTTTGGCACTGTAGGGCCCGTGAACAGTGGGTTTGGGGGGGGTGGGGGGGTCCTTGGGTACGTATTTGGGGGGTTGTGGGGGGGATGGCGGTGGAACGGCAGTGCACATCAGGGCCTCCTCCACAGCTTCCAGGGCTACCAGGTATGTGGATGAGGTAACGTGGGGTCTCGGTGGAGGACTTACTGGCGTTGGAGAGGTTGTTGGTGAAGAGGGAAAGGGGGGCGGTGTTGGCAATGGAGGCTGGGGCGAGGCCAGTTCGCTGAGACACTTCTCAGCGTCAGAGTCCCACGGTGGCGAGGGGGGTTGGTCTCCAAACCGCAATAGCTCCGGCAGATTCCCCCAACCACATTCCGGGAACGAAGGGCTGGAGGGGACGGAAGAGGCCATGCTAAGCGGGGTAGACGACATGGCAAGCTGCGGCGCCCAGTGGGTGGTGGGGCAGGCCCAACTCCAATGCGTTGGTCAGAGACGCAGTGGTCTAGACCCAATACACACTGCCTCGCCTCAAGAGGGAGGTAGGTAACAAAAGAGTGCCCTATGTGTAGAAGAGGCGTCTCCTATGCAATACATGCATTTCCCTTTGTCTCAGTAAGAGGCACAACATGCAACAATTACATATACGAGGAGATGAGGACCAAATTAAATCAAAACGAATTACCTCCAAGTTGTCGACCACCAATTCCCACATAGCAGAACCCCTTCTCAGGTTTTTTTTTGGATGACAGTGGGACTTCTGCATCACCCAACTCAAATGCAGTCCGCCACATTGGACAGTACTGCGCCCAGCAGGGCACAATGAAAAAGAAACCTTGGGGCCGGAATCTGCGCAATGACCCAGACAAGCTGTCAAGGTGGGGGTGGCATATGTCATGCAGCAGCAGGTTGCAGGAGGGCTGAGTGCGGGGGTTGTCGGCACGTTTGGCAAACATGCAGATCCGGTGGAGTATGGGGAGATGCCTGGCTCCATTCAACAAAATAGGGCCTGAAAAAGTAGGCCCCCGGACGGATCGTTCCCACATGGCTGACACATCATCCAAGGGGATGCATACATACAAAGCACAACCTGGGTACACATGTGCATGCAGATAACTACAAATCGGGACCATCAAATAAAATAAAAACAAATAAAAACACCAAGCATCAGCAAAGCAGACCATCAAATAAAAAAACACAAACCAAAACACAAACATCAGCAAAGCAGACCCCCGTCTCAGTATTAGCAAAGTAACCGAGATAGCCAAAGCAGAGCCCCTTCTCATTACATTGTTTTTGGTGGAAGCGTCAGCCTCCTGGCGCCATACGTGGGGATGTTTGAAATGTGTCTCTGGGGCTATTAGGGATGCTGCTGCTGCGAAGCTGGATCCGTTCCCGGTGGAACGTAGAGTTGGATGGTACTGATTTTCCAAGGCTTAGGCAAATGCTCTTTCACGCCCCACTTTCTCAACAGCTCTGCCAACCCAAGCAGGGCCTAAGAAAAAAGGTCCCTGCCGGAGTCTGTGCCTCTGCTATGGGGGAAGCACAGACCCGACGTCGGCGGAGCATGCCCCTGCGTTTGCGCCCTTGGTAACAAAAAATCATCGAAGGGGATGCATAACACCTGCAACACACACTTGGCAACACAACAACAGAGAAGAGCCCCTTCTCAGCTATACCCCTGCATGTGCACAAAGGACCTTGCACCTTGCACAACCCACATCTACTAACAACAAAATCGGGACGGGCTCGCAATACGTGGATGCAAATACCAGGAAATCAGAACCCCTTCTCAGTTGTTGTCAGCGCAATCTTCATCGAAGGGGTCTGTGGTTGTAGGCGCCGGGGCCTAGACCACACACAGCTAAAACACCTCAAGGACGTTCTGCATAATGAAATTGTAAGCACATTCTGATCGGATGCAGAAACAAACATGTCAAAACCCCTTCGCAGCTGTTGTGGGCATCATCACTGAAGGGGTATATGGTCGTAGGCGCCAAGGCCTAGACCACACAAAACCAAAACACCTCCAGCATGTTCTACATCATCACATTGAAAGAACAGCAAAATGTCTGTGTGAGTGTGCTAGCCTGAGGTCCTGGAGCAAGCTGCATAAATGGTATCCTAATCATACCCAAGTCTGCACCCTTGCTAAACCCGGCGGATGTCTTTACACGGTGCGATGGGGTACGCCCCACGTCTCTCCGCCCCTAGGTGCCCAATTTCTGTGCTGGCACCAAAAATCCTTGGGCGAATACCCAGCGATAACGCCAAGGTATTGGTTTTGTCTAACTACCTACCTGCTGCAGGGGAGGGGTGGCCAAATGCTATGAGGCATGAAAACGCCTGGTTGCTATGTGGCCAAAACCTAGGCTACCACTGCCACTGCCCACCGAAAACCTTGTTAAAATTCCAGGAAACTGGTAGGACAGTGACACACACACTGTAGGTCCTACACACCCTACTGTGGACCCAGCCTTCGAAGGATGACGTCATCCAGGCCTTCAACTCCTACACGCACACGCTACTTGGTGTTGCTGTCAACGAGGTCGTAGGCCCTACTGGCCTTCCTATGAGAGAAGCGAGCAAAACACAGAGCTGCTAAGCTGCTGTGGACTGACAGGGACGCCCATTACGCGTACCCCTGCTAGGGCTTGGAGGGAAGGAGTGCACTGCGGCGCAGCGTGAGTACGTGTTGTTCATGGCGGAGTCGTTCATCATCTTCTTCGGTGCTTCGGAAGGGTGCTGTGATCTGCGCCCTTTTTGTTGGGCAAAAATTTGCGCTGTCGAAGACAGCAAAGTGCACCAATCACCTTGACCTACACCATTTGAGAGGTTCACATGCAGGCACTGTTTTGGGCTGAGGAACCTAACCACCCTCGCCGTATGATACGGGTCCTCGAGTGGAAAACAATACGCTGTCCCAAAACAGGTCCTTCCAAGAAAGCAAGCTTAAGGAACTCCGCCCGTTCTCTTATAGAACGTAGGGCGGAGCCCTTGGGTAACCTAAACAAGGGTTTATCGAGCGCACCACACGTGGCCTACCCTTTAATGTGTCATGTGCATGCACAGGAGACACAGTCGCAATGACTCTACCAGGGGGTGGCCCCTCGTGGGCTTACTCACCTTACCTACCGCAATGTCAAGCTCAACCACAATGACTCTACCAGGGGGTGGCCCCTCCTGGGCTTACTCACCTAACCTACCGCTGCAAGCAAAACGAGAGCAAACAACATGACATGCACACACGCAGGCATATTTTCCCCAACCCACCATTTTCGTGAAGTGAAGTTCCCGTGTCTCTGTGGGGGTGGGGGTGGGGGTGCTGCCCTTTTATCCGCATTTTCCTGAAGTGAAGTTCCTGTGTGTTTGGTGGGGGGGGGTGCACTTTTACTATTCGAAACGGGCGGGGGGGGTACTATGCTTTCCCCCATGTTGAACGTTTTCCGAGGTTCCATATTTTCCCATTTTCCACTCGTCCACTAGTCTGATATTGGGGGGGGGGGTCTATCATGGGGGGCTTGGGTGTTGGGGGTTGGGGGGGATGGTCCATAAAAGTCTGAAACCTGAGGTCTGATAGCCCATTGGGTTACTATACCCATAGCTGGGTCTCGCTGACCTTCCTGGTTTGCCCATGCTCGCGGTTCACATCCACCCGCAGGACCTTGTAGGATAACACCATTGTATTCTAGACGGCATCTGCTAGAGTGACTGTTTTCGAAGGTCCGTTCTTGTTTGCACGGCTGTGCAGCGTCCGTTGACTGGGGCTCTCGGAGGACCCGTGCGAGCGTTGTGACAAAGAGGGTGGCTCCCGGGCCACAGGCACATTGGTATTTGATTTTGGGGGTACATATGACATGACAGAGGGGGCCTGGAGGAAATCATGGTGCTCTTGTCAGGGATCTCAGTGACAAATAGCGGTAATTTGGTTGTTTTCGGACCCATGATTCCTAATTTATAGCCTGTGCAAGGGGGAATGCAGGAAACTGCAGAAAGCACCTTAAATCACACATCATGATGTTGTCAGCAAAAGATAGTACATCAAATCACCAAGGTCGGGAGCAAACAAAAATGAATAGCACATTGTTGGTTGGACTGGCAGCAGCGTAACAATAACCATTACCACTCAAAATATACAAAACACAAAAGCATGCGAAATTTCGCATCTCAATGCAAAATAGGGTAAATGCACCAGTGAAAAAAAAAATCTCCCTGATGTGGCGAAAATTTCCTCACTCAATGCAAAAACGCGATAATCAAAGGACACTGCCTGGTACATTGTAAAGACAGCGGGTGTGTCAGTCCCATTGTGAAGTATCATGTCCAAAAACCTCCTCTTCATCCAAAATTGCTACTATGTCGTCATCATCCGACACACTATTGTCATCACTGTCACTGTGGACTGCAAACAAGGGCACCCTAGGGCCATCGTCCTCGTCATCGCTCGAATTGTCCACCCCTGCCCCCCCCCCCCTATTTTGAGGTTGAACCCTATTTCTTAGACGGCCCAAGTTGCCCAACCCCCCCCCCAAACGCGCCCCCGACAAAAATGTCGCAAATGATGGTCATCAAAAACGCGTCCCACAGGGGTGAAATTTTAGCAACAAGCAGCGCACGTCTGTTTCCGCTCGTTTTTGACTACCCCCATATACGTTTTTGGCACTTTGCGCACAACACCAACTTGAGGCTGGGCCCTGTGAAATATGGGAAAAACATTCAAATTCTGAGGAGGAACCGCACGGAATGCATGTGTGTATCTGCACGGTTCAATCTCACTACACCAGCGGAGGCACTACTCGTTGACGCATAACATTTTCATCAAAATTTGTTCTGCAGACACTGAAATACTGATATAGGTGCCTCGCTACTTTGCCTTTTCTCGGGGTCCAATGGTGAACCAGCTGTGTACGGAGGTTGTTGGGTTTATCATGCACCACCTGGCGGATGCAGTACCCTCAGAAGCAAGTACCCTGTGGTTCCTGGTGATCATCAGTTCTGTACAGCTGCTCTGCAGTCAAGCAGTGCGCATGCCGGTACCCATCAGTGTGGTTTTGGGTTTGCCCACGGAGCAGGAGTCTATTGCAGACGTTGGTGCCCTCGTATGCAGCAATTTACGCATCGCTAATGGGCTGAGCCCTATCCCTTGGAATGCAGTGTTTGAAAATTTTGCGGACGGTTGCCCTGTGGACTGCAACTGTGTGCCTGAGAAGGCGGAGGGAGAGCAGGAGTCTGAGGAGGAAGTGGAAGGGGTGGGCGCCACCCTAGAGAACGTTGTGTATGGTACACCGAAGCAGTCACGGGGCCCTGACAAAAAAAGTGGTCGCACACGCAAGCGAGACGACAACAGCCTTGAAACGTCCCCTGGTGAACCCTGAGGTCAAGATTGCTGCTGATGTCAACTTCATCACCGTGAACGTTGGGTTCTGAGGCCCCAGAGGCGGGGGTGACTGACAGCAAGTCCCTGGATGGGGTCATGCATATCACTGGGATGGCATCTAGTACGCTGTTGCACTCTAGGGTGGCTAACATGCCGTATTGCCTGATCATTGTTGAAGTTCCAAAGGGACATATGGAAGGCATTCATTCCGTTGTCAGCCGCAATTTGGTGTCTAGGACGCTTGTTCTCATTGTTGGCTCCGCTTGTGACGTCGTGGGAGTGCTGGATGGTCTCCGAAAGTTGCACGACAACGAGGGGCTGACAACAATTTGCGTGGCCTACTTTATTCTGTGATCTCTCACACAACAGTATTCGATGGGATTCACTGAGCTATGGATTGTTTCCAAAAATCCGCTACCCAAGAAGGTATTGCTGTCTGCTGTTGCTATCTGTTGCCTGCTACCATAGTCACGTTGGGTGCACCGTTGAATCCTAAAGTTTGTCTGGAACCAGACAGGTATGAGGCACAATGCGTCCTGAGAAGGGTAAATTGTGGGAAACTGTTTGGAACCAGACAACATCGGCCAGTCCAGCTGCACCAGTAGGGGTCTCAGACTCACTGTTTCCTGAGGCCTCGTGTCTTGCAGAGAAGACAGGGATGTTACCAGACACAACAGGAGGAATTCTGCTTTGACAGGCTGCATCAGTGAAACGTTGTCTGGTTCCAGACATGGTGGTCAAGATACAGGCTTTGACAGGGATAAAAAAAAGTTGTGTCTAGTTCTAGACACAAACAGGAGGAATTCTGCTTTGACAGGCCGCATCAGTGAAATGTTGTCTGGTTCCACACATGGAGGTCGAGGTACAGGCTTTGACGGGGAGAAAAAAAGTTGTGTCTGGTTCCAGACACACACAGGGAGAATTATGCTTTGACAGGTCGCATCAGTCAGTTGTTGTCTGGTTCCAGACATGGAGGTCCTGGCAGAGGCTTTGATAGGGATAAAAATACATCATATGTCTGGTTCCAGACAACTGTGACAGCCTTCGTGGTTGCATGGGACAACTATCCTGGCCATGAACGCATGTGCAGATAGTTCCTGTACTGCAACCCTGTGCAACACCAGGCATACCAGTGTCCCCTCCTTCAGTGTATAGCCATCCTTCACGTACAGCCCTCCCAGGTGTTCTCGTATGGAGTTCTCCTCCAGTTCCTCGCGGTCCAGCTCAACATGCAGGAGTTCCATCCGTGTAGACCACTTCGGTAGGGTGGTGGCAGACTGCACAGCCTGTGATGCGACGGATGGTCACAGCAGCCCCCCCCCCCCCCCCCCGACGAAGCGGCCGGTCACGCAGGAGAACGGGCAGGTGGAGATGGACGTCACAGGCGCAGGATATTTCACTGGTGTGGGCATGCAGTGTCGCAGTGCACTGTCACAGTCGATATCAGCTATGTGTATAAAGTTTAATGTCTGATGTCTGATAAGGGATGTTGTGTGTGCGGTCTGTCCAAGAAGATGTCTGATATTCTTATCTACTGGAGGTGGGTCTAGGGGTCTAATGCCCAGAGGAAATTGGGAGAAACTATGCCTAAATCTAAATCAACCCCCCCCCCCAAATGAAAAAAATAAAAAGGGAGGACACAATTGAAAAATCATTGGGGAACCACCTTGGACAATCAGAAACATGGCAATACAAAAGTAAAAAAGACTTTGAACACCAAAATGGGAAAATGGGGAAAATGTGTGAGCAAGGAAAGTGGCGAACAAAAAGGTGCCCATAGGCCCCCATAGGCCCCCATGGGCCCCCAAAGGTGCCCATAGGTCCCCAAAGGTGCCAATAGGTCCCCATAAGGCCCCATAGGCCCCCATAGGCCCCCAAAAGTGCCCATGGGTCCCCAGAGGTGCCCATAGGTCCCCAAAGGTCCCCCTAGATGCCAATGAGTCCCCATCGGCCCCCATAGGTCCCCATAAGTCCCCAAAGGTGCCCATAGGTCCCCAAAGGTCCCCACACGCCCCCATAGGCCTCCACAAGCCCCCATGGGTCCCCATAGGTCCCCATAGGCCCCCATAGGCCCCAAAAGGCCCCCATAGACCCCCAAAGGTGCCCATAGGCCCCCATAGGCCCCAATAGGTCCCCAAAGACCCCCAAAGGTCCCCATAGGCCCCCATAGGCCCCCATAGGCCCCCATCGGCCCCCATAGGTCCCCCTAGATGCCGATGAGTCCCCATCAACCCCCATCCCCATAGGTGCCCATAGGTCCCCAAAGGTGCCCAAAGCTCCCCATAGGTCCCCAAAGGTCCCCGTAGACCCCCATAGGCCCCCATAGGTCCCCATAGACCCCCATAGGTCCCGATAGGCCCCCATAGACCCCCATAGGTCCCCAAAGGTGCTCAAAGATGCCCATAGGTCCCCAAAGGTGCCAATAGGCCCCCATAGGCCCTCATAGGCCCCCATAGGCGCCCACAGGCCCCCAAAGGTCCCCATAGGCCCCCAAAGGTCCCCATAGGCCCCCATAGGTCCCCAATGGTGCCAATAGGCCCCCATCGGTCCCCATAGACCCCCATAGGCCCCCATAGGCCCCAATAGGCCCCCATAGGCCCCCAAAAGGTGCCCATAGGCCCCCATAGGCCCCAATAGGTCCCCATAGACCCCCAAAGGTCCCCATAGGCCCCCATAGGCCCCCATAGGCCCCCAAAGGTCCCCCTAGATGCTGACGAGTCCCCATCGGCCCCCATCCCCATAGGTGCCCATAGGTCCCCAAAGGTGCCCATAGGTCCCCAAAGGTGCCCAAAGGTCCCCATAGGTCCCCAAAGGTCCCCGTAGAACCCCATGGGCCCCCATAGGCCCCCATAGGTCCCCATAGGCCCCCATAGAACCCCATAGGTCCCCATAGACCCCCCCATAGGTCCCCAAAGGTCCCGAAGGGTCCCCAAAGGTCCCCATAGGCCCCCATAGGTCCCCAAAGGCCCCCGTAGGTCCCCATAGAGCCCCATAGGCCCCCATAGGCCCCCATAGGCCCTCAAAGGTCCCCATAGGTCCCAATAGGTCCCCATAGGTCCCAATGGCCCCCAAAGGCCCCCAAAGGTCCCCACAAGCCCCCATAGGTCCCCATAGGTCCCCATAGGTCCCCATTGGTCCGCATAGACCCCCATAGGCCGCCATAGGCCCGCATAGGTCCCCACAAGCCCCCACAGGTCCCCATAGGTCCCCATATGCCCCCATAGTTCCCCATAGACCCCATAGGCCCCCATAGGCCCCCAAAGGTCCCCATAGGCCCCCATAGGCACCCAAAGGTCCCCATAGGTCCCCATAGGCCCCCATAGGTCCCCAAAGGTCCCCATAGGCCCCCATAGGCCCCCAAAGGTCCCCATAGGCCCCCAAAGGTCCCCATAGGCCCCTATAGGTCCCGATAGGCCGCCATAGGCCCCCATAGGTCCCCATAGGTCCCCATAGGCCCCCAAAGGTCCCCATAGGCCCCCAAAGGCCCCCAAAGGTCCCCATAGGCCCCCGAAGGTCCCCATAGGCCCCCGAAGGTCCCCATAGGCCCCCAAAGGTCCCCATAGGCCCCTATAGATCCCCATAGGCCGCCATAGGCCCCCATAGGTCCCCGTAGAGCCCCATAGGCCCCCATAGGCCCCCATAGGCCCCCATAGGCCCCCAAAGGTCCCCATAGGCCCCCAAAGGTCCCCATAGGCCCCTATAGATCCCCATAGGCCCCCATAGGCGCCCCTTGGACCCCATAGGTCCCCAAAGGTGCCAATAGGCCCCCATAGTTCCCCATAGACCCCCATAGACCCCCATAGGCCCCCATAGGTCCCCATCGACCCCCAAAGGTCCCCATAGGCCCCCATTAGTCCCCATAGGCCCCCATAGGTCCCCATAGGTCCTCATAGGTCCCCACGTGCCCCGATAGGCCCCCAAAGGTCCCCATAAGCCCCCAAAAGTCCCCATAGGCCCCTATAGGTCCCCATAGGCCGCCATAGGCCCCCATAGGTCCCCATAGAGCCCAATAGGCCCCCAAAGGCCCCCATAGGCCCCCACAGGCCCCCATAGGCCCTCATAGGTCCCCATAGGCCCCCAAAGGTCCCCATAGACCCCTAAAGATCCCCATAGGCCCCCATACGCCCCCATAGGCCCCCCTTGGCCCCCATAGGCCACCGTAGGCCGCCATAGGCCCCCAAAGGCCCCCAAAGGTCCCCATAGACCCCCATAGGCCCCCATAGGTCCCCATAGGCCCCCATAGGTCCCCATAGGTCCCCACGTGCCCCCATAGGCCCCCATAGGCCCCCAAAGGTCCCCATAGGCCCCCATAGAGCCCCATAGGCACCCATAGGCCCCTGTAGGCCCCCAAAGGTCCCCATAGGCCCCCAAAGGTCTCCATAGGCCCCTATAGGTCCCCATAGGCCCCCATAGGCCCCCATTGGCCCCCATAGGTCCCCATAGGTCCCCAAAGGTGCCAATAGGCCCCCATAGGTCCCCATAGAACCCCATAGGCCACCATAGGTCCCCATGGACCCCCATAGGCCCCTATAAGTCCCCATAGGCCCCCATAGGTCCCCATAGGCCCCCATAGGTGCCCAAAGGTCGCCAAAGGTCCCCATAGGTCCCCATAGGCCCCCATAGGCCCCCATAGGTCCCCATAGGGCCCCATAGGCCCCCAAAGGTCCCCATAGGCCCTGGATGGGGTTCCGTCAAATATTTGGGGGCTGTACACCCCAAAAATATTTGACAGATGGGGTTCCGTCAAATATTTGGGGGGTCTACACCCCCAAAATATTTGACGGATGGGGTTCCGTCAAATATTTGGGGGTTGTAGATCCCCAAAATATTTGACGGATGGGGTTCCGTCAAATATTTGAGGGCTGTACACCCCCAAAATATTTCACGGATGTGGTTCCGTAAAATATTTTGGGGGTGTACAGCCCCCAAATATTTGACGGATGGGGTCCGTCAAATATTTGGGGGGTCTACACCCCCAAAATATTTCACGGATGGGGTTCCGTCAAATATTTGGGGGCTGTACACCCCAAAAATATTTGACGGATGTGGTTCCGTCAAATATTTGGGGGCTGTACACCCCCAAAATATTTCACGGAACCACATATTTTGGGGGTGTAGATCCCCCAAATATTTCACGGATGGGAGTCCGTCAAATATTTGGGGGCTGTACAACCCCAAAATATTTGACGGATGGAGTTCCGTCAAATATTTGGGGGGTGTACACCCCCAAAATATTTGACGGAACCACATCCGTGAAATATTTTGGGGGTCTACAGCCCCAAAATATTTGACGGAACCCCATCCGTCAAATATTTGGGGGCTGTACACCCCCAATATATTTGACGGATGGGGTTCCGTCAAATATTTGGGGGCTGTAGACCCCCAAAATATTTGACGGATGGGGTTCCGTCAAATATTTGGGGGGTCTACAGCCCCCAAATATTTCACAGAGGGGGTTCCGTCAAATATTTGAAGGGTCTACAGCCCCCGAACATTTCACGGAAGGGGTTCCGTCAAAAATTTGGGGGCTGTACAGCCCCCAAAATATTTCACGGAACCACATCCGTGAAATATTTCGGGGGTGTAGACCGCCAAAATATTTGACGGATGGGGTTCCGTCAAATATTTGGGGGGTCTACGGCCCCCAAATATTTCACGGATGGGGTTCCGTCAAATATTTGGGGGCTGTACACCCTAAAAATATTTGACGGATGGGGTTCCGTCAAATATTTGGGGGCTGTAGACCCCCAAAATATTTCACGGATGGGGTTCCGTCAAATATTTGGGGGCTGTACACCCCCAAAATATTTGACGGATGGGGTTCCGTCAAATATTTGGGCGGTCTACAGCCCCCAAATATTTTACGGAAGGGGTTACGTCAAATATTTGGGGGGTGTACAGCCCCCAAATATTTGACGGATGGGGTTCCGTCAAATATTTGGGGGGTGTACAGCCCCCAAATATTTGACGGATGGGGTTCCGTCAAATATTTGGGGAGTGTACATCCCAAAAATATTTGACGGAACCACATCCGTGAAATATTTTGGGGGTCTACAGCCCCAAAATATTTGACGGAACCCCATCCGTCAAATATTTGGGGGCTGTACACCCCCAATATATTTGACGGATGGGGTTCCGTCAAATATTTGGGGGCTGTAGACCCCCAAAATATTTGACGGATGGGGTTCCGTCAAATATTTGGGGGGTCTACAGCCCCCAAATATTTCACAGAGGGGGTTCCGTCAAATATTTGAAGGGTCTACAGCCCCCGAACATTTCACGGAAGGGGTTCCGTCAAAAATTTGGGGGCTGTTCAGCCCCCAAAATATTTCACGGAACCACATCCGTGAAATATTTCGGGGGTGTAGACCGCCAAAATATTTGACGGATGGGGTTCCGTCAAATATTTGGAGGCTGTACACCCCAAAAATATTTGACGGATGGGGTTCCGTCAAATATTTGGGGGGTCTACAGCCCCCAAATATTTCACGGATGGGGTTCCGTCAAATATTTGGGGGCTGTACACCCTAAAAATATTTGACGGATGGGGTTCCGTCAAATATTTGGGGGCTGTAGACCCCCAAAATATTTGACGGATGGGGTTCCGTCAAATATGTGGGGGCTGTAGACCCCCAAAAAATTTCACGGATGGGGTTCCGTCAAATATTTGGGGGGTCTACAGCCCCCAAATATTTCACGGAACCACATCCGTGAAATATTTCGGGGGTGTAGACCCCCGAAATATTTGATGGATGGGGTTCCGTCAAATATTTGGGGGCTGTAGACCCCCAAAATGTTTCACGGAACCACATCCGTGAAATATTTTGGGGGTGTAGACCCCCAAAATATTTCACGGATGGGGTTCCGTCAAATATTTGGGGGCTGTACACCCCCAAAATATTTGACAGATGGGGTTCCGTCAAATATTTGGGGGCTACACACCCCCAAAATATTTGACGGATGGGGTTCCGTCAAATATTTGCGGGGTCTACAGCCCCCAAATATTTCACGGAATGGGTTCCGTCAAATATTTGGGGGGTGTACAGCCCCAAAATATTTCACGGAACCACATCCGTGAAATATTTTGGGGGTGTAGACCCCCAAAAAATTTCACCGATGGGATTCGGTCAAATATTTGGGTGCTGTACACCCCCAAAATATTTGACGGATGGGGTTCCGTCAAATATTTGGGGGCTGCACACCCCCAAAATATTTGACGGATGGGGTTCCATCAAATATTTGGGGGGTCTACAGCCCCCAAATATTTCACAGGAGGGGTTCCGTCAAATATTTGGGGGGTGTACAGCCCCCAAATATTTGACGGATGGGGTTCCGTCAAATATTTGGGGAGTGTACACCCCAAAAATATTTGACGGATGGGGTTCCGTCAAATATTTTGGGGGCTGTAGACCCCCAAAATATTTGACGGAACCCCATCCGTGAAATATTTTGGGGGTCTTCACCCCCAAAAAAATTCACCGATGTGGTTCCGTGAAATATTTTGGGGGTCTACAACCCCAAAATATTTGACGGATGGGGTTCCGTCAGATATTTGGGGGCTGTAGACCCCCAAAATATTTCACGGAACCACATCCGTGAAATATTTTGGGGGTGTAGACCCCCAAAATATTTCACGGATGCGGTTCCGTCAAATATTCGGGGGCTGTACACCCCCAAAATATCTGAGGGATGGGGTTCCGTCAAATATTTGGGGGCTGTAGACCCCCAAAATATTTGACGGATGGGGTTCCGTCAAATATTTGGGGGGTCTACAGCCCCCAAATGATTCACGGAACCACATCCGTGAAATGTTTCGGGGGTGTAGACCCCCAAAATATTTCACGGATGGGGTTCCGTCAAATATTTGGGGGGTCTACATCCCCCAAATATTTGACGGATGGGGTTCCGTCAAATATTTGAGGGCTGTACACCCCCAAAATATTTGACGGATGGGGTTCCGTCAAATATTTGGGGGGCTGTACACCCCTAAAATATTTGACGGATGGGGTTCCGTCAAATATTTGGGGGGTCTACAACCCCCAAATATTTGACGGATGGGGTTCCGTCAAATATTTGGGGGCTGTACACCCCCAAAATATTTGATGGATGGGGTTCCGTCAAATATTTGGCAGCTGTACAGCCCCCAAATATTTCACGGATGGGGTTCCGTCATATATATGGAAAAGAAAGAAAGAAAGAAAGAAACGGCATATGATCAATCGTCATGGTTCAAAAACGGAAAAAGAATCTTGCAAATGTGCGGGCAACTACGGTCCACCGTTCGATCAGTCACGTGACACGCTGTCACCGGCACCTCATAAAGAAACGGCATATGATCAATTGTCATGTTTCAAAAACGGACAAAGAAACTTTCCACCACATCCACCATGACACGCTGTTAGCGGCAACCCATAAAGAAACGGCATATGATCAATCGTCATCGTTCAGACCTGAAAAAGAAAAACAGGCATACCCTCCCTAACCATGGTTCGAAAATGGACAAAGAAACTTGCAAATGTCGGGGTAACTACGGTCCACCATTTGATCAGTGCTGTGACACGCTGTCAGTGGCACCTCATAAAGAAACGGCATATGATCAATCGTCATGGTTCAAAAGGGGACAAAGAAACTTCCAAATCTGAGGGCAACTACGGTCCACCGTTCGATCAGTGACGTGACACGCTGCCACCGGCAACCCATAAAGAAACGGCATATGATCAATCGTCATGGTTCAAACCTGAAAAAGAAAGACAGGCATACCCTCCCTAACCTCAACCACACAAGCAGGGAAATGACAGGGTGGGAGGGAGGGAGGGAGGGGAGAGAGGGAGGGAGGGAGGGAGGGAGGCTCTCTTGGGCGGCCGTAGGGGCTGTGTTGTGCTGTGTTGTGCTGTAATATGCTGTGCTATGCTTTATGTTGTGCTGTGCTGTGGTATGCTGTGATGTGCTGTGATGTGCTGTGCTGTGCCGTGCTGTGTTGTGCCGTGCTCAAAACCCACTACCCCCCCTCTCCACAGTTCCGGCTGAACCCGATGAACCCCCACCCACCCACCCCACCAGCAAAACTGACCCGATTAGCTCAGGTGAGGTTGCTTGGGCCAGACATCACGATTCTGTTCCCACTTGTCTTCAGTCACATATGAGCCCCCCGATCGGTTTGAGTGAGAGAGATGGGGTGGGGTGGGGTGGGGTGGGAGGGGGGGGGGGCACGTACCATCATTGAAGGGGTTGCAAGCACTGGTTGGGTTTCAGACGCTAGGGTCGAGACCACAACCCACTTCTACACCTCAAGGGTGTGGTGACAATGGGACAAGTCTGATATTGGGGGGGACACGGGGGGTGGAGGGGGGTGAAGTCTGACAAGGGGGGGGGGGGGGTAGAAAGGATGTTGGGGCGGGGGGGGGGGGGGTTTGGGAGTGATGGTCCATAAAAGTCTGATGTCTGATGTCTGATAGCCGACTAGGTCGCTATACACATAGCTGGTCGATATACCTGTGACGTGCCAGCGATTGGCTCCCGTATGTGCAGAGAGACATCCGTACGAACAACTTGAGCAAGAAATTGCACTGACCATGTTGGCGGTTCCAGATGGGCATTCATGTACTCCCATGAGATTCGTCAACAGGCCTCGGCGATATGCTGCCCCGATAAGATCTAGTACTGCCCCATTGCGTCACGCCACACTATGATTCGGATTTTTGCTGCACTTGCTTGATTCCTGCGTAGTTCTGTCATCTTGTCCTGGATAAGATCATCATCCAGCACTCGGATTTGGCCATGCTCCCTTTTTTTGTCCCATTGCAGTCTGCTGAGGGGCAGCAGGACCTCTTGGTCTTCAGTATGGTCACCAAGTTTCACTTGAGCATCTTTCCCCTTTGCTGTGTCACCAAGTTTGCGCTTGTGCTTGGAGGGGGCATCGTGCACGGCACTGAATTGGGATGCCAGATCAATTGAGGGGTCTGCAGAGCATTCAATGCTACCTTGTGAAAGATCAGACATGTTGGAACCAACTGGGCGCAAAACGCAAAATGACACAAGAGCGGGCCTTTTAGCAATATGATTCTAACTTTCCCGGGTTCCCGACGTCAGCATACCGTTTTCACACTCAGACCACATCATATGCAATACATAGGGGTGTAAAATACACAGTCTGTCTGGTTCCAAACACAACAGTCTGCTTTTGAAGTGTGCAACCGGTGTGAAACAATTTAATGTCTGCTTCCAGACAACTATGTACTGTTCTGGCAATTGACAGGGCATAAACAGACAGTGTCTGTTTCTAGACACATTTGCAGTCCAATTCCGAGTTAGCTGGCTACCCAATGTGATTCTAGCATTTCCCAGAACAGAGCAGATGACGTTGCAGGCAATGGAGGGCACAACACACAGTCTGTCTGGTTCCAGACACAACACCTTGACTTCAGCAGATGACATGGGTGCAAAATCATTAATTGTCTGGTACCAGACGACTACGGTACTTCTGTGGGCACTAGAGGGGGTACAAGCAGTTGGTGTCTGGTTCCAAACACACATGCATGCAGTGTGCTGGCTTCCTAAGTAGGGTATTCGGTTGGTCAGGGTCACATGCTGTGGTTTTCCGGTGAAATAGGGATGTACAGCAATGCAACAGTGCACATATGCGCTTATCTCATCAGTCCAGCACTGCGTTGGTTGACATTAGTGGCCCCTGCGGGAGTACCCCGATGCTGCTGTGGTAACGAACTCCGGCCATGTGCCGGGTTCCAGACACACACCTTTGACGTGCCCTGGCCACTTTGGTGGGGTGTCAGCAGTCCATTGAGTCATCCTCCAGACTCACAACCTCATGCTCCTCCATTTCTTGCAGTAGGACAACAGGTGGTGGTTCTCTACCTGCGGCTCACTTGGAAATGTGAAGTTGGGGCTCAGTTTAGGCTAAAACGGCTCATTTGGAGCTAAGTGGTGTTTTTCGAGGGGTTTAATGCGAAAACTTGTGGCTTTCGGGGATGGGTTGGGGTTTCGGAACGTCCCCAAAGGGATACCAATCCCTAGGCCAAGAGGATTTCACGGGGGGGGGGGGGGTTTCTTTTTTCCGACGGCTCAGTTGACTGAGCACCCCGACTGAGCCGTCACTGAGCCGTCACTGAATCCGAGACAATTGCAGCTTCCGGGGCCTCATCGTCATCATCTGCTACCGCAATCATTGCGTCCCGCACCCGCTGAGCCTGTGCATCTCGGCTTGCATGCTCGCCGGGGTCTCTGCCTGGAACAATGGTTCTCAACAACCGTGACACCTCATCGGTGGGCGAACGCGCTGCGCGTGTCAATGTGGAGAGTGATCTAGTCAACAGTATTTGGTACAGGGCCACACCGCCGTTGTCCAGTGGTTGCCCTGGGAATTTCAGTTCCTCAGGGACAACGGTGAATGCTGCCTTCTTTCCACTGTTCCATTCAACATGGACCATGCGGTTTGTTGTAATGGCCAACAGGAACCTGCGTAGCCGTGACGACATGATCGCAACCAGTCCACTGCGGATCTGCCCCTACGTCTTCTTTTCCCCGCGCTTTGGTGCTGCCATGCTCAAAAGCAGGTCCAATGTCTGGTCAAAGGTCTTCATCTGGGGGTATGCGCGGGACCTAGATCCGAGAGGACTCAACATGGCCTCCAGGGGCTCTGCAGCATAACAACAGCCCGGGACGGCGTCATTCCAAGGTAACCACAACAGAAGGGCAACACAAAGGGTGCGTACGTAGGGAACGTTACAGCCAATGTCCATTGTCAAAACTACAATCAATACCAAACTCAACTCCAATATTTTGCGGGCCGTACGGCCTGTCCCTGTTGGTCGACCATCCCAGTTGCAGTCACGAACCAAGTTTCCAAGGAGGAACGCACCCGGAATGTAGAAGTGCAGGAGGTTCTTCAGTCCAGTCAACCATACGAGTGGTAGCTTGCGGGATGCCTCTGGAAACTGCATAATTCAAGTCTCCTTGTGTACAATGCGGTCCTCAACGTTGGGTGTGGCTAACAGTAGGGCACAAAATTGCTTCTCAATGTGCAACCGCTTCGGTTGGCACATGATCTCTTCATCTACCGTGGGCATTTGCTGCCCAAGGTAGCACATTATGGGGAAGAACTTACGATGGATCATGGTATACACATACTTATAAGGGTGCCAACAGCCATACAACATTGGGAGAGTGGCATGGTGCTCAGACAACTTAAAGGGGTTGTATGTGCGACTGCAGATGAACTTGGCGAGTCTGTAGAATGTAATTTCATCCATCAGAAGGGGCATGACGTGATTGTTTGAACCTGAATGGCTAGGCATTGTTCCATGATGTGGAGCAAGTCCTCATTGGAGCCGGGAACCAGGTCGGCTAGCGTCAGGGGGTACCATTGGAGTGAACGAATGCTGTCCCGGTGCACATCTAGTGGAACCCGTACGTATTGGGCCTCTGGTGGATCTCGCCTCAAAGCGTCCACCGCTCGTGGAAATTCCCGGAAACTGGCTGCTATGGTCTGTGCTGTTTGCGGGATGCGTTGGAGAAAATCATCAAGTGTAGGGAAACCCGGGTACATAGGAATCGTAGTTGTATGCAACACTGACATGGCGGTGACATTCAGACAGCAATCAGGTCGGACCGGGTCACTGCAGTACCGTCTGCGATATCAGTTGTCAAACAGCACCACCAGCTGCTTCCATGCCATTGATCTCCATATGGCGTTTGTTCTGACATGTGCTTGTTGCCCCAAAGGCGGTAACCGGCCCGCGGCAAGACCTGCATGTGACAATTGTCTCCGCATCCCCCTGGATGCACTTATCATTGAGCCAACAGCCTTTTCCTGTGGCAGAGCCATCTTCCGACACAAGTGCGTCATTGTGTACACCTAGCGTGCAAACACTCCACCTGGGCCACGGTGTTTGCCCGTGAGCTTTGATCAACGTTGCCATACTGCGTCTGGTTCGCCGGTTGACCCTCTTCTGTGCGCAGAACTCCACAAGCAGGGGTGCTAATGAAATTGAAGTGGCCCCAAATATTTGGTGTTTCACTCTCACTTGAGTTAGGCAAAGCCGCAACCGACCTCAAACCCTGCACTCAATGTGGACACTGGCCAATGCTCGGGATGTCTATTCCATGTGCTTCAAAGTATCGATTTCGCCCTGAAAGTGGGCCTCATCAGCAAAACATAGCTCTACAGGACAGGCAACCATCATTCATGTACAGTGTGTGCTGCACATTGTTCCATGCCACATAATCACAATAAATGCAACTCGTGGATGTTACAGCGCCAAACAAACACCAAGGTTGTTGCGACCTACTTCATTCTCAGCGCTGTGCGCGCGTGTCTCCTGAATAATTTACGAAGCGAGGCCAAAGGCTTCAAAATCGCAAATAAACGTGTTTTACCCTTCAAGAAAGCGGCATCCATAAGCTCCAGCGGTGTACCATACTTCGCTCCACGTAAGCAGTCACGCAGGAGACCAAAGGGATCTGTCGCAGCACTCGTCACTTGGCTCATCAACAGTGGAACAGAACCAGACTAAACGAAACAGTGAACAACAAGTAAACAGACCTGCTCAGTGACCAGACAATTGGTGGAGAGTGTCTGAAACCAGACACTGTTCACTCAAATGAGGGTCTTAATCACGGAATTTCAGCAAAATGTCTGGAACCAGACACATTCTCCATGTTATGGGGGTGTACATAGGACGTATGACACTCAGGACAGACACCTGGTGACCCCCCCCTGAAAGGTTGAAAATTGTTTAGTTTGTCTGGAACCAGACACTGCGACCTCAAAAACTCGTTGTGACAGGGGTGGAATTTCAAAGAGTGTCTGGTTCTAAAACACTTTTTGAAATTCCAAGAGAAAAGTACATAGGTGGACAAAGATAACACAGCACAAAGCAAAACTTGTTCACTGAAGCGTAAAAATTGACCATGCGCAGTCACCTGGGTTTGTGTGCGTGGATATGAGAACCAAAAAACAGGCTGTCAAGCAGTCAAATTCAGGGACGCGTCTGAATGACTAAAAACCAGGCTATGAAATTTCCCACCGGCCAAAATGGCCCTTTTTGGGTGCTTTGGGCTGATTTACCGGGGTGGGCAACTTGGGCCGTCTAAGTATTTTGCACTACTGGTTGCTGTGGGCCAGGTTTGGCTGCCTTTTTCGGATTCCTTGGAGCAGGTTTGGCAATGGGTGCACCTTGTCTAGGGGGGGGGGGGTAACTAGTTTTGCAACGGGTTTCCCTAGTTTGGGTTTGGGCTTAGGCGGGCGGGTAATTTGCATCGCTCTCTGGAAATCCACATTCCGTTGCCCTGCAATCGTTGATGGAGGCACTGTTTGCTGTAGAACTATAAGAAGGTCATCCCTTCGGGGGTTTTTACTAAGCACAGCCCTAATGTATTTGTCCAAGACAGTGAAAAGAAAGCTACGTGGTGGAACTGCCGCAAGTGTTTTGGGAAAACGAAGGTCATCTACACTACGCAACAAAACTGCTTCTACAACCCGAAGGGGTGGGGGCTTCCATTGCACAATTGGCAAGGATGGAACAGACACATTAAGAATAAACGGTGTCACATTGGACCCATACCACATCACACACTTCTCCGTCACTGAGAATCGCAGGTTCTTCCTCCCTGTCAGGGGCTGACTCAACGTTACAAAAATTTCGGAGGTGCCACTATAGATGCGACTGTAGTCCAAGTCCGGCACTCTGCAAACGACCTGCTCAACATTGCCTCCCCATATTGCTCACTGTGAATACAACCGGGCGTTCGAGAGTGCCCACGTTGCCATGTCACCAGAGCAGCCACCAATGTCTTGATGTACTCCACATTCTCCCATTGATCGCCCACCAAAGAAAGCATACGAACAAACAAGCCTCCAGCACCGCCAAGGCAATCTTCGCACTTCCGGGATCTCTACCAGCCCAACTGCAGTCCCTCACGAGGACACCAATCCTAAATGCGGCTGGGCAACGCTCCTTCAACAACACCTTCAACCCCAAAAGTCGCTCCTTGCTTTTAGACTGCATGTCCGTCAGTGGTCCATTCTGCGCCGCCACAGCAAATGCATCAAGTTTTGCTTGAACTCTTGGTAGGTAAATGCGAGCATTTAGACACATCGCCAGTATTGTCTTCTCCATATGAAGGAGCTTCACCTTTGTTGGTACTGTGTCCCCTTCCTTGAAATCGGTGTGTACTCTCTCAATGCGACAAATAATGGGCATAAAGTTGCGGTAAAGCATAGTGATCATATGCTTGTACGGGTGCCAAACCCCCTAGATGAGGGGGAGGCTTGACATGTGCAACTGGAAAGTCCATGAAGTGTACCTTTGCCCATACAAGAGCTCATAGTGAATCTTCACATCCACACACAGCGGCAAATCATGCCGGGTTGCCTGCTGCACATGTTGAATTGTATTTAGAAGTTGCAAGTGATCCAGTTTGGTTCCACACCGTAGTAGAGAAACCATCATTGGTTGCCGACAGAGAGGTAGCACATTCTGCCGCACAATGTCCAGGGCAACTCTAACAAAGGTACACTGAATCATGTCGGGAAAAGCATGAACCTGCCGAAAGAGATCCGCATGACGTAGTTGCAAATTGTTTGGACGGCATGAAGTAGTGAGACATAACCCGGAAATGATGGCAGCGCTGGCAAATGTAACACGGCCACAGCCGTGCAATTTATGGAGTGGCCAGGATGCAGTGGGTCCACCCCATAATTCTTTTTCAGCCAGTTGTCGTACCAGAGCACCATTTGGTGGTTTTGCATGCTTTGCCAAAGCCAAGTTGCTTGTTGACGTGCATTGGCAGTAAGTGAGGTCATAGCTGATTGCACAAGTCCTGTGTGAGCCAATTATCAGCGTGTCCTCCGGCTCAATGAAATAGGCACTCATACATCCTGGGGCTGTGCATTAGGGACTGCCATCTTTCTCAGAAGTCGCCACAAGCATATCAATTGATTTGAGAAAACAGTGTACCAATGGGGCTTCTTCCGTATTCCATGGGCAAACAACAACCATGTAAGATCCTTCCGTGAGTGTCCATTTGTTCGCATCGCCACGGCCCAGACAGCCAATAAACTTGCAGAGCCCACATTGGCAACAGCCGTCATGAGGTCATCATCGTTCTGAAGCTCACGGCTTGCCACAAGCACCCTTAGCAGTGCCGGATCCATGTCCTGTGGTCACCTCACAGCAAATACTCACATATTTGCCTCGGAACAGAAAACATACTGCATACCAAGATTGTCAAAATGTTCGTAAAATTCATCAAAGGCACAAATTTCGGTAAAAATCAAATCAAACTAAAACACACAAATGCAAATACATAATAAGGGCATTAATTCATCAATTAATGAAGGAGTGACGAAATTTCGCATCTCATGAGAGAAAAAATGCATGAAAAAAGGGTATGATATGTGCCAATTTCGAAGGAGTGGCGAATATCGCTTCATTTTTGGAATTTGGCTGGTTTGGGGGGTTGAAATGGACAATTCGGAATGGGAACATTGGTATGGTTCAAAAAATGGCTTTTCAAACACAAATTGAAATAGTGACGCGCTCCCCCCTGCATTTCATATCCTAAAAAAACACCCCAGTTCGGGGTAACAAATTCGAATTCTTGAGGGTCGCCACGGCGGGCAATTCAAACCTCCTAAGGATGCCTCAGCTACAGAGGCGCTGCTTCCATCCACATTCGTAGAGGGGGTTTGGTGCAAGGCTAGGCACTCCAGTCCAACCCAACAGCGAATGCACCGATCGCAACAAATACACCACAAATTTATAGCCCTATTGCATTGACCCCACTTAAAAGGTGGAGGGTACAAACGCATTGCATGCCATGATACACCCCGCGGGCCAGCTCACGCTTCGCCTCTTCAGCCAGATGTGCAAAACTCCACCATGACACGCTGAATGCAGAAGAAGGATAAAAACTGCGTCCACATGACACGCCGGCCATCATTGATGGCGGAGAAGGTCTCTCCTCCCAATGGGTAACCTCAGCAACCGCGATGGAGGGGGTAGTAACGGATGGGCTTGCCCCCCATTTTTGCGAGCGGGGGACAAAATATGAACTGGCCCACAATTGGGGTGGGTGGCTACATAACCGCTGACGCCTGCGGGGTCCCCACACTTTAGAATAGGGGACAAAATCATAGGTGGCCCACAAATGGGTGGCTACATGACCCCTAGCGCCTGGGGGGTCCCCAACGCTTCAAGGCAGCGGACAAATTCAGAAGTGGCCTCGGTGCACGTATGGTGCCCACACTGCAAGGCAATCCGGTTCTTGTGGTACACAAGTGACCCCATCCAACATCATCGCCCCCTCTGATTAGCCAGGTTGCGGGGCCACCTTGTGCCCCCCAACCTATGTCAAAAGGGGGCATTGTGTTGACAACAGGGAGCAGGTGCCACACACTGCTGGGGTATCTCTGTTGGTTCATGTGTGTGGCTGCTCAAATGCCCTATACCATTCACTCACCACGAACGGTGAATGGGGTGTTACACACTTGTGTGTATTCAACGTGCTCCTTGTGAAGCATGAAACTGAAAATTGCCCCCGAACGAAACGGGTCCGAGGTAAAACTTAGTAATTTTTTTTTCATTTTTTCCCTAAGTTTCAAAACTTAGTAAATAATATTTACTAAATTTTTCATCTAGGGATGGGTTTTTTCCTAAGTAATTTACTTAGCAAAAGAAAATTTTCCTGCTAAGTAGTTTACTCAGTAGAAAGAAAATATTTTCCTGCTAAGTAATTACTTAGTAAACAATTTTCTACAAAGTAATGTATTTAGTAGAATTTTTCATCTTTTTACCAATTAATTTAGGTAGTAGAAAAAATTTAATTCAGGAGAAAATATATTTTTTTTCTTTAGTAAAAAGTGTACCCAACAAATTAGCTTTTCCACGTTTGAATGCCAGTGCCGATTTTGTCCCCCGCTCTAAAGCGTTGGGGACCCCCGAGGCGGCAAGGATTTTGTAGCCACTGGTCCCACTTGTGGGCCACCTCCGATGTTGTCCCCCACTTTGAAGCATTGGGGGCCCCCTAGGCGGTGGGTGCTATGTAGCTGCTCCACTCCATGTATTCTTTGACCAGTTGTCCACAGGTGCATACCTTGTGAGTTGCCATAGGTAAAAGAAAACGATTTGTAGGGACGACGCCAACAGACACCACGGTGGAGTGTCATGGCAGTGTTGTCCATAATTGACCTGGTGGGCGCATCGGACTGAGACCGATCGGGAGGGGGCGCCGGCGCACGGGGGGAGTAGGCAATGCTGGCCGTTGCACGTGAGAGCCTAGGAGGACAGTGCGGTGGGGTTGTTGTCGCAGCCTTTGGTCCACGTGCCAAATAAGGAGCTCAAAAAGTGCAAAACATATGCAACTTTTCACGACAATTCCACTTAGCTCCGGGAGCTTTTGGGGAGAGAGGGAGGATTGGGGGTCCAAGCAGCTCTCACGGCAGCCCGCATTTCTCAAGAGACCCTGCCCCTGCTATCCCGGGGAGGGGTGTAGTTCACAACCGAGTGCTACATGGAGAGGGATAGCTTGTGCCGGAAAGCAGGCGGCTTCTAGCTTTCGGCGGAGTTCACACCCGACGAACCACGTTGGTGTGTTAATGCACAAGGGGGGGAGGGGCACCGCATAGTCATCGCCTATCAATGACGGCCTACTAGTCAACTGTCAACCCTATAGCAAGGCCAATTTGTTGTATTGAGCACAGACCACATCCGGTGTACCCCAGGGCATTTGGTAAAACCTACTACACGCTTTAGTAAAACCTGGTAAAATGTAGGGAAACCCAGTAAAAAAAATTCAAATAAAATGGAACAATTGCTTTTTTATTACTAGCTGAAAAAACCCAAAAAAAATGGGTTGACTGGGTTATTAGGTACACACACATTTGGACTTGAATTTGAGCAAACAAAAAAAAGCAAAGTTTATGGGGGGAAGGGTCAATAGTAGGTGGTATCTGTGTTTGTGTTGTGCAACATGTGCAAGCACAATTTGCCAGTAGCATAACCAATTTACAAAGATGAAAGGGCGGACCTCATCTACAAGCATGTCTTGTGCGACTTCATATAAAGCACACCCGTATACACACACACACACACACACACATATATATGATATCAACGCACCAACGTTGGCTATGCCCCTGTCGGGATGTCTTGTGTTATTGCTCCTGGTCTTATTCCCACTGCCACCACGCTAGTGTTGGCCATTGCCTGGTCATTACCCTTTTCTTGAGGCTAATTTTCTTTCTAGTGCCAAGGATGCTTGCCATCTAAGCTTGCGCACTTATGCACGGTTTCGCCCGGGTGGAGCGTCACGCCACAAGGGACAATACGGCAGGACATACGCCGCAAAACACCAAGCGCAACACACCGACAGCGGGGAGGGGGAGGCGCCGAGAAAGCAGCACAATGCAAGCCGCAACGGCACCCCACGGCGCAGAAATGCACCACATGGCACGGCGCACAAAGGCACCGCACAGCACCAAAGCAAATAGCACAACACACAACAACGCACGACAGCAGGAGGTGGGCACAGCAACACAGCACAGCACAACACCACAAGCAACACACAACAACACAAGGCACACCACGACTGAACACAGGACACCGCAAAACACCAAGGGAAGCAACCTTGGGGGGGGGGGGGGTGGGCAAGAAAAAGACCCGCCACACGGCACCAAGGCCGGGGGCAGCCAGGGCCGAAAACAACGCCCAGCCGAAGACAAATCTTTTATGAGACTCCAATCTAGTATATGCATCTTTGGGGTAATGCTTTGGAACCAAAATTTCCTTACCACCGATCACGACATTCGGACGGATCTCATCTACTAAAGCTTGTCATCCCCGGACTCATCGCCCAATGTGAATGCCAATGCAATGCATGCAAGTGTAGCAGCGGGTTGTACTCTCCGGTTGCATGATGCAACATATGTCAAAAGGGCACAATGATAAACTGCACATTCAATGCCCATAATGTGGATTGTTTCATCGCAAAAAAAGCACAACAAACGCCTCGGTCAACAATAAGGCCTAGCATACATCCGTGCCAATCCGCCACTTGGTGTGGTCCAAATAGAGGAGGCACGAGAAGAACAATAGTGCAAAGGTGCTTGTGCAACCGCACGCAACAACGACAATCCATCTTGTGGAAATTGCATGCTGATGTTGTCAGCACGCGCAGAGAAAAGGCAATGCAACATCACAAGGCAGGCAGCATGGCTGCTCACACCGTCATCTTGATGTAGGAAATTGGAGTACAGGGGGGCCATAGCAAAAGCTACAATGTCAAACTCACCCAAAACCCCGTCCCACTTCTTCTGCTACCTTTGTGCTGCCTTGGCTCAATGCCCTGTTGTTCACCACTGAGGTTCAGCATCGCCAATGCCTCAATGTTTGCACCCACTATGGACGGTCTATTACACAAGTGATTGAACACAAGGCATAAGAAAGTGCCCGCTGAGGAAACCGGCAACAAGCGGAGCACCCAATGTCTATGTATTGTGCATATCATATATTTTCACCGCAGGCAAAGGGAGGGGCATAGACCACATCAATGAACGCCACTTCCAAAGTACAACGTGCCCACCATTCAAGTCCATTGCGCACATGACCTATTCCAGAATCAACAACGGACAACCCACACCACACACATAACATCTCAGTCTAAAAGCTAAAAGCTATCCTCGTCGGCGACTGCAGGGGGGGGAGGGATCTTGGTACGGGAAAGTTTTTGTGAGGACAAATTTAGTAACGGAAAAATTGCGCCACAAACGTTAAAAATGATGGAAAAAATGGCGCTACAGTTTTCCATGGCAAAGGGCCAGGCCCAAGGTCGGCACTTCTCATTGAGGGGGACACCACTTGACGAAAAGGTGTGATGAGGGTCTAGTTTGCTCAGGTCCACATAGTTCCCCGCATTGCAAGTGGCATCCAAATTACGGATGTCTTCATCCAGGTACTGGGCTGCAGTTGGCTTTGCAGAACAGCGACCAACAGGGAAAACAACGTTAGTTGACACTGCGCTCACTAAACTGGCAACTACATGTGGTAGAGAGTCCGAAGTGCCCTGATGTCTAAAACAAAGTGTGACACATTCCGCCACAATCCTTAAGAGTGATGGGGAAAATTGCGCCAGAATGGGGCGTGCTACATTTTTGTAGACAATTTTCTTCAACTACTCGATTCTCCCCCCTCCTTGTAGAAATACACGACGACCTCTACATAACCCCTGTGGACTGGGGAGTCGCTTACACTTCAGGGCAGGGGACAAAATCAGAAGTTGAGCACAAGTGGGCCCGGTGGCTACATAACCCGTACCACTCGGTGGGGTTCCCGACGCTTCAGTTCGGGAAAAAAATCACAAGTGGCCCACAAGTGGGCCTCGTGGCTACATGACCTTTGCCGTCTAAGGCGTCCGCGTGCTTCACCATGGGGGACAAAATCAGAAGTGGCCCAAAAGTCGGCCGAGTGGCTACATAACCCTCGCTGTCCAAGGGATCCCCAATGCTTCAACGCGGGGGAAGAAATTAGACGTAGCCCAAAAGTGGCCCTAAATTTCTCAAACCAAGTTGGTTTTTTTCGGAGTTCCAAAGCCCGTAAAAATTTTTCACGGGTTCTGAAAACCTAGTAAAAAAACTCTTTTTGACCAAATTCCCGATACCCAGTAAAAAGTAGGGAACCTAGTAAATTGGTACCGAGTAAGGGAAAAAATCAACAACTTGTCACTAGGTTTTACTCTAGAGCCAAATGAAGAGGGCTTTTGTTGCTCCCACATCTCACACAGGCTTTCAATCCAAATTTCTATTGTAGTCCTAAGGCACACGTCTGCTCGTGCCCCCCATGCCCCAAACGAAACAACACATGCCTTGAGCGAGAGTCCAATACTTATGTTTGTGAGCATACATTGTGGAACTCGTTCACCACGCTCCCCCTCACACTCTTCGGAAGGATGGGGTTGCAAGCAGCTTCGACCGTGCAAAGCACCGTTTGGTCCACGCAAATCGGGGATGGTAGAAGCGTGACATCTGAGGCATACAACCGGTGTCAAGGCGGGGGGGGGGGGGGTTCTGGCGGTAGTGGGTCGCTGCACAGATCATGAAAACAACACCGCGTGACCATAACTTAGACCAAGGCTTAGGAGGCCGAAACCGTACAATCTATTTTGGACGTGTTGGGCGTATAGGGGTAAGTATTTCAACCAATTACCCTACTTTTCGAAGGAGCGTAATTCCAGAAGTGCATTTTTTTGCCTAACTACCCCTATTTTTGCGTTCTTTTGGGGCCAAAACACCGCACTCCAATTTGCCTCAATTACCTACATTGTTCTTTTGCGGGGCAACATTCATGGGTGTTTTGCAATATAAAAAAAACCCATTTTTCGTTTGTATTCCGACGTGCATTTCTTTGTGAGGCGTTTTTTGGCTTTTTCTTGTTTTAGAAACGAACAATAGGTAAATTACTCCATTTTCCCACTACTATTGCAAGGGCTTGCGATCCAAAAGTATCATTGCCGTGTTTGCATCAAATTACCTGCCTGTGTTTCCATGCAAAGAACACAAAGAAAGATCATCCTGAAATCAGAAGTAGGATCATCCTGTGCAAAGAGGACTTCACTGCAAAAAGGCCCCAAATGCCAAGGCCTTAGAATGCAAGGCCTCGAAATAAATAATCCTGCCTTAGGGCAATATGCCTCGCTGCTTAGGCACCATACATGCCAAACAAGGACCCGGCGCGGGGGACGTCTCCTCGCTTTTATACGCGACCCCCCCCCCCCCCGGTAGAAGTGGGCCGAAGGTCGGGGGGGGGTTGAGGGAGGGGAGCTGGGAGTTGGGGGCGGTTGGGAGGGTCAGTTGGGGGGAGGTCGATTTGGGGTGGTAGGGGGGGGTGGGGGGCACAGGCTCCCGAGACCTCCCCTTGCCCTCAATCTATCCATACCATCACCATAAACCTAAACCTAACCTTTGCAACCCGTTGGTTTGGCCATGCTCGCCATGTGAATTGTGCAGCACAAGATCCGCCAAATTTCGTTCATGGCTGCTTTTGCCACATCATTGCTCTCCATTTTGGACCCCAACACTCATTCTAACCCGAGCCTAGGGTGAGAGCTAGGGCTAGTGGCAGGGCTGAGGTTAGGGTTAGGGCTACGGTTAGGGTTAGGGTTAGGGTTAAGGTCGGGGTTAGGGTTAGGGTCAAGGGTAAGGTAGGGGGTTAGGGTTAGGAGTAGGGTGAGGGTTGGGGTGGGCATTAGAGTCAAGGTTGCGTTCAAGGATAGTGTGGGGGTGCAAAGTGGACAAAATGGGCAAGGGGAATGAATGAAAAAATTTGGCGCCTTCGGCACCACCACATGTATGGCCAGTAGCTGTTCACCCTTCGCAACTAAGTGGGCCTGGAGGGCAGGGAGGGGGTTGGGGGGGTGGGGGTCGCGTACCAGAACCGAGGAGGCATCCCGCCTGTGAAGGACCCCGCAACGGAATCTGCAATGCGAGGCCGCGCAATAGAAAAACAAAAGCGTACTTTGAGGACTTCCTTTTCTTCAATTCGGCCGTCAGAATTTTGCTCCTTGCCGAAGATGCCACGGTGGTCGACAGATCGCACAGACTCAACTTACTCTTTGTACTTGGGGTCTTCGTCGTCTGCTTTTTGGACTGCTCTATCGCCGGTTTCGCCTTGCATTGCTTCAACTTGGGAGCACACATACTTGGATTGCTGCTCCCTCCGGTAAACCTCCGGTTTCTACTTCGTATGGCTGCGACTGCTTCGGCTTTCACGGAGAATTTTGATGGTATTCCTCTTCTTCCTCTTCATTCTCCTCTTCAAAGAAGATGTAGTCCTCATCAGCACCGCTCAGAGGTGGCTCGACGACGGGAGCTTCCTTGCCAACCGTCAAAGATGCATAACCCACGTGCTCGTCCTCGACCCGCAAAGGCATCCCGTAGTTGATCCAAAGTTCACATTGTGCAAGGCGAGTCTGAACCTGACTGGCTTGAACACGCTATGTGACCTCATGATGGAATCTCCGAGCCCAGTCTCCTCTGTATTCCTTCATCAACTGAAGACAAAACACAACCGGTGGGTAGTCTAGTCCACCAATCTTTGCAAAAAAGTGAACATCGACATCGAAGATCATCACCTTCTCGGGCACGTCCTTGCTCGGCATGAACATCAGCAAACCACCTCTACAACACCAATGGCACGAACCCAATCTCATCTTGCTCTCTTCGACCCAAACCAACGTATGGCAAAATCTGCACGATATGGGGGAGGTATGAACATGGGATTGCGAGGGCTCGGATTGCGACATTGATGAAGGTACCTTTGTTACATAATTTGCAGCCGGGAATTAGGATCAATGCCCTCGGTTGAATGCCTCCTTTCCCATGGCGATGAAAACCAGGCAACTAGTAGTACAGTTGGATCTTCGCGTACAGGTACTTGTGTCCAGTGATGCCCTCCGTATCCAAAACCTTCTCGGGCGCCTCAAAGGTTGGAGTCACTTCCCCATACATCGCCACCACCATCTCCGCGTTCTCCTCAAGTATTGTCACAATACTTGGAGTCATAGCATGTGCACAAGAGGCAAGGTAAGCATTCACCATCACCAATATTTGGATTAGCTCCACAAACTTCAACAGGTCCTAAGGGTCCTTGTAGGGGGCGCAAAGCATCTTCACCGCTCTCCCGGCTAGTTCAATGTTCGGAGATCGATCTTACCACTTTCACTCAACTAGACCTCCCCGAGCGGAGCTACCCAACGTGCTCGGATCCTTCCTAAATCCATTGCTGCTCCGCGTTTCGGCACTGTTGTTCCTGGCATCGTCCAGAACTGTGTCTTCGACAATGTTTCACACTTGGGGTGTGTTTCATCAAGTTTCCACCGCCAAGCCCCAAGAGCATCCTTCCTATACCGTATGTCCATCTCCATGAGAGATACCTTCTCCGTATTGCTGGGTCCTGTGCCAGCGAGAATTGATTGCGACGCCAAACATTTAGAATGCGAATCACCATTTCAGGTTGGTGATCGCATACTTCGTGTCATGTTGGTATGGCTTTCTAGCGCTGCTTCCCAATGTTAGTTTACCCATTGCTGCTTAAATTATGGAGCGGCGCGGTCCTAGATATCCTTGATATTCACCTTTTTTCTGCTCGTGTTGGCGACAAGTTGTACAAACCTTGAAAAAACTTCATCTGATTCATCGTCACACGAGCGTATGCATTGTTGAAATTGTCCAATGACTGAATTACTGCCTCCTCAACATGGTACACCCAAGTAAAGAATGCACCAAAACCTTTCACACTGTATATCTGCACATGACAAATCACCGAGGACATGCACAACACACAAGCGTATTGCGAGGCCTCGCAATCAGCATCCATTGTCACTGCCGATGATCATGCGTGACCTGCGGTGGTACCCAGGCACTTATTCCGCCTACATGGTGGATAGCGCGATTGATGCAGTTATTGTCAATCTCAGTTGACTTATGAAACATACCCCGCATGTGCATCAGAAAGTTTTATGCCGCCTCGGATGGCGTCACCGCTGTGATGTCAAGATCCATTGCCTGCTTTCGGCCTGCGATAGCCACACATGTTGAACATGACGTCTCGGCAGTCAACAAATTGACTCTCACCCGCGTCATCCATACTAAGGTGTCAAAACCCTTCTCCATCCAACGTCAGTGTGCCGCCTCCTCGTGGGCAGTCACAAAAGCCCGGTATGGGCAATAGAAGTCGCAAATAGCGTCATTGGGCGGGACGGGTGGGCTGCTGGCAACAAGCAAAAATGCTCTACAAGTACAGAGGCTCACTGCACACACGCATGCGCACACACACACCACCCGACGAGCAAAACCAAAGCTCAGGCACGGCTGAGCTAAGATTTTGCTAAAACCACAAGCAAACACGCAAACACGAGGCAAAACACGCACGTCTCCTGTGGCACATCTCGTCAGTGTGCCGCCTCCTCGTGGGTCTCGTTCATGCCAAACTGCCGCATAACCCCCCCCCCCCCCCCCCCGGCGCAGGTCTAAGACCCAGCGGCTCCCATGCGCAACGCACGCCACACCCTCGAAGTATACGGCCGTCCCAAACATAAATCGCCAAAGGCGCCCCGCACACACCGGCGCCACCCGCCAGGCTTCAGGCGTCCGCAGACCAAGCTCAAGTGAGCGTGGACGACCCCTGCCGCCGCCAATGAGGAAGCGGTAAATGTACAGCGACCGTCAGGCACTGCCGCCCTGTCGCAGAGCTGCCCGGTCAGCCCAGGGCAGCACCCCTGAGATCCGCAGCAGATCTCAAAATGGCGGGCCAGCGCCCAACCCAGCTCCAACCCTAAGAAAGCATGGACCCCGGACCCACAACAAAGTGGCAGCGGTGCAGGCCAAAGGACCAACGCCCGGTATATAACCACAAAATCAGCCCGCGACACCCACGCAGGGCAGGGCCGCCTCTACAGACAATCGCCCGGAGGGCTCCCGCCTGCGCACACTGGACCTGCCAAAACGCAGATAGAATACGAGCCACACACAACAACCAGAACATTGGCTCAGCCATGGAAGCCAAAAACGCCCACAAATGCGCGAGCAATGCCCGGGCGCAAAGCAGCCCGGCCATCCCAGGGTGGCACTCAGAGACCTGACACAGAACGCAAAGCAAAGGGTGAGCGCACACTCCCATCCCAGCCCCTCGGAGACCGGTTGACCACCCAAAAAACAGACTACACCAACGGCCTGAAGTGGCCAGCTATTCTCACCACCAAGGGATAAGACCCCTGCACCCATAGATACGGGACGGGGGTACGACGACCCCCGTTCCAGTCCGTCAGCGACACTACCACCCTCTGACCTCCCCTCGACCCCGTCACCACATCCCACATCCCCCCGCAAGTGTGCCTGCCCCCTGGCTTCACCCCGGGGTCCCCAACCGCGGTGGTGCGCCGCGTCGCCTGCCCCCGAACCCGCTTGGCGATGTCCATGGCCGCGGCACCCAGGAAGTCGTCCCTCTCCCCAGGATCTTCTGGCACGCCATACGCGACGTACAGCCGCACCCCATTCCGGAGGAGCACCCGGTGACAGGCCCTGCGGCCCACCAAGGCTCCCAACTTCTCCCGCAGCGCGGCGCGGCGCCGCGCCGCGCGCCGCTGAGCGGCCTCCTCCGAGCGCTTGCGCGAGCGGCTCTTGCCCCGCCTCCGCTTGCCGCTGCGCGCATGGCGGTTACGGCGGCGCCGGGTCATGATCACATGCACCAAGATAAACGAGTGCTACAAGCAGGCGACGGCACTACACGACATCAAGTCATTGCACCCACTGACTCCTCCAAGCGGTACTGCAAAAAAACCTCGTGGAACTCCGCCCCCCCTTCACCACCCCCCGGGGACCACAGGCCCGCTCTCCACGAATGCGGCAGAACAAAGGGCCCCATAGGCACCCCCAGGGTCCACAAAAAAACCGTGCGCCTATCGGGAAAGGCCCAGAGATCCCCAACCCTGCGCGCCGCCACCTCGCGCGCCAAACCCAGATCTCCATTGAAGTTGTCACTCAACCTACTGATAGGATCAGCGGGATTATGTGAACCACGCACCCAGTGCATATATACCGTGAAGCCTGGGCACGACGCCCACAGGTAGCGGAAACGCTTCAGAATGGACTGCTGGAATTTACGCCCCACCTTGGCTTTACACCGAAGGAACTGCACTAGCGCCGCCGCATTATCCCCAAACAAATGGGCCTCCCGAACGCCTACATTGAGGATGAGCTTCAAGCCCCAGAGCAGCGCGGCAGCCTCCGCACACTGCTGGTTGGGCGGTTGCTCCGCGGGCACAACCGATCGAGAACCCACATCCATCGAAAACAGGCCCAGCCGGTATTCACCCGCGTCCAGCGCCGCGTCGACGTAAACAACCAACGGCGATCGCTTCACCACCCTGGGGAGGGACACCACTGACCATTGCCTCCTGGCAAGCACGCACGCCACGCACATAGACTTAAGCAAACGCACTGGGGTAAACGGCAGCCGGGGGGGCGCCCAGAGCACATGAGCCCACACACCAGACAGGTGCGGACTGTGCCCAGAACCCGGGCGACATATCCACTGTGCCCGCCCCAAGAACTGCTGCAGCCGTTTTACCCTACAGGGTCCCACAGACAACCTCAACCAATGCGCAAACAGAGCTTCCCACGCGTTGCCAGCAGTCCGCACCTCCCCCCCCTGCAAATCAATATCCTTCCCCAGCCACACCAGCCGCTGCACAGGCTCCAACGTACTCTTTGGGCTGACTACAGCACCTGCACGGCGCAACGCCTCCGCCGCCCTTGCCGTCTGCTCTCGCACACGCGCGCGGCCGCGCCCCACAACCAGGACATCATCCAAGTAATTTAAAACCAGCACCCCTAACAGCCCCGCGCCGGCCACCAGACCCTCTAACACTCGCTGGCACAGGAGGGGGCTGTACTTCCACCCAAAGGGCAAGCACCGGAAAGCCAACACCCCCCCCTCTCCATCCGAGACGCGAAAGGCACCCCAGAACTCGCGCGGCAGCTGTAGTGACCAAAAGCAATTACTCAGGTCGATGTGGCACATGCACAGCTCTTCCCCCCCCCCCCCGGCAGGGACAGAATATCCCACACCGGCCTCATGCAACGCGCTCGGGCATAAAAAGAGGGGAGGAAAAAGGAGGACCCTTGCTGTGCCACCTGCGCCAAAAGGGCCAACACCTCCACAGAGGGGAGGGAGAACTTCTCCGGCCGAGACCGCATCTCCTCATTAAGGGGCACCAGATTGACAATCAAACTGCACTTCTCCTCCGTCTTGGGTATCGCAAAAACACCCCCATTGGGCCCAGGTGACCCCGGCGGCAGGGGGAAAAGCAAACCCTGGTCCCGCAATGCCCTCATCATGACCACCGCCTCATCCGACGGGGGAATTATCCCAGAAAACTGCCTGCCTACCAATTCTGCGAAGCCGTCCGGCACACAACTATCCCAGACCTCGCGGGGGATATCCACACGCCCCACCGGCCCCAAACCCCGCGCCAATACCTCCTCCCTGATACGCTGCATAAGCAATTTGGGCGACGTCGAATCATGCAAGAGCGACTCCCAAACCTCAGGGCTAAATGAGGACAAAGCCACAGCCAAGACTCGCAGAAACTCCGGCTGTCGGAGATCACGGGCAGCCTCACTGCCCCACTCCAGAAACTGCAACAGGCGACGCTCCAGTAAACCAGGCGGTGCGCGGGGCAGACAAGCCCGCAGGGAGCACAACCAGGCGTCCCACTCACCGGTCCGAAGGCGCTCCCGCACCCACTGACCCAGCTCCGACGCGACGGGAAATTGCCGTTCGGGCAGCCGCACCCACAATCCTGGCCGGGCCCGCGGCCTTCCGCTTGCCCAAGATGGACGCGACCTCACCCGTCCTGCGGGCCGCGATGCGCAGCCGCCTGATGGAGGAGCCTGCTGCGGAGGCAGGTGGGGGGTCTGCATCCACATCAATGACTTCCCCCCCCCCGTCTCCCCGCGGCCGGCGCCCGCGTCCTGAGGACCCCTCAACAGCCGTAAGGGCCGGAGGGGCCCCCGGGTCACGTGCGCCAGCCCGGTCCTCCCTCCCAGCAGCTCCCGCAGCGGCAGGACTTGCGGACTCCCCAGGGCACGATCCACCCCGACCTCCTGCCGACCCATCCCCGTCACCTCCCCATTGTGGGGGCTCATCGGCATCAGGGGCACAGAGCTCCAGGAGCTCCTTCGGGAAAACGTCCCGGAGGGACACGGCGCGCCAAACGAACTCTCCCGCATGGTTGTCAGGGGGCCAGGGGAGGACAGCCTCGGTCGTGACGACGAAGTCGTCGGGCGCGTCGGCGTAGTGGACTGCCACCGTCTCCGAAAGCCACCGCCCCCACCAAGCCAGCCACTTGATGGGCAGCCCCAACCATCGCAGGGCCGCGGAGCCCCCTCGCCTCCATGCGTGCCACCTGGCGTGGGGGTTGTCGCTGCCCCCCAACGCGGCAGCCATGACCGACTGCATGAAAGCTGGTCCCTGCGGACAGAATTGCGCTCCGACGACAGCAGACGTGGCCCCCGTGGCATCGAGCCAGCCCAGCCACTCTCGGGCATACTTCCCGAGTCGCCTGCGCACGATGCGCGGCGCCACCTTGACCGTGCGGAACGCCAATCCCCGACACCGGGATCCCCCCCGACGGAGGGGCGCGGCCTCACCCACCCGCAGAAGGCAGGTGAACGCCAGGACTGCCATCCCATAGACGGTCCACTGCGGTCGCTCCGTGCAAGCCAGCGCGAAGTTGCGGAGGTCGTCCAAAACTGCGTAGGGCCGTAGGGCCGGCTCCGTGGGCGCCCACTTGGCACAGCGCCAGACCCGGCGACTGACGAACGCGGGCAGCCATCCCATGTCCTCCAGCGCCCGGAACGCCGACACTGCGACCTTGAGGGAGCTTCCCGAGTACCCCAGTCCCCATAACTGGAAAATGTAGCGGCACGCCGCTCGTTCAAGCTCGGATGTGGGCGTGTAGCCCACCCAGAGGGCCATCTTGCGGAAGTGGGTACAATACGTACCCATGGTGCTTTTTGCCCAGGAGGATGCCTGCAGGGCGTCCACTGAGGCGATCTCATCCTCCTTCCATATCCGTCTCCACGCTGCCCACACCAGGCGCCAGACCACGTCCTCGCCATCCCGGAAGTCCGACGGTCCGAGAACCACCAAGGCCCCCCGGGGCTCGGGAGGGATGGGCCGGATGGGGCAGCTTCCCCATCAGTCAAAGCCGGGGCACTCGTGAAACCAATGCCGTTTCACTCCCCTCCCAGCGTTCTTGCATGCCCGACACGCTGTCACCGGGGCATTGGTGACGTCCATCGGCTCGGCACCCGGCTTGGCGGTGTACAGGCGGCGGCCCCCCTCAACGCGGAACTTACCCTTCATGGCTTGCAGCCGCCGCCCCACCACCTCCTCCTCCGCCGCTCCCGTACAACCAGCGGACAGCACAGGCACATCGGACGCATCCTCGGCCGCGTCCGACCCCTCGCCGACCGGTCCGGGGTCCAAGCCCTTCTTGCCCCTGTATGCCGACAGGCTAGTCACCGTGAACGTCCAGACCGCCTGGACAAAACTCCGAAGGCGCGTAAGTTCGTCATCATCCATGGACTCCAGCTGCCACACTTCCGTGTCCGCGGAGTCCGCGTCCACCACCGGCGCCAGCTCGTCCAGGATGGCGTCCGTGAACTTTTCCTTGTCCTTGTACTTGGAGACGTATTCGTGTTGGGGCACCTCCCTGCGCCACAACAAGGTGGACAGCGCGAGAAGGCTGGCGAAGATCCACTGGGGCTTAGAATCCAACTCCCTCACCTTCACGATTTCCGCTTTACACAGCGGCGGGACCTTCGCCATTTTTCTCTTGGACTCCGCCTCGGCCTTGGCACTGACCGCCTCCAACTGCTTGCGCAGGCCCTCCATCACAAGGGCCTGTCCCTGAACCAACTGCTTGAGCTCCTGAAGCTCTGGCGACACCGTCTGCGGCTGCTGGGGCGGTACCTCCACCTTGACAAAGCCCAGCGACGCCACATCCAGGTCGCACTGGGCCATGACGCAATATGAGGCGATCATCTTCACCAGCCCCACCTCCCCCAACTCTATTCCGTACCTGGCGACGAAACTAGCCTCCCACTCTGACCTGCGTTCCAGCAGCACCGACAGCTTCATCTCCACCTGCGAGGCAGCCCTGGCTATCTCCAGCATGGGAACGCTATCAATGAACTGGGAACAAATTGTTCCCTTCGCGAAGACGGCAAAATCGTCAACTGACATATTCACAGACCGGGTCGTTCCAAAGTGTCACGGAGCAGGCTCTACGTGTGACCACCTATGGTCTGCTGGCAACAAGCAAAAATGCTCTACAAGTACAGAGGCTCACTGCACACACGCATGCGCACACACACACCACCCGACGAGCAAAACCAAAGCTCAGGCACGGCTGAGCTAAGAGTCAACAAATTGACTCTCACCCGCGTCATCCATACTAAGGTGTCAAAACCCTTCTCCAACCACTCGTTCTTGAGCCCCATCACGGCACAGGACACAGTGCTCCTTAGCCATAACGATCCGGTTGTCAGCGGAAAGCAAAGGAAGGCATGTCAAAACGTATCACAGTGTGCAAACCGGTAGGGAACGGCCAACGAATTGGGCAATTGCCATGCTGCCACAATAATGGGTTCTACAGAAGCATTTCCGACTACCGTTCTCTTCACCTCATCCATTCACGTTTGTCCGTACTTGCAGATTTGCCCAAGCTTCTTCCGCTTGTCGATCACCGGCTTATCAATGTCGACATCAATCCCGAAAACTGTCTTGTGGGACTTCCGAAACTCATTGGGTATGGTGTCGTCTTCCGGAGAGTCCCCTCATTGTCCTTCTTAAGATGACCGAGTGGCTTTGCTATGCATTCGAGTCTATGCCATGGAAAAATGAGCCCAACAAAGACAATACAGACCTATAAGTTGGGTACTTTCAAAATCGTATTGTGAGGCCCAGCAATCCAAAATGTGGGCGGTTCGCTTAAATTACCTACATTTTATTGCAAGGCCTAGTGTTCCGCCTGTCAAACTACTCTCTTTACCTACTTTTTCGGAGACGTATTTTAAGGCCTCCCATTTCCATGCGATGCTAAGCACAAAAACAAGGCGCAGAACAAGGCAAAGGCAATGTAACCATCAAAAAAGGGAGTTATTGTTGTCATAGGTCAACGAAGGCCCATATAGTGTCCATGGTATTCGTCCTCTGGGCATTGAAGCGCAAGGAAACCCTGTGGTCCATGGATGCTACGACCTCCGCCTTGAAATTTGTTGGTAGTCTAAGAAAACTGCGAAGCCACGGGGGGGGACATCTCTTCACTTTTGCGCACGAACCTCCCACCCCAAGTAGGAGTGGGCCAAAGGCCCCCACAGGGTGGGGAGGGCATTGGAGGGGAGGGGGGTGCAGGGAGGGGCTGGGGGGGGGGGGGGGGCGGGAGGGGAGGAGGTGGAGGGGGTCCAAGTGGGACGATTTGGGGTGGTGGTGGGGGGGGATCCCCATCCCTCCCCTTGCCCTCCCTCAATCCATACCACCACCATAAACCTAACTCTAACCCTTGCAACCATGTATATTGCGCTGAACACGATCCCCCGAATTTCCTTCATGGCTGCTTTTGCCACATCATTGCTTTCCATTTTGCATCCCAACGCTCACTGTAACCTGAGCGTAGCGTGGGAGCTAGGGCTAGGGTCACCGAGCTGGTGGAACCAGTGTTGGTTTTATAACCCTTTTTAGTGTCTAGCGTGGACCTACCAGGTTTAGCAGCAAGCAAGCAAGCAAGCAAGCAAGCAGCAAGCAAGCAAGCAAGCAGCACGCGCGAAATGGGTAAAAATCAGAACTCCGTCGTGGTGCTTCCGATTCGGGTGAAATTTTGGTGGATGATACCTATGGGTGTGAAGTACAATCACACAAAGTTTGAGCAAGAAACTCACCGGTGGCGGCCGGGAACGGGATTCGCAAGTGGCGGACCTCAGTTTCAAAAACTGCAGTTTAGGGCCAAAAACAGCCATTTTTGGGCCAAAAAAGCCCTGGAACACATTCAAAACGGCCAAGCGAAGGGAAACGGTGGGTACACTCCACGTGCGGCTTGACTTCCCCGTGTCAACGAGCTCTTTGCGGCCCTCTAACACCATGATATGTCCCGGAAACGGCCCAAAAAGGCCCCCAGAAGCTCCAAATGCCGACAGCCACAAACCAGGAATAGGCCATATCTTTGGCTATTTGGCTCAAAATGCGATTCCGAGGGCACCTTCTCCACCCACAACCCCCCACTTGTTGTGGTTTCCACCCCTCAAAACTGCCCAAACGGACGCCTAGACCCCAATACCTAGGCCCAGTAGGCTGCAAGCTGCAAGCTCAAGCCCAACAAGGTGGGAGCCCAAATGGGTTAACAGGGTCCAGTAGGGGCAAAAAGATGACTTTTCTCAAAAATGATCCTAGACCATGTGCGACGCTAAAACAAGAGTTTTTGGACTATTTTGAGCTTGTGGTGGCCCATTTTGGTCCTCCGAAAATCCCAAAATGCCTTGAAAATGGGCTGTTTTGGGACCAAAAATGGGTCAAAAATGGGTCAAAAACGCATTTTTCCAAACCTCATCCGAGACCATTTGGGGTGCACAAACGGGTGAAATGAGCCCATTTTGAACCCATTTTGGGGCATTTTGGCCCCTTGAAAGTCCAAAAAGCCTTGAAAGTGGGCCTCGTGGTGATGGGGTTCACTTGCAAGCTAGTTTCATTTTGTCAAGAGCCATCAATGTGTGAATCATTCTTGATGTCCCTCACCAGTCATAGCTGATGTTCCCTCCCCCACCAGCTCGGTCCCAATATTCAGTCTTGATTAGGGTTAGAGTCACCGAGCTGGTGGAACCAGTCTTGGTTTTATAACCCTTTTTAGTGTCTAGCGTGGACCTACCAGCAGTAGCAGCAGCAAGCAGCAAGCAGCAGCAGCAAGCAGCAGGCAGCAGCACGCGCGAAATGGGTAAAAATCGGAACTCCGTCGTGGTGCTTCAGATTCGGGTGAAATTTTGCTGGATGATACCTATGGGTGTGAAGTACAATCACACAAAGTTTGAGCAAGAATCTCAACGGTGGCGGCCGGGAACGGGATTCGCAAGTGGCGGACCTCAGTTTCAAGAACTGCACTTTAGGGCCAAAAATAGCCATTTTTGGGCCAAAAAAGCCCCGGAGCACACTCAAAACGGCCAAGCGAAGGGAAACGGTGGGTACACTCCACGTGCGGCTTGACTTCCCCGTGTCAACGAGCTCTTTGCGGCCCTCTAACTCCATGATATGTCCTGGAAACGGCCCAAAAAGGCCCCCAGAAGCTCCAAATGCCGACAACCACAAACCAAGAATAGGCTATATCATTGGCTGCATGGCTGAAAATGCGATTCTAAGGGCACCTACTCCACCCGCAGCCCCCCACTTTTTGAGGTTTCCACCCCTCAGAATTGCCCAAACGGACGCCTAGACCCCAATACCTAGGCCCACTCGGCTTCGGCAAGCTGCAAGCTCAAGCCCAAACAGATGGGTGCCCAAATGGGTCAACAAGGTCAAGCCCAAACTGGTGGGTGCCCAAATGGGTCAACAGGGGCAAAAAGATGACTTTTCTCAAAAATGATCCTAGACCACGTGCGACGCTAAAACAAGTGTTTCTCGACTGTTTTGAGCTTGTGGTGCCTCCGAAAATCCCAAAATGCCTTGAAAATGGGTTGTTTTGGGACCAAAATGGGTCAAAAATGGGTCAAAAACACATTTTTCCAAACCTCATCCTAGACCATTAAGGGTGCACAAACGGGTGAAATGAGCCCATTTTGAGCCCATTTTGGGGCATTTTGGCCCCTCAGAAGTCCAAAAAGGCTTGAAAGTGGGCCTCGTGGTGATGGCGTTCACTTGCAAGCTAATTTCACTTTGTCAAGAGCCATCAATGTGTGAATCATTCTTGATGCCCCGCACCAGTCATAGCTGAAGTTCCCTCCCCCAGCCGCTCGGTCCCAATATTCAGTCTTAATTAGGGTTAGGGTCACCGAACTGGTGGAACCAGTCTTGGTTTTATAACCCTTTTTAGTGTCTAGGGCGGACCTACCAGGTTTAGCAGCAGCAGCAGCAGCAAGCAGCAGCACATGCGAAATGGGTAAAAACCAGATCTCCCTTGTGGTGCTTCAGATTCGGTGGAAATTTTGATGGATGATACCTATGGGTGTGAAGTACAATCACACAAAGTTTGAGCAAGAAACTCAACGTCGGCGGCCGGGAACGGGATTCGCAAGTGGCGGACCTAAGTTTCAAAAACTGCAGCTTCGGGCCAAAAACAGCCATTTTTGGGCCAAAAAAAGCCCTGGAACACATTCAAAACGGCCAAACAAAGGGAAACAATCGTGTGGCTGGACTTCCCCGTGTCAGCGAGCTCTTTGCGGCCCTCTAACTCCATGATGTGTCCCGGAAATGGCCCAAAAAGGCCCCAAGAAGCTCCAAATGCAGACAGCCACAAACCAAGAATAGGCCATATCTTTGGCTACATGGCTCAAAATGCGATGCTGAGGGCACCTACTCCAACCGCAACCCCCCACTTTTTGTGGTTTCTACCCCTCACAATTGCCCAAATGGACGCCTAGACCCCAATACCTAGGCCCACTAGGTTGCGGCAGGCTGCAAGCTCAAGCACAAACAGGTGGGTGCCCAAATGGGTCAACAGGGTCCAGTGGAGGCAAAAAGATGACTTTTCTCAAAAATGATCCTCGACCACGTGCGGCCCTAAAATAAGTGTTTTTGGACCGTTTTGAGCTTATGGTGGCCCATTTGGTCCTCCAAAAATCCCAAAATGCCTTTAAAATGGGCTGCTTTGGGACCAAAAATGGGTCAAAAATGCATCTTTCCAAACTCGACCTAGACTATTTGGGGTGCACAAACGGGTGAAATGAGCCCATTTTGAGCCCATTTTGGGGCATTTTGGCCCCTCACAAGTCCAAAAAAGCCTTGAAAGTAGGCCTTGTGGTGAAGGGCATCACTTGCAAGCTGATTCCACTCTGTCAACGGGCTTCAATGTGTGACTCATTGGTGTCCCTCACCATTGATAGCTGATGTTCCCCCCCCCCCCACCAGCTCGGTCCCAATATTCAGTCTTGATTAGGGTTAGGCCTAGCGTCACCGAGTTGGCGGAACCAGTCTTGGTTTGATAACCATCTTTAGTGTCTGGGGTAGACCCAACAAGTTGCAAGCAAGCAGCAAGCAAGCAGCAAGTAGCAAGCAGCTAGCAGCAAGCACGCGTGAAATGGGGGGAAATCACAGCTCCGTCGTGGTGCTTCGTATTTCGCCATAATTTTGGTGGATGCTACTTATGGGTGTGAGGGACAACCACACAAAGTATGAGCCGGAAACTCAGCGCTGGCATCCGAGAACGGGTGTCGCAAGTGCCGGACCTCCATCTCAAAACTTACAATTTGCGGCCAAAATCAGCCTTTTTTTGCCCAAAGCCGCCATAGAACCTGCTGAAAACGGCCAAACGAAGAGAAATAGTGGCTACTGTACACATGCAGCTAGACTTCCCTGTGCCGAAAGGCCCTCTAGGGCCCTCTAACTCCGAAATATGTCCGTGAACCGCCCGCAAAGGCTCCAAAATCCCCAAATTTTGTGCACATGGGCCGCGGACAGCCGCAAACCAAAAAGACATCATATCTTGGGCTACGTGGCTCAAAACGCGATTTCGAGCGCACCTAATCCACCTGCAACCACCCACTTTTGGTGGTTTCCACCCCTCAAAATTCCCGTAACCGACACCTAGAACCCCGTACCTAGGACCAGTGGGCCGCGGCAAGCGGCAAGAGAGAGCCCAAAGAGGTGGTGCGGAAATGGGTCAACAAGGTCCACCATAGCTAAAAAATGAATTTTTTCAAAACTGATCCTCGACCACATGGAATGCCAAAATATGGCGCATTTTAAGCTCATGGTGGCCTGTTTTGGCCCTCCTAAAATCCAAAATGCCTTGGAAATGGTTTGTGTAAGGACAAAAAATGAGTCAAAAATGGATCAAAAATATGTTTTTCCAAAAATCACCCTAGACCATTTTGGGTGCCTAAACAAGTGAAATATCGCATTTTAAGCACACGGCATGCCATTTTGGCCACTCCAAAGTCATGTGATGCCTTGAAAATGGCTTGTTTTGCGATCAACAATGGGTCCAAAATGGGTCAAAAATGTGTTTTTTCCAAAAATGATCCTAGACCATCCGGGGTGCACGAACAAGTGAAATGAGCCCTTTTTGAGGCCATTGCAATGCATTTGGGCCACTTCATATTCATAAAATGCGTGAAAAAGGGCTGTTTCGGGACTAGACGTCAAGAAAAAAGGATCAAAGATGCGCGTTTCCGAAGGTAGTTTGGGACTATCTGGGGTGCACAAACAAGTGGAATGAGCCCCTTTTGAGCCCGTGTTGAGCAAATTTGGCCCCTCTCAAGGCCGAAAGGGCCTTGAAAGTGGGCCAATTTGGGACCACAAATGGCTCAAAAACGGGTCAAAACCATGGTTTTCAAAAAAACATCCTAGTCCAGTTGTGGTGCCCGAATGGATGAATACAGCTCACTTTGAGCCCCTTTTGAGCCGCTCTCATCCATTCTCCATCCTCATCCATTTTGCGTACCTCATTTGTCGTTGAAGTCTCGTAGACGTTGTGCCTTCCCGCACTAGCTCGGTCCCAATATTCAATCCTGGTTCGGGTTAGGGTTAGGGTCAAGGGTAGGGTTAGGTGTAGGGTTAGGAGTACCTTGAGGATTGGGGTGGGTGTTAGAGTCACGGTTGGGTTAAGGGATAGTGTTTTGGTGCAAAGTGGACAAAAGGAGCAAAGGGAATGAAAAAAAATTTTTGGGCGCTTTTGGCGCCACCATATGTATGACCAATAGTTATTGACCCTTGGTACCTAAGCGGGCCCGGAGGGCACGGAGGAGGGGGGCTGATCGCGTACCACAACGGAGGAGACCCCCCCCCGTGTTCGCAGCACATTGGTCAAGACCGACTTGTACACCTTAGCATCAACATACGGCTTAGTGATCAACAATCGGCGGCATCCCGGCAAAATTGATCTGCACGAAGGGATCCTCAATGTCACCAAGATCAATTGCCCGGGTGTGCTTCCGCTTGAGGAACCCTAGGCGACTCATCATCACCTCACCAAACTCCTCTCCGTAGCACAGCCCTGGCAAAAGTGAGTGGAAGCTCTACCTGTGCGGCGGTGAGACCCCAATCGTGCTCACATACACCAGCGGGTGAACACTAGCCGCAACAAGTGGCACACATTGATTGCGCAGCCGTGGTGGCGACCAGCCCACTTGCACTGGCATACAAGGAATCGGCGTTACAGCACAATGGGGCACCAATTCTGTACGAGATTCAACATGGTATGGTTGACTCCCACCATGGTCCACAACCACTTTCAGCCTCCTTGCTTTCCGGCGCAACAATTGTAGAAAATGAGGTGCACACTTCAAAATTGCAGCAATCGTACATTCTATAACCCGCAGCTTCGGATACAATCCAAATGCTTTCCCTAACCCAATATGTCCAAAGCCGAAATACACAAATAAGCCGTGGAAACGCCTCCAAACATGCATTGCCAAGTACTTGTATGGGTGTAAGCAGCCATATAGCAAGGGGGTTCTCTTCAATGTCTCGTGCCAATTCCACCGTTGGGTTCGATCTGAGTAAAGTGACTTCACGCATCTGTTGTGAATGTTTTGGTCACACAAGATACAGACGATCGGCTTGCAATGTTGTGACAATGAGGTCGCATACTCCAGAATTTCAATGAGGCCACAATTAGACCTTCCCAACCGTCTACCAAAGAGGAGCGATCGCCAAACGGGAACTACAGTTGGTTCTCGAAGCCTGTCAACGGTGCTCAGACACCCAGGATGCTTGTTGGACGTTCGGCAAAGAAAGCGGGATCCTCCACAACTCCACGGAATGATCTCTTCATCCAAACAAGCAATGCGGGCACGGGACCAATATTGGCAATCAAAGCATGGAGGCTGGGGTGGCCTCTGAAGTATGGTATCAGGCACGGCATCTTGGCAACACACAACGCGGTGTATTTTTGCAACTCACCACTAACCGTCGGAGTGCCCTAGTAATTGTTGTCGATCGACACACAGACCAGTCGATGCTCCATCCATCTCCACATTGCAAGCATCTTTGCAATAGCCCTCTCCTTCCCTCTCCGCAGCCGGTGCTGATCCTACCTCCCTATTGCAGCAAAGCTTGTATCCTTGGCGCAATTTTGCGGTTTCGTCCGCAAGCGAAGAGTTTTGTGCACATTTAAAAAATCTTCCTTGAAATGCAGAGCTGCACAACTGTTTGGTTTGCCTTTCAGCTTGCGAAGCTGTGCCTACACGCAAATTTGAAAAAGCCAACAGCACCTCGTTTGTTCCGGTCAACGACATTCTAGAGCTCTTCAAGGGAATTGTAGCTGTTGTGCCTTGCGCAAAACACCCGCACATATTTCAGTTGTTGTATTGATCGCTCGCAAAAGCGGGTTGCTAGAAGGTCCCCCCTTACAACAACACCTCAAAAATTTGACACGCATGCTTTACAACTGTGCGATGAACCAGCCAAATTTTCCGATTCCTCATTTGCTGCAAAAAAATTTTCCTTATTCTTGCCAGCACATCTGCGGGCATGTGGCATGCGCAATGTCAATGGGGGGTTGTGTGTTCCATTCAACATGATTACCTATGTCGAGTGCACTACCAAACCTCTGTTGCATGTCCAATGTGTTTACATTTCTATTGTATGCATGTGCCTCCTAATTAATGCCAAGCCTCGCAATACAAACTTGAGTAAGTTGAGTATCCTTTCGAATCCACAATGAGGAACCTCTTTTGGTGGAATGTGTATTTTGGTACCCGTCTGTATTGGATTGCAAGGCCTCGCAATCCAATATTTCAAGTTGGTTGCAACATTGACAAATGTATTGCGGGGTCTCGCGATCCAGTTTGTAAAAACCATTTTACTTTCTCATTTTTGAAAATTGATTGCGAGGCCTCGCATTCGATGGTTGGGGTAATTTGTATTGATTACCATAAGTGAGAATCTATAGTCAATGAGCAATCTCAAAAAATGAACTATTTTTGAATATGATTGCGAGGTCTCGCAATAAGAACTACAAATAATGTCAAAAGGGGCCCTGTTTAGTGTTCTGAGGAAGGCCTTGGACTGAACTTCAGAGGTGTCGAAAGTAAGCGTACCGTAAAACATCCATTTCCATCCCGTTCCGCGAAAAAACTGCCCTTTTACCCTGTTTTGAAGAAGAAACAAATTGACTAGTAAAAGTAGGGTAATTTGTCCAAATTACCCACCATCTTTTCACCGACATTTTTGTACCACTTTTTCAAAAAAAAAAAACTGCACCACTTTCGGCCATCTAAGTAAGGGGGTGTTTCCGCACAACATGCACACAACGCCGAATAGTAATTCTGCTTTCCGATGACAACCCTAGAGTCCACCCACCTTTGAGGCAGCACACATGCACATGGCAAAAACAGTGACGGAGGTTGATGGTTGGTTTTCATTCACTGAATGCCTCCGCTATAGGCAATTTCATGCGTTAGTTCATGGGTGTACATTGCCGGTAATTCAGGCTGCCCGGTGGCACCTTGGTCAATTTGAATCTCATAGTAACATACAATAGCATTGAACCATGAATGAAACTGAGTTGTGGTCCCAAACGGAAATCCAATTTGGTCACAAAATGTTATCCCCCCCCCTTATAAGCTATGCCAGTGTACACAATTATTACGGTCCCTACGCCTACTGTAGCTTGGACAAGGGCGTGGCTTGCACACAATACATACAACAACTGACACACACATGCGCAGCCCACATGTACTGAAATTGGCAATTCAGGAACTATGGGATGCATCAGACTAAAAAAAAAAAAATCCTGGTGCACCAACAAGGGACCACATGTGATGAAATTGGCAAATGTGACGACAAACCATGTCTTATGTGGCCACACTACATTTTGTACCCAATTAAATTGCGTACAAAATGATTACGGTCCGTACGCCTACTGTAGCTTGGACAAAGACGTAGCTTATACAAGGGGGGGGGGGGTACATGTGCCATATCAGACTGCCTAGTGACACATTGAAATAAATGTGGCTACTCAGGGACATCGATATCACAAGTATGCTCATGCAAGCAATTTGCGCACAAATAAAGGTTACATGTGGTGCATTCTGATGTCTTTTTTTTGCCACAGACTTGGCAGAGATAGGTCTCATCATCTTCCTCATCAACCTCAGGGGCTTCGTTCTCTCTCCAAATGGAGTGTGGAATGTGCTCCCATGGGCTGTAAGGTTGATACCGTTTGTGTCTCCTCAACCATGAACCGGGTGAAGTGCAAGAGGATGTGCGTATTCAAATGCCAATCTTCATGGGACCCCAGCCAAATGTCACGCACAACCCTCCAAGACCAAAGCTTAAGCCCCAGTGGGAGGAGGGGTACTGACAAGGGATGCAAGGCAGAACGAGGCGGGGGGGGGACCACCTGCTTGTGTTCGTGGGGCTTTCTAGGCCGTCCGCAGTCGGTGCCATATTTTCGCCCAATGAAAGGTTTGCAGCGTCCTCCTGAGGCAGGTCGCGCAGGTCTGCCTCCTCTTCCCCATGCGGCCCCACCTCCACAAGCTTTGGGGTGCGGCACATGATACACTGCTGCGCAGACTGGGGGTTGAGGTATGTGCAGGCGCTGCACTGCCAGTAGGTGACGTCAAAGTAACCTTCCGCTGCACATCAAGGCACGGGGGAATAGCGATGGGCTGGGCAGTGATTGAAAGGAGCAGAGCTGAAGGACTGACCCACTTTGTCCGCTTTGCCCCCTCCCCCCAAAACCCCAATACGTAAATATGGAACCCGCTCACAATCTGCACAGCTCACATCTTGCGCTGTGGTGATCTGGACCTTTACATTCTCGTGCACCACAAGATGGCCACGTTGCCACTAGGACGGACCCCGCCCTTCTCCAATGGGAGATCCTTTAACGCTGCGGGATTTTTTGCTGTGGGCCCTCTGCACTTGCCTTGACTTCAGTGGACGCGTGTGGGAGGGGGAGGGAGTGCGCCATGAGGTTCTTGCATGCATACAACACCTGCCTAGCAACGGAGGCAGGACTGGGTGCAGAGAGAGGACCCAGTGTCTACAGCCTCCTAATTGGTTGGGTGTTGGGACTTGGAAATTTTGCTGAAATGCCGAAACCGCCCCCGTTGCCGTTTGGGCAGACCACAGCTGTTCCAGCGCAGCACTGTGGTGGCAGACAACCGTTCCAACACGGTTGAACCGAATGGAAAGAAACCTGCCGCCATCTGGTCAATTGCAACACCTTGAGCACCCGACGAGCAAGCATCAAACAAAAAGCAGCCAGGCTCTGTCCTCTCCAAGTCATTGATGCAATGAACATGGTGCACCGTGACATAGGCATGCAATCGAGGCATGAAGATGCAACAAAAGAGAAGGCTCCCTGAGTGTCAACTGGGGGGTCAGGCCAATGTAGCCCATGGCCAACGCCTCCCGGGGGAGGGCCGTCACAAAATGCCATACCTCACTTGGGGAGAGGGAAGTTGACAGACTTTTCTTCAGGTGCCAGCGGAGGGGTGGGGGGGGTGAAGAGAGGGATGGAAACACAGGACGGGAGGGATACTTGTGATGCAAAGAGCCTGGTGAAAAAGCTTTTTGCAAACATCATACCTTTTGGGGCCTTTTTTTTCCAATTAACTTGTTTAGGCATCCCCTGTATGGGTTCCTGTGTGCCGGATGTTACCGCCTTCCTAATCATCATGACCCCAACGAAATCCTCAATCCACCATTCAGCAGGTTCTCCCCCCGGTTTGTGACGTCTGGTCTGTGCTGCCTTTGAGTGCCTGTGCTTCCACCTGGCGCTTCTCTACCACCCCGTCCCCAACCCTTGGGGGTTATTCAGGTTTGCAACATTACAGGCTTCTGAAGGGCGCCGTCAAAGCTGTTTACATGCATGGGTGTGCATGGATGCGGAGGAACCAGAGCCTGTTGGTGGGTGTGAGGAGAAGGTGGTTGTGTGCAACTGGCAAGGCACCGCAAGCTGACATCCTTGACCTGTTCACTGAGACATTCACATTCAGGGGCTCAATAAAAACTTATTTGATTTTGTTCTGGAATCTGGGCGCCACGCTTAGTGTCCATGCCTTTTTGCCCCCAGCTCATCCACCATAACGGCGGCGCAGCAACAGGACACAGTATCCATGCCCCCCCCCCCCCCCCCCCTGCCCCAACTGCTCTTTGGTCAAGCCATGCCCTGTCCAAACCGCACCAGGTGTGGGTTCTGCATGCAGCACCATGGAATTGGCCGTTCCAGTTTTTAGTTGAGATGTTGTTGGGCATGTTTAGTGGCTCTAGAACATTGACTTGTGGGCATCGTCCGGCATTTGGGAAATTGGAGTTGCACCTGGGGCGCGCCGGGAAGGGGGGGGGGGGGAGGGTTGGGCGGGGTGCTCGCCAATTCGGTTGGGCTGTGGAAAAAAAGGCTGTAAACCGTGAACCGTAAAAAGAAAGGCGGTCAGACACCCCCTTTCTGATTGAACTCACTAAATTGGAAAAGAAAGTCAAAAAATTGCCCTAGCAAAATTGGCAGAATCAGGCCTTCAGAGAAGGACAAGCTGCAAATCTGTACACAATTGGCAAAAAACATGTCTTTTGATACAGCCTGCACAGTACCGAAACCAAAATACAATTATATCTTCTTGTGAGGTATTGATCCACCAACAAGTCAACTAGTCTTGGAGGTTGATACTACCACGCAAAGTTCTAGGTGCCAAAAAGCTGTTGCTGCGAAAATTTGCAAAGAGATGCCTGTGTGTAGTGGCGAAATCTCGCAAGGACACGCATGTCACAGCGAAATCTTGCAATGACACCAAGACCATGTAGCACTCAAACAGGAGTTTGGTAGTGGCACTACCCACTCAATACCTTTGCATTGCCTGGTAAAACAGGAGTTTGGTAGTGGCACTACCCACTCAATACCTTTGCATTGCCTGGTAAAACAGGAGTTGGTAGTGGCACTACCCACTCAATACCTTTGCATTGCCTGGTAAAACAGGAGTTGGTAGTGGCACTACCCACTCAATACCTTTGCATTGCCTGGTAAAACAAAGCCAATGGAAAAATTCAGTGCCATACAAACATATCATGAAAACGTTCGCACCAAAAAGCATAAAAATTTTGACATGTCATTCAAGTCAACGATCTTCCTCAGGTTGTGGGAGGTTTTTCACGGTACCTTGGAACTGATGTATCTCTAGTCTTCACCATGTCGCTCCAAAGCCCCGGCAGCCCCATGAGCCTGTCCTCCTCCCCCCTCGTGCCCGGTCACTTCCTAGCATCGATGGGTTGGGATGGGGTGACTTGCAGGAGCTGTTGCGGTTTGGGACCAACCCCAATCGACCTGGGACTCCGATGCTGAGAGGTCCTGTAGCGAGTTCACCTTGCCCCGGCCCCCCATTTTAACTCCACTCCCTTCCCCGCCCCTTGACGTTTCAAACCCGTGGCAAGAGTATGTGCCCGCGAGCCCTAGCCGTCAATCCCTCCACATGCAAAACCCCCCAAGTTGGCCGAGCCCCACGCCCCTTTTCCAAATTCCCAGCCCACCCCCCAAGATTGTCCAGGTAGATGACTGTGTGTTGCCACCCTGTGATGGTGAAACATGGTTCACAAAAGTACTCAAACCATTTCTGGGTTTTCTGGGTGACTACCAAAGGAGGACACAGGGCTAGCCTCTGTGTAGTGCGTGGCGCCGGTGGGGTCAACAACCTTGGCAGGGGCAGGTTTTGGGTTTTCCTTGGGTGTGGCTTTGTCCTCTGCCTTTGGTTCCGCATGGCCCTGTGTAGCTGCAATGGTCTCTTGAGACTGTCGTGTATCCTGTAAATGCGCAGTTTCGGACGTAGTCTCAAATCGAGAGGAGTTCAGTACCTGCCGAGAGTCCATTGCAGCACCACCATAAAAAATGATGCTACATGAAGTCAAGAAAATAAAACTAACAAAATTGCTCATAAAATGCATCATTCCATGTAAAATAACCCAAATTTACATTGTTCAACGACTCTTGGGATGGTTTGGCCCAAATTTCGGCCACCCCTCCATTGGACGGAAAACCATTGTCCAAAACTGGCTGGTTGGAGAGCTGGCCGAAATTTCGGCCGGAACACGGTGTGCACTGTAACCAGGGATTTGCATATTAAAAAATGAATGTTCTAGGTGAAATTTCGGCCAGCCAGATGACGAAAGCTTGTACAAACACACCAAAACACAACGGCAATGCGAAATAGACCCTAGCTTCAAGACACAAATCAGTCCATCGACTGTAGCACGTACGGCATTTTATAGTCACAGTCGAAGACATTAAAAACTTACAAAACAAGGAAGGAGCTTTGTAGGATACTAGGGAAAATGGCAATCTTCAAACACACTATCAAACCAAATCGGGGTGAAATTTCGGCCACATATGTGGGATGTAGAAAAACAACTAGTAATATTTGTGGAAAGTGGAAAAGGTAGCCAAAATTTCGGCCACACCGAAAGAAATGGTAAATAAGATTGCCTAAAAGCTAATGGAACACGGAAACTGGGTGAAATTTCGGCAAACCGCTGAGATCTCCATGACCACAATAGGGGCGGGGTCAACCCTTGCCACCGGCTTGCAGCCGTGTAGGAAGAGCACTACGGGCACATGTATTGTTTGCCGTTCTCTATGTTTCTTACAATTGTTTCTATCTGATCTCTGTTTTGCCGAAACGCTACAGCATCATTTATGTGTTGTTGCAAAATTTCGCATCAACACAAGGGTGTTTCGTTTGTGTCATTGCAAAATTTTGCAGCGACACTCATTTGCGTCGTTGTGAAATAACTTTGCAATCAGATTTCATTTGATCACTTGCCATGTTCCATGATGTGGCTTTTGCATGTGCGTGCTAAGGTGACTTGGCAAGCTTCCAACACATTACCCATGACTTGAAGAGTTCTCAATTGAAGGTGCATGCGCCACCCAAGTGGGAACGGACTGACGGGGACGAGTTGCCGAAGTGGGAGTTTGTTCAGGGGGGGGGGGGGGGGAAATGCGGTCGCCGGGATTGGGAAAAAATGCGGAAAAATGCGGGGGAAATGCGGAAAATGCGAGCAAAAAATGCGGCATAAAATGCGGTTTCGTTAAAATAGTACACAACTCCCGAAACCCCTATGTTTATCAAGACGCATGTTGATCTTTTGACACCATCGCTCAATCAATGTGAAGACTACGGCCCCGGCTCAACATGCAAAGCGTGGTAGGGAAATCTCACCCTTGAAATGTGGTTCAGGAGGAGGGGCGTTACTCCCTCGGCAAGAAGCAGCAGAGCCCCAATGCTGCCTCCACCCCATACCCAATTGAAGCAACCGACTATTCGCCCCTCAATGGATAGCTTAACCGCCCGTACGAATACGTTGGCGGCTGCCGGAAGCCTTCCCAAGCCCACAAGGTGCCCAATCCGGGGAGCCTGGCGTATCGATGTGTTTCGTGGTGTGTTGCCTCCGACTATTCGCCCCTAGTTGGATAGCTTGACCGCCCATACGAATACATTGGCGGCTGTCAGAAGCCTTCCCAAGCCCACAAGGTGCCCAATCCGGTGAGCCTGGCGTATCGGTGTGTTTCGCGGTGCGTTGCCTCCGACTAGTCGCCCCGAGTTGGATAGCTTAACCGCCCGTAGGTATACGTTGGCGGCTGTCGGAAGCTACAATATACGAGGCGCCCTTCGACATCCAAGTTAAACCGCGCCATAAAAGCCAATCACCTCATCCGATTCAGCAACTTGTGTTGCTTCTTGGAGACGTTGCCGGCTTGCAAGATTAACCTCTCCACTACCCCACTGCTAGTAGGGATGGTGATCAAGAACTACACCGCCTCCTTGAAAGGGGATTCTGGCCGACTCTCCCACCATGCAAGAAGTTCATCACGGCTGTTGATGTTCCGGAACTCCGTTCTTCGGTACAGATTCCACTCCTCTTGGACGCCAACATGAGCAATAATTGCAAGAACAGGCACCCCGCGTTCATCTGTCCACTCATCGAAACGTAGTGTGGTGTTGCGGTCGGCAGTCTTCTGGCGAATTACTCCTTGGTGTCCGTCAAGCACACACTGGCCGTTGACTTTGGGGAAGTTAGAGCTGCCTTGCGGCAAGCAACCGGCAATCGTGGTGTACTTCTGCGAACAAGCACGCACGAGGGGGTGATCCAACTTGTCCAACGGAGTGCCGGCACCGGTGAAGGCAAAGACCGTATCATTCGCGGCCTTGTTCTTGTCGTTGCATGAGGCCACAACGAATTGTAGGCTGGGCTGCCTAATTGCGGCTTTATGAGGTAGAGCCTCTGCCTCTGCCTCTAGGCGGCGCTCCACCTGTCTTCTCCCTCGTCTTCATAGTCTCAACGGCCGCCTGGTGCTTTTTGGAGTCGAAATGACCTTGGACTGTGCTCTTCGTTGTGTGGCTCACGGGGCATCCACACACATCGCACCATAGTACTTCAATACCAAGATCATTGGTGCGCACACTCAGGGGATGGCCATGGAATTGTTCCTTCCGTTTCCCGGGGCCCATGGTGCAATACTTTGCGCCGGCACCACCTTTCCCCTTACCACGTACTTTGCGGCGAGCAGGGCTATTTCCATCATCAGATGTGGGCTCACAAGGAGGGCAATTGGAGGGCATAGCATGTGACATGCCAATGGAAAAGGGAGCAATGTAACGAACAAAAGTGGCAGTGTTGGGTACGTATGCAAACACTAACTAACTACAAGACTACCCTTTAGTTGAACTACACAATGCCACTAGAATGTTTCCTCTTGAACATTACACTAAGGGACCTGCCCAGAAAATGCGGAACAAAATGCTGAAAATGCAAAAAGAAATGCGAATCGCACCCCCCCCCCTTGGTTTGTTGCCAAAGTTGCAATCCGGATGGATGCCGAGCTGCAAGATCTCCGTGGTGTGGCTGCATGACCAATTATCGAGGTGCAGGTAAGTATTTTGCACATGTTGTCTTCAAAACCTACTGGTATTGCCCGTCCCCCACCGACGTTTGGTTTCCGTGCCGCAACTTGTGAGTATTCCGGATCGTACTTTGTGCACCATGAAGACCAAGGAGAGACGAAATATCAAGGGCTTGGGCGTCACAAACCGCCCACCTTCTAGGACCCTTTATGGGCACAAATTGAGAATATTTCACTTGTATGCTTTGTGTATGCTATTGAACGTATTTGAGCCATGTTGCTACCAACCTTGTGTGACACTGATTGAAACAGCGTGGATTGTGGTAGCCTTAACTGTCAATGTCACTTCAGATACCATGTTGGAGGTTTTTATGAAGTTGGCCGAAATTTCTCCCACCTTTTGTGCTCCCAGGAATATAGGCATGGCTATGTTCAATTTTTTGGGTTTGCTGAAATTTCAGCGAGCTTTTTTGGTTTCATGTCAAAGAGGCAAGCGATGGCAGCTCCGACAATGATGGGGCACGAGAACCCGTGGCATCCGGTTGCCAAGCCCATGAAGCACCCGGGAAGGCTAGAGCCCTACGAGATGCACCTGCTCGTGCGGGCGGCGGCCGGGGGAAGCACAAGGTGCGCGACCTTCCCATTTGGGGGGGGGTCCACACCACATGTGAAATACACCGCAAAACATACCGTGAAATTTCACGGTAATTAGCCTGCAAGTTCTTTTGGACGAACTTTTTTTCCCTTCTTGTGAAACTGAATGTCATCTCCAATCGCAAGGCTCTTGACATTGTTCTTTCACACAAAACTTTCACATACACACAATGCGGACCCTTGCCCGCCGAATTGTTCAATGGAGATGACGAAATGTTTTGTTCCTTTTGTTTGTTTGACTCACCACCAACCCACGCCTCTTTGAGAAAAGCAATCCTCGGAGCCCCGGCTGCGCGGCGAACGTCATAGGATGCCAGGGGGGAAGAGTGACATCTGAACTGGTGTGGTCAACTAGGGGCATGGCCGACAGCCGCTTTTTTGTGAAACATGAATTGATTTCGACCCTATTTATCGCAATTTGCAGTGCTTTGCTCTGATTTCTGCTCATTGTACGAAGAATTGGAAACACAAGCCACGTGGCACCATGCCAGGCAGAGTTTGCGCCCGATACATCCGCATTGTGTGGTTGCTTTTTTTTTTGTGACAAGTTTTGGGTTCGACGGTGCCACACGTTTGAACTGGCACATAGCAGCAGCCACCTCTTTCTCAAGCACACCATGCTTGTCACGCGACCGTGGGAGGTGCAGTACGAGTACAGCGGCCCCAAACCAGTGGCGCCGCTGGAGCGCGAAGGCATCCGGGGCGGTCATGCGCGGACCATGTTCGACTCGAAAGAGGCACCCCCAACCTGTTCGGCCCGGCAACCAGTAGGCAAGTAAGCCATAGTCCATGCACATAGTTGTTTCCCCTCTCCAACCCCTATCCGTCCCTGCTCCATATCATCTTTTTGGGTCGGCACTTCTTTCAGGGGGACAATGGCGCGTCATAGGGTTTATTTGTCGCACACATTGCCCTTTGCACCTTCCTCCTTGGTCCCCGCAGCCCGAGAGCAAGGTGGTGGGAGCTCCCCGAATTGAGGCTGTTCAGCAACGAGGGAGACCGGTCGTCATGGGACTCTCGTCTGGCAGGTAGTTCCACGGACTGCAGCAGCCCTAGCCACCCCCAGGGCAGTTTTTTTGTTAACGAAGAAGAGGAACAAAGAAGTGTTCCTGTATCCAGTTTTCCCAAAATGCCCACGGGCACACCATGTGTTGGCGGTTGGCTCTTGCCGGTTGGTGATTGCCGATGGGCGTCGGATGGCGGTTGGTGGCGGTTGGTGGTGGTTGGTGGCATTTGGTGGTTGGGGATTGGTGGTTGATGGCGGTTAGCAGTGGTTGGCGGTTGGCGGTTGGTCGTCGCTAGCAGTTGGCGGCACTTGGCGGTTGGCGGTGGGTGGCGATTGGCGGTTGGTGGCGGTTGGTGGTTGGCGGTAAATGGTCCCTTCGGGCAGTCCTTGAGGGCGGTCCTTTGCAAAAAAGAAAAATCTCAGTCCCAAAGGAACGCCCCGGCCACCCTTGCCATCCCAATAGTGACCCTACCCCCACGGCCTGAAGACAACATTTGGCTGTGTCCCACACATGAATTCTACATGAAGCTGCTCCACAAAGGTGCAACCCGCCGGTAGGCTCGAATACGGCGCCCGCGGCCGTGACCAGCGGTTCCGGAGCTGTGTGTATATGGGGCTGGAAGTGTGTGATGCAAGAGAATGACCGGCCCATGGCAACCCGGCAGACTCAAACTGCTTGGTGTCACACTGAAATTGGTCCTTACACTTCATCCAGGCTCCCTGTCGCAGCGGCCCACCGAATCGGAATCACAACAAAAGGCGGGAGGTTGACAGGGCAACAACATACGGCTTGAAGGGTGGATGCACTCAACCGGCATGTCAGGATGACCAAAGTGATACCACCACAATTCCCCAGCGCGGAGCTCCTTTGCCAGCTTCGGGAAGCCCAGTACTGTACTCGTCGGCGAGGCCATGTAGTTGCATACGCGCAACAAATTTTCGGGTTGCATTCCAGCAAAGCATCGCATTGTATAAACGGCAATCACCCACTTGCGTTCCACCATGTTGCTGAGTGTCCCGGGAAGCTGGTACCACACGTCAAGGCCATATGGGCAGCTGGCCTGATTTGCTTGACCATTGTCCCCGTGTTGCCGGATTTCGCATTCAGCCCCGCCTCCACGATTGCCTCAGACATCAAGCTGACAACTGTCTTCATGCATTGTGTGTCCTCAGCCGCCAGTTGTAGGAAATTGTTCAACAGTTGGGGTACACTGCTCTCACGTCCACTGTGCTGCGCCCTATTGTGTTGTCCAGCCAGCTTTCGCAGGATCTCGAGGGATGTATCAAACTTGATGATGCGCATGTCAAAGTTGGTCATCCAGTCCTCGACCTCGCCCGTCCTTGCTGTCACATCCTTGCAAATTTCATCACACGCCGCAACGCCGTGTTGGCCTCCAATCACCCACAAGGCTTCCACTGAATACAACAGCATGGCACATCACACAGGGCAGGCCACGTAGCCAATTACGTTGATCGAATTGCGTCGCAACATTCCCATACCTTTGTCGTCCCAGACCAGAAGCTGCAGTTGGCCATCGGGGGGGCTTGCCAGTAGGTCCTCCTTTGCCTCTGCCACGTGGTCCTAATCGATGAGCCTAGATTGGCCATACTGGATGCATTTGTCAATCTTCAGTTCCTTGCGCGGCACCTTTGCTCTCCTCACCTCCACGTAGTTTTGAATGGCCAGCACGCTTGTGGAGTCCTTGATGCTAGCCATCTTCCTTGCGACACGACCGTTGTTCCCCACTTGCGAGGGGGATTGACTGGCTTGGCTGGCCCGAGCAACAGTGCTGCCCTATACAGCTTCCTCTACGCAGGGCTCTGAATGCAGTGCACCCACTTTCTCGGCTTCCGGTGTGTCCATCGCTGGTGTCTCACTACTGTTGCCATCGATGGCAATGTCGTTTGGTATGTCACACATGTTCCAGAAACACACGGACTTTACAACACAAATCAGTTCAGGAAAAACAGTACAACAATCACAGAGCTCAAAGCATCAATGATGGCAAATGGCAGATTTGGACAGCCAATTAGTCGAATCCAAGCATTGAAATTGGCACCCGCAAGGGTTGAAATAGGCAAAACTGTCTTCAAAACAGCTAATCACTGCAAAGGCATCTCAAATACAATGTCCAGGGCACGCTGATGATCACAGAACCAAAGAGGCCCAGCAAAACGTCCCTCGTTGACATAGGTATAGAGCAACAATAAAATTGGGCCTGTCCACATGGCCTGCAACACTAGAGCCAAACCTGCTTGTGGCAATTTACCTTCAGTCATCATAATAGTGTATCAATGCAGCAGTGCCAGGCACACCGCTTCGAGGGTCACACAGGCTGACGCAGCGGGTGCACAGTACAATACGAAAGCATGGAGATGTGTGCATAGATCAAAGCACGGTGATGGCATGGTCCAGGACTGGCCAAGCCCTAAGAAAGGAACAAAAAAGGACCAGAAGGGGGTACATATCAGGCAGTGGTGACAGGCTGGGCTCTGCAGGGCCGAGATTAACAAGAAGCAGTAATACAACCCCTCGAAACTCAGTGTCGCACAAAGCTGGGCTCTTCAGAGGCCAGACATTTGGGGTACAGCAATAACAGGGGTGTGCACATCAAATTGGGCTGTCTGGGGGGGGAGGTTGCATTGCCAGCCCCCCCCCCCATGATCAGTCTGAGTCTATCACGTCAAAGCCCTAAGAAAGCAACAGAAAATGACCAGATTGGGGTACATATCGGGCAGTGGTGGCAGGCTGGGCTTTGCAGGCCCAAGAGTGACAAGAATAAGTAATACAAACCCTGAAAACTTAGTGGCGGACAAAGCTGGGCTCTGCACAGCCCAGACATTTGGGTACAGCAATAACAGGGGTGTGCACATCAAATTGGGTTGTTTGGGGGGGGTCTGCATTGCCAGCGCCCCCGTGACCAGTCTGAATCTATCACGTCAAATTCACGCAACTCCTCACTGAGCACGAAAGGTATAGGGCCATCAGACAGGGCGTCAACATCTACAGCATCCTTGGCCCCGATGAGAGGTACACCATCCTCAAGGGGGGCACGCACATGATCAATGAGGATTGCATTCGGCACTAGGGGAACAATGTGCTCCATTGCAATTGCTAGGAACCCAACTGTTTCTACAGCTGCCCGGGCCTCGCGGCGGTTCATAGGTGGCCTAAGTGGGATATGTTGCCGTATGTAATCCATGACATCATTGCGGAGCCCTTGTCCACCTACTAGGGTGCGCAGAAAGCGCGTTAGAATAGATTGCATAAACGCAACAGTTAGGGTACCCCCGGTTCCCTTTTCGGGGAACACGTACGTTGTGTCTCTTTCTGCCTCAACTACACTGGCTGGACTCAAGGGCCATCGCACAGTTGGATGCTCCTCCCGTCCTACACCATTCATGAGTGCCCATACTCTGTCGCGCATCTCTACACACACACTTTCGGAGAGAGACTCCGCTGCACGTGCCTGCTGACGGGGGGGGGGGCATGGTACGGAAAAGGTCACCAGCCTCATCTGCCGTGTGCTTGTCGGAGTGTTGCTTGCACCATGCCCGCAATTTTGCGAGCAGGCCTTACAACAGTCCTCCACATTGGGGGCACCAGGCGTGTCGTCGTGCCATTGCGTATTGTACAAAAGTGTGTAGCATATGGTGCGGACGTAGTCCATTTTCGCTGCAGCCTTTGTAGTGGGACACTTAGTGCGTAATTGCACTTAGGTTGGGCGCCGACGGGACGGGTATAGTAGCCACGCGTGTACTTAAGCGCTATGTGGGTCTACTTGTTGACCTTGCCGGTGCGAGGTAATAATCAAGGAGGAATTCCAGTCCCCAAAGGATGCGCAACTCATCTTGTGTGTTTAGGGCTGCTTGGTCGGCGCGTACCTCAAACACGGTAATTTTCTGCCTAATTGGTGCCCGCATGTCTGGGGCTGCGAGAAGGAGTGCAGCAATAGTTTTCTCTATGACAATGAGTTTGGGGTGGTTATATATGCGCGCACCGGCCCCAAACACGCGAGCGGTGATATACGAAAATAGAGGAAAGAATTTACGCCAGATGATATTGCAAAAATGTTTGTAGAAGTGCCAAACGGTGTAAATCAACGAGATACCCCGCAACCAATGCTGAAAATTCCAGTCAATGGTTGCTCTAGAGTACCAAAATTTGAGCACTAGTCAATGGATGTTGCAATCAACAAACAATGCCATCGGGTTTTGACAATGCCGTTGGGTACTGCGTAGCATATCGAGGAGATCCAAGAGCTTTTGGTTCTGACCTGTACGGGACTCATATACGCCAAATGGCTTCCAAAAGAGTTGCCGTCTACCAGTCTCCCGGGCCATATTGAGGGGGGCACGGATGGTTCAACGAGAAATGGGTGCATTGCACATATCAGTGCACACCTTCAACATTTCTCCGTGCTGTTGAACAACTGCCATGGCCACATGTGTCACCCTAGTCCACTCGGTCATGCAGACTCGAATGACCAAGAAGAAGGGGAAGGGGGGTTGTGTGCAACACCGCTATTGCGGTGACATCTCGACAGACATTGGGTTTCACTGGATTGGCCCGAAACTGGGCATGCCACCAGTTGTCCACCCACACCACAATATCACGGAGAACAATGCTACGCCACAGTTTGCAGAACTGCAATGCCCCCTGGTCTGCAATAGACAACCGGGATGGCTCGGTGAGACTTGCGTGCACCAGCTTGCGGCTGTCTGCCCACATGATGGCAATGGTCTTCTCACCACTAGGGACGGCCGCTTGTGGCAAGGCCATGCGACGCATACCCAGCCATACATAATAGGCCTCCTTGGAAAAATGAATTAGCCAACGCGGCCATTGTTTTCGTGCCAACGCCTTGCGAATGCAGTCAAGCGTAATGCGGGACCGCTTGTTGACAAGTAGACCTGCACAAAACTGTACGAATTCCTTCGCCACACCATGGCGCACAGCCGACATTATCATTTGGCGACCAGTGTGCCATTCTTTCTTACAAAGAGACCGCATGTAGCTGACATGCAACACCATAGAAAGCGGTGCCATAGTGAAAAGACAGTGGGGGTGGCATAACAAGGAAAGGTGGTAACCAGAACAGGACACTAGCAATAGGCGTAGACTAGCACATGCCGTGCACAGTAGGAGCTGAATTCACGCCTGAGGTGTGAGGGGTACGGGCTTGCATTGCGGGTAGCATGCACAGAAGACATGAAATTAGGTTGTTGAAAAAAGGTGGCCTCTGCAAAGCCCAGCATCCGGAAATAAGTAATGGCGGGCCGTGTAATAGACAGAGGGGACATAGGGGGCCGCGAACCAGGAGCAAGTAACCGAGAAGGGGTACAAGTAGCATTTGGCGCTGGCTGGGCTCTGCAGAGCCCAGGGTCCCGAAAAGTGATACATATGGGGTGCACAACGCACATGTCGGAACTAGGCCAAACACTTAATGGATCACATAGTTTTCCGGTATTTGGGCGGTGGCATATCTGGTAGTAATGACCACCGTGACCATTACTGACCATCTCTCTTTATAGGGACAGTAGATGGTTGTGGGGACGCAGATGTAGCCACACCAGGCGACAATCCTACATGCACACGTGGCAACAATGAGTACCTTGGCGTAGGTCGGTTGTCCGCAACAGCGGCAGTGAGCAATAGAGAAGTGCACCGGGGGGGGAGGTTGCAGGAGGGAAGTCCTTTGGGGTAGCGCATCATCAGACAGGGGCACCGGGGCGCTAACTAAACGCCTACCACATGAGGTGATTGAAGTGCGGCTCAAGGCAGGGGGGGTGCTTCTGTGTGGCACAGGCATTGGTGGCAACAGGCTGTATTTTGACTGCCCAGCGGTGGGGTCTTCTTCCATAGGTGGCGGAAGGGACCGTATGTGCCGGTGATCGGAGTTGTGCCGATCAATCTGTGTAAGTGTGGGTTGGTCGGCATCCGGGGGAGGAAGTGGCCGAGGAGGTGGGATACGGGGGTGGGAAGACGACTTAACAGGGGGACGTGATTCTGAATTAAGGGTATCCACGATCAATGGAGCCCGCTCTTCGTTGCGTGACAGAAAATGGGATCGTCATATTCGATCCCCTTGTTGGCAGATGACGAGGGGGTTGCGCGGTGGGTTCCGCAATGCAAAACGGAACCGTGCACGAAGCCCCCAGATGTATTGCACGAACCATCGTGCTTGGTCACCACTGTTGTCCCTGAGCAAATCCATTGTCTTTGGAGTCAATGGGTCATTGAGGGAGGCCTTTGGTGGGGTTTGCTGGTCCTTGGGGACAAGTTGTGGTGGCCGCGGTGGGGATGGGGGTGCTAACCTCGTAAACATAATCGCCTCTTGCACGGCGAGCGTAGCTGCAGCACGCGCTGCTGTTTCAACGGTTGATGGGACCGGTAAGGGTATAGGTCCTACAACCTCATCTCCTTCGGTATCCTAGCCGGCACCCGATTCCCCCCTAACCTCCTGACATCTACAGCTCACACATATACAAAATACAAAACCAACAGTCATGCTTGCTCCTTCATTGGCGGTAGACTCGTGTGCCGTGGATCTATGATACACTTCTCCACGACTGTATCACTGGTGTTCCTGAAGTGTGCGTAAGTGTCCGGGCGGGTGGGTGGGCCCAAAAATCTTTAAAAGACTCTATAGTGATAGTGCATATGAGTGGTATTATGGGGTGAATCCTGTGATTCGCCTATAGGCGAATCCCTTGATTCCCCCCTAACCTCCTGACATCTATAGCTCACACATATACAAAACACAAAACCAACACTGATGCTTGCTCCTTCACTGGCGCGCCAGGCCCGAAGGGCACCGTGGGTCATCTCTGACTCCCACTCATGCTGGGCTCTCGTGGCTCCACATATATGGGCGTGCTCGCTCACTGTCTCACACCCTGCTGCCTCATCCATCGCACTTGCGAGGGGAGCTCTCTTTTATATACCCTCGGTATGGTCCTGCTCTGCCTGCACCATGTGCCCCCCCCCCCTCCCCTCTCCAGCCCACTTCTTCTTTACTCTGATACAAGAGCGCCATGGACGGTCCGTGCAGGAGTGCAGTCATCCTCGTGCCAGTCTCGCCTCAGTCTCAGTCCTTCTGTTCCAGATCCCCCTTCATAAGCTTGAAAACATCCTTGATGAGGTCCGCTTTGCCATTGAGGGTGACTCTTTGCACTGCCGTTGCATGGTGGGTGAAGGACATCGTCAGCCTGACTCCTGGTGCCAGTCGCAGCTCGTGGCGGACGAGGAAAAGGTGGCGTTGGGTTTGGTCCTTGCCCTTCTCAGCAAGCTCGACCCGTGCCATTGCATACTGCGCCCTGGTGCGGCCCGTGATCCAGCCACAGAAGGTCTGCCATGCGTTGTGGAGGTCCCGTTCTGGCACTGGCCGGCACAGCACCAACTCGAAGGATTGCTCGGTCATCGCCCCCAGGCGGTATCTGAGCTGTTCTGCATTGAAGTGCCCTTCCGCTCTCTCCGCCCTCCGTTGCAGCGTGCGCGCCTTCTGCGCCAGCTTGCCCTCCAAGCCCCGTGATCCTTGTGGGGGCTTCGACCCCACTTTCCTCTCGTCATGGAACTCCTCCTCATGTTGGTCGCCCCACTCAAACATGTTGTCGGGGCATGCTTTAGTAAAAGAGGGGGCACGCAAGCCATCGCTCATGCGAGGATTGCCCCCCCCCCCCTTGCTACAATCGGACCGACCCAAAACTCTGCACAAGGTGCAGCTCCCCACACAACGCACCCCACTTATGTGCCGCCTCAACCTTTGCCCTGCTAATGCTTGCGGGTGTCAGGTCTGGCAAACGGGATACAACATCAGCAGGCAATCGCGCAGTACAAACCCAGATAGCATTCAAGACCATGCCCGTGTGCCACAACAAGTTCCAAAGAGCACGGAGTATCTTCACTTGCGTACATGCCCTCGTCGACGCCCTCCTATTGGCTGCACTGTAGCAGGCCGCTGTATTGTCCACAAACAATGAGACCCTGTGTCACTTCTGGGTCACCGCAAACCTACGGGCATGTAAGACACCGCTGAGCTCTGCCTGTTGTTAATTCTTCGCCGGGATCTTTCGCGTTCTCATGACTCCATTGCGTCCAGAGATACCCAGGCGGTACCCACCAGGAGTCTCCGCTGCATCCACTGACAAGAATGGCGCAAATCCAAAATGCCCAGGCATTGGGTCAACCGTGGCTGGAACATACGATATTGCCAGCGCATCGAACAGTGCCGATATCAAGGCCGGGCTCGGCCGGTGCTGAAAACGATGATGTCCCCAACGGAACCTATGCCACCCCTGCAGAAATACGGTGACCCCTTTTCGTGGTCCAAATGCCCATTGCATTTTTCCCGTGACCCGTTCCGCCACCTTTGGAGACACAGGCGAGCAGGCCGTTTTGATGGCAATCCCCAAGCACTTTGTGAGCATTTTGTCGGTGTTTCGCACCTCCCCTATGGCCAGGTCGAACATCTTTCCCATCCACAGGACATTCTGATGTGGCTCGAGGCACGATTTTGTGGAGATGCACAGGCCCTTTGCCGTCAAGAAAGCCGCCAGCCGATGGCCTAGGCTGTTCATGCACTCCCTGTCTCGTGACAAGATCACGACATCATCCAAATAATGGAAACGGTAGATATCCAGCCCCTCCGCGTGGTTGTCAAAGAACTCCCTCAACAACGCTGCCAATGTGTCCTGTGCCAGTCTCGGGGAAAACTTCCACCCAAACGGGAGGCAGTGGAAAGGCGCCCCCTGTATGTGAAACAGTCCCCTATGTTCAGCTGGGATTTGCAGGCTCCAGTAGAAGTTAGATGTGTCCAAGGTAATGCCCCGAAATGGTGCTCCTTGGTGTATCTCCCGTTGGATGGTCCGAAAGACCGTGTGAATCGACGGAAGCTTGACCTTGCGCAGTGGTACCTTCGAGCAGTCGTTCAGATTTCGCATGTCAATGATGAAGGAGCAATTCACATCATTTTTGGGTTTAACGAAAGCCGACACATTGTCCGTGAGGTCCTCCCACTCAAGCGCACCCAAACACGTGGGGTCCCGGCACAGGAACCCATCGCCCACCAGCACTCCAATCATGCGCCTGATGTGCAACGACGGCTGCTATACATCGAATCTCCCACAATCCGGTCCCGACTTCCAACTCCGTATATCCCAAATGAGGCGCGTTGGGATGTTCGCGTTCCACACATCCAAAGGGATGTCCAGGCTGCCCCTCTCTTCAAGGCCCGCAGCAATCATTCTTTCTGAGATACCTCCCGACGGGCCATCCCCATCATACCCATCGTAGTCCTGACCCAGCAAGTCCCAGTTGAGCTCATGCGGATCCTCCATGTGGCATAGGATCTTTTCCAGGTGTGCCTGCCCACCGTCCACATCTCTGAGGCGCTCCCGCGCTCGGCGGATCACCGCATGCGCGGCCCGGAAAAGCTCATTCCGCGCGATATCCGAGACCCGTTGGACCCGTCTTGAAGCCGACCACGCACATGCCCGCGGCCGCCTATATGTGACCCACGCTCCTGCTGTACTCCCTCCTCCAACTGCCATGAGAGATTTTATCCTTCGCGGCTTGTGCTGCCTACCTACCTTGTTGCCGGGTGATACCTGCCTCGATTTCCCACCCCCCCCCACTGCCCCACAGGCCGTCCGGCCAGCCGCCTCCTCACGCCCCACGTCTCCGCTTGCCCCTTCTGCCATCGCCCTTCCGAGGTGAGGGGCCATCTGAGGATGACCCAGAGCACGTGGAATCTCCAGAGTCGCTCTGTGGGGCGTTCCCCTCAAGGATGTCGTAGGCCTCAAGGGCCCAGAACTCCGTACACCGCCTTGTTGCTGTTCCCGCAATCCATGGCCTCCCCTTGAGGTAGCTGGGGGGGGTAGGCGTCGTGAATGGGTGCCGGATGCGCGCTGGGTGCGGGCAGTTGATGTAGGCCATTGCCGTCCTTGTGCTCCTCCACCTGAACCACGCATTGATGCTAGGGATGTTGCCTCCAGCCTTGTACATGGTCGCTGGGCCCAGGCGTTGCCATGCATGCCACCTGAGGTCCTTCCACTTGGATCCACGCAAAAGGGTTGCCATGACATTTTGCAGTTTGTCCTCAGATACCAGTCGCCAAGCACCTTTGTGCAATCCAGGCGCAGAACTGCAACCATTTGAGGGCCACTCCTGAAACCGTACGGGTAATCCAAGCCCTGTGCACTTTGCGGTTATAGAACTCCGCCGTTCCTGCCAGAACCCCCAGCCTGTGGAAGCTGATGCTGGCCGCCTCGCCGACTCTGAGGCCCAACACGAGTCCCACCACACACCACTCCAGCTCTGAATCCGCTTGGTGTGCCATGATCTGCAGAGCCTCAAAACTGCCCCACTCTTGTGTGGACTTCTCTTCCAGTCGCTGTGCTGCTTTAAATGCCTTCCACAGCCGTTTTGGGACCGGCTCGCTGACCACCCCCATGGTGTATGCCATGGCTGCAGCATTGAGGATTGTTTTGACTGAGCTGCTGCCTTTTCCCTCTCGAATGGCATCACACACGACTTCCTCCACGACCTTGTATGGTCCCCACTCCGGCCAGGCCATATGCGTGTGTCGCAGTCGTCGCATTCCCGTCTTATACGTACCCTGCGATGTTGTGCTACAGGAGTTTGCGAGGACTTGCCATTTGCTTCCCAGGACCCCATCCTTGCTTTCCGCCTGGGCTCGACACAATGCGGCATATGCCCGTCTATATGCCGGCCATTCCCCGGGGATCTCGTCGTCGTCACTCTCCCCCTCCACGTCTCCTTCATGCCAAAGCAACCTGTTCGGGCTGTCCTTAGCCAAGCCCCCCCCCCCCCCCTTCCGAAGGGATTCGGTTCTCGCAGTCCCATATCTAGTGGCTGTCTCCACATTCTCCACAAGGCCCCAGGGGGCCCTTCGCCACGTCATATGCATTGTCGCCTCTCGCAGTGCAGTAGTAGGTGATGTTCTCCCACTCCGCGAATCGGAATCTCCCATTTCGGGTCGCTTCAAACCACGTTTCGGCACCCAATCTTTCCAACTCCTTGGCAAACCTCGCCGTAACCCGGGATTGTGGTTGCTTCCCGGTGCCCTTGTGTGAGCCACCAGTCACGCTGTGGCCCCCGCTGGGGTAATTCTCTTTATAGCTGTCCTTGGAGACGAGCATCACCTCCCACAGCTCCTTTGCCAGCGTCTCCCCTTAGTCCTCCTCGTTGGAGTCCAAGAATTTCTTTAGGGAAGCTGTCGTCTCACGCATCCATTTTGCACTTCGTGCGGCTTCAACAAACTCGTCCAGCGCTGCAGGGGTCAGGGGCCGCATGATTTTTTCTCTCCGCTTGTGCTCCAGTCTCACTTTGAGCGCTTCCATCTGTTTTGAGATCTCTTGCTCCTCCGGGTACAGGTGCGTCTGGCTTTCCTCCATTTGATGCATCTGCCCATACCAAGTTTAGTTTGTGGCCTTCCCGAATGATGATCCACTTGAAATTGTCGAAGAGGGCCAGCGCCCCCATTGCCCTGAGCACGAATTCGGGGTCTTCTGGCTTCCGGGTCTCCGGGATGCCCTCGGCAAACTCCCGGATTGCCACGCGGTGCTTCGCTGCCAGCAGTGCCACTTCCATACCCTCCTTCGCGATTTCTGCACTGGAGCAGAGCTTCTCAAAAGTGGTCCACTGCGACTCCAGAAACGACTTGATGCGGGCCTCGATCTCGTCGCTGACCGCCAGCTCCGTCTCCTTTTTCGCCTTGAACTCCCTTGTTTGGACATCAATTGTGCATCGACAGCAACTCTCATAACCAGCAATGGCGTGGAGGAGTTTGAGCGGATCTTCTTCCCAGCCAGAGGCCACCTTGAGGTCCTGCAGCCATTTGTCGTGGTCCACCCCCCCGTCTCTGATGCGCTGCATGATTTCCACCGCCGCTCTCGCCAAGTGGTCTGCGGGGAGGGTGCTCTTGTAGACCTCGAACTGGCCCTTGGAGATGAAGTCTTTGAAGGTGGGGGACTCCATGCTGATGGCTGACATTTTGTATGGATCTCCTTAGTTGGCCTGACAGGCCTGAGACCCCAAAAATCTTTAAAAGGTTCTATAGTGATAGTGCATATGAGTGGTATTATGGGGCGAATCCTGTGATTCGCCTATAGGCGAATCCCTTGGTACATCCACCTCCGTACGTCTAGCATGTGCAAAATCAGCCATGGTTGTTGTAAAAAGAAGATAGCATGTTACATGTACTTAATGTATGGGACATATGACCAATTCATAAATGTAAGAGCACTGCACAGTATGCATAAAAGTCAACTGCAATACATTAGGGTATGTTGCAAACAATGTGTCCTGAAACTCCCATAGAATCAGACGCACGACAACAATAGAAACATCACTTCACCAAGCTCCGACTACACTTGCATGCAAAGATTCTAAGGCTTGTTGTACTGCACTCCTTCATGGCTACTGACTGTCATACTTACACAATACCACGGCGGCACCATTGTAGAACATGATACAAGAGCAACGCAGCAAAAAGGCATAGAAAAATATACTAGCACACCACATGTAGAATGAGTTTCAAAGTGTCATAGTGCTATTATGTCACACAACAGGGGGTCAAAATGGGACATTGTGAAGGTTTGGGCTCTACACAGCCCAGCCAACAGGGAAACCGTAATAAGCACCCCTTAAGTACCAATTTTATGAATGCTGGGCTCTGCAGAGCCCAAGTTGTTGGAAACTCCTAGTATAGGCGTTGTTTTGGCACTTCCATCTAGATGATGTGGTGCCTGGTGTGGCACGCGTCTTTGATCATCGCCCACCGGTCATGTATGCAGGAGTTGTATCCTTGATTCCGGTTCCTGTTGACCGATTCGGGGACAATGTTTAGGCTGACTATGTTAGAGCGTCGCGAAAAGTATACCACTTCACCTAGCGCCATGTCACGTGGCCACTTGACCACGATATTCCTTTGGCTACTAGCACAACGGTCTTGTCCGGTCTGGATTTTTGTGCAAAGTGTGACTTTTGTGTGAAGGGTTGGGTCAGGGGTATTTGCATGTGGCGGATCTTGTGGTTTTGGTGTTTTTTGATGATTTAATGAAGGTTTTGCATGTAGACTAGTTTGGCAGACCACAAAACCGGTCTAGACCGGTCTTTGTACCAACTCAAACGAACTGGGCGGTCCGATCAGTTTGCGCAGCTCACCACACTTCACACAACATGCACATACGACACACCTACAGAGTGTGCACACACATACCACCTGCTCCGCATGTTGCATGGATGTTTCCCTAGGGTTCTCAGGGTATTACAACACCTTAACATTGCATGATGGTCATGTAAATGTAGAGCCATTGTGACAGGTCACCTTATGCAGTTCGTCCAGAGACCGGTCTGCACCGGTCCAGACCGGTCTCCGTGTCAACTAGTATGAACCGAGCGGCCCAACTACTTGGACAACCACACTGCAGTTTATGATGGTGCAGGTGTCTTGCAGTCTCCCTGCTTTGCCATGCTTGTGTATGCATACTCCCCAAGGCCACCATGATGGTTTAATAGGCTTTGTCGTGTAGCACAATCCGTACAACATCACACCGCAGGTGCGAGCCGCCAGCTCAGGCAATGGAGGAAAGACGGAGGTAAAAGAAGAGGAGAAGGAAGAAGCCCTGACAGAAGAAGAAGAAGGCCAGCCAGGCCTGCAAGAAGAGGAAATTGAGGAAAACGAGGAAATCGACCCGGAACCCGACCCCGAGCCCCAGCCACAGGTGTGAACTGCATCAACTGCATAAACTGCTCGAAATGATCGGACCGGCCCGTTTAGATCGTAAAGGTAAAGAATAGGAAAAATCAACAAACAGCGTAAACTGCGTAAACTGCTCGGACCGGACAGTTTAGATGAGTTGATGCAGTTTGTCCAAGGACCGGTCCGGACCGGTCTGTACCGGTCTTCTCGTAAACTGAAACGAACCGCGCGGTCCGGCAAGTTCGTGCAGTTTGTGCAGTTTGCGCAGCAAATTTCCTTTTCCCTCTTCTGCAGTCAAATCACTATGCAATCGGATTGGGAACCACGTCCCTTGGATCCTGATGAGGCTTTGTATGACTTCACCAAAGGTGTTGCACGAGGCACAAGCCTATTGGAGGGTACATGCGCCGCGGACACACCGGTCACGGTGTATGAGTACATGATGCGGCCCATCATGGAGTGCATGGACATTTGCCTCCGCGCCAAGGGGCATGCCGACTTGGTCCCCTTGCTTCCCCGCTACATCCTTTTCCGACTAGGTCTCGGAATGCTACAACCCCGCCGCATTGATGACCTATGAGCAGTTTTCTTTGTGTTGTGCACGCCTGCTGTCTTTACCGGCCAGGGATAGCATGTACTACAACCCCTACATGGAGTACCTCTTCCCGGACCGTGGGGCGTTCTACAAGTTGCAGCGCTTCGCGGATCCGGATGTGGATGCCCTGATTGAACTGTGCACCGAACAATGGCAGAATGGGTGGGTATTAGGTGACATTGTGTGTGGCGATGAATCTATCGTCCCACACAAGGGCCTATTCCTATTTAGACAATTTATCCCTCGGAAACCCCATACCACGGGGGTAAAATTGTATTTGCTGTGTGATGCTCAGGACCGGTACATTTGGCATGTTTATTTGTACCGTGGTGCGATGCCTCGTGACAACCCCCCACCTCCAACCACCTATGCTGGCCATTACACCCCCACGGAGATTGTGCAGCTCTGGCATGATGTGGCACCCAGCAACCGGGTGTTGGTGGCGGACACCTACTTTGGTTCCCATGGTACAGCCAGGTCTCTAGCGGCACAGTCTCGACCCTTCTTGATGCTAATCCCCAAATCAGCGGATCTCGTTGAGCAGGGGGGCAAGGGGCTGCACCCTGGGAAGGTGAACAATGTGGTTCACAAGGAGGATGGGTATGCCTTGAGCATTTTCAAAAGCCCAAAGGTGGGCAAGAAGGCCGCACGTGCCTTGCCCTTGGTCACCAACTGCCACCATGGCCCCCACGTATGGCGGAAACGTAGGTATCGCCTACCCGGCATTGTGGCCAACTACCGCACATTTGCACCCGGGGTCGATGTGTGCAACCAGCCGTGCTTGCAGCATCGGGAGAAGCGGCGGTTCCCAAACTGGTGGAAGGCCTTGAACGGCATGTTGCTCCGCATGGCATCCACCAACGCTTTTACCTCGTGCAAAGCGTTGAAACTTTGTGCCCCGGGGGAAACCATGCACAATTGGCAGTGGTGTCTCATGCGGTACATCTTTCCAGCCCGAACAATTGAGGTGCAAGCAAAGCACCTCCCTATCCGTGCCAAGCGAGGTACATGCGTGTGCTGTCGGGGCGGCACATCGATGTACAAATGCCAAGCTTGTGGCGTTTCGCTGCACGTTGATTGCTTTGCGAAGTACCATCAGTAGGGCTGAAGGGCGGTCATATGGCATGGGGGGAAGTGCCCCATTGCGAAGCTCCCGCCGTATAATAGAGCTAACGACCCTGAATGCGGCCACCCCTCGACGGCTCTGGGTGGGGATGGAAGGCATTGTTATGTGGCACAAACAAACACACACGCGAAAACACACAAACACACGTACACCACTCACACACACACACACACAAACGCACATACACTATGAAGTGAAATGAACTGCGCAAACTGATCAGACCGCTCGGTTTAAGGGGTTTTATGCAGTTGGTACGGAGACCACACCAGACCGGGCGGACCGGACAAGACCGGTCTTCCGTGTTCCCGCACGAACTGCATAAACTGCTCGGTCTGCATAAACTGCATAAACTACGTAAACCGGCGTAAAGTAGAAGTTTTGCTAGAATAAACTGCGCGAAACGGGAAGACCGGTCAGACCGGAAGACCGGACTTTATGAAATGCGTACCTGTAGCCAAAGGAATATACATGAGCCAATTGTCGTAACGGGGGTAGGCACAAAGGGAATAACTTGTAGACTGGGCTCTGCAAAGCCAAGAGATCTAAAATGTGTAATATTGGGGCCTAAAATGACTTAAGCAACTGGTCTGGGCTCTGCAGAGCCCAGCCTGATGCAAAAATGCAAATTTGCACCCCTATTTTAGCACATGCTAAACACCACCTATCAACCATAGGGGGCACTGTGGGCCTCCTAAGCCCGAGGGCAAAGAAGCTCGGAGCCACTCCCACTAATGCCGCAAAGAGTTGTGCAGAAAGTTGGGGATCTCGCAAACCGCCAGTTGCATGGTGAGGTGGAAGGGTTGCGCCAGACTTCCTACTTGCTTGTCGTCAACGGTGTTGAGCCAGGTGAGAAGGCCATTGAGCACCGGAGGTGCACTTTCGGGGGCATTCCTGGCATCGCGGGGGCCATGGGTTCCCTCATTCAAAACTGGGAGGTCTTTGACAGCGGGCAGTGGGGCTTGCGGCTCAGGGTCCTCGAGGCCCGTGAGGTCAACTATGGGCGACTGAGGGGGGGGACGGACGGTTGGAGCAGCAATAGGTGGAGGCATGTCCAAGGTCGATTCAAACTGGGCGGACAAAAGCTGCAAATATTGGAAAGCCACGGAGCCGCGTGCTACCCATGCCGTGAGCAGAACGTGTAGTGACGGGTACCACACCGCGTGGTGTCCGTCAATGCGGGGGTAGTTCGCAGGGCGGAGTTTGTCCAGAGCCACCTGCAAGGCATCAGGTACCCGCGTGCCCTGAGGGGGGAGCTTCTCGGCAAGGGTGAGCAAAGTTTTCGCAGCTGATTGGATGCGTGTTTCGACAGCCCAAGGATCCGCATCCGCAGCGCACTTGCAGTCCAATGTCTTCACCAATCTCATGACTTGGACTTGTAAGTTGTCAATCCGGGCTTGCATCCGCCCGCTGGCATCCTCATGTTACTTTTTCTGATGCGCCGAGTCCCACCGTGCGGAGAGTAAGGTGTCCGCGGTTGCTTTCAGTGTCTTACAAACTTGACGGTGCTCATCTGTCATATGGCGCAGCTGGGCGTCAATGTTTCCAGGGGTCAGAGGAGGAAAATCCGCCTCAAGTTACAACAAAAGATCGATGTGCACAGTGTCTCCATCCACCAGCTTGTCCAAGACCTCCTTTGTGGTGCGGGTTGTAGAACTGGCCGAGGGTGGGGGAGACATATCCTCAGTCAAGAACCAACCGAGGGTCGTGGAAGCGCCAAGGCCATGTGTTGGGGCGTCCGAGCCGCCTGCCGCGGTCTAGACCGCCAGGGACAACTCCGGCACGCGGGGGGTGCGCAACAGTTCATGTGGGGAGCACATTGACAAAGGGTCTCGCAAACCCGACGCTAGGTGCAAGGCGAGCACAAAGGCGGGTGCCCGTGGCGGTGAGACAAGGTCCATCACTTGTCTGACAACACCCTCCTCTCGAAATGATAGGGTCGATACTTGGAGTACATGCGGTGCCTACTCAACGGGGATAATGCGGACTTTAATGCTGGAGCGAGATCCCACCGGAAATTATTGCTTTGGGGTGGCCACCAGGTCGGCTGCCCACCACAAGACGTAGGGGTACGTTTGGTGTAGGATGCCTGGTGCGACGTGCGGGGTGTTGAGGGTGCGGCTAGGCATGCCAAAGACGACGGCCCATTGACCTGTAGCATCTTTTTTGTGCCACTCCACCCACGGGGAGCAAAGTTGCGACGGCAACCGTTGCAAGATAGGGTCGAGCACTAGTTTGGAGAAATGGGTACCCCGGAACTCGGGCACTTGATCTGCCTCCGTGAGGCCCAGTAGCTGCCTAAGTCTTGTCTGGAACGAGTTGCCATATATTCGCCGGAAGAAGGAGTTCCACCACAGTAGAAGCTCCCAAGAGGCGGCATGTGCGGTGTATGCAAACGCCAGAAGCGGCAAAGACTAGGCCATGGCAACCGGGCAATGGGTAATAATTTGAACCCCCGTGGTCGTCTTCACGTCTGTTGTGACGGTGATCAAAACTCCGTGGGTGGTCAGCATAGCTTGCAGATCGCCGACAACGTGTAGCTCGCCCTCCAGCGCCAACCACCGCCAAGTGTCTTAGAGATGGGTGGGCGTTTTGCCCATAACTTCACCCAGCGCTCTCGCAGCCTCATGTAGTGCCGGTAAAGGGACATCCGTGGAGTACTCACATAGCAGTGACTGCAGACGTGGCTCCGTGCTGCGATCCAACAGGCGCAAAAACCGGCCGGAAGGTCGGTGAGAGATGCAGGTAACGGGGGCATGGTGAGCTAAAGATAGAGACGAGGCAGTCACGGGGACACCTCACCACAGGCAATGGGGCAGGTAGCCAAACAACACGGGGGCCCGTGATAGAGGAGAGGAGGGAGCTAGGCGGGGGGCTCCGCCAGACGGCAGCACCGGTGACATAACGCCTCCTCCACGTCACCGTAGTGAGCGGCCAGGCCACCGCACATGGTGGGGATGTGAGGAATGGGGGAGGGGGGTCGGTCCCCAGTGGCGCCGCGGCGCTCCTCTCCGGATACCGTTTGCAGCAAGAAGGTGCCACCCAACCGGTCATTGGCAGACACAGGTTAGCAGCAAGCGAGGTCCCCGGACGCAAGCACAAACAGAGTTGTGGGAGGTTAGAGGCCGGTAGAGTGCTCAAAAGTACTTTGTTCCCTGCAAAGACTGTTGTGCATTGGTCGAGGTGGCGGGCAAATTCGACTCCGATGGCGCTGGAAATAGGAGATCCCAAACACTGCTGATGAGATGTGTCTTCCCACGCAAGATGGACCTCTGCTGGGTGGTGGCGTAGTTGGAGGCAATGACGCCGAGGAAAGGCTCCGGGGATCTCGTGCCCCCAAGGTGGGCACGCCACAGGTCGGAGGCCCAGTGGCCCCCTTTCGGTTTGTTTGTTTCCATGCGGACCAGTGCACCTTTGGCCCACTTGGTCCCGAGGCTACGGACGAGCCACCCGCGGAATCGTTCAAATGATGCTCGGTGAACTTTTTCGGCACTGAAGGCTCCAAATAGATTTGGAACTGGCGCTCATCCACCACCCCGAGTGTGTAACGTAGTCGGACTAATGCGCCACGGGCTTCGTAATGTTCTGCGGAACGGCGGGCGTGTCGGGCCTTGCGGCGGGTCCACCCCTGCTCCGACCGCTTCCACTTCCCAGTGGAGGCGTGCGGCTCGGCAGGTGGGCTCGGGGGGTCTGTCGTGATGTGAAAAACTCGAGTGACGAGGTCGAGACTGGGTGTGTGACAGGGGTGCTCCCCTTCACAAACCAGGCGGACACGAGCGAGGGAGGGTCGCCGCATGGCGGGCGTGGAAGCCCCCAAGGGTCGAGGTGCACCTCTGACGCGAACTAAAAAGGGGGAACGGGGAGAGATCTGTTGACCGGCACACTGCACGCGGGATGAGTATGGCTTAGTTGTAGCAATGGACTTGAGGCTGACTAGTGTATGGGAGACAATGCAACATACACGCAGTTGTGTGCACACAGGTAAGGCGAATGTGTATTGTACCATGCTTTGTCTCCGGGCATTCGCTCGGTTTGTCGTGTGTAACATGCACTCAGGGGCCCTCGGGTAGGCGGTACCATGGCGTGTCCTGTGGGTTGGTGGTTGTGCGTCCTTGTGCCCACGGCTTCGTGCGGTGAGCCGCACCCCACAGTTGGCCTCTTTTCTTACCCTCCCGTGCCCTCAGCCCGCAAGGAGGGGTTTCCGACATGGGCCACGGTCCACGCCCACACCCCCTTCCTAGGGGTGTGCCCGGCTGGTGCCTGGGGAAGAAGGGGGGGGGAGTCACGTACTGGAACCGAGTGGACAGCTCCCCCCCCCCCGTGAGGCAATTATTCGGTCCTTCTATGGGATAAGGTGACCTTCATTTCATTTTTGTTCTACGAGTGCACTTCCACCATAGGTTTTTCCACCTCGCTACATGTTCAAAAAAAGGGGGGGGTCTTGCAGGCATTTTTCAAAATTTGCAGTTTTTTCATTTTAAGGTGCTGCCGTCCTAGGAGGAGTGTAATGACCCGCCCCAACCATTATTTTGCAGAAGTTGGGCAAAATGCGTGTTCATTGTCATGTGGTGGCATTTTGCCCTCCTAAAAATTGAGACTGGGCCCAGAATGAAAGTCACTGATATAGAGAGCAACAACTTGGCGGGAAATCCACACATGTGAAGCTGCATCTGTGGGACATCAACGGATATGAAACTCAGGAGTGTTGCTTTGCGGTCACGACAAACTTTGCACATTGCCTCCCGGACCGCTCTCACAGAATCAACGCCTTTTTGGATGCCCCCACCCCATATGCTTCCCTCCTTCACGCAAGCACGGTCTGGTCTACTAAGCACAACGCCCCCGTCTGATCGTTGTTTGTATGGCTGCAAGGGTCTCCCGGCCAAAGGGAGGGATGACACAGTAGGTGGGCTGGCGGGTGGGGGGCTTATCACCCAAGGACAACTTTCAAAGAGAGATTGTTCACAGGTGAATCCGTCACCCCGATTCACCCCAAAGACTCCCTGTGGCCTGAGCCAAATCGACAATGCCAAGAATGTGAACTGACACGGAGGTGGGCCCATTGTAAAAGTAAGCAGTGGCTGGGTCATGCATAGAAATGGTGCTTCACAGCAATCCCATTTCTGCACAACTTGGCGTGGGTGGTGAACCATGAGCGTGGTGTCTGCAGCGAAATACACATGTGTTGCATGCAAGCAACGCGTTGTCTGAGTAGGGGCTTCCCATGTTCATTCCTGTGTGTGCTTACGGATGCTCCAATCTCAGCGTCCCTCAGGCCCTCCTGTTTGGAGGCCCATGGTCTTGAATAATGTGCTTTCGAGGGAAAGTCAGAGCTGCGCTGCACGCTCAGCACACGCTGGCCTGAGACTGTCCACTAAGTGCCGTTCCTGCTGAAACATCCAGAGTCTCGAACAGTAACCCCCCCCCCCTGCACAGGCACCACTTCAGGCACAAAAGGTTGCTGAAAATGACAATTTCACCAGGTGTAGCAGTGAGTGTGCAAGGCAATGCTTGTGCAAGGGGGAGGAGGGGAGGGGGGGGCAATGCAAATGGAGGCCCAGTTTTGGGGCTTCTGCCCCCCCCCCCTCTTTTTTTGCTGCCCCCAGCATCCAGCTGAAGCGACAGTAAAGGGAGGTTACCTGTGTCCATATGGTCCTCCAATCGTGGGGACAACGGGACGGCGTCCTCAGGGCGCATAGTTTGACACAAACAGCACTTGACGTTGCCGAAATTGTTCAGCAGAGTGCAGCCGGGGCATGACCACTGTGCCATGGGGTTGATCTGCGCTGCACCTTCTGATTGGCAGGCGGCATGTGGAGCATCATCAGGGCCTTGATTGCCTACCATGCGCAATGCAATGCAGATTCACTGCAGTCGCCAACCGCCCAGGTAGCAACCCCTGCCTCCCACAATCCGGGCTGTTTGTTATGGGCTGGTCTACTGTTGAACGTGAGCCAAGAGTGCACACCAGGAAGGGGCCGGGGGCAAGGATCAAGAGTGGACTTGTCATGGCCCCCTCTGGGGACAGCGCATCGTTGCCAAGCCAGCAGAGGTAGATGAAAGCATCAGCCCAGGAGGGCAGGCGGGATGGGGGCCCTCCACGAAAAGGCCCACCACCAAGATGCCGCTGTGCAGGAGGCCACTAGTCCCGACTTTCCTCCCACATGCTGGTCACACACATGCGTGTACGTACACACACACACACACACACACACACACACCATCAGCAGCCTGGACCTCAAAAGTGCCTTTCTTCGTACGACCCACATCGGGCAGCACTGCCAGCAGGGGCGCCCCCAGCACTTAAGAAGCGTTGCACTTGGGATCCGGGCCGCTCGGGAGCTGACCCAGGGCGCACGAACCCACGGCGGGGGAGAACAGGCGGAGCTCTGCGCCGATGTTACTGTACAAGCGGCGCCGCAACCGCTGGCCACCGGTCCAGGCCCGCAGGGAACAACCCGCCGCCGCAGTCTACCTGGCTAATGCCGCAATGTGCACGCCAGAGAGTACAGCTCTTCCCAGGGGAGCGACTCCCTAACTGTGTCCAGGGAGACCACCTGCCACCCAGGAACATGGCAGCGCAGAGAGCCCACTGGATCAGGGTTTCTTTCGCTGGGGGGAGGAGGGCTCAGGGTCCCCCTCCCTTCCCATTTCTTGTGTTTTCATTTTCACTGTTATCGCGCATGCTTACTGCCCATCAGCAAGGGGAACCACGGCAGGTGGAGAACTACCCCCCAGGGGGGGGGGGGGGGTTGGCGAAGTGGCGGATGCTTCAGGTCTGCAGGCAGGGCATGGACGAGCCTCGAAAGACCCCGCGTGACCCGAGAGCCAGGTCCTTCTGGTGCGTCGCAATAGAAAGACTGGACTGGGGCAGGCTAGAGCAGGCGACAGGCCAGCGCTTACCCACTAACCACCCGCCCACTCGTTTCCAGTAACGCAAAGGACCGTAATAGGCCATTGCCCTCCTTGGGACGACTTCCCCTTCGCATTAGTGTCCAGGACCTAGGCACGTGCCCTCCTTGGTACGAGGCTAGGGCAGGCTTCAGGCAGGCTCTAACCCGCTAATCCCCCTGCCTTCCCCTTCGCATCAGCTTCTAGGACCTTAATAGGCACGCCCTCCTTGGCACAACAAGCAGGCTCTAACCTGCTAACCCTCTCCCTTCCCCATCGCATTAGCGCCCACAACCTTACTGGGCAGATGCCCTCCTTGGTACGATGACCTGATGGGTCTGTGGACACACACACACACACACACACACACACACACACACAGACACACTGAAATGCCACCTTCACTAATAGCTTCAGTGTCAATTGCGCTTGATTCGTGTTGACTCCCGTCCACACTTTGTTCAGAAGTGAGGGAGCACTCACTCTCTTTGTGGGACCCAGCGTTCTCTTCCGTCTCAAAGTTGAGTTGTGTCAGGGCTGAGCTTTCGTGACTCTCATTCCCCTGCATTGCAGAGGACTCCACATTGTCCCAATACCTCCCACATTTGGGAAGCGGGGCACCATGTGGGGAATTCTGTAGGTCCATGGCGTTTGTGCACACGGAGGGTGCTGTATCTTCATTCTTGACTACCACTTCCACCTGATCCATCAGGTGTAAACCATCATCGACAGCCATCATGACATCCTCATGGCTGTGATCACGGAACGACATATCAACTGCGAGGAAAGAAATTCACCACCATGGGCGCTGCAACGTGCAACAAAATCCGAACCTGTTGAGCAACATTTAGATCCCCCCATCCCGAAAATGATACCCTTTAAACCAGATAAGTAATTCACCGAGCAACAAGCACCACCTCTTCATACTACAACAGATTTTCAGCAAAATTTTCTCCACCGAAAATTTTGGTCTTTTTGGGTATGACCCGAAGCGGATTGTTCCTACATGGATTTGTGGGAGCTGGCGTTCTTGGTGCACCCGCTATGCCCTTGCAGAAAATGGAAAACCAAATCCTAGCGCATGATACAGTACAACATATCGCAACATCACCTTGGGAGTGCATATGGGGCAGTTATTTTTTTGCCAGTGATGATCTTTACCGAAAACCAAAAAGCGGACCACCCCGGTGGCCCCAAAACACATTTTTTTGTAAAACGTAGAATTTTCAGATTTGGCAACTGTGATGTTGTTTTTTTTACCTATCTCTCCCACGTGACCATTCTGGTACCTGGGTCATTCACCACTTGGATGTGAAACATGTTAAAGGAACTCACAAGTCTAAAAGAGATCACCCCGTTCCCTGGTTGGTGTGTTTCAAAATCTCAAAGCGATCACCATACAGTTATATTCAGCTGAAAAGTCTAGCAACAATTCTTAGACACTGGCCTTGCTTTGCAAGAACGTATATTTTGCACATCTTTATTACCACGCATGCAGCACCCATGTACCTGGGTAGTCCCAAGCCATGTTTAGGCACCCATGTATTGGGATGATCTGTATCCCCACCCCGAAACTTCATTTGCATGACCAATGCATCTTGCTGCGCTGATACGCATAGATGCTGATTCTATCCTGATGTAATCCTGTTACGGCATTCTTAAGCATGTATTTTGAACAAATGTTGAATTATTTGGTGTAATACCCAGTGTCGCGCATGCATTTCGGGAAAGAAACAGGCAAAAAAAAGCTATCCACCCTGGTACCGGGGTGCCATGGTGGCACCCTGGTGGACTGTTTTTCCACAATTTCCCTGAGATCCCTTTTCTGCTGTGGTATCACTGTGCTGTGTTGTGAAAATTAGGAAAAAGACAGCCCCAAACTAGCTGCACAGCTATTGTGCTCGGTGATATCTCTTTGAACGTTGCAAAGTAGTCTGCGACAGGGTTTCCCGTTCACCCTTTTACTGCGGAGCACGGCATTCTATGGTGTATCCATGGACTGACCACCTAGGTACCAGTGAGTTGGGTGCTAGCAGTTGACCGTAGGGCAGTTACAGTCGTTGGGACAAGAGGGAAAGGGACAATGACTGGAGCCCTAGTCTGGCGTCACACGTCAGTCAACGCAGCGTTGAGGACGTGTGCATGGACCGTGGGCTTGTCCCATGCCTCTACGGCCCCACACCGGAGGTCATCCTAGATGCAAGGGCTGAAGGTGAAGAGTATGACCTAGTGCCGGACGTCAATGTGAACTTGCTGAAGCGCCCCTTCTACATTGTGCACCGCAAGCTCTGTGCCATGTGCCACATGTTCCTGGAGGGGGAAAGCCCAATCAGGGCTTGCAACCGTGGGAGGAGCGGCAGGAGGAGAGGCTAGCAGAAGACACCAGTACGAGTACTGCATCTGAGGTATCGTGTGTTCCCCAGTGTACCTGCATTTTGCACCCGGTTTGATGATGCGGGGACACGTGTACCCGCGTTTTGTACCTGGTAACAAGTATTATGTTCCCGCCTACTGCCAACATTGTACGGCATTCTAGAGTGTTTGGAACACGGGTTCCTGCATTTTGCACCCGCTTGTTCCTCCTATGTGTTCCTTGTCACAAAGGACAAGCTGAAGCCAAAAGGGCGGAAGACCCAGGAAGAGCTGGACCGGCAGTTCAATGCCAACCAAGCAACGATGCTTGCTCGTGCCCAAGCCCGCCCACACCCGCCCTGGGGCGGCCCCTTCTAACGCAGGACAACGAGAAGTAAGAGAGGTTGCGAAAAGGGGCCGGGGGGGGGGGTGTACAATACTTTCACTGTGTGTGCACCATCGTTGATGGTGCATGTTGCCGACGCGGGTGTCACCAACAGTGATGCACTGTTGTAAAGAAAAACATTGTGTGTTCTTTGTGCGGAGTGTGCCAAGGTTGCCAGGAAATGTGGTACCGTTTTGCAAACCTGTTTTTCTTGCGGGATGCAAAGGAGTGCATTGTGAATCAAAGGCAAATGTATTGTGACATGAATCTCCAAAACGGTCGGTTTTGTTCAATAGTTGTTTATGCGATACGAAAACAATGTAAACCAAAGGGAAATGCAGCTATGTCACCGTTTTCTCTGCTCCGCCCTCTAGCTATTTTCCGATGCGTTGGGCCATGGGGCTACTCCCCACGCGCAAGTGCGTGCACATAATGCAACATGTGGATTATCCCCGGGGGCATTGCTATTTGGATGGAGCCAAGAGCCCCATGCAAGTGTGGGAGTACATGGTGCAACCCATCTTGACTCTCATGGAACACTTCCTCGTGAAAAAGAGGAATGGACACTTGACGGGGTATTTGACTAATTACTTGTGCTTCCGCATGGCGCCAGGAATGGTCAACTGTTGCGCATCAAAGACATTTGGGACCCGGATGCCGTGGCATATGACCCACGGCCAAGCACGATCATCAGCCGGCGGAGGTTACGGGAGATACACCGGTACACAAGGCTAAATGTGGCTTGGCTACTCGCAAGGTGCAACAAAAAATTGGCGGACGCTTGGGTCTTGGGGGCGTTTGTAGCTGGCGATGAAGCCATTGCACCACACAAGGGGAAAGGACCCATGTGGATGTCCATCCCCCGCCAACTGCATGCTACAGGGGTGATGTTGTACGTGTTAGCCGACTCCACCCTCCCTTGCGTGGTGGACATGTACATGTTCCGGGGAAAATGTCACATTCGGGGTGCCCGCAAATACGGCTGCGTAGGACGTTACACTTGATGCAACGTGGTGAACCATTGGGCACAACAAGTGCCAAGCAACACTGAACTTGTGTGCGACAGCTTCCTTGGCAGCCACAAGACGGCTAGTTGACAACCCGCATGGCCAACTGCAAGGTGGGCTTCTTGTTCTTGGTGCTGAAGGATACCAAGGGGGTCCCTGAGGCGGGTGAACAGTTGCCGAAGGGTGCGTGTCGCGTAGGACACAACGTGCGAGCTGCTCGCTGTACGCTTTCAAGGCCCCCAAAATGGGCAGCAAGGCATGCCGTGTGGTGCCTTTTCTCACTAATTGCGACATTGATGCGGGCCACGTAACAGAGGGACACTTACCAGTTGCCAATGGTTCACACCTACCGGCAAACAAGCAATGGTGTTGACCGGTGCAACCCACTGGCTTTGCAGATGCGTAAGACTAACCGAATGCGGACATGGAGTGCGGCAGTGCGCGCCATGGTGATGTGATACACTGCCGGGAACGCTTACACGGCATCAAAAAGTCTTGGTGTGCGGAACATGGGAACAAATCACGGGGTGCGGGTACACGTGGACCTGGGGGGTGGGGGGGTGCATGACCTCGTTCCACAGCTGCCGAGCCTTCGATGCATTCCACACTTTCGGTTTAGTTCAACGGCGTTGTTCATCTTTCCTTTGGTCAATGGTGAGGCAAGGCATTGGGCACCACTAATGGTTACAGTCAGGGTTAGGGAGGGTCAAGATTCTAGTCATTGTTCACAATGGTGAAAGGCACCCAAGCACTTCACATGGAGTGGAACTCTGCACACGCAACATGCCCCATTTGTTTCCCCGTTGCACCATTGCATGCCATACGTGTCCTAGCACGTTGTACAGGCACATGCACCATGTTCGCAATAGGCCGTTCCACCTTCGGAAACCGAGCCTTTATCATCATGTTGTGAACGTTCCGTTATACGGGTACACATGTACCCGCAAGTTATACGCGGGTACAAAAGATGTCCCCATGTAATGTGGTGTACAACGTTCTGGGCGTCGGGGAGGTTCTACATGCAGGGGGACACTTTTCGTACCCGCGTACAACATGTGGGTACAAGTGTTCCCGCGTGTTCCCCAGCATTCCCCACCGCCGACGACCTAGACGACGTACACCATGCCCTGTTCGCACGCATACGTTTTTGACGGTACTGGTGTACAACCCGTACCCAGTAGCTAGAGGAATATGTCGCCACACACCATGTGTGCCTCAGTTTCTCCTGCGATGCCGAGAATTGGTACCAGCACCATATTTGCAAATAAGCTGTGCCTCAAGCCTTTGGGCGTCTTTTGCACCACATGTTTGCCTTGGGATTGAACCTTGTGGTAAAGAGTGCCGCTTCTGAAGAAAAGACCGGTGTGAGCTTACATCCAAGTCGGTCTAGGCTTTGGATTAGCTGATATTCGGCAGAGTTGAGCTACATTGGGTGGTTTTGCAGTGATTGTGCAACATGTGCCGTCCTCTTGGGAGTGCATATGGGACTTTTTTTTTTTTTTTGGTGATGATCTTCATTGACAACCCAAAGCCAACCCGGAGACGAAATCTCCGGAGACACGGTTTTCTTGTAAAACGGTTTGAACTGCAATGAACGCCACTCCTCAAGCACGAAGTTTCCATGGATGCATGACTCTCCCTCATACCACCCCGGTACATGGGTGGTCTGTGACAGAATCCAGCATTCTGTCACTATCTTGTGTTATGTCGGGTGACCACCTAGGTACCGGGGTGGTCACACAGGATGGCGAACAAGTGGATGTATAATCGTTCAACAACCGGATCACCCTGGTACCTGGGTGGTCCCAAATATGCTAAATGAATGGTGTGAATGGAATTTTGAATTTTGAATTACTTAGTGCAGACCGGGCAGGCTAGACAGTCACAGTAGGCAAAACTCGCTAATTCACATGCTGATCAAGCTGCCAACGTCCTTTATAGTTTTAAAAATGCATGGGTTCAACGCTCCGTGCTTCAAGGAGTGCACAAAAGGACACACCGTCCTCCGGGTGGGTGGGTGGGGTCACGTCTGATGTAAAATGAAAACCAGAGTGCAAAGTGCAAAAGTAGGCAAGCAACATTGCACTGCTTGCAGTCCCTAATACACGATAGTCTGCTGCTGAACATCTATACCAGGTACATTAGTGCAAGCATACCGTCATTCCTTAGTGCACACTGGGCAGGCAAGGCAGTCACAGGCAGGCAAAACTCGCCAATCCACATGTAGATCAAGCTGCCAACCCTTTTACGAGCAAATGCCAGGGATCAGGGCACGCACCACGCAAACGTAGGGAGCAAATGGAGACATTGAAACGGATTGAGCTCCCCAAGCTGCCTATCGGCGCTTAACACCCTTATTGACTTCACCGTGCGTGCGTGCGAAAGGATCTCATCCTACGAGGGGGGTCTGCAGGGGTGACATCAGTGCAGACTCGAAAAACACCCAAATGGCGGTCACTCCAACTACGCAACCAAAACAACTAACAAAGCATATGTTGCTATGATCGCAAAAAATCCCTCCTTTCATGCCTAAAATCTGCGATCTACTGACACCATTGTCCGTGCCCACCACGACATAGGGCAAGCGCATGTAACAACCCACGTGGAGGGCAAACAAGGCTGCATAAAGCTCCGCTTGTTCAAGCATGTTGACCCAGCTTGGGGCCTTACAACTACGCCATTAATCACCCTCACGCACCACTCCAATCCTATATTTGCCTAGTACCCGAGTCTCTGCTGCATCTGTGAAAACAAGCAACCCTCAAACGGCGTATCGGGCAACGAGGGCCAAGGGGAGAACCATTGAGGGTTCAAAGCAAAGGCAAGCGCTAACATCAGGGATTGTCTAACCCCGCCCCCCAAAAAACTTGCAATCAATGACCTTCCAACGCTGCCCCCCTGAAACGAAGGGGGCCAGCGCAGCATTCAGGCATATTGCCCACCCCAGCTTCCCTAATAACCTTGCCGCCATACGCTCACTCAACCTGTTATGGATCACACCCACCAACCACAAAGCAATGGCAATCGCCATCAGCTGTGCTTTATTCTCCACGGTATGGTTTGCAGCATGAAACTTCTCACCAATGAAATCTATAACCCGAAAAGTCCCAAAAATGCTTTCGGTACTTATCCAAAAACCTGCCTGACGCAAAACCTTAGGCACAAGGCGCACCGTCACTCTGACATGCCATCCCCGGCAGAAATCAAGACGTCATCTACGTAAGTGGCACCCATCGCACGCAACCCGCGCAACGCTCGTTTCACGAGCGCAGAAACAAGTCTTTGGCAAATCACAGCCGAGTAACGCTGGCCAAGTCAACCAAGTGGAAGTCAACCAACGGTAACATCCACTACGTGTGCGTGCACGGAACACTCTGCTCTAGTTTGGAGGCATATGTATGCACCAAAAACAGTTTGCTATCAAGCCTAGCCAGGAAAGCCTTACCCTTGGTACACGCCAGAAGACCCAGCTAGGAAGAGCCGACATCGAAGGATCAAAAAGCAACGTCGCTTCGAACGCTTGGCTGCCACAAGCCAGTTATCCCTGTGGTAATTTTTCTGACACCTCTGGCTTCAATATCCGGAACTCGCGTGCTTGACCAAAGGATCGCAAGGCCGCGCTTGCACATTGTGGACTCTTACTGAAAGTGACTGCATCAGCAGTGCCTTTGACCTGCTCCTCTGTGAGGGGTTTCCGTCCCGCCTGAGCAGTGCTTCGGGACACCTGCGTTGTCCTGTAACAGGTGTGCCGCCCCAGCCAAACTCCCCATCTGAGCAGTGTCCCGAAGCTGCGGCGAACAAAGCACCTGGGTCGCACACGGGCCCGAGGGCCCGGAACTGTGCTTGGCACACGAAGCGGTGAGGCCGTGAGGCACGACGCAAGGGACGTGCCTCTAGGTAAGGTAAAGGTAAAGTGCTCGGGCGCTCTCCGAACTCCAGCGTATCCGTGATCCCTACCTGTCCCTCGCAGCATCCCTTCCGGCTCGCGGGGTCACAGACACCCTAGCGCCTAGGACACTGCGTTCCGACCCCACCAGGATTCGAACCGAGCACCTCTAGTTCTGGCGTCACGTGCATGACCGCTGAACTACGCGACCTTCTCGGACGTGCCTCTAGGTCGGGCACCAAGAGGTGCCAGCGGCTGCCGTACCCGAATCATCCGATTAGTAAAGCAGCTGTGGAGGTAGTGGTATTTCATTGCAAGCTTGCGCGTAGCAGCGCGGAGCCTCATCCATAAGGAAGAGCCGACAGTCGAGATGGCCGCGAAGGCCCAATCAATGCCATGAGTTGGCGCGCACTTCCCACCTGTGCTACACCCTCCATGCTGCTGCACTCTGTCAGACGAGAGTCAAACTCAACAGGGTCTTCTTTCCCCGCTGGAACACCCTTGGCGGTTGGTTCACCAGCCAGCATCTAGGGACAGCAGGAATCTCGTTGATCCATTCATGCGCGTCAATAATCAGTCGACGAGGCATTTGGCTACCTTAAGAGAGTCATAGTCACTCCCGCTGTTTACCCGCGCTTGGCTAAATCTCTTTGCATCTCCACCCAAGAGCCGCGGCGGGGCGTGCTTGGCTGTTCCGAGGCACAAGGATCACGCCCGCTGGAGAAGCGGCCTTCGGCTGAGGTGGGGTCTGGACGCCCATGGCCAGAGGACGGCTGGGAAGCCAGCCCTAGCACAGGACAACCAAGCCCCGGAGGGTTCCGTGCAATCCCGGGGTATTTGGTAAAACTGAGTACCAGACGAGGTAAAACTGAGTAAAATGTGGTAAAACTGAGTAGATTTGAGGTAAAACTGAGTAAAAAAAATTTTTTAAAAAAAATTTTAAAATTTTTTTTTTTTTACTCAGTAAAAAGACAATTTTTTTTTGAAAAAAAATGCACAAAAAACTGCACACTTTGATGGTAGGTGGTACTTTTGTTTAAGGGCACAAGGCCCCCGAGTCGATTCCCGGCCACTTTTGTTAGTGGCGCCCCACCCGGGCCAAACCATCATATACATATATATATCACACAACCGCTTCACCAAGGAGGGTTGAGTACCGTCTGCATGCATGCACAGAGGAGGGAGGGATCACACAACCACTTCACCAAAGAGGGTTGAGTATCGTATGCATGCATGCACAGAGGAGGGAGGGAGGGTGGGGCCAACTACTTACAAGTAGTTACAAAAGACACGCTTGAAGATCAAGTCGGCCTTAGTATCTCTCTTGTGAGGCTTGCCTCTCGGGGTAGGATTCAGCTTGCATCTCTCAAAAAGATCTTCTTTCTTTTCCAGATGCAGCTGTCTGCAAAATGCTTGGTCATTTTCCAATTGACCATCAGCATTTTGGGGGTATTGAGGAGGCAACGCATACCACTTCCGACAGATCCACACACCGGGACGGGTGTCATCAGTGGCATTGGCATTGCCAGGAGTGGCATGCGTGGCATTGGCAGCAGTAACTGCAGCAAAAGCAACAACAGCAGCAGCAGCAGCAGCAACGGGGGCCGCCCGGAATTGGCGCAATCCTACACAAATCTCAGACTGACACAAGACAGTGGTATGGAAGGTACAATGAAGAACCTTGCATTCCTGACACGCTATGGCGGGTGTGCCATCGCAAAAAAAGCATGTGTCAGGGGGGTCTGCAGATTTGGGCGTGGGGTACAACCGAGACACCTCCCAATGCATTGACCGGGTCCGGGGTGTGGGGGCCAACTTGGAACCACTGTAGTACAAAGTAGCTTGTGCCATCTCACGCAATAACCACAATCTATCCCGTGGCACTTGCAAATTGCCTTTGACAACACGTCTAGACAAGGCACAATGCAACATCAACAGACATGCCGGATGGCAACTGACAAAATCATCCTGCCTGATGAAGGTGGAATACAGGGGTGCAATTGCAAATGCAAGGGAACCGAAAGCATCCAAAAACGTTGCCCACTTCCTCCGCGGTTGTGGTTGGATGCCTTCTCGCTCCGCAAGCTCATCCACAACAGCCAACTCCTCCTTGTTTGCCCCAACAATGTGTGGCTTGTCAAGGAGGGGGTCAAACTTAAGGCAAAGGTATCCACGGGTAGGGGCAATCAGCAACAAGCGGAGCACCCAATGGAAATTACGCGAATTATATATCTGCGCCACAATCAACGGTGGTGCAAAAGACATATCAATGGACGCGCGTTCCAAAGTGCTACGCGCCCATGATTCAACCAACGCCTGTCGGCGTTGTGGACTGGCGCATGACGCATTCCACAACGAATCACGGACTGCCCATGCCACACCCATTGTGTCCCAATCTGCACTGAGAGCGGTCTGGGCTGCCCACCAGTAATACACCACAATTTGAGCACCGTCTGTGACATAGCTCTCGGAGGTGAGGTCCCTAAAATGGCGTGCCTCGAACTCATATTGTTGAGCCGATGGACCTGGAACCGTGGCATGTAGTGGCGGCCCCCAATCGTCACCAAGCAATGCCTCGACCTCTGCCAAGGATGGGCGAAACGAGCCATGGCTATCACTGAGTGCCTTGCACACATTAGCAAGGATTTGTTCTGCAGGGCGACACCCATGAATGATGAATAAGCTCCGTCATCAGCTCAAGGGTAAAGATTCACAAACAACCAAGCAACAGTACACTGCATGTGTATTCCAAGGGTATCATCCGTGCCCACGGGACTCGTTGTAGCCGATTTCTTCGTGCATGCCTCGGTGCCATCCGCAGAGCTTTGCTAATGGAGGACACTGTTGCATGCACGAAGGGCATTAGAAAAAAAATGGATCACATGCCGCCTGGGGAGTCCGCAAAGAGGAACAAATGATTCTATGTTCTTTAGTAGGGGTGTCCTTAACAGAAAAAAAAAATGTTCGAAAACCAGCTAAGCACGGTGGGTACGATCAGAGCGGGGGGCAAAATCAGAAGTGGCCCACAAGTGGGCAAAGTGGCTACCTCACCCCTACCGTATCGGGGATCCCCACCGCTTCAGAGCGGGGGGCAGAATCAGAAGTGGCCCACAAGTGGGCAAAGTGGCTACCTCACCCCTGCCGTATCGGGGATCCCCACCGCTTCAGAGCGGGGGGCAAAATCAGAAGTGGCCCACAAGTGGGCGAAATGGCTACCTCACCCCTACCGTATCGGGGATCCCCACCGCTTCAGAGCGGGGGGCAGAATCAGAAGTGGCCCACAAGTGGGCAAAGTGGCTACCTCACCCCTGCCGTATCGGGGATCCCCACCGCTTCAGAGCGGGGGGCAAAATCAGAAGTGGCCCACAAGTGGGCAAAATGGCTACCTCACCCCTGCCGTATCGGGGATCCCCACCGCTTCAGAGCGGGGGGCAGAATCAGAAGTGGCCCACAAGTGGGCAAAGTGGCTACCTCACCCCTGCCGTATCGGGGATCCCCACCGCTTCAGAGCGGGGGGCAGAATCAGAAGTGGCCCACAAGTGGGCAAAGTGGCTACCTCACCCCTGCCGTATCGGGGATCCCCACCGCTTCAGAGCGGGGGGCAAAATCAGAAAAAAGGGCTTTTTTCTACTAATTTTTTTACTGAGTAAAAAAAAAATTTTTTTTTCTACTCAGTTTTTTACTGAGTAAAAAAAATTTTTTTTTTCTACTCAGTTTTTTACTGAGTAAAAAAAAATTTTTTTTTTCTACTCAGTTTTTTACTGAGTAAAAAAAAAATTTTTTTTTCTACTCAGTTTTTCACTGAGTAAAAAAAATAATTTTTTTTTCTACTCAGTTTCGCAACTGAGTAGAAACCCCACTTACTGAGTAAAAAAAAATTTTTTTACTCAGTTTGAAACTGAGTAAAAAATTTTTTTTTTAAAAAAAATTTTTTTTACTCAGTTTTACCACGGACCCGCAATCCCGACGGGCAGGCCTGACACCCTGGCCCTTGGAGCCACCGCATCTTCCGAAGGTACACAACCAGTTTGCCGATTTCCCTTAGCTGCATTTGCACTGTTGACCAGCGGCGTCTAGCCGAAGAGACCAGCTGCGGTGATTCGGTACGGAGCCATTCCAATCGGATGAGAGCCCCCAGATGGGGGCTTGTCCCGGTTTGGTCACCAAGGGTTCACGCTTTGTTGCACAACTTCGCTTGACAATCAGAGCACCGGGCAGAAATCACCTCGCGGAACCAGCCAGCAGGTCCCATCGCAAAGCTGTGTTTCAATTAAACAGTCAGATTCCCCTGCGTAGTACACAGTTCCGAGTAGACCACACGTGGGTGCCACGGATGGGGCCGACGTCTCAGGTCGGCCATCTCCCCGCCCACGGGAACTGAAGCCAGGCCGCACCCGAGGGCACAGCCTCTCTTCTTTGCACGTCGATGGCCACCAAAGGCATGGCGGGTCGGCCAAGGCCAAACCCTCAGAGCAGGGCACGCGTAAGTCCAATGGTACCAATGCAGCACCATCTTGGCAAGCAGAGAGCTATGTCGCCATGCAGCATGTCAGTGGATAGCCCACACACTCCAGCTGTCAGATGGAAAAGACAACTCCACAGGGGCGCCACCGAGACGCGGCCCCGCAGCACCGGACTTGAGAACACCAGCGTTGCCACTGGCCCTTCCCAGCAATCTCTCCGAGAAAGCGTTCTGAGTATCATCAGCCAAGACCCTGGTACCAGCGTGTCGGAATATTAGATTCGTCTGCCTGTTCGCCACTCCTGCAAGGCAGAGCCCTGGCACTGAGCTTCACCCGAAGGGCACAGCGCCGCGCACCCCATGGCACCCAGTGGGGGACCAGCACGGCGCCAACCGCGGGACGGGCGACCCGGAGCCAGAGGCCCCGAACTTTGCAGCCTTTGCCGTATCCATGAGCATTGCCATCTGGCTTACAATCGACTGACCCATATTCAACGGCTGTTGGTATGGAAGCCTGCTCCACTCCAGTCCTCAACCACTCAGGCCAGCAGCAGGCCTCTGCAAGAGAGAGCCTGCATGAGCCACCAGAAAGAATACTCGCTACTGCAACCAAGATCTGCACCCAGGGATACTTCCCTCCGGGTCACCCCGGAGCCAGCACCGCGAACCCTTGCGTCTCGCCTACGCACTGCTGCACCTGCCCTGCTGCCACAGCAGCGGCGCGGTGTAAGTCAAACAACGCCTCTGGCTTGAGCATCATCCATTTTCGAAGCTGCCCGCTTCGGCAGGTGGGTTGTTACACACTCCTAAGCGGATTCCAACCTTCATGGCCACTGCCCTGCTATCTCTAGCGGACAACGTCCTTTGTGGATTCTATGTATGAGCCAGCACTTGAACCCTGCAACCGCGCTCTCGGATCATCCCGCATCGCCAGCACTGCTTACCAGTAACGGCCCACATGGGGCTGCACACTGTTCCGGGTTGGGCCCCAGCGGCCTCAGCGGATGCCCGGGCAGAATGCGCCACCCCGCTGAGGCCAGAAGGCTGCCACCATCTCTCAAACACACTCAGGCACAGCGGGCTGCGTTGGGCACGCCGTCGGCCAGGGATGGCCTTTGACGCGCCACACACAGACGCCGGATGCAGAGAAGTGTGCCTCCGATGCTTGCCCATTCATAGTTTGAGAATAGGTTGAGGACTGATAGACTCCCCAGAATGCCTCTCATGCATTGCTTTACCGGACAAAAGCCGCATCACGATCGACGAATTCGGACACACTCCCAGCCCCAGCTATCCTGAGGGAAACTTGGGCGGAAACCAGCTACTAGATGGTTCGATTGGCCATTCACCCCTAGGCCCCGCTCAGACAACACGATTTGCACGTCAGGATTGCGACCGGCCTCCACCGCAGTTTCCCACGGCTTCGCCGTAGCCAGGTATAATTCACCATCTTTCGGGTCCCATGGAGGACACCTCGCACTCAGAACCAGTGTCCATTGGATTCAGGCTTGGCAGCTCTTGCATCAGATCGGTTTGCCATTGCACGCCATGGAGACACATGCGGCACGCAGCACCATAGATCCCGCATGGATCCAAGAGGCAGCACCGCGGCGCAGAGTCCCCAGAGGCATGGCCACACGCTCTTCAGAGTCCCCAAAGGCGCGGTGAAACACAGTAGCACCGCAGAGAAAGTGGTCCGTTCGCTTTAACCAGGCAACGTTCGGGAGAATCGGCAGCTGCAGCCACTGCTGCAAGCCACGCCTGGGTTGGGTCGCAGAGGCCAAACCCGGCCAAGGCGGCGGCACAGCGAGCCCCGCCACCAGTTGCTCCGTACCAGCTTTGACTACACGCACAGCATTGCCTGCGGCCTCCGATAGACTCCTTGGTCCCTGTTTCAAGACGGGCAGGGGATGTCCCTGCCTTGCCAAGCCACTCTTGACACCTTTGCACCACTGTGCACCAACCAGATTACCGAGAGCCGGGATGAGAGACCTGGAGGGCCTGCACACCACTAGCTCTCCCACTGATTGCACCCGGCGCGGTTGGTAGGCACATGCATCCGGTGCACCACACAGGGGCACACCGGACACCCACAGGGCCATTCTGCCTTGCCACATTTGCCCTCTCGAAGGATGATGCTCCGTGACATGGGTTACAGCTCCGGGCGGGACAGCAGAGCACCAAAGAGCAAAGCCAAGCCCGGAAGCCATCCAGAATCCCAGCCAATGAAGCCTCTTCTCCTTTGGGGCATAGGTCACAGCGACCAAATGCATGCCCCCAGGTCCAGACAGGCGGAGTGCCTCTGCCAGAATGCCACTGCGAATCGATCCCACCAGAGAGTGGGGCTCTGCAGCCAGCTGCAGGCCAGACCCGAGGTCGCTTGTCCAAAAGCCGGGAAGGGCCCCACGACCGCCAATGCCTGTGCGAGAGCCACGGATGGTCTCGCCAGCCACTTCACGGTCCGGGGCCGCATCGCAATCCTCTGTGTCAGGGAAGCATCCACCACCGGTCGCCTGCCGCAGCTTCAGGCACTTTGAACCCTCTTTGCAGAGTCCTTTGCACGTTTCGATCAGTCTACTTGTTAGCTATCGGTCCCATGTCTGTATGCAGCCTTGCCACAGACATGCCTGGCCGTTTGACCTACAGTCCCAAGCAGCTCTACTCCAGGGTCTGGCGTGTGTGCACACCATGGCTAAGAACACCGACCAGTCCTCTTGACAGGAGGGCTGTAGCCCAGGTATCGCGGACCATCCCAGGCCACTCTGACTCTGGATCGGCGCCATAGTAGGTCTGTGCAGCCGTGACAGCCATCCCCATGCCAGCATTGCATCCCGGAGTGCACCCAGTGCTCACCGCATCAGGTGACCAACAACGATACGGGTAGACCATGTCAATCTGGTTCATTCGCCATTACTGAAGCCATCGCGATTGCTGTCTCTTCCTCTGCCAAGTGATATGCTTAAATTCAGCAGGCAGCTCTCTGTGCATAAGGTCGCCAGCCGATGGCATTGCGAAGCAATGCAACCCGATGAATCATCCATCAGAGCCGTGCACCGGGAGTGTCAAACCCATCACCCGCGGCCGGAGAAGGCCCAACACCAGCGCCGCGCGCCATGATGGTTCCAGCGCTGTGCAGGGCTTGGCCGCGGGTGATGAAACGGTTCAAATCACTCCACAATGCAGCATGCTCCAACGGTTCTCATCAACGGGCGTCCGAAGGCCAATCGGAGGGCAACACCACGGGTCTCTGTCTCCAGAGGCCGTTGGCACCGCCCCGCTCTGAGCCCGCGGAGTCGCGGCTGGGCCGCGGTCCGTGGGCTCCATGATCAAGCCTCTGCGCGCGGAGAGGGAGGACCCCTCCGCGCTGCTCTGCAAGCCAAGACCCCATGATGAACATGGGATCCCATGGCATCATTGCAGCCGTATTGGATAACGATTCCGACTCAGACACTGAAGCATCGAAAGGGAGAAACCGGCATTGAACCGCTGGTCTCCACTTGCCTGTTGCGTTCAAAGGTAGTCATCTCCACAAAGCTCACGAGTCTCTGCATTTCGCAATTCCCGTATCGAAGGCTACTCCGTTCTTCCACATCACATGGACCAAGGCATCCACTGCAGCAGGTTGGACGATCAGACCCGATGGGGTCCGATGCGCATCACATCTCTGCACAGCCCACAAATCAACCATCTCTGCTCCCTGGCGCGGGAGAGCCCTCAGCGCCGCCACCCACTGGTTGACCAGCAGGTGGCGTTGCAAAGCTTCGACAATGATCCTGCTGCAGGTTCACCTACAGCAACCTTGTTACAACTTTTGCTTCCTCTAGCAACAGAACATCGCCCAAATTCCATGACAAGACATTGACGTGCACGAGTGCCAATCAGCTTGAGTTCCTGAGGGCTTTATCATTCTGCCATCAGTAGCAACGATGGGCGGTGTGTATAAATGGCAGGGACATAATCTGTGCAAGCTGATGACGTGCACATACCAGGCATTCCTTGTTCATGACAGATAGTTGCAAGCATCAATCCCAAACACGCATTCACAGCTGCAAAGGTTGCCCGCCCACTTCTGGGCAGGACGGTCCCATGGATGGGACACCAAGGCTTGTTCACTGGACCAGTGCAGTGCGCGTGCGGCCCAGAACATCTAGGAGCATCACAGACCTGCTGTTGGCTCTGGCTTGCGTGCACTTGGCGAACATGCACGGCACCCGAGAGAAGCAGCATACCCGGCACTCTCAGACGGGTAATCCACGAGCCCCGCTGGGACCGGCAAGCCGACCCACGGGTCAGGTGTTCCGTCCTACATGAATGCGAGACCGGGGACTATTCAGAGGCAGAGGTCTCACTCGTTATCGGAATCAACCAGACAAATCACTCCACCAATCAGGAGCGGCCATGCACCACCGTCCAGAGGATCAAGAAAGAACCCTCAATCTGTCAATCCCGACTGCGTCCTGACCTGGAAACATTCCCCGTGTTGAGTCAAATTAAGCCGCATACTCCACGCCTTGTGGTGCCATTCCATCAATTCCTTTAAGTTTCAGCCTTGAGACCGTACTCCCCCCTGAATCCGTAAGCTTTGATTTCTCGCTGCAGAGGAGTGAAACCGATGGCATCCTGTTGAGGAGATTATGGCCCACCGAGACCGAGCTGACATAGTTTACAGCAGTAGACTACGATGGTATCTGATCATCTTCGCTCCCCACACTCTCGTTCTTGATCGACGAACATGCTCCAGTGGAACGCCTTTGCCGCAGTTGATCCCACAGCGGTCTGAGAATTTCACCTCTGGCGTGTCAATATCCATCACGACGAACAGACCCATCACTGCCGTTCAGAGCCAGCACCGCCCAGCTGCCCGGTGAAGGCCACCGCCGGAGCGGATAGCCTCCGGCCATCTGGGGGCACCAGCACTGCGTTGCCCTTTGCGGACCCTGAGACTCAGCAGAACAGCTGTGTCCACATATGGTCGATCCTTTGCCATCCCGCGCTGAATCATGCAATCAAGTCACGTTTGCTTTGGACGCGCTGAGTTGTTCACAGTGGCATCCATGGACGGCTCCGAGGTCGGGTCGCAAGTGACCCGCGCCCATGTCAGAGGCATGACCGCATCAGCCACCACTGAAGGAGGCTTCTTGCCGGAGCGGTCCGAACCCATGCAAAGCGGGCACGGGGATCATTTGCAGGGGGTTTGAATCCAGCAGCGCATCCACGGAGGCCGCCACCCGGCCTGACGGCCGGGAGACAGCCCCAGCAGAGCGGCCGGACGCCCTGCAGCCCCATGCCCAGGGGTTGACTACGAGCTTTTCAACAGCAGCAACATTTGTATACGCTCTTGGAGCTGGAATTACCGCAGCTGCTGGCACCAGACTTGCCCTCCAGTTGATACTCATTGCTGCGTTTGGATAGCATTGATTGCGGAGTCCCACCCACCACACAGGGTGAGCAGGGCTGCTATGGCTCATCGCTGTCTCGCCAGACCAGTGTCGGCAGTGGACAATTTGCGCGCCTGCTGCTCGCCTTGGCAATGGTAGCCGTTTCTTAGGCTCCCTCTCCGGAATCAAACCCTGATTTCCCGTTACCCGTGATAGCCATGGTGGTCCACTACACCACCAACCAGAGCTGATAGGTCAGAGACTCACACTGTGGAGCATTCATGGTAGAACCATCTTTGCCATCACAGAAAACGGCCTGAATCACCCTTGCACGCTGCCCTGTACGGGCGCAGGTCTTGATATCGGCCAACTGCCAGTGACCCTGAACGGGCCACAGCTCTGAGCTTCCATGTATTAGCCACCCAGTTGAGGTGAATATCCGGACCGATGTCACAGGGGACCACGAGGGCCCCAAGCAACCAGTGCACAGTCATCAAATTGTCGCCGGTGTAATGAGCCATTCACAGATTCACTCTCAATCCCATGTATTCTGACACTTGCATGGCTTAGTCCTTGAGAGAAGCATATGACAACTGGTAGGATCAACCAGAATCACTCGACTGCATCATGCCCAGGAGCGACCATCGAACCCCATGAAGGGGTGTCAATGGCCTCTCCGGTGGCTTGCCGTGAGCCACGCTCTCCGACGGACGCCCCGTGAAGGAGCCAATCCATCGTTGACTGCATCAAACCACGGAGAACCGAAGCTCTCCAAACCGTGCATGCATGCACGGGCGCGTCTCGGATCTAGCGTAGAACATGCTAGCCCAGATGTTCTAGCCTAGATTAGATCAATACTAGAACGATATAATGTCTACCCACATATCCCAATCCCTTCATTGTTCCCCCGTGCATGCTTGCTATTGTCCGCAGTTCATTGTTCCATGCTTCCTTCTCTCGCGCTTAGATATTACACATTTCTTTGCAATGAAACGCCCCGCCACTTCCCCCCTTGCTCCCTCCTCAACCGGGAAGGATACTTCCCTCTTGTCTAAGGGACTACGGGAGTTGAGTGGGGCTTCAAACCTCAAGGATGAGCGGGTGGGCCATTACTTGGCCACGTGGGCGCTATCATGCCCCCTAGCACGGCGGCAATTCAACAACGCCGTCCAATGTGTGAACTCCGCCACTTCTACCCATACCACGGGTGAGGCATGCAAGGCCGCCGTTGAGGCATACGCCGCCTCCCTTCTCCCCCCCACCTCCATGTGTGAACTAGTGCTCAACATGAGGGCCCCCAAGTCCTCGTGGAGGACCCTCTCGGAGCTCTACACGCTCCGTAAGTTGGAGTATCACCGCACCGTCCCCGGTGGCCCCTACTCCCGTCCAATTTGTACTGAGCGGGATTTCCAAGCCCGTTGGCAGGAGTTGGTCGCCCCCGTGCAATTGGATGAGCCCGTTGCCACGGTGTTGCCCAAGGCCGGCGGGATCTCATGGCCCTTCGCCTCATGGGTCACATACATCCTCTCCCGGCCGGGCTTGGTGCGGTCAATCAACCGCAACTTCCCATTGACGTTCATCGTCCGGGGAGATGCCTACCCTGTGGCCGGGGGCAATTGGACCCAACTCACCATCTCCTTGGCCAACTTCGACCGCTTGGCCCGCTCCCCCGCGGGCCTTTGGGTGTTGAGCATGGCCAAATGCAATGACAAGGCCATGGACACCCTTGGGACGTTGTGGAAGAGCAATTGGGAGGTAGGCCTCTCACCTAGTGCCTTTCGCTCGTTCTAGTTTTGATCTAGTTAGCCTCGAACACCGCTCGCTAGAAGCTAGATTACACTAGACTAGAACGAAATTAACCACCCCCCATGTCTTGTGTTTAGGTGATTCAAGACATCATCGACACGGGGCTCGTCCAATGGGGGGCCTCCAAGGAGGAGGCAAAGGTGATCCTCGGGGGGGATCAACCGTGGACACGAAGGGTGATCGGGGTGTCCACATGCCCCCAAGTAGGCTCCATGTTCAATGAGGGGATATGGAATGCCCAAAAGAAGACTTGGGAGGGTAGTGCTATCCCGCGGACCATGGAGCGTGATTGGGCCAACTACACGGCCTTCCTCCTTGGGACGCCTTCCTTGCAAGCCGCTGGCTGCAGTACGCAGCGGATTTTGAAATTGCCACGTGCCTGGGTCGTCTTGTGCATTTTGCACTTGACAATGGCCATGGGCCGCTTGTTGGGGGAGTTTGTCGACCGGGAGGCTAGGTCGGTCACCCCTGCGCTCCGTCAAGACCTGCAAGTTCTCCTGTCGGAGAGGCGTGCAGGTTGGAGCGTTTATGGGTCAGCTTCCCCGGACGGGGAAGAGACGGCCAATTTTTTTGACGCATGGCCGGATATTGCTAGGTGCCTCGGCATTGGGCCGAGCACGGCCAAGTACAAGGCCATCGCGAACATGTGGGACCTGCTGCAGGCCCTCTATTGTACATATTAGGGCCCTAACCCATTGAACTGTGCTGCCGTGGCCCCCGCTGGCTGTTCCTGCTAAACCACAAGACATCTTTGGCTCTCAACAACACTATCAAGCTGTGTGCTTCAGCCAGTGACAAAGACTTTGTCAATGTGCAAAAACTCAGCACAAAACAGCCTGATGATGTTGATGGGGACCAAAGGTGGATGTGGGCGGACCACAACGGATGCCCTGGTGCGGTATAATTATTGCAAGGTGCAACCGTGGGAGGCGGCGGCACCCATAGATTTTTGTGCCTCCAAGTCCCTTCGTACGCACCTGGAGGACATCACCCAACCCACGGTTTCCACCACGGCCGCCCCTTTCACCATGATCGGAACGGGGTGCCCCCATCCTTCCCTCCACAACTCCTACTCCATCTCCCACCACCCCATCCCCACCGCACCCATTAGCTCCGATGAGGGTTTCCTGGCAGCAGGGTACCACAAGTATTTCCTCACCATCTCCCCCCTCAGGTGGATGAGGTTGCAACCCTTGGCAACAACAGAATTGCCTTTGGAATGGGTGGAGACGGTGGACCTGCAAGCCCCAGTGGAGGGCGAGGCAGGTATAAGACCAAGGCAACCAGTCTGGCCAACTGGTTGTCTAAAGACCTCGAGCACGATTTGGTGGCCCACCTTAGGGAGGGCATCCTGGAGCTTAATGGTTTGGAACCGTTGTGTCCCAAATTCATCGATCGCTGGGATGCTCCCCCGTGGAAGGGCTTCTAAATCCCGCATAGAGATTTTTCGTTGGGGCACCGCATGGCGGAGCAGATCATCGTGGTGATGATTCTACTGACGCTCTCCCCCCAAGCAAGTCCCTTCAGGTCTGTCCCGGGTCCGAAGGGGGGTATCATGCCTCTAACCGGTGGGACATTGCGGAGTGGCGGTGGCATCCTCGTTGTGGCACAAAAACTTGCCGGCAAGCTTGCTGCTCGTCTACACCGCGTGGGACAAGAAATATGCCAATGGGGTTCTGACAGTGGAGTGCCCGGCCGTCTAGGCCATGCTCGATAGCATCAGGTCCGCGGGGCCACTCAAGAAATCTCACAACAAGCACCGAACTAGCAAGGCCACAGTGATACCAGAAAGCTCACAAAAATGTTCCCTGGTTTCCGCGTGTTGTGGCATTAATAAGGTAGATGTTAGGAAGCCAACGAGGTTTCAAATTCCGCAGTTGGAACGGGTAGTCCGCATGTTCGCAGCCCCTACCTTTGGTACACGCTGGAAGACGCAATCTCGAGCGCCGCGAGCGCCGCCAGAACGGTTCGCTAGAACGCCGCTAGAACAATATATATGAATGCTCCGCCACTCCTCAAAGAGAAGCTGCCCCGGCTACCATGGCCAGGGTCCCGATGCTGGACCTGACTCACGGAGCGCCGGGTTCCCCCCCTCCCACCCCCCGGTTAGCCCGGTTAGCCCCCCAACGCACCCCATAGGTCACTTGGAAGGTCACTTGGCAGGCCGGCGCCGGGTCACTTGGTGGTGGGTTAGCCCGATTAGCCCGGTTAGCCCAATTAGCCCCCCCTCCCCCCTGGCCCCCATCGCGAGTCGCGACACGCAGGTTACCCCTCTTGCGTGGTGGGGGGTTCCCCGGGCTCATCCTTGCTCCCGGCACCGAGGACACCCCCCCCCCCAAGGCCCCCAAACCCCCCCCCCAAGGCCCCCAACCAAAAACCCCGCTTCTAGAGTAGCGAGGAAGACGCCCCCCCCCCCAAGCCCAGCAGAGGAAGCCCAAGGCCAAGGCCAAGCCCAAGGGCAAGGGCAAGGGCAAAGCCAGCCCCCCCCCCAAACCCCAAGCCCCCCCCTTGCAAGATAGGGGCCGGGACCCCTATGGGAATGTGCCGGGTGTGGGGTACACCCGGTATGTCCCTTGGGAGGAGGGGGGCAATGGGGGTACCGTCAGCCAAGTGACGGCGTTGGGGGATTGGGATGAGGAGTCGGACCCGGGGGAGTGGTGGGTGGTGTCGCAGGGGTCCAATGGGGAGGGGGGGAAGAAGGGGAAGAAGGGGAAGAAGATGAAGCGGGAGCAAGAGGGGGGCACCTTCCGGGTGGCGGGGGAGCTCCTCTTCCTCACCCGGGAGGAGGTGGAGGCCCACCTCCGGGAGGCCTTGCGGGAGGGGGACGACGGGGACGACGGGGATGACGAGGGGGACGAGGGTGGTGACAAGGGGGAGGGGGGTGACAAGGGGGGTGCCCCCCGCTGCTGGTGTTGCTGCTGCTGCTGCTGCCGTTGCTGGTCTCCCCCGCCCGGTCCTGCAACCTCACCCAACCCTTGCGCTGCGGGTCCATGCCCCCCGCACTCCTGCCCGCTTCCCACCTACCCGAACCCTCCAGCACCGAGAGGGCCAAATTGGGGTCTGTCCCCATCATCCGGCCCAACTTGGTGACCCCCACGAGGCGCGCCCGGCCTCCGCCATCGCGCCACTCCACGTGCACCCCGCGGGGGTCGGCTCCACATGTCTGCACGCTGACAACCTGAGGACAGAAACATAATGCGGGTGCGTTCTAGCGGTGCTCTAGGCAACTGTTCTAGCGGCGTTCTAGCGACGTTCTAACGGCGGCGGGACGGCGGTGGCTAGATCAACGCTAGAACGGTTCGCTAGATCAACGCTAGAACGCAATCAACATATCGTGCCTTGGCGGTCCAGGGCGGGGGAGATGGCCCCCAAGGCCTTGGCGAAGGCGTCCCGGAGGTTGGGGGGGTGCGGCTGCGGGGGGCCCCCACCGGGGGTTGCGGCGGGCTTGGGCTTGGACTTGGGCCGGGAGGCGATGCCGTGCACCAACCCGGCATACGCCCCCCGGTTCGCCGCCTCCGGGTTGAAACCCCCCATGTCCATGAGCGCCGACCACGTTGGCGTCCAGGTCCAGGCCTTCCCCACATACTCCATCCCTCCCAAGCCCAGCCCCTGCCAGCAGTTGGCGACGAATCACCAGTGGGTGCCCCCCCCCTTTTTCCTCTCGGGTGAAGAGGTTGGTTTGCGCCAACTCGAACATCTTCACCCCCATTTCGGGGGGGGGGCGGGGCGCACCTCTCCCCATCTCTTCCCCGGCCCTGGCAACTCACGTTGCCACCCCCGACACCCTTTGACCACCCCTAGGCGCACCGGCTTGTCCAGGTGGACCCCCCCCCCTCGTCCACCCATACCCACCCCCCACCCCCCAACAGCCGCTGGTGCACCCGCTGCAACAAAAACCGGAGAGTCCAAACCGGACTCTCCGGGGCGACGGGGAGGGGGGTGTCCAAGTTTGGGGGTGCAGGCCTGCCGGGACAGCCGGGTCCCATGGCAGGTCCTGGATGGCCCCCGCATCCCTCGACCCCATCATCACCCTGAGCCACTGGCTCAGCCCCCGCCGGCGTCTCCACCACCACCTTTGCCTCCACCTCCTACTTCACCATCTCTTGCTCCATCTCCTCCGGCTCCACGTCCACCTCCACCACCTCGTCCTCCTCCTCCTCCTTCACCTTATCCACCGCCCTCGCTAACACCAGCTCCGTCCTCCGCACGCTGCGATCCAGCGCCTCGATCGCCTTCTCCTTCTCCACCACCTTGGCCTTCGCCTTGCGGAGAGTGTCCTCCGCCATGCGGATCCTCTCCTCATCCCCCATCTCCCGCACCTCGGCCAGCTTGGTCTCCCATTGGGAGACATTGGTCTCCAGCCTGGCCTTTGCCCCCTTGGAGGCTGCGAGGGAAGCCGAGAGCCCTTTGAGCTCCCCCCGCATTTCCTCACCTCGGGGTCCTCCGGGGCCGCCACCGCCGACTTCCTGGCGGCCAACGGGTGAGGGGGTGGCAATGGTGGAGGTGGGGCTTGAGGTTGGGGCTGGGGCTTGATGAGGGGGGATGGCTTGGTCTTGGGCTTGGCCTCGGCCTGCTCGGCTTGCGCCTGCTGCTGCGCCGCCATCACCTGCGCAATCAGCGCCTGGGTCGCCGCATTCTATAGGAAAAACAGGAGCGTTCTAGCGGCGTTCTAGGCAACCGTTCTAGCGGCGTTCTAGCGACGTTTTAGCGACGGATCGTGCTGCCTAGATCAACACTACAGCACTTCCCTAGATCAGCGTTGGAACACACAACGAGACAAAATACCTCGCGGAGCAGCTCGTCCATCAACTCCCGCGATGCCATGTTGTTGGTCAATATTCCGGTTGAGGGAAGCCTGCATGTGACCCTGGCCCCTCCTTACCTCCATGGCATCCCTGCCCGAGCATGGCACTTGCGACCGCGGCCCCCCATGCACAACCCACAACACGTCAAAGTATGCAAACAGCCATGTCATGCACTGTGCTTGCACATTGGCCTCCCTGTGGATGGCCGACCACTGACGACCCGACACCTCGTCCACCCCCCCAACAGCCCCCCCCCCCCCCCGGTTGCTGTGCTCGTTGTGACCATGTTTCAGAAAGCGGTAGATGCTTTGCGAAATGTCACCCGAGAACATGGCCAACCCAAATGGATGAATGTTCTGCAACATGGTATCTACATCATGCTCAAGGCTCACTAGATACCGTGCTGCTCCGACAGTACCGTGTCGCCAGAAATCACGGGCCACACTATCCATACCCCAAAAGGGCAATAAGTCCGTCCCCTCAAGCTCTCAAACCCCAAGGGCCTGAACAATAGTTATTGGGCGGCAAGGGTTAGGGTGGGCACTCATAAAGGGTGACATCATAAAGGGTGAAAAACCATATACACAGCCCAGGGTGGCATGTCCCAAGGGACCCAGAGGAAAACAACTGTCCAGCATATGAGCCACACAGTCGTTTTCCATGCCGGCAGCACAAGCACCAAGAGAATTGCAGGATTAGCCAGCGGCATATATTCTCCACAACCTCACACCGTCTTGATGGGCACAAAGTAGCCAAAACCTAAGGGCCTTGAGCTTACCCCAAGAAAGTGAACCCCACCCCCTCCCCCCACCGGCCTGGCAACACATGGTATACAACCCTGTGCGTCACAAAGCCCGCCCCTAAGCGTTCATGCCTGCAGCGCAAAGCTGACCGCAACACCCAGCTATAGCAATTATGGACGCTCGCAAGAGGCATGTTCGGCAGCCTGGCCGCGTACTACACCATACTCCTGCAATATACCCACAAAGGCCACACACTAAGGGCGGTGTTCGAACGGCACGAGGAACCAGGTGCAGCGCAGCAAAGGCACAATATATACCCCAAAACACTCAAAAGAAACAATAGGGAGGCAAGCATCACCAGTCACACCCCACGGCCGGCGGAATGACCACCGTTGTGATTCTGTAAATGCCGCAGGGCGTGCCCTGGTTCCTCCCACCTCCCACTCACAAATTCCACAGAAGGGCAAAACTCAGAAAGGCCCTTACTAGCAAATCCTTGAGGCAGGCGGGCAGCCTCCGCTTGGGCACACACTGCCGCGTACCATATGTGGTCCGCCCAAGACACGACCTTTGTGCAGTTCAAGGTACAAGCCGGAGTTGCCCAGCCTGGGGAACCTAGCCTTGCCGAGAAGTTCGGGCGTCAGGCCTCCCAAGGTGCCCAGCATGGTCCACCGGTTGTGCACCAGGTCGGCCTCACGGTACCTCCCGAAGGTGACGGGGTCGGCCGCTAGACCAGCAGTGCCGCAGCCGTAGTCCCCATGGTGTTCCCCAGTAAACCACTCCGGCACGGCACCAACAGAAGATGGGCCCAACCACTTGTTGCGCTGAGGTCCATACCAGGTACGTAGAAGGTTGGGCTGGGCGTTTGGCCTAGGGTTGCGCTGGGGCATCCACCTCCATGGGGGCGGCCTGAGGGGCAGCTTTGGGCTAGGGCTGGGCGGCCTGCTTAGCCTCAGGCTTGGGATCAGGCTTTGCGGGCTTGGGGGCTGGCTTAGCCGGAGGGTCATCGTCCGGTTTGGGGTTAGGCTTCCTTCGGCCTTGGCGGCCTTCTTAGCTGCTGTTGCAGCCTTCTGCTACTCCCAATGGGTCAGTGCTGAAGCATGAGAGGCATACAATAGATGCCTCTCAACCCGGAACATCTCCTTTTCCCCTGGGTGTTCCACCCACACACACCCCCCGCGCCCCTCCCCCACAACCAAGGTTACAACCCCCGGGTAGACACCTTCGGTATAGGGCACAAAAACCTGTGCACCAAGCAGGGGGTTAGGTGACTCATCCCCCTCCAAAGAGGGGGGTTCCGCGCGCCGCTTTTGCTGCTGCGGCTGCTTCCCCTTCACGTCCTTCCCATGTCCACGGGGGAGTGCGTGGTCGGACGATGAGCTGCTGCTCGATTCGAAGGACTTGCGCTTGTGTGTGGGGGGCTTTTTGGGTTTGGTGGGTTTTGGGGGGGGGGCAGGGCGGGGGGTTCGGGTTTGTCGGCGGGCGGGGGGGGGGGGGCGGCTTTGCTAGGGAGGCGCTGCAAGGGGGTGGGGGGGCTCAACCCACAACTAGACAGCACAATCTCCTCGTCCGCACAGCCCTCCCACCCCAACTCACCCAGGCTAGCCCAGCACAGTGTATTCGCCGCCCAAGTGTCCTTTAGGCGGCAGGACCGTTCCCATTCCCGCAACCCGGACACGATAGAGCACCCCCGTTGAGGAGGAGCTGCTGGTACACGGCGGACACGGCGATGCTGAACTCGGCGGTGCCCGGCCGGTAGCGGATGAGAACCCTCGCGACGTCCGCCGGGTTCACTTCCGCGTCCATGATCTGTGACAGCGCCGTTCGTAAATTGCGTTCATAAAACGGCTTCATAAAACGTGTTCATGGTTCATGAACGGGCAATGCAGCGTCACAGAATTATGAACGGCCAATTATGAACGAATTATGAACGAATTATGAACGCACATACCTCTAAATCTGGCTCTGGTATGGCGGTGCCCATGGCGCGCGCCCAAGGCGGTCCGGAGATGCGCAGCTGCGCTGGGAGGGGTGCCCCGGGGGGCGCCCGTAGGGGCCGTGGTGTTGCTTGTGGCCGGGGCTGCCCGGCCAAGGGGCTTGATGGGGCGGCTGATGCTGAGGCCCTCAAGGGCCCTTTGTACGAGGCCTCCTGCCCGGGGTCATACACTTCACCCCCAAAATGGATTCTCACTAGGGGATGCACTCCAACTTGCGCCCGGAGCGCTGCAGCTTCACCCACCCCTTTTCCTCCCAGTGGAGGAAGCACAGTTCCCAATCGGACCCCGCATCAAGGCCCCCCGCGGGCCCGTAAAAACTTTCGCCTGCGTCAAATCCCCGGAACGATTTGGTTCGCGGATGGGGGACAGGGGTTTTCCCGGCAGGGGTTTCCATGTCCATGCCCCCTCTGTGTGCCGCCAGCCCTCCCCCCCCCCCCCCGCACCGTTGTTGCGGATGCGGTGCCGCAAAAGGCGGCGAAATGCCCAGCGCAGGGCGACGTACGCCACGTCGGATGCCGAAAAAAGGGGGGCATCAGGGGAGTACCCAGTGTATAGCGCTCCCTGCACCCAGGGGAGGGTTAGCACATGGCGCTAGTTGGCGTGGCTCACGCCCCATGCATGGCCGGCCTCCCCCTTCAACCACGGGGTCACAACCAAAACCCCCTGCCCCCCTCTACCCCTTGCGTCTTCCACTGCCTCCTCCTTCTCGGCCTTCACCTCCTCGATGTCTTGAGCCGGTTTCCTCCTCTTTCACCCCCCTCCCCCCCACTGCCTTCTTCTTCTTCCTGTTTTCCTCCTGCTTCTTCCTCTTCTCCTCCTTCTCCTTCTCCTCTTTCGTGCTCTTCCTCTCCTGCTCCGACGTGTCCGAGGACTCCTAACCCGAGGAGTCGCCGGCGGGTGGGGAGGCGGGGTGAGCGGTGGGGGGTCGCCCGGAGGAGTGGGCTTGAGGGGGTGGAGGAGCTTGAGGTGGAGGTGGGGGTGGAGTTTGAGATTGAGCTTGAGCTTGAGTTGGTGCTTGGGCCGCCAGCTGCTGCTCTTGTGGACGTGGGGGACGTTGTTCAAAAAATCTTCCCTAAAACCGGTTCATAAGTCATAAGTTCACAAATCCATTCATAATTCATTTATGACGGCAGTTTCAGTTTTATGAACGCCGAATGATGAACGCAATATGGACACGAAGAACAGCAGACGGACAGCATACCACCGGGGCGAGGGTCGCCTTCTGACTCTCCTCCAGCAGCTTCCTCGGCTCGGCGGCATCCATGGGTGGGCGAAGAGTAATAAAGCTGGGTCACAGAGGGCGCTTGGGTGGAGGGTGCTTGGGGGGTGCTGCTTAGAAGTGAAGCGGCGGTGCACACCGCGGTGTGTGGGGTGTTATAGTGCAACAATGGTAGGTCAAAGATTAGAAACCACCATACCCAAACTTGCTGGACAACCATTGCTTCCCGTTCCATTGCACTCTTCCCCGCATCCCCACCCCTAGAACTATGCCCATTGTACCCCTTCTTCAAAATGTAATTGGTGCTCTCCACAACGTCCCCCGACACGGAAAGCCAATCCCACCCTGCATGCATCAACACTCTCAAGCATTGTATCACAATCCTCTTAGAGGAACAACAAATACTGCGACCCCAACTCCCCGCAGCAGTGTTTCCGAAACACAGCAGCAACAGGTCGGCACCAAGGGTGTGGCACTACGGGAATTGGCGAGTACAAAGTGCGTAGCAATGTTCGCAGCCTCATAACCGCTTGCCACGTGGGGTCCTCCTCGACGTATGCGAGCAGGGGCGCAATATGTTCCAAGGCCCAGAACACGTACGATGCGGGCCTCCTCCCCGCACGTTCCGATGTGCGCCCCCAACCGCATGCCCCACCGGTTGCGGTACAAAATTTTATGTACCTCCCCTGCAACCTCAGGGGGATCATTTCCCACGTGGGCCTCCACGAAGGCCATGAAAAGCCTTCCAAAGGCCATGCAATAGTGCAAAATGCACAAAAATACTCGGTTTCTGGCTATGACCAGCAATGGCTCGCCAGTGCATCCTGCCGCATCCAAACTTTTGCCGGACACCCGATACCGACGATGATTGGTGGCATCTAACTCGGTTGTCTTCCGAGCCGCGACGTCATTCTTGCGCTTGGCCGTATTGTCCCGCACGGCCTGATTGAAAATACTCCCCACTTGGGGAGCCACGCTGATGCCCAGCAGCCGCCGCAGCCACGGTTGCCCCCCCCCCCCCCCCCCAAAGGAGGACCGCTGCCAACACCCATCCGTTGCACCAGTAAGATTTTTTGTAGTCAATAATGGATTGCAGGACCTACGTTAATAAAAGGTGTTCATAATTTATGTTGATAAATCGCGTTGATGATTCATAAATCGGCAGTACGGCGTTTTATGACAGTAGTTTTCAAATTGTGAACGCGCAAATTATGAACAACATATGAACACGAAAATGCAGACCACAAACCTGCAGCACCTGAGCCCAAACTTGGCCTAGGACAACCATAACCTTGTGCCCCGTGACGGCCATGCCGATGACCCATAGGAAGGCGGGTGTTCTCGACTTTACCCCATGCTTCAATAGCCCAACCAATAGTTGCGACCAATTGCCACCGGTGCAAGGATACCCGTCACCTTGCACCACCAAGGTGTGGGGGCGGGTCCGGTCAATAGACTGGCACAAGGCTGGCCGGGATTGCATGTATTGTGCCCACGACGGTAGGGGCCAACAATGACCCGACGATGGAGGCTCGGCACATTCCACCGGGGGGGATTACGCAAGCGGAGCGATCAATGACTTCCACATTGCGTCAAATTGGTCCCGTGTGGGGATGGGCCGTGGGAAGGGCAGCCCGGTGCGAGCGGTGTAGGCATCGCCCCGGCGGGTGATGTACTCAGACAACACACGGAAGCCGGACCGCGGTGCACCCAATTCCAAAAGGAGCCCTATCAGATAGAGTGCAGGAAAGAGGGCCTCCGCATACGTACAGATGGCGTGCGCCTTGGTTTTGTGGACCGCTGGGAGGGGAGCGTGGTCCATTGCCTCCGAGAAACGGGGCAGGATGAGGGGGGACGATGACATCCATTGGGCCAACAGGTCGGAGACACTTGCTGTCCCAAAGATTGGTGGCACCACTGAGCCGAACAACCATCATGATTAGCTCCGTAAAGACGGAGTAAGGGTAAGACATCATAAAAACCGTGGACAAAGAAGCGTTCATAAAAGCTATTCATAATTCATGGTTCATATATGAATCGATCATATATGAAAGATGAATTATGAAAAATACTACTTTTCATACAGGTACCTAGGGAAGGCAAAATGCACGTGCGTGCAATTGATTCGCCAAATGTAGAAAGGCTCCTCGTGCTCTTGAAAGTCGACCGTGCCTCGGCCAAAAGGCTCCCTTGGGCATCCACCGGCCCTTGGGGTGAGTTGGGGACAGTGGACATATCCTCGGCGGTGAGCCGGTAGGCCATGGGGAGGAAGCCCGCGGGGAAGTGCTCAGCATGGGAGCGAGCCTGATGCTCCTCGATGACCAGTTGAACGTCATCATTGGGGAGGAGTGTTTGGGGGCGCCACCAGTTTGCATGGTGACGGTTTTCCCGGTTTTGCTTTTGGGAGCCAAGGAAGGAAATGGGAAATGGGATTGGGAGTCTGTTCAAACAAGTAACATGACACGGGGAGAGGTGTAGGGAGTGAAAGCAATGGAGAAAGAAGCAATTGAACAACTTGGCGCGCGCCAATTGGTGACTTGGCGCGCGCCAAGTGAGGACTTGGCGCGCCGACTACCACTTGGTGTCAAAAAGGTTGGCTCGGTTAAGAAAGCACACATAACGCATAACAAAAATTGAGCAAAAGAGCCAAAACGTGCAAAAAGGCATTAGTTCCTCACATTGCATGCAAGAGGGACAACCAAAGCATTGTGCACAAAACATACGAGTTGCACGCTCTAGACATGGAGTTGGCCTGGAGTTGGCGAAAGTAAAGTATCTGGACTTGGCCTCGTAGTTACATAAGGTATTGCAATGTGAACACATTCACGATTCGTCGACGAAGTGGTCTGGTCCCACGGAAGACATGCCTTTGGGATTTCAGTGGAACCTTGCTGAGCAACTCGTGCCAGACCACTTTAAAACACAGGCTAAGGATGTACATATTCCAATTCGCATGCCGCCCCGTGGTGTATGTACAGGCTGCGCTCAGCCGCAGCTGGGTGGCTGGGAGGCTTTGGAACCCCCCCCCCCCCCGGCTAGCTGGCTGCTGGGCGCGCCCCCGGAAAAAAGCCAAAATGCAGCATTTTACCGCCTCTTCTCACGCATGGTATGGGGGGGGACATGGGTTTGCAAGGGTGGGGGGGGGGTCAACCACCTTTCTAGAACACCCCTACCTCATACTCCAAGTTGCCTTGCCTTTCGAACCTCCCATAAAGACCAAAAACACAAAATATGTCATGCCAATGGAATCACCGCATCAAACGAATGTTCAACTAAAAATGTTCTTGTTACCAATGTAAAGGGGTTGCCTCCAATACCTTAAAGTACAAAATTGTCCTAAGTCCGAAATATATACCATCCATTTTGCGATACATATCCCAAGGCACCTTTCCAAAGAACACTTATGTATCCGACTCCTCATTCCGGGACATGTAACCCAACACAAAAACATACACTTTTGGGTTAGAACATAGTAACCTTGCTACTTGTCATGGGAAGGAGGCAAGTCATCATGCACCACATTCGCAAAAGGAAATGTTTTGTTTCCCCCATCCCATTCGCAAATCAAGGAGCCTGGAATGGTTTGGAATGCCGCGGGACGGGGCCGCAAAACCTCTACCTGAAAGGTCAGGTGACCAACAACAGCCCGCATGGTCTCTACAAGGTAAACTGACTCATTGTCAACATATGTGACAATTGTCCCAATCAAAAATTTTATCTGCCGCTAGCACCTTGGTTATCTTGGCCTTTTTTTCATGTGCCTGTTGCAAGCCATCAATGTCTTCCTCAAACGTGGGACCCCAACGCAGCCACCCAGCGAGCCAGCCACCTAGCCAGCCACCTACACATGTCATCCACCTAACCAGGCACCATTGCTTTTCACATGCACGTTAATTTGCCTCACCGCCCTTGCTCTCAAGATCTCAAGATGTTGTCACCGATCCATGGAATGTGTGGTAAAATTTCCTTCCCTTTAAACAAGGCACATCATGCATCGGGATCGGGTTGTGGGTTGTTTGCTCGTGTGGGAATCCGGACCTAGTGGTCCGGTTGCACAATCAGCAACACAATTGTCGTTGCATGGTGTTGTAACGTCCCGGTGTCCAACTAATGTCGGCAAGCATACATGGAGATGCCTCATTGCATGCATTTTTTGAATAAGTTAAAATGTGTGATTTCGTTGGCATGCCCAACAAATGCACACGTGTAGACAGAACCGGGGTTGTAGATCGAATAGCTAGTTGGCCGAACCCCCCCCCCCTCCTGCCTGGCGCAGCTCCGTAGGGTGTAACACGGGCAAACTTCTTTCTATCGTGGAGAATGCAGCATCCCCATGCACAAAAGATGCTTTGGCAGCAAGTAGTTGCTGCAATAGTCTGCGAAGATTTTTTTTTGTCGTATCCGTTTTCAGTCTCACAATTTGTCGACGAAGAAATGTGATCACTGACCCCGCTAGCTGGTAACGTTTCTTGGCGAAGAAATGTGAGTAGATAACATTTCTTGGCGAAGAAATGTGAGTAGATAACGTTTCTTGGCTAAGAAACGTTAGCACTAGTTTGTTTCTCCCATCCTTTTAGAGTACCTCAATAATGTCCAAAAAAGAAGCCAACGTCTCACAGGCAGGATTGCCAATGCCAGCGGTTGCAAAGGCATTCATGGGTGCTCTCGAAGAGTGGAAGGGCAAGAAACAAGATGAACCTCGCGGTAGCAACTGTTTGGGGATGGTTCCAATAATGAGGATCAAATTGGGAAACCGGCAAATACGAAAATGACTGGTTGTGTGGTGTAACCGGACCTGTTACCGGGTGCGTAACCGCACTCAGTTGTGACCAGGTAACAGCACAACACCTTGCAACCGGGCTTGTTACCGCGTGTGTTACCGTGTGTAACCGCACTTGTAACCGCACCTTGAAGCACAGATTTGCTATTTTCTCAAAGAAAAAAACCAGGGCAAAAAAATGTTACCCCACCCCATATACTTGGCCGTAAGTAACTGAGATAAAAGAATATGTTTAGGCGCAAAGTGCCGCAGAATCATTTCCGACCGCCTACATGCATGTGCCAGTGTGGTGCATACGATGCCCACGCCAAATCCCAAATGGACAATACCATGACTATATGCCGTATTTAGGATTAGGTGAACAGCCATTGCTTTGCACAGCCATGTAGCAGGTGAAACCCCCACCACATCAAACTCTGGTGCACACAATATACCCTGTTGCACATGCTATTACTGCGTGACTGCTTGGCAGAATGCTCCCAATTGGTGGAGCTGTTCGTCCCATGGTGTGGCAACCATGGACCAACCATGGACCATGGACCATGGACCATGGACCATTGACCGAGTCACCGTCCACGGGGCAGGGCATACTTCTTGGGGCTGGCACACTTTTGGTGGCCGGATACTTGCGGCGGTCGTTATGGGCTTGTGCTGCAGCGGCTTGGGCTTCAACTTTGGCGGCTCCTTCTTGTAAAAACCCCAAACATTGATAGGCTATGAAACAGAAGGGAAAAAGGGTTGGAGACATGCAACTGCCTGATGACACCGCCGGTGTGCAACCGCTTCATCGTGCAACCGCCTTGTGACACCGCTGAAAAGCCACCTGCAACCGCACACTTTTTTAAGCTTTCGGGCAACTGAAACAAGAAAGTGGCAAGAAAAAGTGCATTCCAAGGCACCCCGGAAAAGCACTGGAATGGGGCATACATTGCGAAAACCGTATTCACAAACATTGGAGAAACCTTGTTGACCAATCTACCGTCCGTGTTTTCGAACTCCCGCGGCGCAGACTCTTGGACGTTGGTGAACTCCATTTTCTTCTTTTGTCTGTTGACGCGGTGGACGCATCCAACCACGTATAGACCCTTGGGCTTCAGTAGCTGCACAAGAGGTTGCGAGAGACCGGATCCTGTCTTTTTTAATTAATGGACGGACACAAACGGGCGTGCAGTAAGTTCCAGAACAAATGAGAGGAAAAGGGATCTGCAAAACAAAAGGGGAGTATCCCTTCATTGTGTTTTTCGAAAGCACTGAGGTGTAGTAGTCCTTCCTGCGGTACGCCCTGTGGAGCGGCAGCCGCGGTTCATCGTCATCAGCATGGCATGGGGAATTACACCCTAAGACTAACATTGACAAAGTGGGACAACACAAAACAACCGAGCAAAAGCACACGTAGCAACACACCCAACCGTCGTCAGGTGGACTTGCACAACAGAAGAAGAAGTGCCACAAGGACCTTTCTGGACAAAGCGTGTGACAAATCAAAAGAAATGCAACCCTACGCAACCGCCGCACGGCTTGCAACCACTACAAAGCGAAGATGATGATGTCCAACCGCTCAATGACACCGCTTTTTTTTGGTTGCAACCCGCAAAACTAGGTTCATGTCAATGGGGCCCTCCATGGGTTGCAAAGGGGTGGAAAACATCTGCGGGAGGGGGTTGCAAAAATCGAAAAGTGACTTTTTTGATGGAATTAGACAAAACGGACGTTTCTAAGACGTGGTTGAGGTCCAAACTTCTAGGGTTTCCAACTTTTGAAAACTTTTTATTTTTCGGCGAAGTGGTTGCACATAAGGGGATGTAGATAAAGATTGAAGAGACAGTCACGGCCGATAGATGGGAACATCTCTTTCACATCTAAATCCCATAGCTGCAGTGGGTCCGTGTGTGCCTGCCTCCCGTTGTGCAGCCACTCGTTCGACTGTTTCGTAAATTCTGGGCACACATGTTCTGTTGAGCATTTCGATTACATAATCGTTCCCATCTAACACTTATGGACCTGAAAACTCGGCACCCCAGAAAAGTGTTAGATAGAGAGGGGAGTTTTCAGGACGATATTCGTTAGATGAATATCAGCGGCATCTAGCCCCTAGCTCATTGTGGCAAGCCCCGGGTATCAGGTTGCAACCAAGGGGAGGGACCTTACCCATGTCACGGCACGTGCCGTGGCACACTTTCCGATGGCCCGCCGTGGCTGGGTAAGCTCCGAGGAAACGGTAGGGAGCAAGCACGGGGAACAACACATGGGCGAATGTGTTACTAGCTTTAAGTATAAACTGCGTGATCACTGTACTTGTGGTGATGGGTACCGGTCTCTTTCAGTTGAAATCCAATGTGTGGCGTTCCCATAATGACATGGTTGCCAAGCAAAATGGATGGTCAATAGTCAAATTACTCGCGACAACAAGGACCCACACGATCGTCCACTTTCATGGTAGAAGTAGACGAGGTAGCATAAAAGCAAGACTCATGGTAAGGTGCATTGCACACTTTGCACTGAATGCGGGCAGCACCTGCACCCAAGCGGCGCCAAACAAAAAATCTCGCAGGAACACTTGGTGCACGTATTCTCCCGTGGTACATGCCTTGGAGGATACCTGGGGCGGCACATTTGCTTGAATGGTTGCGGTACATTGGAGAAATCCTCATTTACCGCGGCTCCCTCGGGTGCCGTTGGGGCCTCCCAAGTCGCAGTCCTATAAATTTCACGGGCATCTGGAGGGAACGCCTGGGGGAGGGCTGCGTGAGAGGCCGTTTGTCGTCATCCCACTCACTATCATCCTCATTCAAAGACTGTGCGGAGTTCTCCTCCTCAAGGAGATCTACAGACAGACCACTCAAAAATCCCAAGGATGGGTGAATAGAAGCACGTGAGGCATGCACATCTTTGCTCGGCGATTGCACCCCGACAAGCACATACTCACGCAAAGATCCCAACGATTCACACAACGAGGATTGTAAATGACGAATTTCTTCGGCAAAAGGGGCAATTGTAGCCACAACCTCGTCATTGTTTTTGGCAATGCCGAGAGAAGTTCCTTCCAAAAGGAAGGCTCCGTCCAAGAGGCTAGGCCCCTTGGCGTTAGATGACACAATGTCATCTTCATTGAGTTTGCAGCCTTGATAAGAATATCAAGGGCAACACGATGGTACACCGCAAACGTTTTTTGGGGAACACCCCAATATTTGGCTGCATCGGCCACACTAACCTCCGAATTCGCAAGTTTTGTGAACACTGAAAATGAAATTGCTAAGGTGGCCCAAATGGTTCAACAAGATTGTGGGTGGTATTGCGTGCTTTTTTGGAATTTGACACACAATTTTTCCAATCCAACAGCTTTAGCAATTTTTAGGCCGATAAATGTTAGATGGATGTGGTGAGCATAACCTGGCAGACCAAGAATACCCCCCCAAAACAGCCAATTTGCCACATGTACCTAGTTGTTCCGTGTGCCCATGGGATATGAAAAAAAGAGTGTAGCACCCTGAAAATAGGGGGGGTGGGGGTAAAAAAACCACAAAGCCGATTCCATGCAACCACACCTGTGTGTGGCAATCTACACTTATCGAGGTATTTGTCAGTATACTCGAAGTATTGGAGAAGTATTCTTGCCGTATACTTCGGAGTATACGGCCGTATACTCGGAAGTATACGGCGGGATACTTGGAGCATACGGGGACTTTCTGCCTTCCACACATGCGACCTTTCTCATCAACTACCCCCCCCCCCCCTGCAAGTATGCATGACTCTCCAACCCCCAAACACATTGTACAAACAAACTTAGGCCACGCTAACTGCCCACCCCCCTACCCACTGGCAGGACTCCACGGGGCCATACTGTAACCCCCCCCCCAAAAAAAAACAGGATATGATTTTTGCACCTAGGGGACCCCGTGCTCTTGGTAGGAAAAAATGAGTATCTCTATTTACCTAAAATGCCATTCTCATGTAACCGCATCCTAATCGTCAAAACACAATAAGCATGTATGCATACTGGAAAAGCAGAGAAAGAACGCGCGTTTCTTCAGTATAACAAACTTTTCTGTGTTACACACGAATGTATCAACCTGCGAAGCGATGCAGTGCAAGAAGAAGGGCAGCACACACTTGGCAAGGGTTCGTGCAGCCTGTGTGTGCCCAAAAACTGTCAATTGACAGTCACTAAATTCATGCATCATAATCATGGTCTCTATTTGCCATTAATGAGACCTTTGGGCGAAATTTAGTCCAGCGTTGCAAAAATGTAAAAACCAACGGTGTACTCCAAGAAATGGCTGAACCTGGGCGCAATTTCTTCCAACTTTAGTAAAACACAAAAAAATAGTGCGCAAAACGTCAATGGTATCTGCAAAGACAGCGCAGAACGCCATTCTGACGTGTAACAAGGAAAACATACGACACAGAAGTCAGAGCACACACCAGTGTCACTCTATCGCCGCTTCCTCAGGCCAGGTGCCTTTGGTTTCGCAACCTTACCAGTAAACTGCCTACCATTTGCTTGCGCTGCCAAGCATCACCAAGCATCTCACTGTTAGCACTACCAGTGGCACCACGTTCATTCTGTGTTTGCTGGGACGGTGTGCAGTGGGCTGCAAACGTGCCGAGCGCCTTGTTGGGTGTAGGCTTTGCTCCAGGCTTGGGGCTCTGCTGTGAGGGGCTTGCTCCAGCCTTTGATTTTGTGGCCTTGGCGGGGGTGCCGTCCCCCTGCTTGCCGGTTGCTTTTGGGGGGGGGGGGCGTTTCTGGGATTCACCATCCTCTTCCTCTGGTTGGGTGGCCTCCTCTTCTTGCTCTACATACCTCCTTCCCGTACAATCTACTGGAAACCCATCTGCAAGGTCTTCACACACTCGGTCCCACTGGATTGGTGCCACAGTGTCGCAGTTCGACACAACAACCCTCAAACCAGTAACAAATGACTCAGGAATGGACTTCTCCTCACACAAGTATGCAACTGCAATGTTCACAGGAAACATACTCTGAATGGACAGGGCTGCAGAAAATCTTGCTGCCGTGTGCCACCCATTACCCATGTACTATTCTGCTGAATCCAATCCAAAGAATACAGCAAATAGCATAACACTTCGACACGAATGGCAGTCGTCAGGGGGCCCTAAATATAAGAAAGATATCGAGGTAGGCGTGCAAAAAACTGGTGCACACTACACAGTGCAAGAGCAGTCTGTCCCATGCTTGACAGTGCGGATGGTTTGGACAGGTTGTACACACATACATCAGCATGGAAAAATTGCTCAGCACAGACAGCTTTCAGGTTGCTAACACAGGCCCGAACAATAGCAGTCTCACTAGTGACTTCCACCAAAATACCATTCAATACAAATTATGCCACAATATTGTGCAGGGCCAACGTCCACATACGTGGGACCTCAATCAGGATGCAAACAAATGACAGTGCACTAATAAAGCAAGGAACAGGGCAGCCTGCCCACAAAGGGAGTAGCTCAACGCTACCCTCCTCCTTCAGAATTTTCCTCGTGTTTGTCTCAATAATGGTGTCACCCAACTTGAGACTCATATGCCCACCGTCAGCCTTTTCAATACAGGGTGTCACACGGGGCTTGCGAAGCCTGTCACATAACCCTTGGTAAAGGTCGGCGGTCCAAAAGACTGCCTTGGCAACAGAAGCCCACGGTGGCCAAGGTGACTCGGGACTCCACACCCGGCTACCATACAGGACCCGGATATGGGCCATAATACGACATTGTTCTTTGCACATGGTCCCAGTACCCAGATTTGCTGCAGAGGGTATACACGGGACACGAATGAGGCAGTTCAAAAATAGCATGCTCATGAACGAAAATCGAGAGACCTGGGCGAAATTTCGCCCACCTTAGCGTCAGCAACGAAATAAATACCACGAAATCACTACCACTGACACTGCAGAATAATGCAGAAAAAGTCAGCATACCCCTGGACTCGTGCACAAACCCCTCTGTGACTGCATCCGGATGGAGCATATGCCAACTCCACAACTGCTCTACTCTAGCCAACTTTATTTCACGTTTGATACCCAGTACTAAGGTTTTAGTACCCGACATGTAGAGGACAATGCTTGACAGTCTGTCTGGCATCAATCCTTCGCACTCTTTGAAAACCCCAAGCGCCGTTTCAACATCTCGCTTCTCCATCCCATAGACTGCGTCAACACTTGGTTGCCAAATGAATTTGACAAGCTTGCCCAACCCTGCCCAACGCCTTGATACAGTGACCTTAAGACAGCAAGAGACAAGTAAAAACAGAGGCCTACAGTAATGTATAACGGATACACTCGAAACGTTCAACATACCATATTGCCTTCAACAGCTGTAATACCAATTTCACCCAACATGTTCTGAGTATGGGTGAGCACGGGGGATTCTGGATCCTCCGCCATATGCTCTACTAGGAGTGCCATCCGCTCACTGGTTGTTGACACACTACCGCTTGTGGTCTGCACTTGATGAAGCCCAGCTAGCGTTCTTTGTATGGGCAAAGGAGTGTCTCGTCTAACCTCCAAGCCTTCAAACTCTCTCGTCCATGTAGGCAGGGGGTGATTTTTGGCTTCCTTTTCCTTGCGATGTTGCATAGCAGCCGTGTAGATGTGCTGACCTCCGATGGCATACCAAAACCCAGCTGTACATTAGGGGAAAGGCAGTACAGAGTAAAATCAAATGGGCTAAAGATCGAGTACAATCGAAAACCGGACACGGCAGAAGATACGCACGCCAGGCACCACCAGCAAATCATCAATACAATCAGGTGGTGGTGCCCGTAATAAATCGTCATAGGGGCTTGGACTCGGTCGGGGTTCAGCCCACGAACGTGGCCTTCAGAGCGGTGTCTATCAATGAGGATGTGATCCCATCGGACACGAATGCAATTTGTGGAAGTGGGGTAATTGGCCAGATTGATGTGTGCCTTTCCTTTGGGTTTGGGCTTTGGCTTCGGTTTGGCGGCTGGTTTGGGCTGTGGTTCTGGTGCAGGGGCTTCAGCAGCAGGAGTTCCCTCACTTCCACTAAGATAATCATCATCATTGGCCAGGTTTTCGGGCGGTGTACCAACATTTTGAGAGATTTCCATGGAAGACATTGCTTGGAAGGTAACAAAACAGCAGGTGCAGAGTGCAGACATGGTGATATCCCGGTGCTCAAACAGAGATATTAGCCAAATTAGATCAAATTTGGAGAACCAAGGTTCAAAAACACACACTGCTGCGCAACAGGGATGATACAGTGCTGAAGGATGCCAAATTCACTTTGACTTGAAAGCTGGACGAAATTTCGCCCACCTTTGATAGTTTCAAATAATACCAGGCTTAAAATCATGAAAGTCGGGCGCCTGGGCGAAATTTCGCCCAGCTAGAAGCACAATAGCATAAAAAGAGTGAAATCAGTCCCAACCCTGTGTACTCCGTCCCAACTCCTCTTCCTCATCAAGCACTTCCAGGAACGAGTCAGTGCGCACCTCTTCTGGGCCCTCACTGGCACTGTCAGCATAATTGAAATCATCTACCACCGATACAACAGCAGGCATGGGGGTCTGGGAGGAGGGGGGGGGGCTTGGGGGACGTCCACTGGCACACCGCGCGCTGGGGGTTTGGCGGCTGGTTTTGGAGCCGGGTTTGGAGCTGTGTTGATACTGTGGTAGTGTGCACTTCGCTGCCTCCGATGAACGTTGGAGCGTTTCTGACTGTATGCATTTAGAAAAGCCTCAACACCATTGGGTATTTTTGTCTTGGCAACTAGACACCGTAGGCTATGCCGAACAAGGCTCAAAAGTTGCTGCTGTGTAACCCTTGTACGCGACGGCACTCCCCGAAATTGCATGCGGGGGCTTCATCAAGACGTTTGACCACATACTTATCCTCTTCCAGGACAGCAATGGGGAACCAAGGATGTGACATGTTCTGAATGAACAAACGCACGTGCTTTGTGTACTTGTCCACAAACTTCTGCGTCAGGACACCCTGGCACTTTTTCTCTCCTGGAAGTGTGGGGGGGAGAGTTAAAAAAAATATCGGTTGTCTGCTGCACTGACTGGGCATTACCAACCTCCCTTGACCTCATGACTAGGCGACTAAGCATTGCTTCGCCGTACTCCTCAGAAAACAGGCAACCAAGTGCCCGGGTGTGCCAGTCGGACCTAAAAAGTAGTGCTACAGTATTGGTACGCGGGTATTCAGTGCTCACCCACTTTTCAGAAGGTATGATATTCATCATCAAGACAGTACTCATTCCAATGCATTCTTTTGCAACTGCACTGGAATTCAGAGAGCGACAGTTCCAGTTACATTCACGCACAAGAACCCCTAGTGCTAGAAGTGCTGAGCAGTACGAGTATAACAGGGCCTTCAGGGCTAACACACATTTTTGACCCAGTCTTTGAGCATCAGACAACTCGGCAAGAGTACTCGAAAGGACCTGGGTAGTACTAGCAAGCCGTGCTTTGTTAGCAGCTGTAGCCAGGAACAAACCAACAATGGTTTTTTCCATGTGACGCAGTTTGACTTCCATGGGCACCAGAGCTTCAGCCTTCAGGTCCCAACCCTACTCAAGAAATTTAATAATAGGGGCAAATGCCTTGTAGGTTATTTCCACAAAATACTTATACGGGTGCTAGACACCGCAAAGCAACGGGTGTCCCAACAGGAACTGGTCTACGTGCCAGGGGGCATAGCTTGCTCCGAACGACATTTTCAGGAGTGCGTAAAAGATCTTCATGTGAATCAGAAATGGCACAGTCCGTCTCGTCGTCACCGGCAAGCATTCTAGCCCCTTGACAAACTCCAATAACTCAACATGACTTCCGCATTTCCGGTGGGATAACAGAAAGGGCCTCTAGTTGAGGGATACCACAGCATTGTGCGCATAGTCCAGAGGTGCACGAACGCGGGTCCGCAGAATAGGCCCAGCTGGGACTTTACTTCTTTGCAACAACAACCCAACACAGCGAACAAGGTAGTCGACAACCCCGGGGATACATTGTGCAACAGCACCCAAAACGGGCGGACCATAATACTGGGGCAGCTCAGTAGTTTGCAACACACGGACAGCAGTCACATCCAGAGTCTTATCAAGGCTATGGGTGTCCACCCCATTGATGCAGCAACGGTAATTGTTGAACCACAAGGTAATTTGCTGTCTCTCAAATGAATCCCACAAGTGTGAAGCTTGAACACTCGCCTGGGCCGAGATAGTAGGGGCATTGATAGTGCATTCCCCTGCCATTGCCGGCTTACGGCGGATGGACCGGGTCATTGTACCGCAATATGAGGCTCCAGTGGCTCTCTCAGCACGGGGATATGTCAGCACTCGCACAATCATATACAGTGAGAAAACTTGCTTCTGCAGCACCATCAACCATCTTGGTGGGCGACTAGAACCGAAGGCAGCCCGCACATTCCCAACATTACGTCTACTCTTTCTATTGTGACGCAAATCCAGTGCCAGCTGCAACAGCGGGAGTGTCCTCCCTTTGTTCAATGCCACCCGAATGAGAGCCTTCGGGGTACGAACGCGAGTACCCCCCACGGCTGTTTGAAGAAAGCGCACATCAATCACGTCTCACAGCCACATTGGCAGAAGCACCCCTAAGAGTTAGTGAACAAAACCCAACAGAGGTACCACCCTGTAGGTAAAGGTTGTCAAGGCAAGCTGGAAGAAATTTCGCCCAGGTTCAACTTTATCAACTGGTGGGCCTAAGTAACAGGCAGGCAAAGGGCAACATATCATGCATAGCACAAGGAAAGAAACAACAGGGGCGGGGGGGGGCTGGAAGAAATTTCGCCCGGGATCACTGATTGGTGTTTTTAAGCTGTATATTTTGCGGAACAAGCGGAGTTGGGCGAAATTTCGCCTAGGGTCATCAAGGCATCAAAATATGTATGCCTTTTTTGCTATCCGGGGGGGCTGGGGGAAATTTCGCCCAGGCCTTGGCAAATTGGCAAAAAGAGACAGTGAATTTGAGTTTCAAAGTGTGTATGCATAGTACACGCAATAAATGTACAGTTATTCATCACCGCCTATTGCAGTACAGGCGACACATGGAAAACATAGGAACAAAAACAAGACACAAAAAAGGCGACAAAGTGCACATGTTTGGGTCGTAAGGGGCGGGTAGTTAGCGTGGCCTAAGACAAAAGAGCACCATATGAGCAAACTAGAAGACCACAAGAAGCATCCGTGCGTGATGTCCCATCCGAATGTCAAATGTGATCCACTTATGCGTATTATATATACTTAATATACGAACTTATGCATATTGCACATCATATCATATCACATGATATATACCTAGATGTGTTTTGGTGCACGATGCTTCTTCCGCATGCATTGCATGCTAAACCTGATGCCCTCTCTACCCAAGGCCTTTTCCCCAAACCACAAACGGATGCCCCAATCAAGGGCATCCGGGTGCAGAGAATGCCTTAGTCCCCATCGGGTGACATAAGGGTTGCTAAGCTTCCACCCTTGGATACGCTGGCGGATATCCATTTTAAAACTTTTGTTCCTCCATTCCGTGGGAATGGAGGAAAACGTAATAAATACCCCACCTTTGGAGGTGTGCACCACCGTGGCACACCACCCAATGCACCCAAACCGGAACACTCCACCCCGGTGCTTTCCATGCATTGGTGAAACGTGCAACAATTCATGCATAACGTTGGCGTTGATCCATGGGAACGGGACCCACATGGCGCCAAATCTTTTGCATATGGTAACAGGCCTGCAACGTGAGGTGCAGGACGGCATTGGTTCTCAGCCACCTGTTGCCCTCCCACCTCACAACATGGGTACAAAACATTGCAACAATGCGCACCAACTCGGCGTGCAACTTAGGTGTTTCAAAAAAAAGGCGGCAGGCGTTAATGTCAAGAGTGTGTTCCTTCTCTTTAGAGGGGGCACGCATCACTCTCTCAGCCATAGGGATGTGCTTCGCCTCTTGTCGGAAGTTAGAAATGAAATGGGACACGGCCTTTAGGGCTCGTGGTGAGCCCCATGTGCGGGCACTGTCCTTGAGACATTTCCCAATGTCTGTCCCGACCCTTGCACAACAATGTGCCACATTTCCAACATTGCAGACGGGAGGGGTGCAAGACATAATTGCAAAAAAAAAAAAGGCTTGGAATTGGTCATACTTGAGATTGCAATTCCAACATTTCCCACACGAACCCGACATCATGACTTTCCCATCCCCACTTTTAAAACACAATAATTTTTTGGGAGTTCCCCAAATTTCTATGCCGCCCTCTGCTTCAAGTTTTTTGACTTGTTCATTCAATTTCCCCACGGCATCCATCCTTTGCAGATGGGCCATATCATCCCCCCCCATCAAAAAACCACCATGAGGCCCACGCCTGACCATCATGGTGTGCCCCCCTATCCTCCCATAGGTCCACAAACACGTCACAGCGTGTGGCGGTGGCATTATGAAAAACAGTGGCATCAGAACAGATTACAACGGCCAAATGTGTATTTTCCTCATACTTCCGAATGTTGTCCTCAGCATGGGCACATGCAACCATGGTGGTGATGATATCATGGAATTCCACCACCCCACATGTCCGCGTACCCCCTTTGGCGGCCACCTCCAATACCCTCCCCTTGGACAGGTAAGGTGTGATGGTCTTACGCATTGCCATCACATGGTCTCACGTGCATGTTGTCCTCATGCAACCCTCCAATGCCCGGATGGAAAGATGGTGCCGCCGCATCCATCGGAGTAGATTAATTGCCTCCTTGTCGGCTGCATCTACCTCACCATCTTTTAAAATAAGCATGAGGCCTTGGGCATGGGGTCGTAAAAATACATCAGCACCAAGCAATGCTGATGCTAGCAATTGCATCAACAAACGTCTTTGCCGTTGCCCTCTTTCGCCGCAATCCTAATGTCAAAAAAATCAGGGTGGGCCATATGATGTGAAACAAAAGAATGTGGTGGCGTTGACGTTTGTGGATGCAGATCACATACTGCATAGGGGGTCAAATGCCGGCATTTGATTCCCTCACAAAATTCTTGAATACTCTCCAAACAGAGCCCCTTCTCCTTCGGATGGGCATTGGTAAACATAGTTGTAACAATAATTGCTGCAGAAACATGTTCCAGGCATATGTGGGCCAGTTGCCGGATGGAACCGTGCGCACAAGCTCATGCAACACGGGCACAGCATGCAAGATTCAGTGCAAACCGTTCGCCATATACTTCCAGCATACGGCCGTATATTGACAGATATACGGCCGTATACTCGGAGGTATACGGCCGTACACCAATGGTGCTGGAACGCACAGCATAGAAGGTAAAAAATGGCAAGAAAATGCTCAGCATATTGCTCACGATATTTGGGGATGCTCGGCATTTATGTTCAGCAAATGGGACTCATATTGCAGGGTTGATTTCGGAAGTCCCAGCCAAAATTTCTTTTGAGCTCCCCCGGAACGGTCGGCTGGGAAGTCCATGGAACATTCCTACCGATATCGGTTGCGTTTTGGGACCCGATCTGGCTGCCAAAACTTCCGAGCATCTTCCCGGGGATTTCAAAAACCTCCAGGCGTTTTTCCATTGGTTTTTTGTACCATGAACTACATCGTTCTTGGTTCCCAAATCCCACATCGCATCAAAGAAACACACAAAAAGACAAGCATGACTCAAGCTTGAAATGTGAACGTTCAGTGCGCAAGACAACGCCCTGTAAATATAAAACCTCTTACGGTGTACAATACAAGTCCACTACTTGTATCCATTCGCGAGTTAAAGTGGACCAAGAGCCACATAGTGACTTGGTTGAAAGAGGCCCAGGTGAAAAGGCCATTCGATGTTTGTGAGGACAGCCTCCAGATCTTTGTGTGGGTGTGAGCTCATGACCTAAAATAAAGTTCTGGTGAGAGCCACTGGTCGGGGCTTTCCAAAAAAGCCTTGTTTGCTAGAAACTGAATTAGTGGGCCCCTGGAAGGGGGAGGATGGTAGGGCACTTTTTGAGCCTCCAGATCTCTGTGTGGGTGTGAGCTAATGACGTAAAATAAAGTTTTGGTGAGAGCTACTGGTCGGGGCTTTCCAAAAAAGCCTTGTTTGCTAGAAACAGAGACAGTGGGCCCCTGGAAGGGGGCGGATAGTAGACCACTTTTTGAGCCTCCAGATCTTTGTGTGGGTGTGAGCAAATGACCTAAAATAAAGTTGCAGTGATACATGCATCAAAACACAGTAAGTTCATTGCAATAGCAGGAACCACCTAGGCCTCAGCCGGTGGCAGTTAAACATGGCAAGTGCGTAGTACAAAAGACAGGCAAGGGGCGAGCGGGGGGGGCCACTGGGCTGTCTAGCCCTAAGAAACAATAAATAATCTGCGTAACATACAGTCAGGCTGGGAGCCAACACAGAAACCACCGTTTACACAGCAAACGATAGTTTCAGTGATACATGCATCAAAACGCAGCAAATTCATGGCAATAGTAGGAACCACCTAGGCCTCTTTCTTGCCCTTATGTACCTCAACACTGGAAGCCCCTGGGTGTGCAAGGGTTTCAAACGGGCCTTGCCAACAGACTGTTGGTCCAATAAGAGACGAGAGAGAACGTAAAGAAGAAAAAAAATTCGCAAGATCGTAGTGGTCACCATGTTTGATGGGGCACAAAGACCACACCGCATGGTTTCACTTGATCGAGAGACTGTGTTAGTTTAGACCATATATCAGGTGCCTGTCGGGTAGCATCCCTGACGTGACTGGCATGGAGGGACTGGACCCGTGACAGTGGGTCAGCGGGCTGTAAGTGGCTCGGTACCCAGGTCACATGCAGCATGAGCTGGGACGTTCGGAGCCTGTGGATGACTGTCCTGAGGATACGCTGCTGTTTCCAGTGCTGAGTTCGTGCTCTCAGGTTGATAGTTCCCCACACAGTCCGCATGTTATCCTGGAGCATAGTGACCTGAGGGAGCTGTCTCGAAACCGAAAACTTGACTAGGACAGACATACCATACGTCTCGGCGATCTGTTGGGTTGAAACCCAGGATGGACATTCAAACACCCAGCCCCTGCCATAGGTATACAGTCCCACTCTGTAGCGCACTCGTACCTGGCTATTCACGTATTGGGCAGCATGGACCGCCAGCCATTTAGCATACACTAAGGACTGAGATAAGACAGGGGGCGGCCTGAAATCAGGCATGGCTACAAGGGCTGCGGAGACAAGAGATCTGGAGAAGGTACCGCTTACCCGGATATATTCACATCGATTGTAAGAAACAGCCGTCCAAACGCCGGCCACAAATGGGAGGTGCCCCTTCTTGGGGGCTGCGAGCCAGCCCATGAGACCCAGGACACGCACCACAGTCCCACCGCGCACAACACGTCCATGGATATTTATAAGAGCCGAAAATACACGCTGCGCAGGTGCTGAGAATTTCCCACAAACAACCGCCGCAGATCTATGTCCTTGCCCAACCAGGTGGTGGATTGGACAGGCTGGAGTTGGCTTTTATGAGAGATAATATAACCCTGTAGTTGTAAAATCTCCGGCAGCATGTGACCACACATCTCCAACCAGGGTTTGTCTTCCTGGACAAAAAGTAGATCATTGAGGTAGTGGTCATAATCAACCGTACTACCGTCAGTGTTCGGCTGTGGACCTGCCATGCAAGACAGGCTGGTTGTCACAGACCTACGCATAACTTCCTGGCAGATGGCAGGGGATAGTTTCCACCCGAACGGCAGGGAGCGCACATCGCAGGTGGAGTCAGGCGGGCCCTGGACCCGAAAAGTGCCCCAAGCAGACTCAGGAAGCCGGAGCGACGGGAAACAATTCGTAAGATCCGGTTTAATGAGCCACCTATTGGGAGAAGCACTGCGGGGCATGGCGGCCCACCGAATGAACTTGTGCCTCACTGTGTGCAAATTGGGCAGGACCATCCGAGGCTTAGGTCCACGATGGGCCCGGTTGCCTAGGGTACATTTAACTATAAAGGAACATTTAGTGACAGTTTTAGGGATGACAAAAATGGGTGCACTGGGCGCACGTGTGGAATCGCGCATGCCGTCGTGAAGGACAGACAAATGACCCTGTCGAATTAGTGCCCGAGTCATAGCTAATTCCGCAGGACGCAGGTGCTTTCGGGGCACCTCCACATTGGACATAGCAGAAAGCGCCTGATGCGTGGCAATGCTATCCCAAATATCCTAAGGTATTGGGACTTCCCCTGCAAGCCCCAGCCCCATCTTAGCGACCTGAACCGGCACTTGCAAGTGACCCCGCTGGCTGGTACACCCTGGACCTGGAGATGCCCCCTTCTTGGGACTAGTAGGGGACAGGCCAATACATGTGGCCAGGAGCTGAGCAAATTGCAAATGGTTGACAGTGTCCAACACAAACTGAACATATTGAAACCAGCCTAACCTACGAACAAACTCCACCGCCACCATAAACACAGCAAACAGAGGCTTCCACAGCTGAGCAAACGTCCAGCGTGGTGGCAGCCTGATGCGCCGAGCCGATCGCCATAGTTGGGACCGCCACTGGTGAATTTGACGAGAGGAATGACCATGCAAAGGTCGCATGGACAGTGCATCATCGAATTCCGGCCCCCAAGGTCTGTGCTGTCCTGCGAGCCTTGTTGGCAAGCGACGCGAGGCGGGCGGTATCCTTAGAGACGTTGACTGTAGCCCGCCGTTTGTGCCTGGCCGGGAGTTTCCGGGGCATGCGTCTGCCGGTACTGACGGTGTTTCGTGACCTCTGGACGTACTGGAGGTGATGCTTTTGCTGAGGTGTCGGCCCCAGGCCTCTTCTTAGGTTCGGGAACGTCTGGTGCCGCCGAGCGTGCCGTCCTCTTGACTCCGTGGACTGGAATTCCCACGTCAAACTGAACATCAGGGGCACCGGACTGGTCGTCCATGTCCTCAGCTCCCGAGTCGTCCGTGCAGCACTCCAAATCCGTGTCTCGGATGAACTGACGGGGGGGCCATAGGCTGTTGGCCTTGAACTCTTGCCATTCGTATCGCCAGTCTCCCACCGACCCTGGAATAACGACTGGCCATGGGACCTTGCCTCGCGCCCACGGTACTCCGTCCCATCGGGCAGCGTATTTCCTAGCCACCCGCAGTGACTTCCGGCGATCCAACTGCACTAGCTCCGGCATCGTACCGCCCGCGCGCATAAACATGGTAGCCCCCGCACGCCGCCATGCGTGCCATGTGATACCGTGGAACTCCGTGCCTTCGAGGGGCCTAGACATTGTCGCGGACAGGGCTCGAGTGCCTCCGGCGATGATAGGGAGGTACGGTGACCGACCCTTGGATGCTGACTTGAAGCCGCAGGAAGCCGGATAGTCTGTCAATATAGCTCCCAGCCAGCCTGGTGACCCACTGTCGTTTGGTCTTTTGGTCGAAGAAACAGATAGAGGATTTGCTCTGCAGTAGGTCGACGGCTCGAATGCTGGCCGCTTCCCCAATTCTGAGGCGTTACGCTGTAGATGGGACGGCTAGCGCCGCAACCAGTCGTTCGTGCGGCGACTGTGCCCTGTGTCCCATGACTTCCAAGACCTCCAAGGAGCCCCAACGTTGCGATCTGCCCGCGCCTGCGAGTCTCTCTTTACCACGAACGAGTCTCCATGCGTTGGACGGGACAAAGGTGGGGCAGATGTCAAGCTCCTCTAGTAGCCTGCACGCACTGATCGCCTGTCGCATACCTGATGCCGTGGTGGGCCTTTGAGCCAACCCCGAATAGGTATTTCCGTAGGACGACCTTGGGGTCTTTGGCCTCTGAGGCAAATTGCGTGGCAGCCATGGCTCCAATGTGACTGGCGTAGATCTGGAGTGTCCAGTTGGCCCACGATGCGAGTGCGACACTCCTCCCGTCCGATGGGTTTTCTTTTTGGTGCAGGTCGTCAAGTCTTTGGGCCCATTGTGAGAAACCTTCTTCCAACTCATCAGGTGGACAGGGCTCGTGCTCACTGCCCTGCCTGGATCCTGAGGAGCCGCTTCATCGCCTGTGACGCCGGGAGCATTTCCACTCCAAATGGCGCCCTCCGCAGAAGTCGCAATCGCCGGGCGGGGGACGGTCGGTGCGCCACCGTTTGCCGCTGACAGAGACAACATACTCAATTCCATCGATCTCGCAGAATCGGAACTTCCCACGATAGCAGTACTCGACCTCGGTATCGTCCCCTGACGATTCGACAAATTCTGAACGGGCACATCCAGAGTTGGAACGTGAGCGGGATCTGGAGCGACGGTGTCGTTGCCCCCTGTCGGATCTCGACCTCCTGGGCGATCGGGACTTGGATCGTCGCTTTTTCTTAGAGGTCTTAGACCCCTTACCGAACCTGGCGTACTTGCGCTCATACTGCTTTTGGGCCTTCACCACCAAGGCCCAAATGTCACTGGCCTGGACCATAGGAGGGTCATCCAGGATGTTTTCTTCGACAGCACTCGACACCATGTCCAGGACATCAATCATCCATCCAGTCAGGCCAGTGGTGGAGTCTCTATAGTCGTGGATCGTTTGCACCGTGAGGGGGAGGGCAAGCTAGTGCTCCCTGCTTGACCGGGATCTCTCTTTCTCTGCCTTAGCCAACCCCTTTTCCAGTTGACTCGATCTTGGACTCCAGGATTCTTATAGACGACTTCTTCTGGGACTCGGATGTGGATGACTTGCGCGATCCACTGGCCGGTCTCAGTGGTACAAATTTGCCAGTCTCTGGTAGGTATCGGGATTTGTGTACCTCCTCCCAGGCGAACAGAATGTCCAGTATCTTCTCTGGTGGGATGTCCATAGTTCGTAGGGTCTTGAAGGCATTTGACTCTTGTGGTACATTGTGGCCAGCCTGGAACCATCGAACCGACAGCTCAGCCACGCCGTTGGCGAGCTTATCCGGCGATACCCTGGTCACCCATAGTGGGAAAGCGTGCTCGATGAACGCCCGTACTGCCGCCAACTCAAGCTCTTCCTCCGCAGGGCGCTTCTTATTGCTGTTGTCCGACGGCATATCAGCGGTAGAGGTCGATGTCGATTAAGAACTCGAGCTCTGCGCAACAAAATATGTGTTGGCACTCTTTGCCAACACAGTCGGTTACGGAAGTAAGAGGAGAAAGAAGAACAAAACAACAGTCCGATGCAAGGCCACTAGGCTGTCTAGCCCTAACAAACAATAAATAATCTGTGTAACATACAGTCAGGCTGGGAGCCAACACAGAAACCACCGTTTACACAGCAAACGATAGTTTTGGTGAGAGCTACAGGTCGGGGCTTTCCAAAAAAGCCTTCATGAGGAAGAGGAGTTGGGACGGAGTACACAGGGTTGGGATTGATTTGATTGTATTATATGCTATTGTGCTTCCGGCTGGGCGAGATTTCGCCCAGGCGCCCGACTTTCATGATTTTGAGCCCGGTGTTATTTGAAACTGCCAGACCTGGGCGACATACAGAAGGCATCGTTTATGATAACCCTGAAAACCTCCAACGGAACATGAATAAATGAGAGGGGGGAGAACTGCACATTGCAGGTAACTACTTTTTTGGACCGCTTTTCACCTTGGCCTCTTTGAACCAAGTAACTACATCGCTCTGCCTCCACTTTAACTCGCGAATGGTACTGTCCGGGTGTGTGGACAGTATTGATTTCAAGTACATGTAATGTACACACAGCCTCTCATCAGATTCCTGTGCAAAGGTCCGGTGCGTGTTGCATTTCGCATCCGGACCAACAATGCAAAGGTTTCTGTATTGTACACCGTAAGAAGTTTCATGTTTGCTGGGGCTTGTCTTGCCCACAGCCTCCCGTGTCGTCAAGACTGGGATTGAAAAATGTTTATGCATCGGCATAGCCAGCAAGGTATCCTTCGGCCGGATGCGGTATGCATCAGGGACGACCCTCTCTAAAAAAAACCCTTAGCATCCTTGGTTCAATGGACTCTGACGGCTTATGCCGCAGGCACAGTGCTGCCAAGGCGTGTTGGAGGGGCGGTTGTGTATCACCCGGTTCGGGCACTTCAGCATTGGCTGTGTCCGCGTCAATGAGCTCGCCCTCAAACTCCAAATCTGGTTCACAAAGCTGCTGAACGGGCTGGGGGGGGGGGGCTGAGCGGACGAAGACAAGGCACTAGCGGCACTACCTTGGCTACCAGTACAATAGTGAGTCTACTCAAAGGGGCCAAGATGAAAAAGCGACACACATGCAAAAAGAAAACCACAAAAGCAGGCACAAAGCTTCACAAGGCACAAAGGGCAAACAGTCATAAGCTTGAGTACATTGTTCTCCATGCAAGTTTGTAGGCAAAGCAGGCACCAAGGATCAAACTGGCATTGCACATGTCAAAACCAAAAGTGCAGATTCACAAAGGAGCTCAAAGGGGCAGCAATCATAAGCTTGAGCACAATGTTCTCCATGCAACTTTGTAGGCAAAGCAGACAAAGGGTAGACAACCATTAGCTTCAACGTATTGTTCTCCATGGCATCTTGCAGCTCAGATAGGCACCAAGCATCCAACCAAAGTCCCACTGGATTCCCGCTAAAAAATTTCTTCCGAGCTCCCTTGGCACGGTCAGCTGAGAAGTCCATAGAACATTCCTACCGATATCGGTTGTGCTTGGGGGGGCCGATCTGGCTGCCAAAACTTCCGAGCATCTTTCCAAGGGTTTTTCGAAAACTTCCAAGCAGCGGACCGAAGCATATCGCATGCGCGTTGGTACGGATTTCCTAAAATTGCCACCGGAAAAGGGACGATATTGGTCTCTCTTCCAATGTTCTATGCTGGGCACCGGTGGTACATGTGTACCGTGCTCCCTAGTGGCCCCAAAGACGAAAGGCATAGGCCAATAAGTCTTCAATAGATTCATCAGGGAGGTAATATGTGTTGCCACCATTGTACAAAACAGTAGCATAGCGCTCCCTCCTCCGTGGGGCAGGCCCATGGTAGGCTTTGCAGTTCAAAACCACTCCCGGCCAGCCCTTGTACGACTTAGCATCCACAACACCACCTCCATATACATCTAACCGCATTGGGGTCCCTTGCGTGGGACTATGGAGCACTCCACTTGATTCAACACAAACCTCCCCTCCAGTATGTGCTGCCACAACGCAAATGGTGGAAAGAGGAGAAGGATCCCTCATATGGCGATGGCCCGGCATTCTTTGTGAGGTACTGCATTGTACCACTTGAATGGTGGACAAATGGAACCACCTTTGAAAATTTGCATGCGCATGTGCATTTGAAAGGCAAATTAGCTCCCTTTGCCTTTCATTCCCGCTGCACAAGCGCACAGCCCCAATCCTTCCCATGCCTGCGTGTCCCTGTAGCCCCAAACTGCACATTGTGCACTTGTACACCCAAGATGTGCACCTTGCGGTACACCAACTCTCGGCACAAAGCTGCAAGGGCGGGGTTGGAAGGGGGTAGTCTTGCCGGCTTTGGGGGCAGGCCACGTGCTGGGGAGGGAGATTGACTAACCTGACTCCCACTCCCCTGACTCCCGGACCCTTGGGGTGGGGGTGCAGACCGTGTGACACTATGGGCAACAATGTACCTCGCCCATTCCTCATTGGCCTTGGCCGCTTGGAGTTGCGTTTCCAAATCCTTGGCCTTGAGACGCCACTCATGGGCACTTAAGGTGGCCTCGGCCAACTTGGCCTCCAGGTCCACGATCCTCCTATCCTTGGCGTCACCCTAAGCATGGGCAACCTTCAACTCCTCCTTGAGGGAGGCAATGGCCTCCCTCAAGGAGGTCAGGGAAGTCCGGCTGATCTCTGTCATCTCCTTGGAGATGTTTAGCCGGGACTTCCCCAAGCCCGCCACCACCACACTGACAACGTCAGTGGTGGTTGGCACAGCGAGGTCCCCCAAGGCCTCGCATGCGCCACGGCGGGGAGCTGCCTCAATCCCCTCCACCCCCCAAGCCCCCCCGAGCCCACAGCGACAGCAGCAGCAGCAGCAGAGCCAGAAGGCTTGGGGGCCTTCCGGGTGTATGGTGAGCATAACCTGGCATACCAAGAATACCCCCCCAAAACAGCCATTTTGGCACATGTACCTAGTCATTCCGTGTGCCCATGAGATATAAAAAAATGAGTTTAGCACCCTGAAAATAGGGGGGGGGGTCAAAAAACCAGAAAGCCAATTCCATACACCCACACCTGTGTGTGGCAATCTACACTTTTTGAGGTATTTGTCAGTATACTCGAAGTATTGAAGAAGTATTCTTGCCGTATACTTCGGAGTATACGGCCGTATACTCAGAAGTATACGGCCGTATACTTGGAGTATACGGGGACTTTCTGCCTCCCACCCATGCCACCATTCTCATCACCTACCCCCCCCCTTGCATTTACTCATGACCCTGCAACCCCCAAACACATTGTACACACAAAAGAGCACCATATGAGCAAAGCAGAAGACCACAAGAAGCAACCTTGTTTGATGCCCCATGCGAAACGTCAAATGTGATCCACTTCCCCATGTTATATATACCTAATATACACACTTACGCATATTGCACATCACATGATATATACCTACACGTGCTTTGGTGCACGATGCTTCTTCCGCATGCGTTGCATGCCAAACTTGATCCCCTCTCTACCCAAACCCTTTTCCCCAAACCACAACCGGATGCCCCAATCAAGGGCATCCAGGTGCAGAGCATGCCTTAGTCCCCATCGGGTGACATAAGGCTTGCTAAGCTTCCACCCTTGAAAACAATGGCGGATGTCCATTTTAAAACTTTTGTTCCTCCATTCCGTGGGAATGGAGGAAAACTTAATAAAATTCCCCCACCTTTGGAGGTGTGCCCCACTGTGGCACACCACCCAATGCACCCAAACCGGAACACTCCACCCCAATGCCCCCCATGCCTTGGTGAATGGTGTAACCATGGATGCATAACGTTGGCGTTGATCCATGGGAACAAGACGCACCTGGCGCCAAATCTTTTGCATGTAGTAACGGGCCTGCAACATGAGGTGCAGGACGGCACTGGTTTTGAGCCACTTGTTGCCCTCCCACTTCACAACATGGCTACAATACATTGCAACAATGCGCACCAACTCGGCGTGCAACTCAGGTGTTTGGAAAAAAAGACGGGAGGCGTTAATGTCGAGAGTGTGTTCCTTCTCTTTCGAGGGAGCACCCATCACTCTCTCAGCCACAGGGATGTGCTTTGCTTCTTGCCGGAGGTTAGAAATGAAATGGGACACGGCCCTTAGAGCTCCTGTTGAACCCCATGTGCGGGCGCTGTCCTTGAGACGTCTCCCAATGCCTGTCCCCACCCTTGCACAACAATGTGCCACATCTCCAACATTGCGGACATGAGGGATGCAAGACATAAGAGACCCAATGCGAGGAAGGACTGGAAAATCTGCAATTGCAAACAAATGGGCTTGAAATTGGTCATACTTGAGATTGCAATTCCAACATTTCCCACACGAACCCGACATCATGACTTTCCCATCCCCACTTTTAAAAAACAATAATTTTTTGGGAGTACCCCCAATTTCTATGCCGCCCTCTGCTTCAAGTTTTTTGACTTGGTCATTCAATTTCCCCACGGCATCCATCCTTTGCAGATGGGCCATATCGTCCCCCCCATCAAAAACCCACCATGAGGCCCATGCCTGACCATCATGGTGTGCCCCCCTATCCTCCCATAGGTCCACAAACACGTCACAACGTGTGGCACTGGCATTATGAAAAATAGTGGCATCAGAACGGATTACAACGGCCAAATGTGTACTCTCCTCATACTTCCGAATGCTGTCTTCGGCATGGGCACATGCAACCATGGTGGTGATGATATCATGGAATTCCACCACCCCACATGTCCGGGTGCCCCCTTTAGTGGCCACCTCCAATACCCTCCCCTTGGACGGGTAAGGTGTGAGGGTCTTACGCATTGCCATCACATGGTCCCAAGTGCATGTGGTCCTCACGCAACCCTTCAATGCCCGGATGGAAAGGTGGTGCCGCCGCATCCATCGGAGTAGGTTAATTGCCTCCTTGTCGGCCACATCCACCTCACCATCTTTTAAAATAATCATGAGGCCTTGGGCATGGGGTCGCAAAAGTACATCGTCACCAAGCAATGCTGATGCTACCGATTGCATCCACAAACGTCTTTGCCGTTGCCCTCTTTCCCCGCAATCCTATTGTAAAAAAAACAGGGTGGGCCATAACATGTGAAACAAAATAGGGTGCTGGCGTTGACGTTTGTGGATGCGGAGCACATACTGCATAGGGGGTCAAATGCCGGCGTTTGATTCCCTCACAAAAATCTTAAATGCTCTCCAAACAAAGCCCCTTCTCCTTCGGATGGGCATTTGCAAACATATTGCTTACAATAATTGCTGTGGACAGATGTGCCGGGCATATGTGGGCCAGTTGCCCAGCGAAACCGTGCACACAGGCGCATGCAATAGGCGCACAACATGTACGATTTAGCACAAATCTTTCGCCGTATACTTCGAGTATACGGCCGTATACTTCCAGGTATACGGCCGTATACTCGGAGGTATACTGGTAGTATACGGTGCTCACTAGTGGCCCCAAGGACGAAAGCCATAGGCCAATAACTCATCAACAGACTCATTGAGGAGGTAATCTGTGTTGCACCCATCGTAGAAAACAATGGCATGGCGCTCCCCCCTCCATCGGGCAGGCCAGTGGTGGGCTTTGGAGTTGAAAACCACACCCGGCCAGCCCCTGTAGGCCTTTGCATCCACAACACCACCTCCATGTACATCCAACCGCATCGGGGTCCCTTGCATGGGACTATGGAGCACTCCACCTGTTTCAACACAGACCTCCCCACCACTATGCGCCCCGACAACGCAGATGGCGGAAAGCGGAGAAGGATCCCTCATATGGCGATGGCCCGGCATTCTTTGTGAAGTATGGCATTGTACCACTTGAATGGTGGTCCAATGGAACCACCTTGGAAAATTCGCATGCGCATGTGCATTTGAAAGGCAAATTAGCTCCCTTTGCCTTTCATTGCCGCTGCACAAGCGCGCACGGCACCAATCCTTCCCCTGCCTGCGTGTCCTTGTAGCCCCAAACTGCACATTGTGCACTTGTACACCCAAGATGTGCACCTTGCGGTACACCAACTCTCGGCATAAAGCTGCACGGGCGGGGTTGGAAGGGGGTAGTCTTGCCGGCTTTGGGGGCAGGCCACGTGCTGGGGAGGCGGACTGACTGCCCTGACTCCCACTGCCCTGAATCCCGAACCCTTGGGGTGGGGGTGCACTCCGTGTGACACTATGGGCCCCAATGGACTGTACCCTTCGTGAACGGCCGTTAAGTGGCCGTTTGAATAATTGCGTGAATTTCACGTGAATTTACCCAAAAATTGAGGTTTTTGGGGGAAAATGCCATATTCTTGGTTCATTTCAAGGGCTTTGAGGGGCCAAAATTCCTCCCCTAGCTTTGTTACGCATCATCCAATGAAAGTCCCGCCCCAAAAGCATGCATCATGACCGCACCGTGCCCAAAACGAGAGGTGCCGGAACCCGGCAAGCCTGTAGCCGATTCACAGGCGTGAATTCACGTGAATTCACGTGAAATTCGTACGAATTTCGTACGAATTTCGTACGAATTTCACGTGAATTCACGTGAATTCACGTGAATTTACACAAATGTTACCCGTGTGCACCCCCAGATTTGTCCTCACACCCCTAGTAAGCCCCCCAGCATGCACCCCGGTCACAGGCAACAATGGTCTGGGTTCGTAAGGTCATCTCATGTCCGTCTCTTGCGGCACCGGAACCGCCGCTGTAGAGTCTGAAGGTGCTGCATGTCGGTTAGAAGCCGTCTTCTTGTGCGGCTTGCATACGTTTGTACACTTATGGGCCCTTGCCCATGTTGAGCCCTTTTGGTCGCATCCCACCCATGCAACCAAAGGCTATCGTCAATGGTGTGGTTGTCCACAACCACTTGCACCCCTAGTCTCCCCCGGAGGAGGCTTAGGCCCCCGCTGTGGCGCAACATGCGCTTCAGCCTCCGGTGACTTCCCTCCATGGCAAAGCAGGAGAACTTTGACAAGATTCTCCACTTCTTTGCAAAATAATACATGTGGTCGATCCAAAGATGCGTCCACAGAAGTTTGCCCCACTGGAGCTCATTGTGGGCAGCGCCCATGGCTATGCTATGGTTCCGGAGCCGCCCCAAGTCGGCCCCGGAGAACCATGCGGAACGCCACGCGTATACACACATGCTTGCAAAATTCTCCCACCACGTTTTGCACACCGACTCCCAACTTTTTCCCCCTACTTGATGCTGCCTGACACTAGGCTGCTCTAGGCAAGCATCTATTATCTTCTCCCCACCCTTATTGCGCATGAAATGGATGGCAGCAGCACACTCCATCCTCACCTTCCCCTTGCTGTTTGCCTTGTCATTATTTAATGAGGCACGGGTGCAAGTTCGTGCAGCAAGCCGTGCCTCATCTAAAACCGGTTGCAGCATGGTGCGTGCCACAGTGGCCGGTGCCTTCCCTGTCAATTGTACAACTAGGTCCCGTAACCCGTTGACTGCACACAACAGGACACGAAGGACCCCATGGAGGCCATAATCAGGCACTCGCCTATCACTCATAATGGTCCTATATATAGCACTTATGGCAACGGCTGGTTCCCAGTTGCCGTCTATCGCACTTGCTGTGCCAAAGGTAGCAAGGCACAGAGCACGGTTACGCATGCAGACCCAACACACAGTGGCACCAGGGGATTCTGCCTTCCAGTTTTGGCAGCCCGCCATGAGCACCTGTGCCTTACCATCTGCACACAGAAAAAAAAGGGACTGCCTATCGGTCCCTGCCGTATCCTTAAAACTTATGGTTGCGGCCTTGCGCAACTCATCATCAAAATCAATTTCCTGGGAGGCCGCGTAGAGGGTGTCCCACTTTTCACTGCCCCCTAGTAGCCACCAACTAGATAGTTGGTTGGGGCTGGCGGTGCCACCAAGCGTGCAATGGACGTACGAGGCCTCATGCCTCGATGTACCGTCCACCGCAATAGGCAACCAATGCAGCCGTCGGTCCCCGGGCTGCATGATGGCCGAGGGTGGTGGTGGTCGACACTTCAATAGGTGGGCGATGCGGTCAGGTAGGTAGCAGGCCGCACCATTGATGGCCGTGTCGTCACCCGTATAGGCAGTAAACGCCCGGGACTCCGGCAACGCTAGCTGCCGGAGCATGCCGTACACCTGGTCCCATACCACACCGTACGTCATGCTCCCCACCAGGTACCGGGACTCTGTCCTAGAGAGGTGCAATGACCGGATCCTCCACACGGCCATAATCAACCTCTCCTCCTGGGTGGGCTCGGGCTGGACGGTGGCTACAATTCTTGTTTCGGGGGTGAGCACTATTTGCCCCGTGTCGGGCAGGTACTTGACGGTGTAGGGTGCTGCAAGCTCCTTGGAAACAACCTCCTGGAGCTCTTGTACGCGCCGCCGTCGTGTACGATCCGCTACCAGATGGAATGGCTCCTTGGGCCGTGGCATGATGTGAGATACAGGACCTGTTGAATGGGCAGGCAGTCATCGCAAAGTTTCTACCATCCCCCTGCCGCGGACCACTCTCTCTACTGTGATTCGCATGCAATTAAAAGAAATTCACATAGATTCGCACGAAATTCGTACGAAATTCGTACGAAATTCGTACGAATTTCGTACGAATTCCACATGAATAGAAATGTGTGAATATTCTGAAAATGTGACATTCGTACGAAATTCGTACGAATTTCGTACGAATTTCGTGCGAATTTCACATGACTGTCACAGAATTTCTGCCAAAGCCTCATCCTTGTGCCCTCGTTGACCCTCACAAAGCAAGCTCAGGATGGTGCTCATGCTGTCATTGTCATTGTCATTGTCTCATGCTGTCGTTCCGGCTGTCACTCAGCCAGCAGTGTAATATACAAACAGTAATGAAATTGAAGTGGCCCCAAACAGTTCCGCAGAAAGGAATCGCAAATTAACAGGTTAACAGGTTAACAGGTCAGGGGGCACATCAGGTCAGGGGGTAATGTACAAACAGTGCTGCAGAAAATTTCGCACAGTGGGGGGGGAGTACCCCACATATCGGTCAAACTGCCCATGCTTGGGGGGGGGGGGGGGCAGGATAACATTCGTCGTGGTTAGAAAGGCGTGGTTAGAAAGGACAGGTGCTCCGGAGGGTACCTACACACCCCCCCCCCCGGGAGCAGAGCTCCGGCTAGCGGAGCCCTGGGAGCTCTGCTCCGCCACCGCCTCCACAAAGGAGGGGTCCATGGCCGCCGACGTGAGGCGGTGGGGGGGGTACTGCCGGCGCACATCCTCCATTGCGGCAGTCACCTTGGGGGCGTCCGGGGCCACGTTGTCCACATTGACCTGCTGGCCACTGGCCATCATGGCCATCCGCAGGCCGGTGGACACTGCGGACACCTGGCCGGCGCATGCCTCGGCCTGGGCATGCCAGGCCTGTGCGCCGGCCAGGAGGTACCGGACACCGGCAGCACTGGCCCCCCCCCTGTCACCCGGGGGGGCGGGGGCCTCGGCACCCTCAGCCCTCTCCACTGCCTCTGCTGGCTGTGCCGCTGGCTTTGCCTTGCGCAACGTCGCCACGTCACGCTCCAGGGTCTTCACCTTGGTGGCCAGCCGGTCACGCTCCCTGGTGACGTCCGCCAACCGCGACTCGTAGTCCCGCAGACGGGCCTCGAGGTCGCGGTTGGCGGCCTCCGCGCTGATGGCGCGTGCCTCCCACGCCCCCGCCCGCTGCTGGTCCACCCACTCCTGCACCACCCCCCTCTGCCCCCGCCCCCCCGACGGCTCCGCCTGCTCCGCCCGCCCTGCCCGCTCCCCCGGGGTGGCCGTACGCGGGGCTTTGGGGGGGGGGGTGGGGCCCGTGTCCCCTTCGGGGCGCCCTTTCCGCTTGCGCGTGGGGGGGGGTTCGTCCTCCTCGACGTCAATGACGTCAGCCACCACCCCCATCTTCCGCTGCCTCCCCACATGGACGCGCATGGCAACCCATGCCACGTCCACCCACTCCGGCCTCCGCTGCTCCCAACCCGTGAGCACATTCAGCCCACAAATCCCTGCCGTCGTCACCATCCCCCCCTCCCCGATCCCCGACACCCCCGTCTGCACCCGCCAGTGCCCACTCACAAGCCGGTAGGCAAACATGCCCACCAGCTCCTGCCCCGCAGGCAGGTTGGACCCCCCCCGGAGCACAATGGGGCAGGGGAAGGAGATGCGGAGGGTGCCCTGCACCCCCCGCGACTCCAACTCCATGTCCCACACGGCACAGAGGTGCCGCTGCCGCCCATCCGGCCCGGGCGGCACCTGCGGGGTCCAGGCCGGATCCGGCTGCCTGGCGGCCAGGGTGACCCGGTCCAGGGGGGGGTCGGTGTGGGCCTCGCCCAGCTCGTCGCGGGACGGCTGGGGCACCACCACCTCGCGCGCCATATGCCCCCTGGCGGTGCTGGCCTCGCTGCCTCCCGAACGCCGAGAGCGCTGCGACCCCACACTGCGCACGCTGCCGGCCTCGCTTGGTGCCCGTCCACCGCCGGTGCCTGCGGGCTGGGCGCCACCGGGGCCTTCGGCGGGCTCGGCGTGCTCCTCAGGCAATCGGGGCCGGGGCTTGTACTGGCGCCTGGTGTGGTGCCGAATATCCGGCGACCAAGCGGTGAACGGGACCTGCATGCAGATGTGGGGAGGTGTGCAAGGCAAAAATTGAGAAAGGGGGAGTGGAGACGGGGCAATGCAAGAGCAATAGGAGCAAATTGGACGAAATTCACAGAAATTCGTACGAAATTCGTACGAAATTCGTACGAATTTCGTACGAATTTCGTACGAATTTCACATCTCGAGAAAATTCACACAAATTTATTCACGTGAAATTCGTACGAAATTCGTACGAATTTTGTACGAGTTTCGTACGAATTTCACGTGAATTTCGTCCAATTGTTGCAAATACACAAAGCAAACACACAAGCAGGCACACCTTGCAGTCGCATGGGCAGGTGATGCTCCATGCCCCGGTCCTCGCGCACTTGGGCGACCGCCACGCTGGGACCGTGTTCACCAGGTGCCACAGCGTGGTCGGCCGACCCGGGGGGGCAATGCCGGACAAGGCGAAGTGGATCTCCGACTCCGCGTCGACATCGCCCCCCTTCACGACCTCCAGCTGGTGCACGCTGCCCAGGAAGAACAGCATGCACTGGGGGCCGACCTCGATGACGGCGAGGTCGGCGGCCGGGGCCGACCGGGAGATGAAGGTGGGGTGGAAGGGGCAGGTGGGGGGGCCTGCCGGGAGCGTCTGCGGGGGGTCGGCGAACAGGGCCTGGGCAGCCTCCCCCTCCCACAACCCCACCCTCGCAACCGCCCCCTTCCCCACCCACAACACCTGGTCCACGCTGGGGAGGTCCCAGCTGGACAAATCCCCAGCAACGTCCAGGGCCTCCTTGGGGGGGATGGCGTCCAAGTGTGTGGTGTTGGCCTGGTGGTGTTTGTGTCGGGGGTCGGGGGTCCACAAGTTAAAAAGAGCCCCCTGCAGCCCATCCTTGGAGTCAGGGTGGGCAGGCAATCCATGATGGCGGCTGGTGGCCACCATCAGCAGCATGTCCCCCCGATGCAGCTGAACGGTGTCCCAGCGCGCCTCCGCCGCCTCCCCCAGGGCCGTCCCCGCCTGCACCGCCACCTGTTAGTCCTTCGACAAGCAGAGGAAGCTACTCAGGTGGCTGTCGGGGGCGGGGTCAGGGCTGCCCGTCACCCCATGAGGGGGGTCGGGAAGGGGTTCGGTGCGGAGGGGGGGTTCACTCGAAATGAAGGGGGGGGCGCATGAAGCACCACGGTACCATTGCAAAGAAGTTGTGCTGTAGAAGGTGGGGTGGGTGACGTCGGGGACGTGCACCTGGGGGGGGATGGTGGGATGGAAAGGGGCGATGCCCAAATCATCCCACCACCGGGGGTTGGCAAGATGCCAAGAAAAGGGGAAAAAAGAGTGGCCTGCTGGTGCACCTGCAGCAAGATCCTGCAGGCACACCATATCGCAGTGGGGGGGGGTGTGGACGAGGTTAGCGGTGGGGTACACCTGGACGTGGGCGTCCTTAGGCTTCCCCACAGGGTTATTCCTCATCGAGTTGAGGAGCTGGTCAACACTAGAGGGGAGAGGGGTCAGATGGAGAAATTTGAGGGTGGGGAGTTGGTGGCGCAGTTCCCTCCACAGGGTTGTGGCCCATCCCCTCCCCCCGAGGTAGCTGTTGCGGGTGGGGCTGCGCATGTCGATGTGGATGACATCGGGGGAGGGGTCCAGGGAGGCTGCCCAGCCCACGATGGCATCCACCCCCAGTGCCTCCGACTCGTACGTTGCCTCCTCCAATTGATGGTGGGCAACGGGGAGGGCTTGGTAGTGGGCGAGGGTGTCGGCTGCGGGGTCGGGGCGCGAGGCCAGGCTGGCAAGCTGAGACATAGTCTGCTGCGACATTGTCAAAGAGAATGCGAAGAAAGCTTGAGCTGTGGGAAAGCGAAACAGTGGAAATGAGGGTAAATTCGTACGAATTTCACATACTGCGAATCTGTGAATCTAGCGTGAATTTTTGCGTGAATTTAGGTGCGTGAATCTCACATTCACGTGAATCTCACCAAATCTGTTAAACCATGCGGGGACTTTAAACCTCTAAATTGCACCTATTTGTTGCATCTTACTTTGGGCGAAGGTAGCACAACAAAAGCACACGATAGCACCAAGTTACGAGCAAAACACAGCAAAATTGGGTGAAATTCACGGTACCGTGAATCTCGGATTCAAACGGCCGGTTCACGAAGGGTACAACCTCGCCCACTCCTCGTTGGCCTTGGCCGCTTGGAGTTGCGTCTCCAACTCCTTGGCCTTGAGGTGCCAGTCATGGGCACTTGTGGTGGCATCGGCCAACCTGGTCTCCAGGTCCGCAATCCTCTTGTCCTTGGCGTCACCCTCAGCATGGGCAACCTTCAGCTCCTCCTTGAGGCAGGCATTGGCCTCCCTCCAGGAGGTCAGGGAAGTCCGGCTGAACTCCCCGATGTCTCGGGAGATGTTCAGCCGGGACTTCCCCAAGCCCGCCACAACACCGCTGACAATATCAGCAATGCTGGGCACATCGAGGTCCCCCAGGGCCTCGCATGTGCCACGGCGGGCAGCTGCTTCAATCCCCCCCACCCCCCCAAACCCCTCAAGTCCCCCCGAGCCAACAGCAACAGCAGCAGCACCAGACCCGGAAGGCTTGGCGGCCTTCCGGGTGGGGGTGGGTGCAGGGGTGGCCCTTGGCTCAGCGGGCTCATCGTGAGCCCGCTTCAGCCCCCTCCCCCAAGCTGTTTCCCCGCCCTCGAGGCCAACTCGGCCTGGAGGGCGAGGGAGTGCTCCACGGGGACAGGCTCCCCCCAAAAACTTTGGAGCACCATAATGGAGTCCAAAATGCTCCATTTTTCCCCCGTGGTGCTAAAAAAAACCCGCACCTTCCCGGAGCTCTTGCTCCACACCGCAGCCCCCCAAATGGCCTCCACAACCCCCCCCCCCTTTCTGACATTCGCCAATACCCTAATGGGCAGGCGAATCTCGTAAAGTGCACCACTGGCGCGGACATTCAATCGGGAATAGTATCCCGTGTCCTTGCCAGTGGTGCACGCCAGGTCGGAGGGCGCACTGGCAACATCCCCCCGACCCACAGGAATGGAGTCCACGTACTCCCGACCGGAGATCACTTGCCCTGCGGCAGCCTTTGGCGCCACCAACTCCACCTCGGGCTCGGCCACCTCGTAATCGGTGATGCTCCGCAGTGGCCAGGGATCATACTGGACCTGAATGGGAAGAAAGGGTGGAATTCTAACAAAGAACTAGGCAAAATAGATTGAAATTGGCAACAAATACTATGAGTATACGGCCGTATACCTCGGAGTATACGGCCGTATACTCAAAATGGGTGGGCAGGTATACGGCCGTATACTCGCGGTATACGGCCGTATACTGGGAGTATACGGCCGTATACCGTGGGTATACGGCTGTATACACAAGGTATACGGCCGTATTCCAAGACCATGGCACTGGGTGGGTGAGAGATATGCATGCTACACTTGCAAACGAAACGTTCCTGGTTCAAACCCCACTGCCCTCAAACATGCAAAAACATGTGTAGGCCATTGAAGAATCCTGGGAAGAAGTTGAAGAGGTTGATGATCAATTCAATTCAACTCAACCTGAAGAACTGCAACCATGCATATAGGGAGGCGCTGAAGACAGGCCAAACAAAAAAACCCACCAGTGACCCTACCTTTTGAGATAAACGGGACTTAATGAATAACAACAACACAGTTCAACCCATGCCCGGATCCCACAAATACCTGATTGCAGATGCACCACAGCTCTTGCTTCTCCTCTTCCTCCTCCTCCACGTCCTCATCTTCTTCTCCGGCCTTCCCCTTGCCCTTCCTTGACTTTGCCTTGGGCTTCGGCTTCGACTTCTTCTTCCTCGAAACCGTCTTGAATGGCCACCACTTCACCCAACCATAGCTCTCCGCCAGTGCAACATCCATGAGGTGGTGGTTGTGCCCAAGTGCAAACCAATGCAAAACCCCGCCAATTGTGGTATCGGTGGAAGCCAAAGCAACACCAACCCCGCGAAACCACCAATGAACCGGGGGGACAAGCAAGGAAAGTGCCATCCGAGCCCACAGAAGGCAAGGGGTTAGCATGCATTTGCCGCAATGGGCACTCCTCATATGAAGGGTGACCCTCAACCCCAACGCGAAGGGGGCTAGGGGACAAATGTTCATGAACTGCAAAAAAAGTAGCCCCATCAACGGGCATGTAGAACTGCAGTGGGGCCGGACAACGACCCCATGCAACACCACTGTGTTGCGTCGATGTCTCACCCTGATTCCAAGCGCCCTCCGCACAAGCACCACACTGCCCCTCCACGGCGTGGGTGGCACACAATGGCACAATACCACATGTAACACAAAAAACTGTGGTAGCATCACTCACATCCAAGAACACCTCACAACCAACTGCACCACAAGTGGCATGAGGGCCTTGAGACCCTTCGGGGGATGCAGCCGCTTTGCCGGCCCAAGGGAGAACAACAACACGGCAAGTGTTGTTGTAGTCGAACCTGGAGGTACAAACCGAAATGAAACCAAAAACACGGGGCCGATGGGGGTTTGTGGTAGGGCAAATACCTCCGCAATGCACAGTCAGTGCATTGCCCAACCACACATCCCCGATGTCCAATGGGGCCATTGGGGCCACCACCCAAGGATCGGGGAGGCCCGTGTGGGATGCAACCACAAAATCCCCAGCACAACCATCATCGGGTGTGGGGGAGAACATCGGAAACAAGCAAATAACATGGTGTTGGTCTGGGCCGGCAACATAGCTGAGGTTAATGTCACGGTGCCAACACTGTTTTTTTTCCACATCCACTGTACCGGCCTTCACCACAATAAAGGTGGTAACATTCACGACCGGACACTTCCAACCCAAATGAGTCTCCAAGTGGGGTATGAGGACCTCCCTTGCAAAACTGTACATTGCACCCCCCTCCGGTGGAGTCATTGTGTGGCGGGTGTCACTGTCCCCTGCACGAGTCTCGGCGGGCCAATCCTCATTAAAAATATTGAGCCCCGCATCCCACCTAAGTTCCCCATACTCATCCTCAAGCTTCTCCATCCAATTGACAGAAATGAAGCCAGATTGGAAAGCATGGCCCCATTGGGGCAATTCCTTGAGGTCGTCGACATGACGATGATCGACGACCTCAACGGGGAGACACGATGGTGTTCAACACCAAAAAGGGGGGTGGTGGTGAGGGGGAAGAAAAGGGAGGGGTGCATCCCAGTACCCTTGTACCAGGTGGGGAGGGTGTGGCCCTCCAAATCGGCATGCCAGGACCATGGCGATTGGGAGTGGAGGGAGTAGAGGGGGGCGGTGTCCTCCCAATGCCCCTGCTGCACTTGCTGGGCCTTGCACTCCCATTTGCGCCAGCCAGCGGCCACGTCCCCCGAGACATGAATCCCCGGAGAGCCATCCTGCATCTCCCATTCCCTCAAATACAAACTCATCCCCCTATTGGGCCCCCCACAGCTTTTTTTAACATGCTCCACGACAGCGCGGGCATCCGAATCATGGAGCTGCAACACAATAGCTTGCAGATTAGGGTTGTTGTCAAACAACGACAACAAAGGGTCAGTGAGGCTGTGGGGTTGAACAACGCCGGGGTGCGTTAGCTTCACCAGGGTCACAGGGGTGTCCAAGGTGGACCAAGCACAGTTCTCAAGAGAAGGCCAAGACACGGTGCGTGTGCTGTCGGGGCTGTAAACACCTCTATGCACTGTGCGGAGAGCTACGGCATCGGCCCACTTCTTCAACAAGGCATGAGTGCCCGCATCAGTCATGGTGGCAGAAAAAGAGGGCCTGGGAGAGCAAGAAGCAACATAATATGGATTGGAATGGACACATATGGAGACATACATTGCAATCATGAGTGAAGTATGAGCCTAGATTGGTTTCAAGTGGTGTGCAATTGTTGGGCAAAGGCAAAGAATGCAACAAGATGGGCACAAAAGGCACAACAATGGAATTTTTCAACTTGAAACAACCACGTGGTGCAAACAAATACCCCCAGTATACGGCCGTATACTCTAAGTATACGGCCGTATACTCCAGAGTATACGGCCGTATACTGAGGTATTGGAGCCTTGAGTATACGGCCGTATACCCCAAGAGCCCAAAATGGGGTAGTTTCAAACACAACATTGATCATCACAATTGGCAAACTAGAGGTATTCCCCAACCCACCTATGCATGCATTGTGCATTATACATTCGTACCCACCTGTACATGCCACATACCCCTTTCTCCCAAAACCCGCTTTTTTACCCGTATACTCCCAGGTATTCCTGGTATGCCAGGTTATGCTCACCATATGGGGGGGGCTGCAGGGGTGGCGCTCACCTCAGCGGGCTCATTATGAGCCCGCTTCAGTCCCCTCCCCCCAAGCTGTTTTCCCGCCCTCGCGGCCAACTCGGCCTGGAGGGCCTGGCATTACTCCGGGGGACAGGCTCCCCCCAAAACTTTGGAGCACCACGATGGAGTCCGAAATGCTCCATTTTTCCCCCATGGCGCTCAAAAAAACCTGCACCTTCCCCGAGCTCTTCGACCACACTGCAGCCCCCCAAAGGGCCTCAACTGCCCCCTCATTCAAATTTGCAACCACCCTGATGGGCAGTCGAATATCATACAGTGCACCACTGGCACGGACATTTGGTCGGTAATAGTACCCAGTGTCCTTGCCAGTGGTGCATGCCAGGTACGTCAGAGGGGGCATTGGCAACATCCCTCCGCCCCACGGCAATGGGTTCCCGGTACTCCCGACCGGAGACCACTTGACCCGCGGTAGCCCTCGGCGGCACCAACTCCACCTCGGGCTTGGCCACTTCGTAATCAGTGATGCTCCGCAGTGGCCAGGGATCATACTGGACCTGCATAGGAAGAAAGGGTAGAATTCTAACAATGAACTAGTCAAAATGGATTGAAATTGGCAACAAATACTATGAGTATACGGCCGTATACCCCACAGTATACGGCCGTATACCCCCGAGTATACGGCTGTATACCCGGAATGGGTGGGCAGGTATACGGCCGTATACTCGTGGTATACGGCCGTATACTGTGGGATGCAGCATTCTAGGGCGTGGTGCGGAACCCCTAGTTAGAGCACAATTTCCGGAACACCCACCTAGCCTCAATTTTGGGGCAAACCACCTAAAAAAATGGATTCGGCACCCTCAAAAACCCCCCGTCCCCTTCCTTTCCCCACACAACCCGCATCGTAAGGATGTTTTTTTTGGGGGGGGCTCAAAGAGTTAGAGCAGAGTTAGAACACAGTTAGAACACAATTAGAGAGGGAGTATACGGCCGTATACCGCGGGTATAGGGCCGTATTGCAAGACCATGGCACCGTGTGGGTGAGAGGTATGCATGCTACACTTGCGCACGTAACGTCCCTGGTTCAAACCCCAGTTCCCCCAAACATGCAAAAACGTGTGTAGGCAATTCAAGAATGCTGCGAAGAAGCTGAAAAGGTTGACGATCAATGAAAAATTCAACCCGAAGAACCGCAACCATATAGAGAGGCGCTGACGACAAGCAAACAAAAAAAAAACCCACCGGTGACCCTACGTTCTGAAATGAATGACAATTAATGAATAACAACAACACACTTCCACCCATGCCCACGGCCCACAACAAATACCTGATGGCAGATGCACCACAGCTCATTCTTCTCCTCTTGTTCCTCCTCAACGTCCTCAACTTCTTCACCGGCCTTCTCCTTGCCCTTCCTTGACTTTGGCCTGGGCTTTCGCTTCGACTTCTTCTTTCTTGAGATGGCCTTGCATGGCCAACACATCACCCGACCGTAGCTCTCCACCCGTGCAACATCCATGAGGTGGTGCTTGTGTCCAAGAGCAAACCATTGACACTGCAAAACCCCGCGAAGTGTGGCATCGGTGGAAGCCAAAGCAACACCAGCAATCAAACACAGCGAAACCACCAATGAACCGGGGGGACAAGCAAGGAAAGTCCTATCAGAGCCCACAGAAGGCAAGGGGTTAGCATGCATTTGCCGCAATGGGCACTCCTCAGATGAAGGGTGACCCTCAACATCAACACGAAGGGGGCAGGGGCTCAAATTTTCATGAATTGCAAAAAAAGTAGCCCCATCAACGGGCATAAAGAACTGCAATGGGACCGGATAGCGACCCCACACAACACCAATGTGTTGCTTCATTGTCTCACCTTGATTCCAAGCGCCCTCGTGCATGACAGGCACCGCACTGCCCCTCCATGTTGTGGGCAGCACACAATGGCACGTTACCACATGTAACACAAAAAGCTGTGGTATCATCACTCACATCTAGCAACACCTCACAACCAACTGCACCACAAGTGGCATGAGGGCCTTGAGACCCATGGGTGGATGCGGCCGCTTTGTTGGCCCAAGGGGGAGCAACAACAGGGCGAGTGTTGTTGTAGTCGAACCTTGAGGTACTAACCGAAATGAAACCAAAAACACGGGGCCGATTGGGGTTAGTGGAAGGGCAAATACCTCCTCGATGCACAACAAGTGCATTGCCCAACCACACATCCCCGATGTCCAATGGGGCCAATGGGGCCACCACCCAAGGGTCCGGGAGGCCCGTGTGGGATGTAACCACGAAATCCCCACCACAACTGTAACTACGAAGCCAACCCCAGATACTGTACATTCGCCAACTCCTGGTCAACTCCATGTCGAGAGCATTCAACTTGCTTGTACTTGTGCAGTGTGTTGTTGCTACGCCTTGTGCATGAAACGTGAGGAACTATCCATATTTTACAGCTTATGGTTGCGTTGCTTTGTTGTTATGTTGCAATATGTGGGTTTTTTGGGTCGAAGCCAACTTTTTGGAAGGCAAGTCAAAGTTTTTTCACAAGTTGGCGCGCCAAGTCGCAAGTTGGCGCGCCAAAAGTCCGGAGTTGGCGCGCCAAACTCCGGACTTGGCGCGCGCCAACTGTCAAGTTGGCGCGCGCCAAGTCCGGTTGTCGCGCGCGCATACTGCCCCATTCTTCGTGTCTGTTTGGTTGGATCGGTGGGGGGACACTTGGCGCGCGCCAACTTGACAGTTTTGGCGCGCCAACTCCGGACTTGGCGCGCGCCTACTTGCGAATTTGCGCGAGCCAAGGCCTGGGAAGCCAACTTTGGGACTTTTTTACCGCGTAGGAGTGTTTTCAGCACGAGAGGGGCATGAAACCCGGGGGTTTTCCTGGTAAAAAGTTTCCATTTACACCAAAAAGGAGGAAAAGATCCCTAGGTAGCCAGTGTAACAACATAATAGACACCCGCCATTATTTGGCTGCATTCCGAAGCAAGTTGGCGAATCTCTTGGCTTCGTAGTTACAACCATCATCGGGTGTGGGGCTGAACATCGGGAACAAGCAAATAACATGGTGTTAATCCGGACCGGTAACATAGCTGAGGTTAATGTCACGGTGCCAACACTGTTTTTTTCCACATCCACTGTACCGGCCTTCACCACAATAAAGGTGGTAACATTCACGACCGGACACTTCCAACCCAAATGAGTCTCCAAGTGGGGTATAAGGACCTCCCTTGCAAAACTGTACATTGCACCCCCCTCCGGTGGACCGTGCGGCGGGTGTCACTGTCCCCTGCACGAGTCTCGGCGGGCCAATCCTCAGTAAAAACATTGACCCCCGCATCCCACCTAAGTTCCCCATACTCATCCTCAAGCTTCTCCATCCAATCGACAGAAATGAAGCCAGTTTGGAAAGCATGCCCCCATTGGGGCAAATCCTTGAGGTCGTCGACATGACCATGATCGACGACCTCAACGGGGAGACACGATGGTGTTCAACACCAAAAAGGGGGGTGGTGGTGAGGGGGAAGAAAAGGGAGGGGTGCATCCCAGTACCCTTGTACCAGGTGGGGAGGGTGTGGCCCTCCAAATCGGCATGCCAGGACCATGGCGATTGGGAGTGGAGGGAGTAGAGGGGGGCAGTGTCCTCCCAATGCCCCCGCTCCACTTGCTGGGCCTTGCACTCCCATTTGCGCTAGCCAACAACCAGGTCCCCCAAGACCTGAATCCCCGGAGAGCCATCCGGCATCTCCCATTCCCTCAAATACAAACTAGCTCATCCCCCTATTTGGTCCCCCACAGCTTTTTTTAACGTGCTCCGCGACAGCGCGGGCATCCGTGTCATGGAGCTGCAGCACAATAGCTTGTAGGTTAGGGTTGTTGTCAAACAACGACAACAGAGGGTCAGTGAGGCTGTGGGGTTGGGCAACGCCGGGTTGCGTTACCTTCACCAGGGCCACAGGGGTGTCCAAGGTGGACCAAGCACAATTCTCAAGAGAAGGCCAAGACACGGTGCGTGTGTTGTCGGGGCTGTACACACGTGTGTGCAATGTGCGGAGAGCTACGGCATCGGCCCACTTCTTTAGCAAGGCATGAGTGCCCACATCAGTTAGGCTGTATCGGGTAGGTGGGGTGAGCTAGCAAGCACGCAGCAGCACCAGGAGAAAGCTGAACACCGTTATAACATAGACTGTGAGAGCAAGAGTGACATGGTTGTGCATTGTCCGGCACACAAACTACACACTGTCTTCTCTCTCGGTCCCTGTCCTTGTCTTTCGCTTTATCCTATCATCTGACCAATATTATATCCGTTATCGGTGTTACAATTTCTCGACGAAGAAATGTGATCACCGACCCCACTGGCTGATAACATTTCTTGGCCAAGAAATGTGACATGATAACATTTCTTGGCCAAGAAATGTGAGTAGATAACGTTTCTTGGCCAAGAAATGTTATCACTAGTTTGTTTCTCTCTCTGTGCCCGACGGGTGGTCATGACAAAACTCGCGAATGCCAATGACATCTCTTTGCATGATGCAGCAAAGCATGTTGGTGTGGTTGCGAGAACACTTGGTGTATATCACCGAAAGGGTAAGCAGGTGAAATCAAAAGCAGCAATGCTCTTGAGCAAACATCATGTGCCCCAATCCAAAGAGGAGGAAGAAATCAAAGCAAAACCATGCCCCAAACCGGAAGTCAAAGCGGAACCTTGCCCAAATCCACAAAAGCAAGACTCACCCATCAAAGTGGAACCCGAGTCACCACCCAGAATGGACAATCGTCAACTTAGTACATATACTATCTCGGATGATGATTTGCTAAGCTCACATTCTTGCGATTTGTTGAATACTTCCGGTAGATGACGCAAATGAATATGAAGAGTTCTCCCCAACCCAATTGTCTGAAAAGGGGGATGTCTTTTCCTCACTTGCAGAAGGTCATGATGCATATCGTGAAGCAGCTTTTGCAGCCCCACCAAGTGAGGAGGGTGCAGCAAACAATCAAGTGTTTGAAGATATGCCTAACCCCTTCACAGGTGCACAGAAGCCTAAGAAGGCCCCATGTAGACCTAAGGTGGAACCAAGTATATGCTACATGTGTGATGAGGCGATCCCCCGAAAACGCTACACCATTGCTCTCCGGTGTCATGTGATGCATGCCGTGCAACCTACCACCTTCGGTGTGCCAAGTTGACTCGAGTGCCTCGGCATGGCTCATGGATTTGCGAAAGTTGCACCATGAACCCGTAGTCCTTCCTTATTTATGGCTATGTGTAGTTGCCACGTGGTAGCCATTCCGCCTCCAGTTGTGCGGGGTGCCACATCAAACAATGACGTTTCGCAGCTCAATTGAATTGTTGATCCCTCTTGATGTTGATGTCTTGGAAATTTGGGTCTTGCCATGTGGGGTCGGTGATAACATTTCTTCGTCGAGAAATTGTGACACTTCGATAACGGATATAGAGAAACGTGACATGATAACATTTCTTGGCCAAGAAATGTGGGGGCCCCATGGCTCCATTGGTTGGATGAGGTTTGCTTGCCGCAAAGCCAACACCACCTTTTTTCATATCCCATCTGTGCGGACAAAGCATCCAGAAATCGGAATGCATCAGATGAAAAGTATACATCCACTGAGTAGAATCATGTAAAAAAATTCACGAATACCTTGTCCGCTCTCGATTTATTTTGAGAATTCGGCCCAAAATCCCCTTATCGCGATAGCGCCGTAGGCGGTACCAGATCCATTCCATAAAACAGCATCCGGCTGCCTGATTTAAATCTTTAACTGGCCCTAATACCACCAGATTTTGGTAAAAATGCACTAGGCGGCAGCGGAGACGGCCGCGCAGCGCCGCGACGCCGTATCTGTCGCCCTTGAGCCCCCTACTCTAGAGTAACACTCCTTTCAGGGCCCCTACCCTCCACTTTACGCTCCTACTGTGGAACCACCCTTTCTGCGATCCCAGACATGGACCGGTCCCCATGCGCCCCCAATTTGCACTCAATGCTAAAGTGTAGGCGAAAAATCGAGACCCTTTGCTGTCTGCAGGTTAATGCTTTGTTAAGCTGTTGAGCCTTTGCTCTGTTATTGCATTTGCCTTGTGTTCTATTGTGTACACCAAAACTTACTCGTACCTTTGCTAAACTACATGAACAAACTGCCGAACCTTGCCAATTAAATGTGCGGCACTTGCGGTGAAGCATGACCTACCCCGACCTACCAGGGCCGTTGTCGATGGACATGTGGTGCCACGCAAGTGCGAAAACTTGCGCATATTGTTGGGTAACTAAGCACCCATTGTGTTACAAAACCTCCATAATGTCGTCACCCTTTACTTGTACAACATCAAGCGGACTCTTATGAAAAGTGTCCGACATGTGTTGAACACCCTACTTACCTGCACCGATATAGCAAACAACATGTCCTTGATTGTTGTTCACGTTTCAAAAGTGCATTATTTGCGGATTGAATGTCGGGTAGCACGCTAGTTTACCTGTGAGGAAGCGATCTCACAACTCGTAGACCGCTGGTCCAACGGCCATGCTTTTACGCCATGTGATACAGGTATAGGAAAATGTATGATACTGTGCAAGGGTTTTTATTACAAATGTAATCAATCGCTATGTGATGATCCACGGCGATTTGAGGTTGTCTCAAACGACTAGGCCAAAAAAGATGTGTTACAAAAGAGCACGGTTGCTAGCACCACAATTCCTGGAAATCGGAGAAAGGGAAGGGACCCCCAAATATTTTTATGCGTCCGAAGAATAGGATGTCTGAAGAGGTTGGGGTCAAAGCCAAAATTCTCTTTTCATACTACCACCATACCCTTCGTTATTACGGCCGCCTTGCAGGCCGCTACCCCACACTCCTCTTGAAGGCACGAAAAGCTATAGTGGGAGGTATTAAAAGTGTTAGATGGAGGCGAGTTTTCAGGTCAATAATCGTTAGATGAATCTCGCGGTCTATGGTGAGCATAACCTGGCATACCAGGAATACCTGGTAGCATACGGGTAAAAAAGGGAGTTTTGGGATTTTAGAAAGGGGTATGTGTACAGGTGGCTATACATGTACAATGCACAATGCATGCATAGGTGAGTTGGGGAATACATCTAGTTTGCCAATTATGATGATCAATGTGGTGTTTGAAACTACCCCATTTTGGGCTCTTGGGGTATACGGCCGTATGCTCAAGGCTGCAATACCTCAGTATACGGCCGTATACTCAAGGCTCCAATACATCAGTATACGGCCGTATACTTAGAGTATACGGCCGTATACTGGGAGTATTTGTTTGCACCATGTGGTTGTTTCAAGTTGAAAATTCCATTGTTGTGCCTTTTGTGCCCATCTTCTTGCATGCTTTGCCTTTGCCAAACAATTGCACACCACTTGAAGCCAATCTAGGCTCATACTTTACTGATGCTTGCAATGTATGTCTCCATATGTGTCCATTTCAATCCATATTATGTTGCTTCTTGCTCTCCTAGGCCCCCTTTTTTTTTAACCATGACACGACCCAGTGCACGACACACAGTGCTGCATGTGTGACCCCTACAGTCACAAGTATGTGTACAGTGTGGAGATGCAGGGACTGGACAGCATGTGATGGTACGAATACATTATACAGGAAACGTGACATGATAACATTGACATGATAACATGGGGTCTGCCCTGTGACGATGTCCCAGAGGCGATGGGCGAGTATGCGGAGGAGGTGGGCGGGGAGGTGGTAGTATGCCTCCGCAGGGAGGTCGTCGTAGCCTGGGGATTGGTGTTGCTGGAGACTGTGGATCGGCTTCCGGACTTTGTGAATGGTGAAGGGGCGCTTCTCTAGTTGCCTCCTCTGCGCGTGGTTGAAGACCTGAGGGAGGCGGTCGATTTTGTTTTGGGTGTCCGTGTACAGTGTGTCTGGGGTTGGTGTGCGTTGATGGAGGAACCTGTCTTGGAAGGCTTGGAGCACGGTGGCTGGGTCGTTGGTGAGGGAGGCGTCCTGCTGCCTGACCGTGGTGATGATGCGGTGGCCGGTGTGGGTCATTGCGTTGTTGAGGTGGCGGATGGCTTTGTAGGGGAGTTCATGTTGCGCATACCGTTCGTGCTCTTGGGCGATGCGCTGTTGCCCGTGAATGTGCCACCGTTGCAGGTCCGCTCTCATGTGGGATCTCTGCGTCCTGCAGTGGTGTATGTGGCGGCGGGTTTGCGGGGTGTTGGTGTGGAGGAGGGCCGCCAGTTGTTGCTTCGTATGCCAGAGGTCGTGGAGCATGTCTCCCAGGGTCGTGGGTGGCTGGTCGTCCTCAGCGTGGGGGTGTTGCTGGAAACTGCAGCCGACGGCGGCTGTGCGCATCGCTGTGACTAGTGTGAGTGGGTTGGTGGGGCCCGGTTGGCTGCGCCGGGGGTGGTCTATGGCCCTTTGATACTGGGACCAGGCTTGTTTGTCGGGCAGTGGGGGCATTTTCAAGGGGGGGTGGTAAGCCTTGGGCCGCATGCTCTGGGGGGCTGGGGGGAAGGTTGGGAATGGTGAGGCGGATACGCAGGGGCCTATGGTCCGTGGGTCCCAGCGGGAGGGGCCGTATCGGGCCTGGGCCTGGATGATGGTAGTGGGGTCGCCATAGCATACATCAATGCGGTAGGGGGCGGCCTCCGTTCGGTGGGGGAAGTGGGATGGTTGGGCTTCGAGGTTGGCCGTCATCTCCACGAGCCCCAGCATTTCGATGGTGTCGCGGACTGCATGGTCCTGGGGTGTGGCTTGTCCTCCTTGGTCCGCCTGGCTGGGGGCGGCGTTCATGTCGCCGATGATGATGGTGGGGGCGAGCATGGCCATCTGGCGGTATGCTTCGGCCCGGGCTTGGAGGAAGAGTTCGGTGCCGTCGCCGAAGGGGACGTGGGCGTTGATGACGTTGAGTTGCCGTCCGTTGCCGACAACCTTGTAGACGCTCAGTCTCCCTGGGATGCTGAGGTGGTGGACGAGATGGACTTGGATCCCGGGCTGGGCATATAGGGGGGTCCCCTTGTGCGAGTAGCATTTGTACGCTTTCTGGTCCGGGGTATATATATGCTTCAGGGTACCATCGCTGTTCAAACCTGAAGTGTGAGACTGGCAGTGCGACAACTCAGCCGGGTTTGTAGCAAGGCTCGTCTACTCCATGAACGATCCCCTTGGTTGGTGTCCCGTTTCTGTCACGGTTTGCTGACTACCAGGTATGTGCGCCATGTTTAAGTCATCTGGGTCTTGGGTTTTGATTTTCCATAAAAGCTCCCCAGCAGGTCGTGCTTCAGTCTGTCACTCGTCTTGCTTCTGTTCATCTCCTCGGGTGCCATGTCGGTGCGGGGCAGAGCCATCCCTGTTATCCGGCTTCCGTTGCTCAGCTTTCCTGGAGAGTTTGAAGCGCCGATGTTTTGAGACCGACAGAAAATCCAAACTGCAAACCCATAATTATTTCCCCGACTTGGTGTTTACGTGGGCTCCGTTTGCGACTATGCCTCGCCGAATCCCTGCATGTTAACCAACATTTGCACACGGGACAGACACTGCATGATCCATAATCCGTTCTGGTATTTCAGCGCTGTCCATAACTGATTGGTCACCAACACATCAAGTGATGTACGATCCTTGCATGCCCTGCAGCATGGCCCCTGCAGCGCTGCACCTAAGCAACAAGATGCAGACAGGGCGTTGCATTTATATCTAACATACAACATGCAAGTATACAATATTGTACGGCGACCTCGCTGATACTGGTAAATCTAATCCAACAAAAACACGAAGCTGCAAATCGTAATATAATTTATAATAAAATCTTCAACAGAAACGGCAAAATATCTTAGAAACTTGCCAGCATGTTTATCGTCCTTTCATTACTGTCCACGACATCGGCGTGGCTTTGCTGCTGCGGCGACCTTCAGCACGGTTACCGCGACGCTATATATCCTGTGAAACTAATTTGTAGTCTTTAGGAAGCAGGCTGACTGCGCTCCTGCTTCGGGTTAAGCCCTTGCGTCTGGTATAGGGTACCACCCCCCCTGCATCACCGGCATCTATGACGAGTATTATCACACCCTTAAGGCGTGGTACTCCCAGGCAGTTGGTAGAGGAGATTTTCTTCTTCAGCTCCTGGAAACAGGCCTCCTCCTTATCAGTCCACCGCCAAGGGTTACTCTTTTTTATAAGGTCAGTCAGGGTGGCTGATGAATATGTAAAATTGTGTGCATGTTGGCAGCAAAAATTGCACGCGCCGATGAACCTCCAAAGGTCGTGAGGACCCTTCTCAGGGTCATCACGTATCTGCATGTCCTGCAGGGGTTGCATCTTAGATGCGGCTGGTTTCCACCAGCCATGCCCAACGTCGAAACCTAGGTACTCCATCTCCTCACGCATGAATTCACATTTCTCGAGTTTGATGCGGAGATGGTTTTCCTGACAGACAGTGAAAAACTCTTGTAGGAGGAGGATATGATCCTCCTCGGTGTTAGTACGCAGGCTCACGTCCTCCATGTGTGCCTCGATCTCAGCACCACAGGAAACCAGTTCCTGAACAAGGGGTCTGCGCCCCAGGATATATAGGATTGTATTCGTCAGCTCCTGAAAGAGTGCAGGGGCATTGGCGACACCGAAGGGCATGACCTTCCAGCGGAAGACACGGCCCTTAGGGGTTACAAAGGCGAGCAGTTCCTGGGCTGCTCTGGCTAGGTCTACCTGCCAGAATCCATTGCGTTTATCCATCTTGGTCTTGAGTTGACACTTGGCGATTCATCTTGGGGTATTCCCCACGTTGGGGATACCCCCTGAGTGGTTTTGGGTCTTTTTGCTGACCTCACCATAGTCGACGACCAAGCGCATAGCAGTGGAGCCAGGTTTAGCCACCAGGAAACAAAGGCTACAATGGCGGGGATCGTCCCTGTGTTTGTACTCCTCGACGGGGCCACCATCTATGCATCCCTGGATTTGGCGTTCCATCTCATCGATTTGGTCTTGTGGGGCGGGGTACGGACACCGTCTCACCACATACCCTTGGAATTCTGGTTTGAGTTTGAGGTCCATCTGGACCAGCGTTTTGCAGGACAGGGGTGGGGTCAACGCTCCAAAAACCTCATGGTATTTCTGGATGACCTTACTAAGACGAGGGTCAAGTCTCATGCTGTCCAGCTTCTCAGAAACGTCCTCCTCAGCATGCAGGTTGCTGTTCCCTTTTACCTGTTTCTTCATACGCCCCATAGTTTCAGGGGGCAGCTCATCCCCCCTGTCCTGGCAACCATGCTGGACATAGTGAAGGGCGTATACCAGGGGTACCTCAGGATCGGGGAGAGTCATTTCTTCATCATCCTCCTCGGACCATATAGACGTTTTCCAGGACCTCTTGAGGAGGTCCAGGCGGGTCGATCGCTCGATACCGTCAGCTTTAGCCCACACAACCTGCTAGATGTCCTGTACGTCGTACCAAGCGACTGGTATGTTATTGGGTGAGGGTTTAGCGCCATTGCTCCTATTGGTTACACAAAGGGATGCGGGGAAACCGGTTCAACCGCAGTAGAAACCGGGAGAACGGTGCGGTTGAACCGGTTGAACTATTACAAGAGCCGGTTGAGCAGCACACCTTTTTCGACACGTCTTTGTCTTGAGGTGTGGGTCCTTCGTCTTGAGGTGCGGGCGCCTCCTCCACCAGCGGTTGATCTGCAAATTTGTCCGCGGGCCTCACGGATTCTGTCTCCTTCGGTGCACCATCTCCTTTCTTGGTTTTCCTTCACGGCTTCTTGCCCTTTTGTTTCACCTTTGACTTCTCCGTTGGTGGTGGTTTGAGTGGGACTGGTGAATCCTCACTATCCTCACTCCCGTCGGTGAGGATTGGGCTTGACTCGTTGCCATCATCATCCGGGCTCGGGACCTTCTTCCGCTTCTTGCTCTGGACACCACTTGGCTTGAACTTTGGTTTTGGAGCTTGGTTTGCCTTGGGCTTTGCCTCTTGCGCTTGACTTGAACGGCCTTCATGAATTGCTTTGCCCGTTGGGATTGCTTTCCCAAAGCTTGGGTGATGGCTGGTGGTGCTGCGCGAGGAGCTTCTTCCCAAGAACCTTGTGCGCACGCCTCGCCGGTGGTGCCGTTTTCCTCCTTGAACTCGTTCAAGCTCTCCGAGAACTCCTCGAACGACTCGCTTTGGCGCACCAAGGGACTCTCGGCGTCGGACGAGTCCAACATTTGACGGGTACTCCCGGATTGGGGTGTTTGCTCCACGACCATTGGCGCGCGCGCATGGACTCATTGTTGTGCCACATTCCCGCCACCACCAACTCCTTGGGTTTGTTTTCGGAACGGCATTGGGCTCCCCGCCACACACCCATTGTCAATCTCCTTGAGGCCTTGTTATAGCATGCGCTTCCAACGGTCACACAATGTATCGACAAGGTCTCCGTTGTCAGGGGTTGTGCCAAAACACTGGTCAAGTGGTTGCGGTGGCCAACGGCCTTGCACCATGATGCCTGGCCCGCTTTTGTCAACCACCAGCGTATCACTCGGCACACCCGGGCTGTTAACTACAAACATGTAGTAGCACGATTGCAAATTTTGGTGATGCACAGAAAAGAGAGCGATGCGGGGAAACCGGCCGAACCGCAGTAGACACTCGTACAACGGGACGGTTGAGCCGGTTGAACCATCACAATTGTCGGTCAAAGCACACGAAGGGTACGAGCGGCGCCACACATACTTGCACCAACTCCTTTGGCACTATTGGCGCCATGGTGTGTCCCTCACTTGCGGAACCTGCAGCGAACACTTGTGCCGCCCCTGCCTCCTTATTCTTTCCTTGCTTGCTTGGGGGTTTCCCGCCACCAGGGATTGTCCCGCCACAGGTCAATGGCAAAGTTGGCGGTGAGCGGTACTCAGCGGAGCGCCGCTCATCCCATCAATTGAGTGGTATTTAATCAAGTGGTTTGAAACAGAACTTGCATCCATTGCCAGAGACGTGGCCACCACTGTGTCCACCCGTGGATCCCAAGCTCCATGTTGATTCCTCCGCAACGCCAAGATTCAAATCCCAAATCTTGTACAAAGCATAACGTGCTTCCTCCTTCAACGTCATTTCCCCCATCTCCCCTTTCTTCCCAATGCAAGAGACCTTCCAAAGAGACCAGTTGGTCTCTGAGAGGCACCGTGTTGTCCATGGCCCCGCCGTCTCACCTGCAATGTTTTGCTCACAATTCTTGTTCATCCACATTCGGAGTGCGCACTTGTGGAGGTAGGCTGGCGTGATATCCTTGAGCCAAGCCCATTATTGCGTGGGTGGTGCAAGGCTAGCATCCGGGTGGGCATGTTGGTACTTTAGAACCTCCTCACGGACCGGGAGATTCAACGCCCATGCTTGCTTGAACGGTGTATCTTGCGGGACGTTGGACGCGCGGGGAGGCGGCAGTTGTGGCGCCGGAGAGGGCTGGCTTTGACTTGGCGAGGTTGATCCGCTATCTCCTTCCACACTGCGAGGTTGAGATTGTGAGGCTTGTTCAGCCTCTTGTGGATCTAGGAAACGTTGAAATTGTTGCAATTGAGGAAAAAGTTCCTCGAATCCGCGCGGGGGTGCACCCGCCATTACTAAACGGACACAAGGCGGAGCGTAGAAGTGGTTCAACCGGTTGCAACACACTAGGCAACTGGGGCAACCTCGTGCTTTCCATGTGTTTCAGCGCTTGAACCTACTTTTGAACTCCACGATGAAAGTTGTTACGGACCACCTAACCATTGCACGGCAAAAATTCAAGGCAAAGGAGTCACACGACACGCAGAAGACAAACCATTGTAGCATTTGTTCACACCTCTGACTCTGATTGTACGCCATCCGCTAATTGTTGGACGTTGATCGCACCATCCTTGTTTGGCCGTCCGTCCCAACGCGGGAGTTCTTCATAAAGGAAGCCTCGCTCATGAGCGTGGTTGAGGAGGCGTTCGTGATTCCCATGTACATCCTTGCCACCACCCCCACGGGCACTCTTCCGGAGGAAGCTATCCTTATGGATGTAATTGATGGTCTCGACAATATCACCGCAAAAAACTGCGGCACCCCATGGGCATATACTAGTGAACACCCTTTTGGCATCTGTGCGAAGGGAAAGTAAATATGGGGACCTTACGGTAGGGCATATGATAAGTTGAAAACGCTTGGCAACAGCAGCGTATTTCAACACTTCAGGGTGGAATTCGCAGCGGTACATATGGGTTAGTATGACAGACATTTGCTCAACGACGGCGCGCGCTTGTGATGGAAGTTTCACTACTTTTGCGATCACACTCCAATTTGTAAGCAAATGCCACCCCTCCTCACCATCTGATTGGCTCCTGCCTTTCCATGCTATGTTGGTTTTAGCCTTATTGAGCACCTCTTATGCCTTGTTCCTTTGGTGCGGGGTTACGCGTGTTGCATGCACACGAACAAACTTCGTAATATACTTCCCCACCTCAATAAGTAAATGCAACACGCACATCGCAACAAATGATCACCGTCATCGAGGTGCAAAAGTGGCTCCTTGGTGCAACAGTGGGCAGCCGAGGCACTTGCACCACGTGTGTACAAACGTTGCTTTTTTTTCTTCGGCCTTCTTAGTACGTGGAACGTCCGTGTCACACCATTTTTGGAGCTCACAGCACCATGTGGCAAACGAGTACACAATACCCACACCAAAATCGGTGCTCAAACCCAATAAATGGCGTAGCCAGTGGGAATCACCTCCTATTATAACACGCGCACGAACGTAGTACGTGCGCAATACAATATAGCCCGTATCGATGATTTTCTCAATCTTGCTCAACGGGCGTGAGGGGAAGCACCTAGTACATCACAATCACTCTCTTTGCGGAGGGCAAGATCGAGAGTCCATATGTACCCAGCTGTGCGCGCTTTTGCCATGTGGTTCGCAAACGTGATTGTGGTTTGCACCCATGAGCGTGAACCACATGGAAAGCCGTCACCCCGAAAAACAAGAACATATATAGGTTCGGGAAAAATAACTTCGTTGAGCACACCAACTTGGTAGAAATGTAGGAAAAAAAGTTATCCAAATCCCAGCGTACGGCAATGGTGCCGTGTGCCTTAGTTGGCGTTAATTTTCGCTTAGACGCCAATTGTTGCCATGCCTTCTCCATCACCTCGCTAGATGGAAAGCAATGATGCCAAGTTGGATGTATGAGGCGACGTCCAAGACCTCTTTTGGCGTTTAACCACTCAATGAGCCTGCGGTACCTATGTGCATAGTCAAAGCGGTTGAGATAGGTGCAACCGGTACGGCCGCGCGATGTTCAACATTCACACGTTCGACATTCAAGTTTGAAAAGTGCGGTTTCGAGCTGTGCATTGCATGTAAGCACCATCCATGACCATCATATGACACCAACCTTGAAGACTGGGGCAATATGGAACGATACAAGAGACTATAGCTCGAATAGTCCGCGAGGTTCTACACAACGCGTTCAACCGCTGAAGTGAAGGCGGTTGAACTATGTTTCAACGATGGCAAGAGTGGCGCCACCTTCGTTTTTTTTACAATGTTGAGGTCAAGAATAAGACTCACAGCTTCTTGCCCGGTGAATACCTTTGCTTGGCCATCGTGACGTCGTTTGGCCATGTGTCGTGATGAGCTTACCGGGGCAATAATGCGGTCCCACAAAGCCATGCCATGTTGTTTGCTCGTGAATAGGACCACTAGTGCGTCCTTGGCACACGGTTGTGTCAATACACCATATTTTGCCACCAGAAGATTTGCAACATCATTGGTACTAGACATTGTGGTTCACAACACTAATAACAAATACCCCACTGCTGTAATTCTACTAAGCAACATCAATTTTAATTGACCATCGCTGCCGCGCGCTGCAGCGCGCGCGCCGCTGCCAGTGCCAGCCTGTGGTCCAACCGGTTCAACCGGTGGTTCAACTGGCTCAACCGCCACCTTTTACTCAAAAACGTGGTAAACCTGGTTCAACCGCCAGTTGAACCACCAAACGAGTGGTGTGCAATTTCCACTACGTAGGGTAGCAACTGCGCCAGGAAGGCATTGTGCTTCAGTGTAAGGTCCACCGCTGATGTAGCACTGGTCATCTCACTTAGGTGGTCAGCAGCATCAGCCAAGGACCCGTCTTTTTTTCAAAACCTGAAGCTGTAGCTTCAGAAGGCCAAGACCCCCCCCCCCCCCCTCCCGGTGAAGCTGCCCGACCAAATCTGCAAGTGGTTGCCTACCAGCTTTGCGTATTCCTTTACTAACCAGTGTTGCACATGAAAACGCCCTCCCTTTTGGAACCCACAAACAAAACACAAGCAATTGAAGCATTAATGGACACCAAAGTGTGACCTCATTGATCATTTGCGTCGGAGTCACCTCAACGACTGGAAACAACAGTAGACATCCAATGGAGTTATCTAAATGTCAACGACACCTGAATCACACCTGAACTGCTCAAGAAGCCACGGCGGCAGGTTACCCTCCGGTTCGACGGTGTCGCTCTCTGCCCCAAACCCCTTCCAGCGCACTTGATAATGCACCTTCCCGCGCCTTTTTACTGATTTGATGATCCTTTCAGGCTCATACATGGTCTCATCACCATTTTCTCTCTCATATGCATCTACCAACTCCTGACAATGGCGCAATGACTCTGCGGGCTCCTCTGTGTCATCCCCCTCCCCATACCCTTTCCACCGAACTACATAATGCACCACCCCATCCCGCATCGCTTTCCCAACAATGGCCTCTACCTCTGCCTCGTCCTCCCCTTCACTCTCTTCTTCCCCGCGGCGCTTGTGAGGGACAACCTTATCTACTCCCCGGTAGGCTTTGGCCCTTTTGGCCCTTTTGGGCGGGGGCTTTTGGGAGCCTCCGAATATTTTGGTGAGCTCGTTTTTTGGGGCAAGAACTTGGGATGCACCTTGGGGATAGGAACCAAAGAGTCAAAATTCTTGCGAAGTTGAAGGGCCCCCGAAGCGAGCAAAGGTAAAGGCCGGGGTGGCTTGGTTACCTTGGTTCTCACGATGAACTTGTCCATATGTGGCAAAAGGCAAAAAGGCTGTCGGACCATGGATTTGTGTGGAAATGTGAAACAACTCATAGCGCAAGGCTCTCGGCACCTCTACAACCAAAACTAAAGCAGGGGCGTGCCTTCGTACAACAAATGAACAACGTTGGACCACATTAAAAGCCACTAGCGCACTTTGTTGACGTCGCCGTTTTGACATGCACTGCAAATCTAATTGTATCATCTGCTCACTAGTACACAGGAAAAAAACCACTCCTTGTGCGAGGCTCCTACGACCTCTACAAACAAAAGTGAAGCAAAGGCGCACCTTCCTACAATCAATAAACACCGTTCGCGCGCAGTAGGGAGGCCCGGGTCGCACGGCTGACGTCGCCGATTTTAGATGCCATAGCAATGCAACGCAAATCGGAATCCAACAAAAACACAAGGCAGAGTGGAAGGCTTCTACGAAGTCTACAACCAAAATCAAAGCAAGGCTGTGCATTCATATACGGAATCAACACCAGTGCACTTCAAAACAAATCAAGACAAATCCTGCAACTTGAGACAATTGTGCATTGTGTGGCACTCACATGGTGAATGCTATTGCAGCTCAGAATTCAGCAAGGCATTTGAGGCAGAATCGTACAATTGTGGCACTCGCATGAGTCATGTTGCAGAGCATCCACCCATTCGTACCTTAACAACGATGCGCCTACCTCAGTTGCGTCCTAGTCCACTCATCTTCCACTCGGGCTCCTCCGGCTTCAAGGGACTTGTGATCCCCCATACACGTAGGCGTGGCAAAAGCCGAAGCAAATGCGCCCATTAACGTGTACCAGTCCCCTCCCAAGTGCATTGATGCACCCAAGGGGGACAGCCGGTGTGGGCTGAGGCACCACACCAGGGTTTAGCCAGATCCTTAACTCCGGGCCTTCTATCATCCACCGGAGTCACCCTTGTTTCCGAATCGTGTCCTAATTGGCAATTGGATAGAACTAACACTATTAGCATCGTTGTTAAGGCCGTCGATGGGCTGGCCTGCTGTGAGCGCGCCGCCGAAGGCAGGGAGCGCGCCGCCACCACAGGCCCCAAATCCGCCAAATCAGGTCCAAATTTGGCATTGCACAATTTTCTCCAGCTGTGAAGCCGGCCCCACCCCCCCCCCCCCCCCTCTGAAGCTACAGCTTTACGATTTGAAAAAAAGACGGGTCCCAAAGAAGTAGAGACCACTGGAGTCTCCTGGTCATGGGAGCACTCACCACTCGTAGTGGTGACCGAAGAGTACTGGGATCGTTTCTTAAGAACCAGGAGGGTAAGACCTCGGTTTTTGGCCATCAACTCCTTGTACTCCAAGTACTCCAAGTACTACCTGGTCAATGTCACTCACCGGTACGGGGTTTAGAGAGCCACCTACGATGGACAAGAGGCTTCCCCAGTCAGGGGCGGGCATGGTCTCCTGCTTAGGCGGCTCAAGTTGCATGGTCAAAATCACACCAAATGCACTCAATTTGGACCATGCAAAAAAATAGTTTTTCACAGGCTCTGTTTTTTTAAAACAGAATATTAGTCCAAAGAAAGTATCTTTCTTACCATTTGTACCATTTTTGCCTTTTTTCAGACAGCCGAAAACAAAAAAAAACAATAAAAAAATAAATAAATCTTATGATTTCAGTGGAAAATGATGTGCTTTTAGCTGAAATTGGCCAATAAATACATTTTGCGTTCCCCTTGTTTTTTGGATGAACATGGTCTGCAGAAAACATGATTGCAACATCATTTTCTGTTCTGCATGTTCATTGCATACCTGGAAAAATGATTTATTGATCGAATTCTATGTGCGAGGCCTCGCGCAATCAAGAACAAGGATCATTTAAACAGAAGCATGGTGGATTAAATATCAATGCAAAGCATATGCAACATGTGGTTCAAGGGCTGCCCCATGCGCGAGGCCTCGCGCATAACTTACTAAACCAAAAACCTCACCCGATTCATTTTCCTTTGGAAAGACGGCTTCGGGGTCCAGTGGTCTTACTACCCACCCCACAGTTTGATTTTGATTTGCACTGCCTGAACGAAGAGGTATAGGTTGTGGTGTTCAAGTTCCGGGACTGCATTGCAGTCCTCATTGCGCGAGGCCTCGCGCAAAAACAGGCCCAGAAAATATATTCTTTGTACCACTGTAATGGGTTCTCATCTGATAGCGCTTGTGCACAACCTTCACTGAAGCAACGAGTACCTAAATTGTCGTTGAGTCATTGAAACTTACCAGAAGCTTGCCCCCCCCGGAGGGAGAAAAACTCTTTTTGGGCTTGGTCAGCCCCTGCGCTTGGCAGACTGCTTCCCCGAGGGCATCTTCTTTCTCTGGGTATCGAACATCATCTTGATAATTGGTGTTGTTTGCACTACATTGCATTTTACTCTCCAAAAAATCAGTTTTTTTGGCCCAAACCAACGCTCAAAAAAGTGCCACACATGACAAATTCATATTTTCTTTGCACATTTTACTTTCATCTATAGTCAACAACGGAGGGATCAAGTTGTTCTTCAGCCCAGGCTTAAATGGGGGTTCCTGTCCAGCTCAGCGTCATCTGTTGACTGGACATGCTTCATGTGTTACCAGTGATACTCTTTTCTTTGCTTGACACTCCCCATAACTTGTGGTAGGTGTGCATCATGAGCAATGCTGAAGGATGCACCCTGTGCAACACCTCCAACGTATGTGCTCCTTTTGTTAGGAATGCAACAACATTGGAAATGATTTCTTGAGTCATCAATTAGATTTGCAAGGCTTGTTTGAAACGCTGAATGTCCGCCCGCGTAAACATATTGTACAATGTGATCAAGTCAAGGGTGCCTGTAATGTCACTCCAGTGTAGGCGCCTGCTTGATTCCTCAATTCTACCATCATTACCTGACTTTGGAGGGGCAATGGACTGCTCTTTGCGCGAGGCCTCGCGCAAGGAACAGTCCATTGCCCCAAAAAATTTTTTTTTCGACCCATGAGGACCAAGAAAAGGCCAAAATTCCTTACATAAGAGTTCCTTTGGTGTTTCAAAAACGGCTTGATTTTTTGCAAGCCAAAGAATGGTTCTTTTGAAGTTTTTTGAGACCCTGTATTTTGGGCACTTTCTGTCGTTTTCTACCATGCAACGTGAGCCGCCTAAGTCCTGGGAGTCCTCAGGAACTTAGATTGGGCCTTCCGGGAGTTCAGTTCATCCCATTTTAGTACGGTGCAACAAGAGCCTCCAATAGGCGTGTTCCCCTGTGGTACCCCTGTCAGGAGTGCACACCACCACTCTCGCTCCTTCAAGGGCGATTTTAGTCAACACCTTAGAGAGTTGGGAGGATGGGGTGTTGACATAGCACAACCCCATCAATCTCCGATAGAAGCCATAGGCATTATTGAGATCTCGCGAACAGTAGAGCTGCACCATATGCTGCTCCTTACTCGCGATCAATTCCACCTGAACTTCATTGTAGTGAAGAAAAAGGGGTAGGGTACATGCACGTGGCGGATTGGTGGAAGAAATGTCTGCAGCTGAAATAGTGTCCTTCAGCACGGATGTGAGCGACATCAGGCGACAGCGAAAGAAGCGAAAGCTCAAGAAAAGCAGGAACCCAGGACAAGGTCGTTAACAGCAGAGCCTGTGACCCCAGCATTCTGATGCGGAATTTTCACAGGTTTCAAGCCCACAAATGCCTGCATGCCGAAAACCTGCGTTCTGACGCATGAGCATTTTGACACAAGAACCGCGTCCTGTCGCGACGTACATCAGCACAAAAGTGTGGCAAAGATGTGGCAACGGCAACGGCTGAACTCAGCCACAAACCCCGCGTCCTGTCGCGGAAGAGCTCCCTGGCGTGATGCCGCTGGGAAGGCCATGGAAGAAGCAGGGACCACATCAGCATCGACATGGCCCCTACACACAAATTCAGCCAGCCCCGAAGAAGGTCAAGCCTCAACAAGAACGCCAGCGGTTCAAGGTGCAAGCATTGAGCCAGCTAGACGCCATAGCGGATGAAGGGTTGAGAGCTGTCAATGCCGAGCTGACCACTATGGCCTGGGCCCGCAATCAACAGATCTGGCCATGACTGGACCAACCACACAGCACCAGGATGCACTGTGAAATTGTGGATGATCATGGAGAGCCATTGCTGATGAGCACCCAAGAACTCTACTCGGTGATGGTCCAAATCAGCTGGACCCTAAAGACTCGGGCTCTGACGAACATGCAGGTCCAGTGGCGACCCAAAAGTGCAGGCAAGTGGCACCCGTTCCAGTGGGAGGCGATCCTCCACTGTCGGACGGCAGAGGGACACAGAGCGGTGCCCTCCTTGGTGAGCAGAAATGGAGACTGCATGCACGTGTGGCTGACAGGCCGAGCTGACCTCTTAAGGCTGTTCCGGAGAATGCTCTTCAGGCAGGCGGACCCGGTATCCGGAGACGCTGTGCGGTTCCCCTACACGCTGCTGAACACACCGCCATGCGAACGGCGATATGCCTGACAAGGGACAACCTGCAGGGGGGAGCAGGAAAGGTCAGACCGACAGTGCAGACAACAACTCTTCGTAGCTCAGTGGATACAACACACCTCATCTATCCTGTGGAGGAGGGTTCGAACCCCGGGGGGGATAGAGACCCACCGAACATCCCGAAAACCCCTTTATGCGAGAGAGAGAGGGAGAGAGAGAGAGAGAGAGAGAGAGAGAGAGAGAGAGAGAGAGAGAGAGAGAGAGAGAGAGAGAGAGAGAGAGAGAGAGAGAGAGAGAGAGAGACTGTGGGTTGCAGTGGGAGGAGGGTCAGAGAGGGAGAAAGAGAGAAGGGGGGGGGGGAGACCCGCAGAGCGAGAGTTAGGCACTAACGGACACTGTGGGAAGGTTGCTGGGTGCGAGCTGACTTGGATGTGTGGGCAGCCAACACACAAACGCCCACCGCTTGGAGTGGTACTGAACAGGTCAGCGCAACAGAACAGCGAGGCACCTATTGGAGCATTGAGCTGAATAGTCTGATCGTGAAACATCGGGACGCCTTTGCGCCCCCTTTGAGCTCGAACATGACACGTCTTTACGTGCCAGAGAGCAAGAGCGAGACAGGGGCAGCAAGAGCAAGACCCGCAGAGCAAGGGTTAGAGACTAACCGGCACTGTGGGAGGGTGGTGGGTGCGAGCTGACCTCAATGTACAGATGGCCACGGCCAAAGCACAGTCAACAGCCACCTGGAGTGGTTCAGAACTGGTCTGCGTTGCAGTGCAGCAAGGAAACACACTGAACTATGTGGTGATGACCATGCGCCTGTGACACGGGGACGTATGCGAGCCCAGTATCCGTTGCCTCATGGCCCCCCGTGCCTAGGAACCACCCTGCGCAAGAACTGCCGCCTGGTTCGGCAGTCGAATTCTCGCACAACCTTTTTTACCATGGTATTGGGTGTTTCATGGTTCTGGTGGATGTAGGACAGCTATTTAGGTGTGCAAGACAACACTTCATGTGTGTTGCTACGGGTCCCCCCATCAGGGGGGACCCTATTAGTCAGTCACAAGCGCACATACCCCTTAAACCCCTCTCCCCTGCTCCCAACCCCTTCCTCGAAGCAACCAGCCCCTAAAAAGGAAACAAACAAAAGTAAGTTGAAGACATCCGAACCAGTGGAACATTAGATCATCCCATGCACGTTGGAAGGCACACCCAGTCAGCTGATATTCACTCCCTCGATGTTCATTTGTCAACGTGGTTAACTGTGGGAACGGAGAGGGCGCACATGTCCCAACGCAACGCCGCGGAAAATTTTTTTTCCTTCGGACGGGGCTGCCCTCGGTCATGCGCAAGAACCAACCCCTGGTTCCGCGGTCGAATTTTGGGGGGAAAGCGTATGCAAGAACCCCCCTAGTTCCGCAGTTGAACATTGCCGGTTTGTGGGCACGGGGGGGGGGGTTGGGGTTGAGTTGCGCCGCATCAATCAACATGGGGCTCCTATGTGGCCATTCCCCTGCAGTAACCCTCCGCGCGGCCCACAGAGCTTTGACGCGCGTTGTTGCGCGTACACTGTATGCTGTAGACTCCAGTCACAAGTGCATTGCATGCAATAGGCCTCATATGCGGACCAACAAAACCACTATCGCACGTCTGGTATGTACGTGGCTGCAATGGTCCGTTTTTTGGGATGACTATAAATATGCTTCCTTTCACGCAGACCATCCTGGTACACATACCGAGTGGTGCGGTGACTAGAGCACTGATTGGATCGTTTTACAGAGGATAGCAAATCTCCCACCTTCCGGTGGGGGGTGAGTTGGGGGGAGGGGTGGCTCCAAGCTGAACCATGTCTGTATACTTTGCTGGGTATGTAGTAGCTGCAGTTGACATTGATGTTGCCTCCTTCCTACCGCAAATGGTCGGCTTTCTCCACAACTCTCACCGACCTTTTGCGAAAGGCGCCTAGGGTCGGTTTCGGCTCTTGACAAGCTTTTCTCCTCTCCGGTCTTCCTGTGGGGCGGCCAGTCCATTCTGCAAGACGGGTCACACCAACTGATAGTTTTCATTTGGATAAGCGCAGACCGGATTCTTTTGGTCCTGACAGCTCCAGAGGGACAGAGAAAAGGCCACTGCCGAAGTCGCAGTGTAGGGCATAGGGACGTTGCAAAGACACCATTTTTACCTGGAAGTTACGGCGCAGGAAATCTGTGCCGATGATAATGTCAAAGGCTGTGGTGTCAAGCACTTCGCAGTGCTGGGTCACCTGCTCTTCGCCGGGACATACGGTCACATGGACCCCCCCTCCAAGGAATGGATGGTTCTCCCATCCCCTACCCTCATAGCCACGGTTTTGTTTTTCAGGATCTTGGTTTGTTTTAGCAACCTGCGGGCCACGATGGAAAGTCTGGCGCCCCTGTCCACGACCGCCTTGTAAACCTCATCAACTATTTTAACTGTGACCCAGAAAATCAAATCCTCATCCTCGGAGCCGCCCCCCTATCCCTCTTCAGGGAACTTCACATCCACCCAAGCAGTCTGCAGGCACTTGAAGTGCCAGTTGAGCTTCGCCTTTTGGTGTTCTTGTTCTTTTTGGCGCCGCCAGCGCTGGGGGTCGAGGGGACAGTGCGCTTCTCAACCAGCTGCTCATCCTTAGGGGTGGGATGGGGTGCTCTTGTTCGAACAGTTGGGGGGGCTGGGGACCTTCGTCCTCCACCAGGGTTACCCTTACCAGGGAATCTTGCAGGGCTTTGGCCTCCCCGTCGGGTTTACCCTTTCCGGCGTTCTTACACCGCTCCTCATCCGCTTTCTTGAGTTTCTCGGACTTGCGGCTTTTGATGTGGCATTCATCTTCATAATGCCTACGCCTCCTCTTGCCCCAATATCTGCATGTTATAGTGCAGGGGAAATGGTCTTGGTGCTTCACCTCCTGACCATCTTTGGTTTTCTGCGTGCCCTGCAGTTCGAGCAGGCAAGCACTTCGCCGAGCACAGTTGCGCAAGTGGCAAGGTCCACCCTCATCGTGCGTAGGATGACAGTAGAAAAGATTAGGGGCCCCTTTGCCATCCGAGGGGTGGGTCTCCTTCATATGTTTCAACTGCCCACCACGGGCCTTCCGGGGGTTAGAGTGGAGTTGAGGCGACCTCTCTCCAGGACTCTTTTCAGCAGGGGTCTCCCTTCGCAGATGTCTGTGCAGGTACTTGTCCATATGGGAGTCATTCTCCCTCTCCATGGCCAACTCGATCAACAGATCCACCAGGTCATTATAGGAGTGCGTCTCAGCTTTCCTCTCGGACGTCTCCCTGCACTTCTCCCAAGCCTTGGTAGGAATCTTCCCCATGAGCCATAGTTGAGGCTCTGTGCCTTCCTGAAGAGACTGGAGCAGATGCAGCCAGTCTATGAGACGGACCTGAGTGTCTGTAGTCAGCTCGAAGAGCTGCCTTCACTCCCCGAATTCCCACAGCTGTCCGTATGTCAGAATTTGTTGCACAGCTGGGAGAGCTCATGCAACGCATGAACCCCAGGTCCTATGGTCCTCTTCACTTGCGGCTGGAGAAATTTGTTTTTGCACGACTTCTTGATGAGTGTGCACTCAGCCCGAACGTCAGCATGTTGCTGACCTGTAGGCAGTAAAAGTTCAGAGAACTCCTAAGCCCACTGGAGCAAGTTTCTGGTATTGCACCCAGGGAGTTTGATCTGAAGGTTCGCCGTGGAGATGGCCTTTGTTCCCCTACCTGGTACACCTGTGTCACCTGTTTGACCTGAAGGGGGTGAGGGATGTATGGCGGTGAATGGCGCTAGTGCAGCCAGGCCATAGCTCTTCATCTCCGCCGTGTCACCTACACTACAGACAGGCACATTCCTCACCCGGGGTCGGAAAGGGCTAGGACAGGTGTCAATAGGAGAGCTGCGGATGCCTCCCCAGCTTTTCACATCCCTGGTCAAAAGGTCCACACCAGGGGACATGATAGGGGGGGGGGCTTCTTCAAATCGGAGAACTGAAGTATTGCCTTCAGTGCTGCTTACAGTGCACACAGGTCAGGATCATCATCACCAGCACCAATGACCTGGGAAAGCAGCTTCCTGGTCTCATGGAGACCCAGCTTAGGGGCTGCCATGCGTGGGGGCAAACCTCGCTCCACGCATGAGGGGTGGGGAGCCACCCCCCTTGGGGAGGGTACAGGCTCCAGCCACTCAGGCTCCTTCGGCTCCTTCGAAGGTGTAGGTTCTTTGGAAACTGAGTCCGGTTCCCACTCTGACGAATGGGCCGACGCCGACGCATCAAATTCGCCGTAAGGTATCTCAAACATCTCGTCGTTCCAAGTAGCTCCAAACATTGGCCCCAAAGCTGCATCTTTCCCCTTTCCTTTCCTTGCCGCTCATCTGCAGGCTTTGACCTTGGCATTGGCGTCATCTCTTCGAACCCTGGAATAGGTGTGGTTTTGGACGGGGGCAATGAGGATACGACGGAAGCTCAGGCGGCTGCCAAAGAGTCTTTGTCTTCAAGGCGCTTGAGGTTCCCGTGTGTTAGGCCAGGCACCTCAGCGCCTGAACGGACTCCTTCTGTATATATTTCTGTATTCTCTTCTGCCCCTCTTGGTTCTGCATGTTGTCCCAGACGACCAGTGTCGCGGAGTACACCACTTGTAGATGAAGGTCCAGTCCTCACATCACCAGTCTTCGATCTGGTGCTTGTAATCGGTACAGTTCTGGCACTGAGTCTGACAGACATCTGCACAGTTCTGGATACAAGTGTTTCTTTGTGTTCTTCGTGTTTTGCTCTGGTCTTCTAGGGACTTCCTCTGCTACCAGAAACGGTTTCTGCTTTGCGGACACTTGTGCTTGGTCCTTGTATCCGTTTAAGAAAACCTTGCTGTTTTTCTCCAAAGCAAAATAAGGTTCATACAGAGATAAAGAGTGAAATCAATGAATTGACGATACGTCCTTCCACAATTAAATCATGTGTAACAAAGAGGGGCTGCACAGAGACAATGCAGGCTTAAATACAATGCTTCAGTCAAATATGAACAAATGAAATGCTTTTATAAAGAAAGCTGACAAAAGTCTGGCCACCAAGATAGACCCAAGCACTTCATGTGCACCTTGTGACATGCAATGGAGTTGATTAGGAATCTCGGGCAAGTAGGTTGGGCCAGACACAGGATATGGCTTGGCCAGCATGGCCAAGCAACTGAAGTCAGAATCAGTTCAAAGGTAGACCCACAATAAGTAGGAAAAAGAATTGAGTATAGGGGTCCTAAGGTGGGAGACAACTAAGCATAACCAACAAGGTCCAAGGCATGAAATGCCTATTTTATTTCGGTATTACCTCCATGAAGGAAGATACCTCCGCTCACCTGAGTGGTAGGGGTGAACATCATGGAGGGCTAGGGTTATGACCCTAGCTACTTTGAAAAGTGTACTTAAAGCTTCAGGAAGAGTGATAAAAATGATTAAGTGTTAGTCTTCATAACTTCCAAAAGATTAGGGGGGGCTTGGCCTCGATCAAATACCCCAACAAAGACATGGCAGTGACTTTTTTGTACTCCTATCCCGGGTACTCCAACTCCGTGGCGAAGAGAAACCCCTCCGCACCGTTGCACGGCAACGGATGTTTGCGGAGGACGCCAAGAACTTGGCAGACATTAACGAAGTGCGCCTCAATCTGCTCACCATTTGTCATCTCTGGCTTCCTGCTGGAGACAATGATGTTGTCCACAATGGGATCTACGCAGTCGGGGTCTTGAAGAAGGTGCTCCGTCGTGCACTGGAAACTGGGTCTTTTCGTTCTTTACCCCCATGGGCATGACAGGTTGCAGCATTTGAGTGAAAGTAAGGTCGACATGGCTATGGCACCCTGAGAGCTCTTTGCAGGGGGCATCTGGTGATACCCGTGATTAAGGTCAAGGACACTGAAGATCAGGTTCCCCTGGTGCTTGTGCAAGAGGTTGTCGATGAAGGGCAGGGAGTAGGCGTCCTGTTGCGACTCCGAATGCAGATCACGGTAGTCCGTGACAAGCATTCACTCCCCAGCCACCTTCTTCAGGATGACAAAGCGGGGGAAGGCCCACTCGCTCGAGCATGGCTCAATCCACCCTCCCTGGATGAAGTGCTACACGATCTTGATCATGGCCTGCTCACGCTCTCCCTTTATCTGGAAATCGCGGTGGCGTCAGGGCTGGTATCCGTGCTTCAGGGGTATCCTGGCTTCCCCAAACGCATCCCTCGCTGGCGCGTTGTTGCGGGGCTTGCCACCAAGGACGTCTCCGTTGATCTTGAAGATTCCATCCATCTTGGCCGTGTACTTGGGGTGATCCGACAACTAATGCTTGGCCTCTTTGGTCACGTTGACCACCGATTTGGGCACCCTGTGCGTCGCTTTTGGCGTCCCTGAGTCGGGCACCCACGTCTCATGGCCGTCGCCTTCGCGGGCCATGACTCCGTCTTGAAAATTTTGGCGACCGTTGGCCGCGGGTTGTGTTCGTTGACGGCATGGCGTGGGACGATATAGATCGTTGCAAGTCGGCAGATTAGCGGCCGGCTGGCTCATCCTGGTCTGCCAAATGCTCCAACACCGACGCCACGAATTCTTTCCTCGTGAAGCGTCCCGTAAGGAGTGCAGGCTCTTCCCACCAGGACTTGGTGGGCGATCGGGATATCCCCTGTTAATGGAACTGTTGAATGAGTACGCTAATTTTGTTCATTTTTTGCCCCTTTTGCCCGCGGTACCTTGTCTTTGCGCCCGTTTGCTATGCTTACTTTGCCAAAAAATGATTAAAACTCACAAGACACGACTTCTAACTCAAATTACGCCCAAGTTAGGCCAAATGTGCGAAAAAAATTAGATTCGCATTCACATTCGCATCCCTGTGTGCATTTGCATTCACCCGAATTGCACCAATTTCGTCTACTTTTGCGCAAATTTGCATTCTCATTCAAAACTTTCATTATGGGCAATTCACAAAGGGCCTTGGATGGGACCTCCACGTGCATGGGGTTACACATGTGCCCGCACACGATATCCAGCTCATCCAGTGAAAAAGCGTCCCGTGCCATCTTGGGCGTACAATACCAGTCATCGGCTATCTCCTCAGCATACCGTACTGGTGGGGCCATAATGTGGCCGATGCTGCCGTCCGGGCAATCCACAATTGTACATCCCTCCGGTTGCACCTCCACCGTGATGGACGACATCCCGAAGTCCGGATCTGGCTGGGCCAGACACACACCCACGTAGGCGACGGTGGTGGTCGGACCCTTGGTAGGCGGTGGTGGAGGAATCCCCTGGGCCTCCACAAAGATAACCTCGGTCAAAGGGAGTTGGGTGTGGATCAGAGGCATACCCCACGGAACCTTCATCCAGGACACCCATTCACACCCATCGACACATGCTACGGGGACCCGACCACAGTACGCGTCCACGAGGCAACCTACGGGGACCTCCCACCCGCAGGGACGGGCCACCGACCCCTCTACATGGACCTCATCATCACCACCCTACCCCCACCCGCGGCAACCATGCCCCGCAACACCCTCCCACCCACGCTGCACTTCCAACCAGAAGACGACGACGGTGCCTGGCACAAGTATAACAGGACCTTGCACGTCATCCTCTGCCGCCCCGATGCACCAACACTCACCACTGCAATGCGCCAGGCAGCGCAAGCAGGATGCATGGAATGCGACACCAACCGCACGGGAACACCGGCGCACCTCACACTCCAGCAACTCGTCCATGACATTTTGACCACAAAGGAGGAGCTTGCCACCCTACAACACCCCAGCATACCCGAGGCTTAGGAACGTGACGCCCACCTCCGAGCGTTCCTCACTACCCACCGCCCCAAGCTCCAGGAGTGGCGCGCCCACCGCATGGCAGCCGCCGCCCAAGAACGCCAAAGATACGCCAGAAACGGCACGCCGCAAAAGTCCCTGCGGTACATCAGTCGCATCCTGCAGGACACGGGACGCCGTAGCATCCGGGCGGTACGCATCCCCGATGGAGGCCTCACCAGCGACCGCAACACCGTCCTCCAAGACGTTCTGGATAGCTTTCAGGCGCAACACGGGGACGCGCTCCCAACACTCGACCCCCATACTAGAAGCACCATCCGCGACAACGTACCCAAGGTTTTCAACCGGGAACAATGGCGCGCCATTGAAGACACCCCCTTCAGCATCCCGGAACTCCAGCGCGCCCTAGACCGCCAAAAAAAGGGGGTTGTGCCAGGCGTTGATGGGCTGCCGGCCGAAGCGTACCAACAGCTCACCCTGCCCATTAAGCGCCGCCTAGCAGCTTGCCTGTGGAACATCGCCACACCCATCCCCCGCCGAGTGGGCCAACCTAGTCCATCCCCTCTACAAGAAGGGGGACTGGGTGCAGCCAAGAGACTGGCGGCCTATTGTATGTGACACCACCGAAGTCAAGCTGGTATGGACGCTAATCCCGCGCCGCATCGCGCCAGCGGTCTTCGCCCACGTGCCTGCTAGCACTTGGGGGGCCATGGCAGGCAGGTCACCTTACGAGGCCATCTTCCTCCAGGACACCGCGCTGGGCATGAACGAGATGATTGTCTCCTCCCTTGTTGTCCAAGGCGCGTTCCCCCGTGGGCTGCACCTGCTAACGGAAGTAGGGGATGCCATGGGCCTCCCTTTCGTGCCCTTCATGGCCTGGTACATCCAGACCGGGCTCTACGCCGTCATCACGGCGACAGGCTGTAACGGCAGCAGTGACAGCACTCAGATTATACATCAATGTGATCAGAATTTCTATGATTCTCAGATGTACATTAGTGCAGTAAATTTTCCGCTTGTTTTCATGTTTTCCGTTCGCCGCCAGATGTCGCCTGTGAGCGCGCGTCGAGTCGCATTTGTCTTTCATGATTTCCTAATCGGATTTATTTAAATTATTTCGAATGATTTCACGTTGTGTCATTATGTGCGATGAATGCGCATTGAGATTCTATGTCTGCTCCATTTTTGTAGACCGGGTTTTCTGACTATTCATATTCCAACATGGAGTTCACTGGACTTACAAGTGCTTCGCATATGTCGCTCCCAGAGGCTGGATATGGGTCTGAAGAGGGTCATGTGGGTTCGGAGATATCAGGGGCAGTGTCGGGCGTTACGACCCCTGGGGCATCAAGGCTACAGGCTTTGCAGTTACAAGAAAGATCAACCACTATGCAGCGGTTACATGGTAGCAGAGGAAATCATGACTCTGCTTCTGGAATCTCCACGGACACCCTTAGATCATCGGACTTTAGCGGGGCTATCACTCGTTCTGAGTCACTGCGTGTTCCCCCTGAGGTTACATTCGTGGCACCTCCCCAGCGAACCGAAGATCACCCTTCTGAGTGTTCTTACTGTGGCCATAGGCATTGGCCTGGAGTTCATACTTGTGCTGATTGTTGTGTGAACGCCCCACCCAACCTTAAACCCGGTCGAGAATCTCCCTCCTCGACTGAATCTGGTTCCTCCTCTCACGCTCTACCTGATCTTGAAGACAGCAGCAGCGAAGGAGAGCAGTCTGATATTGGAATTAGTGGTGATTACTGGGAAAACCACTTCCAGGAAATCTGGAGCCAAGAATTCCTGCACCGCCGGAATTGGCTGCTGGCGGAGGCGGGCTATCGTGGCCGCCTGAGGGACTGGTTCAGGGCGTCGTGCCAGTTCATCAGGGACAGTGGCCGCCTGCGATTCGACGCCACTTTGCAACAACAGGAGGATCGGGAGGAGCTGATGGATCAGTTTGACCACCAGGCTGCCGTGATGGTGCAGATGGCCATCATTGCCGAGGAGAGACGCCAGAATGTGCATCAGCACGCTGGTCCGTCGGGCACCTGGGGTCCGAACGACGGAGAGGTCGATGAGATGAGGTGTGATTCGACACATTCTCACCTCTCCAGGGAGCAACTGTCCAAACTCCCCAGCTCTACCTCCAGTGTTGACACTTGGGTCGACGAGGTAAGAAGCAAGGGAAAAGGGACAAGATGCCCGTCCTGTGGTGAGTGCGCCAGGGACTGCTCCTGTCGACGACAGATTTCGTCGCTGGAAGACAGGGTGAAGGAGCTGAAGAAGGCCGCCAAGGAGAAAAAGAGGGATGATGACAGCAAGTGGAAGGAGATGGAGCAGAAGCTGGAGAAGCTGACGAATCTGGTACAAAATCTGAGCACTACTGGGCTCACTGGACCAGCGCCAGCAATGGCAAGCCACCCAGCACCTACCTCCTCAGCTGCACCTGCATCCACGCCTTACGGCGTTCCACATTCTCCGGCACCCCCAGCTTTTACTGGTCACATCCCAGCTTTTACTGGAAAAAAAATTCCCCCTACTGGATTTGGAAGTCCTATTGGGTTCAATCTGGGTACCGAAGGAGGAGAATCTTCGTCAGGAAGGTCTGTACTGTCCGTAAGTACTGTTGGAGATATTGATGGCAAGGCAAAGACCACCGTGAAGGAGAGATCAATGGCCTTGAAGAACAAGGACCGGCAGCAGAAGGAAAACGAGGCCAAATTGAAGGAAAAGCAGAAGAAATTGAAGGAGATGAGGCTGCATCAAGCACAACCAACGCCGCTCCTGCAGCCTACCGTGGACCAGGCGTTGTTGGCGGCCGCAATTGCGCAGGCACAGGCAATGGGAGGCGCCGCTGTCAACCCAGTGTTCGTCAATCCGGTTGGCACAGCCACAAATTTCAACCTGAACCACCTGCTGAATCCGTTGCACATGAGGCTGAGGGCTTCAGTAATGAAGCAGCCTAAGTTCTCTGGGCACCCAAATTACTGGGCTTCGTTCGAACGACAGTTCATGGTCTGGCTGCAGACGGGGAAGCTCGACAAGGAACTCTGGATTCTCGGGTTGATGGACTCAGGGAAAGTACACATAACCTTTATGTGGAAAGGCAGAATCAAGGAGATCCCCTGACTTATGAAGAGTTGTATCGAAGTCTCAAGAAGAAGGGCTCTCGACTTCCTGAAGATCATTACAGGAACCGTCTGGAGAACTTCAGGGCGATCAAGAAATTGTTTCTTGAAGAGATCCAAATAGCAAGGCAAGATTGGGAGTTTTTGGTGCAAGAGGCGGAGAATTCGGGAGAAGGGCTTTGTGAAGGCGAAATGAAGAAGATCCTCCTCAGCAAGCTCACGCCAGAGACCAAGCAGAAGATCAGAGACTCTCAGGCGGACCAAAAAGTCCTGGGCAACTAGGTTGAAGTCCGAGGATTGCCGGAGACTATGGGAAAAATGGCAGTTCGTGAGTTGCTACACTCTATCAGTGCTACTGGATTGAAAGACATCACTATTCCTGAGGGCAGATGGAGAGTTGGTTTCCATGATTCTGAACAGTCGGAGTTTTTCTGTAGCATGGTGGATGGAAAGGTGAAGTATAAGGGAACAGTTTTGAAGGTGCGACCGTGGATCTTCTCGTATGGAGTCAAGCAGATCTGGGACCAACTTGAAAAGTATGCAAACTTAGAACGCCAGAAGTCACAGGATGCACAAGGCTTCGGAGGCAAGGTCAGTGCCGTTGGCAAGAAGGGATGCTCTGTGTGCATTGCCTTTGGAAAGGAAGGTCGAGCGGCGACTCACACGACCGCAGATCACAGGTGGACGCCCTCAGATCTCAAGACAATTCAGTCCAAAATGGATGGAAAAGGAAATTCTCCCAAAAATCCCCAGCAGGATGGAGCACGAGATGCTGACCAGCATGGAAGGGGAAAGGGTAAAGGGCAGTCCAAAGGAAAGAACAGAGACTGGACACCAAAAGATTACTCGCAGCAAGGCGGAGATCCAAGCGGCTCAAGATGGACCGATGCTGGTGGAAAATCTGGTGGAAAATCTGGTGAAAAGGGTGGAAAGGGACAAGGAAAGTCCGGGAATCAAGATGATTTCAAGGTGAATGGCAACCCCCTGTATACGCAGACGCCAGCAAACAAGACCTTCGGCAACAACAAGGATACTGGAGGTCGAGGCAAGGGCAGATCCAACGAATCCCACCCCAATTCCAACACCTCCAACAACAAAGGCCAAGGAGGTAAGAAAGGTGGTGGTGGAAAATCATTTGGTGGTCGTGGACGTGGAAAAGGAGTCAATGCCGTCAAAGCAGGAGAAGAATGGGTTGACGAAGGGAAAGTACAGGACGTGCAGCCGAACGTCGAAGAAGAATGGCAATAGGGAAGCCAACTTGACCCAAATCCCAACACTGGGGTTGAGTGGCAGGAAACAAAACGCATCAGGGTAGTTGGGGCGGTTGATGGACGCTGCTGGGATCAGCTAGCGCGTTCCTCTGGCCTCCTGTACCCTGCCTGGGTCCTCAGCGCTGTCCGGCGAGGCAAGCAGCGCCAGTTTGTCTGCTGGATCCAGGTCAGGACAACAGATGGTAAGGTTAAACTTGCCAAATGTCTGATTGACAATGGTTCAGAGGTCAATCTGGTGAGGAAAGGCTTTCTGCAGGAGGACGAGGCGAAGATGTCCTCGACACCTGTCCAGCTGGAGGGAGTCAGCGGACATCGCCTTGACGGTGGCGACAGAGAGGCAGAATTGGCGGTCAGATTGGTGAAACAATCTGTCTGGAGCGTGGAAGAGACGGCCACGGAGGAATGGTTTTCTGGAAAATTCTATGAAGCCAGCATAAAGTATGATTTATTCTTGGGTCAACCATGGCTTCACGCTCACCGTGTGTCGCCCATGGGACACAGGACATGCTACATCCAAGATCCGTCGACCAGCGGCCCGTCTGACCTGTATTATCTGCACCCATATACCAAGAGTATACACCAATTCAAGGAGCGAAATAAGCTGCACATTCAGCAAGATGGGCAGGAATGGACAGGGAATCAAGAAGAATTCGACGAAGGAAAGGTGGAATCATTGAACTGCAAGAAGTGGAAGTCAGTTTGCTATCGTGTAGTCGACAAATGGCGGGACATTCTGGTGGATTATTTCGAAAGGAACCACAATTTTCGTCCGCAAGTTGATTCTTTTGCAAACAAAAAGAATAAAAGATTTCCGAAGTTCTACGACGATGCCTGGAGTGAAGACTGGTCTGAACCTCTATGGATCAATCCGCCCTTCGATGTTTTTCCTCACGTGGTGCAGAAGCTGAAGCAATCCGGCGCCAAGGCGATTTTAATTGTCCCCAACTGGCCAAGACAATCTTGGTTCAAGGACATTATGGACATTTCAATCGACATTGTCGAGCTACCTCGCAAGGGAGTGAAGCTGTATTGCGAAGACAATGGTAAGCCTTTGCCACAGCGTTCGTGGAGCACGCTGGCGTGCTTAGTTGACAGGAACCTGGGAGATTATTGGCAAGATGACAGTGAAATGGGAACAGAAGAGGTCATCTGAAATTCCTCAAGAATCGACGAAATTGAGGTGGATGAAGACGATCCAGAGCGCAATCCCAACGTATCGTCGCGGAAGCAGGGAAGGACAATTGGCGTCCCTCAAGAGAACGCCTCCATCCATTACAATTCGTCCCCATTAGACAAGAATCAAGCCAAAAATGTCAAGATTTCAAGCAAGAACGATGACAAATCTCCAAGAATCTCGCCTGAATTGACAGGAATGCAGCTGAATTCGTCCGACCATCCCTTCAAGACATTCTTGGACCCCCTCAATAGGTGGGATCCCACGGAGGAGCGAGCTCAGGTGAGCTTCATCCGCCAACAATGGGACGAAGAAGTTTGGAATGAAGTGGCCAAGAATATGAGACCACGACCAACAATTCGCAAATTGGTAGACATCATGTCGGTGATTAAATGTGGGAATCAGGTCGACGGAGACAAGATATCTGCAAGAAGGGACGCAGTGTTCGAAGATTATCAAGATGACGTGCCAAGTGAGAAGTTGTGGAAAAACCCCCCGATTCGATGTGAAAATGGGGAAGCCAAGATTGAGATAATCCAAGGCTCAAAGGTGCACAAACAACGTCCATTCTATCTACACGGCACCAAAGCAGATGCCCTGCGAAAGATTATTGAGCGCAATCTCTATGAGTTCGGTTGGTTGGAGGGCTGCATGAGCTCTGAGTGGTGTTCAGCACCATTTACTGTGCCAAAACCGCCACCTGCTGACCAATCCAGCATAGATGCTTGGCGTGTAGTGGTGGATTACAGAGCCCTGAATGCCGCCACGGTACCAGACGCGCATCCCCTTCCTTTAATCGAGAAGGAGATCGCCGCGAGAGCCAAAGGTAAGCTCTTTACTGTGTTGGATTTGCGCCATGGCTTTCACCAAATGCCACTTCGAAAGGAAGATAGGCATTTGACGGCAATGTGCACGCCCTGTGGCACTGTCCAGTGGACTGTACTGCCGAAGGGTCTGAAGAATGCGCCGTCGATGTTCCAGAAGATGATGGAGACTATTTTATTTCAGAAGCACAAGTCTCTGGATTTACAAGAATTCTGCAGCATCTACATTGACGACCTTCTGATTGCCACGCCGTTGGAAAACAACTTTGATGAGTGCCTGAAGTTGCACGAAGAACAAGTTTGCAAAGTTCTCGAAGTCCTTCGACAAGAGAAGCTCGTGTGTGGACCCAAGAAGGGCAAAATGTTCCTCCAGAGCGTGGAATTTTGTGGCTCTGTCTTGGAAGATGGGACAAGAAGACCAGCCCCAGGAAAAATGGCTGCCCTGCAGCTATGGGAAAGGCCAAAAACCATCACGCAGCTTCGTGCCTTTTTAGGCTGCTGCAATTACTACCACGAGTTCCTTCCTCTCTACGCCAAGTTATCTGGTCCATTGACAGAGTTACTCAAGGTTGGCAAAATAGAAGGAAAGAAGGGATCTCAAGTCAAGCTCAAGTGGACGCCAGAATGTGGAGAAGCCTTTACTGGTCTCAAGGAAGCACTGGCAAATGTGGTTACATTAAAGACTCCGTGGTTGGATGGAAGACCTTTTTATATTCGTACAGACGCCAGTCGTTACGCCATTGGTGCTACGATCGAACAAGTCGATGACGAAGGTCACCATCATCCTCTGGCTTTCTGGTCTCGCAAGCTTACAACAAGGCAGCGAAATTGGAGTCCAAGGGAACAAGATGCCTACGCAATCCTTTGTGCCTTACGGCGTTATGAGGGTTGGATCTTGGGCCATCGCGTTGAGGTACTGACTGACCACAAGTCACTGGAGAGCTGGAGGACAGAACATTTGGATACCCCTGGTGGACCAGCTGGGAGAAGAGGCCGTTGGCATGAAACTCTCAGCAGATTTGACCTCCATGTGACTTACATTCCGGGTCGCTACAATACAGTGGCGGACGCCCTGAGTCGCTGGGCCTACCCAGCCTCAGAGGCTTACTCTGAAGTGAGTTTTCATGGGACAGCGACGGATAAAGCTGAAGTGATCGAGTTTGATAAGGAAGAACAAGCACTGATCAAGAAACATTGTCTTCAATGTTCGATTAAAATTGGATGAAGGTGGAATTGGTCAGATGCAAGGATATTACCAAGGCAGATCAGACTGCAGGAGTTAACTCTGACTCTGAGTCGGCGCTGCAACTCCTTGATTTGTTTCCAGTGACAAGATCCAAAGCGAAATCCACGCTCCCTCCACAACAAAAGGTCAAGGAAACTTCCTTCCTCTATGTTGATTGGACGAAGATGTACAAGGAGGACAAGTTCTTTGGGTCTGTATACCACAAGTTGAAAGGGGACAAGCCTTACGAATTCTGAGGAGATGTCTGATTTCAAAATCCAAGGCGACAAGTTATTTTGGCAAGGACGGATTTGTGTTCCTGATTGTCTAATTGACCAATATGTCAAACATTGGCATCGGAATGAGACAGCCCACACACATTGTCGTGTTCTGGAGCAAGAGCTACGACACAGAGTGTACACACGGGACCTCAAGAGTGCCTGTGAACGAGTTGCCAAAGGATGCAAGCAATGTCAGGCGAGCATCCCCAAGAATCAAAAGGCAGAAGGACTACTGAAGGGATTACCAATTCCTGAGAGGTTGTTCGACAAGGTGACGGCGGATGTCTTCGAGTTGGGACAAACCCAAGAGGAATGTCTCTACACGAGGAAGCCAATCGATGGGGTTTTGTTAATTCAAGACCGCGACAGTGGCTACATCCAGGTCCTCCCTTGCAACACAAAGCATCTCACCTCCGAAATGGCTGCCAAGTGGACTGCAAGTCACTGGATGAGTAACTGGGATGTGCCCAGTGAAATTCTGACGGACAGTGGGAAGGAGTTCATTGGGACTTGGTCGGAGAACATGTGTGCTCTATTGGGAGTTCATCATCTTCGTGCCCGAGTCTACGACCATCGAGCCCTCCCTGCTGAACGCGCTGGAGGATTTCTTATCAACATTCTGAGAAAATTTCTGGCGACTGAAAAGGACTACAATTGGTTGGAGACAATTTACTGTGTCTTGAGGAGATACCATCGTACCAAGAATTACACTGGATTAAGTCCGAATGAGCTTGTTTTTGGTCGTGAGAAGATGGGTCCAGGACCAGTGATGTATCATCCAAGGCAGTGCTACGACGCCTCGCAATGGTTTGAGAGGATCAAGGATTTAGAGTCCAAGTGGTTCCGGGCCAAAGTGGAGAGTCAAGCAGATTGGTTGAATTTCAAAAATAAGTCGAGAACGCAAAGAAAACCCTTCGAGAAAGGCCAGCAAGTTTGGCTTCGTGAGTCAGACAAGACCCTAAAGGACGACAACAAATTGTTACCTTTGTGGGATGGCCTGTTCCAAGTCAGTGGTCAACTAAGTGAGACTACATTCAACATTGAAATTGAGCCAGGCAGGCATCAAGAAGTACATCGAGACCGTTTGAAGGCCGAAGTACCCTGCCCCAAAGGAAGGTTCAAGCCTCTCTATTGGACTTCGAAGTACCTGAGCGACAGGAAGATGGTCACCAGCAGTCTCGAGTTGGAGAATATCCTTGATTACAAGAAAAATGCTCGAAACAAGTGGTACTTTCTGTGCAGATGGAAAGGACTCGGTCCAGAAGAAGACGAATGGGAGCCAGCTTCAAGCTTTATCCATGGGGATACGGACACTTTCATCAGGTTCCTGAAGAAACACCCTAAGATTGACCGTGAGCTCTCGCTGATCAAGGATTGTGTCACCAAGGAGGACTTACAAGCACAAGAAGAAGCTCCAATTGTGGCAGAATCCATTCGAGACAAGATCTGATCAGAATTTGAAGCGCCGAAACTTTTGAAAAGGTTTACGGTCTACCTATACCCTTGGCATGGGGACAAAACAGTCCTGGCGCATCGTCTATGTGGTTCGATGAACAGATGATGAGACATTCTGGGGTCATCCTGGTCATTCCATCCATCATTCTCATCATGGTCATCATGTGAATCATGTGCTTCATTGTAGATGATTTCCATCGGAAGTTCCGAAGGGCCTTTATCCTCAACCACGACGACACTCTCGTGTTTTGCTGTCGACTGGGCCCCTCTACTCGCCTTCGGAATGACTCGTTCGAGTTCGTGCTCATTACAGAGATTCTGGCACATGACTGGGTCTGATGCATTTCATGTGTTTGACGGATCTGCTGAGAATGTCATTTCAATCAGCTCTTACATTGAGACTGTTGGTTTGTTTTTCAATCGACCGCTGTCAAAGGGCTTATATAGACCAAGTGACAACGATGGTGTTCTCACTTGTGTCGACTCGCTGTTCATCTGTGAATTGTGTTGGAATCCCCCTCAGAATCAGCTCAAATTTGGCACATTCCTGGTACCAAGCATTGGATGCTTCTACATTCTGGAACTATATTGAGTCAACTACCTCTTCTGGCTCGTACTGGATCGAACATGAAGCCCTGGAGACAATACTGACAGTGTAGTGCACGCACTGGGTTCTCTTGGCTATCATTACTCATACATGATTGGATTTCCATGATGAGATTCATCATCATCATGAGGATTTGACCTGGATTGGCTATGAATGAGAACTGGATTTCCGTTCAGCACTACACACAGTGTATATCGACAATGAATTGGACCTATATTGGCTTGTTTCAGACTTCGCCACCCTCAATCCGTGTGCGATGCACTGATTTTGGTCTCAATTCAGGCACATTTTGTACCATAATCTGGCATCTGGTCTCATGACTGCAAATGACACCGACCAGTTTCACATATCTTGGACTCCATGAGGGGATACCCTATTTTTTGGACGCTCCACGACATGGCGACACTCGTTTTCTGTTTTCTGGCAGTGGAATGTCAGATCCTGATTTCATCAGGGATCATGGATCTTGATCATGCATGTACATTCTTCACTCAGACTTTCAATTTTCGAATTTTCGAGCTTGAACGTGTGCCCTAAGGTACCTATCCGTTTCATTCAAGTCGATGGCCATCGCGAAGCACAGATCTCAGCACAATTTTGCTCAATTCAGCTCAATTTCTCACATTTTGCCTTAGATTAGTCTGTTTTTGGTCACTTTCGCCGTTTCGTTCACTTCACTTGACCCAGCCTGACATACTGGCGTATGTTTTCAGAGGGGGAGTGTAACGGCAGCAGTGACAGCACTCAGATTATACATCAATGTGATGTGAATTTCTATGATTTTCAGATGTACATTAGTGCAGTAAATTTTCCGCTTGTTTTCATGTTTTCCGTTCGCCGCCAGATGTCGCCTGTGAGCGCGCGTCGAGTCGCATTTGTCTTTCATGATTTCCCAATCGGATTTATTTAAATTATTTCGAATGATTTCACGTTATGTCATTGTGTGCGATGAATTCTATGTCTGCTCCATTTTTGTAGACCAGGTTTTCTGACTATTCATATTCCACCATGGAGTTCACTGGACTTACAAGTGCTTCGCATATGTCGCTCCCAGAGGCTGGATATGGGTCTGAAGAGGGTCATGTGGGTTCGGAGATATCAGGGGCAGGGTCGGGCGTTACGACCCCTGGGGCATCAAGGCTACAGGCTTCGCAGTTACAAGAAAGATCAACCACTATGCAGCGGTTACACAGGCCTTACCCCGTGCACCGACACAGACCGCGGGGTCCCCCAAGGTGGCACCGAAGGCCCCTTCCTCTACCTCCTGGTCACTCTCCCGCTGGCATGGGAATACCCGGGATACACCCCATACACGCTACGGTCCCCCCTCGTAAACTTCGCGGGCGACGACCTCCTGACCACAACCATCCGCCACCGCAACCCCGCAAAACCAGGACTACCAGCAACCAGCGACCAAGCGTCCACCATTCTCCAGCTCACCAAAACCTACCTGAACGGCCACCACCTCCTGGTGCACCCCTGCAAGTCGGTCGGGCTGGCCGATGCCGGGACCCCGAGCCCTACATACGGAAAGGCGAGCTTCTGCATCTGGAGGACACCACAGTCCGCCTGGGGGTCACAGAAGCCACCTGGCATCACAACATTGCACTACCAAACAAGCTGGAAGGGCGTATCACCCAACTACCTCAGCTTGCCAGGGGGACCTCCCGTCTACGCAGGGCCTGGCGTACTTCATGGAGGCGGTACCCAACGCGGCCCTCGGGTACCAGGCCCTACACCTCCCGAACCCCGAGCACCTGAACACCACGCCCGCCAACAAGTAACCAAGGCATGGGCGCAGCATGGAGGCTGGCGTACATCCTTCCCCAAGGAAGCCATGATGGCCCACTGGCGCTACTACGGGGAGAACACTGGTGCCCCAGTCGACAGTGCCTACGCGAAAGACGCGGAGCACCTCCTACACAGGATGAGGCATAACCACCAACCCGAGGTCCGCAAAGCGGCAGCCGTACGGACCAAGGAAGCGCAAACAGCCCGCAATACCTGCCCTCGGTGCATACTGGCACCGCATGGTGTCCCCACCTCTGTGGCCACCGGCATTTTGACCCAGCTCAAACTCCTCCTGCCCCACCACACAGACGCCATCCTGAAGAGCCACCATTGCAATCAGCAAGGGCCACTGGTGGCCAGGTACGGCAACATCCGTCGGCACCCGGCAGGCAAGGTGGACTCCCTGCGCCTCGTAGGAGCCACCATCACCATAGTATACATCACCCCCACACAGATGAAAGTCATGGCCCAATGCGTAGCCCAGAACGCACCATTCCTCGCCGACACGCAATGGCCGACACAAAGTGTCTTCGGGGCATACGTTCGCACATGCGCCACAAAAGCGGGGCCTACGAGGCCAGGAGCCAAGGACATCAACGCGGCGTACATGGCCTTCCAAAGCCAACACCCCCAGCCCGGCCCGAAGGAGCACCAAGCCCCCACACAACGGTGACAGAGAGCAGGACGCGCCGACCCCGTTGGGTGAGGGCTGGGCACCACCCAGCATCCTACTACTAGCGCCCAACGGGCACAAGCAAACTACCCGTACCGTTCAGCGACACCCCACTCCCTGGTCCATACCAAACAAAACGCCCTGGAGACCGATGTACCACCCCTCAGGCACGATGACCAAGGCACACCACACACGTGCTGGCACTGCGGTGCAGTGGGCCTCAACACTCGACAGCCCCTGCTACACCTCATATCCACCCACCAACACACCCCCATCGCCGCCGCCACCGCGGACTAGCAGGCATGGCTCCCCCCCTGGTTTCAGACAGTACCGGGAGGCCACCTGGCGCACGTGGGGTGGAGTCAAACACCCACGGCAGAATGGACATTCAGCAGTGAGCGGGCAGACCCGAAGAGCATAGCCCTAGAATACAACCGCTGCGACCCGCATCGCGCAGGCCCTCATGAGGCACCCATGCGTCCCCTGCAGCACAAAATCCCAAATACTCTGCGGCAACAAAGAAGAGAAGGAGCGAAGAAAGACCATCACATGCCAGGGGTTCCACCCCAAAACAGGATACCTCTTCCACTTGATGTATGCATGCATCACACAGGGCCGCGGGGACACGGGCCTCCTCCACCTAACCCCACGGGCCCAGACCATCATTTCCTGAGGGATAGGCGTATACGGAGCCCCGCTGCTTCAGACCAACACAAAGCACAACCAGACCCAACCAGGGGAATGCGTATACATCTATAACCCCACAGCAATGGCTAGCCTACCCATACCCAGCGACACGGACATCTTCTTCTTCACTGACGCATCGGGCACCGAGCAGCGCAACCCCACGGTTGGCTGTGCCTCCGTATGCTCCACGTGGAGCGCCACACCGGAACCACCATCTTCGGGGCGTCCTCCCGCGGCGAACTGCGCACACTGGCAGACACCGTCAACACCACACCGCCACCCACAACAATCCAGCCCCGCAACATCTGGGTAGTCTCAGATGCCAGGCCGACATACACCTCAGAAAAGCGCATTGCAGAACTAACCCTCCACAAGGCACCCAACTCCGGCCTCACCACACAGGCATCGGGGCTATTGATAGCATTCAGAGGCATGCGCCCCATGGACGCCCAGCACATCGAGAAGCAGGAGTCCAACCGCTACGCGTACGGCAATGGACACGCGGACACGCATGCCAAACACCAGAACACAAACCACGCTCCAGAGCTCGAACACGTACGACTGGGAGGCCCCACCCGGATAGCTGGGAGCCACAGAGCAAAAAAACACGTACCAATGGACATGACACAACACAGCCACCTCCAGCACCTGTGGCGGATACCATTGATGACACAGCCCTCGCACTGGGTACCCGAGGACACACCATACGAGGACAGAGACAAACAGTAGGGCTGCCCCACACCAATTCAACAACTTGCCACGACACTGGGCCACCCGGCAAACACCGAGCTCCTACCACGCTTCGAGGACTCCATCCGTACCCCCCTCTACTACGCACCCCTGCGCCCGGACAGCCTCCCAACACACCTGCAAAAGCCCCGGCTCCAGCACGCCCTCAAACAGCTACCACTCCTCTCCCGACACTACCGATGGCACGCAGGCCGCTCCGTCCCCATCCCCGCAGGGTTCACCAAATGCATCTACGGCTACATAGAGGAAGAGACCTGGAACCACTTCAAGACATGCTGCCTGCTACCACCCGTATGCTTGTCCCACATGTGTCTGCACAAATCCTCTGGGTGCATGCACTCAATCAATGCGATTAGCACAAGTCTGCCTGGCGAACGGTGGAATCCACTGTTGCTCATGCTGCTCCTGCTTTGCTCTGGCGCCCGTTTTGGGTCCTGGTTTCCCTGAGCACCCTTTTTGGGTCACAGTGATCCGCCTCCAGTACCTCCGCCCGCCGGAGCATGGTGGTGAGTTTTTGGGTATTCAGGGACCGAGACAACCATGTGCGTGCTGTGCGATAGTGTGGGCTGGGTTCCAGTCTCTGAGGGTCTCGAGCCCCCGGTACAGGGGGCATGTCGTGTACACCCTACTGCGCACCCACGTGGACGACCCCCAGGCCACGGCAGCACACATGCAACGGACGGCTGTCACCAAAACGGCCACGCACCTCACGTACCGCACCTACATGTACCTACAACACGCAGCCACTTTACCCTGGACAGACCAGGCCCACCTCCGCAAACTGCTGTTCTACCAACCATAATGCCCCCTGCAACAACCCAACATCCGGCCCACGACCCTCCCCCCCAGGCCGCACACCATCCACTGAACACAACGCCACCGCAACGCGCACGAGCACCACAGGCACCACACACACGCCCGCCAGCATGCGCGCCCTACAAGCCCCCATGCCCCCACGCCACCAACCGTCCACAGGTACCGCCAACCGCTGGCCACCGCATGCCCCCCCTGCTTACGCCTACGGCTGCCACAGACAGCCCTGCCCTGTAACCCGAGCAACTGGGTATGCCCAGGGGCCGCACACTGCCTCGCCAGCTGCCCCCACTGCAGGGAGCTTAACCCCCACCACCACGCGCAGCCCGCAACCCGGGCCGCCCCCCCCCCCGCCAGCAACCCCAGCTTCTTCGGGCCCCTCACTGACACCCTCCGGGACTACCTGGGAGGGCATTACGCTGCGGAACCGGCGGACCACACATGGGTCATCTCCATTGCCACGGGCAACACACGCCTGCCCCTCCACAGCCCGCCCTTATGCCAGGCCGGGGGCGGCCTGAGCGTGGCAGCCCGCAACATCCTCCTCGCCCTCTAGCTCCACCACCGCAGCCTCCACCTCCCGGACCCACACCTCCCAACCCGCCACATAGCAGCCCCGGCACCAGAGGCGTGGGCGGGGACGGCACCGGAGGAGGTCGCGGACTACCTCTGGCGCACCTGCCGTCGGTTGAACAACGCTCTTGGTTGGCAGAAAGGAATACCGTGCCCCCTCAGCAAACTTCTCTACCCAGCACGACCCCCCCTCCCCACCCAGCTGATGGCCCTTGAGGGCTGGGCATCCTTTTGGTACAACCACCTAACCGCCGGGAGGTTTCTCGAAGCACCTACAAGACGCCCTCTTCCCACCGTGGATCATCGGGCGCGGCTCCATGACCGCGTGGGAGGCCCGTATAGTGGGCGCGGAGTGGGCGCGCAAATGGCGCCGGCGGTGCGCCGCCACGCGCGCACAGGAGGCCCCAGCACAGCGGTACACCGCCATCCCGCTCGAGGGTTGGGGGCCGCACACCCGGCCACGGCCCACCATGATCTGCGGGGCGGGCCCTGACTACCCGTGGGACCAGGCGGCAGAGGAATGGCTATAGGCGGCCCCAGAGCCACAAGTGGGGTGGAGTGGGGACGTGTCCTTGCTCATCTGAGCACCCCTCCCCCCCGCCATCGTCCTTCACACTGCCAACGTGCTCCGAGCCACGGAGATACACACATGGGTACGCAACGCGGCCACCATGCGGTGGCCCCCCAGGGGGGGTGGAGTTGCTCGGCTCCCCGTCTCGCACTTCAGAAACGGGGGGCCTGTGTACGACGACGCCCTGTCCAGGCTGGGCGACATTCCGGGGCCCCTCCTCCTCATGCTCCCCACCGACCTTGCAGCCGCGCTGCGCCAGGAGCTAGACAGCTGCGAAGGGCTGCGGGTAGGGTGGGAGGCGGTCGCAGACGGCAACCTACTGGCCCTCCTCCAACGGGACGCCGCGGACGAGTGCCAGTAGGGCGCTCTGGGGCCCCACCTCACCGGGCGCCACATGTATATGGCACCCCCCCCCCCCAGGGGCACCCCCCCCCCGCCACGGATGACGTCGTCGCCGCCTTCCACGACCAAGGGTTTCTCTACCACGACACGTGACAGGAGGTCTGGCGGAAGACGCTCGGCAGGGACTACCGGCGCCGCGTCCGCGCGCGCCTGCCAGAGCTTCGGGAACCCCTTCGCCAGCGGTTCGACGACCTCTGGCTCTGCCGTCTCGCCCCCTGCTCGCCGCCCTCCCACCTACCACAGACCTGCCACCTCTGCGGGGAATGCGACACGGTGTCCTCCGCAGCGCCAACAGGCACCAACAGGTGCGCGCAGTGCTCCCAGGTGGCCGCATGCCCCTGGCCCGAGCCACCCGCGGGCCCGCACAGACGCACAGAAGAGGAGCCTTTGCACCGGCGGATCAGGGGTGCACACGCCCCCTCACACGGCCGCGGGGGCCCCGCGGGAGCCGCCCTCCTGTAGTTCCAAGTGCACCTGCGGGACCCCACGTCCGACGCGCACCTGTCCCACGTGTTCGCGACCTGACCCTCGCTCGCTGCCGCGCTTTGCAGAGCCCGCAGCACCATGCATCGCCGACGGGGGAACGGGCCGGAGCACGCCAGAGCCCGCCGCCGGACGCAGGAGGCGGCCGTCAGGGGCAGGGTGACGGACGCGGTAACGGAGGCGCACGAGGCACACGCTGCCGCCCAGCGCGACCCGGCGGGCGGCGCGAGGGCTTTCCTCAGCGAGGCCGCCCTCCCGGCCGTCCGCGCCCTGAACGGAGCGGGGGCCCCTAGGCTGCTCCGTGCGATGCACGGAATCGTGAACGCTGTCCAGCCGGGGCTCATCAGCCCGGAGGCAGCCCTCTACAGGCACTGGATGGAGTGACGCACGTTCAACCAGTCAGGCCGACCCCTGTCTATGGAGGAACCCTGCGGTTGACGGGCGCGGGGTCCGCCATGTCCCTCCACAGCAGCGCCCCAGCCCTGCTGCAAGCCCTCAGGACGCGCTGCCCGGGGGATACGGCCCCGTACCTGAACCAGGCGCGGGCCACATACCCAGGGGGGGTGTCCGAATTGGATGCAGCACTCCTCCTTCTACATCCGCCTGACCAGGATCTGGAGGTGGGCAAAATCACGGTATTCGTGGAAGGCGCGGACGAGGCGCCCACCCGCCCCTGCCCGACCAACTCGGTGTACGACGGCGCCAGGCCGACCCCCCCGTACGCCGTCATGTGCGAGGCGTTCCCCAGGGGGCCAACCTGCCGCCCCGCCCTCCCGCCGGCGACGCACGCAAGCCGCGGCTGGGGCAGCCCAAACCTGTCCCCCCCCCTCTCCAGGACCAGGGGTGCCCACCACAGGGGGCAGGTCCTCTGGCAAGAGCGCCCAGGGACCCCCTTGCGCCTCCTGGTCGTCACGACCAGCGGGGACCCGGAGCGGATCCTGGGGGTCACCCCCACCCACCCGTATGGGGCAGCGCCCGTGCCCCGCCCCCCCCTCCCGGTGCCCGCGGCGCGGGACGGGGTATACACCTTTCTGCGAACACAGGAGGTCACCGCCGTTACGGGGGTCGACCTAGTGCGGCTCCCCACGGCACCAGCTGACGACCCCCGGGAGCCCAGGGCCTTGAGCCCTGTCACAAACTGGGAGCTCTGGCGCGACGTGTGGACCGCGTGGCTCACCCACCACCCGCCCCAATGCCGATGGATGGCCACCGGCCCCCGCCCGCACGAGGCCAACGCCACTGCCGGCCTGCCCTCCCCTCCCCCCCTCCCCCCCGCGGAGCACTGGCACAGCACTGCCCACGGCACACCACAGATGCACCAGGCGGTAGAGAAGAGGGCACGCCTGCCACCACGCATGCCTACCAGGATAACAGTGATGTCGGACTCCAATGGCTCCCCCCAGCGGGACGACCGCCACCACCGCCGGTCCCGCTCCCGCTCCCCCGTCTCCCCGGGATGCGCGGGGGAGACCCTCGCGGAGGGCGAGGAGCGGCGGCTGGCGGAGCCAGCGGCGCCAATCGGGCCGCCAGCCAGGCAGCCCCGGGCGGCCCCCGCCGACGCCGAGCCGTCAATCCAAGGACCTGCGCCGGCCGAGGAAACCGCCCCCGCCGCCAAGGCCGCAAGCCCTGCCGCCCCGCCCCCGGAGTGTGCCCCAGGCGCACAGGGAGCTGAGACCGCAGCCCCAGCATGCCGCGCCACGGCGCTGACCGCGGCCCCCCGCACGACGCCAGCGCAGGGGTCGGCCCCGGCGCGAGCCCCGAGCACCTCGGCGGGAGCCTTTGCAGCCGCAGCGGAGCGCAAGGAGGGCGCGAAGTACCGCGCCCCGACCAACCCGAGCCACACCCTCACCAGTCCCCCCAAGCCGTACCCCCCCCATGCCGCCTTCCCTAAGCGGAGGCCGCGGCCCATCCGCCCTCCCACGCCCGTGCGTACGACGCCAGGCGTCACGCTGCCGCAGCTGCGGTGACAACAGGACGCCCGGCGCGTGATCCGGGAGCGGGGGGACAGCGCGCAGGCGGGGTAGGGTGCCGGCCACCGGAACGCGTAGCGGGGGACGGGAGGCGACAGGGGGAGTGTCCAAAGACAAGCGCAGAAGACACCCCTGGACTCACGCGGCAAGGAGCGAGGGCGAAGGCGTGGGCAAGGCGCCGAGGCCTGCGGCAGCGGAGGGGGACAGAGCACGGGCAGCGGACGGCACGACGCGGGACACAGAGCAGGGAAAGGGCAAGGGCACGGGAAGGACACGCAGGGGCACGAGCAGGGCGCCAAGGCAGGCGGCCACAGAGCGCATGGAGTGGAGCGGGGCACGGTCGGCGAACGTGGGCGCAGCCAAGGGCATGGTCACGGGCACAGGAAGGATACGGGCACTGGCGGTGCGGGCAAGGGCGCAGGTGGACAGGGGGCGGGACCCACGGCGTCGACAGGGAGACAAACGCATGGGGGCCGGGAGGTGGCCCAAGGGCAAGGGCAAGGGCGACGTAGGCCCCCGGGGACAAGCAGGGCGGGGCACGGGAGCCGCGGGGGGAGGGCGGGGCAAAAGGAGGGGGACGGGGGGCAGGGCGCCCCCGCAGCCGGAGGTACAGCCAGTGCGGTGCATCCCTCCCCGGCATCCAACAAATGCTGGCGCACCACACCCACCACCATCACCACCACCACCAGGCCCACCTCTACAACATGGACCCCAACGCAGGGGACCTCATCCCCCCCCCAACCCCCCCAACCCCAGCACCAGCCAGCCCCCCCCCGCGGCGCCGGGCCCGAGGGCGGAGCCGGCGCGGATAGCCGCTGCCCTGGCGGCGGGGGGGTGGGGCGCGGCGCCGGCGCCGCAGGCACAGGGGCCGCAGGCACCTAGGCTTTTAGGGCAGGTACGTTTCCCCAAATGGTCTCATATTACATTCCCGGGTGCCTAAATGCTTTTTTTGGTTTTTATGCCTCTCACTTTGTGCACTACATACAATCAACAGGATGATCCAAAAATGTTTTTGGTAATCTTCCATCCTATGTCTGATAATTTTGAGCCAAACCAATTGTCCCGTGTGGTGGCTCCACATTGTGGTGCCATGGGACGGGCCATTTCGAATTTTCCGAAAACGGCATCCACAACACTAATCAAGGTTGATTGCCTTTTTCTCATGTTGGCGATCATCCATGGCTCCCAAAACCATTATTTTCCTTTTTTGAATTTTCTTAACCGCATCAACTTGTTCTGGGGCTGACGTCCCCCAAAACCATGATTTTCCTACCTGGATTCTGCAAAATGACTTGGAAGTTCGAAAAATATATTTTGGCCCGTTTCATGGCTCAACAATGTGGCACCATGGGACGTGCCAATACCAAAACGCCATGTCCTAAACTGCCACTTCCATGCATGTAAAAGGCAATGCCCGAACCTTTGCCTTTATGCTTCTTTGGAGCAACAAGACTCGTAGCTCTATTAGGCTGGAGTTGGTTGGTGATAAAGGTGCACACACAGCAATGGTTGGCTCTTGAAGTCAGTTTTTGCGCGCCGTGCATCAGAAACTCGTGAGACTCAGCAGCCAGTTTTGGGACCTCCAAAACAATATGAAAAAGGTTGTTGAGTTCATAGAAAAATTTAACAAAGCGTTTGAGGAGTCTCAAACAAAAAGCCAGAACGCATAGCAGCAGGCGTCTGTGCCAAGCATGTACTGGCACATGGTTCCACAGGTACAACCTCAGTGAACACTCACATGCCCCCATGTGTGCTTTGCTTCCGTATCAGTGTTGCCTTCACCTGTTTCTTGTGGCTCCTACCATGGTCCCACATCGTGGAGCCATGGAACGGGCCAAAAAATGTTTTTCAAAATCACAAATGAATTTGCAGGACCCAGGCAGGCGCAAGGGAATCATAAATCAAGGTCGATTGTCTCTTTTTCATATTAGTGATCATCCATGCCTTCCAAACTATAACTCGATGATGTTCTCGAAATTCGAAATGGCCCGTCGCATGCCAACACAATGTAGAGCCACCACACAGGACAATTAGTTCGGCTCAAAATTATCAGACATAGTATGGAGGATTACCTAAACTTAATTTGGATAATTCGTTCCATTGTATGTAGTCCACATAGTGAGAGGCCTACGAACCGAAAAAGCATTGGGGCACCCGGGGATAAAAAACAGGACCATTTAAGGAAACATACCTGCCCTGAAAGCCTAGGTGGGAGGAGCCGGCGCGGGGGGCAGAGGGGGCCCGGCCCTGGGACCGGGACTGGCACGCGGTCCCGGAGCCCCTCGGGGGCGAGGCCCTCCCCCTGGTGGTGGAACCGTATCGGTTGGCTGAGCTGGGCCTGCTCGGAGAACACCAGGGGGATGAGGAACCGGCCCTTCAATGCCATGCTCCTCCGGAGGGACGGGGGGAACCAGGAGGTGCGTCCGGGGAGGTGGGCGTCCCCAGAGGACCAAGAGAGGGTCCTTCGGGAGGTGATTCGGGCGGGGTGGCCCGACAGGGAGCCGGCATGGCCGGCTTTCCTGGAGGGAGGGGTGGTGCTCCGCATCACGGATGCGGAGGCCAACAACTGGCTCCCCCGGGCCTTGCGCAAAGCCCTCACCCGCTGGCGCTACCGCCGGCGGAACACACCGCCGCCGCAGCCGCAGGCCCCACGCAAGGGACGACGCAGGTGACGGCTCGCCCTGCCCTCCCAGGCGATGGGCGCGAGGGGGCTGGGGAAGGGACAGTGCCGCGGGACACCCTTCCGGCCGTATGGCGCGGCGGAGGGGCGGGCATCGCCTCCAGTAGGGGAGAGGGCGGGGGCAACGAGCGCGGAGGGAAGCCCACTGCCCCGCAGCCCACTAACCGCAGACCGCCCACCCGAACCGCCGCCCCCAGCACCTGCCGCCTCCCCTCCCCCCGCCCACCCGGCACCACGCGGCGGCAGCGAGGAGAGCGGGGGGCCCTGGTGAGGGCCTGCACGAGGTCTGGCACCCGAAGGATGGAGGGGGGCAGGAAAAAAGTGCGCCCCCCCGTCGGCGGCTGGCTTCCTGGGGCCGGAACCACCAAAACGCCCCCCCACGACCGCCGGTAAGCGGCGCCAGGGGGCTAGGGAGGGACCACGGGGAACCCCCCCTCCTGCCTCCCCCCTCCCCCCCCGCTCCCCCCCCGGCCCGCGGACGGCCGGAGGCAGGCCGGGGAGGTGGCGGCCCCGCACCCCCCCCTGAGAGGGCCGCGGCACCTGGGGGGGGGACACCACAGCCGCGGCGAGCGCAGCTGCGCGCCGAGTGCCCCCAGTCGGCCGCCAACTCACTCCATCAGTGCCCGCAGTCGACCGGCAGCCCTGCGCCGGCGCTCAAGGGCGCCCCGTGGGCCGCAGCGGGACGGCGACACCCGGGAATGCCGCATGGAGGGCGGGGCACAGACGAAGAGACCCGCCTTGCTGCCCGCCCGGAGAAGGCGGGGGAACAGACCGCGGCAAAGAGACCTCCCCGCCCCCCGCCCCACGGGGCCCCCTGGATGAGCCCCCGGGGGTACGGCGCACTGGCAAACCCTGCCCCCCTGCCAGGCTGACCCACTGACGGCCGGCCAGGCCGCGCCCGGCGCCCGGGGCTGCCCGGCGACCCCGGCTGAACATGTATACCAAGGGAGGATGCGCCGCAGAAGAAGGGGGACTGGGCCGGGGGCCACAGGCCAACCCCTCAGGACAGGGAGGTGGTGAACCACCGGGCGACCCCCCTCCCCTCTCCCCCCCCCTCTCCCCTCCGGCCCGCGGGCCACGGGGGCGCCGGCCCTCCACCCCCCCCCTGAGGCAGAGAGGACGTCCCCGCTCCCCCTGAAGGCGCCGCGGCGCCAAGGGGGGGACGCAGCTGAGCCCGCAAGGCACGCGCCCCCATGCCCCCCACCGCCTGCTCACGCTGGGGCCGCGGCAGGCGGGCGAACCCGCACCAGCGCACAAGGAGGACACACGGACCATGCCCGGGGGCGGCACGCGAACCGGAGCCGTATGCAGGCCACGCCCTCCATGACCTGAGCGTCGCCGATAACACCTGCTATGTTGCCCGCCCAGGGAAGGCAGAGGAACGGACGGAGGCAGAGTGACCCCCCGCCCCGCTAGGCCCCCCGGCCACTGCTCCGGGGAGGACGGCTCACAGGCCGCCCCCCCCCCCCCCGCCAGGCTGACCCACCGGCGGCAGGCGGCGCCCGGCGCCCGGGGCTGCCTCACGACCTCGGCCGAACACGTACACCTGGGGGGGGTGCGCCGGCGACAAAGGGGGGTCTGGGCCGGGGGCCACAGGCCGCCCCCCCGGAGGATGGAGGTGGGGAACCACGGCGCGACCCCCCCTCCCCTATCCCCCCACTCCCCCCCTTCCGACCCGCGGGCCACTGAGGCTCCGGCCCCCCACCCCTACCAGGGCAGGGAGGACGGTCTGCCCTCCCCCCGGAAGGACCGCGGAGCCCGGGGGGGGGGAAGGCGCAGCAGGGCCTGTACGCCACGCGCCTCCCCCCCCCAGCCGCCTGCTCCTGCGGGGACCGCGATGGGCAAGCAAACCCACGCCAGCGCACAAGGACGCCACGCGGACCACGCCCGGGGACAGCACGTGAGCACGAACCAGAGCGGTATGGGGGCCACGCCGTCCATGGCCAGAGGGACGCCAAAGACACCCGCTTTGTTGCACGCCCAGGGAAGGCAGAGGGACAGACCGAGGTAAGGCGACCCCCCGCCCCACTGGCCCCCCCGGCGGAACCACCAGGGAGGACAGCGCGCAGGCCGGCGCCCCCCCCCCCCCCCGCCCCCCCGGCGCTTGAACGCCCCAGACGCGCAGACCCGCCCCAAGGGGAGCGCACAACCTCAAGCCAGGCAGGAGAGGAACGGGACCGCCCCCCCCCCCCCCGAAGCCGGCCAAAGGGAGCACGGGACCGGGGCGGGACATGCGGAGGGGCACGGACCGCATGGAACGGCCCTACGGGAGCCCAGCACCGGGAATGCGCGAGGTGCGCGCGCCACACCGACCCGGGGAGGGGGGAGGGCGCGGACGCCGCGAGAGCGCCAGCGCACGCACACGCAAAGAACACGCGGGGGATACCAGAAGGGCGGCCGGACGGAGCCCGCGGAACGCACAGACCGCATGGAATGGCGTACCAGCGAGCGAGGGTAAGGGACACCCGGACTGGACGGCCTGCCACAGACAGGGCAGGAACCCGGGGCGTGAAGGGGGAAACGGGGAAGACATAAAACGCGGCACCGGCCCCAATCCCCCCGATCGGGCCGCGGGCGATGCGCACACACAACCAGGGCACTGCATCCACCAAGGCACTGGTGGCGCACCGCGCCACGCACCAGCCCCACGGCCCGGCAGCCTCCGCGCCAGCCCAGGGGGGTCCCACTGGCGACAAGCCAGTTGCACGCGCCCGGCAGTGCCGGCATTCCGGGCGACCACGCATTAGGGGGGCGACGCGGTGGGTAAGCGCCTGCAGCTACGGCTGCTAAGCAATGCACTGACCGGGGATTGGCGAAATGGGGAAGTTGGGGAGGGACAGGGCTCCGAGCCCCGTGACCCCGGGGGACTCCGCCACCAGGCAGGAGGTGTGTCATGAAGGGCCCCCCACTAGGACCCGGTTGGGAGGATATCACCTGGCCCGACCAGGTGCCCCCCCGGGGCCCAAAGGCGTCTAGTACCTGCAAAATCAAACCTCAAACCTCAAACCTCAAACCGCAGCCACCTTACCCTCGACGGACCAGGGCCCACCTCCCCAAACTGCTGTTCTACCAACCATAATGCCCCCTGCAACAACCCAACATCCGGCCAACGACCCCCCCCCCCCCCCCAGGTCGCGCACCACCCACTGCACACAACACCACCGCAACACGCATGAGCACCACAGGCACCACACACACGCCCACCAGCATGCGCGCGCTACAAGCCCCCATGCCCCCACGCCACCACCCGTCCACAGGTACCACCAACCGCCGGCCACCGCATGCCCCCTCTGCTTACGCCTACGGCTGCCACAGACAGCCCTGCCCTGTAACCTGAGTGACTGGTTCTGCCTAGGGGCCGCACACCGCCTCGCCTGCTGCTCCCACCGCGGGGAGCTTAACCCCCACAACCACGCGCAGACCGCGACCTGGGCCGCCCCCCCCCCCCAGCCAGCCACCTCAGCTTCTTCGGGCCCCTCACTGACACCCTCCGGGACTTCCTGGGAGGGGATTACGCTGCGGAACCGGCGGACCACACATGGGCCATTGCCATCGCCACGGGCGACACACGCCTGCCCCTCCACAGCCCGCCCCTATGCCAGGCCGGGGGCGGCCTGAGCGCGGCAGCCCGCAACATCCTCCTCGCCCTCAAGCTCCACCACCGCAGCCTCCACCTCCCGGACCAACACCTCCCAACCCGCCACATAGATTCCCCGGCACCAGAGGCGTGGGCGGGGACGGCACCGGAGGAGTTCGCAGACTACCTCTGGCGCACCTGCCGCCGGTTCAACAACGCTCTTGGCCGACAGAAAGGAATACCGTGCCCCGTCACCAAACTTCTCTACCAGACACGACCTTCCCCTCCCACCCAGCTGATGGCCCCTGAGGGCTGGACATCCTTTTGGTACAACCACCTAACCGCCCCCAGAGAAGCTGCCGCCACACAGATGGACGCCGTGGACCAACGCGCCTAAGTCAGGGACCTCGCGACATGCCTCAGAGAGGCGCATCGCTGGCACACCAGCGCTCCTTCACCCTCAAGGGGACAGGGGGGGCAACCTGCCCCCGACGTCCACGAGGCCAAGAAGGCCAAAACGGGCCAAGGGGCCTGCCAGCGTGCCCGCCACCAGGGCGCGGTGCCCCAACCGGGACTCAGGCCAAGCCGTATCGCACGACCCCACTTCCAAAGCCCCCAGACACACCACCAGCAACACGCTCCCCAACACCCAACTCCCCCGCCGTACCGCGGCATGTCGGACCTGCACCAACACCATCCGGCGCACACCGCACAGGGACCGCCGCCCTCACAAATTCAGGCCCCACAGGTGCCGCCGCCTGCGCAGGGCCAGGGAACGTAGCACCACCAGCAGCACCAGCACGCCCCTGCCTCCCCAGACCCCTGCATCCCGCTGCCCCACTACCACAGCGACCCCAACCAGCTCTATCATCACCACGCACAAGCACAGCCGGAGTCCACAGGCCACCCACCCCACGGGGCGCACTGAATCGCACCACACCATCATGTGTACCACGGACACACCTACCACCACCACCAGCCCTTGCCAACGTACCCACCAGTGACATGGTGCCACACGCAACCGGCACACCCTTGGCACCACCACCACACGGCCAAGCACCACCTGCCGACCGCCCCCGGGGGCCAACGCTATTCGCGCCGCCGTAGACCCCCATTGACCCTCAAAAGGCCATGCACGCGCACCAACAACACCAAGTCCCGCACGGAGTAGCACACCACCACCTACCGCCCCTTGAGCCGCAGCCCCTTCCTGCGAGCACCGCCAACCAACAGCCGCCCACCGCCGGCAAACCGCAGTCCCATCCGGAATCTGAAGCAACCACCTCCCAGCTCGACACCACGGCCAGCTGGGGGCCGCATGACCCGCCTGACGCACACGCACACCACCCAAAAGACCCGGCAAGACACCTAGATGCCCAACCTGCACAGCACGCACCCCGATGCTCCCCGGCAGTGCCACCCCCCCGCCCCTCCCCCAAGGTCCCGAGCACCGACTTGCCACACGGAGGCACTCACCAGCCCCAACAGCCCCCGCCCCCTCGCCGACACGCCCGTCCGCGAACTCCCCCTCCCGCGCCCAACAAGGGAAACCTGATCACCATACCCCGCACACAGCAGCGGTGACCACGCCTGCCCGGCTACACCACCGTCCTCACCACACACCGCACCACCAGCTGCCGCACCTGCCGAACCTCTAGCCTCCTTTGCCCTCCACACCCTCCCCACGGTACAGCAGCGCCTCCAGGGTCACGGGAACCAGGAGCTGCTGTGTCTCCGCACCTTGGGCACCAATCAGCCCATCCGGGCGGCCAGCTTCCTCCAGGCGGCCACCCTGGGCCAATGCGTCCGAGATCTCCCCTTCAACGCCGTCCTCCACGTCGCCCGACACGAGTGCCCCCGCTCGCGACCCCCGACGAGGAACGTTCACCCCCCCGAGGAGACCGCGTCTGGGTGCCCCCCATCGACTGCGGGCGGCACCTTGTCGGACACCCCAAGCCGGAGCGGGTGACCCCCACGGGACGCACGCGCTACCGCGAGCCCGACATGGCCTACCCCCATGAGACCCATTGGGGGGGGTATTTTCTTCGAAGGAACTTCAGTCTTCGAACGAAGATTTGAATCTTCGAACGAAGATCCGAACTCGAAGATTGTATTTGCTTTAATCGCAATTCAATTGAATCCAATCGAATCCAAGCTGCTTGGGAGAATTGCCGCAAAAGCGCAGCAACAGCAGCGCGCGCACCAGATTGACAGGCGATTGACGCGGATTTGTGCCAGAAGAACACAGATTTGTGCCAGAAAGACGCAGATTTGTGCCAGAAAGACGGGCTTTTTGGTTTTTTCAACTGACTTGTTGTATATTTAAGGGTGTCACTGTTTGACCAATGGTGCAACTTGGAATTACGCTCAAAAACGTGGTAGGCACGACGAATGCTTATAGCCAGGACGTTGAGGACGCGCTTGTGCAATTTTTCACCTTCTCCGGCCTGGGACGCCAGCTTTTACACTCAATCTACACATGAGTCAACCCAGGCGCTGACAAGCAGAGATCGAATCAACTTCTACGATGGCACAGCGATGCTCAATGCTCGCCTGAAGAAGCAGTCACTTTGCTTCTCGATTTGGGAATCCCTAGACGCCGCCTTCGGGTTCTATCGCGCTTTATTTCCAAGCGTGCGGACGTATGGTACAAACAGACTGGCCTAAGGTTTGGGAAACCAATGCCAGGCCGCCGGAGAGTCAACCTGGCTTGGAAAAGGATGAAGGAGCCCCTGCACCTTGTTGGCAACATCGACAAGAGAATCGGCATCCGAAATGTCCCCTGGCCGTTTGATCACTGGATCAACTACGTTTTCACACAACCGTCCGAGGCAACGGAGAGAATACGAAAAAAAAATACGCCCAGGAGTGGAGCATCCGGGGCGGAGTGGAGCACGGCTCGGGCCCCCGGACTGGATCGTCCGGGGGAGAACCCGGTACTACGGACTGGAGCGTCCAAGGCAAAGGAGAGAATATGATTAAAAGGCGCCCCGGAATGGAGCATCCGAGGCGGAACGATGCACGGTACTAGCCCCCGGACTGGATCATCCAGGGGTGAACCCGGTGCCACGGGAAGGAACGACCGAGGCAACGGAAAGAATAAGACAAAAAGACGCCCCGGGTTGGAGCATCCGGGGCGGAATGAAGCTCGGCCCGAGCCCCCGGACTGGATCATCCGGGGGTGAACCCGGTGCCATGGACTGGAGCGTCCGGGGCAACAGAGGGAATACGGCAAAAAGTCCGGGGGTGCGCCCGGTGCCGCGGACTGGAACATCCGGGGACGCAGTGCACCCGGACTGGAACGACCGGGGAGGAAGCGGCCCAGGAATGGAAGGTCAGGGGCAGCAAAATAGGAGAAGGAGACGGCGGCGGAGCGACACGGAGAAGAGAACAAGAACAAGAGCAAGGAACAGAAGGGGGAGGAGAAGAAGGAGAGAAGACGCGAAGCGGGAGGAGAAAGAGCAAGAGGTGGGAAGCGAGGGGAGAAGGAGAAGAAGGGGAGGCGGATGGGCACATGTTGCCCGGACCGGAACGGACCAGGGCGGAGGGGTCACGATGGCGGAAAGGAGAGGCAAGAGCAAGGAGAGGTGGGGAGGGAGGACAAGGAGGACAAGAGCCAGAGGAAAGAGGAGAAGGACAGGACGAAAGAGCGGACTAACACAGACGGAGACTCGAATGCAATCGCCAGGGTCGCCACGAGGACGAGGGGACGGCGGCAGGAAAAAGCAGGAGGGCAGACACGGAGAACATGCACTAGATCAAGCGAGGATGAGGGAGGGGGATAGGAAGCATGCGAGGAGCACACAGCAAGCACGCGCACCAGTGAACAGGAGCCAGGAGGTCCAGGAAGCCGCACATACAACAACGCACACAAAGCGTGCACACCGGTGAACAGGAGCCAAGGGGCCCGGGACACCGTACACACGACACAGCGCACCGAGGCAGGCACAGCGGTGCACAGGAGCGAAGCGGCCCAGGTCAACGCGCACACAACAACACACAGCGAGCGTGCACACCGGTGAACAGGGACCAAGCGGCCCAGGACGGCGCACCCGCAACACCACACACAGAGCGTGCACGCCGGTGAGCAGGAGCCAGGAGGCCCAGGAAACCGTGCACGCAACACCACACACAGGGCGTGCACAGCGCTGATTTGGAGCCAGGAGGCCCAAGACGCCGTACACGCAACACCACACACGGAGCGAGCACACCGGAGAACAGGAGCCAGGGGGCCCATGGCACCGAACACGCAACACCACACACAGAGCGCGCACACCGGTGGCCCAGAACACCGCTCAGGAGGAGCAGGGCCGGGACAACCCAGGGGAAATTTTTGGGCTGCTTGGTGGCTGAAGCTCCATCAGGCGAATCCTCTGCAGCACGCTTCTTCTCATTCAGTTCTTTCAGCTTCTCTTGGGACTGGAGTCTATGCAGCTTCTTTTTGGAGTTCTCCTCAAGTTCTTGCAGCACTGCCTTTTTGATCTCTTCTGGGACTTTCGGGCATACTGCCACACCGCGTCCACCTTGCCCTGCAAGATGTGCTTTGCCACGCGCCGGGCCATCCCAAGCCTTCCCCAGGTAGTCACAATATTTACACTTCCAGTCCTTTCCTGTCCTTGCAGTCGTTGTGGCAACGGAAAGGGTGAAGTGCTCCTCCAGAAACCCACTGCTCCTAGGAGCCATGTTCTGCGCAAGCAACACTTGAAGCCTTGTCCATGCTTCGAAGCAATCGCATCAACACATGCTGCCTATATCGTCCAAGCTGCAACCATTGTTTCGCAGAAACACAGGGCATCTGCGTTCGCTCACACAACCACTGAAATTCTGCATAGCACTCCATGTCCCATTGACGGTTGAACACCTCTGCCCAATAATCGTTCAACGACGCGTCTTCGTCCATTGGTGAGGACCGGGGTTGCGTTGACGCGTCTGCACGTGTCGTCGTCTGAGCGCGCGCCATTCGCGTAGATGCGTTCCTCCTTTGATCGCGGAGGAGGGCCCACTTTATTGTGGAGGACGGCACGTACTTCTTCGTTTGTTGTCCAAGCCTTTGCACGCGTCCTGCACAGCTTGTGCTTCTCCGATACTCGTTGTGCACGGCTTTGAACGCGTCCTGCACGAGCACGTCCTCACATGGCCCATCTAAAAGGAGGGATTTAAAACCTTGCGAGCAGTGTTTTTCAGCGTACACGGCACCGCTGCTGGAAACTCATGCACCGCTGAATGCGCATTTGCAACGCGGTCACAACAATACTAGTATTAGCAGAATTCGTTCTTATGTTCCCAAAACTGCGACATTACGATTCAAGACTAAAAGTGGTGCCGTAATGCATAATAATGCTAATTACCAACATCGGTAGTAAACTTGCGATCCAGCAGCGTGTTTTTCGCAATATTTCAATTCATCTGGCAATTTTTCTGTCTAGCGTGCGCGCGTGCTGCAATGCGGTGCCTGTCTGCGGCACCATCTCAATACGGCACACGTGCTGTGCGGTATCAATACCGGATGGTACGCGTTCGCGGACGGTACGCGTTCACGAACGCCGTTCGGTACCAGCCCTGAGGGGAATGGGCCGGGGCCGCGGCACTGGGGAAGGGGGCGGGAAGGGAGCGACCCGTGCTAGGCGCACGAAACCGTCCCTGGATGGATGAGGATCCAGTGGGCCCGCGCCACAGGGTTGCTGGCGGCCCGGTGGGGTATAAACACGGGATGAGGGATGGGATGGGGCCGCAAGACAGCCCAGGGGATTAGGCCGGGGGCGGGCAGGGAGCGACCCGTGCTAAGCGCACGAAGCGGTCCCCGGAAGGAAGAGGCCCAAGTGGGCCAGCGCCACAGGGTAGCAGGCGACCCGGTCGGGTATAAACACGGGATGAAGGGACAAGGGGACGGGGCGGGGAAGGGCGTGTGGCTAGGGCCACACAACGGCCCGACGGGGTAGGGAGTCCATGGGACGCTGGGAACGGGCCGGTGCCGGGATGAGGCAAAGGGGAGTGGGACATGGGAAGGGCAGGGAGGCCGAAAGCGCCAAGCAACAGCCCCATGGGACTGGGAAACCGGTCGCCATGGAGTGGTGAACCATGGGCCAACCATGGGGAGCCTGGCCACGGGAAGTCGGGAAAATGCCCTGAACTCCAGGACGGCCGTGAGGTGTCCGCAGGGGTGAGCGTTGACCTTGAGATCCCTGGGTCAATGGCCTGAGTACACGTAGGTTCACGCGTGAGCGGGACCAGGCGGAACGTGGGAAGGGTCGCCCCCTGGCCTCCATCCGTGGATGGACGACAACCAAGTGCATCCGGGAGCCGAGTGGGTACTCCAGCCCGTGAGTGATGGATGGTGCTGGAATGTGGTTGACAGAGAGAAATGCTCCGCTGTTGGCGAGGGCTATCCACAGGAAACCCGCCTGCAGGTGCCCAACAGGCTGTGCTAGGGGGGGAAGGCCGGGGGATCCTTCGAAGGGTGACCGGAAGGAGCTGAAACCGTGAGGGCACCGACTGAAGGGAGCCTACCACCGGTCATGCCCCAAGGGAACCTGGTTGAAGTTCTCGGCCCTGAGGTGAGACAGGGGTCGCCAGGGGAACTGATGGGGAGAGCACTCCTTCCCGCCAGAGGCGGCCACCATGTAAAACAAACATGGAGATGTCAGATGAGGCTGCGGACGCGGCCGCCCTTACTTACTTACTTACTTACTTACTTACGTTTTCACACAGCCTTGCCTCTATGAAACTCTACAGCCCAGCAAAGATGGGTAGGTTTTCATTGTGGGTGGCGATGGTTATCCTGTAGCGGGTGTAAGCTGGACTCAGCTTACCATTCGCATCCGAAATCATGAGCATCCAGCCCGCAATGCAGCACACATTTGGGTTTTAGAGCTGGCATACTGTGCTGACTCCAATCTGCAGGATTTGCGCCGGGTCTGGAAAAAGAATCTGAGGGTGTGTTATTTCTTCGAATATTGCCTTCGTTCAAACCTTGGACTGTTCGAACGAAGCTTTTTCTTCGACCGAACGTGTTTTTCGAACAAAATTTTGATTGCGCTTTGCACGCTACTAAGTCCTGCAGCGGATCAAAACTACGCGATCCGTCGTCGTGAAGGGCGCACGCTGTGCGGCAAGTGTTATGCCCGGCGGAGATTTATTGTTTTTGAAGAAGTTATTTGGGACTTACTGAGCATTGGTATATACCGCCAGTTCACAACTTGGGCCTTTGGAACCCTCTCAAGAGGTGGTACGTAGGCTGTCACCGGCGCAGAACGCGCACCGGTGATGCGTCCTGACTTGGCAAGACCCCTATCTGCAAGAGAGCTCGTGGCTGCACTTCGAAACCTTTGCTTCAAGTACCACGACACCATGCCATTATTTGTGTTCTTCATATGCTTATGCGGATTGGTGCTTTGCTTGGGGAATACTTGGAAAGGCTATGCTTGTCCGCCAGCAGGGAAGCATGCCACGCTATCAATAACATGCTGAAGATTGCTCTGTGTGGTTGGCAGCTAGGTGGAACTTGTAGACCTGATGGACAAGAAACGAAGCGTTTGTTTTTTATATCGGATGGTATAACAGGTATTGCTCATGTCTTCGGGTTGGCTGACGGGCACTTGGGTAACCAGGCTGTCATGAGGTTGCGGGATGTGATGCAACGGCTCTATCGCACCTATCAGCGCATCAACATTGACCTCCCAGTGGACTGTAGGCAGGCGGCCTGGGAATTTCGCGCACACTGTTTGCCCGATATCCGTTCTCATTATCTGATAATCTTGGTGTTCGATGTGCCCAGAATCCTAGAGGTGATAGCACCATACGGGCTTGGGGTGTACTGCCAGGACTTGGCTGAAACCACGAATGCCAAGCTAAAGGATTTCTACTTGCGGTTCACAAACAGAGGGGGCAGCACCACAGATGACTACCAGCTCTCTGCTCTGCTACAAACCATGGAGCATGCCTTCTTGTACACGCACTCCCATATTGTCGCTCATGGTACAACGCGCCCAATCTCTTGCCTAAACACTGCATTGTTGGAATCTTTAATAGACGATGCCGCTCAATGGTGCTGACAAAGGAAGACAAGGCCGATGTCGCAAGAATGGTGGCGGTATGTAATATTCTCCAAGCCCTGCAGGCATGCGTTGTAGTCCTTCGAATTTAGTCTTCGTTCGAATCTTCGAATCCTCGAACAAACTCTCGTTCGAAGATCTTTCTTCGTTCGAATATTCGAATCTTCGTTCGAAGATATTTTTCGAATCTTTCGCGCTGTGCTCAGGAGTTGCTTCAGGCGCACCCAACTTCTGCCTGAGCGTCACAATCATCGCCAGGAACACCTTTCCAGAGTAGTACACAACTGGCTCAGCACCCAGCGCCGCAGCGTTCAGCGGATTTGGAGCCGTCACCATCCCCTTCTCGCCGTTTGGATGACCCGCTAGATTTTGGATCCCAGGATTCAGAAGAATATGATCCGGATTACGTGGTGGTGAACGAAGTGTTCGATGTCAGCGCCAAGTTCGACACTTGCCGCCAGGTAATCGTAGAATCCGGAGTCACCCGCCCCTACCTTGACCTCATTCTAGGGAAATCCGTACCGAATCCGCATACGCCCATTTCCGGGGACCCGAAGTACGCTTGGCTTCCGCCACTGTCAACCTATGGGCGCTGTTTCGGAAAATGTTTATCAGCCGATTGCAAAGATGTGGCTGTGGAGAGGGTCTTGCCTTGTGCACTGGTTGCCCGCGCCTTCCCCTTCGCAGTCCCGAACAAAAAAGGCACCCCAACCCCAATTATACGTCTGCTTGCGCTTGTTTGGCACGCCTACGGCGCAGTGGAGAGCTGGCGTGACGACCGTACCGTGATGCTCAGATTCCCCTCCTCAGAGCCCCCAGGGTGGGGCAGATGTACATCAACGGGCCGCTTGAAAGGCGTCAAGGTCACCGCTCAGGCGCGGGGTGGTGGTGAGGCAGCCCAGTTGGACGAAGAGGCGCAGCAAGCCGAGGGAGTACAACAAGTGCAAAGCACAACACCGGCGAAGTGGCAGACGGTGCTCCAGGCAGCAGTCACAGCAGGAGTGCAGCATGGCTACATGGGAGGGGACATTCCTGAATGGCAGGTACCGCATTTACCTTGTAGCTGAGCGCTTTTGACCATGCATGCGTCCTGTATGTTGTTCTTCGAAAAAAATTCCTCGTTCGAAGAAAAAAAAGTTGGTTCGAACATTCGAATCTTCGAATGAAGATTGTATTGGAAGTCTTTTACCGCTCCACTGCCCACAGGTTGCAGCAACGCAAACCAGCGCCGTTGACGTCAGGTGGAAGCTTCAGCTACCAAGTCGTGGGATTGAGACGACCGTGACTGCGGGCAGCCTGCTCAACGACCTCCTAACGAAGCCTGCGAGAGCACTGACGGTCCTCGGAGCACTCCAAAGCCACGAAGAAGGTCGCAGAAAGGTGACGTCGATGCCAACGTGGGTCAGCCTGAGCCAGGGTGGTTCCACGTTGCATTGCCCTGAGGCAACCGAAAAAAAAGCGTCGACGACCAGTGCTGGTGTGCGAGGCAAAGAGGATACGGAAAAGAAAGAGGAGGTTGCAGTACTAGTGTCAGGCAGTGAATGGTGAGCCAGGACTGAGAAAGCTACATTGGACAGGGACACTGGTGGTTCTGTGGTTCTGTTGTTGCCTGTATGTGCGTTTGTAAACGCCGCGTCTTTTTCTTCGAAAAGTATCTTCGTTCGAACATTCGAAGGTTCGTTCGAAGAAAAGTCCACCACATTTCGAAAACACATTTTCAGGGCATTTAGGTGGTTGCAGGCTGAATCCAAAGAACCAAACCCTCAAAAATACCTGTGTTGAGCATTTTATCGCAATGTTTGCAGCAAAAGGGCCACCCCAAAGGCGTTCGAACAGTTCAAAACTTTTCTTCTTTCGAAGAAATAATCTTTCTTCGAAGGTTTCGTTCGAAGAAAATACCTCCAGCGGTGGGTCTCGTGGGCCCCAACCCAGCACCACCTCAACCAACACCATGGCGTGGGAAAGGAGGACGTGCGTCGACCGCGTGGCCTCCTGGAGCAAATTCGGGGACCATGTCCAAGCCGACATCCCTGCCCCCGCCAATTGCCCGCCGGCCCCCTCCACGTACATGACCCCCATGTACAACAAACACTACACCCTCTCCACCACCCACTACCACGCACCAACCGACACCTGGTTGGTCCACGGCACCTCCTCCCTCCTCCCTGCGGACTACACCCCCTCCCCGCACAGCCCCGACCCCAATGCTTACATCAGGGAGGACAAGCCTGACGAGGCCCACATCCGGGGCAGGTGGGGCCAGAAGTCCCTGGAGACGCTGCTCTCCATCCGCAGCGGCAACCAGGGCCTTGGCAGGGCGATGTAATGCCTTGCCAAATGGACCCAACGGTCCTGGCAGATCCTCGCCCAGCAATAGACATGGAAGGTCACCTTCCGTCCCCAGCAGAGGGAGGACCCCATGAACCGCACGGGACCCATCCCCCCGCACCCCACCACCATGAAGCTCTGCCTCTTCATCCTGGCAGCCTGCCTAATGACCCTGCTGTGGCAGGGCCCAACACCCCCGCCAAACAGTACCCCGGCCTAACAGAGGAGGACATGCCCGGCATCCAGCGGTGCTTCTTCGGAACCCTCCACTGCCCAAAGCAGTCAGACCCACCCGTCCTGGAGCTAACCTGGAATCCCCCCCGTGTGGCTCACCGACCCCGCATTGAAGAGGTTTGAGGTTTGAGGTTTGATTTTGCGGGTACTAGACGCCTTTCGGCCCCGGGGGGCCACCTGGTCGGGCCAGGTGATATCCTCCCCACCGGGTCCTAGTGGGGGGCCCTCCAAGACGCACCTCCTGCCTGGTGGTGGAGTCCCCCGGGTTCACAGAGCTCGGAGCCCCGTCCTTCCCCGGCTTCCCCGTTTCGCCACTCCCCGGTCTGTGCATCAATTGGCAGCCGTGGCTGCGGGCGCTTACCCACTGCGTCGCCCCCCTAATGCGTTGTCGCCCGGGGCGCCGGCGCCGCCGGGCCCGTGCTACTGGCTTGTCGCCAGTGGGACCCCCTTGGTCTGGCGCGGAGGCTGCCTAGCCTAGGGGTTGGGGCGTGGCGCTGTGCGCCACTACTGCCTTGGCGGGTGCAGTGCCCCGTCTGTGTGTGCGCGGCGCTCGCGGCCGGTTCGGGGGGTTCGGGCCGGTACCTGGTGTTGTGTCTCTCTCGTTTCCCCCTCCCCGCCCCGCGTGTTCCGCGCTGCGTGTGGCGGGCCGTCCCGTCCGGGTGTCCCTTACCCTCGCTCGCTGGTACGCCATTCCACGCGGTCTGTGCGTTCCGCGCGCTCGGTCCGGTTGCCCTTCTGGTAGTCCCCGCGTGTCCTTTTCGTGTGTGTGCGCTCGCGCCCTCGCGGTGTCCGCTCCCCCCCCCCCCTGGGTGGTGTGGCGTGCGCACCTCGCGTGGTCCCGGCACTGGGCGCTGGTAGGGCCGTTTCACGTGGTCCGTGCCCCTCCGCGTGTCCTGCCCCTGTCCCTTGCTCTGTCTGGCGTGCTTGGGGGGGGGCGGTCCGGTCCCGGTTCCCCCCTACTTGGCTTGGGGTTGTGGGGGTGGCGGCAGGGCGTCCCTGGGGGGGGTGCCTTCTACCGTTGCGAGGGGCGTCTGGGGTCATGCGCTCCCCCTCCCCCGACTGCCCGCCCACTGGGCGGGCTGTCGGGGTCCGCCATCCACGTGTTGCCGGCGCGGGCGTGCGAGTGTGGGGGCCCTGCTCTGTCCCCTCGGCCGGCACGCCCTGTGGAGGCTGCGCGCCGCGGGGCGGGTCCGTGGCGTTCATGTGCTGGGGGGCGGGCTGAGGGGGGGGGGGGGGGGGGGTGCGCCGTACCCCCCGGTTGTGCGGCCGGGGGGGGGGCTGGTAGGCCGGGGGGTTGCTCTGCCTCATTCCGTCCCTCTGCCTTCCCTGGGCAGGCAGCAAAGTGGGTGTCACTGGCATTGTGCTGTCCATGGGGGGCGTGGCCCCCCATACCACTCCGGTTCGTGCTCACCAGGCTTCTCTGGGTACGATCTGTGCGGCGTCCTGGCGCGTAGGCGCGGGCTCGCTTGTTCTTCGCGGCCCCCATGGGAGGTGGCTGGGGCGGGGGGGCGGGTCACGCTCCGGCTCCTCTCTCGGGCAGGGGGGGGGACCATCCCCCCTGCCTTGGGGGGTGGGGGCCGGGGCCCCCGCGGCCCGCGGGCCGGTGGGGGGGCGGGATGGGGGGGGTGTTGCGCCGCGGCCTCCCTGCTCCCCTTCTGGGCGGCGGCCTGCGGTACTCAATCCTGGCCCCCCTCCGGCGTGCGCGTGCGGTCGGGGCCGAAGTGCCGCCCCGGGGTGGGGGGGGGTGAGGGGCAGCCCGTGGACCGCTCCCCCGGGGGCCCTTGCAGACCTGAACCCCCCCTCTGCCCTCCCTGAGTGGGCTGTGGTCAGGGGAGGGTCATGTGGGGCGCGGCCTCCATACTGTTCCGTTTTGCGCGTTGCTCCGGCACGCCAGTGTGGGCTCGCGGGAGCAGGTCCAGCCGCCGCTCCCCCCACCGCATCGCCCCCCCGGCTCCGGGGGGTGCGGGGGGGGGCGGGGGGAGTGGGGGGGGCCCTCTGGTCCCCTGGCGGCGCCTCCTGACGGCCGGGGGGAGGGGGGTCGGCATGGCAGTCCCGGCCCCGGGGGCCAGCCCTCGGCTGGGGGGTCGCGCCCTTCCCCCGCCCCCCTCTACCTAGAGCCGGACCCTCGTGCAGGCCCCCGCTGGGGCCCCTCATCCCCCTGGCCGTTGTCGCGCGGCGCTGGCCGGCCGGGGGCGGCCGTGAGGGTTAGCGGTCAGTGGTTAGCGGGCTGCGGGGCAGCAGGTTCCCCCCCGCGCTTGTTGTCTCCGCCCTCCCTCCCGCGGGAGGTGGCACGCTCTCATGCGTCGTGCCGTACCGTGGGGGGGGCGTGGGTCGGGGGGCCCAGCTCCCCCCCCCACTCTCGCGCATCCGCCGTCTGGGCCATCACCTGCGCCGCCGCTTGTGTGGGGGCTGGGGCTGTGGCGGCGGCGGGTTGTGCCGGCGGTAGCCCCAGTTGGCGAGGGCGCTGCGCAAAGCCCTGGGGAGCCAGTTGTTGGCGTCCGCATCCGTGATGCGGAGCACCGCTCCCCCTTCCAGGAAGGCCGGCCACGTCGGCTCCCTGTCAAGCCACGCCGCCCGGATCACTGACCTGAGGACCCTATCATGGTCCTCTGGGGCTGCCCACCCCCCCGGGGGTACCTCTCGGTTTCCTCCGTTTCTCCGGAGGAGCACGGCATCGAAGGGCCGGTTCCTCGACCTCCTGGAGGTCCCCTGGTTGGCCCAGCACAACCACCCGTACATTGCCCCCACCAGGGGGAGGGTCTCCTCCCCCAGAGGGTCCGGGACCGCGCCCCAGTCCCGGTCCCATGGCCGGCCCCCCTCTGCCCCCCGCGCCGGCCCCCCTCGCTGCCCCTGTCCCTGCGGCGCCGATGCCGCGCCCCGCACCCCCTCCACCGAGGCCATCCGCGCCGGCTCCGCCCCCGGCGCGAGGGGGGCTGGCTGGTGCCGGGGTCGTGGGGGTTGGGGGGACGAGCTCGCCGGCGTCGGGGTCGATGTTGTAGAGGTGGTGGTGGTGGTGGTGGTGGTGGTGGTGGGTGTGGTGCGCCGGCATCTGTTGGATGCCGGGGGGGATGCACCTCACCGGCTGCACGTCCGGCTGCGGGGGCGCCCCGCCCTCCGCCCCCCTCCCTTCGTCCCGCCCTCCCCCCTGGGCTCCCATGCCCCGTCCCGCCTGTCTCTTGGGGCCCGCGGCGCCCTTGCCCTTGCCCTTGGGCCCCTTTCCAGCCCCCTGCTCGTGTCGCGGGTCCCGCCTCCCGTCCCCCACGCCCTGGCCCGCTAAAGAAGGTCCCTACCAGGACCGGCCCCCGCTGTGCCCCTTCCGCCTGTAATCCCTGCTGATTTACTCCGGATCAATGCTTGCATTTCTCAAAGTCCAGGGTCCAAAATCCAAAAATATAGAAAATAAAATCCTCCTTCAACCCTGAATAGCAACCAGATCCCACAAGTACAGCAATAACCCAATTCACAATCCAAATCAGGCTGCGGGCTTCCGTTCAGCACATCGATGGTCTCACGATGGCGGGCATGTACAAGAATTGCACCAAGGAAGAAAGCCCTGAAATTGGCATATGAACACAAATAAAGCAAAGTTGGGGAAAGAGGTAAACATACACATTCACAACCGTAAGCCCCTCATTCCCTGGACTCAAGACCTTCCCCTGACTCACCAACATATTGCCCTGAACCAGGTCAAATGAGATGGCTGAATGCCATGTGTCCCAAGTCATTGCACAAACCCCAAAAATGTGTTCACTCCCAAGCCTCTAAATCCTAGCCCAATAGGGAAGGTGGCGTGTCATGGCCTAGAGTGGCACTCAGGACCATGCCCTACCCTGACATAACCTTGGTTGGACTTGGATTCAAATGGGCTTAGAGAAATGACTTATGACTTTGAACTCATAACTTGTCAAAAAACTGCCAATTCACACCATATTGGCCATATATCACATATATGCTCAAAATTGAAGTTACCACTTATCCCAAGGCTCAAAGCATGCATGGAATCGAAATCTAGTATTCATGGAGGATATAGACCAAAGGCCAATGCCCATGTACATCCACACCTTACCCTCAAAACCCCTTCGGATATGGGCGCCACGCACTGCCCAAGTCAGCCCATGATCTTGAGACCAATTTTTGTGATCCTTCGTGCGCCAAGCCAAATGGAGTACGCGATCCGGCATATGGTGGTGTTCAACTCCAAAGCATATGCCAACATATGAACAACATACCATGGTTCGACTCTCCATAGGCTTCTTGCTGTTTGCTGACCAGGTAAGTACACAAAGCGCAAAAATGAGCAAAAATTGAGGTCAAAAACATGAAAATATGACCAAATACAAAGTTGCCATGATAGTATATCTCTATGCTCACCCATGATATCCGCTCATGGTTCAATACACAAATGATTGGAACCAATTGCAAACAATTCCCCCACTTGGATCCCCAATCGGGCGCATGGAGATACCTTCGCCACTAATATCTACATGCCCCATGAAAATGGGAGTGCACCCATGGATCTCTTTGTCAAACATACCATGAGCAATACATACGCGGTAGACTTGGTCTAGCGCTTTGAATTCCACAATTGGGACATGGGCAAAGCCTTTGTCACGTATGGCTCCCCTTCTCTTCGGCCACACGAAGATATATAACATGGGCGTGAGCATATCAAACATATACCATGCATACAACACATACCCTCAAAATATGGCTCCCACCATGATATGCCATGTCCCTCCATTGACATAACTTCACGTTAAAAATACGTAGGAACCCAAGGAAAGTTGCTATGCAACCCCAACACTCATGTGGTACACTCGAAAGTCACAAGAAAATGTTCGGTTGCACGGTCCAAGAGTTATATATCACTTTATACCCTCTTGACCATTATCCCTTGCTACACCGGGCATGTGTACACACCAAAGGCGTTTGATGCTTCCTAAATTAAGTTGAGACTAAGGCGCTTGCAACCCAACCTTCCCTATTCTCGTTCCTCACACTCGCGCGTAGATATGATCCTTCAAAGTAGTCCCACGATTCGCTTTTGTTTCCCTTATATCTCCACGTCAAATGGGTGGCAAGTATAAGGGAAACCTGATTCGGGCATAGGGAAAGGAGTATGACCACTCGAAGAAGTCCAAATCAAGTGCGGCGATGTCGAAGTCGAAAATCCGATTTCGACATGTCGAAAAATTCTGATTAAAATTTCGAGTGCTTATTTAGAGAATTGCGGAAGCAACGAACCCTTTGCTGATGAAATCTGACCCTTCAACGGAATATCCGCCCAAATATCTGGAAATAACAGTTAACCAATCGGTTAACGCAAAATCGCGAGCCAACTGACAGTCGCCGATACATTGACCATCAGAACGAAAGGCTGAATAAATTACGGAAACACTATGATAATAAAACCCTGTTGATTCCTGATATTCCGATATATAGATCTCCGCTGGCGGTGCCTCGGTTCTGGATATGGCCGCTCAGAGCCGGAATGGCCAAACCTATCACACTATCACATCAGGTTAGATCAGGTGGATGGGAGAGTATGATATCAGCCAATGGCGGCTTGCCGGCACATAGATACACACCCCAAGTGACCCCAAGATGGCCACGGGGGTCCGAACCGGCTTCACCCCCCTTCTCAGAGCGTTGTATCCGCTCGGAAACCAATGAAGAGAGGACGGGAGGACCCCAATGGGCTCCAACCCCCCCCTCCATGTCCCAAGGACACATGGAGGCCCCACACACGTCGTAGGCGTCCCCCATGCCCCAAGGGAGGGGTGAGGACACTGATAATCAGCGCCCTACGCCATATCTCGTCTCCTCTTGATCTACAACATGGACCAAGGGGATCAAAGATAGAAAAACGTCGTCGGTCGACCTAAATAAGTATACCACAATGCAATATATATGTGGAGATCGAGTGAAGGGGGTATATGGCCGATCAAGGCCGAAAAATCCCCGGATGAACGCCCTCACTTGTCTCCCCATTCACAGAAACAAACAAAATGCCAAGGGGAATCCATTACGGTGCTACAGCAGCAACCAAATGGACCAATACGTCCTTGACATCCAAAGAAATATTCTTTTTCTTTAGGTAGTCCATCCAGACCGTGGTGTACCTCGGCACAAAACTGCTCGGAGGTTCCCACGAGTCCCTGGATGCGGCGAATCCTTTCCAACGGACTTTATAAAGCCTACCCCCAGGCGTCCCCGGGTCCGGCTTGTCCGCCAGGATCTTCTCAGCGGTGAAGTCGTCGTCCTCACCCTCGTCGTCCGAGTCCACATCGCCGGCCGTGAACTCGAAGGTGACGGGACGTCCGCTGGGGTCTGGTGCTCGGGGACGAAGCTGGGTATGGTTGCGGTCCAGGATCTTGTTATCCCCCACACGAACCGCATACACATCCTGCCCGACCTTCCGCACGATTACCCCCGGCACATACCAAGATGCCTGCCGATGCCTGGACAGGACATCCTTGTGGTGCCGCTCCACCCACACGGTGTCTTGAAGAGCATACTTCTGGACTTTTCCTTGCTTGAAGTACTTGGCCCTCTTGTCATGCTCGTCCTGAAGTGCCTTGCACACTTTGGCCGCCGTGTCGTCCGCGTCAGCCATCATAGCATTCGCATCCCGAACCACTTTGCCATGGTTCATCCACGGGAGAGTGCGCGACACTCGATCGCGTAGGAACAGGATGCGATGGGGCGACAGTCCAGTGGGTCCCGGAAGGTCGTGATACGCCTGGAGCACTCTCCACAGCGAGTTATACCAGTTCCGGCCCGGTTCGTCAATGTGCAGCTGGCGGAACTTCGCGAACATCTGCCGCCCGGCCACTTCAGCAAGGCCATTCGACCGACTGTGGTAAGCCACGGTCTTGGCGTGCCGAATCCCCATGTGCTTACACATCGTCTTGAACCACGTTCCCACGAATTGACTGCCCCGATCGCTGCAGATGACAGCTGGGACATCGAAAATCGTCAGCCAATGCCTGATCATGGCATTAGCGACGGTCTTGGCCTGCAGCCCCACTCCATGCTTGTCCTTCTTGTCCTTCTTCTTGGACTTCTTGCCAGGGACCGCCACGATATACCCACTGTGCCTATCCACCGCCAGGATGACACAGTCGTAGGTCTCTCCTTCCACGGTGACCTCAGGCATGGCGAATACATCCATGGCCACGGACCGCATAGGGGCCTCCGGTATAGCCGTGTACACCGGGTTGCCCGCTGTGGAGTGGTTGGGGCTCTTCGTGGCCCGACACACGGCACAGTCGCTGCAGTACCTATCCAGGATGGCGTAGTACCCGGGAGGGAACTTGAAACGCCACACCAGGTCCTGCTGCATCTTGTCTCGGCCAGGGTGCATGAGCTGGGCGTTGTGCCAATGGTCAATGAGCTGCTCCACTCGGTTCTTGGGCACCAGCAGCTTGTCCTTGAGGAACAACTTGTCGCCATCCTCGGTTAAGCCCTCAGGCCACTCGTCGTCCGACGGGGCGCTCACGGCATTCCAGTACCTGCTCCAGTGCTCGGATGCTGCGTAGTCATCCGACCAGTCCTCTGTGAGCACCGACCTGACTAGCTCTACAGGGGCCACCATCCATTGCTCGAGGGTTTCCTCTCGAATAGCTTGGACGCGGGCACCCCGGAACTTGGCCAGGTCCGTACGGTTTGCCATCACCACAAAGCACTTGACCCCCTCTTGCTCCATGACCTTCTCCATCTCGATAATGCGCTTGGCCTCCTCGGTCTCCTCGGCGTCACCATGGCTGGATATGTCCATCCACGCCTTGCCCGCGGGGTAGGCCCAGCGACTGAGGCAATCTGCCACAGTGTTGTCCTTCCCCGGGACGTACACGACGCTGAGGTCGAACTTGGCGAACGTCTCGTGCCATCGGGCCCTCCTTGCCGCTGGTCCTGAGGGGGTGTCGACATGCTCCTTGTGCCAGCTCTGTAGGGACTGGTGGTCCGTGCAAACCACCACCGGCTGCAGTCCGATGTGGCCAGACCACTTCCTGAGCGCACATACAATGGCGTATGTCTCCTTCTCCCTCGCGGTCCATGTTCGGCGTTGGCCCTCGGCCAGGATCCGACTCCAAAACGCCACGGGAACATGAGTCCCGTCGTCCCGGACTTGCTCGAGGACCGGCCCCACGGCATAGTCCGAGGCGTCTGTCCGTAGCACGAATCCCTTGTCCGGGTCAGCCAGGAACAGCCCCAACTGCCCCAGGAGTCGCTCCCTCAGGCTGTTGAACGCATCTTCAGCCTCAGGGGTCCAGGCAAGCTTTTTCTTGCTCCCCTTCCGGCCATCGAACTTGCCCACTTGCAGCATCTTGTGCAGCGGCCCCGACAGTTCTGCATACATCCGGACATAGCCCGAATAGTAATTGCAGAACCCCATGAAGGACCGGAGTTCACTGATGGTCTGGGGCTTCTTCCAGTGGTGCAGGGACGCCAGCTTCCCAGGCATGGGACGGCGTTGCCCGTGACCAACCACGTGACCCGCGAACTCCACTTCCTTCACGAAGAGTGAGGCTTTGGTGGGCTTGCACACCATGTTGTGCTTGTCCAACTCGCTGAGCACTCGGCGCAGATCCTTCTCATGCGCGTCGATGAGCTCGTCCTCAGTCATGTTCTCCGTGCCGGACCCGATGATGATGTCATCCACGAAGGGATCGGCACAGTCCCGGACAGGACCGAGTAGGTCCTCCATCATGCGCTAGAAAGCGGCGTTGCCATTCTTGGCGCCCATAGGCACCACTTTCCACTGCATGGGCCCCAGCGGCGTCGACATCGCTGTGCAGGGCCTGGAGTCCGGGTGCAGCGGCATCTGGTGATAACCGTGTTTCAGGTCCAACACCGTGAAGATCCGCTTTTTCTGCTGTTTTTGGAGGATGGAGTCGATCATGGGAAGCGAGTACGAGTCGTGCTCGGTCTGCTCGTTCAAACCCCTGTAATCCACCACCAACCTCCACTCGCCCTTCTCCTTCTTGGGCACGATGAAGGCTGGGCTGGCCCATTCACTGTCGGAGGGTTCGATCCATCCCCGCTCAATGAACTCGGCCAACAGCTTCTTCATGGCCTCGGCCCGATCGCCCTGAAGTTGGTACTCCCGACGACGATAGATCTTCGGGTTCGGCTTCAGCTTGATCTTCGCTGTACCAAACCTCCCACGATCTGGAGGGTTCTTGTTGGCGACGCCACTGAATAGCCGCGGATAGGCATGGATCAGCCTCTCCTTCAGCTCGGCGACCTTCGGGTTCTCATGGGCCTCTTCAGCCGCTTGCTTCGGTATCGATACAACCGACCGCACTGCGGTATAGGCCTCTTCTGGGTCCGAGTCCGACTTCTCCTCGTCCGATATGCCGTCTTCATCGTCGTGGGTCGCGATTCCCACCGATAATCTTCGAAAATTTGCGGCTTCGGGCTGGTGCTCGTCGCTACTGGTTCCCACTCTTGGAAAACCCCACGTTGGTGGGTCCGACCCAACCGGACCATCGTATTGGTCCGCGATGTGATCCATGACCCTCGCCACGAACTCATCCCTCTCGTACTTGCCGGTGACCAACATCTTGTCATCCCACCAATGCGGAGATGTGACCATGGCCCGCCTCTTCTTGGCTGCCACATGGTCGTGCATCCCCATCCGCATGTAGTTGACGACGTCGTCGATCTCGGCGTGGGACAGGACGTCAATGCCATCGATAGGCTGATCCGTCCCCTCCTTGGGCTCAAACATGACTTTCATGGGCACCGCCTCCACCCTACGGATGAATGCTTCATCACCCGTAGGCTGGGCTTGCGCCCCATCCACCAGGAAAGCCTTGGTACCCCACGCTTGACCCGGGGAGGGCATTGGTACACCCTTGGCGTCGATGAACAGCTCCTCTTCTGACCCGAATGACATCTCGTTCAGGGTGATGGAGTCCAGCGTCAACTTGAGATCCTCCAGCGGACATGGGGTGGATCCTATGCCGGTTATGACCAGAATCACCTTCGCCCTATCCGCGATGATCTTCTCCACCGTACGTCTGGTATTGTCCAGGGAGCCATGCCAATACATGGGTCCCCACTCCTTCAAACTCAATGCCTGTGCCAGGCTGAGTCTCCTCGATGCCAATGCCTCCTACACTTCCTCAAAAGTGGGGCATCCCGGGAAGCGAAGACGTCCGTCTCGGGCACTTCAGCTCCCAGCGTCTGAATCATCCTGGCGTACACTTGCGGCGCCATTCCATACTCCGTGAGCTGAACTCCACGGTCTCCTCTGGACTTGGCACCCACAGCTAGCACCGCTCGGACGATCCGATCCTCTTCCTCAGCATTCCATTGGGATGACCCGCACGCATAATCCGTGGACAGCCATGTGAGGCATTCATCATCCTCCCGGACCAGCGTTGCGCGATGGGGAAGGGCTCCAATGGCGTTGGCCACCATGAAGTCGTACCCCATGATCATCCCAATCAGTAATGTCGGCCACATAGAAGTTCCCGGATAGAGTGCTTCTCTTCGCCTGATCAGGGCGGTTCAAGCGCTCATGTTCCCAGAATTCCATACTGATATTGGCCTCATGGGTGCCACCACCCATGATCTCTCCATTGGCGACCTTCAGGCGGACCGGTCTCCGGCTGGGCTGCAGGAGTTCCTCCTTGAACAACCCTCTCCGGACCAGGCTCACCTGGGCACCCGTATCCACTAACACATCCACCACCTTCTCCTCTCGTCCGCACCGTACTCGCACTTTCAAGTGCAACTGCCGCTCGTCGCCATGAGGTGTATGGACGACTCTCACGGCATGCAAGTCTAGCACGTCCGGGTGCATCAGGACTTCAAGGGTATGGTCACGGATGGTGTAGATCTTGGGTTGGTCCTGCCCGTCCACGGGGCTCTCCGTGGTCGCTCCTTCCTTCTTGCCATGTCCCGTACCCACATGTACTTCCCTTGGCAGGGCGCTCCAGGGGTTGGGAGTGGCAAAACTCAGTGGTTTTGGCTCTTCTGGAGCCTTCTTCGGCACCCGATGTGCCTTCGCTTTCTCAGGGATTCCACTGATTTTCGGAGGAGAGACCTCCGAGGTCCCACTCCCGTGGGGGCTCCTCTAGACTTGGCTTCCCGCAGCCCCTTCCGGCTGCGATCCGCCAGGACTTTGTCCACCACGTTGCTGGGCTTTGAGTTCCTCCAACGTCCTCAACATGTCCTCAGCAACCTCCTCGATCGACCTCACTCGTCGGTCTTGGCCAGGTCCACCACCATAGCCTCTTCCTCCGCCTTTTCCTTGGCCTTTGCCTTGGCCTTTTCCCCCGTCTCCGCCCTTCGCCTTCCAATCGGAAATCCGCTGCTCCTTGGGCTTCTTCTCGGGGTGGGCTGCGAAGTAGGCCTTCTTGTCCGCCTCATACACCTTGCACTGACGGTGGTCGTGTGCATGGTTATTTCCCTTGCCATAACAGACCCAGCACCCGTCGTGCTGAGACCTGTACTCCCGGAACGAGAGCGGTGGGTTCCCGATCCTCCTTGGCTCTTTGCCCTTCTTGGGTCCCACCTGGCTCCATCTGGCCCGATCCTGCCCATGGTTCTTCACGTTGTGCGCCACAAACGCGAAGAAATGGGCCTCCTCGTGATCCTCCCGGGACCAGTGGTCTTGGCCACTTCCACTACCATCCTCCGCGAAGTTGGCCGTGTCCTCCTGGATCTCTTGATGATGGCGGTCTTCTCGGTGGCCTCGTTGTCCATGACCATGTCGATCCTGCACGTGGGCCTCGTTCTTCGCATTGAGATTCAACTCCACCGTGATGTACTTCACGATCTCGTCAAGGCTCATGCGGGCGAAGATGACTTGCATCCTCAGCGGCTCCCCGCGCCTCCACTCCACATTGTTGAGGCGCAGCAACCTTTGCCCCATGAAGTCCCCGAATACCTCCACATACACGGCGTTCTTCAGTCCCAACATTCGGTTGGGTTCGCCCAGGTTCCTCCTGAAGAACTCCATGATACCCGCGTGGGTATCCTCCGCCGCCATGATCCGCACCGCCACCCGCTTCTTGGCGCGCTTCTTCTCCTCGTCCTCCACTCGCCTCTTCCAGTTGCCGGGGAGGACGTCCTTCAGCAAGTGGCGGATCTCACTGGCCTCGTTCCAGTCTTCCACCAGCTTGAGGCATCTGCGGTACTTCCGCAGATACCGGTTCCACTCCCGGACCCGCAACTCACCGCGGTCCAGCGGCAGTGGAATGGACCACAGGTCCTCCAGCTTCTGATTCGGAGCGTCCACCCGCTCCTCATCCTCCAACCACTGGAGGCAGGCCTGCTCCGTCCTGATCAGTCCTTCCCGGATCTGATCCCGCAGCTCCTCCTTCAGGTCCTGCGCCAGCCGGTGTGGGAATGTCCGGCATACCCACTTATCCCGCGGCGCTCCCCGCATCTCCCCGACGACCTCCTCGGCGAAATCCTCCCAATCCAGGATGAAGTCATCCAGGTTGGAGGGGTTACCATCGTAGTAGGGGATTTTGATTCCCCTGAGGTCGTCAATCCTGATGGCGTCTCCGACGTCTCCAGCCACCACTCCACCGAGACGGATACCACCTGTGGCCGGGGGGTTTGAGTACACTCCCCGTACATCCCTCTCCTCCATGGAGTGCGGTCCAGCTGGGCCTGAACCCATGGGGTTTGGAATGCGGGAAGGACTTGCTCCATCGACCGTCCATATCCCCGTATTGGGGTCCTTCGCCCACATGTTTCCGCTTGGATGGCCTCGACCATGTCCGTCGGCGCTTCCCATGGTTCGCCCCTGCATGGTCTGGTTCTGGATCTCGATCTTCTCTTCCGCATAAACTGCATGGGCAGTCGTAGTCATCGGTAGATCCTGGGCGGCATGGGACATCTGTACCGTCAGGCTCCTCGGGTCCGTGGTTAAGTGCCCTTCCCGCATGGACCCAGCCGGTGCCGTGTGTTCCCCGAGCATTGTGGATTCGCTGAATAGGGGAACAAAAGGCAACGCACCCGGGTCAACACGCGGAGGCGCGTATGGTGCCTCTGCAGGGCCGCCCATGGGTTTCTCCATGGCGCTCCTGAGGGTCTTAACCCGCTCCACCAGCTCTACCGCGGCCGGCTTTGCCGGGAGCTCCGGACCCGAGGCGAGGGGCTGTCGCTCCTCTAGCCTTTTCAGGCGTCCCGACATGTCCTCCACTAAGTGGAGGAGGCTGTCCACCACTTGCTGCTGCTTCTGCAGGGCCAGCTCCAGATTCTCCCGGTACCGGGCCTGATCCGCTCGCAGCTCCTCCATGTGGTTCTCCGCGGCCGACCGGTCGTCCAGGATCCCCGCGACGTCTTCCTCCAGACCGTCCTTGGCGTTGTCCAGGCGGTCAAGGTGATGCACGATGGCGTCCATCCCCATCTTCGGGTACTTGCCCATGAGGAAGGACACGTGCTCGCAGTGGCACGCAGCGTGCTTTCCGCCGGATTCAGCGCATCCCGCGGTTCCCGGCGCCTCAGACTCATCACCCATAGGCGTATCGCCTATGGCGTCCGTCTCCGGTCCCGTGTGCCGGGGCACAGGTGCCGTCCGGGCCCTGGCTGGCCTCTCCAAGCCCTCGACATCGTGCTTCAGGGCGGGCTCGGGGGCCGTATGCGCCCCGGCGATCGGCGCGGACATCTCCGGCTCCGAAGGTGGCTCGTAGGCTGTCCGATAGCCCTCGGAGTGCCCCTCGGATTCCCACAGCCTGACCGGGCTGGGGTCCGTGTCCATAGCCCCGGCGTCCCTTGCCGCGGACTTGGGTGACCCGCGCTTCCGGTAGCGCCGGGCCCGTCCTCCACTGCTGCCTGAGTTGCAAGCCTCATCAGAGTCCTCCGCGGCGGATCGGAGGTTGCATGCCTTTCGGCAGCGACGCTCACACATGGAGACCAAATCCTCTATGTCACGTCCTCCTCTTCCCGACTGTCGTACTTCTCTTCGGGCTTCAACTTCCGGAGTTCGCCATGCTATTGAACGTCTCGGTCCTTCCACGGCTCCAATCTCCGGCGTGGTCTCCACCGAGTCCACAATACGCACCCAGGGCGTACTTGGGCAGGGCTCATAAGGGCCCAAGTCCCCGGGTCGGCGGTTGGTAGGGGCAGCAGGTAAGCCTCTGCTACCATAAAGAAGGTCCCTACCAGGACCGGCCCCCGCTGTGCCCCTTCCGCCTGTAATCCCTGCTGATTTACTCCGGATCAATGCTTGCATTTCTCAAAGTCCAGGGTCCAAAATCCAAAAATATAGAAAATAAAATCCTCCTTCAACCCTGAATAGCAACCAGATCCCACAAGTACAGCAATAACCCAATTCACAATCCAAATCAGGCTGCGGGCTTCCGTTCAGCACATCGATGGTCTCACGATGGCGGGCATGTACAAGAATTGCACCAAGGAAGAAAGCCCTGAAATTGGCATATGAACACAAATAAAGCAAAGTTGGGGAAAGAGGTAAACATACACATTCACAACCGTAAGCCCCTCATTCCCTGGACTCAAGACCTTCCCTTGACTCACCAACATATTGCCCTGAACCAGGTCAAATGAGATGGCTGAATGCCATGTGTCCCAAGTCATTACACAAACCCCAAAAATGTGTTCACCCCCAAGCCTCTAAATCCTAGCCCAATAGGGAAGGTGGCATGTCATGGCCTAGAGTGGCACTCAGGACCATGCCCTACCCTGACATAACCTTGGTTGGACTTGGAGTCGAATGGGCTTAGAGAAATGACTTATGAGTTTGAACTCATAACTTGTCAAAAAACTGCCAATTCACACCATATTGGCCATATATCACATATATGCTCAAAATTGAAGTTACCACTTATCCCAAGGCTCAAAGCATGCATGGAATCGAAATCTAGTATTCATGGAGGATATAGACCAAAGGCCAATGCCCATGTACATCCCCACCCTACCCTCGAAACCCCTTCGGATATGGGCGCCACGCACTGCCCAAGTCAGCCCATGATCTTGAGACCAATTCTTGTGATCCTTCGTGCGCCAAGCCAAATGGAGTACGCGATCCGGCATATGGTGGTGTTCAACTCCAAAGCATATGCCAACATATGAACAACATACCATGGTTCGACTCTCCATAGGCTTCTTGCTGTTCGCTGACCAGGTAAGTACACAAAGCGCAAAAATGAGCAAAAATTGAGGTCAAAAACATGAAAATATGACCAAATACAAAGTTGTCATGATAGTATATCTCTATGCTCACCCATGATATCCGCTCATGGTTCAATACACAAATGATTGGAACCAATTGCAAACAATTCCCCCACTTGGATCCCCAATCGGGCGCATGGAGATACCTTCGCCACTAATATCTACATGCCCCAAGAAAATGGGAGTGCACCCATGGATCTCTTTGTCAAACATACCATGAGCAATACATACGCGGTAGACTTGGTCTAGCGCTTTGAATTCCACAATTGGGACATGGGCAAAGCCCTTGTCACGTATGGCTCCCCTTCTCTTCGGCCACACGAAGATATATAACATGGGCGTGAGCATATCAAACATATACCATGCATACAACACATACCCTCAAAATATGGCTCCCACCATGATATGCCATGTCCCTCCATTGACATAACTTCACGTTAAAAATACGTAGGAACCCAGGGAAAGTTGCTATGCAACCCCAACACTCATGCGGTACACTCGAAAGTCACAATAAAATGTTCGGTTGCACGGTCCAAGAGTTATATATCACTTTATACCCTCTTGACCATTATCCCTTGCTACACCGGGCATGTGTACACACCAAAGGCGTTTGATGCTTCCTAAATTAAGTTGAGACTAAGGCGCTTGCAACCCAACCTTCCCTATTCTCGTTCCTCACACTCGCGCGTAGATATGATCCTTCAAAGTAGTCCCACGATTCGCTTTTGTTTCCCTTATATCTCCACGTCAAATGGGTGGCAAGTATAAGGGAAACCTGATTCGGGCATAGGGAAAGGAGTATGACCACTCGAAGAAGTCCAAATCAAGTGCGGCGATGTCGAAGTCGAAAATCCGATTTCGACATCGCGAAAAATTCTGATTAAAATTTCGAGTGCTTATTTAGAGAATTGCGGAAGCAACGAACCCTTTGCTGATGAAATCTGACCCTTCAACGGAATATCCGCGCAAATATCTGGAAATAACAGTTAACCAATCGGTTAACGCAAAATCGCGAGCCAACTGACAGTCGCCGATACATTGACCATCAGAACGAAAGGCTGAATAAATTACGGAAACACTATGATAATAAAACCCTGTTGATTCCTGATATTCCGATATATAAATCTCCGCTGGCGGTGCCTCGGTTCTGAATATGGCCGCTCAGAGCCGGAATGGCCAAACCTATCACACTATCACATCAGGTTAGATCAGGTGGATGGGAGAGTATGATATCAGCCAATGGCGGCTTGCCGGCACATAGATACACACCCCAAGTGACCCCAAGATGGCCACGGGGGTCCGAACCGGCTTCACCGCCCGCTCACCCACCTCCCCGCGCCCTGCCCCCTGGACCTGGACTCCCTGCCCGTGCCCCTGCCCGCCCTTCCCGTGCCCTGGCCCCTTCCCGGCCCCCTGCCCTGAGTCGCGCCGTCTGCTGCCTGCGCTCTGCTCCCCCCCGCTGCTGCGCCCTTCCTGGACCACTCGCCGGGCGTCCCGCTGCCTTTGCAGCTGCGGCAGCGTGACGCCCGGCGGCGAGCGCTCGGGCGTCGGGGGGCGGACGTGCCACTCTTGCCCCGGGGGGAAGGGCTTGGGGGGGAACTGCTTGGGGGGTCTGGTGTGTGTGTGGGCGGGACTGGCGTGGGCGCGGTACTTCGCGCTCTCCCTGCCCACTGCCGCTGCTGCGGCGGCCGCCGGCGAGGCGCCCGTGGCCCGCGCGGGCTTCTTCCCTCGCTTGCGCGGCGTGGTGGTGGTCGCGGGGTGGCTGGCCGCGGCGGTGGCGCGGCCCGCCGGGGCCGCGGTCGCAACCCCTCGCGCGCCCTCCTCGCTCTCCTCTGCTGCTGTGGCGGCCGCCGGCGAGGCGCCCGTGGCCCGTGCGGGGTCCGTCCCCCGCGTTCGCGGCGTGCTGGGGGTCGCGGCGTGGCCGGCCGAGGCGGTGGCGCGGCCCGCCGGGGTCGCGGCCGCAGCCCCTCGCGCGCCCTCCTCGCTCTCCTTCGCTGCTGTGGCGGCCGCCGGCGAGGCGCCCGTGGCCCGTGCGGGGTCCGCCCCCCGCTATCGCGGCGTGCTGGGGGTCGCGGCGTGGTCGGCCGAGGCGGTGGCGCGGCCCGCCGGGGCCGCGGTTGCAACCCCTTGCGCGCCCTTCTCGCTCTCCTCTGCGGCTGCGGCAGCCCTCGGCGATGCGCCCGGTTCCTGCGCCGGGGCTACCCCCCGTGTCGGCGGCGTGCCGGGGGCTGGGGTCGGAGCCGCGGCGTGGCTCGCTGGGGCTGCGGTCTCCGCTTCCTGCGCGTCTGGGGCCCCCTCTCGGGGCGGGGCGGCGGGGCTTGCTGCTTGGGCGGCGGGGGCGGTCATCACGGCTGGCTCAGGCTCCCGGGCCGGCAGCGGCCGCCCGACCAGCACCGCCGCCTCCGCCAGCCTCCGCTCCTCGCGCTCCGTGAGGGTCTCCCCTGTCCACTCCGGGGAGGCGGGGGAGCGGGAGCGGGACCGGCGGTGGTGGCGGTCGTCCCGCTGGGGGGAGCCATCGGAGTCTGCCATCACTGTTATCCTGGTAGGCATGCGTGGTGGCAGGCGCGCCCTTCCCACTACCTGCTGGTGCATCAGTGCCGTGCCGTGGGCAGTGCCGTGTGGTGCTCTGCGGGGGGGGAGGGGGGGAGGGGGTGGGGGGCTAGCTGTGGCGTCAGCCCCGCACGGCCGGGGGCCGGCGGCCATCCACCGGCATTGGGAGGAGAGGCGGGGGAGCCACGTGGCCCACGCGTCGCGCCATAGCTCCCAGTCCGGGGCGGGGCCCAGGGCCCTGGGCCCCCGGGGGTCGTCGAGTGGTGTCGGGGGGAGCCGCACCAGGTGGACCCCCGTAACGGCGGTGACCTCCTGTGTTCGCAGGAAGGTGTGTACTCCGTCCCGCGCCGCGGGCGCCGGGAGGGGGGGACGGGGTACGGGTGTTGCCCCATAGAGGTGGGTGGGGGTGATCCCCAGGATCCGCCCCGGGTCCCCGCGGGTCGCGACGACGAGGAGGAGCAGGGGGGTGCCAGGGCACTCTTGCCAGAGGACCTGCCCCCTGTGGTGGGCACCCCTGGTTCTGGAGAGGGGGGGGGGCAGGTCTGGGGTAACCCTAGTGACCCCTTTTGCACACCATGGTGCCATGTCCTATGTTCAACCGGTGTTCAACTGACTTCACCTGGGCCCTTGAACCACCCCTGAACAGCGGTTGAACACCCCCACCGCGCGTAGTGCAATTTTACCAAAAATTAAACTTTTGACGTATCACCATGCCATTCCAAACCATCCATGACGATGTACCATGCTTTTAACAACATACTAATGCCCAATGCACTATTCCATGCCATACCCCTCACATTGCCACTCCCTTTCTATCATGTCCAAGAGTAGCGTCAACGCCGCCTTGGTGTTCAACCATGCGGTTGAACACCCCACTTGACACATTCCCCTAAGCTTTGACCTTCATTGTGGTCCTTTGGCTTCCATTCTATCGTGGATGGTGTTCAGAGGTTTTTGCAGTGTGCACCTGCCTTATCCAAATCAATTATAACCACAAAACCATGGATTTTCTGCTACTTTCAAATTGCCGCCCATACGCGTTCGGCCATGTTCAACTGCGTGTTCAACCGCGCGGTTGAACACGGCTGAACACGGTTGAACACGGTTGAACACACACTGGAGCGCGTTAGGAGAAATGCCGCACGTAATCGCAATCACACAACAATGGCACCAACAATTCACGTCAAATTGGATGAACAATCCCAGTGCCTGTCACCATGGGAACCCCAGGTCCAGGAGTTCAGTGCGCATCGGAGCGGGAAGGCGGTGCCACGCGATAGATGTATACGCCACGATGGCATACCTTTCACCCTCCCATCGCTCCGGCCCATGCGTACGCCACGCATTGAAAATCACCCCCTTTCGTGCATCCACAACAACCCCTTGCACAATTTGACGCCCACATTGCATCCATGCTTGACGCTGCGCCCCCCCCTCCCCCCCACCACCCATCCACGCCGTAGTAAAGAAACCACCACCACGGAAATCACCCACCGCCACCACCGCACTCAACGCGGAGTCATCCCATCAACCGAGTTCAACCGCGTTCAACCGTGTTCAACCGACCGGTTGAAGTGTTCAACCGTGTTCAACCGTGTTTCACGACGTACCGCCACACACTATAGCACCGGCATGCTTCGACGTTTTGAAGGCGCATTGCAACCAAATGTAGAGGCATATGCATACGCAGGAACATGGGGACATCACCTCTTCCGCTGGTGCGCTTGCTTGCACCGTGGTCCTTGTGCTTGCACTTGTCTCCATTGCGCCACTTGCCTCCATCGCGCCACTTGCCTCTGTCGCGGCACTTGCCTCCGTCGCGCCACTTGCCTCCATCGCGCTACTTGCCTTCGTCCCGCCACTTGCCTTCGCTGTGCCACTTGCCTCCGTCACGTTCGGTGTTGACCGTTGTCCTTCCTTTGCTCCCACATTTGCGTTGTTGGCGTCTTTGGGCCGCAGAGATGCCTTCTCCTTCTTGTCCTTGTCCTTTTTGTCCTTCTTTGGTTTTGCTTCGATCTTCTTCTTCTTGTTTGCCTTGGGAGCCTCCCTTTTCTTGGGAGGTGTCCACCCCTCATCATTGTCCGACAATTGGCTTGCACTTGACCCTTTTGAGTCGGACGACGAGTCCGCTGACGTTGCCACCCGTTGCCGCTTTTTGGAATGCACTCCCCGCCCGTCCTTCTTCTTCTTCTTGTCGGTTTTGTCTTGCACCCTTTGTTTGAGCGCAGTTTGCGCTTGGAGGAGCAAAACCTTTGGGCTTGCACTTCCCCCCTTTGCTTGTGGAATTGCCTTTGGTGGAGGCTTCAAGAGTCCACGAATGGGGACGTGGACTTTTGGCTCTTCTCGGAAGGGTGATGTTGAGCTCTCTGCCTCGTCGACCACGGGATTTTCACTCTTCACGTCTCCATGATCCGGCGCAAACCATGCATTAGAATTCTCCCACCACGTGCCATCGTCGGTGTTCATGTCATCCCTCAATTCCTCCTTCACGCCAAACATTGGATGGGGGAATTGCTTCGCCTTGCCCGACTGACTCCGATGCTTTGGGGTGGACTCCATGGGTGTGCCAATCGCATGTGTGTCAATCGCATGTGGGGACCCGCCATGTGCAAGCTCTTGGAGTGCGCGATGGAGTCCTCGGGTCCATTTCTTTACGAGGGCGTCGCGATCAGAAACCCGTGCACCTGGCCCATGCGACCATTCATCGATGGGTAATGGCGGCCATGCTCCATGGAGCATGACCGCCGGTCCGCGTTTGTCAATGACGAACATGTGGGGTGGCACGTCTTGGGCCGACAACTAAGAGAGATGAGCGGTTGAATGGGGTTGAGGTGCGAAACCGACCGGTTGAACACCGGTTGAACACATGTGGCCACCACCTCATATGCACGGCACCCTCAGCGCACTAACACAGGGTATTCAATTATTGAACCATGTATGCATCCCAGACATGCAGGTCTCAATGTCCTAGCCACCAATTGCCCAAAACATCCACTCCGAACGTGTCACACACGGACTGTATCCATACTCTCTCCGTTCGCTTTGCTTCAACTGCCCGGTTGAACACGGTTGAACACCGGTTGAACACTTGTTGCACACACCTGCTCCACGCCTCGCATCATTGACGAAGTGCTTGTGGCCGCATTGGGTAGTGTGGTTGGTGGTGCAACCGCTGCAGGTGCCTCCTCCATGCTGGACTTCTTGCTGCGCCCGCCACTTGATATGGTTCCCCCGACCTCGACCATGGATGGCGGTGACGCGTTGTAGTTGGTGGCGTCGGAGGCGTCATACCAATTGTGCGGCACGGACTCCACGTTTTTAAAAAAGAATTGCAACCCATGGCCCTTGCCATGGCCGCCACTTCGGCCAGCACACCCAGGGCCGGTCCATTGGGGTGCCACTGCAGTCCCCAGCCCGTAGGATTCCCATACCCTAAAGAGGGCATTGAGGGCGGTCTCCGACAACGTCATGGCAATTCCGGGGCGCGTGCTCAAACCAATCCTCAGAAGTTTCCACTCGGCCCAATTCTGGGCTGTGAGTGCTTTCGTTGTCCACGGGTGGCTCCGGTGGCCATGGAGGTCATACTGGGCGTTTTTTTTCATCCACACCCCGACACTCCTCCGGTACATGAACCGGGGTGTGATGTCCCGGAGCCATCTCCATTGAGGGGAGTCATCCGCCAACGACGATGAGTCGTGGCACACCCCAAATTGGGTCAACTCCTCCTTCGCTGGGAACAAAGCATCCAACGCTGGGACCACTTGTGGCAAAGGCAAGGATGCTCCTCCTGTTGTACCCCCGCCCATCGGCCCCGTTGATCCCGTAGGCCCACTTTGGGTCGGCGCAATTACATTTGGGTGTGGCAATTGCAGCGCGGCCAATTGCGGTGGTCCCAATTGCGGCACTTGGGCACCTTGTGGTGCTTGCGGTCCTTGTACCCCTTGTGCGGCTTGTAAGAACTGCATGAGTGCGAGCCCAATCGCTTGTTGCGCCGACGCTTGTTGTCCTTCCATGACGCCCCCCTAAAAACAAAGAAAAATAGACACTCGCGCGGTTGAACATGCTTGCACACCTCAACCGACCGGTTGAACAACTTGAAGTGCCGCTGAACACGGTTGCACACGGAACACGGAGCATAAAGTATGAAGCACCAACGACAAACCACATAGCCCAAACCTAGAGTTTGATCATTCTCCACCCGCACTCGTACGTTCCCACCGTGGTAGCTCTTTTGCCAGAAAGATCCTTTCGTGCGCTTGTTTTAGCATGCGCTTATCACGAGCTACACGCCCACCGGGGCCACCGCCACGCCCACTTGAGCATAAGAAGTGGTCTTTTAATATATAGTTTAGTGATTCTACTATATCCCCACTAAACATTCCCGCCCCCCATGGGTAAATATTTTTCAGAATCTCCGTAGCCTCTCTTCTAAGCCACAAAAGGTAAGGTGACCGCTTATGCGGACAAATTAATTTCTGAAATCGACGTGCCACACGTTTACACTTTGAAAGGGCCGCGGCCTCGTAGCGCCATGATTGCATGGCCGTCAAAAGGTTTGCCATTTCTTGTACAACAGATATATACTTTGGAGGCAACTTCATGGTCTTACCTATTATTGTCCAGTTAGCGAGGAGACGCCATGTCTCCTCACCGTCCGGGCTTGCCTTACCTTTGAGACTAATATTAGTCTTAGATTCATTCAACACGGTTTGCACGCGTGCACGGACAAGAGGCGGCAAACGTTTGCAAAACGCGCGAATGAAGTGTGTAAGGTAGTCGCCAAGTCGGATCACCAAGTGCAAAATGCACATCAGAATGAACCATGTGCGGTCATCCACGCGTAGCATTGGTTTTGAAGTGCACCCTTTGGCCGTAGTGCAATCCAAACCTTTATCGTACAAAGCGCGGAATTTTCCATCAAGGTGCGTTGTGCGCCGCACCTTAGTGTTCATCCATCGTTCACGCCTACTACACCGTGTGGAAAAAGAGTAGATGCTTCCAATGGCATAGTAAGGCGACAATCCTAAAAGTAGACGCAACCATGGAGAGTCTCCACCCAACATGATTCGTGCACGATAATAAACATTATTCATTTGGATGTATCCACTATCAATGATAGTTTGGATGTGTTGCAACGTGGCACAAAATAAGACATGCATTGCTTCGTCGTCATGTTCAGATGTCAATGCGACATCCAATGTCCAATTATATTGAAGAGTGCGGGCCTTTTCCATGTGATTGGCAAAGCCAATCGCAATTTGCACCCATGGGCGTGAGCCACATGGGAACCCGTCGCCTCTAATTATGATGACGAATAATTGCTCGCCATCGATCATTGGAAAGTCCATGGACTCCATGAGCTCCTTTTGTGTTGCGACATAATTAAAGAAATGCGGTAAGTCCCATCGTACACCAACTTTGCCATTGTGAATAGTGGTTTCCAATTTTTGCGCCTTACCCAATCGTTGCCATTCACGGTGCATACGCTTGAAAGATGGAAATGGGTGCACCCAATGAACATCCAACTTTTCTTGGGCAGCTTTTGTTCGCTGGTTGGCCCAAGATATTAGATTCTTGTACCTAAATTTGAGGCATGTTAATTCGAACAAAGTGACGCGCACAACGTGAACGTTGGTGCACAACGTGAGCGTTGGTTGAAATCGTTCAACTTGTTCAACCGGGCAGTTGAACATGACTTTAACAAATGTTCAATTTGTTGTTTTCATGAAAAAACACTTGATGGTAGCATGTAAATGGGGCCACAATTGCATGTGGAAGAAGACATATACATGATAGTTCGATGAAACCTAGGTAGGCACTCTATGTTGCACAAACATGAGTCGCATTTGTTTCATATGTGTTCAACCGCACACTTGAACGCATCTCGCATACGGTTGAACACTCCTTGAATACATGCAACGCACCATGGTATGCATGTAGGGCATGTAGAGCACCTATTGTTCGGCATTTCCAAGTCAAGGATCAACCAGACGGCATCCTTGGGTGTAAACACCCTTTCCATGACCTTCCGGTCATTGCGTCGACTACGCCGCCCACTACCCATTCTAGTCTTGAGGCGTTCCCATAGTGTACGACCACCCTTGGATGCGGTGAACAAGTTGACCAAATCACTCATCAATTCATCCGATTGTAATCCAGTGTAGTGATCTGCAATACATTGCTTCAAGTTTGACGTTGGCATTTTTGATTGTAAAATGAGAGGGATCCTTGCATACAAGTAAGAAACCACAATGGGGAATCTCTTGGTGCTCTAATTTGTTCTTATTGTTACGTTATTTTTGGTGACACTACCATATTGCACAAAGGTGAAATTAAATATTCTTCAATTCAATGCGTCATGTATATAGTAAAAAGCGAGCAGGTGGCAACTACTACACACCATGTGCATTCCCTTTACCGCCACGTGTTGGCCACCACGTGCCGGCTCCAGTTTTCATGTATGTGGTCACCACACCGCCACCTGCCCATTGGTAGTAGGTTCCAGGTTTTAACTGGGTTTTAGGGAACAGCTCAAAACCAAAATTGTGGGACAGGCTACATTTACCAATTAACCACTGTTGAACGCGTGATCGCGTGAGCACGCGCCACCGATTGGCGAGATAGGCCAGTTGAACTGTTCAACCGCGTTCAACCGAGTTCAACTGGGGGGTTGAACAGCAACATGCTGTTCAACTGGGTTCAACCGCTGTTCAACCGCTACGCTCAAAGGTGTGCAAAAGGGGTTACTAGGGAACCCAGCCGCGGGGCGCGTGCGTCGCCGGCGGGAGGGCGGGGCACCAAGTGGGCTCCCTGGGGAACGCCTCGCATACGATGGCGTACGGGGGGGTAGGCCCGGTGCCGTCGTACACCGGGTTGGTCGGCCGGGGGCGGGCGGACGCCTCGTCCGCGCCTTCCACGAACACCGTGATCTCGCCCACCTCCAGGTCCTCGTCCGGTGGGTGTAGAAGGTGGAGCGCCGCATCCAGCTCGGACACTCCCCCCGGGTACGTCGCCCGCGCCTGGTTCAGGTACGGGCCCGCGTCCCCGGGGTAGCGCGTCCTGAGGGCGTGCAGCAGGGCTGGGGCGCTGCTGTGGAGGGACATGGCAGACCCTGCTCCCGTCAGCCGCAGGGTGTCCCCCATGGACAGGGGCCGGCCCGACCGATTGGACTCGCGCCACTCCATCCAGTGCCCGTAGAGGGCCGCCTCCGGGCTGATGAGCCCCGGCTGGACGGCGTTCACGTTCCGGTGCATTGCCGGGAGCAGCGTATGGGCCCCCGCTCCGTTCAGGGCGCGGACGGCCGGGAGGACGGTCTCGTTCAGGAAAGCCCTCGCACTGCCCGTCAGGTCAGACCGAGCGGCAGCGTGCGCTTCGTGTGCCTCCGCCGGCGCGTCCACCACCAGGCCCCGGACAGCCGCCTCCTGCGCTTTGCGGCGGGCCCTGGTGTGTCCCGGCCGATCCCCCCGTCGGCGTGGCATGGCGCTGCGGGCTCTGCAAAGGGCGGCAGCGGCTGGGGGTTAGGGCGCGAACACGTGCGACAGGTGCGCAACGGATGTGGGGTCCCGCAGGTGCACGTGGATCCACAGAAGGGCAGCGCCCGCGGGGCCCGCTCGTTCGTGTGAGGGGGTGTGTGCCCCCTCGATGCGCCGGTGCAGGGCCTCCTCCTCTGTGCGCCTGCGCGGGCCTGCGGGAGGTTCGGGCCAGGGGCACGCGGCCACCTGGGCGCACCGCGCGCACCTGTTGGCGCCTGTGGACGCTGCGGAGGACACCGTGTCACATTCCCCGCAGAGTCGGCAGGTGTGTGGGAGGTGGGAGGGCGGCGACCAAGGGTCGAGATGGCGGAGCCAGAGGTCGTCCCACCTCTGATGGAGGGGGTCCCGGATCTCCAGCAGGCGGGCGCGGACGCGGCGCCGGTAGTCCTTGCCAAGCGTCTTCCGCTGGACCTCCTGCCACGTGTCGTCGGGGAGGATCCCGTGGTCGTGGAAGGCGGCGATGAGGTCGTCCCACGCCGGGCGGGGGTGCCCCTGGGGGGGGCTTGCCATGTACACGTGGCGCCCGGTGAGGTGGGGCGTCAGCGCATCCCATCGGCACCCGTTCGCGGTGTCTCGGTGGAGGAGGGCCAGCAGGGTGCCATCCGCGACTGCCTCCCATTTCACTCGCAGCCCCTCGCAGCCGTCTAGCTCCTGGCGCAGCGCGGCTGCAATGCCGGTGGGGAGCATGAGGAGCAAGGGCCCCTGGGTGTCGCCCAGCCGGGACAGGGCGTCGTCGTATACCGGCCCCCCAGCTTTGAAGTGCGCCACGGCGAGCTGGGCGGCCCCGTCCTCTGGGGGGTGCCACCGGACGGTGGCCGCGGTGTGTCCCCACGTGCGTATCCCCGTAGCCCGGAGTACGCTGGCGGCGTGAAGGACGATGCGGGGCGGGACGGGTGTCCTGACGAGTGAGGACACGTCCCTGGTCCATCCCGTTTGCGGCCCCGGGGCCGCCTGCAGCCATTCCCCCGTCGCCGCGTCCCACGGGTGGTCAGGTCCCGCCCCGCGGATCGCGGTGGGTCTCGGCCGGGTGTCCGGCCCCCATCCCTTGAGCAGGATGGCGGCGTATCGTTGCGCAGGGGTCTCCAGGGCGCGCATGGCGGCGCAACAACCGCTCCACTCGCGCGCCCATTCCTCACCCACGATGCGCGCCTCCCACGCGGTCATGGAGCCGCGCCCGATGATCCACGGTGGGAAGAGGGCGTCTTGTAGGTGCTCCGAGAACCCCCCCGGCAGGTCCTGGTACGGGTTGGGGCCCTCTTGGGGCGGGCACTTCAGAGTGCCATTCACGACACGGAGGGAGGCTACGAAGTCCTTGTCAGGGCGCGGGGGAGGGGGAGGGTGGTCGCCCTCTGCCGCAGTGAGCCACCGGTGTGCCCGGGCTGCCGCGCTCTGGGGCTCGGGGAGGAGTTGCTCCAGCCGGTGGTTGCAAAGCTCCCATGCGAAGTCCCCCAGCCGGAGCATGTGGTGGAGGAAATCGTCCACAGAGGTCCCTCCCTGCGGGTCGTATCGGGCTATGGCGCGGAGCTGCGCCTCCGCGTCCTCGGGCACCAGTCCGGAGCAGAATACCTCCGTCCATGTGGCGCCTGCGGAGCGCCACGAGGCCACCCACAGGGCTTTGTCCCCGGGTGGGAGGTGGCGGGCCGCCTTGTGTACCGCCTGGCGGTAGTGGGGCCAGAGGAGCTGTGAGTGGGCGCATCCCACGTGCATGTGCACCGCGGTCTCCTCCGGGCCGCCGCATAAAAGGCACGGTTGTGGGACGATGGCGACGCCGGAGAGCGGCTCCCTACAGACGCGGAGCCTGCGCTGCACCGGCGTGTGGCCGTCTCGGGCCCGCAGCGCCCCGCGGTTGGTGGCCGTGGCGGTGAGGTCCCGGGCGTGGACATAGGCCGTGGCGTGGGCCGCGCCCAAAGGTGTGTGTCCCCGGTGCGTCAGCGCATGGTCCGTCTGCGCCCGCTGCGCGACCTCGCCGAGCACTCGCATCGTGGGGGGCCGTAGATTGAGATCGCCGTCACGGCCGGCGACAATGAGCTGGGCGTGGCCAGGGTCCGGGGGCGTGTTCTGCAGGACGGTGTCCTGGGATGCCGCCCAGTCCGCCTTGTGCAGTAGGGCGTCACTGTGGTGCGAGGTGGCTCGGACGTACCAGAACGGGTGCGCGGCGTGTTGCCCCCGCGCGCACAGGCTGTCCCGGAGCCACCTCAGGGGCATCTGGTTGACAACCTTGGCTGCGCCTGCGGGGACCCCCGTGGTCCGCTCGCGATCTGCGTGCCGCAGGAGGTGGAGGATGACTTCGGCGTCCACCGTGTGGACCCATGGTCGGTGGGCACCGTATTGTAGGGGGAGGGAGGCGGCCACCCCCTCCCCGTCGGGCACCGTGCCCGAGATGGCCACCCCCCACGTGCGGGTGAGGTCGGCGGCGAGAGCGACGCTGGTGGCGTGTTTGCAGGGTCCGCCCCCGGACGCGTCGGAAGAGGTGTGGCCCCAGGCCTCCGGGATCCAGTAGTATCCGGTGGGGCTGAGCCACCCCGTGTTGAGGTCGGCGGAGTCCCACCGGACGTCGGGGTGGCTGGGGGTCAGTTGGTCCACGCTCAGCGCCCTGGTGTCGCCTGGGCTGATCGCCGGGTGGTCGTGCAGCCGGATCTCTGCTCCGGTGATCGTGCTTGCCCAGGCCCGAAGTGCCGTCACATGTTCCTTGAGCCACGCCGGGCCCCCGCGCTGGTGCACCACCAGGTGTCCTCTGTCCTCCGGCTGGTCCTCCAACGCGTGCACCGCCATGTGTGGGTCGTGCGGCACCCCCGTAGCTACCAGCAGGGCGGTGCCACGGGGGAGCCCACGGGGTTCGGGCTGGCCCGCCCCCACCTGCACTATTACCCACTTGGCCCAGAGCTGCGCTTGCCCCGTCGCTTGGGTGCATTGGTCATCCGTGGTCACCAACCACAACGGCGTCGGCGCGTGGGGCCGGGGGCGCAGGGGCTCGGGCCATGCCACGTCCGCGTTAGGCTCTTGGTGCTCGCTTTCCGCGAGCACGTCGCGGAGGGCGTACATGAGGGCTGCCGGCGGGTGGTACGCCGCCACCCGCGTGGGGGGGGATAGGCCGTCCCGGCGGCGGTAGCCCCCGACGTGGAGGTGCAGGCCGTCCTGGGTCACCCGTGGGCCAGTGTGTGCGTCCTGCTTAGCCCTCATGGGGTGGACGAGTCTCAGGCGGGGGTCCCGCGTGCCGGTGGTGTGGAAGAGCTGGACCAAGGCGTCGCGCCACCCGGGGTGGTTGGTGGGCTCCTGCTCACGGCGGCAATAGTGGAGGTGTTCATCGGCGCATTGGTTGAGGCCTTCCCGCACCGCCGTCGGCCACGGGTCGTCGTTGTCGGGGAAGGGGTGGCGTGGCCCGTGGTGCCGATGCCACGGCGTTGTGTGTGGCACCGTCAGGCGGCATGTGTCGCGGTGTCGCAGCTTGGCGGTGCGCAGCGTGACGATGTTGCGCGGCGGGGACTGTAGTTGGACATGGGCCGCCCTGGGGCACGCGATGGGGTTGTACAGCCCCACTCCCAGGGCGGCCAGGGCCTGGGGTATGCGGTGGACCCAGTCGCCTCCCGCCAGAGTTGCGAACTCCGGGACGGGGTAGTGCACCTCGGGACATATTCCGTGCGCGCCAGCTTTTTCCCAGAACATCTTGGTGACCTCGGCACGCAGGGAGGTTGAGCGGTGGTGGACGAGTGTACCCACGAGGGCCACCGCTGCCTGCTGGCACCGCGTGGGCACCCGTGTGAGCCCCAGGGTCCGGTCATCCTGCAGGCTGTCCCGCGACGCGTCGAAGGCGTACCGCGCCCTGTCCTTCGCGACCTGGACCGTGATGTGGTCCAGGTAGCGTGCAGTGTCGGAGTCGTCGGCGATGAAAGGGGCGACATACTGCGTCACCCCTGCGAGGATCGCCAGGATGACGTCCTGCACCACGTTCGGTGGCGCGAGGGTGTTAAGGCACCAGTGGTGCACCGCCGCCAGGCGTAGCCGGTGCTTGCGCTGCAGGGAGAACTCCCCGTCCGGCTGCAGCTGGAGTCCCAGGTAGGGGACGGAGTCCGCCGCTGGTGCCCAGTGCCACGGGTTTTCCAGGTGGGGGCAGAGGCGCAGCTGCAGGCCCGGGACGCCCTCCGTGGTGGCCATGGCTCACTTGCGGGGGTTGAGCTCCATGCCCATATTCCCCAGGTACGCGGCCACCGCCTCCACGCCCTCGACGAAGTGCTGCAGCGTGTGGGCCACCACCAGCAGGTCAGGGATGTAGGCCTGGATGAGGCCGTGCTCGGCCCCTCCCGGCGGGCGCAGGCGGTGCCGCTGCGCCCTGAGCAGGGGCTCCAGGAGGAGCGCGTACAGCAGGGGGCTCTCGGGGTTGCCCTACCAGACGCCGCGCAGCATGTAGACGGGCTGCGTTAGCCCGTGTGCTGTGATGATGCGCAGCCTGGCGCACGTGTGGAGGAAGAGCAGGAGGTCGATGACGTCCGGCGGCACGGAGAGGTGGCGCAGGATGAGGTGGAGGGCGCCGTGTGGGGCGATGTCGAAGGCCTTGCGGGCGTCGAAGGAGAAGACGTAGTTGGGCCTTCCCCGCTGGAGCTGCCGCTGCGCCATGAACAGCGGGGGGCCTGTGTTGGAGCCAGGGAGGGCCCCTTGCTGCCAGTCGCTGACCACTCCGTGCCGTGTGAGCACTTCCGTGATGCGCTGGGTGAGGGGGCCCGTGAGCAGCTTCATGTCCAGCTGGCCCAGGGCTATGGGCCTGTAGTCGTCCAGCCTGGCAGAGCCCGGTACCTTGGGGCTGAGCCAGATGTGCGCGTCCCTCCAGTGCATCGGCGGCGGGGCGCCGCGTAGGATGGCCCGGTAGGAGTGGACCAGGAGCCACTGGACGGGTGCTGGGAGGGCCTTGATGAAACGGGCCTCCATGTGGTTGGGACCTGGGGCCTTGCCATCGGCCTTGTCCAGGGCGGACTTCAGGCCCTGCATTGAGTACTGCTGGACCTGTGTCCAGGCCCCTTCAGGGACCCGGGGGACGTGGCGGCCGAGGACTGCCTGGAAGCCTGAGAGGTCCACTGGGCGTTTGTCATATAGTTCTCGCCAGAAGGCGCGAACTGCGAACATCACGTCGTGGGCCTCCGTGAGGAGCGTTTGGGTGTTGGGGACCCGCACGTTCCAGAGGCCTGACGGGCCCGGGGCCTCTACCTCTATGGCTCCCCGCATGGCTTTCCATCGCTGGGCGATGTTGGGGGCGTGGCGGCGCCAGAAGTCCTTGATGGCGCGCTTGCGGTCTGCCGCCAGGAGGGCGCGGAGCTGGCGAATGTCCTCCTCGAGGGCAGCTGCTTGCCTCTCCAGCTCCTCCTGTAGCTGGCCCTGTGTGGTCGGGCGGAACCCGGGCGACCCACCCTGCAGCTCCTCCCTGAGCCGGAGCGCCGCCTCGGACCGGATGCCATGCCGGGCCGCGTCCGGCTGGTACGCTGCCGGCGCGCGCGCTGCCAGGGTGTCATAGCGGAGGACCGCTGCCCCCTCAGCCGGGTCCGTCCCCGTCGGGGACGGCTGCCGGCGTCCCACCACACGCGCCAGGGTGTCATGCGTTGCGGGGAGGTGTTCGAACACCTTGTCCACCGCGGCCGCGGGCATGGACCCGTAGTCGTGCTGCTCTTCGGGACCCAGCCAGGGCGCCAGGGAGGGTTCATCCTGCGCGGCGGTGACCGCCGCCCACAGGCAGTGTTGGACGGGTGCGGCCTCGGCGTTGTACGGGAGGAGGCGGCCCTCTGTGTGGCTGTAGGGGGTGGGCATCGCCGCGCGCCCTGCTGCGCTGAGGAGACCCGGCAGGGCCAGGCGGACCGGGAGGTGGTCCGAGCCGACCACCTGGGGGTGTGCCATGCCACGAGCCCAGACGCTTTCCCGCAGGGACCACGGCAGGAGGGGCTCGTTGACCAGGAAGGTGTCCACCCTGTGCCGGGACGGGTGGAGCGTGGGGGTCATGTCCTCCTCGCCGCCTGCCGCGGCCCTTCGGAAACCGCAGGCCTCCCAGCCCGCTCGGAAATGCTCCGTGGCCGGGTTGGTGGGGACATCCATGAAGATGTTGGTGTCGCCGGCGATGACCACCGGGTGCCTCCCGCCGAGGCTGCGTGCCGTGGCATACATTTGTATGTCGGCCCAGAACGCCGCCCGTCCCTCCCACGGAGAGCAGCCTGCTTGCGGCCCGTGGACGTTGATGAGCGTGAGGCCTCCTCCGTCCGTGCGGATCCCTAGGGCCGCGGCCTTCCCGGGGACAATTTCCGTGAAACTGAGCACCTCCTGCTCCGCCACGTACTTGCTGCTGACCACGGTGAGGAGGCCCCCCCCTCTCGAGGTGGAGGTGGCTCCCGTCTCCGCCAGCCGGGTGATGAAGAAGGCGGTGTACCCCTTGTCCCGGAGCGCCGCGGCCACGTGCATCTCCTGCGCCCGGGTGGCGATCCCTGTTTCCTGGAGCATGATGGCAAAGCCCCCCTCCTGGGGCAGCATGCCGGTGATGAGGTGCTCCTTGTCGGTACAGGCCGCCGGCCCCCGGCGCCGCCAGAGTGTGTCCCGGAGGGGCCGGTCAGGCGGCACGAGGCCGTTGCGCAGGTTCCACGAGAGGAGCCACAGGGCGTCGCCCGCCATGTCATCCTGGAGTCAGCTATCCCGCATCGGCATCGCCGCTGGGTTCGCCGGCGCAGCCAGGGCATCCAGGTGCGCCGCATCCGCTGAGCCCGTTCCCAGCGGGGCCCACAGGGGGGCCCGGGGGACCGGGGGAGCAAGGGGGGCCAGGGGGGCCAGCCCCGCGGGGATGGACATGGATTCTGGTGGGGCCGCACCGCCGGCCCCCGGGGCCGCTCCGGGTGCCTCCTCATCTCCGTCTGCGTGGTTGGCTGCCTGGGGCGGGGGGCGCTGGGTGTACGGGGCGTGCCACGGGGACCTCCGTGCTCTCCCCTGCAGGATGTTGGTGGCCGCCTCCTTGTCGTCCGCCGGGGCTGCAGTGTGCACCGCGTGCCACGCCAGGTGTTCCAGCATTGCCCCGCTGGTGTAGTACTTGTCTGCCCACAGGGGGCATTTCGTCAGCTCCGTGGCCCCTCGCGCCGGGGGGAGCGGCACCGACTTCTGAATGGCGGCCTTCGCCGCTGGTTCGAAGGGCAGGTTGGCCAGTGGCACCGTGTGTGGCGCCAGTGTGCGGCCCGGGGCCGCCGCATCGAGGGCTCGTGTCGCTGGCGCGGGCCCGAGACCCCGGACGGCATCGCGCTGCGCGTCTGCTTGCAGCCACGTTTGCCAGTGCGTGGAGCCGGCTTGGCGGTCGGGCTTGCCCCTCCATCGCAGGTCGTGGAAGGACTGTAGCCAGTGGTACACTGCGGTCGGGACCGCCAGCTGGAGCTCTAGGTCGGCGGGGTGCGCCGCTGCCGGCCACACCCCCGGCCTCGCCGCCCGGGCGTTGTCCTTCAGCCTGACCTGGAGCAGGAGGGCGTGGTGTTCGCCCTCCCGTAGTGCCTTGATGATCATGCGGGTGCAGTCTGCCACGCGGCTCACGGCTTCGGGCCCCGGCAGGCGCTCGGGGTCGCAGACAACGATGTGCGCGTCCGCCGGGCTGAACATGCAGACCACCCACTGCGGGTTCTGCTGTCCCCGTTGGGCCACCGCCAGGGTAGCTGCTGGGCGGGCGTGCGTGATTGGCCCCGCGTGGAGGTCCGGGACGTCCGTGGCCCTGATGGCGTCTCCCTGCCACGCGGCCCGTAGATGCTCCTCCTGGTCAAGGCTCCACACCAGTGTGGGGGGGCTGACCCACCCCGGTTCCTGCCTCTTGTTGGGGGCGCTGACGGTGTGTAGCAGGACCGCCAGCGGCCAGGGGTCCGCCGACATATAGTAGGCCTGGCCGGGCCCCTGTTGCCAGTCGACGTGGGGCAGGGCGGGAATGCCCCTTGCCTGTCGGTGCTATGCCAGACAGTCCAGCGGCCTCCGGCCAGGACGTGCGACCGGTACCCTCCGGCGTGGCCGTGTAGGATGGCTTGGTAGCCTGCCGTCTGCAGCACCAGTGCCTCCCCCTGCTTAGGCCCGGGTGGGGGTGTGCCATCGCCCGCATCCCAGACGCGGGTGCGCCCGCGGAGTGTGGCATGCCACGGGTCTGGTGCATCGCGCTGTGGCCCTTGTATGCTTCCCGCAATCTGCGCCGGGACGTGGTGGTGGACGAAGCTCTCCCCGCCGTCCGCTAGCAGCGCCGCCGCGACGACGTATAGCTGCTCCGCCGTGAGGGGTGCCGTCGGTGCGTGCGTTTCGGCCGGCCATCGGGGCTGCGTGTCGCGGCAGGGGACGTGGGGCAGCAGTTGCGCCGGCCACGTCGCCACGGGACCCATGGTGACGGCCGCGACCGCGGACGCCAGCGCCGTTCGGTCCGTTGGTCTGTACTGCCGGAGCCCTGTGGTATCTCGGGCGAGGTGCCTGCAGGCTGCCATCCAGGCCACCGCTCCGCAGTTCGTGACGTACGGTTCGGCACCGTCCGCGCTGTCGCGTCCCCTTTGTTGTACCGTGGTGGCGGTGTCGAGCGGGGGGCCCTGCTGTAGCGCCTCCGGGTCCTGCCCCGGCGGGAGGGCGGGCGGGACTGGCTGCGGGAAGTCCTGCGCGCCTCAGCGCTCCGGGTGCGTGTGGTATGGGTTTTGCCGGCGGTGTTCCGGGGCTGCCCGTGGTTGGAAGAGGAGTTGTTGCAGGTACCAGTGGCCTTCCGCGGTGGACGGGTTGCGGAGCGTTAGCCTCTGTTCCACCACGCCTCCTGGGTGCGCGGCCTCGACGCGGCGCTGCAACCCCAGGCGGCCTAGGCGGTTGGACGTGCCCGCGGGTGGGATGTGGGTTTGCGGGTAGAGCACCCGCAGCGGCTCCAGCGCCAGGTCCAGCACTTCGTCGTTGAGCTGCTCCGTGAGAGCCGACGCCCTGTGCAGGGCGTGGAGGACCCCGGTTGTGGGGGCCGTGAGCTGTTCGAGCACCGGCTCCGGCGGGTACCGTGCGCCCGGGTTCCTTAGCCACTCCCTGGTGTGGCTCAGTACGGCCTTCCACACGTCCCTCGTAAAGGCGTGCTGGGGGGCCAAAGAGGGGACCATCCGTAGGAGGCGGTGGCACGCTGGCGGCGATCGCATGCACTGTGGGGCGGCCGCTGTGATCCACCTGCACGCCGTGCTGCACGATCGCCCCCCATTCCACGGTCCCCATGCCCTCGGCGTGGATCAGCGCCTGGCCCTGGACCAGGGGGAAATAGGGGCTCGAGCGCCCCTTTCCTTCCTTCCACCGTACCCAGGCGGCCCTCGCCTGCAGGCTGCGGAGCAGGGCCAAGCCGGGGAGGAGCGGCTGCGGGAAAGCCCCCTTGACGGCCTGGGTGGCGTGGGCCAGGGTGCCCATGGGCAAATACCACAACGGGAGGGTCCAGGGGCCCGGCAGCGGTTGCGCCACCCCTGCGTCCCATCGCCACTCGGAGTCTGGCGGGGTGGCCGGGACCGTGCCCATCTGCAGGAAGTGGCGTGCCTGCTTGTTGGGGTGCCGTTGGAGGGTTGCCGCGAGGCTGAGCCCCTCTGCCGCGGGTGCCACCGGGAGGCCGCCCCGGGGCTTGCGCCAGGGGTAATCCTGGTCGGCCGGCCAGGTGTGGAGGTCCCGGGCGATGTCCTCCGCGGTCCCTGTGGGGGCGTCCTCTGGTGCCAGGTGCCACATGACGGCGAGCACCGCCCACGTGGAGAAAGGCCACGCCCGCGGGGGGGTGTACACCTGGATGGTCCACTGTGGGCACGCCCGCCGCACGCAGGACGCTCGGAGCACCCCTCGGACCATGTCCGCTGCCAGGACCAGCACCATTCCCGAGGGTTCCACAATGATCCCCTCTGCGGGTCCGCCGTGGCGGCCCCGGGTGTGCAAGGCCACTGCCGCCTGTCCGGCGTGGGTGACGCGGTCGACGGCCTCCTGGATGTTCACGCTGCCGCGCGCGGTCTCATCCAGGATCCAGCCCTGCGCCACCCCGTAGTGTAGGGCGGCGCGTGCGGCCGCGGGTTTCACCTCGGGAAGCGCTCCGTCCTCGGGGCCGGGCTGGGGGTGCTGTTTGGGGCACCAGTCTTCGCTGGTGCAGTGGCCCCGTTTCCACGCGGGCCAGAGCGCGGGCACGCTGCCCGCCGGCGGCGCAGGTAACGCGGGCGCGCCTCCCGTGGGGGGCTCCGGTACTGCCTCCAGGTCGGAGTCCGTGCCCGCGTCCCCTTGTGGGGGGTCTCCCTCGCCGTCTCTGAGTCCCAGCGCCCTGATGACATCGTGTGCTTCGTCCAGCATCGGAGACCGGGGGCGTGTCTTGCGTGGGGCCGCGGGTTCCGCCATTGTTGCGTCGCTGTGCCTAAGAGCAGGGGCCGGGGTGCGGATGTCCCGTGGCTGGTGCGTTGGTGCGTTGGTGCGTTGCTCGTTGTGGGGGTGGCGGATGGGCGTCCCCGGGGGGGGCGCTTTCCAGCATTGCGAGGGGCGTCTGGTGTTAGGCGCTGTCCCTCTCCCGGCCGCCCGTCCTCTGGAGCGGGCAGCCAGGGTTCCGTGACCCACGTGTCCCGGGCGTGGTTGGTGCGGGCAAGGGGGCCCAGCACCGGCCCCACAGCGTGTGCCCTTGCGGGCCCGCGTTGCTCGCTGTGGGGGTGGCGGAAGAGCGTCCCCGAGTGGGGGCGGCTTCCACCATGGTGAGGGGCGTCTCAGGTCAGGCGCTGGCCCTCCCCCGACTGCCCGTCCTCTGGAGCGGGCAGCCAGGGTTCCGCGACCCGTGTGTCCCGGGTGCGGTCGGTGCGGGTGTGGGGACCCAGCACCGGCCCCACAGCGTGCGCCCTTGCGTTGCTCGCTGTGCGGGTGGCGGGAGGGCGTCCCCGGGGGGGGTGCCTTCCACCATTGCGGGGGGTGTCTGAGGCCAGGCGCCGTCCCTCCCCCGACTGCCCGCCCGCTGGGCGGGCTGTTGGGGTCCGCCACCCACCTGCTGCGGGCGCGGGTGTGTGGGTGTGGGGGCCCAACAATGTCCCCTCGGCCTGCATGTCCTGCGGGGGCTGCATGCCACGGGGGTGGTCGGGGGCCGTCCCCTGGGGGGGTGGCCTGCCACCGTTGCGAGGGGCGCCTGGTGTCAGGCGCTGTCCCTCCCTCGGCCCCTTGTCCTCTGGAGCGGGCAGCTAGGGTTCCGCGGCCCGTGTGTCCCGGGTGCGGTCGGTGCGCGCGGGGGGACCCAGCACCTGCTCCACAGCGTGCGCCCTTGCGGGCCGGCGTTGCTCGCTGTGGGGGTGGCGGAGGGGCGTCCCCGGGGGGGGTGCCTTCCGCCGTTGTGAGGGGCGTCTGAGGACAGGCGCTGTCCCTCCCTCGATTGCCCGCCCATCGGGCGGGCTGTTGGCGTCCGCCACCCATGTGCTGTGGGCGCGGGTGTGGGGGTGTGGGGCCCAGCACCGTTCCCTTGGCCTGCATGCCCTGTGGGGGCTGCGTGCCGCGGGGGTGGTGGGGGGCCATCCCTGGGGGGGGTGGCCCGCCACTGTTGTGAGGGGCGCCTGGTGTCAGGCGCTGTTCCTCCCCTAGCCGCCCGTCCTCTGGAGCGGGCAGCCAGGGTTCCGCGTCCCGTGTGTCCCGGGTGCGGTCGGTGCGGGCGTGGGGACCCAGCACCGGCCCCACAGCGTGCGCCCTTGCGGGCCGGCGTTGCTCGCTGTGGGAGTGGCGGAAGGGCATCCCGGGGGGGGGGTGCCTTCCACCATTGTGAGGAGCGTCTGAGGTCAGGCGCTGTCCCTCCCCCGACTGCCCACCCACTGGGCGGGCTGTCGGGGTCCGCCACCCACCTGCTGCGGGCGCGGGTGTGTGGGTGTGGGGGCCCAACACTGTCCCCTTGGCCTGCGTGCCCTGTGGGGGCTGCATGCCACGGGGTTGGTGGGGGGCCGTCCCCGGCGGGGGTGACCTGCCACCGTTGTGAGGGGCGCCTGGTGTCAGGCGCTGTCCCTCCCCCGGCCGCCCGTCCTCTGGAGCGGGCAGCCAGGGTTCCGCGTCCTGTGTGTCCCGGGTGCGGTCGGTGCGGGCGTGGGGACCCAGCACCGGCCCCACAGCGTGCGCCTTTGCGGGCTGGCGTTGCTCGCTGTGGGGGTGGCGGAAGGGCGTCCCCGGGGGGGGTGCTTTCCACCGTTGTGAGGGGCGCCTGGTGTCAGGCGCTGTCCCTCCCCCGGCCGCCCTTCCTCTGGAGCGGGCAGCCAGGGTTCCGCGTCCCGTGTGTCCCGGGTGCGGTCGGTGCGGGCGTGGGGACGCAGCACCGGCCCCACAGCGTGCGCCCTTGCGGGCTGGCGTTGCTCGCCGTGGGGGTGGCGGAAGGGCGTCCCCTGGGGGGGTGCCTTCCACCATTGTGAGGGGCGTCTGGGGTCAGGCGCTGTCCCTCCCCCGACTGCCCGCCCATTGGGCGGGCTGTTGGGGTCCGCCACCCACGTGCTGTGGGCGCGGGTGTGTGGGTATGGGGGCCCAACACTGTCTCCTTGGCCTGCATGCCCTGTGGGGGCTGCGTGCCGCGGGAGTGGTGGGGAACCGTCCCCGGGGGGGGTGGCCTGCCACCGTTGTGAGGGGCGCCTGGTGTCAGGCACTGTCCCTCCCCCGGCTGCCCGTCTTCTGGAGCGGGTAGCCTGGCCGCCGCGACTCGTGTGTCCCAGGTGTGGTCGATGCGGGCGTGGGGACCCAGCACCGGCCCCACGGCGTGGGCCCTTGCGGGCTGGCGTTGCTCGCAGTGGGAGTGGCGGAGGGGCATCCCCGGGGGGGGTGCTTTCCAGTGTTGGGAGGGGCGCCTGGTGTCAGGCGCTGTCCCTCCCCCGGCCGCCCGTCCTCTGGAGCGGGCAGCCAGGGTTCCGCGTCCCGTGTGTCCCGGGTGCGGTCGGTGCGGGCGTGGGGACCCAGCACCGGCCCCACAGCGTGCGCCCTTGCGGGCCGGCGTTGCTCGCTGTGGGGGTGGCGGAAGGGCGTCCCCGGGGGGGGTGCTTTCCACCGTTGTGAGGGACGCCTGGTGTCAGGCGCTGTCCCTCCCCCGGCCGCCCGTCCTATGGAGCGGGCAGCCAGGGTCCGCGTCCCGTCTGTCCCGGGTGCGGTCGGTGCGGGCGTGGGGACCCAGCACCGGCCCCACAGCGTGCGCCCTTGCGGGCTGGCGTTGCTCGCTGTGAGGGTGGCGGAAGGGCGTCCCCAGGGGGGGGTGCCTTCCACCATTGTGAGGGGCGCCTGGTGTCAGGTGCTGTCCCTCCCCCGGCCGCCCGTCCTCTGGAGCGGGCAGCCAGGGTTCCGCGGCCCGTGTGTCCCGGGTGCAGTCGGTGCGGGCGTGGGGACCCAGCACCGGCCCCACGGCGTGCGCCCTTGCGGGCTGGCGTTGCTCGCAGTGGGGGTGGCGGAAGGGCGTCCCCGGGGGGGGGGTGCTTTCCACCGTTGTGAGGGGCGCCTGGTGTCAGGCGCTGTCCCTCCCCCGGCCGCCCGTCCTCTGGAGCGAGCAGCCAGGGTTCCGCGTCCCGTGTGTCCCGGGTGCGGTCGGTGCGGGCGTGGAGACCTAGCACCGGCCCCACAGCGTGCGCCCTTGCGGGCTGGCGTTGCTCGCTGTGGGGGTGGCGGAAGGGCGTCCCCTGGGGGGGTGTTTTTCACCATTGTGAGGGGCGCCTGGTGTCAGGCGCTGTCCCTCTGCCGGCCGCCCGTCCTCTGGAGCGGGCAGCCAGGGTCCCGCGTCCCGTGTGTCCCGGGTGCGGTCGGCGCGGGCGTGGGGACCCAGCACGGGCCCCACAGCGTGCGCCCTTGCGGGCCGGCGTTGCTCGCCGTGGGGGCGGCGGAGGAGCGTCCCCTGGGGGGGTGCCTTCCACCATTGTGAGGGGCGCCTGGTGTCAGGCGCTGTCCCTCCCCCGGCCGCCTGTCCTCTGGAGCGGGCAGCCAGGGTTCCGCGTCCCGTGTGTCCCGGGTTCGGTCGTTGCGGGCGTGGGGACCCAGCACCGGCCCCACAGCGTGCGCCCTTGCGGGCTGGCATTGCTCGCTGTGGGGTTGGCGGAAGGGCGTCCCCGGGGGGGGTGCTTTCAACCATTGTGAGGAGCGCCTGGTGTCAGGTGCTGTCCCTCCCCCAGCCGCCCGTCCTCTGGAGCGGGCAGCCAGGGTTCCGCGCCCCGTGTGTCCCGGGTGCGGTCGGTGCGGGCGTGGGGACCCAGCACTGGCCCCACAGCGTGCGCCCTTGCGGGCCGGCGTTGCTCGCTGTGGGGGTGGCGGAAGGGCGTCCCCGGGGGGGGTGCTTTCCACCGTCTCGAGGGGCGCCTGGTGTCAGGCGCTGTCCCTCCCCTGGCCGCCCGTCCTCTGGAGCAGGCAGCCGGGGTCCCGCGTCCCGTGTGTCCCGGGTGCGATCGATGCGGGCGTGGGGACCCAGCACCGGCCCCACAGCGTGCGCCACTGCGGGCTGGCGTTGCTCGCTGTGGGGGCGGCCGAAGGGCGTCCCCTGGCGGGGTGCCTTCCACCATTGTGAGGGGCGTCTGAGGTCAGGCGCTGTCCCTCCCCCGACTGCCCGCCCATCCGGCGGGCTGTTGGGGTCCGCCACCCACGTGGTGTGGGCGCGGGTGTGTGGGTGTGGGCGCCCAACACTGTCCCCTTGGCCTGCATGCCCTGTGGGGGCTGCGTGCCGCGAGGGTGGTGGGGGGCCGTCCCCGGGGGGGGTGGCCCGCCACCGTTGTGAGGGGCGCCTGGTGTCAGGCGCTGTCCCTCCCCCGGCTGCCCGTCCTCTGGAGCGGGCAGCCAGGGTTCCGCGTCCCGTGTGTCCCGGGTGCGGTCGGTGCGGGCGTGGGGACCCAGCACCGGCCCCACAGCGTGCGCCTTTGCGGGCTGGCGTTGCTCGCTGTGGCGGTGGCGGAAGGGCGTCCCCGGGGGGGGTGCCTTCCACCATTGTGAGGGGCGTCTGAGGTCAGGCGCTGTCCCTCCCCCGACTGCCCGTCCACTGCTGGGCAGGCTGCCGGGGCTCGTTGGGTGTGTGCGGTGTGTGTGCTGTCTGTGCCGTGCGTGTCGTGGTGCGTGGTGCCGCTCTTCCCTTGTTCCTCTGGTGCTCCCCTCTCCGGTGTCCCGGTGCGGTGTTGTGCTCGCCGTGTGCCTGCCGTGTCCCCTTCCCTGTGCGCGCCCCTTGCTCGGCCGCTGGCTACCCCTTGTACCCTTCGTGGCTTCGTTGCTCTTTACCCTTTCCTCTACCCTTCTCCCTGACATGCACTTTTTCCCTGCCTCCGCTTTGTTGCGTGTCTCGGTCTTTTTCCTTGCCGGCTCGCCATGCTCTCTCGTTGGGCTTTCTCCTTTGAACCCGCGTAGAGAGAGGGTGTAAACGGGCGTGCGGCGGCAGCGTTTTTGTCGCGACACGGCACCTGGAGCTGGCTGGTACGTCATGCGACATGCGTGTGCGACCGGCGTGTCCGTAGGTCTATTTCCTACTTGCTCTCGTCTTGGCTCCACACACCTCTTTGGCCGCTACCTTTGCTCGTTGCCCGTTCCGCGCGCGCGGCGTGACATGCAACATACTTGTTTCTTTCCCCCCTACCTTAATGTGTCCTAGTCCTCTCGCCTTGCCTACGTGTGTATGGCGCGGGCCGGGCGTTCGCTAATGAGAGACGACGGCACGACGCAAAACATGCCTAAGCGTCTAAGACAACCCTAGTTTAACGCCCAAACGACGCAAACACGAGCATACACTTCTCCTTGGGACCTGTGAGGGGAAGGGAACGTGGGTGCATGCACAAGGTAGCGTGGCAACGTGTGTTTGTCGGAATCCGGCACACGACGACGCTATGCTATTTGTGTGTATGTTCTAATCAGCGCAACAAAAAAGGTTGTTGTGCTGTAAGAGCAGTTGTCACGGTTGTCCCGCATTGCACCGCAGGGCAAAACCGTTAGCCCCCCGTGACAACCACTCCCTGGCCGAAGGCCATTTCTTTTTTCCCCGTCTCGGTTGGTGGCGCGGGCCGGGCGGTTGGCGCCGTGGCACGACATGGTAACATACTTGCGTTCCTGGTGGCGGTGTGTGGCTTGCCTACTATTTGTTTGCTTGCGGCGGCATACCTTTTGTCCCCTTTCGCTCCCTTTCGCCTCCTACGTAAGCGGGCGTGCAGGTGGGGGGTGGGCACGTCTCGGTTACGCCTCTTGGTCACCTTTTGCTTTTGTTGGCGTGGTTGCCGTTCTTATCTCGTGTTCGTTGCGTAGCGTAGCATGGCATGTAACATACTTGGATCCAACTAGCCACGTGTGCACGTTGTGTATGTTTAGTTTTTGTTTGTGTGCTTCTTTGTGTGTTGTGCTTCACCTCGGTGGTGTGTGGCCTCCTTCACGCGTTCTTCTCTCCTTTGTTGGTTTTTTGTTCCCCCGTCGTGTCCCTTCATACCATTTTGCTCGTCCGTGGCGGTGATGACCTTGCTGCGATCCGGGCACGCACGTACGGGCATACTTTTCTTTCCCTATGTGTGCGGGGGTGAGCATAGGCATTCATTCGGTGTCATCTCTTGTTGGTTCTCCTTGCCGGTGCGGTTTTCGTTGCGCTTTTCGTGGCGGCGCACCTTAACGTTGCTTGACACGTAACCTCCTTGTATTGCGTTTGTTACGGCGTTATGCATATAACATATGGCATATAACATACTTGTTTTTCGGCGGCCGGTGGCGTTGTTGTTGCTTGTGTGTGTTATTCATGCATGACATGCAACATACTTGTGCGGCTTCTTCATTCTTTTGTTGTGATCTCTTTCGCGTGTTACGGCGTCGTCGTATTCCCTATGCGAATGGGCTTGTATTGCTTGGTCGTGTACTTGTGGTATGTCTCCACCGTGGTGCGGTTCGTTACATACTTGTTCTCTCCTTGTCTACCTCTTACCGCGTTGTGCTTGTTTCGTTGGTTTCTAGCTGTGCGCGGCATATAACATACTTGTTTTGTCGGCGGCCGGTGGCGTTGTTGTTGTCTATGTGTGGTTTGTTTTGGGGCGCCCACAAGTCCCTATCGCCTAGGGCACGCACTTTGCTATGTGGTTTGGGGCAAGCAACGCTCAGCTTCTTCGCCGTCGTGACTCTATTGTTCATCTTTTTTGGTGAGTGTCCTAAATTTTGCGACCTCGCCAAACAGCGGCGTAAAATTGTTGGGGGGGTTTCTGAGGTCGGAAAAGACGATTTTTCGCTTTATTTCTTCTGGCGGTGCGTCATTTTCTTGGTATTTTTTTTTCCTCCGCTGCGATCGCGCGACGGAAGAACGGCCTCTCCCTGCTTCTGTGTCCGTATTGAAGACCTGCATTGAAGACCACTCCACAACACCAGCACACACCACACATGACACAACCCACCGCACTGGCAGCTGCATGCACACGGGACACCAGGGAAAGCACGCGCACACACCCAATGCCCGAATCAGCACCCTCACCCCCCCTGCCCACAGGACCCAGCAACCAGCACCCGGCCCCGCCGTCCGCGACCCCCCGCCATCCCCCACGTCCGTCTTCTGCGTCTTCAACTCCCCAACCTCCACCACCACAATCACCTCACCCACCTCCACCACCACAACGTCACCCGGCACACACAACCCCCCGAACTGGGGGCAACGCCATACACGCAGCCCCCCGAACCCGTCCCTGGCGCTGGCGCACGCCACCACCACGGCCTCCACAGCCCCACGACGCCCTACCAGCAAAGTGTGGCGGCAGCGCACCCCAGCGAAGCCCGCAACCGCAGCACCGCAATCCAAAACCCAGCCACCACCGCAGCCCACTGCCAAGCGGCAGCCCAAACCCACCGCCACACCACAGCCCCAACCTGCTGCCAAACCCAAGACCAAGTAAGAGCCCGGCGCCAAGCCGGCAGCGCTTCCCCAGACCGCCGCGCATGTCCTCTACGACCTCCAGTCCCTGCCACCAAAAGCCGGGCAACAGCAGCGACCAGCACCACGCCCCCCCGCCATCACCGACACGGCCGCCACCAGCTTCATGGCAGAACGCGCCACGCCAGAAGTGCTACGCACCTCATCTCAACACCACCCAAAACCCGCACCCCGGGCCCACAGGCCAACCCCCGTGCCCTGGCCGGAAGGACACACCAAGGGCAACCAGCGGCGACCCCACCCCCATATCAGCCCCCGTTGTTTGCCCACGTCCAGCAAATGCCCCATTACCGCCGCCACCATAGACCCCAATCAAACCCTTGGGCAGAGTCCGTATCCACCTGTCCAGGTGTCTGCGTACATCCGCGCCCCGCCCACTCCCCGCGCACCACCACGGCGCAAGACTGCCAGGACTCCCTTGGGCCCACCGCGGCCGCCAGTCCCCATGACTCCACCGCGCGCACCCACGCCCACGCCCACAGCCACGCCCAAGGCCACGGATCCGCTCTTGGACCGTGGTGGCAGCAGTGGGGGTCACGCAGCTGTGGCAGCTGCAGAAGTGGACCCCGCGGAGCCCTCCCTCGAGGGCCGGGTCTGCCAGTCCTTCAGGGAGACGACAGAGAACCGTCCACTCCACCCGGCAGGGGGATGGATGCCCCAGGACGTATGGGAAGCCATGCTGGCCAATGCGCTCCATCCCCAGGGAGTCCACCCCGGCCAGGTCCCCGCACCCCAGGACCACCCGCGAGGCCTCAAGCGCCTGTGGGAGACCCGCCAGGCGACGCAAGAAGGAAGGAAAGCGCCTGTAGGACATCATGCCAAGCCCAGCCCCACACACAGACACACCCTTGCCGACCTGCCAGCGCCGACGCAATTATACCGGCAGCACCGACATTGCCCCGACCCGCAGCACCCTGGGAACGCCGCGCACCACACAGCATGACACGCCTGACTCCAAAGCCTGCAGCACCGCCACCTAGCCGGACGGGGAATTCTTCCTGGGCCACGCCTGGATCACATGCTGACGACGCTCCCTGCCACCACAGGCCGCCACAGCCAGCAGCCCCGACTCCAGGTAGCGAATTCATCCGACCCGCTGACCCAAGGCACCCAGAGCCACCGCGGCCCGCACCCGCCCCAACCACGCCTGACATCGCCCGAGGCACCCGACCGGCCAGTCACAGCACCCAAATCCACCGACCGAACCGCCCGTGACCCAGCACAGCCCCACGACCACGCCCAGCATTGCCCCCCGGAGTGACCCACTCACTGCCCAAGGCCGCACCAGGCACTACAGAGGAACAACATGCCGGACCCCGCCCAGAAGAAGCCGCACGAACCTGGAGCCACTGGACGCCGACGCACACGCCAAAGAGCTCCCACCACCCCCAACCTCGCCTAACCCATGCCCTCAGCCAACCAATCCGCCTAACCTGCCAAAACCGCCTAACCCGCAAATCATGCGCATGGGCCCCACCCGGAGCATATCAAAGACACGAGCCGACGAACACAAACCACGCCCAACAGCCCCTAATGCTCGGACCCTGACCCCGCTCACCGAGGCAGAAAAGTAGCCAGAGCCCACGCCCCAAGCCATCACATCCGCCAAACCTGCCAGAACCACCTGACCTGCGAGTCACGTCCACTAGCCCCATCCGAAGCGTAACCAAGACGCAGAGGGACACAGAGCCGAACCCGCAATGACCCGCACCGGAGTACTTTATGACACGCCAGCCGCACCCTTGGGGCGCGACCACCGCGAAGAAACCAGCAACGTGCACCACAACGAGGAGCACAGCACTGCTGCACCGCTGCTCCAATGGCCGATGCCTGTGCCTGTAGTGTTCGCGCGCCCCTTTTCTGCTTTTCCTCTTTTAAACAAAAAAAGAAAGGCAAATTCAAAAACAAGAAAGCATCAAGCAGGCAGCGACGAAAAAACAGCGACGGGGGATACCCCAACGTAGCCACCAATGCCACGCGCGTGCTGCTCACAACGCGCAAACCCTAGAACAAGCGCCAAGTGGCCTCGAACACCGCATACAGGATGCAGGGGACGTGCGCACCGGTACACAAACGCCAAGGGGCCCCAGACAGCGCACGCGCGTACACACCTAGGGCAGCAGAGGGACAGGGCACAGCAAACCACACCCCAAGGGTCAAAGCCACTGGGGCGACCCAGCCGACCCGCCAGGCCCGTACCAGGAGTGGTACACCAAGGCCAATGGCCCGAGCCAGGCCAGGCTGCATCAGGGACCATGGCAATCGTCACCCGGAGCAATGGCAACAACCGATGACAGGCGAGCCGGCACACAGCCCAGGCGCGGGTCGCCTGCCAAGCAGCGGGGCCTCGCACCTGGAGCCACAGGGGTGAGGCGGACGTACTGTAGACTCGCGGGAGCAATACCCCCTGTGGTGAGAGATACTCCACACCGCTGGGGATCCCCGCACAGCTGCCACCCGCAGGAGGGGCATGTGACCCTACCCACGGACACATGTGGGTACACCGTTCCACCCGTGACACCTGGACCGGCCGGCCGTGACACTGCCTTCCCCGGCGCCTGCGGGAGCGGAACAAGAGGCACCTCACCTAGGGCAGTGGGGGGACAGGACGTCCGCTTGGTAAGACCTTCGTCCTGCATTGTCAAAGTAGGCCTCTGAGCTCCCAAAGATTCCTACCTACCCACCTCGCATTCGCCTGAATTGCGAGAATTGCGAACAAGGGTCGTGCGTATTGCGCATATCTCGCCATTTTTGCGCACATTCGGATTCTCATTCAAAACTTCCATTAAGGGCCGTTCACAAATGGCCTTGGATAGGACCCCGGTGGTGCATCGGGTTACACACGTACCCGCACACAATATCCAGCTCATCAAGTGACAAATCATCCGGTGCCATCTTTGGTGGACAATACCAGCCATCGGCTATCTCCTCCGCATACCGTACTGGTAGGGCCATAAATCCGCTGATGCTGCAGTCAGGGCGATCCACAACTGTACAACCCTCGGGTTGCACTTCCGCCGTGATGGACGACATCCCCAAGTCGCGATCTGGCTGGGCCCCAGACACATCCAAATATGCGACGGTCGTGGTCCCAGCCTTGGCAGGCGGTGGTAGAGGGTTCCCCTGGGCGTCAACGAAGATGTCCTCGGTGAAAGGGAGTTGGGTGTCGATCAGAGCCATACACCACCGGACCTTCTTGATCTCTGATGAGGGGATAGTCGCGGCACATTGGGCACGGTTGCAGATAATCTTCCGCCCAACGCTCTCCAAAGAGCCGCACGGAGCCTGGACATGCAGCTCATCCCAGAGATCGCTGCTCCAACCTCGTTTATCATCTAGTGTCCTCCTTGGTCCAGATCCCGGTGCCTTTCCGCAGCGCTGCGCTGCCAAGTACTTCGACCTGAGGACTGCTCAGTCCGCGCCCAAGTGCCATGTGAACGGCACGCATGGATAGGCCATACTCATCCTGGATGTAGGCTGTGGAGGGTTTCGCCTGCACACCCCTCACGGCCTGAGCAAGGACATCCCGCTCAGCTGGTTTGCACAGAGACGTCTGAGGCTCCATGATGGTGCTCAGCCAGCTGAGCTTGTCAGCTTCCTCCAAGAGCAAGGTGCGCTTCTGGGGAAGAACCCCAGCGTGGGCGATGTCCAGGAATTCAAACCCCATGATCATGTCCGACTCCGGCAGGTGTGTTTCTTAGAACGACCCCTTGATGTGCTGTTGGTGACCAAGATCTGGGCACAACGTTTGCTCGTGGCGGACGAATTACAGGCTGATCTTGGCCTCGTCAACTCCGCTCTGCATGATTTTGCCATTGGCCACTCTGATGGTGACCGGCGAAGCTCTGCGGCGCAGGGATCGGTCACTCGGCAGCCCTGTGCGCACCAGGCTCACCTGAACCCGGGTATTTACAAGGATAGGGAAAATCCGCTCCTCGCCGGCACGGCTCACCCCTCGGACCTTGAGATGCTGCTCGCAATGTTTGGTGGCCTGGCGTATCACATGCAACTCGAGGATTGCAGGATTCATCAGCATCTCTCTGATCGGGCTGGGCAGGCAATACGGCGTGGGGTGTGTCTCGAGCCCTTCAGTGGCTTCATCCACATCCAGTGTGTGTTGACACACAGTTACAGGTATGACGGAGGTGCCCTCCCGACGGGAAGAGCTGGTAGTCCCCGGTTGTCGAGACCCGCTACCACTGGGGCTTCTCTAGGCCTTCGGCCCAGAGGATCCCTGTGGCTGGTCTTTCGCAAGCTGGTGGTGCAGATCTTTGATCTGCACGATCAGCTCGGCATATCGGTCCCGGTTTGCGTCCATCTGACGATGTTGGCGGGGGTCGCGACCACCACGCTGGTCACGCTGTGGGACCTTGTCAGGATGGCACCGGAAGTACTGCGCCTCCTCACTCTTGGCCAGCTCACAGCGGGTGTAATGGTGTGGATGATCACAATTTTGCCTGTAGCAGACAAAGCATCCACCTTTGCCGTCATGACCGCCATTTTGTTCGCCTTACGCGCTGAACAACAGCGGTGGGGGACCCCAGCGGCGTGGCTCTTCCCGCTTCTGGGCTGTACACCAAATACTTCAGCCAGTATACCGTCATTCTTAAGCTGAGCCTTCGTCACAAAACTGATTTCACTTCTTTTTCAGAAGCTTTTTCACTTTTTTCACTTTTTTCACTTCCCTCTAATTTGCCACCTTGGACATAAATTATTATCATATAAGTGTTCCCCACAGCCAAATTGCGCATTAGCACAACCGGGATGGCACCTCATGGCACCTCATCTTTTTTCACTGCTTGCACTGACTTCACTTCTTTTTCAGAATTTTTCCTACCTTTCGGGGAGCACTCTAGTACCCAAACCTCTAGACGGAAGGTGATCTCACTTACAAAAAACAAGCATAAGTGATTTTTGCGCAAAAATCACGTAATTTGGTTGAATTCACTACACCAAGGCACATCTAAGCAAGGAAACGAAGTTGAATTGCAATCATTATTTACCCATACCATTCTCAATGCGTTTTTGACCTTTCGGGGAGCACTCTAGTACCCAAACCTCTGAACGGAAGCTGATTTCACTTACAAAAACCAAGCTTAAGTGATTTTTGCGCAAAGATCACGTAGCTTGGTTGAATGCACGACACCAAGGCACATCTAAGCAAGGAAACGAAGTTGAATTGCAATCATTATTTACCCATACCATTCTCTATGCGTTTTCGACCTTTCGGGGAGCACCCTAGTACCCAAACCTCTAGACGGAAGCTGATTTCACTTACAAAAACCAGACATAAGTGATATTTGCGCAAAAGTCCACGTAGTTTGGTTGAATGCACGACACCAAGGCACGTCTAAGCAAGAAAACGAAGTTGAATTGCAATCATTATTTACCCATACCATTCTCAATGCGCTTTTGACCTTTCGGGGAGCACTCTAGTACCCAAACCTCTAGACAGAAGCTGATTTCACTTACAAAAGCCAAGCATAAGTGATTTTTGCGCAAAATTCCACGTAGTTTGGTTGCATGCACGACACCAAGGCACATCTAAGCAAGGAACCGAAGTTCAATTGCAATAATCATTTAGCCATACCATTCTTGATGCGTTTTTGACCTTTCGGGGAGCACTCTAGTACCCAAACCTGTAGACGGAAGCTGAGTTCACTCACAAAAACCAAGCATAAGTGATTTTTGCGCAAAAGCCACGTAGTTTGGTTGAATGCATGACACCAAGGCACATGTAAGCAAGCAAACGAAGTTCAATTGTTTAACCATACCATTGTCAATGCGGATTTAACCACTTTGGGCAGCACTAGTACCCAAACCTCTAGACGGCAGCTGCGGCACCTCATTATTTTCCATTTTGACGGCTTTAGTAATTAGTGACCTAACAGTATTAGCTATTAAGCTAAGTAACTTATTAAACTTATTGAAAAGCTGACGTAAAATCTGCGGAAGCTGCGGAAGCGGCAGGCAGAAGCGGCAGAATCTGCAGAAGCGGCAGCGCGATCAGTAACATCAGTTTTGTGACGAAGGGTCAGCTTAAGGATGACGGTGTATGGCGTCCACTGCTTTGTATCCCTGCTTCAGGGTACGGACTCTTGGATTTGTCAACGCTGACATCAGATACGCCATCGGCGCCCTTTGGTGTGTCCTGTTTTGCGGGGCTGCTGATGTTGGCGATGTCCCGATCCGTTTGCCGGATGTCACGCAGGACCAAGATCCATTGGCTTCCACGGTCTTGGTGTTGGGCCTCTTTGCGGTGCTGTAGGGTTATCCTTTGGCTGATGAAGTTTATGATGTCATCTGCAGTCATCGGCTGGGTGCTGGCGTGGACCTTCAGCATTCCCTTGGTCCACTTTACCCTGTCCATTGTCTTGAGGCTCTGGTGCATTCCGCGGTCCTCGGTGATGATCATCAGGGCTTTCTTCATGGTATCGAAGCAGTACTGCGTGGTCGCCCACGAGTTGATCCATTGCAGCAAGCCCTGGTACTGCTGCTGGGGCAGGAGGACCTTTACCACGGTCCGGTATCGCCATAACTTCTGTTCCTCCGCCTCGATCTTTTCCTGCCATTAGTATGGCAGCATGTCTTAGACTTGGACAGCTTCCCACTCTTCCGTCGCGTCCTCGACATACCGCCTCCGGTGGCGGTACTGGCGGAGGAGCTCACGTGAAATCTCCACCTGGATGTGGCCTCCCGACGTCCTCAGTGACACACCCTTGAACCGGTGCTGGACATGATGCCGAAGACCGGCGACTTCTTGCTTGCAGAAAGCGCGCAACATTCCCTCCAGGTGGAGATCTTGCCGTGCTGCGACCAGTCATCAAGTTCCCTCTCCACATTGGTGGCCACACACTGTCGGGGAGCACTGCCAGGCAGAACCGCTGGCGCTAGGCATCGCTGCACCCCATGGTGGAGTCGTGGAGGTATTTATTCCATGTCCGCTCAAACTCGTCCAATTCCTCCAGCTTGCCGCTGTACCTGGGCCCGGGGATGTTGGCCATGAGCCCGGCAGTGTGCGCCTCGGCCCGTCTGTTGGCCAGAACAAGGGGCAGCTGCCGAAGTCCCTGTTGCCCTGGGTGCATTCCATTTGTTCCCTCCGTACTTCTGCACATGCACGGCGTTCACGGCTGCATTGGTGAACGGGGACTGGCCCTCGGCGTGCAAGCCCACTTGGTCATTAGCGACATACTGGAGCGGTGGTCCCTCGATGGCGAGGTATTCCCCTTGCGCTGGGATGTGCATCACGCAGGGTCCAAAGCCCCAGCCCTGCGGTTGCACCCGGCCCGGACCTGGCCTCGGGGATTGCCCCTCCACCGGGGCTGGCGCTCAGAGCATGCTCTGCCTCAATCCCTGTGGCAGCATCGGGATGGCTCCCAGGATGCTCTCATCGAACGCAGGTGCTCGTGTGTAGTTGCTCCCACCATGGTTCCCTTGGTGAAACCGACGTCCGCCGTCTGAGTATCACCCACTGGGTCCCATTTGATGGAGCGGATGCTGCTGGTGTTGCTGGTGGTGCCTGTGGCCACGCCGGGCATCCTGCTGCGGTAGAATTTGGTGGGCGGAAGGCGGAAATGGAAGCGGCTCGCCGGCCATGATGGTTGCCAGTGGTGGTGGTAGTCCCGAAGGAAGATTGGCATCATATTGCTGTTGCCATTTGGTCTGGGACTGAATGGACTATCGCACCAGACGCTCTGGCGCCAGCGGCGGCATGGGAAACGTCTCTCCACGCATGATCACTTCAGCGGGCACGATTAGTCCCACTTGGGGGCTCAGACCAGTGGGCTTCTGGGCCGCGATGCGCGTTTGCGTACCTTTGGGGCGTGGCTCGACAATCAACTCGCAGCTTGTGCGCATGGTCCGCTCCAATTTGTCGATGTGTGCCTGTGTTTCTTTGGTGTTTGCTTGGCAACGATTGCCTCATCCAGGACGATCTTGTTCTCCCCCTCCAACTGGCTCAGCGGCCCTTCCACAGCCCAATGCTCGCTGAAACCATCGTCCACTTTCGCGGACGGGGGATCAAACACGCTTTTGGTGTTCGGGAACTCCTCCACCAGGGCACACCGGCCATTGGCACCTGGACTGGCGGCTCGCGTCTGTGCACCAGAACTCATCAGTGCTGCCACTTCCTTTTCCATCTCCATTCGCTCCTCAACGACTTGTTGGGCGTGGTGAACTGATGGAGCGGATGCAGCAGGGGACTGGGCGTGATGAACTGCTGGATCAGATCGCGAACTGTGATGCGCTGGTGCTGCACGTGCCTGTGGCTCAACCTCCGTATGACACATTACGGTATCGATGTGCTCCGGGGCAGAGAACCGGCGATGACCAAATTCGTCGACCGTCATGGCGTCGTCGCAGGCGGCTTGCTGCAACTGAACAGGTTGCCGTGCCTCGCTGGGTGATGCGGCGGGCCTTGTGGGCCCTGAACCGAGCCGATGCACCCGCCGCGGGAGGTAGTAGAAAACCCACTAATGAAATGGTACCCCTGAAGGAGAATGATAAAAGAAACTCTTTTCATTAAGGACTCGGACCGCACTCAAATTCTTCATGCCGTTCCCTCCATGTGCTGCACAACCTGGAATTATTCTTCTTTGGTGGCAGTTTGTCTCGAAGGGGGGAGGTGAGTGGGGGTTCCACACTTGGAATACCTTGTGGAGAGAGGGGGGGTGCGGACAAGAGTTTAGGGGGGGTTGGCTGATCATGTAATAAGCTACAATGGTATGTAGGAAAGATGAGAGAATCATCCCTTTCAACGGATGTATCCTTGTCTAGTGGGGGTTTGTTGGGTTTGGGTGGGGAGTTGAGGGGCATGCGATGGCGAACCCAAGTTGCCTCATGCCGCTGAGTAGAAGGAGTTGAGTAGCTGGGGAAAAAAAATACTTTTTTGGATGGGTACAATCACCCACCCATCGCACCCACCCACAATTCTCCATTGACATCGGTGGATATCCTGTATCTATGGACATGGGGGGAATGAGGGGGGATGTCTTTGAACGGTAAAGCGACAAGTATTCTGAGTCAAACATAATGATTCCATCCCACAAATGGGTATTCATCCCTTTCCCAATACCCCTCCTCCTTCACCAGGAGCAAAAATGCTCTTGGCAGGTAGAGCCTGGAGGGCGGTGGAGGTATGCACTTGAATTGGTGAAGGAATAGTAGCCAGAGGGAGGGATGGGGGGATAACCATTTCAAACCGCCCCACCCTCCTGACAAATGTTGGCAGGATTACTTGCAGCTCTTTGGCACAGTGGGAATGGAGCCCATGTATCTAGCACCGCACCCCAGCGACTTGGCCACTGGGACACTACCTCTCTGGGGACATACAATCCAAAAACTGTTCGTCAGGGGCTGAAATGTTTCAAAACCCAATTGGGTGAGGTGCACACACACATCTGTCAAAAAATGTTCCTCGGCTCCCCTGCCCAGTATATTGTCTAATATGAAACCCCATGCACAAATTCCTGTATCATTGAATCGACTGGAAGGAGTGCATTTCAAAGTATTAAAAGTGTCAAAGTCTTCATCGTTGTTTGAGTTTGATTTCTGGCCACACCAGAGACAGGACATGCGTGCACCCAAGGCACACACTCCAGACACTTGAAATACCTACTCGGCGCACAGAAAACACAAACAGAGCGCGCACAGCATTTAGAAAAAAAGACGCCCGCCGTTAAAAATGTTACCTTAAACTGCGTTCTGATCCAGGTACAAAAAGCGGGATGCAAACCTCTAACCATTAGGGCACAGCCGCCCTGTTGAACTCGCCGGCTGTTGCCACACACAGAAGCCGCGCCCTACACGCTACACACACTCCTACAGCTCGCCTACTCTCAGCACGCGCTAAAGGACGCACCCTCAGCATACCAACACACAGAACGCAGCACAGGCGCACACTTGGCGGTGCAAGCGATCACACACAATGCGCGCAAGACAAAGAAAGCAAACGCCTAATTCACTAAAACATTGACCTCTCCGGGGTTCAAACCTGAAACCCCAGACTAGAGCCGAGCGCTATGGCCAGTGCGCCACACCACACACACCAATGCAGGCGTCCGCCGCCACCTATAGATTCGGCGGCCGAGCGAAAAAACACAAGGGGATAACACTAACACCAGAATGTGACAAAGTTTCCATGGCACCGCCGCCGCTCGCCGCACACAAGCACACAATCGCACTTGACGGCACACACAGTCCTGTGCAAATACACACACACACTCCACGCAAACTGACTACACAACCTCGACTTTACTCTACAACAACTTTCAAACAACGTAACAAGTGTAATAACTCAACACAACACCCTTAACCTGGCCAAAACTGGACAAGAACAACCAAACACAACCGAACCTCGCGCTCGAGCAGTCAAACAAACAGCAGTGGACTAATAAAACCGCTCAAGCGCTTCAAATTTGAAGACCTGTCTAAACAACGAAAACGGATCAACAAGGAACTCCGAAACACAAACACAACGGTAACACAACAAAGCATGACTCCTAGGTTGAAAGCTCAGTCAAAATTAGGACCATTGAAAAAAATGTAGCACAAACAACCAAAATCACAACCAACCAACTCAACATAACCAATCTTGAAGCCAAAGAAAAACGGGTTCAAAATTAAAAACTATAACAATCATCACTTCAGCCCATCATTTCTCCATCCAAACACACAACATCCCACACCACTACCCCAGCCACGTCCGCTCACTCCCACTCAACTCGCCATCCATGTCGCTCTCCTCAACCCCAAAAACAACAACTCTATGCTCTGGTTCCCTGGCACTGTCACCCAGCACAACGGAGACTCCACATCAGTCCAGGTAGGTAGGTAGGTAGGTAGGTATCTTCGGGAGCTGGGGATGCCTCTTTTGACAATGCAGGAATAAGGTCTTACCATGGGGGCATCCTGTCCCTCTCACTGCCCTAGGTCAAGCGCCTTTTAAGCCGCTCCCGCAGGTGCTTGGGAAGGCAGTGTCGCGGCCACCCGGTCCAGGTGTCCCGGGTGGGAACGGTGTCCCCACATGTGCCCGTGGGTAGGGTCACATGCCTACTCCTGTGGGCGGCAGCTCTGGGGGCTGCCCAGCCGTGTGGAGTATCTCTCACCACAGGGCGTATTGCATCCGCGAGTCTACGGTACGATCGCCTCATCCCTTTGGCTCGAGTTGCGGGGCCCCGCTGCTTGGCAGGCGGCCCCCTCCTGGGCTGTGTGCCGGCACGCCTGTCATCGGCTGTTGCCATTGCTCCGGGTGACGTTTGCCATGGTCCTCGATGCAGCCCGGCCACATCAGTCCAATTCTCCGACAACATCTTCAACCTTCACAACACCCATCATTTTTCTTCGTCACTCAAATGAGTAACAAGCACTCTTCTTTTATTACTACTCCCACACAGCCAATACGCCTGACTACACTATACGACTTCCCCATCCCTTACACCACCCCTCTGTCAACTACATACTGTTTCCAACTGCAATCCAATCACAATATTCCCCTTCCCAATCTTTCACACCTGCATTATTGAGGCTGCCACGATCGACACAAGGCACTCCACACCAAGTCTACCTACTCTGTTATCTACACCGACATATCAGAGGACCCAAAATCTCCGACCTGTCCGAATTAGCCGCCATTATCTCCCTTCAACCCAACAACCATGTCATTATCACTTCCCCTCCTCGTATCAAAGGATCCTTACCCGCACAAATGTGTGCCATCATCATCCCCCTTCTCCATCCTCAAATTACTACCCTCCTTCAACCGGTCATCTACGCCATCGACAATGTGAGTACCTGCCTCACTCTAAATACCCTCCTTCACTTCACTTCTCCCCCTTTCACCACTAGCAACAACTCCTTTGCACTTTGGTACAACCTCGAATGGCATCTTCTCCAACATCCAAAACACATCACTATCCTATCTACCTGGATCAAAAGACATGCAGCCCTCCCCGGCAACGACATAGCGGATAATGTCTCCAAATGTAGCACAACCCACTTTAACTATCTTCTCTCTCCCACACCTTCCACACTAATAGCCCTTACCGAAACTCCACTACACGGCAAAATTACCACTAGACTCATAAAACATAAACTTCCAACTCATCAACACAACAATGTTCACCTCTCCCTCAGCAACCGCTTCTTCTTCCAATCCTCGTGGTTTTCCACTTTTGTTTTCAAGTGGGTGAACGGCCTCTCCTCTTCCCTGCGAACCCAATTTCCCATGGTAGAGTTGCACGGGAAAATTGACGTTTGCACGCAGTTGCACTAAATTTTTGCCAGTTGCACAGAACTGCACCGCAGTTGCACGGTGGAATCCCTGTGCAACAGCGCTCGCGCCGTCTTTGCGTCTGCCGCCGCTGCTGCCGCATTTTGAATTTCACGAGAAATTTACTAGCCATTTGCCAGATTTGCAATGGTTTTGCACGGAAATGCTATTTTCAAGTTCATTACAACTACTCACGGTAGTGTTTGCCGCGAGGACTTGATGCATGACCTTGCCCGTCAATTTACCTCAACGGAACCAGGTACCGCCCTATTGGATCGCCTCAATGAACGCATCAGTAAGCAAAAACCATACAGGAAACGGCCAAAGGATGCCATTCGGCAGGTTTATACACCTACTGAGGCTGTCCGCTCCGTTTTTGGGGCTTGAAATGCCAGAAAAAAGTTAATGTTTATTGCTATGCCTCTTTTTTGCGTTATTGATGCGCTGTGCAACCGCCCTTCGTGGTGTGCAAGTGACCACTTGCACACTTTCGAAGCCATATCATTCGCATACATCGTCTAATGTGGTAATTCACTCCATTTGCCATACCTACATACTCTAACTTGCACAACAGGACACCGTATAACACTAGATCGATTACAATAGTGTGATAATGGCGATGTTACGCTTTGTGCAAACATGTGTGCAAGTAGTGTATTGCACTGTTTCCACACGGTCGCAATTGTGCAACTACGAATATATACCTCTTGCTTCCTAGGTACAAGAACGTTATCCGTTGGGTATCCAAGCTTCGCAATGATGGGAAGGAGCGCCTTTTCTTAATTGGCAGCACCCCTTCCCATCGTATGAGGCTTCCAAGATTGCTTGGCTGGAGCTTGAGAGCAAGCAAATCCTCGTCCCAAGCGATTATAATGGGAAGGTAGGTGTCGGTCAGGATATTGTTGAAATTGTTAATTATATCTCAACTCAAGATCATATACTTGATACAATGACATTTTCGGTTTTGGAAGGGGAACGTCCATATGGTTTGACCATTAGGGGTGATGGAGTTCCTTTTGGATCTCGCCGTTGGGTGCCATTGGCCATTGGGTTTGCCAACCATGATCAAAAGGCGCGCATCCTAGCTTAGAATTGAACCATCCATGTCGCGCTCACAAGTGAGCACGACATGGATGCTCTACGTGAAATTTTTTCAAAGACTTTGGAGGCAATCCAAAGTATTGTAAACACTGGATGGATCCTCATTCGTGAACAATGGTGTCGTGCCCAAGTCATGTTAGGTGGTGACTCCTAATGGCTCCAGAAAGTGCTAGGAATTTCAGCCTACTTTCGTATTCCGAGTGTTTGTACTTATGCGGTGTCGTGTGACCTCAAGGGAAAGTTTGAGGACCGAAAGTGGCGGCGTTCCCCCAAGAGTGACAAAAAAACGTATAAGCTTTATACGAAGGGGTTGGATTGTAGCAACGCCAAATGATGTGTGAGTAAACCCTTGTTGCACATAGAGGAACGGTTCAAACTTGTGCCTATGTGCATATTGCACCTTGTTATTCGGGTTGGTGACTACCTCACCAAATTTATTAGGAAGAAGTGTAAGGACCTTCCACCGGCCACTAGGGATCGTGTTCAAGATCGCCTCAATTGTGCCAAGACCAAAATTAGTCTAAAGGGCCATGCCTCTCCGGAAGGGGAAGAGACATGCCTCTTGTTGGCAAATTAACGTCACATCAGCAAGGCCATGAAGCTTCCAAACCATGTCATTGATGTGGTTGTACAAATGGCCTCTTTACTTACGGCACTACAAATTTGGGATTTCAATTCGAACGCGCTCGATTGTAAATCCATCGCTGCGAAGTTCGAAAGGACAATTTGTTTTACCGTTCGATCGCCATATTTGTTATGGCTACAATAAGATTCTGAAGCGTTTGCATCCTGGAGGTTGCGGTATGTTTAGCGGCGATATTGTTGAGTGGCTAAACTACCTCTTCAAGGACCATTTTCTGTGCTCTTCCTTCTTCTGCAAGGGGAGGAGGGAAAGGCACTCCAACGGGACGAGACGCGCGCCTTGTGACGCAAGCGCTAGAACGTCTCTTCCGCGCCAAGGAGATGCCTCAATGGTATCTTGCAAATGCTGATTAGGTGAGTGTGTTCATGTTGCACGTCATCTAGTCGCCGATTGGACTAAAGTGTGTTTGGACATGTGCATGTGTACCGTACGCCAACCGTGTGCAAGTCTTGTGCAAGTGGTTTGCAACTTGTGCAAGTGGGTTGTTGAACTGTACAACCACAAGTTGCACACTCCGTTCCCGTCCTTCTCTCCGAAGCGGTTGCAGATGGGCAACAGTGGACCAACAACTCCAACAGCTCGAACAACTTCTACAGCTCCTACAAGCAAGCGGGAGCGGAAGCGCTGGAGCGTCAAGAAGACCCGTACAAGCAACTGGGAGCGGGAGTCAAGCGTCAAGTAGTTGTGGGGTAACAACGCCAAAGAAGCCGCAAGTTGATGAGCAACCAAGCAACCAACCAACCCAATAACCCAGTCTGCCTCGATGGCGACCCCACTTCCCATGTAAAAGCGAGTTCTTGGTGCACCATAGTTGTCACATGGACGCCCCGCTCGCGGATGACAGTTTGGAATGGCGGTGGCTCCGCGATGTGACGCCAAAATATTTGTATAGGCGCTCGTTGCATCATTGCCTCAAAAAGTGCCTGCAAGCCGACCCCTCAGGAACTATCCCATATCCGCGGCAAGGCTCCGCCCTCACCGCCACGCGGTGGAATGATTGGAAAATCCTGACGATTGCCCTCCAAGGCAATGCGGGAGCATGCTTGGTGCTTAGCGATGCCGCCTTGTATGCGCTATTCATGGTGTCGCAAAAGGGTCGATTGCGAGAGGCCATTGCGGCCAAGTGGGTCAGCGGCGGCAACCCAAAAGCCCGTGCGGGCGGCCACGGACAAGGGCACGGCCCACAATTTCTTTCAATGATGTCACAGGAATTTTGAAAGAAGTATATGATGTTCACATTGCAACGATGGTGCATGCGGCGTGTCAGCCGCATCATTATTGGTGGCCGGCGCAAGAATTTCGGGAGGCAATAGGCGCACAGCGAAAGCCGTTGCAGCCGTGGCACACTGGAGTGGGCTGCCAACAACACCCAGTCATCTCAGTGCGATGGCGCCAACCTGCACCCCTGTTGAAAAGGTATGCAAGCGGTGTGCAACTGTGTGCAAGTGCCATGTTACACACGCTTAATGTGTCAATGGTTGTAGGAGGTGTGGGTAAGCGGCCCATGGTGCAACGAGGGTGATGTTTAGCATTGATTTGTTTGTTGGATGTGCGTCCTATGCCCAATTGAGGCTCCCACACATAAATTCGTTGCTTTTTGCTATTGATTTGCCGAGTGTTTGTGAACGCAACGTTGTTGTACAACCACACACCTGCACACCTTGCACTTGTGCAACCGCCCTCCACAGCTCATGGCGATGGACGTGCCGACCGCCATGTCTGTTTGCGACAAGCGTGGCCCTGGTGTGATTGTGAGTGGAGTGTCGCCACCGATCCCAATTGACGAATGGCAGGTTACCATGGATCCAAGAGAGGTGGAGGAATTCAGGACGAAGTGGAAGAAAGATATGGGTCCGCTCTACGGGAGTTGGATTGGAGCGTGGCTAGCCCGGATCAAGCGACGAAAACGCAACAACGGGTACGGTTGGGGAAAGCCGGCCCTCACCTCCCTTCCCCACCTGAAGTTCCTTTGGATTTGGCCACGACGCAACAATGGGTTCGGTTGGAGAAGGACGTGCCTCACCTCCCTTCCCCACCTCAGTTTCCATTGAATTTGGCAATGAAGCTCGAGGAAACGTTCGAGAACGATAGGGGATCGGGCAACCCCATTACAAGAGGTGGTTGATCTTGACTGACCAGGTAACTGCCAATTCCCTCAAGAGAAGGAAATGGCTCATTCAGTTCTGTTCGGCTAAGGTCCAGACATCAGTCGAAAAGACCTTCAACCGTTTAAGCTCGGGTGCTAGGTTGTTTGATAGGTTCTTGGATGCCCTCCATTCCAATTACCCTAGTGTCTATACAGATGTTAGCCTAAGGGAGGAGCTACGGGTTTTGGGACCTTCTTGATCAATACCCACTACGGACCAAGTCCAACAATTGATCACCGCCTGGGATGAAGTACGGTCTAAGATGTCCCCAGGATCCATGTCCCAGCAGGAAGAGCTGATGTATGTTCAAAGCTGTGTGCCCAATGAGCTTTTGAAGCGACTACGGGATAATGACCAGAAGAACCATCTTACAGAAAGGCTGGATATTCTCCAAGCCTTGTTGCGTCTAGAAGCCAAAGGGTTGACTAAAGAAGCCCATGCTGACCGTCTTCGCGACAGCATAATAGAAAGGTTATGCAATGCGTCTTTAGGCAAGAGCCCTGGGAACCCCTCACCTCCTATTAGAACACCAAAGGAGGCCGCCTGGAATTCTTTGGTTGAATATGTGCCCTTCTAAAGGACAGAGGGCTTTCATTGGGGAGAAGAGTATAGTACCTTAAATTGGAGGCAACAGCCAAACAGAGGAGAGGCCCTTTGGGTTCAAGAAACTCAGGCCATATTTACTGAAGAAGACATGATGGCCATAAACGCAAGCGTGAGTGGCAAAGGAAAGACGGGGAAGAAGCCCACTGAAGAGGAGATGCTTGAGTATAATATGTTTAGAGCCCGCATCATGTGTGGCTATTGTTGCAAGAAAGGGCACTTCACTTCCTGGTGCTGGAAGAAGCAGAACGATGAACAAGGCAAAGGACAAGCAAAAGGCAAGAGAAGAGGAAAAGGGGGTGAACCAGGTCAAGGGCGCCGTGGGCGAGGGCCTCAAGGAAAAGGGAAAGGTGCCGCTGCAGAGTCTTCGACTACCCTTTCGGTCGACGACATTCCTCCATCACCCCCCATGACGACACCGTTGGAACACCCCATGGGCCCTGTGAATGAAGTCCACCCTGGGTCAAAGGCAGCTGCTACTGCAGGGCCTAGTGCTCCTGCGAGTTCCCCGGGAACTGCATCTTCTATGACTGTTCACACAGCGGCTTCCAATATGAGCATTGACGGTGATCCCAGAGGAGGCACTACTAATGATGCCCCGATAAGAAGCGGACAAGGTTGAACTTCCTCAAGGAGGAACTTGTGAACCTCCTAGGAGCCAGCCTGTTGACCCTAGATATAGTGGTTGGGGGACAGACGGAGGAAGCATTGTTGGACAATGGTGCCACTTATTGTGCCGCCGCCACTTTAATAGTACTGCCTTGTTTGATTACGAACGATTCCGTATGCTTGCTGCACATGGAAGATGCACACCGAGTCGTGACGCAAGGCATGGGTCGTTTTCATATTCCACTTGACAATGGAGATATTGTAAGTCACCACTTCACAATCTTTGATCCCATGGCCTTCAAAGGTGTGGTGGGATTCAATTTTCTCCCAAGAGATGACTGTCCGAATTTCAAGGCTTTTGAACTGGACCCACCGGCCCTCATCTTTGAGAATCCCTTCACGAAAGAGCTTAGGATTACCCTCACGGTTGTGGAGGAGAGTGATTGCGCACCCAGTACGGAAAAAAAGCCAATGAGGATGGAGAGGCAAGAGAAGCACGCACCCCCACAGCCACCGCCCATTCTGCCAGGAGGAAGCCAAGAAGCATCCCATGTGTCGCCGAAGATGATGTTGCTGGAAACCCAACACGCATCGAAGGAGCGTGTGGCCACCAACGACACTAAGAAGACCAAGAAGAAGAAAGATGGGTGTGGGGCGAACCCTACCACACAGAAGAGACTCGAGGAGGAATGGGATAGGGATACCAGGACCGAAAGTGGAGCACACGAGGAGAAGCCCGCACCGAAGAAAAAGAAGGGAGACAGTGGCAAGAGCCTACAACTGAAAGCGCAAAGGGGAAGAAAAGCGCAAAGGCGATTGTACCGCCACAACCGCAAGCACGCCAAGAAGATGAGAGCCCGAATCAAGATCCAAAAGATTTTGAGACCCCAAACGAAGCAAGTGACCAAGGCACTCCACATGCAGATGAGCCGGCCGCACCCGAAAAAGCCACATCCGCTGCAGAGGTGTGACAGCGTCGTGTTTACTCGCATTCCCTGTTACGTAGCTTGTGCAACTAGTGGGCAACCCTTGTGCAATTCGTGCCAGCACTCACTTTTGCACGGTTGCACACACTTGCACACTGGATGCACATCTTATCTTCGTAGGACATGCCGAGGCAACGGCCGAAGGAGGTGGCGGACACGGGTGCCGAGGCGTGCAAGAAGTTTGGACTCCCGCCCGGTTGTTGTGTACGCTGGTGCCTGTTGGAAGGGCCGAGTGGAGGCTAGCAACTCGCCGTCGGTGGCAAAAGCCAACCTCAGAAAGGCTACAAGAAACTGAGGAAAGGCCAGGACTTGACTCGCATCCCACCTCAATGGGAAGATGATGAGGAAGTGGAGGCAGACATCATGTGGTCGGTATGCGCCGTCCCGAGAAAGACCTCATTTACAAACGAAGACGATGCGGTGCAAGCACTAAAAAAAAATGAACGAGAGGCACGAGGACAAGGGCGTTGGCAAGGAGGACAGTGCGAATGACAAAGTGACAGATGCCACCAAGGACAATGAAAAAGACAAGGGACCGATGCCGAGGCAAAGGCTGGTGGTGACGAACCCCATGGGGATGGCATTGCCCAGTCGAGTGGGGCCGGCGACCCTTCACATGGCGAAGCGTGATGGAGCCCATGGTGACAGTGACGGTGACGCCGGAAAAATGGACGAAGGGGAGTCACCACCTAAGGTCGATGAGGGAATGGTGCGTACAGACGAAAAGGAAGGCACCAAGCAAGTGGATCAACCCATGGAAGAGGGAGAGCAAGGAGGAGATGCAATGCCCACGGAGGATTTCAACAACAAGCCCGCCACCCCAACTGACAGTATTGTGGCCGTGGCGCAAGAGGGGAAGAGCGATGAGGCACCCAACACCAACACGCCGAACAAGGAGGGTTTGGATGCAACGCAAAAGTTATGGAGCTCGCCACCTCCTCAACGACTTGCCGACATGCTCGTTCAGAACCTAGGTCATGCGAGGGGTAGGGAGAAGATTGACAGACGTGGCACCCACTATCGGAGGCTCCTCCTTGGGGCCGTTAAGGCTTTTCCAAGCTTTTGCAAGGAGATTGCAATTTCTGCACGGACCTCCAGAATGAAGCCATTGGTGCGATGTATACATGAATTTGTGCGACGACACGTCCCCCATTTGTCCTACACAAGCATTGCTCTTGTGCATGGCGCTGCGAGAGCCCCCATAAACCTTCATACTCATGGCCACGACGATTGTGCTCTCCGCGGCGAAATCACCATAGGTTATTTCGATGGAGGATCCCTTTTCAGGACGGGTTTCTTAGGAGGGGGGGAAGTCAAGGCCCGTGCATGGGCACATTGGAGAGAGCGACCCGTATGGGGACGCTTGGTCAGTGCAAGAGCCGGCATCCTCTTCAATGCATATCATTTGCATAGACCTACGCGTTGGCGTGGGGAAACGCTATGCTATTGTATGCTACACAAGTGGATCGTGGGCATGCTTGACGCCTGCCGTTCGACAAGGACTCCTTGAAAAGGGGTTCCATTGTGGTGATGACATGGGATTCCAATGTTGGAGGATGCGTCTTTGCTTGTGCTATGTGTGATTTGTAGTGCATTGTCCAACTGTGCTCGGATTGAATGGATTCTTCATTTTTTGTAGTACGGCACGCATCGCACGTAGCATGGTGGTTGCACACGTATGCACACGGTTGCACACGGTTGCACAAGTGCAACCGGTGAAAATGGGTGGTTGCACACACCAATGGGGGTACACAAAAATCAGGTTCAATGTGAAGTGTTGTGGTGTTTGATGGCAAAAAATATGGTTCTCCTTTCTCTACAACCTATTCATTGCAGGCATACCCTGAGAGCAAGGTCCCTTTGGTTACGATGGCATGTCCAAGGGGACGGTTGTGCAAATGGTCGGTTGCACAACCCCCACATTTAGGAATTTTTGGGGGAGGTGTTACGTAGGTATGGGACACACTAATGATCCATGTGAAAGGTTTGTGTCATAATGCACTAGTGGAATATGCCATGGGGGATTTGGGTGCACCCAAAAATCACCAAAAAAGAGGGTGAAATGAAAGTTCCGGTTCCATGTACAAGGCGTGTGCAAGTGGCCTATTTCACACTTCATCACACGGGGTACACACCAGTGTCGCCATCTACGTGGGTAAAACGGGTTCCTAGGGTTGTGAAGGCTACCAACCCGAGTTTATCCCAATACTTACCTTTGCCCTCTTTGCAACCACCACCATCCCTTGGACCCTACCACCTTCATCGCCGAGTGTCATACCCCGAACACAATACGGCACAAATTCTTCAACACTTGGACTGGGCACTTCCACAACATCATCATCACATCGTGGACTATGAATCTGAACGCCACCGCCGCAACGTCATCCGCACCCTGATACCAAACACACCCAGCACTCAACTACACACACCTCCACCAAACACAACTTATCACTCCAACACCAAATCGCTGCAGCAAGCCCTAAAACACCGAAACAAAGCCCTCACCACCCTGTTAAAGGAAACCAAACAATGGCTCATTGACAACCCCAGCTCTAACCTCCATCGTCTAATTGCAACATCTACTTCCAAACCCTGGAATGAACCTCCCTCTACGTATAGCACGTCATCCACCAATCCCCATCATTTGCATTTCCCTTCCCCTACAAACGGAAGGGTAATCAACAAATAACCACACTCTAAATGCCCTACCACAAAGCCCAAACCCCCCGACCAAAACCTCAGTCATACAACTCCAACACGTTCCACCTGAGCCGCTACATCCTCATATAACCAACCACATACCCCCGCCAAAGAACACTTCACCAAACATGATCTCCACACCTAAACATCCCTTCATCACCTCTCCACTTACCTCATCAAATCCTCGTAACCACCCACATTCACCCGAGCACTTCCAGCAACAATTCTCTGAACCGCCCCCCCAAAAAGCCAGTATTCACTCACAACCACGCCTTCAGCACCTCCAGCACTCAGCCCTACAGCGTCAACTGCATCAGCTATCCCTGAAACAACCTCTTGCCCCCTCCACCTTACTCCAACACCAGCAGACCGCACATCCACAACCATAATCACCAGATCACACCCAGAGACCTCAACCAGACAACCCCAACCGAGACAGCTGGTAATCACTCTCAACCATTACCCCCACCCCCCCCTTACAGACATCCAACCCACATCCCCTTCAGCGCTAGAGGCTGCCACCAGCCTCTAACAACCATTCTCCCTAGCCCTCCACTCCCATCCGAGAGTTTCGGCCACAACCACGACTCCTGCACCTCCCACACTCAACATCAACACTAACATCACACAATTCCCAACAGCTTTCCACAGGCACCACGATTACCTACATAAGCAACCATGATTCCTGACCACGCCCAGCACCCTGACCAGACACTTCCAGCGACGACAGCCAGCAAACACCCCAAACAGCCCCCCCCCCCCTCTGTATATTCTGCTTACTTCCTTCAACACTTACACCAGCCTCAGCAACATCAATTCACCCTGCAACAAGTCCAGCTTCAGCACCCCTCACCCTGATACACACAGACCACTACCCAACCCCATCAGCAGCTGCTCAAGCATCCAGAGACTTCAGTACACCAAGCACACCCAGCAATAATCCTTGAAACACCCACTGCACATCAGCCTCCACCTACCAGCAGCCTCACACTAATGGACACAGCACCATCACCACACACTGCACCACTGCATGCACAGCACTATGCACCAGGAGTCCTTAGAGGTTCATTGAGTCTTTGTTGTTTGAATCTTCAAAGGATGTTTTCTTTTCTATTTTTGTTATTCAGGCCCAATAAGGCACAAGCGCAAGACTTGAGCAGAATGAATCGGCTTTGTACTCTACTAATTCTCAGTTCAGTTACAGGACATCCAGACTGACATGAGTGAATGCCAGATTGTTCCAGTCTGTTTTTCTTTCATGCCCCTGCACTTGCTCACCTCTCTTTGCTCCGTGCACTTTTTTTTCACTGTATTGCTTTTTGTTTGTTTTTCCTTATGGCATTCTATAGGTTATATATCCCTTAGGGCTGTAATAACCAAAATAATAGGTCACTTCCCGCGAAAAACCTCCTTTTGCTGACTTTTTGGATTTTGGGGTAAAACAGCTGCTAAAATCATAGGTGTTTCATCGATCACCGAAAAGGCCTCCACCAGTATTTTGCCTTTTTCAGGCCCATGGTGCAGCTCCTGCAGTGTTTTTCACCCTGACTAGGTTTGTAAAAACTCGCGGATGTCCATGGACACTCACTTTGCCCATGGTTGGGCCGCCTTGATGCAATACTTTGGGCGGGGGACCGCCATGCCTAAAAAGAAAACCCCAGAGTCCAGAGGTCCTTTTCAAGTCTCTCCCTCAGCCAAACCAAAAACTGTCTTTCGATGGACGCCAAGTAATCTGGGTGCCCTGAGTACGTGTGCTGCTTCATCACCAATTGGTTGAGCCTCAAATGAATTGGATTGATGAGATGATTCATATTCAATCCTGCGGACGAAGCAACGGGACTCACGAAACAAGGTTGACTGCAGCACCTCCAGTCGCTTGGGCTTGAGCAATTGCGGCCGCTTGCAACCTCTGTTCAACTGTAGGCTGCACAAACGGTGTTGATTTGACTTGATGATACCTCATTTCGTTTGGTTTCTTCTGTTTCTCCTTCATTTTGGCTTTATTTTCCCTCTTTTCTTTGTCCTTCCTCTTCAAGGCTATTGATCTCCCCTGCACAGTGGTCCTTGCTTCTCCATCAATACCTTTCAAACTTCCCACAGACAGTACAGACCTCTCCGACGACGATTCTCCTCCTTCTGTACCCAGATTGAACCCAACAAGATTTGTAATTCCAGATGGGAGGATGCCAGGATTGCCAATAGAAGCTGGGAGTGAACCAGTAAAAGCTGGGTGTGCTTGAGTGTGGGGAACACAGTAGGGCGTGGATGCAGGTGCAGCTGAGGAGGTAGGTGCTGGGTGGCTTGCGGGTGCCGGCACTGGTCAAGTGAGCCCTGTAATGCTCAGATTCTCAACCAAAGTAGCCAATTTCTCCAGCTTTTTCTCCATCTCCTTCCACTTGGGGTCATCATCCTGCTTCTTTGCCTCGGCGCTCTGGTTCAGCTGCCTCATCTTTGCCTCCAGGTACGAGATGTGGCGCCGACAGGAGCACTCCTCGGCGCACTCACCATATCATGGGCATCGGCTGCCCTTCTCCTTACCTCTTACCTCATCAACCCAAGTGTCGACACTGGTGCTGGAGCTGGGGACTTTTGACAGTCGCTCCCTTGAGAGGTGAGAATGAGTCAGAACACATGCTCCAAACGGACCACAGAAAGCCGACAGATCACCGTGATGTCCAACGTTCCTCGGCAATGATGGCCATTTGCACCATAACTGCAGCCTGATGGTCAAACTGATCCATTAGGTCCTCCCAGTCTTCTTGTTCCTGCAATGTGGTGTCGAATGTAACTCGCCAGCGTTCCCTGATGTACTGACACAAGGCCCTGAACCAGTCCCTCAGGCGGCTTCGGTGATTGGCCTCTGCCAGTAACGAATCTTGGCGATTTAGGGACTCATGATTCCAGACTTCTTGGACTTGATTCTCAAGAATTTCCTCAATAATGTCGCTGTTTCCAGTATAAGACGGCTCTCCTTTGCTGCTACTGTCTTCCAGATCAGGCAGGGAGTGAGAGTTTGAACCAGATTCACTTGAGGAGGGAGATTCTCGACCGGGTTCGAGGTTGAACGAGGCATTCATACAACAATTGTCAGTGGTATGAACCCCAGGACAATGTCCATGGCCACAGTAAGGGCACTCGGACGGATGGTCTTCGGTTCTCTTGCGAGATGCGACGAATGTAACGTCGGCAAGAAGGCAGAGGGACTCCGGACAGTTGATAGCCCCGCTAAAGCCCGATGATGTAAGGGTATCCATGGAGATTCAAGAAGCAGTATCTTGTAAATCTCTGCTACCATGTGACTGCTGTGTAGTGGCGGATCTTTGTTGTAGCTGCGAAGCCTGTGGCCTTGATGCCCCAGGGGTCGGAACGTCCGACGCTGCCTCTGATCTCTCCCAACGCGACTGATCATCCCCAGACCCATATCCAGCCTCTAGGAGGGACAGGTGCAAAGCACTAAGACGGTCATTGAACTCCATGGTGGAATATGAATAATCGCTAAACCAAGTCTACAAAAATGGAGCAGAGATTGAATTTAATGTGCATTCATCGATCATAATAACTCATAACAAATCACAGCGGAATAGTTTAAACAAATCCGATTGCAAAATCACGAAAGACAAATGCGACTGGGCGCGCGCTCAGGGGCGGCATCTGGCGGCGAACGGAAAATATGAAAACAAGCGGAAGATTTACTGCACTAATGTACATCTGAAAATCATTCAATCTGGTCAGGATGGTGTGTCAATTAGGTGCTGTTACACTGATGCCGTTACAGCTCTAAGGGACCGGACTCCAGCAAAAAACAACCACTATGACCTATGGGCACCCCCCTATTCTTGCGAAGCCAAGGATGGGCTAAGTACAGGTCATACTGTACTTCGGCACCATAGAACTAGTCATCCTTAAGGACAACTTTCTCCACTTTGCCCGCATCCCCAAGGTCCCGAGGGACCAAATGAGGTGATATATAACAACCGCGGTGCCCGCCTGAGAGAGAGTATCTGGAATCTCCCTCCAGGGTAACAGGACGGGGCGAATCAAACACGCAGTCGTCGGGTAAGAAAGAACTGGATCTGGGATCTACCTCCGATCCATTGTCCCCCAAGCAAGTGGCGAGGGAGAAATTTCCTTTGCAATCAGAGACCCACAGCTTGGTCACAAACTGACGGGCCCTGGGCCTGGACTGTACACCCACCTCGTCCATTACAGCAGTAGGATCCGCTGCCGGATCGAGGGGAAGGGAGACAAGCGACCCTACATCAAGTCAGGGTCAGGAAGGAATCGGGGGAGCATGCCGGAAATCCTCTGGCCTGGGGCGATTTTTGTGCTTCCCCGAGGCGTCCTGACCTCCAGCAAACACATCAACCTGGTGAATGCGGTCGGATTCGTCGACCGGTCCTCATGGAGCAGATCATTTGATGGATTCATGACATGTTTGACATAATCTCTGTCCGCATCGGACGCATGATCTGCACCGGACACCTGATCGCCCCAGCCACGGCCACCGCCGCAGGATGAGAAACGTGCAGCGCCGCCACGCCCCTTACCCTTGCCCTGGGATCCTTGGGCATTTCCTTTGTTTCCGCCAGATTGGGGGGTTTGGCCTGGATTTCAATTTTCGCCACCTGGGTGCCAGTTGTATTTTTCTGACCACCGCGCTGCCCCCCGGAACCAGATGGAGTCGATTTCCTGTGACTTCGAAACCGGCTGGGCCCCCAGGATTTTGGTTTTTGCCAGAGGGGGTCGGATTTCTCTTTCCAGCCTTCCCTATGTGCGCCTGTTGGGCATTTTATCTGAATTCTGAGGGGTATTACTGACATTTTCTCCGACAATCTTGTGATCCCGGGCTGACCACCGGTCATACTCTGTAAAATCTGACTTTGGTGAGCCCATAGAACCGAGCAACGGGCAGATGCCACACTCATGCTGGGCACCTTTGGTGCCATTCACCTTTTTGTTGCTCTTGCTGGTGCTACCTTTGGCAATTTGCTAGGAATTGATTCCACCCCGAAGGCCCTAATGGCAATTTTGATGGGCGGCGTCAGCGAGCTGCTCAATCTCTTCCCAGCGCTCCTTTGATGTGTGGAAAAACACCGAGTTTCTTGCCCTAGGGTGCCGCCCATGAAAGCTTACTCCCCTATTGAGGACTTTGACAAACAGCTCCCGATCCTCGTGTGCATGACAGTTAGTTTCCCACGTTTCCTCAGTCAATTACACCTTCGGGAACGACGTGAAAGAAATCTTTTGAAGTCACCTATCGAACGGAAAATTTAATGGTAGCGGCATCGAAGCCTTCCACTTCTGCCCACCAGGTTTTGACCTTTTCTTGAGATTGTTTGGTCCAAAAGGGGGCGGCAGTTTCGGGGGGGATTTTTTCGAAAGTTAAATAACTATTTACCCGCATGATCAGCCTCCTCGACCAGATTCTAGAAGTTTGACTTCTTATCCGGAACCTCGGGGAGTATTACTCGCGAAAATCAGGAAGGATTCTTGAGCATCTGGTGGTAATGATGCTCTGGCAGTCGGGATCCACGTACCTCGAGCTGTTCCCACACCTCATCAAGCGTAAGGGGGCAAATTGTATGTTCACAATCACCCCACGCTCGAAGCCAAGTGTTGGCCAACAGTCCTTCAAGGCAGTCTGAGATGGCAATCAGTAATTGATCCTCGTTGAGCTTTTAAATTTTAACCCACATTTTGAACTCTCTTTGGAATCGAGGCCAACGTCTGGGGTTCCCATTTTCTTTCGGTTGCTTGGCAACCGGACGGAGTGTCAAAGCGGTAGGGTTCAAAAGAGATTCTAGCCGAACAACGGCCGTAAAGGTGGACACCTTTGCGGCATCATTAGCCAGACCAGCTCCGGCAAGGGTGTGAAGCCGGTTCGGACCCCCCGTGGCCATCTTTGGGTCACTTGGGGTGTGTATCTATGGGCCGGCAAGCCGCCATCTGCTGATATTATACTCTCCCATCCACCTGACCTAACCTGATGTGACAGTGTGATAGGCTTGGCCTTTCCAGCTATGAGCGGCCATATTCAATACCGAGGCGCCGCCGGCTGAGATATATACATCAAAATATCAGGAATCCACAGGGTTTTTTTATCATAATGTTTCCGTAATTTGCCAGCTATCCGTTCTGATTGTCAATGTATCGGCGACTGGCAGTTGTCTCGCGATTTTGGGGTAACCGATTGGTTAACTGTTATTTCCAGATATTTTAGCGGAAACCCCGATGAAGGGTCAAATTTCATCAGAAAAGGGTTCGTTGCTTCCGCAATTTTCATGTTATACACACGCAAAATTAATCCAATTTTTGCAGACATTCAGAATCGGATTTTCGATTTCGAGGTCGCCGCACTGGATATGGTGAATTTTGAGTGGTCCTACATTTTTCCCTGATCACGAATCAACCTTTCTTTTGTTGTCGCCTTCATTTTTCTTGGAGATATAGGCGAAACAAAATTGATTCGTGAGACCACTTTGAAAAATCATATCTCCGGCTCACTGCGAGGAATTTCAATTTTGAGATTTGGGCTGGAATCGCCACGGTCTCAACTTAATTTGAGGGGCGTCAAACATCTTTGACAAGTACACATACTTGGTGTAGCAAGGGATAATGGTCAAGAGGGTAGGAAGTGATTTCTAACTCTTGGACCATACAACCGAATATTTTAATGCGACTTTCCAGTGTACCGCATGAGTGTTGGTGTTGCATAGAAACTTTCCTTGGGTTCCTACGTATTTTTGACGTGAAGTTATGGCCATGGAGGGTCATGACATACCATTGTGGGAGCCATTTTTGAAGGTATGTGTTATATGCATGGTATGTGCTTCGCTATGCTCACGCCCATATTATATATCTCCGGTTGTAGCAAGATACATGGAGTCGCACGTGGCAAAGGCTTTGCCCATGTCCTAATGGTGTGCACCATAGCGCTAGACTAAGTCTACCGCACATATAGTGCATGTGGGAAGGCTTGCGGAGCGACCCACAAGCGCCACTATCAATTTTCCCATTTTCATGGTGCGTGTCGTGAGGAGGTTCGAAGGTGTCCCTATGCGTCCATGTGGGAATTCAAGTGGGGAGATTAATTGCAAATGGTCCCAAACAATTGTATTTTGAACCATATGTTGATACCATGGGTGAGCGAAGTTATATACTATTGTGAGTATCTTGAATTCAGCAACATTTGCATGTTTTTGACCTCATTTTATGCTCATTTTTGTATTTTATGTGCTCAGTTGGTCGGCTCACAGTAACGTGCCTAGAGATCTGTGAACTATGGTATGTTGCTTATATGTTGGCATATGCTTCGGTGTTGCACCTCACCATATACCGGATCACGTGGTCACTTTGGCGTGGCAGACGAGGCCTCAAGAAAATTAGGTCTCCAATTCGTGAGTTGACTTGTGAAGCATGGCATGTATATATCCGGAGAGGTTCGGGAGCCAATGGTGGGATATTCTTGGGCATGAATCTTTGGTCTACATCACCCTTGTATATTACGTTCGGGTTTGACACATGCATGGAACATTTGAATACTTGCAGTATGCATTTTTGAGTATATAATTGAATTTTTGGCATAATGGTGTGATTTGCCTAATTTTGATATGTTGTGAGGTCATCTTCATGGGGCAATTCTCCAAGCCCAAATCGATTCCAAGTCGAACCAAGGTTATGTCAGGGTAGGGCATGGTCTTGAGTGCCACTCTAGGCCATGACGAGCCACCTCCCGTATTGGGCTAGGATTTAGAGACTGGGGAGTGAACACATTTTTGGGGTCTGTGTAGTGACTTTTGGCACATGGCATTTAGTGACGCGTTCCCGTCCGGGGCCTGGCCACGGGACGCTGCGGTGACACGCACAAGTAAGCAGGCAGGCAAAGCACTGCGCTCACAGGGGCATCATTACGCTCGTGTCATGTGACAAAGCGTTTCAGGATCCTTGCCACTCTGCAACGAAGGAACAAAAGTATGTACAGCAACACATCAGGATATGTACACATGGGGTGAAGACTGGACTGGGGTAAGGGCATCACAGGACAATAGACACTCAGTCCTAACGCGTATCCCAATCCCAGGTTCGACCCTCTCAGTGGCTGGTGGGGGCGGGGGCTCAAACACAACCCATGCCCTGCACAGTCCGGACCCTGAAACCCTGCCAATAGGGGGGTGTCCAGCCCAGCCACAGGCGAGTGCCTGGGAACCAAGGCACTCCAATGCGAACCCACAGTAGCTGCTAATGCTCCATTAACGGCAGGTCCCAACCTCCCTCCGAGACAGAGATATGGCGCCGCCATTATCCCCTAGGAGTTGGTAGCTGAAAATGGGCTGTTTCAGCCAAAACTGATATTAGCTCAAAAATCTCGAAAATTGACCCCTCGTCCGGACCCACTGGAGGTAGGGACGAGGCAACTGACCCTATGCTCTTCGAGTGCGAATTCTCTGGAGCCCTCACCCAACCTGGTTCCCTCTGACGTCCCGGCATCAGGGCACCACGGGTTCGTCAAGTGGGTTCATGATGCCAAAGTCACCAAAATTGGCATCATTCCCACGCGTGGCTCGCCCGGCCAGGGCAAGGGCAGTCGTTCACAGGATAGGAGGCAGGACCTAGGACTTATATCTGAGTGTACAAATTGTAATTGGTTCCGGGCTCCCTGTGAGCATAGAGATATGGGGACGCCAATGGACCACACGGGGGGGTGAAATTGGGGTCCCAAAAGGGGGTCATTTTGGCTGCTCGAAATGAGCCGAAATTTGGAGGTGCTCCCAATAGTATATCTCCACGCTGGCTTGGAGATCGGATCAGCCATTCCATACGCGATCTACCAGGAGTCCAATGAAGACTCCCATGAACTTGGCTCTCAAAGATCTCAATGCCACTTGGCGTGGTGACAATGCCAATTTGGTCCATAAATGCCAAAATGGCAAAATTGCCCACACCCACTTTCGGCTAGCACCTTAACGAAGGTTGCTCCGCTTCGCCCACGTGGTGTGTGAACCATGAGGACCAACGTCCATAACACCCATGTCATATATGGTCCATTGGTCCATGAGTCCGGCGTGCACGAGGGTGCTGAACATGGTGCACGGCGGGCAGAAAATGTGGAAAATTGCTCAAAATGGCCGAAAATGCGCACACTCATGGTTGGGGCAAATGAGGCACATGCCCGACTTGGACCGGAGTGTGCCATAGGATCGGTATCAAGTCATATGCGTCCAACATATCTTTTGGGCGTTGCCCAACTCCTCCGGTTTTGGGAATGGCAGGGTCGCCACGTGAGCCCATGATTTGGGATAGTCCCAAATCGCCAACATGGCGGCCACGATATGCCAAGCCCAAGAGGAGTTATTCGCTGGGTCGGAGATATGTTGGGCACTGAAGTATGTACCCCCATAACATACTTGGGTCATGATGTCAATTGAGCGCAACGTTGAGATACACGGTCGCCACTTGACATCATGACGGGCAAAAAACAGCAATATTGGCGAAAAAACACCCAAAAGGGCCTTGAAAGGCGCACAAATATATTATAATATCTTCGGCTTGGATTGAGTAATCGACCAATCCTTCTAAACACAATGACTTGACACCAATAACCTTCGCTTCCAAATATGTGCTCCACTTGGAGCGCTTTGAAAGGTCACGAGCGCTACTTCCCAAGTGGGCACATGAAAATATGGAAAATTGCAAAACACATACCTTGCTCCCAACACATCGCTTTGGGATCGCCACACAAGCTTTCCTCCACGAAGGTTAATCTTGCAATTGATTGTGGGGAGTATAAGGAAGGGCCTCGTGCAATATGAGGTCCATTGGTGGGTGTATCGCTCTTAGCCAAACCCGCCAAATGGGCACGCAATACAACACATGGCACATACCACATACTGCCCAAAGGGTTATCCCCCCACGATATGTCATGCCCCTCCAAGGGCATAACTTTGCGTCGATTGCTCATAGGAACTCAAGGAAAGTTCCTATGCAACACCAACCCTCGCGCGCTACACTCGAAAGTTATCTTAAAGCACGCAATATCATGGACAAAGAGTTATAACGCAAACTCTACCCTCTTGACCATGATCCATTACGCTAGCGCGCACGTGTGGAGACGCAAGGCGTATAAAGCTTCCCAAATTACGTCGGGAGTATTGTGAATACATCCCATGTTTTCCTATTGTCTTTCCTCGCAAGCGGCACGAGATTTGACCCTCACAAGTGGCCTCACGAATCAACTTTGTTTTCCCCATATCTCTAAGACAAATGGAAGGCAAGACAAAAGATAATTGATTCGTGCATAGGGAAGCACGTAGGTCCACTCGAAAGAGGTCAAATCAAGTGCTGGGATGTCGAAGTCGAAAATCCGATTTCGAGATCCTGAAAAATTCGGATTAAGGTTGCGAGTTTACAATGTGAAAATTGCAGATGCATCAATGCAATTCCTGAAGACTTTAGAGTCTTCGTCACGGATTGTGCTAAAATGTCTGTAAATAACAGTTAAACTGGCGGTTACGCTAAAGTCGAGAGCCAACCGCCAGCAGTCAAAACATTGATTATCAGAACGGAAGCGTGAAAATTTACGGAAACAATATGAAAATAAAACCCTGTTGATTCCTGATATTCTGATGTGTAAATCTCAGCGAGCGACGCATCGGTTGCCGATGCGGCCGCTAATAGCTGAAATGCCCAGATCTCTCACACAAACACGTCTTACCCACATCTGTTGTTAGGGTTAGGTTGCCGAATCGACGGCCAAAGGCGGTGCGGGGCAGATTGGCGTGAAATAGTAAGATACCGGCAAATGGCAGTTTGCCGGTACATGGTAACATGCCCCAAGTGTCACGGGGGCTTTACGGCAAGGGACACGCTCCTGCCGGGCTCTCATTGGGCTTCACCGGGCGTCTTCCCCTCCGTACATGGGGTTAGTGGGCACACGGAGACCGGTTGTATACCCCACCATGGTCATGGGGTTCTGGGTACCCCTTCACCCCCCTCCTTAGAGCAAACCCTGGGGGGGGCTCGATAACACCCTGGCCTGGCAGCGGGTACCCAGGAACATCCCCTGAAGGGGGGGATGTCACATCCCACTTCAGGCTGATTCGCAAGTTTGGCCGCCCAAATCCCACAGTAAGACAGGTACGGTGCTGTAGCTGTTAGCAACTGCAAGTACAGTATCAAGTATTAAGTCCCGGGTCCTCGCGGCGATTGTTCGGCATCCAAAGGACCCGTTAACCCATACCAGGCGCACCGGGTGCCGGTTGCGACGGTCACTACCACAGTGGCAGTGGCATACACGGCCAACATAGGCGTCACACGACAACCGAGGTGGTCCCACAGGTCGAAAGCGACCACAAAGATCCATCAGGCTACCCAAAGCTTCCCAAGGCCCGCCGGCTGGGGGAGAGTCCCCACAGTTCCTTACTCGGGCGCACCATGTCCATATCCACGACGCGAGTCCAGAGTGGTACAGCCGAACGAGCTCCTCTCTAAGGGATCGGGCATCAAGGCCGTCTTTTCCCTCGCCCTATTACCACCAAGGCCATACATGAGGGAGTCCCCATGCAGTGTGGGCGGAGGCGTCGACTCCACAAACCACCAGTTTCCCAGGCAGACTGACCGAGGTCAGGAACACCGGAGGTCGCCACCCGACTGCAAGTGCGTCTGCGAGTCGGTAGGCTCACACTGGGACTGACAGTGGCGGACCGCTGGGAGTGCATTCAGGCAACTGGGCCTCCCGCTTGGCGCCATCAGGATCTCAGCACATCACAGCCACTAGGGCACACGGTATCACAGGCACTCAAACAGAAGAATCAGTACTTAGGTACTGGTCCAGGCTGGACCCTACGTAAGAGCATGTAAAGGGCGACTCAAGGCGCTCTCGTAAACCGATTCGCATCCCCTCGGGGGGTAAAGACACTCCACATTGCGGTGATGGGCTGATAATCAACATACAGATGCACATATCCTGGGGGACAGAAAAACAAGCAATAAGCAGGGTAATAGGCGTGTAAACACACTCTGGACAGAGTGCCAAACCACGCCCCGGTTAGGATAAGGCATATGCAGGAGGGTGGGCAAGAAAACGCCTGAGTTCAGGCCATATATAGTCTGCAGACACACGTCGACTGGTCTGGATTCCGCAAGTGCCATGGAACCAGACCACACACCAAAAAATCGCAATGCCGATGACAGCGGCATCCATTGCGCAACGTCGTATGGGCTTCAAGGCCCTAAGAGCTCAGAAAATGTGAGGGTCAGTCGCCCTACCTGGTTTCCCAAGGATTCAGCAGGCGGGGGAGTAACGAATAGAAGTTGAAGAGAGGGGTCATCCTCCCCTGGATTCAGCAGGGGGGGGTATATGGCCACTCTGATGGCAGGTCACCGGATTATGTAAGAGAGCAAGCAAGTGAGGGACGATCCGTCGACCACACAAGCACTCAAACTGCATCAGTGGAGAGCTCAGGGCGGCGATCAGGCGCCCCTGGCTGCAATCGCCCGGGTGAGTGCTGCCAAGTCCGAGACATGGATTTTGCTCTTGTGCTTGCGGATGTAGTCCATTAAGGGGGTATTGATCCGCGGCACGAACGAGGAGACCGGTTCCCAGGTTTCGTGGGACGGACCATAGCCTCGCCAACGAACCTTGAACTCCAGGCCTCCGGGTGCCGAGGCGTTCGGACGCTGGGCCAGGATCTTCTCGACAGTATAGTCGTCCTGCTCAGCATAGTCGTCGTCCGAATTGGCCTCATGTGCGGCAGAGCTCAGGGACACATGTTGGCCACGGAGGTCGGGTTCCCGCACACGGAGTTGACTCTCGTGGCGCTCCCGGAACTGTCCGTGACCCACCTTGATGCGGTAGGTGTCCTCACCAATCCTGCGGACCACCTCGCCGGGTGTGAACCAGGTTTTGGTGCGGTGGGTGCCCATAGGGCGGGGTCTGATCACCCACACCGGGTCTCCCACCCTGAACTTCTGCGCTGTTGAGCTCGGGGCGGACTTCTGACGCTCAGCATGCTCCTTCTCGAGCCGCTGGCGGATGTCCCGCGCCGTTGCCTCTTGCCGCGCGAAGAATTCCTTGGCATCCATGGCCATACCATCACCAGACAAGGGACGCCCCCGACCCAGGGGGTCCCTGCCAAACAGAATCTGGTGAGGGGACAAACCACCCGGAGTGGGGGTGTCATGATGTGCCTTCAGAGCAGGCCACATCTCCTCAAACCAGTTCCGCCGTGGATTGGTGATGTGAATCTTGCGCAGCTTCTCGAACAGCTGCCGTCCAGCCACTTCAGCACAGCCGTTAGACCGGCTGAGATGGGCGACGCTCTTGGCATGACGTATTCCCATGAGGGAACACATAGCCTTGAACCAGCCACCAGTAAACTGGGGCCCTCGGTCACTGCAAATGGTGCGGGGCATGTCAAAGACGGTCAGCCAATGACGAATCATCATGACTGCCACTTCCTCGGCAAGCAAACCCTTTTTGCGTGCCGGAACGGCTACTACGTAGCAACTGTGGCGATCCACACAAAGAACCACACAGTCAAAGGTCTCCTTGCCAATGTGCACTTCGGGCATGGAGAAGACGTCCATGGCCACGCTCTCCATGGGCTGGTCAGGAACCGGGGTCCATTCGGCTTCCCCCTTGACGTTCCGGTTATCGGGATTGCAGGCCTGACTGACCGAGCAACCCTTCCTGACCTTCTTGATGGCGGTGTAGTGATTGATCTGGTCGATCTCAAAGCGGCGCTGCATGTCCAGGGCTTGCTTCTTGACCCCTGGGTGCAGCATGTGGTGGTGCCAAGCTTCACACAGCTCGAGCACTCGGGACTCCTGTACTAGCAGCTTACCATTCCGGTAGAGCTTGCCATCTTCCTCAGTCAGCCCCTTTGGCCACTTCTGCCCGTCATCAGGGTCGGTCACAGCCTTATATTCGGCCTGAAAGGCCTCAGACTTGGCGTAGTCGTCGGTCCAGTCGTCCTGGAGGCAAGATTCAGGGAAGAGGTGCTTGTCGGACTCAGCTCCATCAGGGGCGAGTACTCTGACCGCTCTGCCCATTCTCGTTCCGAGGGGGGCATCCGCAGCCATGACGACGAAGCATTTAACACCCTCCTCCTCCATCAGGCGCTCCACTTCAATGATCCTCTTGGCCTCAGCGGTCTCAGCCTCATCGCCATGGGCAGAGACATCCGTCATGCCCTTGCTGGCGGGATAGGCCCACCTACTGAGACAGTCCCCCACGGTGTTGTCCTTTTCAGGAACATACACAACCGTGAGGTCGAACTTGGCCAAGGTCTCATGCCATCTTGCCCGTCGGGAGGCGGGACCAGAGGGGGTGTCCACGTGCTCCTTGTGCCACGACTGCAGAGTCTGATGGTTGGTGCAGACGGTGACGGGATGGAGGGCTATGTACCCAGCCCATTTCCTGAGAGCCATGACGATGGCATACGCCTCCTTTTCTCGGGGCGTCAACGTCCGTCTCTGGCCTTCCGCCAGGACTCGGCTCCAGAAGGCCACGGGCACGTGCCTCCCATCGTCAAGCACTTGTTCCAACACTGCGCCAACGGCGTAGTCGGAAGCATCGGTGCGCAGGACGAACCCTCAGTCGGGATCCACGAGGTGCAGACCCACTGCGGATAGCAGCGCCTGCTTCATCCCCTCAAAGGCACGGGCGGACTCAGCAGTCCAGACCAGAGCCTCCTCGGACCCTTTCTTGGTCTCCTCTCGGTTGCCCTTGAGCATGGTCGACATGGGGGCTGCATACTCGGCATACATCTTGATATACCCCGAGTAGCAGTTGCGGAACCCCAGATACGCCCGTAGCTCAGAGACCGTTTTGGGCAGCCACTTTGCCAGGTATGGGCTTTCGCTGCCCGTTCCCGACCACGTGGCCTGCGAAGACCACCTCGCTTACCGCAATGGTGGCCTTGTGACTGCTGCCCGTGAGTTTGTGCCGAACCAGAAGGTCCAGCACTCGAGTGACGTCCCTCTCATGTGCCTCCAGGAGCTCCTCGTAGCTCATACTGGGGTCCCCGGACGCGATGATCACGTCGTCCACGAAGGGGTTCGCACAGTCAGGCACCGGCTCAAGCAGGTTCTCCAGCATCCGCTGGAAAGCCGCATTGCCGTTGGTAACGCCCATGGGCGTCACCTTCCACTGGAGAGGTCCAAGTGGGGTGCTCATGGCTGTGCAGGCACGGGACTCCTCGGCGAGAGGCATCTGATGATAACCATGTTTCAGGTCAATCACCGTGAAGATCCTCCGCCGGTGTTGTTTTTGCAGCATGTCCTCAATGAGGGGCAGCGTACAGCTGTCGTGCTGCGTTTGGGCGTTTAGGCCGCGGCAGTCGACCACGAGCCGCCACTCACCGGCTACCTTCTTGGGGACGACGAAGCACGGAGAGGCCCACTCGGGGTGGCACGGCTCAAGCCAGCCTCTCTCGATGAAGTCCCGGAGGATCTTCTCCATGGCCTCCTTCCTCTCGCCCCGTAGGGCAAACTCCCGGTGCCGATACACACGGGGGTTCTGCTTCAGTCGTATCTTGGCCTCGCCATACGGTCCACGCACCGGTGGGGGAAATACAGGCCCTCCGCTGAAGAAGTTGTCCCCATACTTCTGCTTCAGCCTGGCCCTCAATGCCTGGATCTTGGGGTAATCATGGGACTCCGCCTTGGCTTTTCCGGGCACCTGGACCACTGAGCTTACTTGAGGGGTAGCGACCCCGCTCGCCTTCAGCTCGGGCGGTCCTCCCAGGTGGCCCAAAGGGCCATCTCTGGTCTTGCCTCGGAATAGATCGCCGTAGGTGGGTGGGTTTCCGCCAACTGGCTCGTCCTGGCTGGACAAGTGGTCCAGCACCCTCTGCACGAAGGTATTCCCATCATAGGAACCGGAGACGATGGAGTCCACTTCCCACCAGGCTTTGTCCTGGCCCTTGCCCTCACGCTGGCTTCCCCAGTCGTGAAAGGGCTGATCCATATACCCCTGAACCAGATCCAACTCCTCTTCAGTGAGGGGGTCTTCCGATTCTCCGATGTCAACAGGGGGAACCGCAAAGCATTGCCGCCATGGCTCCCCTATGATGCGGTTGACACACACGAAGTCCGTGGTGTCGGCGTGATCAAGGCCCCCATCCACAGAGTGGAATTCCGTTGGCCATCTCTGGGGTGGCATGGGCTGTCCCTTAGCATCCTGATAGACACTCTCTCCAGCCGGTAGGACGACCTTGTTCAAGGTCATGTTGGTCAATGAGACTACCCAATGTCGGGTACTTTCCTCCTCGGTGCATCCCATAGGAACAACCAGCACTGCCTTGGAGCGGTCCTTGCGAATCTTCGCTATCGCCCTTGGAATGTCCCCTCGGGGGCAATGGATCCACATCAAGCCCTGATGCGGACCCCAGTGCTTCTTCCACGCGGAGTCCTGTGCGCTCCAGTACTTCTCATAAACCCGCAGATGGGCGGAGGTTCCTGAAGAGAACGCATCCAGGGCCAGATCCGAAGCTCTCAGGTCCGCGACCACTCGGCTCGCCACTTCCGGCATTACGCCGTACTCCTGGTTTGCTGACCCAGTTGGCTCAGTGTCCAGCGCGGCTAATTCGAGCTGATCGCGTTCCGGGTGGATCCATTGGCATTCCACATGGTGCTCAGGTGACGAAAGCCACGAGAGCTGGTCATCCTGGTACAGGGTCATGGAGGCCTGGGCCGGGGGGACGCCGGAGTCCGTCTCCATCATGAAGTCGTACCCAACGATCATGTCCAAGTCCATCTCGGCCTCGTAGAAGCGACCTTGCAGGAGGATTTCCTTGCCGAGGTCTTGGCGGCTCAGCTCACGGTTGTTCACGAACTGCAGCCCAATGGCCGCTTCCTTCGTGCCTCCCCACCATGTACTGGCCGTTCGCCACCTTCAGCCTGACAGGTGTCCGACTGTCGGTCAAACACTCTGGCGGAAGTAGGCCAGCCTTGACCAAGCTGACCTGAGCTCCCGTGTCGACCAACACGTCGAAGACCTTCTCCACTTCCCCGCATAAGGCACGGACCTTAAGATGCAACTGCCGCTCGCGCCCTACTCGGCGCACGGCGTCCGAGCTCAAGATCTCCGGCCGTTCCAGAAGCTCAACAAGCGACCGGTGCAGGTCGTGGACAATGGGCTCAGGTTGCCCATCTGCAGCATCCAGCTGCGGTCCGGGTGATCCTCCGATACTCTCGGATAGATCTTGAAGCACATCGAATCCATTCTTAGTCGCGAAGGATGGACGGGTGCAAGGGTTCGTGCCTTCACTTGCCCTCACCCCGCCACCGCCACTGGGCGCCGGACCGGGCCTTCTACCCGCGGAAGTCCCTTTGTGCTCACCGACTCCCGATTGGGATGGTGTGGCGCTTCCCACGACACCATCCTGCGACCGCCCTAGCTGGGGCCCTTGGCTGCAGGGGCTCCGCTAGGGGGCGTCGGTAGTGGAAGTAGGGGTATTCCCCTCCGCGTCAACCTCGTTGACACCCTTCCTCTTTCCCCTATTCCTAGGCTTCTTGTCCTTGTCCTTGTTCTGGTCGTTCTCCTTGTTCTTGTTGTCCGACCTGGGGACCCAGTTCCTCCTGATCTCCTGGATCTCCTTAGCCAACTCGGTCCCCAGCGACATCAGCTTGGAGAGCTCGTCCTTGTCCACCTCCACTTTGGCCTCCCGGATACCCGCGGTTGCACGCTTCTTCGACCCGTGCGCCTTCTTGTAGGCCTCCGTGTCGGCCTGGTTGGTGGGGCATGTTCGGTGGTCATGGTTGAAGCCTTTCTTCCTCCCATAACACACGAAACAGCCCTGAGGGTGAGCTCGTATGAACTCCCCAAAGGACAGCGGAGGGTCGCCAATGCGGCGAGGGTCCCTCTTCTCCTTCTTCTTCCAACCTGGCTGCAGGGGCTTCCAGCTTCCCCGGTTGTTCCCCGCGCCGTTGTGGGCCACGAGGGCACAAACGGCCATCTCGGCGGGCTCATCGTCGTTGTCATCTTCGACGAGAGCTTCATCGCCATCGGCTCCCGCTGGGTCCATGGCAGCTTCCCCGCCAGGCCCCTCGCCAACGTAGTTGACGTCGCGGTCGCCGGGCCTCAACCCGCGGGTGTGGTGGAGGTTCCGGTACTCCTTGAGTACTTCCTCTCCAACCCACTCAAGAATCTCGTCGCAGCTCATCCGCGCCGGGATGGCCTGCACATGGATGGTCTGGGCGCTCACGTCACACTCAAGGCGCCACATCGCGGTCTTTTCGCGATCGCCCGAGACGGTGATGAGGAGAGCGTTCCGCAGGGAGTGCCGTTTGACATCCCGGGCCACGTACTTCCTCGTCCAAGCCACCACGTTCGTATGATACTCTTTGGGGAGCATCATCTTGACCATGTGGTTGGACTTGGCCCTCTTGGCTTCCTCCTTGGTGACCCTCTTGATCCATGCTTCCGGTAGCATGGAGAGCAGGCGAGCCTGCTCGTCACCCTCGTTCCAGTCCTCCACGTTGCGGCGGAAGAGGGTGTATTGCCCTCGGAAGTCTCGCCAGTTCCGTAGGCGGATCTCCCGTCCATCATGCTGAAGCTTGATGGACTTCCACCGCCTGGCAGCCACCTGCGGAGCGTCCACCCGCTCCTGCTCGTTGAGCCACTTCTTGGCTTCCTTGAGGGTCTTGATCTTCCCCTCCTTGGTCGCCACGAAGTATAGCTCTTGGAGCACTTCCGGCAGGTGGTACCTGAACCGTCTGCCGACATATTTCTCCGCATCTGCGGGATCCATGTCTTCAGTGACGGTCACCCCCCAATCGTCCAGCTTCTCCAAGAAGCGGTCGAGGTTGAGGGTGTTGCCATCGTACATGGGGGGCTTGATGTCCTTCAAGTCTTCCCACACGGTGGTATTCGCGGCCTTAGAGACCATGAACGCCGGCCGCGAGGTCGACCGAGGTTCCCATCGGCCTCTCCCACGCACTCCAACGGCTGCCACTTCGATCTCCTCCCCGGTATTCGCGTGGCAACGCCGTGGTTCCTCCATGTACGCTGAACCTAGATGTTCACGCCGTACGCCTTCCATGTATGCCTCCTCATCACGGCGCCGGCGGCTGCGTTCAGGAGCTTTATGTCGTACACCACGCGGCAGGGAGATGTCGAACTCCTCCGGGTCCAGGTCCCGGTCCTCACCTTCGCCGACATCCCACTCCACGTCTCCTCCGGGGACCTCATCCCTGAGTCCACCATAACGTCCACCAGCCATCAGGATTGGCTCCGGGGCTGCTGCGGGGCGTCGGGGGCGTACAGTTGTCCGCGGTGGAGCACGGCGGTTGTGGTACTCCGCGCTGAGCCACTCATCACGCCAATCCTCACTGCCACTGCCGGGCGGCACGCGCTCGTTGCGGCGGCCCGCGCTGTGGTGAGAGGGGGCGGTGAGAGAGGGGGCACTGGCGCTGGTGCGACTCCTGGGGGCTCCGCTGGGGGCGTGGGGTCTGCCTGGACCTGGTCCGGGTCCCCAGCCGTCGTCCGACGAGCCAGACTCCAGGGGTGGGTGGTCGCTGCCGACGCTACCACGGTCTTCCAGCGCGTCCAGTCTCCGCTGCAGGCCGCTGATGACCTTGTTCAGCGACCTGGTCTCGCCCCTGGCGATGTCCAACAGCTTCTGGATGGCGGTGGCGACCTGGGCGCTCTTGACCATCTCGATCTTGGCGATGGCCAGCTCCCTCTGAACGCGCGCAGCGACCCTGGCGATGCGAGTCATCTCGCCCTTGCCCGTGTCTACCTCGCGCTCGAGGGACTGGACCCTCCTGCGGAGGTAGACAATCCACCGCCGGTTGGCATCCGGGTCGCCGTCCCCTGGTGGGTCGTCGGGGTCCCCAGGGGGTCCTCAAGGAGGGCCTCTGCCGGGTCCGCCCGGTCCAGGGGGTCCTCCCCCGCCCGGTGGTCCGCCTCCAGGGGGTCCACTTGGTGGGCGTCCTCCAGGGGGTCCTGATGGTCCTCCGCCAGGGGGTCCCGGTGGGTCCGAGGATGGGCGCTTCTTCGTGATGTCGAAGTCCATGTCGTCATCGTCGTGCATGTCGCCCCACCTGGGCGTCTCGGTCTCCGAAGACCCAGAGCTCCGGTAGGGAGGAGGGAGATCCTCATCCTCACCTTCCAGCTCCATGGGGACGTCTCGGCCTCCTCCGCCAGCCACTCCTCGGCGATGTCGGCGGCCTCGTTCATCCCGATCGCTGGCGGTGAAGAAGGGGTCACTGTCGTGGGGGTGTCCGCCCGCTGGCCTCTGTGGCCTCTCGGGGGTCTTCACCTTACCCTTCTTCCGTCAGTAGGCGGTGGGGCCACTGCTCCCACTGCTGCCTGTGTCGACCTCGTCCAGCGTCATCTTGGAGGAGGCGTCCCCTTCGAAAAGCGTTCGAAGGGTCTCCACTCGTGATCCTCCTGGGGGAGTCTCGCGGCGGAGTTTGGCCTCTGCCTCCTCCATTGCGGCGGCGGTGGCTGCAGCAGCTCGCCTTTCGGCCTCCTCCCGGGCACGAGCCGCCCCGGCTTCCCGGGTCTGCTGCAGCCGAGCCTTCTCCGCTTTCAACGCCGCCAGCTCCGCCTCCGTCTTGGCCCTCTGCTCAGCGACCTTCCGTCGCGCGGCCTCGATGGCGTCCTTCTTGGCGGCGTCTGCCTGGGCCTTGGCCGTTGCTTCGGCGTGGGCCCTTTCCTCCGCCTGCTTCTTTGCCCTCTCTTGGGCAAGCGCCTCTTCCAGCGCCTTCACCTCGGCCTCCTTGCAGGCAATGGCCTCCCGGGTCAGGCGGGCTTCCTCGGCGGTTGCCGCCACCTCACCCCTGATCCGGGCAGCCACTGCCTCATGGGCGGCCGCAGCCGTGAGACCGGCCGCGATGGCTGCCACGGTCGAGGCGTGGTAGTCCATGACTCTGCCCCACTCGGTGGCCTCCTCATGGGCGATGCCGACGGCGCCCTCCACGGCAGCGTTCTGCTGCGTGGCCCGTTGCCGGGCAACCCGAAGGTTGCAGGGCACCCCACAGGTGCGCTCGCAGGCGCGCGCCACATCCCTTTGGTGGCGAGCGACGCTGCCGCTGGAGCTGGCCTGGTCGGCCAGCATCCTCCCGCGTTGGGCCGACTCCACGTCGCTGCTGGGGCCTGACTTCCTCAGGAGCAGCGGACGGGGCTTGGCCTTGGTCTGCTTGGCGATCTCCAGGAAGTCTTCAAGGGTGGTGTGGCCCGGGTGGTGACCTCCACCGGCCCGTTGGGGGCTGTGGGCTGGGGTTCTGCCCCTGGCGCCTTGGGCGGATTCGGCGGCCAGGGACTCCTGGTACTCCCGCCACTTCCTGTCTCGCCTACTGTCCCCGGCGGAACGCTTCTCCTTCCCAGGAGACGCGATGCTGCTGCTGCCCTGCAGCCTGAGCTCGTTCCCCAGCGCCGGGAACTCCTTCTCGATCATGTCCCACATGGAGACGTTGATCGAGGCGCGTGACGGGTACTCGTTGGGCTTCTCGTCCTCCTCAATCCCGTCGGGGCGCAGCCTTTTGCCGGGCCTGTCCGGGCGGGTCCAGGTCCTCCAGCGCTTGCGGCGGAAGCGGTACTCATACCCTTCCTCCCGCAGCCATTCCTCCACTGCCCGCAGGCCGTCCTCGCCCATGTCCTCACGGAGCTCGAAGCTCCCAGGCATGCCGCCTTCGCACTGGGGATTGCTGTGGCGGTACTGCTGCCCCAACAGCAACCCACGCAGTAGGCGCGCCGCATGGGGGTGGGGCTGCGGCCACGTCTTGCCCGCCTCGTCCCAGTTCACCATCGGTGCTCTCGATGGAGTGGTCCTGGGGTGGTTGTTGAGGTGGGTGATGTAGCACCGGACTGGGAGTGCGGCCGGTGCTGGTCGGCCGGTGGTTGCGAAAGTGGTTGCTGTAGCTGGGAGTGCGGCCTTGCTGGTCGGCCGAGGGAACTCATTGATGACAGAGTTCAGGTCCCCGCACTTCCTTCACGTACTCGGCGCTGTCGCTGGGCGGCGCGGCGAGCCGCTGCGCTGCGCTGCGAGCTGCGAGCTGCGAGCCGCTGCGCCGTGCTGCTCGGAGTTGGTGGCCCCGAGTGGCACGCGAGGGATGGGTAACCCCGCGGCGGTGAAACGCTTTTGACGCGTTCCCGTGGGGGGCCTGGCCACGGGACGCTGCGGTGACACGCACAAGCAAGCAGGCAGGCAAAGCACTGCGCTCACAGGGGCATCATTACGCTCGTGTCATGTGACAAAGCGTTTCAGGATCCTTGCCACACTGCAACGAAGGAACAAACGTATGTACAGCAACACATCAGGATATGTACACATGGGGTTGGGACTGGACTGGGGTAAGGGCATCACAGGACAATAGACACTCAGTCCTAACTCGTATCCCAATCCCAGGTTCGACCCTCTCAGTGGCTGGTGGGGGCGGGGGCTCAAACACAACCCATGCCCTGCACAGTCCCGACCCTGAAACCCTGCCAATAGGGGGGTGTCCCGCCCAGCCACAGGCTTGGTTCCTGGGAACCAAGGGGCTCCAAGGCCAACTGACAGTGGCTGCCTATGCTCCCTTAACAGCAGGTTCCAACTCCTCTCTGAGCCAGAGATATGGCCCCGCCATTATCCCCTAGGAGTTGGTAGCTGAAAATGGGCTGCTTCAGCCAGAACTGATATTAGCTCAAAAATCTCAAAAAATGACCCATCGTCCGGACCCACCGGAGGTAGGGACGAGGCAACTGACCCTATGCTCTTCGAGTGCGAACTCCCTGGAGCCCTCACCCAACCTGGTTCCGTCTGAGGTCCCGGCATTAGGGCACCACGGGTTCGTCAAGTGGGGTCATGATGCCAAAGTCACCAAAATTGGCATCATTCCCACGCGTGGCTCGCCCGGCCAGGGCAAGGCCAGTGGCTCACAGGATAGGAGGCAGGACCTAGGACTCATATCTGAGTGTACAAATTGTAATTGGTTCCGGGCTTCCTGTGGGCATAGAGATATGGGGCCGCCAATTGACCACACGGGGGGGTGAAAATGGGTCCCAAAAGGGGGTCATTTTGGCTGCTCGAAATGAGCCGAAATTTGGAGGTGCTCCCAATAGTATATCTCCACGCTGGCTTGGAGATCGGATCTGCCATTCCATACGCCATCAACCAGGAGTCCAATGAAGACTGCCATGAACCTGGCTCTCAAAGATCTCAATGCCACTTGGCGTGGTGACAATCCCAATTGGGTCCATAAATGCCAAAATGGCAAAATTGCCCACACTCACTTTGGGCTAGCACCTTAACGAAGGTTGCTCCGCTTCGCCCACGTGGGGTGTGAACCATGGGGACCAATGTCCATAACACCCATGTCATATATGGTCCATTGGTCCATGAGTCCGGCGTGCACGAGGGTGCTGAACATGGTGCACGGCGGGCAGAAAATGTGGAAAATTGCTCAAAATGGCCGAAAATGCGCACACTCATGGTTGGGGCAAATGAGGCACATGCCCGACTTGGACCGGAGTGTGCCATAGGATTCGTATCAAGTCATATGCGTCCAACATATCCTTTGGGCGTCGCCCAACTCCTCCGGTTTTGGGACTGGCAGGGTCGCCAAGTGAGCCCATGATTTGGGATAGTCCCAAATTGCCAACATGGCGGCCACGGTATGCCAAGCCCAAGGAGAGTTATTCACTGGGTTCAAGATATGTTTGGCACTGAAGTATGTACCCCCATCACATACTTGGGTCATGATGTCAATTGAGCGCAATGTCGAGATACACGGTCGCCACTTGACATCATGACGGGCAAAAAAACAGCAATATTGGCAAAAAAACACCCAAAAGGGCCTTGAAAGGCGCACAAATATATTATAATATCTTCGGCTTGGATTGAGTAATCGACCAATCCTTCTAAACACAATGACCTGGCACCAAGGACCTCCGCTTCCACATATGTGCTCCACTTGGGGCGCTTTGAAAGGTCACGAGCGCTACTTCCCAAGTGGGCACATGAAAATATGGAAAATTGCAAAACACATACCTTGCTCCCAACGCATCGCTTTGGGATCCCAACACAAGCTTTCCTCCACGAAGGTTAGGCTTGCAATCGATCGTGGGGAGTATAAGGAAGAGCCTCGTGCAATATGAGGTCCATTGGTGGGTGTATCGCTCTTAGCCAAACCCGCGAAATGGGCACGCAAGACAGCACATGGCACATACCACATACTGCCCAAAAAGGTAGCTCCCCCCACGATATGTCATGCCCCTCCAAGGGCATAACGTTGTGTCAATCGCTCATAAGAACTCAAAGAAAGTTCCTATGCAACACCAACCCTCGCGCGCTACACTCGAAAGTTATCTTAATGCACGCAATATCATGGCCAAAGAGTTATAACGCAAACTCTACCCTCTTGACCATGATCCATTACGCTAGCGCGCACGTGTGGAGACGCAAGGCGTATACAGCTTTCTACATTACGTCGGGAGTATTGTGAATACATCCCATGTTTTCTTATTGTTTTTCCTCGGGAGCTGCACGAGATATGACCCTCACAAGTGGCCTCACGAATCAACTTTGTTTTGCCCATATCTCTAAGACAAATGGAAGGCAAGACAAAAAGAAGGTTTATTCGTGCATAGGGAAGCACGTAGGTCCACTTGAAAGAGGTCAAATCAAGTGCGGGGACGTCGAAGTCGAAAATCCGATTTCGACATCCTGAAAAATTAGGATTAAGGTTGCGAGTGTACAATGTGAAAATTGCAGATGCATCAATGCAATTCCTGAAGACTTTAGAGTCTTCGTCACGGATTGCGCTAAAATGTCTGTAAATAACAGTTAAACTGGCGGTTACGCGAGCCAACCGCCAGCAGTCAAAACATTGATTATCAGAACGGAAGCGTGAAAATTTACGGAAACAATATAAAAATAAAACCCTGTTGATTCCTGATATTCTGATGTGTAAATCTCAGCGGGCGACGCATCAGTTGCCGATGCGGCCGCTAATAGCTGAAATGCCCAGATCTCTCACACAAACACGTCTTACCTACATCTGTTGTTAGGGTTAGGTTGCCGAATCGACGGCTGAAGGCGGTGCAGGGCAGATTGGCGTGAAATAGTAAAATACCGGCAAATGGCAGTTTGCAGGTACATGGTAACATGCCCCAAGTGTCACGGGGGCTTTACAGCAACGGACACGCTCCTGCTGGGCTCTCACTGGGCTTCACCGGGCGTCTTCCCCTCCGTACATGGGGTTAGTGGGCACACGGAGACCGGTTGTATACCCCACCATGGTCATGGGGTTCTGGGTACCGCTTCAATCTTGTGTTGGTGAGTCAAGGGAAGGTCTTGAGCCCAGGGAATGAGGGGTCTATGGCTGTGACTGTGTATGTTTACCTCTTTCCCCAACTTTGCTTGATTGGTGTTCATATGCCAATTTCAGGGCTTTTCCATTATTCTATTGGTACAATTCGATGTTCATGCCCAACGCCCGTGTGTCCGTGTGCACCGTGAGACGACCAGCGTGTTGAAAGGAGTTGTTGAGTGTCAACGCGGGTCCTCCAACACCCTTGGAAGCCCTCTGTGTGGATTATTTGGATTTGAGCTATTGTACTTGGGAATTGGTTATTGCAAGGAATCAGGATTTGTGTGAAGGAGCCATATTTTACTTTTTTTTGTGGGAAATTGTGCAGGATAGGGCAAGATCATGCAGAACCTGGTGAGAAGCAAGACCATAGCAGTGACAGGAAATGGTTGAAGGGGTACAGCAGGGGCCGGTTCTGGTAGGGACCTTCTTTATGGTAGCAGAGGCTTACCTGCCCCCTACCGCCGCACCGGGGACTTGGGCCCTCATGAGCCCTGCCCAAGGACGCCCCGGGTGCAGATCGTGGAGTCAGTGGAGTCCACGCCGGACTTGGAAGCCCGAGAAGAGCGAAGATGCTCAGGACGGAGAGCCCTTGTAGGACATGGGCTAGACATGGAGGATCTGGCCTCCATTTTTGAAAGGCAATGCCGCAAGGCTTGCAATCTCCGCTCCGCTGCGGAGGAGTTGGAGGAGACCGGCAGCAAAGGCAGGGCCCGGCGTTACTGGAAGCGCGGGTCCCCGAAACCCGCGGCCGAAGCCAGGGCAATGGAGACGGATCCCAGCCCGGTCAGGCTGTGGTCAGCTGCAGATTCCGAGGGGCATTCCGATGGCTATCGGACCGCTTTCCGTTCTGAGTCGGAGGAGATGGCCAGACCGCCCACAAGTGCGCACACGGCCCCCGAACCCAGCCTGGAGCATGACGCCGAGGCGTTGGAGAGGCCTACCAGAGCCAGAACGGCGCCTGTGGCCCGGCACACGGAGCCAAAGCGGGATAACATGGGCGACGCACCCATGGCGGAGGAGTTCAAGGCGCCAGAAACCGTGGGATGCGCCGGATCAGGTGGACAGCACGTTGAGTGCCACTGCGAGCACGTATTCTTCCTCATCGGCAAGTACCCCAAGATGGGAATGGACGCCATCGTGCAGCACCTCGACCGCCTGGACAACCAGAAGGACGGCCTAGAGGAGGACATCGCGGGGATCCTGGATGACCAGTCAGAAAGGGAGAGAGACATGGCGGAGCTGCGAGCGGAGCAGGACCGGTACCGGGAGAAGCTGGGGATGGCCCTGCAGAAGCAGCAGCGAGTCGTGGACAGCCTCCTCCACCTGGTGGAGGACATGTCGGGAGGCCTCAAAAGGCTAGAGGAGTTACAACCCCTCACCTCGGGTCCGAAGCTCCCGGCAAGGCTGGCAACGGCAGAGCTGGTGGAGCGGGTGAAGACCCTCAGGAGCACCATGGAGAAACCCATGGGCTGCCCTGCAGAGGCACCTTACGCGCCTCCGCGTGTTGACCCGGGTGCGCTACCGTTTGTTCCCATGTTCAGCGAATCCATAATGCTCGGGAGCATACGGCACCGGCCGGGTCCATGCGGGAAGAGCACGCAGCCACGGACTTGAGGATCCTGACGGTACAGATGTCCCATGCCGCCCAGGATCCACCGACCGCTACGACTGCCCATGCAGTTTATGCGGAAGAGGAGATCCAGACCAACACAAAATAAAACCCTGTTGATTCCTGATATTCTGATGTGTAAATCTCAGCGGGCGACGCATCAGTTGCCGATGCGGCCGCTAATAGCTGAAATGCCCAGATCTCTCACACAAACACGTCTTACCTACATCTGTTGTTAGGGTTAGGTTGCCGAATCGACGGCTGAAGGCGGTGCAGGGCAGATTGGCGTGAAATAGTAAAATACCGGCAAATGGCAGTTTGCAGGTACATGGTAACATGCCCCAAGTGTCACGGGGGCTTTACAGCAACGGACACGCTCCTGCCGGGCTCTCACTGGGCTTCACCGGGCGTCTTCCCCTCCGTACATGGGGTTAGTGGGCACACGGAGACCGGTTGTATACCCCACCATGGTCATGGGGTTCTGGGTACCGCTTCAATCTTGTGTTGGTGAGTCAAGGGAAGGTCTTGAGCCCAGGGAATGAGGGGTCTATGGCTGTGACTGTGTATGTTTACCTCTTTCCCCAACTTTGCTTGATTGGTGTTCATATGCCAATTTCAGGGCTTTTCCATTATTCTATTGGTACAATTCGATGTTCATGCCCAACGCCCGTGTGTCCGTGTGCACCGTGAGACGACCAGCGTGTTGAAAGGAGTTGTTGAGTGTCAACGCGGGTCCTCCAACACCCTTGGAAGCCCTCTGTGTGGATTATTTGGATTTGAGCTATTGTACTTGGGAATTGGTTATTGCAAGGAATCAGGATTTGTGTGAAGGAGCCATATTTTACTTTTTTTTGTGGGAAATTGTGCAGGATAGGGCAAGATCATGCAGAACCTGGTGAGAAGCAAGACCATAGCAGTGACAGGAAATGGTTGAAGGGGTACAGCAGGGGCCGGTTCTGGTAGGGACCTTCTTTATGGTAGCAGAGGCTTACCTGCCCCCTACCGCCGCACCGGGGACTTGGGCCCTCATGAGCCCTGCCCAAGGACGCCCCGGGTGCAGATCGTGGAGTCAGTGGAGTCCACGCCGGACTTGGAAGCCCGAGAAGAGCGAAGATGCTCAGGACGGAGAGCCCTTGTAGGACATGGGCTAGACATGGAGGATCTGGCCTCCATTTTTGAAAGGCAATGCCGCAAGGCTTGCAATCTCCGCTCCGCTGCGGAGGAGTTGGAGGAGACCGGCAGCAAAGGCAGGGCCCGGCGTTACTGGAAGCGCGGGTCCCCGAAACCCGCGGCCGAAGCCAGGGCAATGGAGACGGATCCCAGCCCGGTCAGGCTGTGGTCAGCTGCAGATTCCGAGGGGCATTCCGATGGCTATCGGACCGCTTTCCGTTCTGAGTCGGAGGAGATGGCCAGACCGCCCACAAGTGCGCACACGGCCCCCGAACCCAGCCTGGAGCATGACGCCGAGGCGTTGGAGAGGCCTACCAGAGCCAGAACGGCGCCTGTGGCCCGGCACACGGAGCCAAAGCGGGATAACATGGGCGACGCACCCATGGCGGAGGAGTTCAAGGCGCCAGAAACCGTGGGATGCGCCGGATCAGGTGGACAGCACGTTGAGTGCCACTGCGAGCACGTATTCTTCCTCATCGGCAAGTACCCCAAGATGGGAATGGACGCCATCGTGCAGCACCTCGACCGCCTGGACAACCAGAAGGACGGCCTAGAGGAGGACATCGCGGGGATCCTGGATGACCAGTCAGAAAGGGAGAGAGACATGGCGGAGCTGCGAGCGGAGCAGGACCGGTACCGGGAGAAGCTGGGGATGGCCCTGCAGAAGCAGCAGCGAGTCGTGGACAGCCTCCTCCACCTGGTGGAGGACATGTCGGGAGGCCTCAAAAGGCTAGAGGAGTTACAACCCCTCACCTCGGGTCCGAAGCTCCCGGCAAGGCTGGCAACGGCAGAGCTGGTGGAGCGGGTGAAGACCCTCAGGAGCACCATGGAGAAACCCATGGGCTGCCCTGCAGAGGCACCTTACGCGCCTCCGCGTGTTGACCCGGGTGCGCTACCGTTTGTTCCCATGTTCAGCGAATCCATAATGCTCGGGGAGCATACGGCACCGGCCGGGTCCATGCGGGAAGAGCACGCAACCACGGACTTGAGGATCCTGACGGTACAGATGTCCCATGCCGCCCAGGATCCACCGACCGCTACGACTGCCCATGCAGTTTATGCGGAAGAGGAGATCCAGACCATGCAGGGGCGAACCATGGGAAGGGCCGACGGACATGGTCGAGGCCATCCAGGCGGAAACCTGTGGGTGAAGGACCCCAATACGAGGATATGGACAGCCGCCGGAGCAAGTCCTTCCCGCATCCCAAACCCCATGGGTTCAGGCCCAACTGGACCGCACTCCATGGAGGAGAGGGATGCACGGGGAGTGTACTCACACACCCCGGCCACAGGTGGTATCCGTCTCGGTGGAGTGGTGGCTGCAGACGTCGGAGACGCCATCAGGATTGACGACCTCAGGGGAATCAAAATCCCCTACTACGATGGCAACCCCTCCAACCTGGATGACTTAATCCTTGACTGGGAGGACTTCGCCGAGGAGGTCGTCGGCGAGATGAAGGGAGCGCCAAGAGACAAGTGGGTATGTCGGACATTCCCACACAGGCTGGCGCAGGACCTGAATGAGGAGCTCAGGGATCAGATCCGCGAGGGATTGATGCAGACGGAGCAGGCCTGCCTCCAGTGGCTGGAGGACGAGGAGCGAGTGGACGCCCCCAACCAGAAGTTCGATCGAGGATTTGTGGTCCATTCCGCTGCCGCTGGAGCGCGGGGAGTTGCGGGTCCAGGAATAGAATCGGTACATCCGCAAGTACCGAAGAAGCCTCAAGCTGGTGGAGGACTGGAATGAGTCCAGTGAGATACGACACCTGCTCAAGGATGTCCCCTCCGGCCACTCGAGGAAGCAGGTGGAGGACGAGGAGAAGAAGAGAGCAGAGAAGCGCGTGGCTGTACCGATCATGGCATCAGAGGACACCCACGCCGGAATAATGGAGTTTTTCTGGCGAAACCTCGGCGAGCCCAGCCGAATGTTGGGGTTGAAGAACGCCGTCTACGTGGAGGTATTCGGCGACACCATGGGGCAAAGGCTGATGCGCCTCAACAACGCGGAGTGGAGGCGCGGAGAGCCGCTGAGGATGCAGGTCATCTTCGCCCGCATGAGCCTGAACGAGATCGTGAAGTCCATCATGGTGGAGCTGAAGCTCAACGCCAAGAACGAGGCCCACGTGCAGGATCGACAGGGCCATGGACATCGAGGTCATCGGGAAGATCGCCAACACGGAGAGGTCAAGGAGGACACGGTCGGCACCGCAGAGGAAGGGAGCCGAAGCGGCCAAGATCTCTGGACCGTGACCATCGGAGAGGATCATGAAGAAGCCCACTTCTTCGCGTTCGTAGCGCACAATATGAAGGAGCATGGGCAGGACAGGTCAAGGCTGAACTGCCTGGACCCAAAGTTCAACAAGAACCGCAAGGAACTGCGGAGGATCGGGAACCCGCCGCTCTCGTTCCGCGAGTACAGATCACAGCACGACGGTTGCTGGGTCTGCTACGGCAAGGGGAACAACCATGCACATGACCACCGGCATTGCAAGGTATATGAGGCTGACAAGAAGGCCTACTTCGCCGCCAATCCGGACAAGAAGCCCAAGGAGCAACGAATTGCTGATTGGAAGGCAAAGGGCGGAGACGGTGGAAAAGGCCAAGGAAAGGGCCAAGGGAAAGGCGGAGGAAGGTGCTATGGTGGAGGACCCGGCCCAGACCGACGCGTGAGGTCGATCGAGGAGGTTGCTGAGAACATGTTGAGGACGTTGGAGGAACTCAAAGCCCAGCAACGTTGTGGACAAAGTCTGGGCGGATCGCAGCAGGAGGGAGCTGCGGCAGGCCTGGTCTAGAGGAGCCCCCACGGAAGTCGGACCCCGGAGGCCTCTCCTCCAAAAATCAGTGGAATCCTAGACAAAGCGAAGGCACATCGGGTGCCAAAGAAGGCTCCAGAAGAGCCAAAACCACTGAGTCTTGTCACTCCCAACCCCTGGAGCGCCCTGCAAAGGGAAGTGTATGTGGGCAAGGGACGTGGCAGGAAAGAAGGAGCGACCACGGAGAGCCCCGTGGACGGGCAGGACCAGCCGAGGATCTACACCATCCGTGACCATACCCTCGAAGTCGTGATGCACCCGGATGTGCTAGAGTTGCATGCCGTGAGAGTCGTCGATACACCGCAGGGTGACGAGCGGCAGTTGCACTTGAAGGTGCATGTACGGTGCGGACAAGAGGAGTTAGTGGTGGATGTTCTGGTGGGTGCCAAGTGCAGAGGAGACCGCGGAGTTCAGCTCACGGAGTATGGAATGACGCCGCACGTGTATGCCAGGATGATTCAGACGCTGGGAGCCGAAGCGCTCGAGACGGACGTCTTCGCTTCCCGGGATGCCCCACTTTTGAGGAAGTGTAGAAGGCATTGGCATCGAGGAGACTCAGCCTGGCACAGGCATTTGGGTTTGAAGGAGTGGGGGCCCATTTATTGGCATGGCTCCCTGGAAAATACCAGACGTACGTCAAAGAAGATTGTCACGGATAGGGCGAAGGGGATCCTGGTCATAACCGGCATGAGATCCACCCCATGTCCGCTGGAAGGTCTCAAGTCGATGCTGGATTCGATCACCCTGAACGAGATATCATTCAGGCCAGAGGAGGAGTTGTTCATCGACGCCAAGGGTTTATCAATGCCCTTCCCGGGTCAAGCGTGGGGTACCAAGGTTTTCCTGGTGGATCGGGCGCAAGCCTTGCCCACAGGTGATGAGGCATTCATCCGTAGGGTTGAGGCGGTGCCCATGCGGGCCATGTTTGAGTTCAAGGAGGGGACGGATCAGCCAATGGATGGCATTGACGTCCTGTCCCACGCCGAGATACACCACGTCGTCAACTACGTGCGGATGGGGATGCACGACCGTGTGGCAGTCAAGAAGGGGCGAGCAATGGTCACATCTCCGCATTGGTGGGATGACAAGATGTAGGTCACCGGCAAGTACGAGAAGGATGAGTTCGTGGCGAGGGTCATGGATCACATCGCGGACCAATATGATGGTCCGGTTGGGTCGAACCCGCCGACGTGGGATTTTCCGGGAATGGGGGCCGGTAGCAACAAGAACAAGGCCGATGCCGCAAATTTCCGAAGATTATCGGTGGGAAGCGTGCCCCACAACGATGAAGACGGCATAGCGGACGAGGATAAGTCGGACTCGGACCCGGAAGAGGCCTATACCGCAGTGCGGTCGGTTGTATCGATACGGAAGCAAGCGGCTGAAGAGGCCCAGGAGAACCTGAAGGTCGCCGAGCTGAAGAAGAGGCTGATAAATGCCTATCCGCGGCTATTCAGTGGCGTCACCAACAAGAACCCTCCAGATCGTGGGAGGTTTGGCACAGCGAGGATCAAGCTGAAGCCGAACCCCAAGATCTATCGTCATCCGGAGTACCAACTTCAGGGCGATCAGGCCGAGGCCATGAAGAAGTTGTGCGCCGAGTTTATTGAGCGGGGCTGGATCGAACCCTCCGACAGTGAGTGGGCCAGCCAAGCCTTTCCCGTGCCCAAGAAAGAGAAGGGCGAGTGGAGGTTGGTGGTTGATTACAGAGTTGTGAACGAGCAAACCGAGCACGACTCGTACTCGCTTTCTCTGATTGACACCATCCTCCGAAAACAACAAAAAAAGCGGATCTTCACGGTGTTAGACCTGAAACATGGCTATCACCAGATGCCGCTACAGCCGGACTCCAGGCCCTGCACAGCGATGTCGACGTCGCTGGGGCCCATGCAGTTGAATGTGGTGCCCATGGGCGCCAAGAATGGCAACGCCGCTTTCCAGGGCATGATGAAGGACCTACTCGGTCCTGTCCGGGACTGTGCCGACCCCTTTGTGGATGACATCATCATCAGGTCCGGCACGGAAGACATGACTGAGGACGACCTCATCGAAGCGCATGAGAAGGATCTGCGCCGAGTGTTCAGCGAGCTGGACAAGCACAAGATTGGTGTGCAAGCCCACCAAAGCCTCACTCTTCGTGAGGGAAGTGGAGTTTGCGGGTCACGTGATTGGTCACGGGCAACGCCGTCCCATGCCTGGGAAGCTGGCGTCCCTGCATCACTGGGAGAAGCCCCAGACCATCAGCGAACTCCGATCCTTCATGGGGTTCTGCAATTACTATTTGGGCTATGTCCGGATGTATGCGGAACTATCGGGCCCGCTGCACAAGATGCTGCAGGTGGGCAAGTTCAATGGCCGGTCGAATGGCCGGGCTGAGGTGGCCGGGCGGCAGATGTTCGAAACGTTCCGCCAGCTGCACATTGACGAACCGGGCCGGAATCGGTATAATTCGCTGTGGAGAGTACTCCAGGCGTACCATGACCTTCCGGGGCCCACTGGACCGTCGCCCCATCGTATCTTGTTCCTCCGGGATCCAGTGTCACGCACTCCTCCGTCGTTGAACCGTGGCAAGGTAGCCCGGGAGGCAAATGCTATGATGTCTGAGGCTGACAACACGGGGGCCAAGGTATGCAAAGCACTTCAGGACGAGCATGAGAAGAGGGCCAAGTACTTGGAGCAGGGAAAGATCCGGAAATATGCTCTCAGAGACACCGTATGGGTGGAGCGGCACCACAAGGATGTCCTGTCCAGGCATCGGCAGGCGTCTTGGTATGTGCCAGGGGTGATTGTTCGGAAGGTCGGGCAGGATGTGTATGCGCTGCGTGTGGGAGATAACAAGATCCTGGACCGCAACCATACCCAGCTTTGTCCCCGAGCACCAGACCCCAGCGGACGTCCCGTCACCTTTGAGTTCACAGTCGGAGATCCGGACTCTGATGACGAGGGGGTGGACGACGACTTTACCGCCCAGAAGATCCTGATGGAAAAGCCAGACCCAGGGACGCCTGGGGGGAGGCTATATAAAGTCCGTTGGAAGGGATTTGCCGCATCCAGAGATTTGTGAGAGCCCCCAGACAGCTTTGTTCCAAGGTATACTACGGTCTGGATGGATTATCTAAGGAAAAAGAACATTTCTTTGGATGTCAAGGACGTGTTGGTTCATTTGGTGGCTGCAGCAGCACCATGATGGATCCATCTTGGCATTCTTGTTTTTTCCTGTGCTTGGGAGATGGGTGAGGGCGCATCTGGGGATTTTTGGGCCTCGATTGGCCATATATCCTCTTCACTCGGTCTCCACACACATATTTCATTGTGGTATACGTATTTAGATCGATCGACGACGTTTCTCTATCTTTGATCTTGTTGGTCCATGTTGTAGATCAAGAGGAGACCGGATATTGCGGAGGGCACCGATTATGAGTGTGCTCAGCCCTCCCTTGGGGCATGGGGCACGCCTACTCCGTATGTGGGGCCTCCATGTGTCCTTGGGACATGGGGGGGGGGGGGGGGTGGAGCCCATTGGGGTCCTCCCGTCCTCTCTTCAATGACTTCGGAGCGGATACAACGCTCTGAGAAGGGGGGTGAAGCCGGTTCGGACCCCCGTGGCCATCTTTGGGTCACTTGGGGTGTGTATCTATGGGCCGGCAAGCCGCCATTGGCTGATATCATACTCTCCCATCCACCTGACCTAACCTGATATGATAGTGTGATAGGCTTGGCCAATCCAGCTATGAGCGGCCATATTCAATACCGAGGCGCCACCGGCTGAGATTTATATATCAAAATATCAGGAATCAACAGGGTTTTTTTATCATAATGTTTCCGTAATTTTTCAGCTATCCGTTCTGATTGTCAATGTATCGGCGACTGGCAGTTGGCTCGCGATTTTGGAGTAACTGATTGGTTAACTGTTCTTTCCAGATATTTTAGCGGAAACCCCGATGAAGGGTCAAATTTCATCAGAAAAGGGTTCGTTGCCTCCGCAATTTTCATGTTGTACACTCGCAAAATTGATCTGATTTTTTCAGACATTCAGAATCGGATTGTCGATTTCGAGGTTGCCGCACTGGATATGGTGAATTTTGAGTGGTCCTACATTTTTCCCTGATCACGAATCAACCTTTCTTTTGTTGTCTCCTTCATTTTTCTTGGAGATATAGGCGAAACAAAATTGATTCGTGAGACCACTTTGAAAAATCATATCTCCGGCTCACTGCGAGAAATTCCAATTTTGACATATGGGCTGAGATTGCCTCGGTCCCAACTTAATTTGGGGAGCGTCAAACGCCCTTGATGTGTACACGTGCCCGGTGTAGCAAGGGATAATGATCAAGAGGGTAGAAAGTGATTTATAACTGTTGGACCGTGCAACCGAATATTTTAATGCGACTTTCCAGTGTACCGCATGAGTGTTGGGTTGCATAGAAACTTTCCTTGGGTTCCTACGTATTTTTAATGTGAAGTTATGGCCATGGAGGGTCATGACATACCATTGTGGGAGCCATTTTTGAAGGTATGTGTTATATGCATGGTATGTGCTTCGCTATGCTCACGCCCATATTATATATCTCCGGTTGTAGGAAGATATATGGAGTCGCACGTGGCAAAGGCTTTGCCCATGTCCTAATGGTGTGCTCCATAGCGCTAGACTAAGTCTACCGCACATATAGTGCATGTGGGAAGGCTTACGGAGCGACCCACAAGCGCCACTATCAATTTTCCCATTTTCATGGTGCGTGTCGTGAGGAGGTTCAAAGGTGACCCTATGCGTCCATGTGGGGATCCAAGTGGGGGGATAGATCGCAATTGGTCTCAAGCAATTGTATTTTGAACCATATGGTGATACCATGGGCGAGCGAAGTTATATACTATTGTGAGTATCTTGAATTCAGCAACATTTGCATGTTTTTGACCTCATTTTATGCTCATTTTTGTATTTTATGTGCTCAACTGGTCGGCTCACAGTAAAGTGCCTAGAGATCCGTGAACTATGATGTGTTGCTTATATGTTTGCATATGCTTCTGTGTTGCACCTCACCATATACCAGATCAGGTAGTCACTTTGGCGTGGCACAGGAGGCCTCACAAAATTAGGTCTCAAATTCGTGAGTTGAGTTGTGAAGCATGGCATGTATATATCCGGAGGGGTTTGGGAGCAAATGTTCGGATATTCCTGGGCATGGATCTTTGGTCGATATCACCCTTGTATCTTAGGTTCCGGTTTGTCACATGCATGGATCATTTGAATACTTGTCGTATGCATTTTTGAGTATATAATTGAATTTCGGGCACTATGGTGTGATTTGCCTAATTTTGATATGTTGTGAGGTCATCTTCATGGGGCAATTCTCCAAGCCGAATCAATTCCAAGTCCAACCAAGTTTGTGTCAGGGTAGGGCATGGTCTTGAGTGCCACTCTAGGCCATGACGAGCCACCTCCCGTATTGGGCTAGGATTTAGAGACTGGGGAGTGAACACATTTTTGGGGTTTGTGTAGTGACTTTTGGCACATGGTATTTAGTCATCTTATTTGACCTGGTTCAAGGCAATATGTTGGTGAGTCAAGGGAAGGTCTTGAGTCCAGGGAATGAGGGGTCTTTGGCTGTGACTGTGTATGTTTACCTCTTTCCCCAATTTTGCTTGATTGGTGTTCATATGCCAATTTCAGGGCTTTTCCATTAATCTATTGGTGCAATTCTATGTACATGGCCACCGCCCGCGTCTCCGTGTGCACCGTGAGACGACCGGCGTGTTGAAAGGAGTTGTTGAGTGTCAACGCGCGACCTCAAACACCCTTGGAAGCCCTCTGTGTGGATTATTTGGATTTGAGCTATTGTACCTGGGAATTCGTTATTGCAAGGAATCAGGATTTGTGTGAAGGAGCCATATTTTACTATTTTTTGTGGGAAATTGTGCAGGATAGGGCAAGATGATGCGGAACCTGGTGAGAAGCAAGACCATAGGAGTGACAGGAAATGGTGGAAGGGGTACAGCAGGGGCCGGTCCTGGTAGGGACCTTCTTTAGGTCTGGGCGAGCAAAAGCTGGGCCAAGGCATTAGAATCAGTAGCTGCAAGTGGAGTGCAGGAGGCAGGTCTCTTGGCAAGCTGTGCCTTTTCTCTGGCTGCTGCTGTCCTACTCTTGGAACGAGAGATTTTGACCCTTGCTTTCAGTATACTTCTGCTGGTTAGTGCATCGGTGGTCTTACATTCCACCGAAGGAGCGATGGAAAGAAAATCTGTAGCTTTTTTGATTGCTCCGTTTCTTTTCCTGCCGATGAGGCGCCCTCAGACCTCATGTCGGTCTCAAAATTTTTTTTTTTACCCAACGTATGTAGGATTAGTTGCATTTGATTCTTGAGCCCCTGAAGCTCAGAATCTCGGTTGGCAAGACAAGAGCAATCGACAGGACAGCACATTCTGTGCCCTGCAGGTGTTGGAAAAACTGCAGGGCCGCATAAGGCTGTAGAACTGAACCAAGCGTCTCCCTCCAGAGCTCCTTCGGTCCTGATTTCTACGGTGACCTGTTTTGCAGCCTCTGAAATACCTTCCTCCGGCGCTTCACGCAACTCGGCCTCAGCATCTCGTCCTGGAAGGGTGGAATGTGGGGTGGAGGGCCCCAGAACAGCCTCTTGGTCCTGCTCCTTGGGGAAGGGAGTCACATTCCATACGTGGTGGAACGCATTCTTGAGCTGGTTTTCTTTCCACGAGGGGAATGTCCGGTCGCACATTTCATCGCGAATGAAATAAAAAAACTCGAGTAAAAAAGCAAACTCCTGTTCTTTCCACCGTCGAAGACGCTCCTGCAAGAACCGACAGCCTGTTTCAACATTGCGGGCGTCTCCCTGGGACAATGTGGGTTCCAAAGGAGCCGATTCTGCTGGGCTGGTTGGTTAGTGCACTTCACCTGGTCTATCTACGTCGAATTCAATCAAAAACACCTAGAATCTCTCCAAAGGTGTCGTTGACGGAGGGATGGTGGAGCCGCCCAGCTCGTAAAGAGCTCCGCGTTCGACAGGGAGTGGTTGATTTCATCCATCCGCCGGGTAATTTCGACTCGGGTTTTCAAAATGACGGCCTACTCGACAGCGAATTTTGGCTCTCATGGGACGATCGGGACTGTTGCAGGGGAGTCCTTCAAGCGCTTCGGTTGCACAGTACAGAGAGAGAGCAAAAAGGTTACTTCTGGTGTCCCTACAGCGTCCATTTGGGTGCACTGGGGGCCTAACGGAGGAGTTGGTCCTGCGGGAACAACCATCAGGTAGCCTCTGCTACCATGTAAGTACTGTCCCGGGTGAATGAAGGCGCCTGAGGGCTCAGGGTTGGCTAGGCCTGGGGTGCAGCCTTGCGGGGTTGCGACCTGGATGTTGGTTCCGGTGACCGAGGGGGCCCCTCGGGAGGAGAGGGCAGCGAGAACACTAGACACGTCCATGGTCATATGAACCAGAGAGAAGTCCCAATCCATCTGGAAGAATAATGCAGGTGAACATAAATATATCTGAGTGTCTGAATCTGTCTTGAAAGATTGATACAAATCCTATTTGGAAAGAAGTATGGCTGATTTGGGTCGCGCATGCGCACCAGCGGAAAATTGCGATTCCTGGTAGTACGAAAAAGTGTATTTCCCTGACAAAAGGTTAGCTTTAGTTGTTATAAAGAGGCCCAAAGGTAGAACAGATTTTTTTCTTAGTATTAGCCTAACCAAAAAGGGGTGATAAGACATTTTCACCTATAAAACCAAGCATTGAACAATGGATGTTGTGTGGACCCCTGACCCCCCAACTGAGTGATCTTTTACGCCATTTTCTGGACTGACTGAGGCGCTGCCATTGATCCAGAGCCTATATACTTTTCTACATTTTGTCATGAATGCTTAGCTATCCTAGTGGTCTGCACCCTTGGGGGCTGTGGCACCTGTTTTTGAGAGGTGTGGGTTCAATTCCAAGTCGGCCTAGCTAAGTAGGAATATCCCATGTGACATGGCAGTGACCTCAGCGCCACAAGCCATGCCACCTCAGCACCTATGGGACCCAAAGCAAAGAGTGCACATCTCTAGATGGCACTATAAAGGAGAGGATGCCCATGTAGACAGTTTTTCTATGTTTGTGGGATATTTTACAACTATCTTTTCATAAATCTTTAGTTGTTGTGAGTTTCCTTTGTTGCTACTTTATCTCCTTTGACTGCAGCCCTTCATGTTGTGGATTTGATCGTGTATTCCTTCGCCTTGCAACTGTGGGAACTTATTTGGGTTGATTTCATCAAAGCTTATTTGTTTGGAAAACCTGAAATACATCAAGAAGCAGCAGGAGCAAGCAGGGGCATCAACAAACCAATATCACCAAAGCAATCAACAGTGAAAGCCTGTTTTAACTTTCTGGTAGCAGAGTTTTTCAGTCTTTGTGTACCTGCAACCCCGTGCAGTACACACCACTACGTCGAGACTGACTCCACTGAAGGGCGAAGAAATACAATATGGACACCAAGGACACCGCAGAGACGACAGCACCCTCAGTGGCACCAGCCAAGCCAGCGCCAGCGCCGAAACCTGCTGGTGAGGCTGAACCTGAGGAGCCTGTACCTTTAGTGCTCTTAAGTGGGCTCAAGGATGATTCTCTGGAAGGCTTGAGAGCTGCCCTCAGTGGTCTATCCGTGCGAGGACCCGAAGGCAAAGAGAAGGAGAAGGAGAAGCAAGCAGTGGACATGGGAGCTGAAGAGGTACAACCTGGAGATGGATACGGACCATCCGACGAGGCGCCCTTCGAGAACACACCTGTGGAGAGTGCGCCGAGCGCCTCTGATTTCCCTGCAGTATCCTCTCCAACAACCACCACACTCCCAGCCACACATCCAGCTACATCCTCACCCACAACCACTCCACCTATGGCTGAGGGTCTAGGCCTTACTGGGATGCCTTACCCCACCTATGGTGTGACTCTAGCCGCAACTGTGCCACCTATGGCAACTACAGTCAACGAACCAGTGGCATCCAGCTCCACCTACACCGGTTTTCCTGAGCCTATGCCGCGCCGTGATGAGGATAGCTATCACAGACCCGCTGCGGGCGTGTACATGACTGGGATACCTGGCTATGCGGCACCCGAGCCTTGCTCTACTATGCCAGCACCTGGTTTCACTTCCCTGAGTGGCCTACGGTTCACCACAATTTTGGAGGAGGCAATTGCCTTAGCCTCCTGTGACCTTCCCCCATCAGGGCTCTCGGTCTTCCTCTTCTTCTTCTTTTTCCACCCGCTCGGGTTCTTGGGGTCCTACGGGTCATCGTTCTCCGAGGGCGAGGCAGAAGTCATCGATGCTGGCTCATCGTCAGAAAGGTCCCCGCCTAGGTCACTAGAGCCGTAGGGCTCCACGTCAACGATTGCCCTTAGGGCCGTCAGCCCCAACTGGTCGAGCTCGGCTCTCGTGGAATTCTCCACGTGGCTGTAGGGGGGCTGGGCCGTTCTTGGTGTAAATGGGCTTCTCCGCATCACAGCGGGGGTCGGCATCGGTCGGCTCCTCAGGCTTCCCAGGGTAATCGTCAGCCCGGCCACCAGGTGATTGGCTTCTACTCGATGAGGACAAACTCCCACGGCGGTAGGTGACGCTTGGGGCGGTATCAGGGGCTCTAGTTTAGCCCGAATCTCTTGAGTGAGATCACCAACAAGTTCAGAGGTGGCTCCTCGGAGAGCCTCTTTTATCTCCGAGCGCGTCAGGGAACTGTTCGAGGATCTTTCAGATCCTTTACTCCTTCCACCCAGAGACTCAGGGCTGATAGTGGGACAATAATCCCTCTTGAGAGGGAGGGGGATTGGTATGACGCCTGAGTGGATTTATGTCTAAAGCGGGCAGTGCAGTTGATCGCCAACCACCTTCGGTTGAGCGTAGTCTCACCTTCGAACACAACAAAAATGATCGCTTTGTCTACTGAAATGCAATACAATGGGACTACTGAGACTGGCCCATGTTTTGATTTTTCAGGACACTTTTCCTCAAAAACTTTGTTACTATTGATAGGATTCGATTGTTCAGGTGTCGCATGTCACCCACACCATCTGCCGCATCCACAACGAAAACTGCCGGATGTGCTGTCGTGAAACCAAACAAAGGTCTCACTGCTAAAAGACAGCCCTGATCGCACGCGTTCGAACCCTCCAACACACCAATTCGAATGCGCTAAGCGCTGTGCAGATCAGAGAGTGAACTTGCCAGAGTGCACGGGGAAGGATCTCAGCGAGCTCGCTGAGAACTTCGGCCGGTTCCTAAGGATGACCGGCCAGACCCGTGCTAGTGGGCGAGTAAAGTGCGATCTGCTCCCGCAGTGCTGCAAGACCAAGTACCCGGAGAAGCAGGTCAAGCAGATTGTGACGAGGTGTGCCACCTTCGCCGACGTGCTGGTAGCCTTGGAGCGCCAGTACGCGACCTACGAGACAGACCTCTCCATCAGGGCCGAGATCCAGAATCTGGGTCTGCCAGGATCTCCAAGCTGCTCGCCGACCTGGACCACTGGGTGGGGCGACTGACGCCCGGTTCATACGGCAGCGGCGAGCTGCTCTTTGGTCGGTGGCCAAGCTCTCTCGCTGTGGGAGGAGTGCAGGTCAACGGCCAAACGCAAGGCAAGAGCCCTCAATTGTGAGGATCTGTCTGTGATACTTTTGGAGCTGGCGCTGGAGAAAGAAAGCAACCAGCACTTGAACGCCTATCGTCCTGCAGGAGGAGGCTCTGGGAGCCAAGGCCGGGGGTACCAAGGACACCGACCCGGACAGGGGACTACCCCCAAGAATGCTCGTATCATGAGACTTGTTCAAGATCTCTTCTGGTGTGATGCCAGAAACAAGCAGGGTTCCCTGCTTCATGCCCCTGACTGCGATCAGCATGACTGCTTCGTGGTCCAGGGGAAGAAGAAGGAGACCAACACCGGCGGCGAGGCGAAACTACCGGACCACTACAGGTGTACCATCACCTGTGCGTTCTGCGGTCAGAGGAAGCACTACGAGGATGAGTGCTACCATAAGCAATGCCTATTGGCGAGACTTAAGACCGAGAACGCCAGTGGCAAGGGCGGTGGCAAGGGCAACGCCAACAAGGACAATGGCCCAGGCAAGTCCCAGGGCAATGGCAAAGGCCAAGGTGGCAAAGGCAAAGGTGGACGAGGAGACGGCGACCGCAAGCCTGACAAAAACAAGAACGTGAACCCGTCTGGAGCGAACGCAAATCCTACGCCAGGGGGGTTCCCTGAGCCATCTGGTCGACAGCCCAACACGGGACCTACGACCCGTTCCCAGACGCAAGGCCAACAAGAACAAGGGACCAAGCGTGCTAACGAAGATGGGGACCAGTCCAATGCGCGCAAGCGCTCCCGTTTCATGCGCATGGCGCGTAAACTCCAGAAGAAGGAGTTCGAAGTGAGCTGCCCCGCGGAGTTCTGACAGGGACGCTCCTGGGGGGCCTAGACAGACCTGGTGTTCTGGGTACGTATCCGTCTTGGGAGATGCGAATATCTGGGGGTACTTGATACTGGGGCCACTATATCTCTTGTGGCCAAGGAAACGTTACCTTGTGGGGACCTGCAGAACATCTTGCCTACAGCAGCCATCCGCATGGGAGATGGACATGTGGTGCACAGTTGTGGGGACTGTGAGGTCGATGTGCCTATGGGTTCTAGAAGCATTGCCCATCGGTTCTACGTGATGGACACCGGAGCATTCGACTTTGTACTGGGTACCGACTTCTTCGTCGAGCACTCCCAGATTCTATCCCTCACCCTGCAAGCACCCTACGTCCTCCTAGAGGACCATGATGACGGCTGGGAATCTGTACCTCTGGAGCAGTCTGAATTTATGTCTAGCTACTTGAGGGTATGCAAGAGGGAGCCCTCAACCATGATGGTCGCCTCCAAAACAGAGGACTATCAGCTCCTGAGGGATGTCCTAGACCAAGGTGTGAAGGAGTTCGGATACTCCCGGGAAGACCTGAACGTGGAGCTATTCGCCAGCGACAAAGAAAAATGTCCTGGACCTCTATTGCAGCAAGGGGAAAATTTGCTGCTATAAATTTTACTGGCCCTCGTTCAGGATGGCCTACGGGAACCCAAGCTTCAGTGAACTGGGGAAGGTCCTGACCAGGGTGGCCCTGGAACGTTCCCGTATGGTCCTGTGCTCTCCTGATTGGGGAGCGCATGAGGGATACGAGTACTGACGTACTCTATTGGACAAGCTGATGCTCACCCCCATCCAGCTGCCTGATGACACCATCTACGTGCCTCTGGGCCGCGAGACACCCATCGCGAAACCTGGATGGGGAAGTATGCTATGCGTGGTGGACGGGAGTCTAGCCCCAGCGCCGTGGGAAGATCTGCACTCTGCTATGGTACAGGAAATTGAACGTGAGAGCAACGGCTTCACCCTGGACGTCCTGAAAAATCAACTACGACCTCAAGACGCCGTGGAGACTACTCCTGCGGGAGACGAGTACGTCGTGTCTGACACTGTTGCCCCAAACTCCCCTGCGGTGTATCTAATCCTGATTTAGTCTCAGAGTGTGGGCTATCCGAGCTACCCAGCTCTATACACTCTGATGACGAGACTGAGCATGACGCCTTCTTCCTGCAGACGTGCGTGGAGGAAGTGGAGAACGCCGAGTACGCTGCCCCACTGAAGCCCCTACTCTCCATGAGGGGAGAGGAGCCGCTGGACGAAGAAATTGGACCCCCCATCATGGCTAAGAGAGTACGTGGACTCCAAGAGGAGATTGGTGGCGAAAAAGCTATGCTACGCTGGGCCTACCCGCCGCTCATGGCTGTTGAAGCAAGGGTCCATGGGAGATATCTCCCAACTGAAGGAGGACCTAGAACAGAAGATTACCACCTGGCAACGAGAGGTGGACCTGAAGGTCATGAAGAGCATATGGGGTGCCCATATGAGGACCCCAGAGGAGGATGAACTCTCAGAGGAATGCGTATGCGAACTCCCTCGAAGTGTGCCTATGTTGTCACCGACCACCTGAGACTGTAGAACGACCCCTTCTCTACGCCTACCAAGGACTGAAGGATACAACCAAGGACGCTGAGCGGGTTGAGGATCACCTCCCTGCTTCCCTACACCAAGGGGCAAGCAAACTACACTCTGACGAGGACATCGAGGACAAGATCAAGCTCTTGGACCCTAGAGTACAGCAGCTGATCAAGACCTACCTGGAGGTAATCGGAGAACTACCCCGTCCAGCATCCTGTGACAAGCTGGTACAAATGGACCTTGAGCTGAAGCCCGGGTTCGTGGGTCATAAGATAAGAAGGAGACCCCACCCGGCTCCTCAAGAGCAGGCCGATGAGATATCACGACAGATACAAGAGTGTATCGACACTGGCCTGGTCCTGGAGTACAAAGATGGAGACTACCCCCAACACTGCAGCCCCTGTTTTCTGGTGGCTAAGCCTGGGTCAACAGCCAAACGGCTGGTAGTGGACTACGGATAGCTGAACAAGAAGACGTTGAACCACTCAGGGTCCATTCGTAATATGGAGTCAACCCTCGAGAAGATAGCCTCCTGCCGCTACAAGACGAAGATGGACAAGCGAAATGGATTCTGGCAAGTGGACCTGACGCCCAATACCCAGGAACTCCTTGCCTTCATTATCCCTCACGGGAGGGTGTTCAAGTGGGAGGTCTTGCCCTTTGGCTTGGCCAACGCACCCGCTCTTTTCCAAGAGCTGATGAACAAGATCCTATCCATCTGATGTCGAAGACCTGTGGTGCAAGAACTCATATCCCGGGGAGCTCTGATGGAACCACACATTGAGGATGTATGCCTGGGAACGAATACCCAAGAGGACCACCTAATCCTCTTGGGCGAGTTCTTTGCCCATCTGCCAGGAGAACCACAGTAGACTCAAGCTGGAGAAATGTGAGTTCATGCAGGAGACTATGCAGTACCTGTGGTTGGACATTGGCTATGGCTGGTGGACCCCAGCGGCCTCTAAGGCCAAACCCCTGATGGATGCCAAGGTACGACATGAAGACCCCAAGAGAGGACTCCATGATGTACGCATTTTTAATGGGCGCTTGCAACTTCTACTGCCGCCACATCAAGAATTTCATCTACACCAGCGCCATCCTGACGGACCTCATCAAGAAGAGTACCACCTCAAGAAAAGGACCTCTGTGGGGAAGAATGGGAACTAAAAGACGAGGAGATCGCCGCTCTGGACCTACAGGGCGCTGCCAGCCGAATGGAAGTAGAAGGAGAACTACCCGACATGAATGCCGAGGAGATGGCTAAGGAAGGCTTTTACCTGGTGAAGTCGGTCATCCGACACTGCTATCGCCAAGGGTGGCGTTTCTGCACCCTCTGGGAAGGGTTTGGAGTTGAAGGAGCTACCTGGGAACCCTTCTCTGCCTCTATTCTTCCTGAGGGACGCCTGAATTCTGTTCTGGTAGACTATTTGTCCCAGGACAACCTAGGAGAGTTGCTGAGGCTCGCTGAAACGCTTGCCTCTCAGGACAAACCTAGGGACTGAACCCTTCCTATACCTACCTATGTGTGTGTGAGTGTGCTGATCCTAAAGACCTATGAGCAAGCTGCAGAAATGGTATCCTAATTATACCCAAGTCTGCACCCTTGCTGAACCCAGCAGATGTCTTACCGGTGCCACGGGGTACGCCCCGGGTCTCTCCCCCCCTAGGTGCCCAACTTCTGTGCTGGCACGAGACTTCCCTGGCGGAATACCCAGCGATAAAGCCAAGGTATTGGGTTTCCTACCTGCCTGCCTACTACAGGGGAGGGGTGGCAGAAGACAATGAGGCATGAAAATGCCTATTTGCTACGTGGCCAAAAACTAGACTACCACTGCCACTGCCCACCAAAAACCCTGATACAATTTCAGGAACCAGGCGGGACAGTGACACACACACTACAGGTCCTACATTCACTACGGTGGCACCAGCCAGCTAAGGATGAGCGAGCTCTGAGGCCCAAGCCCTCACCCTGGCTTGCCACTCCTACACACACACCCTACCGGGTGGTGTTGATGAATGTGTCACAGGCCCTGGAGGCGTACCTGTGAAAGGGACAAGAGAACACAGCGCTACTAAGGGACTGTGGCCTAGCAGGGACGCCACTACACGTTTCCCTGTCAGGGCTTAGAGGGAAGGAGTGCTCAGGTTGCGTGCACAGCGTGGCTGTTCAGGATGTCGGACCGCGCTCGCCACTCCTGGCTGAGGTGCAGTTTGGTGATTGTGTGATCACCGCCCGTTTTAGCTTGAGCAGAAAAATCCAAAGTCGCCCAATTCACCCTGACCTGCCCACCTGTAAAGCAGAGGCAAATCACTTGCATTTGGGACGGAGGAACCAAGACAGCGTCCACGTATTATACGCTTCTCAGGCTGCCCCATAATACACTGTTTCCAAAGCCAAGTACAAGCAGGCAAGCTTAAGGAACTCCACCTGTTCTCTTAAAGAACGTAGGGTTGAGCCCCTAGGTAACCTAAACAAGGGTTTTACCGTGCGCAACACGTGTGGCCTACCCTGTAATGCACCATATGCATGCAGGGGTATGCATGACGCCGTCAATCTCCTACTCCAATCCTCTTATTTTCCAACAATCAATACCACAAGCACAAACTCCACCAGGGGGTGGCCCCTCCTGGGCTTACTTACCTTACCTACCGCTGGAGAGCAAAGCAAGGGAGAGAAGAAACGAGTCACAAGCAAAGCAAGCGTTTATGCACGTGTGTGTATGTTCTAATCAGCCAATCCCACCTCTAATCATCGTGCAATCCTCTAATCTGTCCCTCTATTATATGTTTGCGTTGCTACACTGCGCGTTCACGATGACACGAGACAAGCAATTTACATGCTGCATGCGAAGCAAACAAGACCTCTATGTGTATACCTTGTTCTTGAATTCTTTCTTCTTTATTCCTCCTAGAAGGAAACGTGGAATGTCTACGTTTATTATTTATTGTGTGTCTCGTCATTTTCTTACTATAACGGACATACTGTTATACTCTGATTCTTTTTGTCTTTTCCGGCGCCCAATTAGGATGCGCTCCGGCGCGCCGCTTTTCTCTGCGTGTAAATCCTGGAATTTGAAATCTCCTGTGATGAAGTAAAATTGCATAAAAATGTGCATTTACTGCACATTAAGATTCTGGACAGGTGTGTGCCGTCAGAAAAATTCTAGGGAGTCATTTGACGCATTTCGGTGTTTGCATCCATCGTTGCGTGTCTGTCAGTCCGTCAACCCTTCGTCCTTTCTCTGCAGATATCCTGGAGGGCAAACAGTGGAGTAGGCCGTGTTCAGGCCGAAAGACTGACTACCCAACCACTGTGCTACATCTCAAAACCTAATGAGGATGAATTAATTTTCAACGCCCCAGGACAGATCAGGTCTTACAGCAGGTTCACCGAGACCCCACACAGCGTTTCCTGATCATATCCAGCGTTGGGTTTTGCATATTGCACTGGGTTTTGCCAATTGGAGGGAGAGGGTTGTGCACACATGAATTGGCATGTTCATTCTAGCCTCCTACCAAGCCACAGCTGCCCCAGCGACGCCAATGAGCGCACTGGGAGATGTAGGTGTCTCTTATGACTCAGCAGATCCTGGCGACTGCCCTGATGCAGCGCCTTCTTTCCAATGTTAGGGATGTTATAGGAAATTTGAAATAGATGTTGAAACCATGGGGAGGCCAAGAAAAATTCCCTTTTTCCTTTAAAATGCGACAGTGGTGGCCACCACAGCACAGGGGGGGAGTAAGAAAAAGTGTATTTCCCTGCCAAAAGGTTAGCTTTAGTTGTTATAAAGAGGCCTTAGTATTGGCCTAATCAAAAAGGAGTGATAAGACATTTTGACCTATAAAACCCAGCATTGAACAATGGATGTTGTGTGGACCCCTGACCCCTCAACTGATTGATCTTATACACCATTTCCTGGACTGACTGAGGAGCTGACATTGATCCAGAGCCTATACAATTTTCTATATTTTGTCATGAATGCCGAGCTATCCTAGTGGTCTGCACCCTAGGGGGCTGTGGCACCTCTTTTTGAGAGGTCCTGGGATCAATTCCCAGTCAGCCTAGCTAAGTAGGAATATCCCATGTGACATGGCAGTGACCTCAGCGCCACAAGCCATGCCACCTCAGCACCTATGGGACCCAAAACAAAGAGTGCACATCTCTAGATGGCACTATAAAGCAGAGGATGCCCATGTGGGCAGTTGGTCCATGTTTGTGGGACATTTTCTAACTATCTTTTCATAAATCTGTAGTTATTGTGAGTCTCCTCTGTTGCTACTTCATCTTCTTTGACTGCAGCCCTTCATGTTGTCCATTTGATTCTGTGGTCCTTTGCCTTGCAACTGTGGGTACTTGTTAGGGTTGATTTCATCAAAACCTTTTTGTTTGGAAAACCTGAACTACATCAAGAAGCAGCCGGAGCAAGCAGGGGCATCAACAAAACAATATCATCAAAGCAATCAACAGTGAAAGCCTGTTTTGACTTTCTCGGGTAAATCAGTCGAACGGGGCGGATTTACAATGAATGGACAGCGGCACTGAGTCCGTCACATCAAAATTATGCAGTTCAGTCTCTGGGAACACTCTGTGGGTTGGCAGTAGCGCCGATGTGTAAGGGAACCAGTGAGCGAGGGTCGGAGAGAGCAAGCGAGTGAGTGAACGATGGGCGAGGCGTAGTGTGAGCCCGAGTGAGTGGGAGAGCGAGCGAGGAAAGCCAGAGCGAGCACACGCGCGAAGCGCACAGCGCATGCACACGGAAGAGGAGATCGGATAGACCAGAAATTTTGCGACTTTCTTTGTTCTGTTGTGTGATTTATGTATACTTGAATATAGCTCTGCAATGTACTTTATGTCTCCTATTCTATTAGGGTATGATACGAGCCTGAATCGGCTCTTGCCAAGGGCTCATGCCACAAGGGCTTTCTTGCCCCTTTGGAGTTCTGGACTCAGGGATACACGGACCTCTCAACAACTGGGTATTCGACTTCTTTGCCATGTCCGTGCCGTGCTTGTTTCCTATTGAGTTCGGAGTTCTAGAGTTTTGGCTTTGCCGATCAGTCCTCAAACATTCCATAAACAAGAGGAATCAAAGTCAAGGTCTACCCATAGACATCTCAGTGCAGTTACAAGCCTGTTTCTGCAGTTACAAGCCGATTCAGTGATTATCACTTGGCTTGTGAGGCACTCAGCGTCAGAGGAGAGTGAGTTCTGCATTCGCGTTCTTGATCAGGCCTCAAATCAGTGTCTTGGCAGCTAAGCAGCATCCGCCGCAGAGACAGAAGGACGTTTGTCCGGACACCACAAAAGGCAGCTTCGCCGCCTAACAAAAAGCTCAGCACAGCTGAAGAAGACTTACCAACCACTCTGTTGTCACTGCTCGTGGTGTGGATGAGTTTGACAGTGCTGCGCCAAATGACTGTGCACTCGAAACAAAGGATGAGTCTTTACAGAGTCAGCGTGATGAAACCCCGTTTGAGGCTGAAGCCGAGTTATCGACTGCACTAAGGTCAAAATCCCAGTCCTGGTTCGAAAGTTCTCGTGGAGTTTGCAACCCTTAATGTCCTTCGCCAACTATGACATTGATGAAGGTCTTTCTCCTATTGTCCCAGTATTGAAAAAGTTGAGACGTCGAACTGAGGTGCCAGTACGGCGCCACCACCAAATTTTAGTGATCCGTATCAGTGTTTCAAATCTTGAGCGGACACTGATGAACGGCGACGACACCAACACGGGCGACGACAACGCCAAGGAGAGCGACGGCAACGCCAACAGGGGCGACGGCGACGACGACGCCAGCGAGCGGCCTTTTTACAATGGTTACAATCTTTTGCCCTATTCACAGCTACAGACAGTCATGTTAGTTCAGGTCAAGGTTCATTTTTCAAGTTTACTGTGTGTTGATTCATGACAGTTTACACAGGTTGACAGTTAGCGGTGTTTGCAATTGGTTTGCAGTTTTTGTTCAAGTTGAGTAGTTTCGAAGTGCCTATAGTGGCTGAAACCGATTCGCCAGTTATATGTTGTGTGTTGTATGGCTTGTGCCAACGGCCACAGCCAGTCGCTGCATGTAAATTACACAGCCAGCAGAAGCAGTCAGACCGACACCCAGAACAGAAACCACGAGCCACTACCACAAGCCACAGCAGGCAGACAGAGCTTAATTGCCACAAGTCACACCTGCAGTCAAACAGTTTTTCGCCACAAGTCAGTTAGTAAGTCAGAAGGTCCAATGTGTTGAAGGCTAGCAAAGGTTGATAGGTTTACCCAGTCAGTTGGTCCAGAGGTGCAGTCATCATTCCATCAGTTTTCAAGTGGGTGTTCAGAACTTCAGTTACAGTGTCAGAGCTGTGTCCAAACAGAGTATCTCAGGTGCCAAAGTTTGAGCCTCAGCTGGTCAGTCCCGCACAGGTTTTCTTTCCTTACTGTGTGTGGGTCATTCAAGTCCAGTTTCCGCACGGGTCTTCAGTTTCTTCTACCGTGTGTTAGGCAAGCTCTGTTTTTCGCCTGTCAATCATCAGCCTGCGACCAACGGTGACCGCTCACATGTGTACATTTCCCTTTAGGAGAGCCTAGTGTTGTGGGGAACCAGGCGTCTGAACCAGGCGCCACTAAGATGTCAAGTCACAGTAAGGGGCAGTGTGACAAGGGTGAGAGTGAGTGAGCCGAGAGTGTAGCGACCAGTGACCAGAGACCACAGACCACAAATCAGTGAACAACCAGAGCAGACCAGGGAGGAACTGAGAGGAAGAACAAAACACAACACACGAGTGACGGCTTCAGTGACGCCTCAGCCACCAACACCACCAGACGGACCCACAACAGAGAAGACACAAAGGGAGGACGGAGCACGGACATGGGAAACCAGGAACAACCCGACCAGCCACAAGATCATTATGGTGTTAGGCCTTTCCCATAGCTGCAGAACAGCCATTTTCCCTGGGGCCTGAATTTCGCACCTGGATCAGGCACAGCACAAGCACAGAGACAGACACCACACTGACAGTGAGGGACAGTCGGATGATGCCAGCAGGCCAACAAGCATTTTCTTTTGCCATGTCTGAGTCACGGTTGGGTCATGTCGTCAATTTGATTTACTGTTCACATCAGAATTCCCTGGCCGATTGGAGGCGCAAGCCTGACGACGACCAGTGGTTGATATGCTCAGTTCTGCAGCGTGGTTGATACGCTCAGTTCCGCGGCCACCATCTGTCTTCATTCCAATTTTCCATTCCATTCCATTCGAAAATTTCTTTTTCAATCTTGCATTGTCTAATGCCTCCGAGCAAGCTCTCCGGCATTAGGGGAGAGTCGCTGCGCCACTCCCTACTTTTTACATGGTGCCCTACAGTGTGTGTGATCAACCACTGGCACTTACTGAGTTTACTTGTACGCTGGTCCTTTTACCATGTGGGACAGACATTTTTTATTTCCGCCGCCCGCCCCAACCATCCTCACCGCCCGGCTTAGGGGAGTGTAAGGGAACAAGTGAGCGAGGGTCGGAGAGAGCGAGCGAGTGAGTGAACGATGGGCGAGGCGTAGTGTGAGCCCGAGTGAGTGGGAGAGCGAGCGAGGAAAGCCAGAGCAAGCGTACGCGCGAAGCGCACAGCGCATGCACACAGAAGAGGAGATCGGATAGACCAGAAATTTTGCGACTTTCGTTGTTCTGTTGTGTGATTTATGTATACTTGAATATAGCTCTGCAATGTACTTTATGTCTCCTATTCTATTAGGGTATGATACGAGCCTGAATCGGCTCTTGCCCAGGGCTCATGCCACAAGGGCTTTCTTGCCCCTTTGGAGTTCTGAACTCAGGGATACACGGACCTCTCAACAACTGGGTATTCGACCTCTTTGCCATGTCCGTGCCGTGCTTGTTTGCTATTGAGTTCGGAGTTCTAGAGTTTTGGCTTTGCCGATCAGTCCTCAAACATTCCATAAACAAGAGGAATCAAAGTCAAGGTCTACCCATAGACATCTCAGTGCAGTTACAAGCCTGTTTCTGCAGTTACAAGCCGTAACTGCTTTTATTTCCGCCGCCCGCCCCAACCATCCCCATCGCCCGGCTTAGGGGAGTGTAAGGGAACCAGTGAGCGAGGGTCGGAGAGAGCGAGCGAGTGAGTGAACGATGGGCGAGGCGTGGTGTGAGCCCGAGTGAGTGGGAGAGCGAGCGAGGAAAGCCAGAGCGAGCACACGCGCGAAGGGCACAGCGCATGCACACAGAAGAGGAGATCGCATAGACCAGAAATTTTGCGACTTTCGTTGTTCTGTTGTGTGATTTATGTATACTTGAATATAGCTCTGCAATGTACTTTATGTCTCCTATTCTATTAGGGTATGATACGAGCCTGAATCGGCTCTTGCCCAGGGCTCATGCCACAAGGGCTTTCTTGCCCCTTTGGAGTTCTGAACTCACGGATACACGGACCTCTCAACAACTGGGTATTCGACTTCTTTGCCATGTCCGTGCCGTGCTTGTTTGCTATTGAGTTCGGAGTTCTAGAGTTTTGACTTTGCTGATCAGTCCGCAAACATTCCATAAACAAGAGGAATCAAAGTCAAGGTCTACCCATAGACATCTCAGTGCAGTTACAAGCCTGTTTCTGCAGTTACAAGCCGTAACTGCTTTTATTTCCGCCGCCCGCCCCAACCATCCTCACCGCCCGGCTTAGGGGAGTGTAAGGGAACCAGTGAGCGAGGGTCGGAGAGAGCGAGCGAGTGAGTGAACGATGGGCGAGGCGTAGTGTGAGCCCGAGTGAGTGGGAGAGCGAGCGAGGAAAGTCAGAGCGAGCACACGCGCGAAGGGCACAGCGCATGCACACGGAAGAGGAGATCGGATAGACCAGAAATTTTGCGACTTTCGTTGTTCTGTTGTGTGATTTATGTATACTTGAATATAGCTCTGCAATGTACTTTATGTCTCCTATTCTATTAGGGTATGATACGAGCCTGAATCGGCTCTTGCCAAGGGCTCATGGCACAAGGGCTTTCTTGCCCCTTTCGAGTTCTGGACTCAGGGATACACGGACCTCTCAACAAATGGGTATTCGACTTCTTTGCCATGTCCGTGCCGTGCTTGTTTGCTATTGAGTTCGGAGTTCTAGAGTTTCGCTTTGCCGATCAGTCCTCAAACATTCCATAAACAAGAGGAATCAAAGTCAAGGTCTACCCATAGACATCTCAGTGCAGGTAGGTAGGTAGGTATCTTCGGGAGCTCGGGATGCCTCCTTTGACATTGCAGGAAGAAGGTCTTACCAAGGGGACGTCCTGTCCCTCCCACTGCCCTATGTCAGGTGCCTCTTGAGCCGCTCCCGCATGTGCTTGGGAAGGCATTGTCGCGGCCACCCGGTCCATGTGTCCCAGGTGGGAGGGTGTCCCCACATGTGTCCATGGGTAGGGCCACATGCCCCCTCCATTTGGGCGGCAGCTCTGGGGGGCTGCCCAGCCGTCTGGAGTATCTCTCACCACAAGGGGTATTGCTCCCGCTTGTCTACGGTACGACCGCCTCGCCCTTGTGGCTTGAGTTGCGGGGCCACTCTGCTTGGCAGGTGACCCCCTCCTAGACTGTGTACCGGCTCGCCTGTCACCGGTTGCTTCCATGGCTCCGGGTGACGTTTGCCATGGTCCCCGATGCAGCCTGGCCGGGCTCGGACCACCGGCCTTGGAGTATCGCTCCTGCCACTGGCCCGGTGGGTCGGCTGGGTCGCCCCAGTGCGTCCAACGCATGGGGTATTGGTTCTTTCCTGTCCCTCGGCCGCCCTACGTGTGTGCAGTGTCCTGGGCCGCTGGGCTCCTGTTCACCGGTGTGCCCGCGCGGTTTGCTGTGGTGCGTCTGCGGTGTCTTGGGCCAGCTGGCTCCTGTTTACCGGTGTGCTCGCTCGGTGTGTTGTGTTGCATGTGCGGTGTCCTGGGCCACTGGGCTCCTGTTCGCCGGTGTGCGTGCTGTGTGCGGTGCGCGTGTGCCTTAGGTGGTTGTGTCCCTCTTCCTCCCCCCCTAATTTTAGTTTTTTTTTTTTTTTTTGTTTTTGTTCCTTTTTTTTTTTGGGGGAAAAAAAAGAAAAAACAAAAAAGAGAAAAACAGGGGCGCGCGTACACTGCAGGCACAGGCACGGGCAGCTGGTGCGGCGGTGCAATGGCGTTGTGTCCTCTGGCGTGTGTCGTCGGTGCTGTGGTGGCGGTCGCGCCCCAGGGGTGCGGCTCGCGCGTCCTGATGTACACGGGCTTGGGTCAGGGTGGGTTTGGTGAGGTGTCTCTTTGCCTCTGGAGCTGGCTGGTTAGGTGGCTGTGTGGGCTGTGGGTGTGGGCTGTGGTTACGTTGTTCCCTCGACGGGCTTGGTTAGGAGTCAAGGGTTAGCGGTTTCGGGGTGTGGCTCGGGTTTGATTTCTGCTTGGGTTCTGGCTCGGTTTGGCGGTTGCGCGGGGCCGGGCGTGTGGGTAGCGGCGTCCACGGGGTCGTGCGCCCGAGGCGAGTGCGGGGTGGTGCGTGCGGGCCGGCCGGTGGCCGGTGGCCTCACTGGGAGTCCCACACGGAGGGGTCGGCGGGCGTGCCGGGGGCGTACGCAGCGTGCAGGTTGGGCAGCAGCGGGCGCACGTGCAGGGCGTCGGCGTGCCCGATGAGGACCTCACTGAGGATCGAGGGGTTGGCGGCAAGCAGTATGCGATGCCCGGGAGGGGTGGCGGCGAGGAGCGGGAGGATGTCCGCGGCCCGCGAGGTGGGGGCGAACACGACGTGGGCCGGGTGCGGCCCCGGGAGCGGTGCCGGGGGGAGCGGGACCACAGGACGGCGGTCTACTGTGAGGTGCCAAGTGGCGCGATGGTGGATGAGCCGGACTAGGGCGATGCTGTGGCGCAGTGTGTGGGGCCAGGTGCTGGGCGGCGTGGGGACGTGCGGCGGGAGGGGGGGGGGGCGGGGTGGTGGCGTGAGAGGGGGCACAGCGGAGGAGTGACGCCAGCGACGTGTGTGTCGTGCTGAGGGTGGAGAGGAGCCCACGGTAGCGGGCCTGGGTTCGGCGCCTTTGGGCGTAGTGCTGCTCGTTGTCCTGTGCGTTGGCTTCCTTCGGCGTCCGGTTCGTTTGGTGACTTCTGGGCGGGGCCTGGCGTGGCGCCCCGTGGTGGTGGTTTGCTGGGTAACGGGGTTAGATGGCGGCGCCGCTGGCCGGGGGCTCAGGCGCGTCGTGTTGTGTGGCGCGTAGGGCTCCTGGGGTGCTGTGGGTGTCGCCGGTGTCAGTGCGCCGACGCTTGTGGGGTGGTGAGGGGGTGTGTGTGTGCGGGGCTGGGCTTTGGGTGATGACCCACAGGCGGATGCCGTCTCGCTGCGTTTCCTGGAGGGTCTCCAGCAGGCGCCTGAGGACATACGGGTGGTCCTGGGGCGCGGGGAGGTTGCGGGGGTGCACTCCCAGGGGGTGGAGCGCATCGACCAGCATGGCTTCCCATGCGGCCTGCGGCATCCACCCCCCCGCCAGCCGGAGGCGGCAGTTCTCCACCGACCCCTTGCGGGGCCGATGGACCAGGCCCTCGAGGGAGGGCTCTCCCCGGGCCCACTTCCGCAGCTCCCAGAGCTGCGTGTGGGTCCAGCGCTGCCACCACTGTTCCTGGGCGGGCCTGCGGTCTTGGGGGGAAGAGTGGGCGTGGGTGGGTGTGACGGGGTCGTGGGGACCGGCGGCGGTGGCAGGCCTGGGGGATTCCTCGTAGTCCTGTTCCGTGGGGGTGCGTGGGGAGTGGGGGTGCACACGGATGTGGACCCGCGGGTGTGCGCGTACGGTCTCTGCCTCGGGGTTGGGCGGGGATTCGCGGCGGCGGCGGTAGTGGGGCATGCGTTGCATGTGGGCTGTCATCGAGGTCCGGTGGGGGGGCGGGGACGCTGCTGGTGGACCCTGGCGTCGTTCTGGCGTGGTCGGGAGCGGTCCGTCGGCCTTGGGTGCGGGCTTTGAGAGGTGGCGGGACGAGGTGCGTGGCGCTTCGGCCGCGGCGCGCTCCGCCATGAAGGTGGTGGCGGTGGCGTCGGTGACGGTGGGGGGGCGCCGCGCTGGGCGCTGCTGCCTTCGGGCCTGGGACGGCTGGGGCCGGATGTCGTAGAGGACGTCCTCGGGGGGCCGGGCTCGCGCTGTCGTCGTGGCGCCGGGTTTGGGCTTGGGTTTGGGCTTGGCTGCGGGTTGCGGTCGTGGCGTGCTGACAGGTTTGGGTGGCCGTTTGGCGGCAGTCTTGGGCTTCGGCTGGGTCGTGGGTGTGGGCTTCGTCAGGGCGTGAGCCTTGGCGGCGGCGGGGCTGCTCGCGGTGGGGGCGGGTTTGGAGGCCCGTTTGGGAGGTGTCCCCCGCGGCCTGGGGGGTGGAGTGCTGGACGAGGACGTGGTGGTGGTGGTGGATGAGGTGGTCGTGGTGGTGGAGGTTGTGGAGTCGGAGGCGGAGGAGAGGGCTGTGGGAGACGGCGGAGGGTCCGGGGCCGCGGGGGCGGGCGTATGATGCTGGGTCCTGTAAGTAGCGAGAACGAGGGTGCAGGTTCGGGCACCGGGCGTGTGCGCGTGTTTTCCCTGGTGATCCGTGCGTGCTGGTGCTGGCGTGGCGGCGTTGTCTCGGCTGGGCGGGCACGTGGGTTACCCAGGGGGTGGCCAGATCTGCTCCAGGACGTGCGGGTGTGTTTGCTGGAGGTAGTCGAGGGTCTGGAAGAAGCATCGCTGGATGCCGGGCATGTCCTCCTCTGTGAGGTGGGGGTAGTTTTGGGTGGGGGTGTGGGGGCCCGGCCACAGCAGCGTCATGAGGCGGGCTGCCACCATGTGCGGCCATAGTTGTAGGGTGGTGGGGCGTGGGGGGGTGGGTCCCCTGCTGTTTGGGGGGGCTTCCCTCTGCTGGGGGTGCAGCGTGACCACCCACACCCATCGGTCCGTGGGGATCCCCCAGGTCCGTTGGGTCCACTTGGCGACGCAATACATCGCCCTACCAAGGCCCTGGTAGCCGCTGCGGATGGAGAGCAGCGTGTCCAGGGATTTGGGTTCCCACGTGCCCCAGATGTGGGGGTCGTGAGGTTGTCCCCCCTGGCGTACGTGTCGGGGCCTGGGTTGTGCGTGGGGGGGGTGTAGTCGGCGGGGAGGAGGGAGTCGGTGCCGTGTACCACCCAGTGGTCTGTGGGTGCGTCGTAGCTGGTGGTGGAGAGGGTGTAGTGCAGATTGTACATGAGGGTCATGTACGTGGAGGGGGCTGGCTGCTGCTCGTCGGGGGTGGGGATGTCCCCCGGGACGTGGTGCCGGAAGTTGCTCAGGGAGGCCATCCGGGCTACCCATGTTTCCCGCTCCCACTCTTTGGTGCTGTCAGGGGTGGCGTCGGGTGGGGGGTGGGCCATGTCGGGCTTGTGGTAGCGGGTGCGGCCCTTGGTGTCCACCCGCCCCGGCACGGGGTGTCCGACCAGGTGTCGCCCCCAGTCGATGGGGGGCACCCAGATCCGGCTCCCCGTGGGGGGCGGGCTCTCGCCGTCTGGGGTGGCGCGTGGGGGGCGCTCGTGTCGGGCGACGTGGAGGAAGGCGTCGAAGAGGAAGTCTCTGACGCCTTCCCCCAGGGTGGCCGCCTGGACCAGGGTGGCCGCCCGGATGAGGGTGCTGGTGCCGGAGGTGCGGAGGAACAGCACGGCGTCCTGTTCCCCGAGTCCCCGGAGGTGCTGCCGTACCGCTGCGGGGTTGTGTAGGGCGTAGGGCTCGGCCAGTGCGGCGACTGGTGGTGCGGGGTGTGATGGGGGGGGTGGTGTGGATTGGGGGGGGTGGTGGTCGTTGTCGCGCGTGGGGTCCGGTGATGGGATCTCTTGTGGCGGTCGCGGGAGGGGGGATTCGCGGTGGCGTGTGTCGGCGGGGGTATCGACGTCAATTGGCTGGTGCTGGCTGCCGCGTGTTGTGTCCGTGGCCTGGTCTCGGGGGGGGGGGGGCGGGGGGGGCATGGTGTGGGGGTGGCGCTGTTGGTGGTGGGGGGGGCGGGGGTGGGTGTTGTGCTGGCTCGGGGCCTGGGCGTCCCTGTGGGTCGTGTAGGTGTTGCGTGTGTGCGCCGTGCGGCCCTTGCAGTTGTTGACTGGTTGTGGTGCCGGGGTGTGGGTGGGAGGCGGCCGCATGAGCGTCCGGGTGGGGCTGTGGTCCGTATGTAATGGGTGGCTGCTGGTGGATGGTGCTCGCTGGTATGGGGTGTGGGTGGGGGGGCTGTTGGTGGTGGTGGGGCGCTCCTACTAGGCCCTGGTGTTGCTGGTGTGCGTGCGCGGCTCCTCGCGGGTCCATGGGGGTGTACCGTGGCTCGTATATCGTGGGCCCGTGTAGCGGGGGCGGCGGGTGGTGCTGGACCGCATGGTGGTGGTGTGGAGGGTGTGCCGGTTGTGTGTGGTACCCCGGCGTTGGTGGGTGTGGTGGCAGGGGCTGGTGGTGGTGGAATACGTGATGGTGTGGTGCGGTGATGTGCGCTATGTGGGGTGGGTGGTTCGCGGGGCCTGGTTGTGCTGGGGCGTGGTAGGGATGTAGCTGGTGGGGGTCGCTGTAGCTTGGGGGCATTAGGGGGCAGGGGTTGGGAAAGACGGGGGCGTGGTGGTGGTGTTGGTGGTGCCATGTCCCCTGGCTCTGCGCGTATGGTGGTCCTGGCATGGTGTGGAAGTGTGTGGGCGGTGGTGGCTGACTCGGCTGCAGGGTTTGGGTGCTGCGGTACGGTGGTGGTGGTGGGCGCTGGCGGTGGCGGTGTTGTTGGTGTGCCCCGGGGGTCTGGGCGTGGGGTGGTGCGGTTTGGCTGGACCCGGGCCTTGGTCGGGGCGTCGCGCCCTGCTGGTGGGCGCGTTGGCGGGCCCCCTGACCTGTCTTGGTCTTCTTGGCCTGGTGGGTGTCGGGGGCGGGTGAACCCCCCTGTCCCTGTGGGGGCAACGGGGAGCGGGCGTGCCAGCGGTGTGCCTCTTGGAGGCTCGTCTTGAGGCCTCTGACGTAGGTTTCCTGGTCCGTGAGGCCCATCCGCGTGGCGGTGGCCTCGTTGGGGGCGGCCAGGTGGGCGTCCCGAAAAGACGCCCAGCCCTCCGGGGGCGTCTGTTGTGCGGGGTGGGGTTGGTGTGCCGGGTAGAGGAGTGCGCTGAGTGGGTAAGGTGTTCCCTTCTGTCGGCCAAGGGCGTTTTTGAACCGGCGGCAAGTGGATCGGAGGTAGGCTGCTATCTCCTCTGGTGCCGTGTCGGCCCACGCTTCCGGCGTCAGGGCTGCTGCTTGGGGGGCCGGGAGTTGTGGGTCTGGGAGGTGTAGGTCTCGGTGGTGGAGGTATAGGGCGAGGAGGATGTGGCGGGCCGCCACGTTCAAGCCGCCTCCGCTGTGGCGTAGGGGTGTGCTGCCCGTGGCCACGGCTATGGTCCATGCGTGGTCCGCCGCGTCCGCCACGTAGTACCCTCCCAGGTGGTCCCGGAGGGTGTCGGTGAGGAACCCGAAGAAGCTGGGGTGGCTGGCGGGGTGGGGTGCGGCTGGCGCCGCGGGCCGCTAGCGGTGGCGGGGGTTGGGGTCCCCGCAGTGGGGGCAGCGGGTGAGGCGGTGCGCGGCTCCCAGGCAGACCCAGTGGTCTGGGTTACAGGGCAGGGCTGTCTGTGGTAGCCGCCGGCGAACGCAGAGGGGACATGCGGTGGCTGGTGGTTGGTGGTACCTGTGGACGAACGGAGGCGTGGGGGGATTGGGGCTGGTGGCGCGTGCATGCTGGTAGGAGTGTGTGCGGTGCCTGTGGTGTCCGTGTGTGCTGTGCCAGTGCTGTGCTCGGTGGTTGGTGTGTAGACGTGGTGGGGGTTCCGTGTTGGTATGTCACGGGGTAGGTTCTCATGGTTGGTAGAACAGAATTTTGGGGAGGTGGGCTTGGTCTGTTGGGGGCAGGGTTGCCGCATGCTGCAGGTATTTGTGGGTGCGGTATCTGAGCTGTTCCGCCGTCTTGGCAACAGCCGTCCGCTGCATGTGCGCCGCCGTGGCCTGGGGGTCCTCCGCGTGGGTGCGTAGCAAGGTGTAGACGGCAGTGGGGACGAGTCCCCTGCGGACTGCCTCGAGCACCTCCGTCTGCTTGAGGACGGTGGTGAGTTGCTGGGTCGCCAGGGGCTGCGTCAGCCATCCGGCGTGCTGTGCGATGATGTGGGTTGGGTTCCAGTCTGTGAGGGTGTCCAGTCCTCTGTACAGGGGGCACGCCTTGAAGTGGTCCCATGTTTCTTCTTCCGCGTGGCTGCAGATGCATTTGGTGTGTCCTGCGGGGTTCTGGATCGAGCGGCGCATATACCATCGGTGGTATCGGGTGAGGAGGGGAAGTTGTTCGAGGGCGAGTTGGAGTCGGGGCTTTTGTAGGTGTGCTGGGAGGCTATCCGGGCGCAGGGCGGAGTAGTAGAGGGGGGTGTGGACGGAGTCTTCGAGGCGTCGGAGGAGTTCGGTGTTCGCTGGCTGGCCCAGTGTGGTGGCCAGTTGCTGGACCGGTGTGGGGTAGTGGTACTCCTTGTCTCGATGTGGCCGGGGGTATCGGGGGCAGGTGCTGCAGGTGGGTGTCGTGTGGGGTGTCCAGTCGCACGCGTCCGAGCCCTGGGGTGTGGTTGGTGTTCTGGTGTTTGGCCTGCGTGTCTGCGCGTCCATTGCCGTATGCGTAGCGGTGTGACTCCTGCTTGACGATCTGTAGGGCGTCCTGGGGGTGCATGCCCTTGAAGGCCATCCATAGTCCCAACGCTTGTGTGGTGAGGCCGGATTCGAGTGCTTTGTGGAGTGGCAGGTCCGCAAGGCGCCTGGTGAGGTGGATGTCGACCACGGCGTCCACGACTACCCAGATGTTGTGGGGCCGGATGGTCGTGGGTGGCGGTGTGGCGGTGACGGCGTCTGCCATGGTGCGCAGTTCGCCGTGGGAGGACGCCCCAAAGATGGTGGCCCCGGCCTGGTGTTCCACGTGGAGGCCGTCCGCGTGCCGGGTGATGCGCACGGAGGCGCAACTGACTGTGGGGGTGCGTTGCTGGGTGCCGGATGCGTCAGTGAAGTAGATGATGTCGGTGTCGCTGGGTATGGGTAGGCAGGCGATTGCTGTGGGGTGATAGACGTAGATGGGGTTCCCCTGGGCGGTTCTGGCGGTGATTTGCGTGGGTTGCAGTAGTGGCGCTGCATAGACGCCTATCCCCTGGGTGATGATGGCCGGGGCCCGTGGGGTGAGGTGGAGGAGGCCCCTGTCTGGGCGTCCCTGGGTGATATACGCGTACATCAGGTGGAAGAGGTATCCCGTGTTGGGGTGGAATTTCTGGCATGTGATGGTCTGTCGCCGCTCCTTGTCGTCCTTGTCGCCGCGGAGGGTGGGGCATTTGTGCTGTAGGGGGCGCATGGGTGCCTCCTGAGGTCCTGCGCGGTGTGGGTCGCAGCGGTCGTACTCCATGGCTACGCTGTCCGGGTCTGCCCGCTTGTTGGTGAACGTCCATGACGCTGTGGGTGTTCGGGTCCAGGCTACGTGCGCCGGGTGGTCTGGGGGTACCGTGTGAAACCAGGGGGAGAGCCATGCCTGCTGGTCAGCAGTGGCGGCGGCGGTGGGGGTGCGGTAGTGGGTGGGGATGAGGTGCAGCAGGGGCCACGGGGTGTCGAGGGCTGCCGGGCCGCAGTGCCAGCACGTGCGTGGTATGCCCTGGTCACTGTGTCTGACTGGTGGTACATCGGTCTCCGGTGCATTGTGTTTGGGGATGGACCAGGGGGCATGGTGTCGCTGGACAGTGCGGGTAGCATGTTTGTGGCCGTTTGGTGCTAGTAGCAGGATGGTGGGTGGTGTCCAGCCTTCAGCTGACGGGGTGGGCTCCCCCTGCGTTGTGCCGCCGTCGTTGGGGGTCTCGTGCTCGCTCGGGCGGGGCCGGGGGTGCTGGCGCTGGAAGGCTGTGTACGCCGTGTCGATGTCCTTGGGCCCCTGCATGTCGCGCCCTGCCTTCGTAGCACACGCGCGGAGGTACGCTTGGAAGACGTGGCTTGCTGGCCATTGTGGGTCGGAAAGGAACGGGGCGTGGTGGGCGTCGCATTGGGCCATGATCTTCATCTGTGTTGGGGTGATATACACTATGGTGATGGTGGCCCCTACGAGGCGCAGGGTGTCCACCTCGCCTGCCGGGCGCCGGTGGATGTCGGTGTGTGTGGCCAAGAGTGGCCCCTGTTGATCGCAGTGGTGGTTTGTCAGGATGGTGTGTGTGTGGTGCGGTAGGAGGAGTTGTAGCTGGGCCCGAATGCCAGTGCCCACGGAGGTGGAGACGCCGTGTTGCGCCAGTATCCACCAGGGGCAGGTGTTGCGGGCCATTTGCGCTTCTTTTATGCGTATGGCTGCCGCCTCGCGAACTTCTGGTTGGTGGTTGTGTGTTACCCTGTGTAGGAGGTGTGCTGCGTGTTTGGCATAGGCCATGTCGACCAGGGCGCCTGTATTGTCTCCGTAGTAGCGCCAGTGGGCCATGATGGTCTCCTTGGGGAAAGACGTGGGCCAGCCTCCGTGCTGCGCCCATGCCTTCGTCACTTGCTGTCAAGCGTGGCGTAGTGCGTCTTGGGGGCGCGGGAGGTGCAGGGCTTGGTACCTGATGGCCGTGTTGAGCACTGCTTCCATGAAGTACGCCAGGCCCTGCGTAGACAGGAGGTCCCCTCTGGCACTTTGGGGTAGCCGGGCGAGGCGCTCTTCTAGCTTGCTTGGGAGTGTGATGCGGTGGTGCCGCGTGGCCTGTGTGACTTCCAGGTGGACTGTGGTGTCTTCCAGGTGTAGGGGTTCGCCTTTCCGGATGTGGGGGTTGGGGGTCTTGGCGTCGGCCAGCCCGACCGATTTGCGGGGGTGCACTAGGAGCTGGTGGGCGTCCAGGTAGGTTGTGGTGAGTTGGAGAATGGCGGACGCTTGTTCGGTGGTCGTTGGTAGCCCTGCGTTCTCAGGATCGCGGTGGCGGGTGGCCGTAGTTAGGAGGTTGTCGTCCGCGAAGTTGATGAGGGGGGACCGTAGCGGGTATGGGGCGTACCCCGGGTATACCCGTGCTAGCTCGAATGCCAGTGGCAGGGTGACGAGGAGGTAGAGGAAGGGGCCTTCGGCGCCTCCCTGGGGGACCCCGCTGTCTGTGCCGGTCCAGGGGGTGAGGCCTGCGGCTGTGATGACGGCGTAGAGTCGGGTCTGGATGTACCCGGTCATGAAGGATAGGAATGGGAGGCCCATGGCATCCCATACCTCCGTGAGGAGCCGGTGTGGGGCGTGGGGGAACGCGCCTTGGGCATCGAGGGAGGCGATGATCATCTCGTAGGGGTTCATGTCCAGTGCGGTGTCCTGGAGGAAGATGGCCTCGCGGGGGGACCTGCCGGCCATGGCTCCCCACATGCTGGCGGGCACGTGGGCGAAGACCGCTGGTGCGATGCGGCCTAGGATGAGCGTCCACACCAGCTTGACCTCGTCGGTGGCGCAGACTATGGGCCGCCAGTTCCCCGGCTGCGCCCAGTCCCCCTTTTTGTAGAGGGGGTGGACCAGGTTGGCCCACTCAGGGGGGATGGGCGTGGCGCCCGTGACTATGTCCCACAGGCTGGCTGCCAGGCGGCTTTTGACGGGCAGGGTGAGACGTTGGTACGCTTCGGCCGGCAAACCGTCGACGCCGGGCACGACCCCCTTCTTCAGGCGGTCTAGGGCGCGTTGCAGTTCTGAGATGCTGAAGGGGTCGTGTTCGATGGCGCGCCGCTGTTCCCGGTTGAAGACCCTGGGCACATGCTCGCGGATGGTGTTTCTGGTGTGGGGGTCGAGCTCGGGGAGGGCGTCCCCGTGTTTTGCCTGGAAGCTGTCCAGGACTGCCTGGAGGACAGCGTCGGGGTCATTGGTGAGGCCTCCTTCGGGGGTGCGTACCGCGTGGATGGTACGGCGCCCCGTGTCCTCCAGGATGCGGCTGACGTACCGTAGGGACTTGTACGGCGTGTCGTTTCTGCCGTATCTTTCGCGTTCTTGGGCTGCGGCCGCTATGCGGTGGGCGTGCCTCTCCTGGAGTTGGTGGCGGCGGGTGGTGAGGAGCGCACAGAGGTGGCTGTCCCGGTCTCGTGCCTCCGGTGTGCTGGGGCGTAGCAGGGTGGCGAGTTCCCCTTTCGTGGTCCAGATGTCATGGACGAGTTGCTGGAGGGTGAGGTCTGGTGGTGCTCCCGTGTGGCTGGTGTCACGCTCCATGCCGCATGCTTGTGCCGCCCGGCGCATGGCGGTGGTGAGTGTCGGTGCACCCGGGCGGCGCAGGATGGCGTGTAGGGCCCTGTTATACCTGTGCCAGGCGCCGTGGTCGTCCTCGGCCGGGAACTGCAGTGTGGGTGGGAGGGTGTCGTCTGGCAGGGTGGCCGCGGGTGGGGGTAGGTTGGGGATGATGAGGTCCATGTAGAGGGGCCGCTGGCCCGTGCCTGTGGGCGGGAGGTCCCCGTAGGCTGCTTCGTGGACGCGCACCGTGGTTGGGTCCCCGTAGCACGTGTCGATGCGGGATGGGTGGGTGCCGGCTTGGTGGGGGTAATGGGAGGGTGTGCCGGTGAGTCCTGCCGTGAGGTCGGTGAGGCCCAGTTGGTGCATGGCGTCCCGGACAGCTGTGTCGGTGGCTGTGGGTGGGCTGGTGCGGTCGTTGTCGGTGGGGGCGGCGTTTAGGTCGCCTATGATGATGGTGGGTGCCAGGAGGGAGAGTCGGCGGTACGCCAGGCTCAGGGTGTCCAGGAAGTCCTTGGTCTCCTCCCCGAATGGGACGTGCGTGAGTAGCACGTTTAGCTGCCATCCGGGCCCCACGCACTCGTACGCCCCGAGGCGACCATCCACTCCGAGGTCGGGGTGGGCATGTACCGTGACCGACGTCTTGTGGTAGAGGGGCACCCCCCGTTCCCAGTGGGCGTGATATTTGTTCCCCTCCGGGTCCAGGATCGGTGCTGGTTCGGGTTGGTCCGCTCTGCGGGGGGCTTGCTCCAGGAACTGCAGGAGGTCTGCGCCTTGGGGGTGCGGCCCGGGCATGGCTTGCAGTGTAGCGGCCTTGGCGGGGTCGTAGGTGACCGCGGGCTCGTTGAGGATGTTGATGCGGGCGTGGGTCTCCGCAGGCGCCGGTTTCTGGGGACCGGTAGTTGGGGGGGCGGGCCGTGTCCGGCCCTGGCCCCGTCAGGCGTCGAGGAGGTCGATGACGCCCTGAGCTGCGGGTGCCCTGCAGATCCGCTTCTGGGGCTGGGGTAGGGCCCATGCATTGTGGACTTCGCCTGTGTACTCGGTGCCGGTGAGGTGCTCCGTGTCGGGGGTGCACAGCTGCATGGGGACCATCTCACGACCGGTTCGGTCTCGCCAGAGTTCGATGGTGCGCCCCAGCTTCTTGTCGTTAGGGGTGGCCGGGTCCCACTTGACGTGTATCTTGAACCCCCGGTGGTCCCCGGTGACGAGGTACCGGTGCTTGACCTCCCCTGCAGCCCATATCCACTTGGAGGGGCCCGCGGCCGTGGGGTACTCGAAGGGCAGCTGCACCCGGGTGCCGATGGCGTATTCGGGATACAGGACAGCGGCTTCCTCTTTGTTCCAGCTCTTCGGCTTGGCCCTTGGCTTTGACGCGGGTTTGGCCTGTGTGGGGGCCTTGCGCTTCTGCGCACCTTGGCGGCGTCGGGCAGCGGGTTGTCCCCGTTGGGGAGGTGCGCCCTGGGGCTGCTGTACGGGTGTGTGGCCCGGTGCAAACACGGGGTGTTCGCAGGCGGCTGGGACGTCGGGCTTGGACGTGGGGACGGGGTCGTTCAGCTGGAACACTTGCTTGGTCATGAGGCGAAGCACTTCCTCGGCCTCCTGCAGTGCGTCGGGCGGGTCTGTGGGCCAGGTGAGGAGCCGGTGCCCGGTGCCTGCCCCGTGGCGGCGCATGTGGGCCGTGTAGCGGGTGGCGTGGCGTGTCTACGCTGGGGTGCGTTCCGGGGGGAGGGGGCCTTCTGGCGCCCCCTTCGCCCAGTAGAGGGCGTAGTGTAGCGCTTCCCAGGCTGCCTCTGAGGCGTGGGGGATGCGTGCGGCGAGTCGCAAGCGGTCCCCTCCGCGTGGTGGGGGCGGGACTTCGTCGTCGGGGGCGTGTGCCGTTGCCCGTCGGACCTTGCCGTGGTCGTCCCATTCCACCGTCCACCAGGTGTCCCGGTGTTTGAGGATGTGGACCTCGGTGGTGGTCGGGGGGGCGTCCATGGCGTCCCAGCTGACGAGCTGGATGGGGCGGACCGCTGGGTGGGTCTTCGGGGGTGCTCGCATGTTGAGTATTTGGTGGATGTCCTCGGCGGTGGGGCCCGCGTCGGGGGCGTCCTGCGCTGCTTGGGCTAGAGGTGGGGAGGGGCGGTCCTCCCAGAGGCGGGAGGCGGACGCCGTGGCGTACATGGCTGCGATCAGGACGTGTTCCGTCAGCCCTTCCACCATGAGGTGGTCTTCCCCATCCAGGTCTCGGGGGATGGTGGCTTCCGCCTTTAGGGTGAGGAGTGCGATGGCGCGTTTGGGTCCAGGTGTGGCGTGCGTCAGCTCATCTGGCGGGCGTCCGTCGGATGGGGTGTGGGCGGGGCGCTTCTGGAGGGGGGATGGTCCCACCGCCAGGTGCTCGACAAGGTGTAGCGGTATGGCGTGGTGGCGGTCCGCTGCGGGCAGGAGGTAGGGGTGTGGGTCCCCGGGTATCGTGCCGAGGAATATGCCCCCCCTGTAGGTAGGGGTGGGCAGGGGTTGCTGCAGAGCGCCTGCGCATGGTAGCGCGCACCGAGGGTTGCAGTGGGTGCATGGGGCTGTTATGGGGTGCGGTACCGCGTACACGGTGAAGGGCCCTACCGCGCGCTGGATGTGGCGGGGCATGATGTTGCGGAGGTCCGCCACCCGTGCCGTGCGGCTTTCGCCATAGTATATCCAGAGCGTGTCCTCCAGTGCCATTTTGGGGCGTAGTTTGCGAGCCAGTAGGTTCAAGGTGCTTTTGTGGGTGGCCTCGGTGACGGTGCAGGGTCCAGCGTTAATGCGTGGGAGCAGGTGGCTTTGGTGGTGCGCCGCGCCCTGTCTGCGGGCGGTGTGGAGGGCGGTGCTGTCGGCGGGGGGGGGCGCGTGGTGGGTGGGCCTTTTGCGCGGGGTCGGGGCGACGTGTAGGGGATGCTTCCATGCCGGGCGCGGGTGGTGTTGCGGTGGCTAGAGGCCAGGGTAGGTGGTGAAGGTGTATATGGTGACGGGGGAGCGCTCATGCGTGGCCTGGAGGTAGTAGTGGTCGCGACCCGTGTTGTGGGTGACGATGACGTTTGGCGTTGGTATGTCGTAGTGGAGTGCGGTATTGGGGAGTTGTTTGGTGACGCGTGCCGTCGCGTCCCCCGTTTTGGGCGCAGTGTCATGGGGCATGAGGATGTGGCCTGCCCACGCATCGTGGGCGGAGAGGTCGAGGTCTGGTAGGGTGGGATGAATGGGGCGCCCCCGGAAGTGTGTGAAAGCTGGGTTGTGGCGTGCCGCCGTTTCCTTGATGATGGACGGTGCCCACTGGGGTGGCGCCCCAACTTGCTGGGCCATGGCGGCGACGGCGCGGGCGATCGCTGTGAGGTCTGGGCCGATGCCAGGCTGGTCTGCCGGTGGCTGCAGGCCCCCTTCTGGTGCGGGGTGGTGCCACCATAGGGTGTAGCCCTTTTGTGTGTTATCGTGGGGGGTGTGCACGAGGCCTTGGTGGTTGGAGATGGCGGTCTTGAGGGCTTCCGCTGCCTCGCGGTGGAGGGTGCACGTGTTGGCCCAGACTCTGGTGGGGGGGGCCGCCCCGGTGTGGGATTCGACCGTGGTGGGGGCCGGCTCGAGGGTGTGACTGGTGAGGGAGGGTCTGTGCAGCCCTTCGTGCAGGGAGGCGCACACGTGTGCCCATGTGTCCGCCCATCCCTGTTGGGCGCTTCCTGCGTCTGCTCCTGTGGGCAGTCGCACGATGACCACGTGCCAGGGGTGTGACCCCGGTACTACGGTGGGGGGTGTGATGTGCTCGTGAGCGTGTAGCCACACTGCGGTGTCTGCGTTCGCCGTCACGTAGTCCTCTCCCTCCGCTGTGTGGACGTTTTCGACGGCGGCCTCTCCCTCCAGGGTGAGAAAGAGGTGTGTGCCGGGGGGCTGCGCGTGCGTGTCTGCGTCCCGGAGCCACAGGTACGTGAGCGCCACGGTGCCGGGGAGGATTTCCCCCCACGTGAAGGTGCCTTCGGGTGATGCCCACTGCAGGGGCAGTGTGCGGCGTCCCCGCGAGTCGTTGGTGGCATGGTAGTCGTGGGGGAGGTGACGTTTGGTGAGCCGGTGCGGCATGCATTCGGTGGTGGCTGTGGGGGGGTCCCAATTACATTCCTCCGGGGGGGGGTGCGTCTGCGTCGTCCTCATGGGGCTGGACCAGCGGCAGCGCCTGTGCATTGGGTGTGGCGTCGGGTACTCCGCTGTGCGTGAGGATGTAGAAGCCCTCGGGGGTGAGTTGGAGGACGATGTCCCACTTCGCCGTTTGCTCTGGGGACCACTGGTGGGGCCCGTCCTGCGGTCGGTGGAGGGTGACCTGGTGGCCCCATCTCCAGCTGTGGTAGGCGAGGAGGCTGAGGACGGTGTCTTGCTCCGGGTCCTCCACGCTTTCCACGTATGCCGTCATGTCAGTGACGTCGACGGCGTACTCGTCCTCCCATTCTTGTGTGGGGGTGCCTGGAGGGGGGGGGGCGGTGGTGTACCCGTGGAGTCCCGGCCCCGCGACGTCGGGCAGGTCGTGCTCGAGGGACGCCCGGTACTCGGCGGGCCCGTTGCTGGCTTCTTGGGTGGGGTGGTGGCGCCGCAGGGCGTTGGACAGGTGCGTCCAGGGCGCCCGCTCGCGGGGGGGGGGGCGCGGGGGGGCATTATGCGGGCTGGGGTCCGCGGGGCCGCTTGCTGCGGACTCGAGCTCCGGCGGGGTGAGGTCCATATGATGCTCCGTGTCTTCCGTGTGTTGGAGTTCCAGTTCTAGCAGGCTGTCGATGTCCAGGGCCATGGGGTCATCGTGCGCGTTCACGTGTTGGGGTGCTGCTTCATGGCATGGCGGGCGTGTGATGCTGGTGTTCGGGGCACGTGCGGCGGCCGCTGCGGGGTCGTGCGCCGGGGGCGGCGCGCCGTTTGGCGTGGTTGTGGTGTGTGGCTGCACGCTGTTGGCTGTCCTGGCCGGCCGTGTTGCCCCTGTGTGCGGTTCGGGTTGTGGCCGGTGGTGGGTGTTGAGCTGGCGCGTGGTGTGCGGGGATTCCAGGGGTGGTGCCGGTCGGGTGGGGTGCGGAGCTGGCGTGGCGCGCCTTCGTTCCTGTGTTGGTGGGCTGTGGTGTCCCGTGCCCCCGGGTGGGGGAGGGGGGTGCGGTGCGGTATGATGGTGTTGTGCTGTGTGGTGGCCTTCCCGTTTTGGGGGGGGGGTACCGTGTCCAGGTCTGGTGGGGTGGGTTGTCGCCCGTGGTTTGTCCTCTGGCGGTGGCGTGGGGCCTGGGGTCCCCTGGGGCGGGGTGTGCGGGACTGGAGTGTCGCAACCAGGGGGGTGTGGTCGTGTGGTGCTTGGGGGTGTCGGCCAACCGTTGAGTGGGCCCAGTGGTGCGGGGTATTGCGTTCACGGGGTCCGCGGGTCGGTGGGTCGCGGCTTCTTGGGCGTGTTGTGGCCCCGGTGCGGTGCCCGTGGGTGGTGAGTGGCGGTGTGTGGCTGGGGTGTATCGTTTCCACGGTGGGGGGGGGGCTATTTGCTCGGGTGTGGGGTGGGCCCGTGGTAGGTTGCCGGCGGGTAGCGGGTGTCGGGGCCTCACTGTGGGTAGGTATTCCGCGGTGTCCCCTTGGTGCGTCCCGTGGTGGTCTCTGGCCGGCTGGCTGAAGGGGGTTTTTGGGGTGTACCGCATCCATGGGGGCACCATTGTGTGTTGGGGCGCCGCAGTCGTGGGTGCGGCGGGTTGTGGGGGTGGGGCTTGTGTCGGTGTCTACCGTGTGGTTGGCGGCGGTGTGTCGTGTGTCGTCCTCGGCGGCTCCTCATGGTGGTCTGTTGTGGTGGTGCCTGGGGGGTGGTCTTGGGCTTTGCGGCTCCTTGGAGGGTGCGGGACATGCGGGGTCGGGTTGGCTGGGGAGGGGGGGCGCGCGTGTGTGGGCTTGCGTGTTTGTCTTCTGCTCCCCCCGTGGCCCCTTCCTCTGCCTGTCCCTTACTCCTCTCTTTTCGTTGGCTTGTTTGGCTTTTTTTTTTTTTTTGGGGGGGGGCTGGCTTGGGTGCTGTGCGTTCGTGTTGGTGTGTGCCGGTGTCGGCGCCGGTGTGGGCGTGGGTGTCGTGGGGGACGGGAGTCGGGTGGCTGTTGTGCTCTGGGTTCCCTGTGTGTGCGCCGGCCCCCAGGCTTCCGGTTCCCAGGGCGCCGGTCCGGGGGGGGCTGACGGCAGGTGGTTGGCGGCAGTGGTGGCGTCGCGCTTGCGTGGGTGGCTGCTGCTCCTGGTTAGTGTCTGGGTGGCGTGGCCGGGCGTGGGCGTGCGTGTGGGTGTGTTCTTGGCCTGGGCTGATGGGGTGGCGGGCAGTGCGGGCGTGGTTGGTTTGTGTGGGTGTCGGGTATGTGTGCGCCGAAGGCGCAGTGGGTTGGGCTGGGGCACCGTGGGCGATGCAATGGGTGGAGGAGATGCTGGTGACGCCTGAGGGGGGGTGCTGTAGGCGTCGAAACGGTTTTGTGTTGTTGACGTGGGTGCTTCGGGTGACGCGCCGGGCGGCGACAGGGTTGGTGACGCTGATGGTGTCGTAGGTGAGGGGGCGGGCGCTGGGGGGGCCTGTGGCTCCGGTGGTCGCTGTAAGTGGTGCAGTGGGTGGTGGCGTGACTGGTGATGCCGGCGGTGAGGGTGCTGCCGGTGACGTCGATGGTGAGGGCGCTGCGGGTGATGTCATGGGTGGTGGCGATGTTGATGTGGGTGTTGCAAGTGGTGTGCCGGTTGGTGGCGCCGCTGGTACTGTCCCTACGTAGGGTGTTGCCGGGGGTGCTGTGGGCGGTGGTGTCGTCGGTGGTGCCGATGGCGAGGGTGACGCAGGCGATGCACTGGGTGAAGGTGAGGCCGGTGTGTGCCGTAGGTGACGCGTTGGGAACGGGTGGTGGGGGGCCGGAGGGGGGTTTGCCGTTGGTGCAACGGGCGATGGTGGCGTTGGTGCCGCAGGTGGTGGCTTGGGTGATGGTGCTGTTGGTGATGCCGACGGGGTGGTTTGTCTGCCTGTCTGCCCGCGGAGTCGGTGCCGGCGTTGGGCGGTTGCCCCTGCGCGTGGTGGTCGGTGCGCTGGGCGTTTGGTGGGCGTGGTTGGGTGCCGGTGTGCGTGTTGGTGTGTACGTGGCGCGGGTTGCCGGGGGTCTGTGGGCGTTGGGTGCGCTGTTGCCGTGCGTGTGGTGGTTTGTATTGCCTGGTGGAGCGTGGCCGGCGTGTGCGTTGCGTGGGTGTCGTGGGGTCTGGTCGGCGTGGGTGGTGTCGGTGTGGGTGTTTGGGGTTGGGTGCTGGTTGTGGGCGTGTCGTTCGCGCGGTGCGGTCGGGCGTGATGGTGGTGCTGCTGGCGACGTCGATGGTGACGATGCTGCAGGTGGTAAGGGTGGGGTGGTGGTGTTGGCGGTTTCCGGTGTGGGTGGTGTGGAGTGTGGGGGTGTGGCAGGTGTGGTGCGGGGCGGATGGTGGTGTGCTTGGCGACGGCGTCGTGAGTGCTGCCGGGGGGGAGGGTGTTGTTGGCGGTGTTGTGGGCGGCCGGTGGCGGGTGGTGGTGGTGGTTCTGGTTGGACTGCTTGGTGGTTGTGGTGTCGGCGGGCAGCCCTGATGATGGGCCCTGGGTGTGTGGTGGCGGGTGGGCGTGCATGGTGGTGGTAACGGTGTGTCATTGCGGGTGGTGATGGGTGTGGTACCGTAGGGCGTGTGGTTTGCGATAACTGAGCACTCAGCCCTCCGGGTGGCGCGGGCCCGGTGGTCCGGTAGCCCGTCCGGCAGTTGGCGCCGGGTGCTCACGCGTCCCTCCGGACGGCGGCTGTTCCGTAGCCGGCAGGGGCTGGGTTCGCTGCCGGGCGCACACACGTCCCTCCAGACGGCAGCTGTTTCGTAGCCGGCAGGGGCTGGGTTCACTGCCGGGCGCACACACGTCCGTCCGGACGGCGGCTGTTTCGTAGCCGGCAGGGGGTGGGTTCACCGCCAGGCGCACACACGTCCATCCGGACGGCGGCTGTTTCGTAGCCGGCAGGGGTTGGGTTCACTGCCGGGCGCACACACGTCCATCCGGACGGCGGCTGGTTCGTAGCCGGCAGGGGCTGGGTTCACTGCCGGGCGCACACACGTCCATCCGGACGGCGGCTGTCGCGCTGTGGGAACTGCGGGGCTTGGACTTGTTCTTGGCGACTCGTTCGTCGTCGGGTGTGGGTGTTTGCCGTGGTGGTGTCGTGTTTTTGTGCCGTGGTGCGTGCTGGCGTGCGGTGCTGCGCGTGTGCCCTGCTTGGCCTGTGTGTGGCGCACGCTCCTTGCCCGGGCGTGCTGTTGCGCAGGCGCGGGGACACACCCTCTCTCTGGCGGGCCCGTTTGGCTCCATGGCGGGCCCTGTTGGCGCCCGGCTGTGGCCCGGCGCGCGGCAGTGGGGTGTGTGCACGCTGGGGGGGGGGGGGTTCGGACCCCTCCTCTCGCTTTCCCCGCCTTGTTCCTCTGCCCCTCTTCGCCGGCCTGCCCTGCCTGCCCACCCTCTTTGTACCCGCTGGGTTGGCCTTGGCCGGACGGTTGGTCTCGCTGGTCTGACATGGTGTTTCTTTCCTGTAGGGGGGCGTGGGTTAGGTGCGTTTTGGGGGCGGGTTGCTCGTGTGGTGTGCCGCGCTGCTTGGCTCCTGTTCACCGGTGTGCACGCTCCGTGTGTGGTTGTGCTTGTACGGTGTCCTGGGCCTCCCGGCTCCTGTTCACCGGTGTGCACGCTCTGTGTGTGGTGCTGTGTGTACGGTGTCCTGGGCCTCCCGGCTTCTGTGCACCGGTGTGCACGCTCTGTGTGTGGTGTTGCGCGTACGGTGTCCTGGGCCTCCCGGCTCCTGTTCACCGGTGCGCACGCCCTGCGTGTGCTGCTGTGTGTACGGTGTCCTGAGCCTCCCGGCTCCTGTTCACCGGTGTGCACGCTCTGCGTGTGGTGTTGCGTGTACGGCGTCCTTGGCCTCCCGGCTCCTGTTCACCGGTGCGCACGCTCTGCGTGTGGTGTTGCGTGTACGGCGTCCTGGGCCTCCCGGCTCCTGTTCACCGGTGTGCACGTTCTGTGTGTGGTTCTCATGTCAGTGCAGTTACAAGCCTGTTTCTGCAGTTACAAGCCGATTCAGTGATTATCACTTGGCTTATGAGGCACTCAGGGTCAGAGGAGAGTGAGTTCTGCATTCGTGTTCTTGATCCGGCCTCAAATCAGTGTCTTGGCAGCTCAGCAGCATCCGCCGCAGAGACAGAAGGACGTTTGTCCGGACACCACAAAAGGCAGCTTCGCCGCCTAACAAAAAGCTCAGCACAGCTGAAGAAGACTTACCAACCACTCTGTTGTCACTGCTCGTGGTCTGGATGAGTTTGACAGTGCTGCGTCAAATGACTGTGCACTCGAAACGAAGGATGAGTCTTTACAGAGTCAGCGTGAGGAACGCCGTTTGAGGCTGAAGCCAAGTTATCGACTGCACCAAGGTCAAAATCCCACTCCTGGTTCGAAAATTCTCGTGGAGTTTGCAACCCTTCCTGTCCTTCGCCAACTATGACATTGATGAAGGTCTTTCTCCTATTGTCCCAGTCTTGAAAAAGTTGAGAGGTCGAACTGAGGTGCCAGTACGGCGCCACCAACAAATTTTAGTGATTGGTATCAGTGTTTCTAATCTTGAGCGGACACTGATGAACGGCGACGACACCAACACGGGCGACGACAACGCCAAGGAGAGCGACGGCAACGCCAACAGGGGCGACGGCGAGCACAACGCCAGCGAGCGGCCTTTTTACAATGGTTAGAATCTTTTGTTCTATTCACAGCTACGGACAGTCATGTTGGTTCAGGTCAAGGTTTATTTTTAAAGTTTACTGTGTGTTGATTCATGACAGTTTACACAGGTTGACAGTTAGTGGTGTTTGCAATTTGTTTGCAGTTTTTGTTCAAGTTGAGTAGTTTCGAAGTGCCTACAGTGGCTGAAACTGATTCGCCAGTTATATGTTGTGTGTTGTATGGCTTGTGCCAACAGCCAAAGCCAGTCGCTGCATGTAAATAACACAGCCAGCACAAGCACAGAGACAGACACCACACCGACAGTGAGGGACAGTCGGATGATGCCAGCAGGCCAACAAGCATTTTCTTTTGCCATGTCTGAGTCACGGTTGGGTCATGTCGTCATTTTGATTTACTGTTCACATCAGAATTCCGTGGCCGATCGGAGGCGCAAGCCTGACGACGACCAGTGGTTGATACCCTCAGTTCTGCAGCGTGGTTGATACGCTCAGTTCTGCAGCCACCATCTGTCTTCATTCCAATTTTCCATTCCATTCCATTCCAAATTCTTTTTTTCAATCTTGCATTGTCTAATGCCTCCGAGCAAGCTCTCCGGCATTAGGGGAGAGTCGCTGCGCCACTCCCTACTTTTTACATGGTGCCCTACAGTGTGTGTGATCAACCACTGGCACTTACTGAGTTTACTTGTACGCTGGTCCTTTTACCATGTGGGACAGACAGTTTTTATTTCCGCTGCCCGCCCCAACCATCCTCACTGCCCGGCTTAGGGGAGTGTAAGGGAACCAGTGAGCGAGGGTCGGAGAGAGCAAGCGAGTGAGTGAACCATGGGCGAGGCGTAGTGTGAGCCCGAGTGAGGGGGAGAGCGAGCGAGGAAAGCCAGAGCGAGCACACGCGCGAAGCGCACAGCGCATGCACACAGAAGAGGAGATCGGATAGACCAGAAGTTTTGCGACTTTCGTTGTTCTGTTGTGTGATTTATGTATACTTGAATATAGCTCTGCAATGTACTTATGTCTCCTATTCTATTAGGGTATGATACGAGCCTGAATCGGCTCTTGCCAAGGGCTCATGCCACAAGGGCTTTCTTGCCCCTTTGGAGTTCTGGACTCAGGGATACACAGACCTCTGAACAACTGGGTATTCGACTTCTTCGCCATGTCCGTGCCGTGCTTGTTTGCTATTGAGTTCGGAGTTCTAGAGTTTTGGCTTTGCCGATAAGTCCTCAAACATTCCATAAACAAGAGGAATCAAAGTCAAGGTCTACCCATAGACATCTCAGTGCAGTTACAAGCCTGTTTCTGCAGTTACACGATGTATGTGAAATGGCCAAAATGTAGCCAATCTGGGGCAGATTTGTGAATATCTGAGCAGATGGGGATTAGCCGCACTTACAGGGTCGGTTGGGCACAACGTCAGCTAAACTAATGAAAAGCTGCTCAAGGGACTGCATGGATTCCTCTTTTGTGGTGGTCCTCTTTAGCTTTACAAACGGCAGTTTTGGAAATGCAGCGGTCCCTACATTTTTGTCTTTGGCCTCTGTGTGTGTAGTTGGATTCTTCTTCGGCCTACTATGATGTACTTTGGGCTCCCCCATCTGTCTGTCAGAAACAAGATCCCGTGCACTTTGTGGCGGTTGGCCATGGTATTTTAAAATGGGAAAGACACTCTGCGAGTCTAGCTTGCAGCCTCCACGGTGCAATACACGTTGAAAGAAACACAAAAAGTCCTGCAAAATAGGCTTACATGTATCTCACATTCGAAGGTTATAGAAACAATTTGGATTGAAAAAACAACAAACATTTTGAGTGAGCCAGATGCTTCAGGTTGTGTTCTGGTTTAAGACCTGCCATCTTTTGCGCTTGGAACACGAGGCATAGTCTATGACGTCACGAGTGTAGCCCATGTTGACGGGGGCAGTGCCTTCAGTTAGGAAACCGGTTTATGTTCCTCCCGAAGCTGTCTACCGAAGTCTCAGTAATGCGTCCTGTTAGCGAACCACGAGCAGTGTTGTAGGATAATTTAAGGGAAAAGACGGCCTTTGCACTATCAGCCCTTATGTATTTCCTTCTTGCGGCAAGAAGTTGTAGAACAGGGGGCTTGGGAGGATGTATGCGTGCAGAGAAAGTGGAGAAGTGGTCGTGCCCTTGGTGGAAAATTGGGATTTTCCGGCTCACGATGGCCCACTCGTAGGGGTTTAAGGAGCAACTGAAGGCTATTTGATTAACGGGCATGCGTCTCCAGCCTCGTCTTGTCAAATACTCCGGCAGGTGCTGGCGGATGTGCTGCCGCTAGCGCTGCAACAATGAATGTCCAAGTGCATCTTGCAATCGGGAATCGTAGGCAGCAAGATGGCAGTTCTGGGCAAAGAGGAAGACACTGCTGTTGGGTGGCTTGCCGATGGTGCTCAGCAGTAGTGCTGGGGTGACGCCTTGCAAAAGCTGAATCATTAAGGCTATGGTAAGTGAGGGGTGCGGAACGTGCATTGGGGGGCGTTGATGGATTAGTGTCGCACGACACGACTCGAACTGTGCACAAATGTGACCAAACAGGGCAGGCACGTGTATCTGAACGGGTTTTACTCGGTCGACACGGCTTCGAACGCTTCGAATGCGGTCATTGTGCCAATACCTACAGCAAACTTTAAATGTTCTAAAAGTTCCAAAAACGCCTTTCAAATTCCTTAAAACTGCAGTGTAAAATTTCAAACCTATACACATTTGCTCCCATTGGCTAAATCGCGACAACACTGTCTCTTCCGTAACGGACCCTTTTGCACCGCTGTGCTGTACATACCATCACTGTGCTCAAACTGGGTCAGCTGTACCCGTGAGCCAAAAACTGCGGCGTCCCTACAGAATTCTTGTCGCGGGACGGTGTATTTTCAGAGCCCCAATTGGCGTACTAAGGAATTAGGGTTAAAGAAGTAGCGGGAGAGCTAGGTGGGCATCTCGTTGCAGCGCGCGGCGCCCGGGGTGTACAAGGATTTACATCCAAGGCACTAAACCATTTGTCGCAGATGTAGGGCTGAATGGCCCCCACCCAGCTAGCACTGGGTTGCCAGATGACATTTAACCCTAATCAGAGGCTGCTAGGCATCGCAGTGTGCAAGAAAATTATTAGATTTCATACCCCAACCCTGTGCCCATTGAGGGGGAACGCGAGCGACAAATACAAACGTAGCCCCGTGGTACCGGTTAAAGGCACAACGGGCTCAACGGCAACGTCAGAGGTTAGATACGGCGTCGCGGTGCTGGGAGGCCGTCTCCGCGGCCCGGTAGTGCAGAATTACCAAAATGTGGTGGTATTGCGGCGGATCAAATAGCTAAATAATGCTGCCGGATGTTGTCTTATAGAATGCCTCTCGTACTGCCTGTGGCCTGGTCGCGGTTTTGAAGAGGTTTTGGGCCAGATTTTCAATACAAATCGAGGGCGGACAACACGTCCATGAATCCTTTTCAGTGAATGTACTCAATTGATGTATACTTTCAATTTGATGCATTCATAAAGTGAAAACAGGCTTTCACTGTTGATTGCTTTGATGCTATTGTTTTGTTTGTGCCTCTGCTTGTTCCTGCTGCTTCTTGGTGTAGCTCAGGTTTTCCAAAAAGAAATGTTTTGATGAAATCAACCAGAACCCCAGGTACCCACAGTGCAACCAGGGAACCCCAGGATCAAATCCACAACATGAAGAGCTGCAGGCAAAGGAGATAAACCAGCAACAAAGGGAAAACGCACAATAAGTACAGATTTCGGAAGAGATACTTAGAAAATATACTCCAATTATGTGAAACCTGCCCACATGGGCACTCTCTCTTTTATAGTGCCATCTAGAAATATGCACTCTTTGTTTTGGGTCCCATAGGTGCTGAGGTGGCATGGCTTGTGGCGCTGAGGTCACTGTCATGTCACATCAAATATTCCTACTTAGCTAGGCTGACTGAAAATTGAACCCAGGACCTCTGAAAAAGAGGTGCCCGAGCCCCCTAGGGTGCCGACCACTAGGATAGCTAAGCATTCATGGGAAACTATAGAAACATGTATAGGCTCTGGATCAATGTCAGCTCCTCAGTCAGTCCAGAAAATGGTGGTTAAGTCCAATCATTTGGGGGGTCAGGGGTCCACACAACATCCAACTTTCAATGCTAGGTTTTATAGGTCAAGATGCTTTGTCACCCCTTTTTGGATAGGCCAATACTAAGATAAAAATGTTGTATGCCTTTAGGCATCTCCCAAACAACTAAAGCATACCTTTTGGCAGGGAAATACACTCTTTCCTACTCCCCCCTTGTGCTGTGGTGGCAAGCACTGTCGCTTTTTAAAGGAAAAAATGGTATGTTTCTTGGCCTCCCATAAAGAAAGTCCCTACCAGGACCGGCCCCCGCTGTGCCCCTTCCGCCTGTAACCCCTGCTGAATTGCTGCTGATGAACGATTGCATTTATCAAAGTCCAGGGTTCCAAATCCAAAAATATAGAAAATACTATCCTCCTTCAATTCTGAACAGCAACCAGATCCCACAAATACAGCAATAACCCAATCCACAATCCAATCCACACTGCGGGCTTCCGTTCAGCACACCGGTCGTCCCACGGTGGCGGGCATGTACAAGAATTGCACCAAAGAGGAAAGCCCTGACATTGGCATATGAACACAAATAGAGCAAAGTCGGGGAAAGAGGTAAACATACACATTCACTGTCATAAACCCCTCATTCCCTGCACCCAAGACCTTCCCTTGACTCACCAACATTTTGCCCTGAACCAGGTCAAATGAGATGGCTGAATGCCATGTGTCAAAAGTCACTACATAAACCCCAAAGAGGTGTTCACTCCCAAGCCTCTAAATCCTAGCCCAATAGAGGAGGTGGCGTGTCATGGCCTAGAGTAGCACTCAGGACCATGACCTACCCTGACGCAACCCTGGTTGGACTTGGAACTGATTTGGCTTGGAGAACTGCCCCATGAGAATGACTTCACAACATGGCAAAATCAGGCAAATCACACCATAATACCCAAAATTCAATTATATACTCAAAAATGCATACGTGAAATATTCAAATGCTCCATGCATGTGTCAAACCGGATAGTAGTATACAAGGGTGATATAGACCAAAGATCCATGCCCAAGAATATCCCATCATTGGCTCCGAAACCCCTCCGGTTATGTACATGACATGCTTCACAAGTCAGCTCACGAGTTTGAGACCTAATTTTGTGAGGCCTCGTGTGCCAAGCCAAAAGGACCATGTGATCTGGCATATGGTGAGGTACAACAGCGAAGCATATGCCAACATATATGCAACATACCATAGTTCACGGATCTCTAGGCACTTTACTGTTAGCCGACCAGTTGAGCACATAAAACACAAAAAAGAGCATAAAATGAGGTCAAAAACATGCAAATAATGCCAAATTCAAGATAGTTACAATAGTATATAACTTCGCTCACCCATGGTTTCAACCTATGACTCAAAACACAATCGCTTGGGACCATTTGCAAACAATCCCCCCACCTGGATCCCCATATGGACGCATAGGGACACCTTCGAACCTCCTCCCAACACGCACCATGAAAATGGGAAAATTGATATTGGCGCTTGCGCGTCGCTCCGTAAGCCCTCTCACATGCACTATATGAGCGGTAGAGTAGTCTAGCGCCATGGAGTTCACCATTGCGACATGGGCAAAGCCCTTGCCACGTATGACTCCATATATCCTCCTACAAACGGAGATATAGAATATGGGCGTGAGCATATCGAAGCACATACCATGCATATAAAATATACCCTCAAAAGTGGCTCCCACCATGATATGCCATGACCCTCCATGGACATAAATTCACGTTACAAATACGTAGGAACCCAAGGAAGCTTTCTATGCAACCCCAACACTCATGCGGTACACTCGAAAGTCGCATTAAAATATTCCATTGCACGGTCCAAGAGTTATATATCACTTTCTACCCTCTTGACCATTATCCCTTGTTATACCAGGCATGTGTACACACCAAAGGCGTTTGATGATTCGGAAATTAAGTTGAGACTAAGGCGATTCCAACCCGATTCTCGAAATTGGGACTACTCGCGATGAGCCAGAGATATGACATTTCAAAGTGGCCTCACGAATCAACTTTGTTTCGCCTATATCTATAAGCAAAACGAAGTAAAGAAGGTCCCTACCAGGACCGGCCCCCGCTGTGCCCCTTCCGCCTGTTACCCCTGCTGATTTACTCCGGATCAATGATTGCATTCCTCAAATTCCAAAGGGTCCAAAGTCCAAAAATATAGAAAATAAAATCCTCCTTCAACCCTGAAACAGCAACCAGATCCCACAAATACAGCAGTAGCCCAATTCACAATCCAATCCACACTGCGGGCTTCCGTTCAGCACACCGGTCGTCTCACGATGGCGGGCATGTACAAGAATTGCACCAAAGAGGAAAGCCCTGAAATTGGCATATGAACACAAATAAAGCAAATTTGGGGAAAGAGGTAAACATACACATTCACAGCCATGAACCCCTCATTCCCTGGACTCAAGACCTTCCCTTGACTCACCCACATATTGCCCTGAACCATGTCAAATGAGATGGCTGAATGCCATGTGTCAAAAGTCACTACACAAACCCTAAATATGTGTTCGGTCCCAACCCTCTAAATCCTAGTCCAATAGGGGACGTGGCATGTCATGGCCTAGAGTGGCACTCAGGACCATGCCCTACCCTGACATAACCTTGGTTGGACTTGGAGTTGAATGGGCTTGGAGAACTGCCCCGTGGAGATGACCTCACAACCTAACAAAATCAGGCAAAACACACCATAGTGCCCAATATTCAATTATATACTCAAAAATGCATACGGCAAATACCAGAATGCTCCATGCATGTGTCAAACCGGAAAGTAGTATACAAGGGTGATATAGACCAAAGATCCATGCCCAAGAATATCTTGGCATTGGCTCCGAAACCCCTCCGGTTATGTACATGACATGCTTCACAAGTCAACTCATGAATTTGAGACCTAATTTTGTGAGGCCTCGTGTGCCACGCCAAAGTGACCATGTGATCCGGCATATGGTGAGGTACAACACCGAAGCATATGCCAACATATGAGCAACATACCATAGTTCACAGATTTCTAGGCACTTTACTGTTAGCCGACCAGTTGAGCACATAAAATACAAAAATGAGCATAAAATGAGTGCAAAAACATGCAAATTATGCCAGATTCAACATAATTACAATAGTATATAACTTCGCTCACCCATGGTTTCAACCTATGACTCAAAACACAATCGCTTGGGACCATTTGCAAACAATCCCCCCACCTGGATCCTTATATGGACGCATGAGGACACCTTCGAACCTCCTCCCAACACGCACCATGAAAATGGGAAAATTGATATTGGCGCTTGTGCGTCGCTCCATAAGCCCTCCCACATGCACTATATGAGCGGTAGACTTAGTCTAGCGCTATGGAGTTCACCATTGGGACATGACGAAGCCCTTGCCGCGCATGACTCCATAAATCTTCCTACAAACGGAGATATATAACATGGGCGTGAGCATATCGAAGCACATACCATGCATATAACACATACCCTCAAAAGTTGCTCCCACAATGATATGCCATGACCCTCCATGGACATAAATTCACGTTAAAAATACGTAGGAACCCAAGAAAAGTTGCTATGCAACCCCAACACTCATGCAGTACACTCGAAAGTCGCATTAAAATATTCGGTTGCACGGTCCAAGATTTATATATCACTTTCTACCCTCTTGACCATTATCCCTTGCTATACCGGGCATGTACACACAACAAAGGCGTTTGATGCTTCCCAAATTAAGTTGAGACTAAGGCGCTTGCAACCCAACCTTCGTTATTCTCTTTCCTCACACTCGCGCGTAGATATGGCCCTTCAAAGTGGTCCCACGATTCACTTTTGTTTCCCTTATATCTCCAAGTCAAATGGGTGGCAAGTATAAGGGAAACCTGATTCGGGCATAGGGAAAAGAGTATGACCACTCGAAGAAGACCAAATCAAGTGCGGCGATGTCGAAGTGGAAAATCCGATTTCGACATCACGAAAAAATCAGATTAAAATTTCGAGTGCATATTCAGAAAATTGCGGAAGCAACAAACCTTTTACTGATGAAAGCTGACCCTTCATCGGGGTTCCGACCCAAAATATCTGGAAATAACAGTTAACCAATCAGTTAACGCAAAATCGCGAGCCAACTGACAGTCGCCGATACATTGACCATCACAACGAAAGGCTGAAAAATTACGGAAACATTATGATAATACAACCCTGTTGATTCCTGATATTCTGATATATAAATCTCCGCTGGCGGCGCCTCGGTACGGAATATGGCCAAACCTATCACACTATCACATCAGGTTAGGTCAGGTGGATAAGAGAGTATGATATCAGCCAATGGCGGCTTGCCGGCGCATAGATACACACCCCAAGTGACCCAAAGACCGCCACGGGGGTCCGAACCGGCCTCACCCCCCTTCTCAGAGTGTTGTTACCGCTCGGAAGTCATTGAAGAGAGGACGGGAGGACCCCAATGGGCTCCAAACCCCCTCCGCCATGTCCCAAGGACACATGGAGGCCCCAGACACGTCGTAGGCGTCCCCCATGCCCCAAGAGAGGGGTGAGGACACTGATAATATGTGCCCCACGCCATATCCGGTCTCCTCTTGATCTACAACATGGACCAAGGGGATCAAATATAGAAAAACGTCATCGGTCGACCTAAATAAGTATACCACAATGAAATATGTATGTGGAGATCGAGTGAAGGGGGTATATGGCCAATCAAGGCCGAAAAATCCCCGGATGAACGCCCTCACCCGTCTCCCCAAGCACAGAAACAAACAAAATGCCAAGGCAGGATCCATTACGGTGCTACAGCAGCAACCAAATGGACCAACACGTCCTTGACATCCAAAGAAATATTCTTAGTCTTCAGGTAGTCTATCCAGACCGTGGTGTACCTCGGCACAAAACTGCTCGGAGGCTCCCACGAGTCCCTGGATGCGGCGAATCCCTTCCAACAGACGTTCTACAGCCTCCCCCCAGGCGTCCCCGGGTCCAGCTTGTCCGCCAGGATCTTCTCGACGGTGAAGTCGTCGTCCTCACCCTCGTCGTCCGAGTCCACATCGCCGGCCGTGAACTCGAAGGTGACGGGACATCCGCTGGGGTCTGGTGCTCGGGGACGAAGCTGGGTGTGGTCGCGGTCCAGGATCTTGTTATCCCCCACACGAACCGCATACACATCCTGCCCGACCTTCCGCACGATTACCCCCGGCACATACCAGGACGCCTGCCGATGCCTGGACAGGACATCCTTGTGGTGCCGCTCCTCCCACATGGTGTCTTGGAGAGCATACTTCTGGACCTTTCCCTGCTTGAAGTACTTGGCCCGCTTGTCATGCTCGTCCTGAAGTGCCTTGCACACCTTGGCCGCCGTGTCGTCCGCCTCAGCCATCAGAGCGTTCCCATCCCGGGCCACCTTGCCATGGTTCAACCACCGGAGAGTGCGTGACACTCGATCCCGTAGGAACAGGATGCGATGGGGCGACAGTCCTGTGGGTCCCGGAAGGTCATGGTACGCCTGGAGTACTCTCCACAGCGAATTGTACAAATTCCGGCCCGGTTCATCGATGTGCAACTGGCGGAACGTTTGGAACATCTGCCGCCCGGCCACCTCAGCTCGGCCATTCGACAGGCTGTTGTACGCCACGGTCTTGGCGTGCCGAATACCCATGTGCTTGCACATCGTCTTGAACCACGTCCCCACAAACTGACTGCCCCGATCGCTGCAGATGACAGCCGGGACATCAAAAATCGTCAGCCAATGCCTGATCATGGCATTAGCTACGGTCTTGGCCTGCAGCCCCACTCCATGCTTGTCCTTCTTGTCCCTCTTTTTGGACTTCTTGCCAGGGACCGCCACGATATACCCACTGTGCCTATCCACCGCCAGGATGACACAGTCATAGGTCTCTCCTTCCACGGTGACCTCAGGCATGGCGAATACATCGATGGCCACGGACCGCATAGGGGCCTCCGGTATAGCCGTGTACACCGGGTTGCCCGCTGTGGAGTGGTTGGGGCTCTTCGTGGCCCGACACACGGCACAGTCGCTGCAGTACTTGTCCAGGATGGCGTAGTACCCCGGTGGGAACTCGAAGCGCCACTCCAGGTCCTGCTGCATCTTGTCTCGGCCAGGGTGCATGAGCTGGGCGTTATGCCAATGGTCAATGAGCTCCTCCACTCGGTTCTTGGGCACCAGCAGCTTGTCCTTGAGGAACAACTTGTCTCCATCCTCGGTCAAGCCCTCAGGCCATTCGTCGTCCGACGGGGCGCTCACGGCATTCCAGTATTTGCTCCAGTGTTCGGATGCCGCATAGTCATCCGACCAGTCCTCTGTGAGCACCGACCTGACTAGATCAACAGGGGCCACCATCCATTGCTCGAGGGTTTCCTCTCGAATAGCGGTTTGCCATTACCACAAAGCACTTGACCCCCTCTTGTTCCATGGCCTTCTCCATCTTGATGATGCGCTTGGCATCCTCGGTCTCCTCGGCGTCTCCATGGCTGGATATGTCCATCCAAGCCTTGCCCGCGGGATAGGCCCATCGACTGAGGCAATCTTCCACAGTGTTGTCCTTCCCCGGGACGTATACGACGCTGCCGGTCCCGAGGGGGTGTCGAGGTGCTCCTTGTGCCAGCTCTGCAAGGACTGATGGTCCGTGCAAACCACCAGCGGTTGCAATCCGATGTGGCCAGACCACTTCCTGAGCGCACAGACAATGGCATACATCTCCTTCTCCCTCGCGGTCCAGGTGCGGCGTTGGCCCTCGGCCAGGATCCGACTCAAAAACGCCACGGGTACGTGTGACCCGTCGTCCCGGATCTGCTCGAGGACTGCCCCTACAGCATAGTCCGAGGTGTCCGTCCGTAGCACGAATCCCTTGTCCGGGTCCACCAAGAATAGCCCCAACTGCCCCAGGGATCCCCTCTTGCAGGCGGTTGAACGCATCCTCAGCCTCAGGGGTCCAGGCAAGCTTCTTCTTGCTCCCCTTCCGGCCATCAAACTTGCCCACTTGCAGCATCTTGTGCAGCGGCCCCGACAGCTCTGCATACATTCGGACATAGCCCGAATAGTAGTTGCAGAACCCCATGAAGGACCGGAGTTCGCTGATGGTCTGGGGCTTCTCCCAGTGGTGCAGGGACGCCAGCCTCCCAGGCATGGGACGGCGTTGCCCGTGACCAACTACGTGACCCGCAAACTCCACTTCCTTCACGAAGAGTGAGGCTTTGGTGGGCTTGCACACCATGTTGTGCTTGTCCAACTCGCTGAGCACTCGGCGCAGATCCTTCTCATGCGCGTCGATGAGCTCGTCCTCAGTCATGTTCTCTGTGCCGCACCCGATGATGATGTCATCCACGAAGGGATCGGCACAGTCCCGGACAGGACCGAGTAGGTCCTCCATCATGCGCTGGAAAGCGGCGTTGCCATTCTTGGCGCCCATAGGCACCACTTTCCACTGCATGGGCCCCAGCGGCGTCGACATCGCTGTGCAGGGCCTGGAGTCCGGGTGTAGCGGCATCTGCCTGATAGCCGTGTTTCAGGTCTAACACCGTGAAAATCCGCTTTTTCTGTTGCTTTTGGAGGATGGAGTGGATCAGGGGAAGCGAGTACGAGTCGTGCTCGGTCTGCTCGTTCAAACCTCTGTAATCAACCACCAACCTCCACTCGCCTTTCTCCTTCTTGGGCACGATGAAGGCTGGGCTGGCCCACTCACTGTCGGAGGGTTCGATCCATCCCCGCTCAATGAACTCGGCCAACAGCTTCTTCATGGCCTCGGCCCGATCGCCCTGAAGTTGGTACTCCCGATGACGATAGATCTTGGGGTTCGGCTTCAGCTTGATCCTCGCTGTGCCAAACCTCCCACGATCTGGAGGGTTCTTGTTGGCGACGCCACTGAATAGCCGCGGATATGCACTGATCAGCCTCTCCTGCAGCTCGGCGACCTTCGGGTTCTCCTGAGCCTCTTCAGCCGCTTGCTTCGGTATCGATACAACCGACCGCACTGCGGTATAGGCCTCTTCTGGGTCCGAGTCAGACTTCTCCTCGTCCGATATGCCGTCCTCATCGTCGTGGGTCGCGATTCCCACCGATAATCTTCGAAAATTTGCGGCCTCGGGCTGGTGCTCGTCGCTATCGGTTCCCACTCTTGGAAAACCCCACGTTGGTGGGTCCGACCCAACCGGACTATCGTATTGGTCCGCGATGTGATTCATGACCCTCGCCACGAGCTCATCCTTCTCGTACTTGCCCGTGACCAACATCCTGTCATCCCACCAATGCGGAGATGTGACCATTGCCCGCCTCTTCTTGGCTGCCACACGGTCGTGCATCCCCATCCGCATGTATTTGACGACGTCGTCGATCTCGGCGTGGGACAGGACATCAATGCCATCAATTGGCTGATCCGTCCCCTCCTTGGGCTCAAACATGACCTTCATGGGCACCGCCTCCACCCTACGGATGTATGCTTCATCACCCGTGGGCTGGGCTTGCGCCCCATCTACCAGGAAAGCCTCGGTACCCCACGCTTGACCCGGGGAGGGCATTGATACACCCTTGGCGTCGATGAACAACTCCTCATCTGGCCCGAATGACATCTTGTTCAGGGTGATGGAGTCCAGCGTCGACTTGAGACCCTCCAGCGGACATGGGGTGGATCCTATGCCGGTTATGACCAGGATCCCCTTCGCCCTATCCGCGACGATCTTCTCCACCGTACGTCTGGTGTTGTCCAGGGAACCATGCCAATGCATGGGCCACCGCTCCTTCAAACCCCAATGCCTGTGCCAGGCTGAGTCTCCTCGATGCCAATGCCTCCTACACTTCCGCAGAAGTGGGGCATCCCGGGAAGCGAAGACGTCCGTCTCGGGCGCTTCAGCTCCCAGCGTCTGAATCATCCTGGCGTACATTTGCGGCGCCATTCCATACTCTGTGAGCTGAACTCCACGGTCTCCTCTGGACTTGGCACCCACAGCTTGCACCGCTCGGACGATCCAATCCTCTTCCTCAGCATTCCATTGGGATGACCCGCACGCATAATCCGTGGACAGCCATGTGAGGCATTCGTCACCCTCCCGGACCAGCGTTGCGCGATGGGGAAGGGCTCCAATGGCGTTGGCCACCATGAAATCATACCTCATGATCATATCCCAATCAGTAATGTCGGCCACATAGAAGTTCCCGGATAGAGTGCTTCTCTTCACCAGATCAGGGCGGTTCAAGCGCTCATGTTCCCAGAATTCCATACTGATAGTGGCCTCATGGGTGCCACCACCCATAATCTCTCCATTGGCCACCTTCAGGCGTACCGGTCTACGGCTGGGCTGCAGGGATTCCTCCTTGAACAACCCTCTCCGGACCAGGCTCACCTGGGCACCCGTATCCACCAGAACATCCACCACCAACTCCTCTTGTCCGCACCGTACACGCACCTTCAAGTGCAACTGCCGCTCGTCACCATGCGGTGTATGGACGACTCCCACGGCATGCAACTCTAGCACGTCCGGGTGCATCAGGACTTCGAGGGTATGATCACGTATGGTGTAGATCTTGGGTTGGTCTTGCCCGTCCACGGGGCTCTCCGTGGTCGCTCCTTCCTTCTTACCACGTCCCTTGCCCACATAAACTTCCCTTGGCAGGGCGCTCCAGGGGTTGGGAGTGGCGAAACTCAGTGGTTTTGGCTCTTCTGGAGCCTTCTTCGGCAGCTGATGTGCCTTCGCTTTCTCTGGGATTCCACTGATTTTCGGAGGAGAGACCTCCAAGGTCCCACTCCCGTGGGGGCTCCTCTAGACTTGACTTCCCGCAGCCCCTTCCGGCTGCGATCCGCCAGGACTTTGTCCACCACGTTGCTGGGTTTGAGTTCCTCCAACGTCCTCAACATGTCCTCAGTAACCTCCTCGATCGACCTCACTCGTCGGTCTTGGCCAGGTCCACCACCATAGCCTCTTCCTCCGCCTTTTCCTTGGCCTTTGCCTTGGCCTTTTCCCCCGTCTCCACCCTTCGCCTTCCAATCGGCAATCCGCTGCTCCTTGGGCTTCTTCTCGGGGTGGGCGGCGAAGTAGGCCTTCTTGTCCGCCTCATATACCTTGCACTGACGGTGGTCGTGTGCATGGTTGTTTCCCTTGCCATAACAGACCCAGCACCCGTCGTGGTGAGACCTGTACTCCCGGAACGAGAGCGGTGGGTTCCCGATCTACCCTGGCTCTCTGCTCTTCTTGGGTCCCAGCTGGCTCCATCTGGACCGATCCTGCCCATGGTTCTTCACGTTGTGCGCCAGAAACGCGAAGAAATGGGCCTCCTCGTGATCCTCCCGGGACCAGATCCAGTGGTCTTGGCCACTTCCACCACCATTCTCCGCGGAGTTGGCCGTGTCCTCCTGAATCTCCCGATGATGGCGGTCTTCTCGGTGGCCTCGTTGACCATGACCATGTCGATCCTGCACGTGGGCCTCGTTCTTTGCATTGAGCTTCAACTCCACCGTGATGTACTTCACGATCTCGTCCAGGCTCATGCGGGCGATGATGACCTGCATCCTCAGCGGCTCCCTGCGCCTCCACTCCACGTTGTTGAGGCGCAGCAACCTTTGCCCCATGGAGTCTCCAAATACCTCCACGTACACTGCGTTCTTCAGTCCAAACATCCGGTTGGGCTCGCCCAGGTTCCTCCTGAAGAACTCCATGATACCCGCATGGATATCCTCCGCCGCCATAATCCTTACCGCCACGCGCTTTTTCGCCCTTTCCTTCTCCTCGTCCTCCACTCTCCTCTTCCAGTTGCCGGGGAGGATGTCCTTCAGCAAGTGGCGGAACTCGCTGGCCTCGTTCCAGTCCTCCACCAGCTTGAGGCATCTGCGGTACTTCCGCAGATACCGGTTCCACTCCCGGACCCGCAAATCACCGCGGTCCGGCGGCAGCGGGATGGACCACCAGTCCTCCAGCTTCTGGTTCGGAGCGTCCACCCGCTCCTCATCCTCCAACCACTGGAGGCAGGCCTGCTCCGTACGGATCAGGCCTTCCCGGATCTGATCGCGCAGCTCCTCCTTCAGGTCCTGCGCCAGCCGGTGTGGGAATGTCCGGCATATCCACTTGTCCCGCGGCGCTCCCCCCATCTCGCCGACGACCTCCTCGGCGAAGTCCTCCCAATCCAGGATGAAGTTGTCCAGGTTGGAGGGGTTGCCATCATAGTAGGGGATTTTGATTCCCCTGAGGTCGTCAATCCCGATGGCGTCTCCGACGTCCCCAGCCACCACTCTACCGAGACGGATACCACCTGTGGCCCGGGGATGTGAGTACACTCCCCGTACATCCCTCTCCTCCATGGAGTGCGGTCCAGTTGGGCCTGAGCCCATGGCGTTTGGAATGCGGGAAGGACTTGCTCCATCCGCCGTCCATATCCCCGTATTTGGGTCCTTCGCCCACAGATTTCCGCCTGGGTGGCCTCGACCATGTTCGTCGGCGCGTCCCATGGTTCGCCCCTGCATGGTCTGGCTCTGGATCTCCTCTTCTGCATAAACTGCATGGGTAGTCGTAGTTGGCGGTAGATCCTGGGCGGCGTGGGACATCTGTACCGTCAGGCTCCTCGGGTCCGTGGTTACGTGCCCTTCCTGCACGGACCCAGCTGGTGCCGTGTGTTCCCCGAGCATTGTGGATTCGCTGAACATGGGAACAAACGGCAGCGCACCCGGGTCAACACGCGGAGGCGCGTAGGGTGCCTCTGCAGGGACGCCCCTGGGTTTATCCATGGCGCTCCTGAGGGTCTTAACCCGCTCCACCAGCTCTGCCGCGGCCGGCTTTGCCGGGAGCTCCGGACCCGAGGCGAGGGGCTGTAGGTCCTCTAGCCTTGTCAGGCGTCCCGACATGTCCTCCACCAGGTGGGGGAGGCTGTCCAACACTCGCTGCTGCTTCTCCAGGGCCAGCTGCAGATTCTCCCGGTACCGGTCCCGTTCCAGTCGCAGCTCCTCAATGTCTTTCTCCGCGGACGACTGGTCATCCAGGATCCCGGCGACGTCCTCCTCTAGGCCGTCCTTCGCGTTGTCCAGGCGGCCGAGTCGATGCACGATAGCATCCATCCCCATCTTTGGGTACTTGCCCATGAGGAAGGACACGTGCTCGCAGTGGCACTCAGCGTGCCTTTCGCCTGATCCAGCGCATCCCGCGGTTCCCGGCGCCTCAGACTCATCGCCCATGGGCGTATCACCTATGGCGTCCGTCTCTGGTCCCGTATGCCGAGGCACAGGTGCCGTCCGGGCCCTGGCTGGCCTCTCCAAGCCCTCGGCGTCGTGCTTCAGGGCGGGCTCCGGGGCCGTATGCGCCCTGGCGATCGGCGCGGGCGTCTCCTCCGACTCCGAGGGTTGCTCATAGGCTGTCCGATAGCCCTCGGAGTGCCCCTCGGATTCTGACAGCCTGACCGGGCTAGGGTCCGTATCCATAGCCCTGGCGTCCCTTGCCGCGGACTTGGGTGACCCGCGCTTCCGGTAGCGCCGGGCCCGTCCTCCACTGCTGCCTGAATGGCAGGCCTCCTCAGAGTCCTCCGCGGCGGAGCGGAGGTTGCATGCCTTTCGGCAGCGACGCTCACACATGGAGACCAGATCCTCCATGTCACGTCCTCCTCTTCCCGAATGTCGTACTTCTCTTCGGGCTTCAACTTCCGGAATTCGCCATGCTCTTGAACGTCTCGGCTCTTCTATGGCTCCAATCTCCGGCGTGGTCTCCACCGAGTCCGCAATACGCACCCGGGGCGTACTTGTGCAGGGCTCATAGGGGCCCAAGTCCCCGGGTCGGCGGGAGGTAGGGGCAGCAGGTACACCTCTGCTACCATAAAGGAGGTCCCTTGGGCCCCTTTCCAGCCCCCTGCTCGTGTCGCGGGTCCCGCCTCCCGTCCCCCACGCCCTGGCCCGCTAAAGAAGGTCCCTACCAGGACCGGCCCCCGCTGTGCCCCTTCCGCCTGTTACCCCTGCTGATTTACTCCGGATCAATGATTGCATTCCTCAAATTCCAAAGGGTCCAAAGTCCAAAAATATAGAAAATAAAATCCTCCTTCAACCCTGAAACAGCAACCAGATCCCACAAATACAGCAGTAGCCCAATTCACAATCCAATCCACACTGCGGGCTTCCGTTCAGCACACCGGTCGTCTCACAGTGGCGGGCATGTACAAGAATTGCACCAAGGAAGAAAGCCCTGAAATTGGCATATGAACACAAATAAAGCAAATTTGGGGAAAGAGGTAAACATACACATTCACAGCCATAAACCCCTCATTCCCTGGACTCAAGACCTTCCCTTGACTCACCCACATATTGCCCTGAACCAGGTCAATTGGGATGGCTGAATGGCATGTGTCAAAAGTCACTACACAAACCCCAAAAATGTGTTCGGTCCCAACCCTCTAAATCCTAGTCCAATAGGGGACGTGGCATGTCATGGCCTAGAGTGGCACTCAGGACCATGACCTACCCTGTTATAACCTTGGTTGGACTTGGAGCTGAATGGGCTTGCAGAACTGCCCCATGGAGATGACCTCACAACCTAACAAAATCAGGCAAAACACACCATAGTGCCCAATATTCAATTATATACTCAAAAATGCATACGGCAAATACCCAAATGCTCCATGCATGTGTCAAACCGGATAGTAGTATACAAGGGTGATATAGACCGAAGATCCATGCCCAAGAATATCCCATCATTGGCTCCGAAACCCCTCCGGATATGTACATGACATGCTTCACAGGTCAACTCATGAATTTGAGACCTAATTTTGTGAGGCCTCGTGTGCCACGCCAAAGTGACCATGTGATCTGGCATGTGGTGAGGTACAACACCGAAGCATATGCCAACATTTAAGCAACATACCATAGTTCACAGATCTCTAGGCACTTTACTGTTAGCCGACCAGTTGAGCACATAAAATACAAAAATGAGCATAAAATGAGGTCAAAAACATGCAAATAATTCAACATAATTACAATAGTATATAACTTCGCTCACCCATGGTGTCAACCTATGACTCAAAACACAATTGCTTGGGACCACTTGCAAACAATCCCCCCACCTGGATCCCCATATGGACGCATAAGGACACCTTTGAACCTCCTCCCAACACGCACCATGAAAATGGGAAAATTGATATTGGCGCTTGTGCGTCGCTCCGTAAGCCCTCCCACATGCACTATATGAGCGGTAGACTTAGTCTAGCGCCATGGAGTTCACCATTTTCGAAATGGGCGAAGCCCTTGCCGCGCATGACTCCATATATCTTCCTACAAACGGAGATATATAACATGGGCGTGAGCATATCGAAGCACATACCATGCATATAACACATACCCTCAAAGGTGGCTCCCACCATGATATGCCATGACCCTCCATGGACATAACTTCACGTTAAAAATACGTAGGAACCCAAAGAAAGTTGCTATGCAACCCCAACACTCATGCAGTACACTCGAAAGTCGCATGAAAATATTCGTTTGCACGGTCCAAGAGTTATATATCACTTTCTACCCTCCTGACCATTATCCCTTGCTATACCGGGCATGTACACACAACAAAGGCGTTTGATGCTTTCCAAATTAAGTTGAGACCAAGGCGCTTGCAACCCAACCTTTATTTTCCTCTTTCCTCACACTCTCGCGTAGATATGGCCCTTCAAAGTGGTCCCACGATTCACTTTTGTTTCCCTTATATCTCCAAGTCAAATGGGTGGCAAGTATAAGGGAAACCTGATTCGGGCATAGGGAAAAGAGTATGACCACTCGAAGACGACCAAATCAAGTGCGGCGATGTCGAAGTCGAAAATCCGGTTTCGACATCGCGAAAATTTCAGATTAAAATTTCGAGTGCATATTTAGAAAATTGCGGAAGCAACGAACCATTTACTGATGAAATCTGACCCTTCATCGGGGTTCCCGCGAAAATATCTGGAAATATCAGTTAACCAATCAGTTAACGCAAAATCGCGAGCAAACTAACAGTCGCCGATACATTGACCATCAGAAGGAAAGGCTGAAAAACTACGCAAACATTATGATAATAAAACCCTGTTGATTCCTGATATTCTGATATACAAATCTCCGCTGGCGGCGCCTCGGTACTGAATATGGCCGCTCATAGCCGGAATGGCCAAACCTATCACACTATCACATCGGGTTAGGTCAGGTGGATGGGAGAGTATGATATCAGCCAATGGCGGCTTGCCGGCACATAGATACACACCCCAAGTGACCCCAAGATGGCCATGGGGGTCCGAACCGGCTTCAGAAGGGCATAACAAAGGGAAGGTTGATTCGTGATCGGGGAAAATAGTCGGACCAATCGAGATTCGTCATATCGAGTGCGGCGATGTCGCAGTCGAAAATCCGATTCTGAAAGTCTGAAAAAATCGGATTAATTTTGCGAATGTATAACATGAAAATTGCGGAAGCAACGAACCCTTTACTGATGAAATCTGACCCTTCATCGGGGTTTCGGCCAAAATATCTGTAAATAACAGTTAACCATTCTGTTACCGCAAAATCGCGAGCCAACTGACAGTCGCCGATACATTGACCATCAGAACGGAAGGCTGAAAAATTACGGAAACATTATGATAAAAAAACCCTGTTGATTCCTGATATTCTGATATATAGATCTCCGCTGGCGGCGCCTCAGTACTGAATATGGCCGCTCATAGCCGGAATGGCCAAACTTATCACACTATCACATCGGGTTAGGTCAGGTGGATGGGAGAGTATGATATCAGCCAATGGCGGCTTGCCGGCACATAGATACACACCCGGAGTGACCCAAAGATGGCCACAGGGGTCCGAACCGGCTTCACCCCCCTTCTCAGAGCGTTGTTACCGCTCGGAAGTCATTGAAGAGAGGACGGGAGGCACCCAATGGGCTCCAACCCCCCCCCCATGTCCCAAGGACACATCGAGGCCCCAGACACGTCGTAGGCGTCCCCCATGCCCCAAGGGAGGGGTGGAGACACTGATAATCGGTGCCCTACGCCATATCAGGTCTCCTCTTGATCTACAACACGGATCAAGGGGATCAAAGACAGAGAAACGTCGTCGATCGATCTAAATACGTATACCACGATGAAATATATATGTGAAAAAATCGAGTGAAGGGGGTATATGGCCAATCAAGGCACAAAATCCCCGGATGAACGCCCTCACCCGTCTCCCAAGCACAGAAACAAACAAAGATGCCAAGGGGGATCCATTACGGTGCTACTGCAGCCACCATATGGACCAACACGTCCTTGACATCCAAGGAAATACTCTTTTTCTTTAGGTAGTCCATCCAGACCGTGGTGTACCTCGGCACGAAACTGCTCGGAGGCTCCCACGAGTCCCTGGATGCGGCGAATCCCTTCCAACGGACCTTAAAAAAGCCTACCCCCAGGCGTCCCCGGGTCCGGCTTGTCCGCCAGGATCCTCTCGGCGGTGAAGTCGTCGTCCTCACCCTCGTCGTCCGAGTCCACATCGCCGGCCGTGAACTCGAAGGTGACGGGACGTCCGCTGGGGTCTGGTGCTCGGGGACGAAGCTGGGTGTGGTCGCGGTCAAGGATCTTGTTATCCCCAACACGAACCGCATACACATCCTGCCCGACCTTCCGCACGATTACTCCCGGCACATACCAGGACGCCTGCCGATGCCTGGACAGGACATCCTTGTGGTGCCGCTCCACCCACAGGTGTCTTGGAGAGCATACTTCTGGACTTTTCCCTGCTTGAAGTACTTGGCCCTCTTCTCATGCTCGTCCTGAAGTGCTTTGCACGCCTTGGCCGCCGTGTCGTCCGCCTCAGCCATCATAGCATTCGCATCCTGGTCCACTTTGCCATGGTTCAACCACAGGAGAGTGCGTGACACTCGATCCCATAGGAACAGGATACGATGGGGCGACAGTCCAGTGGGGCCCAGAAGGTCATGGTACGCCTGGAGTACTCTCCACAGCGAATTGTACCAATTCCGGCCCGGTTCGTCAATGTCAGCTGGCGGAACTTCTCGAACATCTGCCGCCCGGCCACCTCAGCCCGGCCATTCGACCGGCTGTGGTACGCCACGGTCTTGGCATGCCGAATCCCCATGTGCTTGCACATCGTCTTGAACCACGTCCCCACAAATTGACTGCCCCGATCGCTACAGATGACAGCCGGGACGTCAAAAATCGACAGCCAATGCCTGATCATGGCGTTGGCGACGGTCTTGGCCTGCAGACCCACTCCATGCTTGTCCTTCTTGTCCTTCTTCTTGGACTTCTTGCCTGGGACCGCCACGATATACCCGCTGTGCCTATCCACCGCAAGGATGACACAGTCGTAGGTCTCTCCTTCCACGGTGACCTCCGGCATGGCGAATACGTCCATGGCCACGGACCGCATAGGGGCCTCCGGTATAGCCGCATACACCAGGTTACCCGCTGTGGAGTGGTTGGGGCTCTTCGTGGCCCGACACACGGCGCAATCGCTGCAGTACTTGTCCAGTAGGGCGTAGTACCCCGATGGGAACTTGAAGCGCCACTCCAGGTCCTGCTGCATCTTGTCCCGACCAGGATGCTTGAGCTGGGCGTTATGCCAGTGGTCAATGAGCTCCTCCATTCGGTTCTCTGGGACCAACAGCTTGTCCTTGAGGAAACGTTTGTCCCCATCCTCGGTCAAGCCCTCAGGCCATTCGTCGTCCGACGGGGCGCTCACGGCATTCCAGTACTTGCTCCAGTCCTCGGATGCCGCATAGTCATCCGACCAGTCCTCTGTGAGCACCGACCTGACTAGCTCTACAGGGGCCACCATCCATTGCTCGAGAGTTTCCTCTCGAATAGCTTGGACGCGGGCGCCCCGGAACTTGGCCAGGTCCGTACGGTTTGCCATTACCACAAAGCACTTGACCCCCTCTTGCTCCATGGCCTTCTCCATCTCGATGATGCGCTTGGCCTCCCCGGTCTCCTCGGCGTCTCCATGGCTGGACATGTCCATCCAAGCCTTGCCCGCGGGGTAGGCCCATCGACTGAGGCAATCTGCTACAGTGTTGTCCTTCCCCGGGACGTATACAACACTGAGGTCGAACTTGGCGAACGTCTCGTGCCACCGGGCCCTCCTTGCCGCCGGTCCCGAGGGCGTGTTGACGTGCTCCTTGTGCCAGCTCTGCAGGGACTGATGGTCCGTGCAAACCACCACCGGTTGCAATCCGATGTGGCCAGACCACTTCCTGAGCGCACAGACAATGGCGTACGTCTCCTTCTCCCTCGCGGTCCAGGTTCGGCGTTGGCCCTCGGCCAGGATCCGGCTCCAAAATGCCACGGGTACCTGTGACCCGTCGTCCCGGATCTGCTCGAGGACTGCCCCTACAGCATAGTCCGAGGCGTCCGTCCGCAGCACGAATCCCTTGTCCGGGTCCACCAAGAATAACCCCAGCTGCCCCAGGAGTCTCTCCTTCAGGCGGCTGAACGCATCTTCGGCCTCAGGGGTCCAGGCAAGCTTCTTCTTGCTCCCCTTCCGGCCATCGAACTTCCCCACCTGCAGCATCTTGTGCAGCGGCCCCGAGAGTTCTGCATACATCCGGACATAGCCCGAATAGTAATTGCAGAACCCCATCAAAGGACCGGAGTTCGCTGATGGTCTGGGGCTTTTCCCAGTGGTGCAGGGACGCCAGCTTCCCAGGCATGGGACAGCGTTGCCCGTGACTAACCACGTGACCCGCGAACTCCACTTCCTTCACGAAGAGTGAGGCTTTGGTGGGCTTGCACACCATGTTGTGCTTGTCCAGCTCGCTGAGCACTCGGCGCAGCTCCTTTTCATGCGCTTCGATGAACTCATCCTCAGTCATGTTCTCCGTGCCGGACCGGATGATGATGTCATCCACGAAGGGGTCGGCACAGTCCCGGACAGGACCTAGTAGGTCCTTCATCATGCGCTGGAAAGCGGCGTGGCCATTCTTGGCGCCCATAGGCACCACTTTCCACTGCATGGGCCCCAGCGGCGTCGACATCGCTGTGCAGGGCCTGGAGTCCGCGTGTAGCGGCATCCGGTGATAGCCGTGTTTCAGGTCTAACAGCGTGAAAATCCGCTTTTTCTGTTGTTTTTGGAGGATGGTGTCGATCAGGGGAAGCGAGTACGAGTCGTGCTCGGTCTGCTCATTCAAACCTCTGTAATCAACCACCAACCTCCACTCGTCCTTCTCCTTCTTGGGCACAATGAAGGCTGGGCTGGGCCACTCACTGTCGGAGGGTTCGATCCATCCCCACTCAATGAACTCTTCCAACAGCTTCTTCATGGCCTCGGCCCGATCGCCCTGAAGTTGGTACTCCCGATGACGATAGATCTTGGGGTTCGGCTTCAGCTTGATCCTCGCTGTGCCAAACCTCCCACGATCTGGAGTGTTCTTGTTGGCGATGCCACTGAATAGCCGCGGATAGGCCTTGATCAGCCTCTCCTTCAGCTCGGCGACCTTCGGGTTCTCCTGAGCCTCTTCAGCCGCTTGCTTCGGTATCGATACAACCGACCGCACTGCGGTATAGGCCTCTTCTGGGTCCGAGTCAGACTTCTCCTCGTCCGATATGCCGTCTTCATCGTCGTGGGTCGCGATTCCCACCGCTACCATCGTATTGGTCCGCGATGTGATCCATGACCCTCGCCAGGAACTCATCCTTCTCGTACTTGCCGGTGACCAACATCTGGTCATCCCACCAATGCGGAGATGTGACCATGGCCCGCCTCTTCTTGGCTGCCACACGGTCGTGCATCCCCATCCGCATGTAGTTGACAACGTCGTCGATCTCGGCGTGGGACAGGACGTCAATGCCATCAATTGGCTGATCTGTTCCCTCCTTGGGCTCAAACATGACCTACATGGGCACCGCCTCCACCCTACGGATGAATGCTTCATCACCCGTGGGCTGGGCTTGCGCCCCATCCACCAGGAAAGCCTTGGTACCCCACGCTTGACCCGGGGAGGGCATTGATACACCCTTGGCGTCGATGAACAGCTCCTCCTCTGGCCCTAATGACATCTCGTTCAGGGTGATGGAGTCCAGCGTCGACTTGAGACCTTCCAGCGGACATGGGGCGGATCCTATGCCGGTTGTGACCAGGATCCCCTTCGCCCTATCCGCGACGATCTTCTCCACCATACGTCTGGTGTTGTCCAGGGAGCCATGCCAATACATGGGCCCCCACTCCTTCAAACCCAAATGCCTGTGCCAGGCTGAGTCTCCTCGATGCCAATGCGTCCTACACTTCCGCAAAAGTGGGGCATCCCGGGAAGCGAAGACGTCCGTCTCGGGCGCTTCGGCTCCCAGCGTTTGGATCATCTTGTCGTACACCTGCGGCGCCATTCCATACTCAGTTAGCTGAACTCCACGGTCTCCTCTGGACTTGGCACCCACAGCTTGCACCGCTTGGACGATCCGATCCTCCTCCTCAGCATTCGATTGGGATGATCCTCATGCATTGTCCGTGGACAGCCATGTGAGGCATTCATCATCCTCCCGGACCAGCGTTGCACGATCGGGGAGGGCTCCAATGGCGTTGGCCACCATGAAGTCATACCCCATGATCATATCCCAATCTGTAATGTCGGCCACATAGAAGTTCCCAGATAGAGTGCTTCCCTTCGCCAAATCAGGGCGGTTCAAGCGCTCATGCACCCAGAATTCCATACTGATAGTGGCCTCATGTGTACCACCACCCATGATCTCTCCATTGGCCACCTTCAGGCGCACCGGTCTACGGCTGGGCTGCAGGATTCCTCCTTGAACAAGCCTCTCCGGACCAGGCTCACCTGGGCAGCCGTATCCATCAGAACATCCACCACCAATTCCTCTTGTCCGCACCGTACACGCACCTTCAGGTGCAACTGCCGCTCGTCGCCATGCGGTGTATGGACGACTCTCACGGCATGCAACTCTAGCACATCCGGGTGCATCAGGACTTCGAGGGTATGGTCACGGATGGTGTAGATCTAGGGCTGGTCCTGCCCGTCCACGGGGCTCTCCGTGGTTGCTCCTTCCTTCCTGCCACGTCCCTTGCCCACATAAACTTCCGTTGGTAGGGCGCTCCAGGGGTTGGGAGTGGCGAAACTCAGTGGTTTTGGCTCTTCCGGAGCCTTCTTCGGCACTCGATGTGCCTTCGCTTTCTCTGGGATTCCACTGATTTTCGGAGGAGAGACCTCCGAGGTCCCACTCCCGTGGGGGCTCCTCTAGACTTGACTTCCCGCAGCCCCTTCCGGCTGAGATCCGCCAGGACTTTGTCCACCACGTTGCTGGGCTTTGAGTTCCTCCAACGTCCTCAACATGTCCTCAGCAACTTCCTCGATCGACCTCACTCGTCGGTCTTGGCCAGGTCCACCACCATAGCCTCTTCCTCCGCCTTTCCCTTGGCCTTTGCCTTGGCCTTTTCCCCCGTCTCTGCCCTTCGCCTTCCAATCGGCATTCCGCTGCTCCTTGGGCTTCTTCTCGGGGTGGGCGGCGAAGTAGGCCTTCTTGTCTGCCTCATACACCTTGCACTGACGGTGGTCGTGTGCATGGTTGTTTCCCTTGCCATAACAGACCCAGCACCCGTCGTGCTGAGACCTGTACTCCCGGAACGGGAGCGGTGGGTTCCCGATCCTCCTTGGCTCATTGCCCTTCTTGGGTCCCACCCGGCTCCATCTGGACCGATCCTGCCCATGGTCCCTCACGTTGTGCGCCACAAACGCGAAGAAATGGGCCCCCTCGTGATCCTCCCGGGACCAGATCCAGTGGTCTTGGCCACTTCCACTACCGTTCTCCGCGGAGTTGGCCGTGTCCTCCTGGATCTCCTGATGATGGCGGTCTTCTCGGTGGCCTCGTTGTCCATGACCATGTCGATCCTGCACGTGGGCCTCGTTCTTCGCATTGAGCTTCAACTCCACCGTGATGTACTTCACGATCTCGTCCAGGCTCATGCGGGCGAAGATGACCTGCATCCTCAGCGGCTCCCCGGGCCTCCACTCCACGTTGTTGAGGCGCAGCAACCTTTGCCCAGTGGAGTCTCCAAACACCTCCACGTACACGGCGTTCTTCAGTCCCAACATCCGGTTGGGCTCGCCCAGGTTCCTCCTGAGGAACTCCATGATACTCGCATGGGCATCCTCCGCCGCCCAGATCCTCACCGCCACCCGCTTCTTGGCTCGCTTCTTCTCCTTGTCCTCCACTCGCCTCTTCCAGCGGCCGGGGAGGACGTCCTTCAGCAGGTGGCGGATCTCGCTGGACTCGTTCCAGTCCTCCACCAGCTTGAGGCTCCGTCGGTACTTCCGCAGGTACCGGTTCCACTCCCGGACCCGCAACTCACCGCGGTCCAGCTGCAGCGGGATGGACCACAAGTCCTCCAGCTTCTGGCTCGGAGCGTCCACCCGCTCCTCATCCTCCCACCAGTGGAGGCAGGCCTGCTCCGTACGGATCAGTCCTTCCCAGATCTGATCCCGCAGCTCCTCCTTCAGGTCCTGCGCCAGCCGGTGTGGGAATGTCCGGCATACCCACTTGTCCCACGGCGCTCCCCGCATCTCACCGACGACCTCCTCGGCAAAGTCCTCCCAATCCAGGATAAAGTCATCCAGGTTGGAGGGGTTGCCATCGTAGTAGGGGATTTTGATTCCCCTGAGGTCGTCACTCCTGATGGCGTCTTCGACATCCCCAGCCACCACTCCACCGAGACGGATACCACCTGTGGCTGGAGGATGTGAGTACCCTCCCCGTACATCCCTCTCCTCCATGGAGTGCGGTCGAGTTGGGCCTGAACCCATGGGGTTTGGAATGCGGGAGGGACTTGCTCCATCGGCCACCTTTATCCCCGTAGTGGGGTCCTTCGCCCACAGATTTCCGCCTGGGTGGCCTCGACCATGTCCGTCGGCGCTTCCCATGGTTCGCCCCTGCATGGTCTGGCTCTGGATCTCCTCTTCCGCATAAACTGCATGGGTATTCGTAGTTGGCGGTAGATCCTGGGCGGCGTGGGACATCTGTACCGTCAGGCTCCTCAGGTCCGTGGTTACGTGCCCTTCCCGCATGGACCGAGCCGGTGCCCTTTGTTCTCCGAGCATTGTGGACTCGCTGAACATGGGAACAAACGGCAGCGCACCCGGGTCAACACGCGGAGGCGCGTAGGGTGCCTCTGCGTAGGGCCGCCCATGGGTTTATCCATGGCGCTCCTGAGGGTCTTAACCCGCTCCACCAGCTCTGCCGCGGCCGGCCTTGCCGGGAGCTCTGGACCCGAGGCGAGGGGTTGTAACTCCTCTAGCCTTCTCAGGCGTCCCGACATGTCCTCCACCAGGTTGAGGAGGCTGTCCACCACTCGCTGCTGCTTCTGCAGGGCCAGCTCCAGATTCTCCCGGTACTGGGCCTGTTCCGCTCGCAGCTCCGACATGTCTCTCTCCGCAGCCGACTGGTCATCCAGGATCCCGGCGACATCCTCCTCTAAGCCGTCCTTCGCGTTGTCCGGGCTGTCCAGGCGATGCACGATGGCGTCCATCCCCATCTTTGGGTACTTGCCCATGAGGAAGGACACGTGCTCGCAGTGGCACTCAGCGTGCTTTCCACCTGATCCAGCGCATCCCGCGGTTCCCGGCGCCTCAGACTCATCGCCCATGGGCGTATCGCCTATGGCGTCCATCTCTGGTCCCGTGTGCCGGGGCACAGGTGCCCTCCCGTCCCTGGCTGGCCTCTCCAAGCCCTCGGCGTCGTGCTTCAGGGCAGGCTCTGGGGCCGTATGCGCCCTGGCGGTCGGCGCGGACATCTCCTCCGACTCCGAGGGGAAACAAGTCCGATAGCCATCGGAGTGCCCCTCGGATTCTCACAGCCTGACCGGGCTGGGGTCCCTATCCATAGCCCTGCCGTCACCTACCGCAGGCTTGGGCGACCCGCGCTTCCGGTAGCGCCAGACCCGTCCTCCACTGCTGCCTGAATGGCAGGCCTCCTCAGAGTCCTCCGCGGCGGAGCGGAGGTTGCATGCCTTTCGGCAGCGACGCTCGCACATGGAGACCAGGTCCTCCATGTCAAGTCCTCCTCTTCCCGAACGTCGTACTTCTCTTCGGGCTTCCACTTCCGGCGTGGTCTCCACCGAGTCCACAATACGCACCCGGGGCGTACTTGGGCAGGGCTCATGGGGGTCCAAGTCCCCGGGTCGGCGGTAGGTAGGGGCAGCAGGTAAGCCTCTGCTACCATAAAGAATGTCCCTAGCAGGGCCGGCCCCCGCTGTGCCCCTTCCGCCTGTAACCCCTGCTGACTTGCTCCTGATCAACGATTGCATTTATCAAAACGCAGGGTTCCAAACCCAAAAATATAGAAAATACTATCCTCCTTCAACCCTGAACAGCAACCAGATCCCACAAATAGAGCAATAACCCAATCCACAATCCAATCCACACTGCGGGCTTCCGTTCAGCACACCGGTCGTCCCGCGGTGGCGGGCATGTACAAGAATTGCATCAAAGAGGAAAGCCCTGAAATTGGCATATGAACACAAATAGAGCAAAGTTGGGGAAAGAGGTAAACATACACATTCACTGCCATAAACCCCTCATCTCCTTGGACTCAAGACCTTCCCTTGACTCACCAACATATTGCCCTGAACCAGGTCAAATGAGATGGCTGAATGCCATGTGTCAAAAGTCACTACATAAACCCCAAAAATGTGTTCACTCCCAAGCCTCTAAATCCTAGCCCAATAGGGGAGGTGGCGTGTCATGGCCTAGAGTAGCACTCAGGACCATGCCCTACCCTGACGCAACCCTGGTTGTACTCGGATTGGAATGGGCTTGGAGAACTGCCCCATGAAGATGATCTCACAACATGGCAAAATCAGGCAAATCACACCATAATACCCAAAATTCAATTATATACTCAAAAATGCGTACGGCAAATATTCAAATGCTTCATGCATGTGTCAAACCGGAGAGTAGTATACAAGGCTGATATAGACCAAAGATCCAGGCCCAAGAATATTCCATCATTGGCTCCGAACCCCCTTCCGGTTATTTACATGACATGCTTCACAAGTCAGCTCATGACTTTGAGACCTAATTTTGTGAAGCTGCGTGTGCCAAGCCAAAGGGACCATGTGATCCGGCATATGGTGAGGTACAACACCGAAGCATATGCCAACATATAAGCAACATACCATAGTTCACTGATCTCTAGGCACTTTACTGTTAGCCGACCAGTTGAGCACATAAAACACAAAAATGAGGTCAAGAACATGCAAATAATGCCAAATTCAAGATAATTACAATAGTATATAACTTCGCTCACCCATGGTGTCAACCTATGACTCAAAATACAATTGCTTGGGACCATTTGCAAACAATCCGCCCACCTGGATCCCCATATGGACGCATAAGGACACCTTCGAACCTCCTCCCAACACGCACCATGAAAATGGGAAAATTGATATTGGCGCTTGCGCGTCGCTCCGTAAGCCCTCCCACATGCACTATATGAGCGGTAGACTTAGTCTAGCGCCATGGGGTTCACCATTCGGACAAGGGCGAAGCCCTTGCCACGTATCACTCCATATATCTTCCTACAAACGGAGATATATAATATGGGCGTGAGCATATCGAAGCACATACCATGCATATAACACATACCCTCAAAAGTGGCTCCCACAATGATATGCCATGACCCTCCATGGACCTGACTTCACGTCAAAAATACGTAGGAACCGAAGGAAAGTTGCTATGCAACCCCAACACTCATGCGGTACACTCAAAAGTCGCATTAAAATATTCGGTTGCACGGTCCAAGAGTTATATATCACTTTCTACCCTCCTGACCATTATCCCTTGCTCTACCAGGCATGTGTACACACCAAAGGCGTTTGATGTTCCATAAATTTAGTTGAGACCGATGCAGTTCCAACCCAATTCTCGAAATTGGAACTACTCGCGGTGAGCCGGAGATATGACCTTTCAAAGTGGCCTCACGAATCAACTTTGTTTCGCCTATATCTCTAAGCAAAACGAAGGGCATAACAAGAGGAAGGTTGATTCGTGATCGGGGAAAAATGTCGGACGACTCGGGATTCGTCATATCGAGTGCGGCGATGTCGAAGTCGAAAATCCAATTCTGAAAGTCTGAAAAAATCGGATTAATTTTGCGAGTGTATAATATGAAAATTGGGGAAGCAATGAACCCTTTACTGATGAAATCTGACCCTTCATCGGGGTTTCCGCCAAAATATCTGTAAATAACAGTTAACCATTCTGTTACCGCAAAATCGCGAGCCAACTGACAGTCGCCGATACATTGACCATCAGAACGGAAGGCTGAAAAATTACGGAAACATTATGATAAAAAAACCCTGTTGATTCCTGATATTCTGATATATAGATCTCCGCTGGCGGCGCCTCAGTACCCAAAATGGCCGCTCATAGCCGGAATGGCCAAACCTATCACACTATCACATCAGGTTAGGTCAGGTGGATGGGAGAGTATGATATCAGCCAATGGCGGCTTGCTGGCACATAGATACACACCCCAAGTGACCCAAGGATGGCCACGGGGGTCCGAACCGGCTTCACCCATGGTTTCAACATCATTTTAGAGTTACCTAAACTATCCCTAACATTGGACAGAAGGCGCTGTACAGAGCAGTCAGCAGTTTCTCCTTCGTCGTTACAGACACCTGGAGCTGCCACTGCGCTCCTTGGCGTCGCTGCGGCAGCTGTAGCTTGGTTGGGGGTTAGAATAGGCATGACAATTCATGTTTGCATGCTCCTCTCCCTCCAAAAGCAAAACGCAATGCAATACGCAAACCCCAACGCAGGATACGGTCAGGGCACGCTGTCTGCAGTCTCGTGGATCCTGCTGGCTGACCTGACCTGTCCTTAGGGCGAGGGGGTGCTGTTGAAAATTATTTTGCCAATTAATGGGTACTTGGGATTCTGGACAGTTGTCCAGGAGTCAGCGCTTCAGCCAGAACGCGGCCTACTTCGCTGTGTTCGCTCCAGGGTATCTGCAGAGAAAGGATGCAAGGGTTGAGGGCCTGATATACGCACAACAATCGACGAAAAACCAAAATCCGTCAAATGACGTGCTAGAATCTTTCTGAGGGTACACACCTGCCCAGAATCTCCATGTGCATTAAATGCACATGTTTACCCGTTTTTTTTTCATCACAGGAACTTCTATATGCCTCGCTTCTTACGCAGAGAAAAGCGGCGCGCCGGAGGGCATCCTAATTTGGCACCGGAAAAGACAGTGACAAGAAGATTATAACAGTATGTCACGTAATAATAAAGAAATGACAAAGGAAACATTAAATATTAAACGTAGAGATTCCACACATGCTTCTAGGAACACTCCAGAAGAAAGAATTCAAGAGTTCAAAAAAGAAATTCCCAGAGCAAGGTATAAACATACAGGTTTTTCTTGCTTCGTATGCAGCATGCACATTGCTTGCCTCGTGTTACCGAAGATTAGCCGTGTAGCAGCGCAAACATAGAGTAGAGGGATTGATTAGAAGATTGCACGATGATTAGAGGTGCGATTAGGGTAAAACACGTTCTGCCTCGCTTGTGTTTCGCTCTACACTCCCACTTGTTCACGTTCTCCAGCGGTAGGTAGGGTGAGTAAGCCCAGGAGGGGCCACCCCCTGGTTCAGTCAGTGATTGTTGACACAGTGGGGTATGGATTGATTGACAGAGGATTGTTAAAAATAGTAGATTGCCGAACTCGTGCATACCCGTGCATGCATATGACGCACTAAAGGGTAGGCCAAGCGAGGTGCGCACGGCACGAAACTTGTTTACGTTACCCAGGGGCTCCACCCTACGCTTCATAAGAGAACAGATGGAGTTCCTTAACCTCATTTGCTTGATAGGGCTGCTTTTAGACAGCGTATTATTTTCCAGCGGGAGAACCGTATAATACGGAAAGGCTGGTTAGGTTCCTCAAGCTAAAAGCGGTCCTGCATTTGCCTCTGTTAACTTACCAAAACCAAGCATAAGTGATTTTTGCGCAAAAGTCCACGTAGTTTGGTTGAATGCACGACACCAAGGCACATCTAAGCAAGGAAACGAAGTTGAATTGCATTCATTATTTACCCATAGTAGGTAGGTAGGCGCACTCGGTCGTGGGGAGGCGCCCCATGGTTCCCGGTGGCCTTGCCGCTGTGACGAACAGGAAGAGGCTCCGTGCATGAAGAGGGGTGGCGGCTTACATCCCGCTAGACCTGACTGTTGGCTCCCAACAAAGCGGCCCCGGGCAACACGGGGAGGGCTGATCGCCGCCTGTGTGACGTGCTTGTCTCGCCGGGAGGGTGTGCCCCCACGCTTGCGCACGTCCCCTCCTTTGGACGGAACCCTAGAGGTTCACCGGACTTCCTGGCGTATCCCGTTCCCAAGGCATGATTGCACGTTCTTGGTACTAGGGTTCCGAGGCGCTTGGGTGTCGCACGCTCCGCCTCGAGTCCCAAAGCAGCGCAGGCCTTAGGATGCAGCTTTACCCCCGGTCTCTGGATCTCGTTCGGCCGGGTCGGCTGCATGGCACGGGCTGCCTCAGTGCCCGGGCTGTGGAAACTGGGTTTCCTACTGTTGTGTGGCGTTTGTGTTTGGGTCTGGTTGGCGGTTGGGTGTGGGTTTAGGTAGCCCCGCCAGTCCTGGCTGGGGTCCTGGGCGGGTGTGTTTGGGTACGGTTTGTGGTGTTGTCCCTCTTTTGCCGGCTGGTGTTTGTGGTGTTCGTGGTTGGGCTTAGGTTTCGGCCTGCATATGGGACGTGCGTGGTTGCGTGCGCGCTCCGCCTGCACCCCGCCGTTTCGGGTTCTGGTGTGCGGTGTGGGCGTGCGTGCTGGGGTTTGGGTTTCGGCTGCGCCCCGCCACTTCTTGGGGTGGTGTTGGGGTGTGTGTGTGCTCGTGCGCCCGCCCCGCGTGGTCTCCTGCACCTCCTGGTTGGGGGTGCTGTGCAGGGGTGCGTGTTTGTGTGCGCGCCCCGCTTGTTCCCCGCCTTTTCTGGCTGGGGTGTGCTGTGTGGGCGTGCGTGCTGGGCCCGGGGCTCTGCTGTGCCCCGCCACTGTTGGTTGGGTTGTCGGGTTGGGTTTTTTCTTTTGCGTGTCTTGCTTTGGCTTTGTGGTGTCAGTCGCTGGCTGTCCCTGTCCCGGGCCTTGTGGTCCCTGTCCCCCCATCCCCTCTCTTTCAGGGCTGGGTTGCTGGCTCTTTTTTTTTTCAGCGTGGTGTGTGTCTGCGCGTATTGGTGTCCCTTTTCCCGGTGGGCCGCTGTTCCTGGCTTGGTGTTGCCTGTTTTGGCTGGGTGGGCCCCCTGTGCCCCTTCTTGGGGTCCTGTCTTCGGTGCCTTCTGGGTGGGGGGTTTGGCCGCCTCTTGCGGTGTTGGCGGGCAGTTTGGTGCCTGTGGCCCGTTCTCTCGCCCCCCCCCCTCCCCCCTTGTTTTTCTATTTTGGGGGGGGGGTCTGCCAGTTCCTCCCTCTCCTTTCCTATGGCTGGCGCACGCTTTGGCCCGCATTCCGTGTGGTCTTCCGGGTTGCTGTTGGCGGTTGCGTTCTGCTTGGCTGTGTCCCGGCCCCATGGGTCGGGTGGGTTATGTACACGTTGGGCTCGGCACCCCTTCCTGTCGGGTTAGGTCCTGGCTCTGCCGGCTTGGCGGCTGCGCCAGGCGGCTTCATGTGGCTCTCGGTTAGGGGGCTGGGGTTGTCCGTGTCCTTTCTCCTCCGCAGTGCCGGTTTTACCCATCTGGGTGGTCCGCCACCGTTGTTGCCTGGCGCGCGGTGGTCCCGTGTGTGGCCCGCGGTGCTGGTGTGTGGCGTGCTGGTGCGGCGCCTTCCAGGGTGTGCGGTGGCTTGTTTCGGTTCGTCCCTCTGGTTAGGGTCAGCCGTGCCGTGCTGTGCCGCTCTGTGCCGCGTCGCGTCGCGTCGTGCTGTGGCGCGTTGCACTGTGGCGCGCTGTGGTGCGGTGTGCCGTGCTGTCTCGTGTTGTGCCGTGGTGGGTCAGTGGAGGTCAGCCTGGCCTGTGTCGTGGTGCGGGTTGCGGGTCGGAGTGAGGCTGGCTGGTGGCTGGGGGGTGCGGTTAGGTGTGGGTGGCTCGCTGGGTCCGTGCTGTCGGGGCCTGGGCGTCCCGCTCGGGCTGGTGGGTCGGTTAGGTGTCCGTGGGGTTGCCCTCCCTGGGGGCCTGTGCCTTGGTCCCGTGTCCTCTGGGGGTCCCGGTCCCTAGCCCTGGTTGCTGTGGCCGTGCCTTCGTCCTCTTCCGGTGCCTGTGGGGTCGCTCTTGTGGCGACCGGGGTCGTCGCCTCGCGGTGAGGACGTGGTGGTACGCCGCGCGGCGGCGTTCCCTGCGGCTTTCTCTGTGGGTGTAGCCTGTTCTCCCCGTGTAGCTGTGCTCTCCATCCCCCGTGTGGTCTACCGGTGGCTGGTGGGTGTGCGCTGGTGTGATCGGTACGGCGTCCGATTCTTGCTTTGGCGGTGCGTGTTGGAGGTGTGCGTCCCCGGGAGTTGTGCAGCGTTCGCTGGGGGTGGGGCGGCGCTGGTCCCTCCGTCGTGGTATGCCCTTCCTGGGTGTGGGTTGTGGCGCCTGCCGTGGTGCCCTCTTCCTCTGTGCCTCTGTCCCCGCTCCTGCCCCTTCTTGCTCCTTGGGTGGTTTCCTGCCCCCACGTTGTGTCTCCTCCGGTGCCCTGTCCCTATGGGCGCCTGCCCCTCACTTGGGGCCCCTTCGTGCCCCCTTGCCTGAGTGTCCCTTGCTGTCCCTTGCCCTCCCCTTGCCCTTGCCCTATCCCTTTCCAATGTGGTGGTGGTGGGTTGGCAGGGGGGCGCCGATGGCCCAGGCCTGGGGGTGGGTGGTCTGAAGCCATTGGCGGAGGGCTTGGGGGGTGTAGGTAGGGCGGAAGCCGTGGACCGCATCGCAGAGGAGGGCCCCCCATGCCGCTTGCGGCATGATGGCTTCCGGGGCGGCCTCGTTGGGGTCGGCGGGGGAGCGGGTGCGCACCTCCTCGAAGGTGTGCACCATGTGCACCCCTTCTCGCCTTCCCCCTCCCCCGACCCACTTCACCCAGCGGCGGAGCTCCTGCAAAGCGGGGGCAGACCACCAGCCGAGGTGGGCGGGGGCCCGGGGGGGGGAGGGGCCCGAGCTGGAGGTCCTGGAGCGGCGGGGGGAGGACGTGGGCCTGCGGTGGTTGCGGGGGTGGCGGTCCCTGGGGGAGCGGGAGCGGCGGTGGCGGGGGCTGGGGGGGGAGGACGGGTACGGGCGGAGGGGGGAACGGCAGGGGGAGGTGGACATGGGGCGGCGGTGGCGTGCTTGGCGGCGCCTGGGGGAGCAGGAGTGGTGCTGGCGGGGGCTGGGGGTGGTTGATGGGTATGGGCGGCGGGCGGAACGGGGAGCCCGGTGGGGCCTGTGGGGGGAGGGGGAGGTGGACGTGGGGCGCTGGTGGCGTGCCTCGCGGCGCCGGGGGGAGCGGGAGCGGTGGTGGCGGGAGCTGGGGGTGGGGGTTGCGTACGGGCGGAGGGGGGAGCGAGAAGTCCAGTGGGGCCCGTGGGGGGAGGGGGAGGTGGACATGGGGCGGCGGTGGCGCGCGTGGTGGCGCCCGGGGGGGGTGCGAGTTGTGGGAGCGGGGTCCGGGGGGTCGTGGTGGCGCCTTGGGGAGCAGGAGCGGCGCGAGTGGCTCGTTGAGGCGCGGTGGCGGTGTGGGGAGTGTGGGCGCCGGGGGCAAGTGTGCCGTGCAGGGGGGGGAGCGGGAGCGCCGCCGTTTGCGGGACAGGGCCTCATCGCTCGATTCGGGCCAGTCAAGAGGTGTCAGCGGGTCCGGGGGGGCCTTGCGTGGTGCCGCCTGTACTGGGGGGGGGGGGGCGGAGGTCCCCCGTCGTCCATGGATCCGCCACGTAGGGGTGTGGTGGCGGCAGCGGCTGGTGGTCTGGGTCGAGTGACTGTCCCTGGCGGGGTTGGTCCCGGGTGGCTCCCTTGGCGTGGACGTGGTGGCCGGGGGGATACGATGGCTGGTACGGGGGGGGTGGCCCCTGGTTGTAGGTGGGGTATGCGGGTGGAGCGCTCGGTGGCTGCCATCCCATACGCTGGTGCTGTTCGTGCACGGGGGGTTGTGGCCCGGTGGGGTAGGGTGGTGGGCAGTGGTAGTGATGTTGGTGGTGGTGGTGGTGGGGCTGCTGGTGGTGGTGGCGTTGGTACTGGTGGGGTGGGTGTTGCGGGTATGGCCCTAGGACCCCTTGTGGGTATTCCGGTCCCCCTTGTGGAGGCGGGGGGTCGGGCATCGTGCGCAGCCCCTGGGGCTGTACTATTTGATGGGCAGGGGGGGCGGGTCGGGGGCCGTGCTTGACGGTGATGGTGGTCGAGGGGTCCCACGTCCCTGGGTCGGTTTGGCCGGCGGCAGTGGTGGTTTGTGGGGGATGGATGACGGGGCGCTTGGAAATGGGGATGTTGACGAGGGTTTGGATGGGGTCGTGTTGGGTGGCCGCCTCTGTGGTGGCGGCGGCCGCTGGTGGGAGGGGGGCGTGGGTTGTGATGGGTGGGGGGTCCTGGCTTGGGTTAGGGTTTTGGTTAGGGCGGTGTCGCTTGGGTTTGTGTCGTTGCGTTTGTGGTGTTTTGTGTGCTCGTTTGGGAGCCGGCTTGGGTTTGGGGTCGTGTTTCGGGTTCGGGTCAGGTTCCAGGTTGAAGCGGACCTCTGTCCAGAGGTGTGAGGGCGCCGATGCCGGGTCGGGGGTCGTCCCTGTGCGTTGCCGGGGTGCCTGAGTCGTCTGTGTGGGGGTCGGGGGGTCGGTGCGTGCGGCCGCGGCTTTGGCTTTTGCCGTGGCGTTGTGGATGAGGGCGGCGGGGAGGGGGGGGTCGGAGGATGAGGTGGTGGATGAGGCTGAGGATGAGGAGGAGGTGGTGGACGCGGGTTGGGCTGTGATGCGGGCGGTCGTGGGCTTGTGGGCGGCGACTTCTGCTGCGGCCACGGCGGGGAGGATGGAGGGCATGTCCTCGGGCTGTAGTTTTGCGGGTCCGACTTGGGGGGGCCCGGTCGTGACCTGGCGTCCCTGGCGGGCTGATCTGGACGGCAGCGGCGGGGCAGGGAGGCGCGGGGCTGTGGCCTTCTCCTTCCGGGCTTGGATGGGCCGGGGTCCTGCAATGTGTGAGGTTGTGTGGGTTGGCGTCCGCGGAGGGGAACAGTTCGCGTGGGCTGCATTCGGGGGCCGGGGGGGTGGGCCTGGGTCTTCTGGGGTGTGCGCGGGGGGCGTGTGCGGGCCACTGGGTGGGCTGGGCGTGCCGCGGGGCGCAGGGCTCCCCTCAGTGGGTGTGTGCGAGTTGTCGAGTGTGGGGGATGGTGAGGGGTGTCCGGCAGGTGGGTCTGTGGCAGGCGTGTGCTGGTGTTCGGCCGGCTGGGAGAGGCCCGTGTCGCGGGCTCCGGGGCGCAAAAATCACGTAGTTTGGTTGAATGCACGACACCAAGGCACATCTAAGCAAGGAATCGAAGTTGAATTGCAATCATTATTTACCCATACCATTCTCTATGCGTTTTTGACCTTTCGGGGAACACCCTAGTACCCAAACTTCTAGACGGAAGCTGATTTCACTTACAAAAACCAAGCATAAGCCATATTTGCGCAAACGTCCACGTAGTTTGGTTGAATGCACGACACCAAGGCACATCTAAGCAAGGAAACGAAGTTGAATTGCAATCATTATTTACCCATACCATTCTCAATGCGTTTTTGACCTTTCGGGGAGCACTCTAGTACCCAAACCTCTAGACGGAAGCTCATTTCACTTACCAAAACCAAGCATAAGTGATTTTTGCGCAAAAATCACGTAGTTTGGTTGAATGCACAACACCAAGGCACATGTAAGCAAGGAAACGAAGTTCAATTGTTTACCCATACCATTCTCAATGCGGTTTTGCACTAGTGCCCAAACCTCTAGACGAATTCTGATTTCACTGCTGATTGCACCTTATTATTTTCCATTTGGACGGCTTTAGTAATTAGTGATCTAACAGTATTAGCTATGAAACTAAGTAACTTATTAAACTAGAAAGTTTTATAGTTATTTCAACACTGTGTGTTTCTTGTGCCTCTCCTGCTGCTTGCTGCTGGTGTAGGGTTCCTGCTGCTTGTTTTTGATGAGGAAAATGTTTTATTGTAGAAATACAACCAATCCAGGATAACCCAAGCCAGATATAAGCAAGTAGAAGAAGATCAGGATCAAAGCATGAAGGGCTGCAGTCACAAAGAGTTAGATAAAGACAACTATGAACAATAGACCACAGCAATTAGCATACATTGCAACTCAGGCCGAAATATTTTACATGTTTCAGAAGAACTGATTGGAAAACTGCCCCAAGGGCTCACTCTCATCCATAGTGCCATCTTGATATGTGCACTCCGTGTTTTCGGGTCCCATAGGTGCTGAAGTGGCATGGCTTGTGGCGCTGAGGTCACTGCCATGTCACATTGGATAATCCTACTTAGCTAGACTGACTGGGTATTGATCCCAGGACCTCTCAAAAAGAGGTGCCCCAGCCCCCCACGGTGCATACCACTAGGATAGGTAAGAATTCATGAGTAAACATAGATAAATTCATAGGCTCTGCCTTCAGTATATCAGTGCCTCAGCAACCCAGGAAACGATGTTTTAGTGCCTATAGCCTGGGGATTAAGGGGTCCACACAATATCCTTTGGTTCCATAGGTCAAAATGTGTTATCACCCACCTTGGTTGGGCCAATACTGGAATAAAAATGCAAGAGTGCTTAGAGCACCTCTAATACAACTAAAGTATACCCTAAAGCATTGGAAAAGCACTTTTTCTTACTCCCCCCTTGTGTTGTGGTGGCCACCAATGTCGCATTTTCAGGAAAAAGGGATTTTTTTCTTGGCCTCTTCCTGGTTTCCACACCTACTTTAAAATACCTATAGCTTCGCTAACACTGGAAAAGAGCGCTTTATTATGGCCAGCGACTCTGGCTGCATTGTTGATGACAATCTCCAACAGAACACTCAGCGCTCTTGGCGCTGCCAGGGTTCCTGTGGCTTGGTGGGGTTAGAATAGGGCATGCCAAGACCATATGCATTTGCATCCCTCCCTCCAAGCTGCAGCGTGACACAACCCAACGCCAGACTCACATAGGACGCCCGACCCAAGTGTCATTGAACCTGATGGAGACACCTGTCCTGGTACTGGCGCGAGGGTGCGCTGATTTAATTGAAATTGCCCCTTGGAGGGGTCTTGATTCTGGTTCAGTCTCCTGCTGCTGCTATTCGGCCCGAACAGCGGCCTACTCATCGAGGCTTTGCGAGGAGGTCTGTACAACAGAGGAATGGGAGGATGAGGGATCAATCCACGCAAACGCGAAGCGACAACACCTAAATCGGCCAAATGACAGCCTAGAATTTTTCTGAAGGCACACACCTGGACAGAATCTAACTTTGCATCAGATGCACATTTTTAGAAAATTTGTAGTCATCTCTTGATTTTCTAAATCGAGAAATTTGTACGCAGATAAACGCGGCGCACAGGAGCGATTCCTAGCGAAGCGCCCAAAATTACAGAATTAATAAGATTATAAACGTATGTCACGCAGAATGACGAAAATGACAAGACACACATAAATAGACTAACATAAGAATTCCGCCCACATTGGCAGAAAGAATTCAAGATTCAAGATTTCAAAAATCAACAGAAGGACTTCAATGAATCTCGTATAAACCACAGGTGTGCTCCTCTCGTATGCAGCATGCACATTGCTCGTCTCCTGTCTCCGTGAACGTGCCTTGTAGCAGCGCTAACAAACGATAGAGGGATAGATGGGAAAGGTTGCAGATGATTAGAGGTAAGTCCAGGGTGATTAGACATACACACATATGCATAGCGTCGTTTCTCGCTTGTGTCTCGTTTTTCCTTCACCCTGCTTCACTCTCCAGCGGTGAGTAAGGTAGGTAAGCCCAGGTGGGGCCACCCCCTGGGGGAGTTCGTGATTGTGGACAAGATTAGGAAGAAGAACAGAGGTTGACGGTAAACCCGTGCATGCTCGTGCATTCACACACGCATGAAAGGGTAGGCCACGCAAAATGCGCACGGTAAACCTTGTTTAGGTTACCCAGGGGCTCCACCCCACGTTCTAAAACAGAACGGGTGGAGTTCCTTAAGCTTGCTTGCTTGATAGAGGTGTTTGTGGACAGCGTATTATAGGCCCATCTGAGAAGCGTATAATACGTGGAGATGGTCTTGGTTCCTCCGCTGCCAACGCTCCTTCATCCGCCTTTGCTCTTCAGGTGTGAAGGTCAGGGTGAACTGGTGCAGGGGTAGGTAGGTAGGTGCACTCGGCCGTGGAGAGGCGCCCCATGGTTCCCCCTGGCGTCGCCCCTGTGAGGATCAGGAAGAGGCCCCGCGCGTGAAGAGGGGAGGCGGCTTACATCCCGCTAGACCTGACTGTTGGCCCCCAACAAAGCGGCCCCAGGCAACACCAGGAGGGCTGATCGCCGCCAGCGTGACGTGCTTGTCTCGCCGGGAGGGTGTGCCCCCGTGCTTGCGCAAGTCCCCTCCTTTGGGCGGAACCCTAGAGGTTCACCGGACTTCCTGGCGTATCCCGTTCCCAAGGCATGCATGCACGTTCTTGGTACTAGGGTTGCGAGGCGCTTGGGTGTCGCACGCTCCGCCTCGAGTCCCAAAGCAGCGCAGGCCTTAGGATGCAGCCTTACTCCTCCGGATCTCGTTTGGCCGGGTCACTTGCATGGCACGGGCTGCCTCAGTGCCCGGGCTGTGGGCACTGGGTTTCCTACTGTAGTGCGGCGTTTGTGTTTGGGACTGGTTGGCGGTTGGGTGTGGGTTTTGTTAACCCCGCCAGTCCTGGCTGGGGTCATGGGTGGGTTTGTTTGGGCATCGTTTCTGGTGTTGTCCCTCTAGTGTCGGCTGTTTGTGGTGTTCGTGGTCGGGGTTCGGTGTCGGCCTGCTTATGGGACGTGTGTGGTTTCGTGAGCGCCCCGCTTGCCCCCCTGCCGTTTCCGGTTCCAGCGTGCGGTGTGGGTGTGTGTGCTGGGCCCGGGTCTCGGCTGTGCCCAGCCCTTCTTGGCTGGGTTGTCGGGGTGTATTTTTTGCGTTTTTTTTTTCTTTTTTTTTCTTTTTTTTTCTCTCTATTTTCTGGGTGTTCCTGTCCCGGGCCTTGTGGTCCCTGTCCCCCCATCTCCTTTCTTTCGGGCTGGGCTGGTGGCTCTCTCTTTTTTTTTTTTTGTTTTGGTGTCCGTTTCACGCTGGGCCGCTGTTCCTGGCTTGGTGTTGCTGGTTTTTGGTGGGTGGTCCCCCTGAGTCTCTTTGGGGGTCCTGTCTTCGGTGCCTTCTGGGGGGGGGGTTTGGCCGCCTCTGGTGGTGTTGGCGGGCGGTTTGGCAGCTGTGGGCTGTTTTCGCGCCTTTTCCCCCTCCCCCCTCCGTTTTTTTTCTTTTGGGGGGAGGGGGGCTTGCCTGTTCCTCCCTCTGCCTTCCCTGGGCTGGTGCACGCACTGGCCTGCAATCAGTGTTGTCTTCCGGGCTGCTGTTTTCAGTTGCGTTCTGTTTGGCCGCGTTCGGGCCCAATGGGTCGGGTGGGCCATGTACACGGTGGGCTCGGCGCCCCTTCTTGCCGGGTTAGGTCCTGGCTCTGCCGGCTGGGCGGCTGCGCCAGGCGGCTGCTTGTGGTTCTGGGTTAGGGGGCTGGGGTTGTTCGTGTCCTTTCCCCTCTGCGGTGCCGCTTTTATTCTTCTGGGTGGTCCGCCGCCGTTGTTGTCAGGCGTGCTGTGGCCCCGTGTGTGGCCTGCGGTGCTGGTGTGTGGCGTGCTGGTGCCGCGCCTTCCAGGGTGTGCGGTGGCTGGCTTCGTTTAGTCCTTCAGGATAGGGTCAGTTCCGTCGTGTTGTGCCGCTCTGTGCCGCGTCGCGTCGCGTCGTGCTGTGGCGCGTTGCACTGTGGCGCGCTGTGGTGCGGTGTGCCGTGGTCTCGCGTGGTGCCGCGGTGGGTCAGTGGAGGTCAGCCTGGCCTGTGTCGTGGTGCGGAATGCGGGCCGGAGTGAGGCTGGCTGGTGGCTGGGGGGTGCGGTTAGGTGTGGGTGTCTCGCTGGGTCCGTGCTGTGGGGGCTCGGGCGTGCCGCTCGGGCTGGTGGGTCGGGTAGGTCGATCGCGTGACGGTCCGTGGGGTTGCCCTCCCTGGGGGCCTGTGCCTTGGTCCCGTGTCCTCTGGGGGTTTGGGTCCCTAGTCCTGGCCGCGGTGGCCGTGCCTTCGTCCTCTTCCGGTGCCTGTGAGGTGGCCCTTGTGGTGGCCGGGGTCGTCGCCTGGCGGTGAGGGCGTGGTGGTGCGCCGTGCAGCGGCGTTCCCTGCGGCTTCCTCTGTGGGTGTGGCCCGTTCTCCCCGTGTAGGTGTGCCCTCCATTCCCCGTGTGGTCTCCGGTGGCTGGTGGGTGTGCGCTGGTGTGATCCGCACGGCGTCTGATGCTTGCTTCGGTGGTGTGTGTTGGGGGGTGCGTCCCCGGGTGTCGTGGGGTGTTTGGTGGGGGTGGGGCGGCGCTGGTCCCCCCGTCGTGGTATGCCCTTCCTTGGTGTGGGTCGTCGCGCCTGCCGTGGTGCCCTTTTCCTCCGTGCCTTGGTCCCCGCTCCCGCCCCTTCCTGGTTCTTGGGTGGTTTCCTGCCCCCATGTGGTGTCTCTTTCCCGGCGTCCTGTCCCTGTGAGTGCCTGCCCTCACTTGGGGCCCCTCCGTGCCCTCTTGCCTGAGTGCTCCTTGGTGTCCCTTGCCCTTCCCTTGCCCTTGTCCTGCCCCTTCCTGGTGTGGTGGTGGCGGGAGGGGCGGGGTGGGGAGGGGGGGCCGGCGGCCCAGGCCTGGGGGTGGGTGGCCTGGAGCCACTGGCGGAGGGCTTGGGGGGTGTAGGGGGGGTGGAGGCCCTGGACCGCATCGCGGAGGAGGGTCTCCCATGCCGCTTGAGGCATGATGGCCTCCGGGGCGGCCTCGTTGGGGTTTGCGGGGGTGCGGCTGCGCACCTCCTCGAAGGTATGCACCATGTGCACCCCTTCGTGCCTTCCTGCTCCCCCGGCCCACTTCACCCAGCAGCGGAGCTCCTGCAGAGCGGGGGGAGACCACCAGGCGAGGTGGGCGGGGGTCTGGGGGGGGGAGGGGTCCGTGCCCGGGGTCCTGGAGCGGCGGGGGGAGGACGTGGACCTGCGGTGGTGGCGGGGGTGGCGGTGCCTGGGGGAGCGGGAGCGGTGGTGGCGGGGGCTGGGGGTGGAGGACGGGCACGGGCGGAGGGGGGAACGGGAGGGGGAGGTGGACATGGGGCGGCGTCGGCGCGCTTGGTGGCGTCCGGGGGAGCGGGAGTGGTGGTGGCGGGGGCTCGGGGTGGTGGATGGGTATGGGCGGCGGGGGGAACGGGGAGCCTGGCGGGGCGTTTTGGGGGAGGGGGAGGTTGACGTGGGGTGGCGGTGGCGTGCTCGGCGGCGTCGGGGGGAGCGGGAGCGGTGGTGGCGGGGGCTGGGGGTGGGGGTCTTGTATGGCCGGTGGGGGGAGGGGGAGGTGGACATGGGGCGGCGGTGGCGCTCGTGGTGGTGCCCGGGGGAGCGGGAGCGACAGGAGCGGGGTCTCGGGGGGTCGTGGTGGCACCTCGGGGAACGGGAGCGGCGCGAGTGGGAGTGTGGGCGCCGTGGGCGAGTGTGCCGTGCGGGGGGGGAGCGGGAGCGCCGCCGTTTGCGGGACTGGGCATCATCACTCGAGTCGGGCCAGTCAGGAGGCGTCGGCGGCCCTGTAAAGGGAAGCTCAGGACAGGACAGAACAAGGTTGGTTTCTTCTGTGGACCTCTGCATTTGGCAGGGTCAGGATTACAGCAATTATGTCTAATTTCTGTTTGTTGTGCATGACATAGCCCCATATAAGTTATTTGCTGTGGTGCGTCGCAGATGCCGCTATTTGGGCACTGCAGGGCATGCGTGCGCACTGACGTGTGCATTGTTTTCTTTCTGAGAAGCACTGATTTTTATTATAAAAAGATCTGATTTTGTAGGATTTTAGCATGTTTACAGTGTATGTATTGTGCTGAGCGTCCATTATTGTTTAGGCCATGAAACGGCTTATCTGTTGAATCACTCCGTACCACCAAGTCAAGATTGATCAACTCATTTGATTTATTGCGTGCGGCAATTACAAGAAGGGCGTCGTTTCAAGGTTTTCAAAATGGGACTGCAGGAGATTCAAAATGAGAGGTTTGAAAATTCTGAGTACTGGCCGAAACAAGACTCTGAGGTCTTGAAATATTCAACAGATATTCACGACGTTTCTTTGCCTTTGCCTGTAGCTGCAGATGAGATCAATAAGAGTGAGGAGTGCAATCACAGGAGTCTACGGCCCGGCCGAGCCGTCAATCAAGACACCATCAAGGCGCCGTCCAGACCAGCGCCAGCCCCGCCCAGGACAACACCGCCGCCGCAGCGCCTTTCAAGTGGAGTAACAGAAGTGCCACGATGTACTGAAGCCGCCGCCATCACAGCAGTGCAACGACTCGTCGCAGAGGAAGAACGAATAAGGCAAAGTCTCAGGTATGAGCAACAAGTCATCTGCCCGAAGAGGTACGCGAACTTTGGCCACGTTTTTCAAAAGCTCTATTGTCGGTTGTTCCAGCCTTCGTTGAATTCGGGGCAGACAAGTACGCCGCTGAACGAACTGAAGGAACCACGGGAGCGCTCATTGAAGGAGCTGGCGGATTCCAGCAAGGTAACGCCAAAGAAGAACACCGCAAAATCGAATGCGCCGCCGAACAAGAACAAAGCGTCTGAGTACTCAGGTGTGTTGGCGAAGTTGGAGACGTCGTTGGAAAATTCCTTGAAGCGATCCTTAAGTGACCTCCGACAAGTTGTGGAACTGTTGGGTAACTGTTCGCCCTCTGTGTCCGTCAGAACGAACAAATGGAACAGGTTCGTCGATAAGCAAGAACCAAGGCCCGTTTCAACTGTGACGAAGCGCCGGCAGAACGAATCCCAAGTGACTGAGCGCCGAACGGACGAGTTACAAGCGAGTTTGGATGATTTTGACGCGTGGACAGTAACTTCGGGAGATCCTGGTGGAGTTCAGCAGCGAAGGAGCTCCACAAATGAGTCGTCGAACGTCGCGAGGCCCAAACAAAGGGGACAGCGAGCAGGACGAGCTGTGCAGCGTCGCCGCGCTATAGCCAAGTTCTTTGAGGTATTAAACTCAATCCAAGGTCGCGCACGCCGAGGTACAAGCGAGAAAAAGACCGAGTGCCCTACGCGAGACATGTGGGGGCAGTCTGTGGTGAACTCCAAGGAGAACCAAGGGAACCCCTTCTTGGACTGAGCAGTGCTCTTTAAAGCGCGCTGCTTTTGCCGTTGGCGCGCTGGATGAAGCGCAATGCCTTTGGTGTGCTCAACAAAGGGAGAGGCCTCCGGAAAATAGTGGATCATAACCATCAACAAAATGATCAACAAGTTCGGAAACTTCACCAAGGCCTCATGGGGTTTCATACCTCGTTGAAGCAAGCATACGACAGACTTGTGGAATGCGCAAGCAATGTAGACAAACAAATGGAGACCATCACCAACTCAATTTCGGCATCAACAAGCATGCTTTGGCCATGATTCAACTACAAGAGGAGCAACAACAAGCCAGCTCTTCACATCAAGGGCCATTGGTTCAATATGGTGGAAATTTTCCACAAACACCACAAGATCAATTGATACCTCATCAAGAAGGGCCCCAAGAGTTACCACCACATCAAGATAGTGCAGTGGATAATATGGGAGTGCAACCGTGAGCGTTGTTCAATGTGCGAGCGCTTGCAGCGCTTTCTTTGTCAGCTTTTGGCGCTCTGAGCGCCTTGTGGTATATATCTGCCACAGATGGCAGAATGTGATGTAAATTACAGTGCATCCAAAAGTTGACTTTGTCAACGAGGTCTTTTTTGGCCTCTTCTTGGGCGCCAAGCGCCTTGTTTACTGGCACTGACATGTGCCTTTGCTTTCTTTTTCGTTGTAGATACTATTTTGGATCTGCAATGAGCAGTGTGGGATACACCCTGCTTTACACTTTGAGTGAACTCTGGTTTACTCAGTTTTGCAATTCTGCTTTGCTTTGCACCTGCCTGCTTGTGAGCAGTGTGTCTTTTTCCTTTTCAGCTGCTTCTGTCTTGGAGAAAAAGCAGAGTGGTTTTCCCGTTTGTTTTTCTGCTTTTGTTGGAAAAAGCAGGGGTTTTCTTTCAGTATTTTTATACTAAATTTTATCTGTGCCATGAGCACTTCAGGTTGTGTGCCATGAGCACTTATCAGGTTTTTACACCCTGTGAGGAGTTTGAGTGGGTATAGGTTGAAACACCACTTCACCCCTTCCCTAGGGCACTGTTTTGTGACAGAAATCCCTTTCAGGAGGGTAAAGCTATCTGTGGTATCAGTGGTATTCCACTAGGATGATCTGCACATAGATAGTAGCTGTTTTTACCTGGAATGAGTAGAAATAGCCAGATCACAGACAATAATATCTGTATTGTATTGTAGGTAAAGGCCTGCATGTTTTGCTATTTTTTTTTCTCGGGTCAGCAACTCATTTGGGGAGTGCTGAGCCTGGGGGGGGAGTGTAAACATGCAAGGCAGACTTTTGGGTGCTTGCGTTTTACACCCACCCAGCTCTGTCTGAGCTTTTCCCAGCCCTATGGTAAAACCCTTCGCACCCTTTTGTTTTGGGGTCTCAGCCACACATCAGGGTATGTGTGGGCTTGGGGGGGGAGTGTAAAGGGAAGCTCAGGACAGGACAGAACAAGGTTGGTTTCTTCTGTGGACCTCTGCATTTGGCAGGGTCAGGATTACAGCAATTATGTCTCATTTCTGTTTGTTGTGCATGACATAGCCCCATATAAGTTATTTGCTGTGGTGCGTCGCAGATGCCGCTATTTGGGCACTGCAGGGCATGTGTGCGCACTGACGTGTGCATTGTTTTCTTTCTGAGAAGCACTGATTTTTATTATAAAAAGATCTGATTTTGTAGGATTTTAGCATGTTTACAGTGTATGTATTGTGCTGAGCGTCCATTATTGTTTAGGCCATGAAACAGCTTATCTGTTGAATCACTCCGTATCACCAAGTCAAGATTGATCAACTCATTTGATTTATTGCGTGCGGCAATTACAAGAAGGGCGTCGTTTCAAGGTTTTCAAAATGGGACTGCAGGAGATTCAAAATGAGAGGTTTGAAAATTCTGAGTACTGGCCGAAACAAGACTCTGAGGTCTTGAAATTTTTGGGTGCTTGCGTTTTACAGGCCCCTGGGGGGCTTCGCGTTGTGCCGCCTGGTACTGGGGGGGGGGGGGAGGTCCCCCGTCGTCCATGGATCCGCCACGTACGGATGTGGTGGCGGCAGCGGCTTGTGGTATGGGTCGAGTGACTGTCCTTGGCGGGGTTGGGCCCGGGGGTCCCCTTCGGCGTGGACGTGGTGGCCGGGGGGGTACGGATACGGTTCCTGGTACGAGGGGGGGTGGCTGGTACGGGGGGGGTGGCCCCTGGCGGTAGGTGCGGTATGCGGGTGGAGCGCTCGGTGGCTGCCATCCCATTTGCTGGTGCTGTTCGTGCACGGGGGGTTGTGGCCCGGTGGGGTAGGACGGTGGGCAGTGGTAGTGGTGGGGGTGGTGTTGGTAGTGGTGGTTGTGGGTCTGCTGCTGGTGGTGGTGTGGGTAGTGGTGGGGTTGGTGTTGCGGGTATGGCCCATAGACCCCTTGTGGGTTTTCTGGTCCCCCTTGTGGGGGTGCGGGGTTGGGCATCCTGGGCAGTCCCCGGGGCTGCACTATGTGGTGGGGGGGAGGGGCGCGTCAGGGGCCGGGCTTGACGGTGACGGTGGTCGAGGGGTCCCACGTCCCTGGGTCGGTTTGGCCGGCGATGGTGGCGGTTTGTGGGGGAAGGATGACGGGGCGCTTGGTGACGGGGATGCGGACGAGGGCTTGGACGGGGTCGTGCTGGGTGGCCGCCTCTGCGGTGGTGGTGGGTGCCGGTGGGAGGGGGGCGTGGGTTGCGGTGGGTGGGGGGTCCTGGCTTGGGTGAGGGTCCGAGTGGGGGTGGTGTCGGTTGGGTTTGTGTTGTTGCGTTTGTGGTGTTGTGTGTGCTCGCGTGGGCGCCAGCTTGGGTTTGGGGTCGAGTTTGGGGCTGCGGTCCGGTTCCAGGTTGAGGAGTACCTCTGTCTGGAGGTGTGAGGGCGCCGATGTCGGGTCGGGGGTCGTCCCAGTGCGTTGCCGGGGTGCCCAAGTCGCCTGTGTGGGGGCTGGGGGGTCAGTGCGTGCGGCGGCGGCTTTGGCTTTTGCCGTGGCCTTGAGGATGAGGGCGGCGGGGAGGGGGGGGTCGGAGGATGAGGTGGAGGAGGTGGACGAGGCTGAGGATGAGGAGGAGGTGGTGAACGCGGGTTGGGCTGTGATGCGGGCGGGCTTGCGGGCGGCGGCTTCTGCTGCGGCCACGGCGGGGAGGATGGAGGGCATGTCCTCGGGCTGTAGGTTGGGGGCGGGCGGCTGGGGGGGCCCGGTCGTGACCTGGCGGCCCGGCGGGCCGATCTGGTCGGCAGCGGCGGGGGAGGGAGGCGCGGGGCTGTGGCCTTCTCCTTCTGGGCTTGGCTGGGCCCGGGTCCTGCAATGTGCGAGGTTGTGTGGGTTGGCGTCCGCAGGGGGGAACAGTTCACGTGGACTGCATTCAGGGGCCGAGGGGGGTGGGCCTGGGTCCTCTGGGGTGTGTGAGGCAGGCGTGGGCGGGCCACTGGGTGGGGTGGGCGTGCCGCGGGGCGCGGGGCTCCTCTCAGCGGGTGTGTGTGGGTTGTCGAGTGTGGGGGTCGGTGAGGGGTGTCCGGTGGGTGGGTGTGTGGCGGGCTGTGCTGGTGTTCGGGCGGGTGGGGGAGGCCCGTGTCGCGGGGCCTGGGGGTGCGCGCGATGGTGGGCGTGTCTGGGTCTCCGGTTGAGCAGCGAGAGGGGGAGGGCATGGGCGGGGATTGTGCGATGGGGTGTGCTGTGTCGGTGTATGTGTCCGCTCGCCGCGGCGCGCTTGCGTGGCCAGTTGTAGGTCGGGCGGTCTGGAGGAGAAGCTTGCCGTCTTCTGCTGCTGCGGCAAGGATTTCGCAGACGAGCTTGCGTATCTGGTGGACCTCTTGGTCAGTGGTGGGAAGGGGGTATGCTAGCTTTGGGCTAAGACCCGCGCGATTGAGGACCCCGTGGATGGCGTGGTACACGCAGGTGAGGGACTGCTGCCGTCTGGGGGGGGGGGTTTGGTTGTGTGTCCGGGCCCGCCTCGACTTGTGTGTGGGCGGTGGGGATGGCCCAAACCCAGGGCACGGTCCCCGTGGGTGGCCAGCGGCGCTGGATCCAGTGGGCTAGGCACAGCATGGCCAATCCCAGGTGGTAGCCCGCCTTCCCTGAGGTGATTTCGGCCAGGGCGCGGGCTGGGGGCTTGTCCCCTGGCTGGAGGAAGCCCCTGAGGACCCTGTGCTGGGTGGTGGGGTCCACTACTGCCCCTGGTGGGGCGGTCTCTGGGGCGAATATGGTGTCTGTCCCTTGGATGAGCCATTGCGGGCCGGGGGACGTAGCTGTAGCGGCTATCACGTAGTAGTGGCCGCGCTCGAGGACTGTAACCCAGACCTCCGGCGGGGGGTGGTCACTGTCTGTAGATGGGGGGGGGGTCGTCGTCTGAGGTGCGGAGGCCGGCGGCGCAGAGGGCGGTGTCGCGGGTTGGTGCGGTGGCCTGTTCCCACTGCTCCGGGCGGTTTGGGTCCGCTGGGTGGTCCGTCTCCGCTGGGGCCCGTCGTAGGCGTACGGTCCCTTGACGCGTGACGTTGATGCCGGTGTCGTGCGTCAGGGCCTGGCCCCACTCGATGGGGGGGATCCAGACGTGGTGGCCCTGGGTGTGTTTGCGGGCTCGCCAGAGTACAAGGTCTACGATGGTCTCGTGGAGGCCGCTGCCTGGGGTGGTCAGGTCCTGGAGGGCTTTGACGATGAGCTTGGTCCAGTCCTCTTGTAGGCAGTACCAGCCCAGGGGGGTGGTCGGGGCCCTGTCTTGGAGGGTTGCTCGGAGGAGGTCGGAGTCGTGGATGGTGGCCGGTGTGAGGGGGGGGGTGCCCCGGGTCCGGGGGGGGTGGACTGGATGGGCTGCCGGGGTCTTGCGCGTCCACGTCGATTCATGGTGGGCCCTGGTTGGGCGCGGCCGGACTGGGCGGTGCCGGGTGGCTTCTTGGGTGAGAGATGGGCCTCGGGGCGCTGTGGTGGTGTCTTGGAGGCCTGCGGATGGGGATGGGGGGCGTGTGCGGGGCGCGGAGTGGGTTACTGGACGTCTGGGTCATGCACGGCATTGTAATGGATGAGACGCTGCATGTGTTCCCTGGCGGTGGGGTCGGTGAGTTGCTCCGCGTGTGTTAACAGGAGGTGTTTGCGGTGTACCATTTGGGCCGCTGATGTGCGGACTGCCTCTAGCTGGAGGTGTGCTGCTGCCTCCATGGGGTTTGCCGTGTGTTTGGTGAGGTGTCGGTGCAGGGCCTGTGTCACCGCCCCTCTCATGGTGGCTTCTTTGACCAGGGGATCCCGGAAGAGGTGTTCAGTGGCCTGGTGTGCGTGGCTGTGTGTTGGCCATCCTTCGTGTTGTCGCAGGGTTTCCGCCGGGGACCAGCCCACTAGCGTGTCCCTGCCTGTATGGAGGGGGCATTTCTCGAAGTGTTCCCAGTCCTCCGGGGTGGTATGGTCGCACGGGCAACGGGTGTGTTCTTCGGTGACGTGGATGTGCTTGCGGGCGAGCCATCTGGCGACCCTGGTGAGGAATGGTAGTTGCTCCCTGAGGAGCTGGATGCGTCGTTTTTGGAGGTGGGCTGGGACGTTTGCTGGGCGCAGCGCTGGGTGGTAGAGGGGGATTTGCAGTCTGTCCTGGAGCTCCTGGATGTGCGCCCGGCTGTCTGCGTCGCCGAGCACGCGGGCGAGATGTTGGATGGGGTTGGGGTAGTGGTATGCTCTGTCGTGGGAGGAATAGGGGGAGTCCTCTGGTACCCAGTCCGGGGTCTGATGGGGCTCGGGTACAGGGGGCACGTGTTGGGTGTGTGTGTGGTTGCGGCCGAGGTCAGGGATCTCGAGGGCTGGTAGGTGTGTTGTGCGCTGGTGTACTGCCTGGTTGTCGACCTTACCATTTCCGTATTGGTGTCTGTGGGACTCTTGTTTCACGATGTGGAGTTGGACGTAGGGGGGAAGGCTGCGAAGGGCTTTCCAGAGCAGCAGTGCCTGGGTGCCGAGGCTCATCGCGGTGGCTTTGTGAAGTGGTTGCCTTGCTATGCGGAGGAGCAGGTGTGTGTCGATGATGGCGTCTACCACGAACCAGACCCGGACGATGTGCGCGGAGTGGGCGGGTAGGTGGGCCGCGATCTCGGTGATGGCGTGGGCCATGGCCCCTAGCTTCCCGTGGGAGGAGGCCCCATAGGTGGTGTGGCCCGTGTGGTGGTCCATGTGGTAGTGTCCCCCGGTGTGGGTTAGCTGCAGGGTGGCCCCCCCGGTGATGGGCGTGAGGGCGGATTCGCCTGAGGCGTCGGTGAAGAGGAGCCGGTCCGCCGAAGATGGTTGTGGGAGGCGGCATGGGTTCATGGGCAGGTAGGCGTATATGGCAAGGCCCGTGGCGAGGTGGGCTACTGGGGTTGTGGGCTGCAGGATGGGGGTGGCATACACACCTATTCCTTTGGAGATGATGTGTTTTGCTTGGGGGGACAGGGCTATGAGTCCCTGCTCCGGCTGTCCTTGGGTGAGGTAGGAGTAGATGTAGTGGAGGATGTAGGCTGTGTCGGGGTTTAGGTCGTGGCATGTGAGGGTTTGTGTTCGGTGCTCCGGTGTGTGGCAGGAGTGGTGGAGCGGATAGTAGGGGTGTTCGTGCTTGCCCGTTCTGCCTGGCTCGTACATGCTGTAACGGCTGGTGCAGTCCCTTGAGCCGTGCTAAAATATACGGCGCTGATCACACAAACAACAAGCTACGACTCAGCCGAAAGTTGCGAGCGTAGCCCGACATCTTCAACATTCAAGCTGTGCACGCAACAAGAGCATCCCTTCCCTCCAAGCCCTAGCAGGGAAACGCGTTGTGGCGTCCCTGTTAGGCCACAGAAGCTTAGTAGCTCTGTGTTTTCTTGCACTCCCACAGGTGAGCCGCTAGGGCTCTTGTCTTCATCTTCAACGCCACGGGGTAGAGCGTGCGTGGAGGAGTGGTAGTCCTGAGTGGGGGCTTGAGCCAGTTGCAAGGGTGCTCGTCCACCAGGATGGTGCCACTGTAGGTAGGGTGTGTAGAGTAGTGGTGTCTCCTGTCCCGCGTGGTTTTCCACGTGCGCAGGGGAGTGCGTTAGCTTTTGGCCTTTAGCAAAAATGGGTGTTTTGTATGCCCTTAGCACACTTTACCACCCTTCCCCTCTAGTAGGTAGGGCTTTTGCCGTCTTCCCCCATGGATAGGCGCCAGCACAGAAATTGGGCGCCATAGGAGTGGTACTAGTAACTGACTAGGACCTTCGGTCCGACATCAGCGAGGCCCGTTGATTCGGGAGCCACGCCCGGGAGAGAAGTGAGACACACAGAGACATACGTAGCACACTTAGGGGTAAGGTTCAGTCCCTAGCTTTAGTGTTGGAGGCAAGCGTCTCAGCGAGCCTCAGCAACTCACCAAGGTTGTTCTGGGACAAGTAGTCAACCAGAACTGAGTTAAGGCGTCCCTCAGGTAGAACAAACGCAGAGAAGGGCTCCCAGGTGGCCTCTTTGACTCCAAATGCTTCCTAGAGGGTGATGAGGCGCCAGTCCTGGCGATAGCGGTGGCGTAGGACGGACTTCACCAGGTAGAAGCCCTCCTTAGCCATCGCCTCGGCGTTCATGTCGGGGAGTTCCCCTTCAACTTCCATAGGGCTGGCAGCCCCTTGTAGGTCTAGGGCGGCGATCTCCTCGTCGTTCAGCGCCCACTCCTCCCCACAGAGGTCTTCAGGATCATAGTAGCGCTTCAGGTGTTGAGCAGCACACACCAGGGTCCCCCCTAGATGGGGAGATGAAGGCTGGAGTACTCTGCACAGCGAAATATACCAGTTCCAGCCCGGTTCGTCAATGTGCAGCTGGCGGAACTTCTCGAACATCTGCCGCCAGGCCACCTCAGCCCGGCCATTCGACCGGCTGTGGTACGCCACGGTCTTGGCGTGCCGAATCCCCATGTGCTTGCACATCGTCTTGAACCACGTCCGCACGAATTGATTGCCCCGATCGCTGCAGATGACAGCTGGGACATCAAAAATCGTCAGCCAATGCCTGATCATGGCATTAGCGACATTAGGACTGCCTCAAACCTACGGATGAATGCTTCATCACACGTGGGCTGGGCTTGCGCCCCATTCACCAGGAAAGCCTTTGTACCCCACGCTTGACCCGGGGAGGGCATTGATAAACCCTTGGCGTCGATGAACAACTCCTCCTCTGGCCCGAATGACATCTCGTTCAGGGTGATGGAATCCAGCGTCGACTTGAGACCTTCCAGCGGACATGGGGTGGATCCTATGCCGGTTATGACCAGGATCCCCTTCGCCCTATCCGCGACGATAATCTCCACCGTACGTCTGGTATTTTCCAGGGAGCCATGCCAATACATGGGCCCCCACTCCTTCAAACCCCAATGACTGTGCCAGGCTGAGTCTCCTCGATGCCAATGCCTCCTACACTTCCTCAAAAGTGGGGCATCCCGGGAAGCGAAGACGTCCGTCTCGGGCGCTTCGGCTCCCAGCGTCTGGATCATCCTGGCATACACCTGCGGCGCCATTCTATACTCCGTGAGCTGAACTCCGCGGTCTCCTCTGGATTTGGCACCTAAAGCTTGCACCGCTTGAACGATCTGATCCTCTTCCTCAGCATTCCATTGGGATGATCCGCATGCATAGTCCGTGGACAGCCATGTAAGGCATTCATTATCCTCCCGGACCAGCGTTGCACGATGGGGAAGGGCTCCAATGGCGTTTGCCACCATGAAGTCATACCCCATGATCATATCGGAATCTGTAATGTGGGCCACATAGAAGTTCCCGGATAGAGTGCTTCTGTTCGCCAAATCAGGGCGGTTCAAGCGCTCATGCTCCCGGAATTCCATACTGATAGTGGCCTCATGGGTGCCACCACCCATAATCTCTCCATTGGCCATCTTCATGCGTACCGGTCTACGGCTGGGCTGCAGGGATTCCTCCTTGAACAACCCTCTCCAGACCAGGCTCACCTGGGCATCTGTATCCACCAAAACATCCACCACCAACTCCTCTTGTCCGCACCGTACACGCACCTTCAAGTGCGCCTGCCGCTCGTCACCATGCGGTGTATGGAGGACTTACACGGCATGCAACTCTAGCACATCTGGGTGCATCAAAACTTCGAGGGTATGCTCACGGATTGTGTAGATCCTGGGCTGGTCCTGCCCGTCAACAGGGCTCTCCGTGGTCGCTCCTTCTTTCTTGCCACGTCCCTTGCCCACATACCCTTCCCTTGGCAGGGCGCCCCAGGGGTTGGGAGTGGCAAAACTCAGTGGTTTTGGCTCTTCTGGAGCCTTCTCCGGCACCCGATGTGCCCTCGCTTTCTCTAGGATTCCACTGATTTTCAGAGGAGAGGCCTCCGGGGTCCCAATCCTGTGGGGACTTCTCCAGACGTGGCCTGCCGCAGCTCCCTCCTGCTGCGATCCGCTCAGACTTTGTCTACCACGTTGCTGGGCTTTGAGTTCCTCCAACGTCCTCAACATGTCCTCAGCAACCTCCTCAATCGACCTCACGCGTGGGTATGGGCCGGGTCCTCCACCATAGCCTTTCCCTCCGCCTTCCCCCTGGCCCTTTCCTTGGCCTTTTCCACCGTCTCCGCCCTTTGCCTTCCAATCAGCAATTCGTTGCTCTTTGGGCTTCTTGTTGGGATGGGCGGTGAAGTAGGTCTTCTTGTCATCCTCATATACCTTGCAATGCCGGCGGTCATGTGCATGGTTGTTCCCCTTGCGGTGGCAGACCCGGCAACCGTCGTGCTGTGATCTGTACACGCGGAACGAGAGCGGCGGGTTCCCGATCCTCCGCGGTTCCTTGCGGTTCTTGTTGAACCTTGGTTCCAGGCAGTTCCACCTGGACCTGTCCTGCCCATGCTCCCTCATATTGTGCGCTACCAACGCGAAGAAGTGGGCTTCTGCCTGATCCTCTCGGGTGGTCGCCGTACAGAGTTCTTGGCCGCTTCCACTCCCTTGCTCCCGGGTGCCGACCGTGTCCTCCTTGACCTCTCGGTGTTGGAGATTCTCCCGATGACCTCGATGTCCATGGCCCTGTCAATCCTGCACGTGCGCCTCGTTCTTGGCGTTGAGCTTCAGCTCCACCGTGATGTACTTCACAATCTCGTGCAGGCTCATGCGGGCGAAGATGACCTGCATCCTCAGCAGCTCTCCGCGCCTCCACTCCGCGTTGTTCAGGCGCGTCAGCCTTTGCCCCATGGTGGGACGTCCTTCAGCAGGTGTCGGATCTCGCTGGCCTCACTCCAGTCCTCCACCAGCTTGAGGCTTCTTCGGTACTTGCGGATGTACCGATTCCATTCCCGGACCCTCAACTCCCCGCGCTCCACTCGCTTCCTCTGATCGACACCATCCTCCAAAAGCAACAGAAAAAGCGGATCTTTACGGTGTTAGACCTGAAACACGGCTATCACCAGATGCGGCTACACCCAGACTCCAGGCCCTGCACAGCGATGTCGACGCCGCTGGGGCCCATGCAGTGGAAAGTGGTGCCTGTGGGCGCCAAGAATGGCAACGCCGCTTTCCAGCGCATGATAGAGGACCTACTCGGTCCGGTCCGGGACTGTGCCGACCTCTTTTTGGAGGACATCATCATCAGGTCCTGCAGGTGGGCAAGTTCGATGGTCGGAAGGGGAGCAAGAAGAAGCTTGCCTGGACCCCTGAGGCCAAAGATGTGTTCTGCCGCCTGAAGGAGCGTCTCCGGGGGCAGCTGGGGCTATTCCTGGTGTACCCGGACAAGGGATTCGTGCTACGGACGGACACCTCGGACTATGCTGTAGGGGCAGTCCTCGAGCAGATCCGGGACGACAGGTCACACGTACCCGTGGCGTTTTGGAGCCGGATCCTGGCCGAGGGCCAACGCGGAACCTGGACCGCGAGGGAGAAGGAGACATACGCCATTGTTTGTGCGCTCAGGAAGTGGTCTGGCCACATCAGATTGCAACCGGTGGTGGTTTGTACGGACCATCAGTCCTTGCAGAGCTGGCACAAGGAGCACGTGGACACGCCCTCGGGACCGGCGGCAAGGAGAGCCGGATGGCATGAGACGTTCGCCAAGTTCGACCTCAGCGTCCTGTACATCCCGGGGAAGGACAACACGGTGGCGGATTGCCTCAGTCGATGGGCCTACCCCGCGGGCAAGGCATGGATGGACATATCCAGCCATGGAGACGCCGAGGAGACTGAGGAGGCCAAACGCATCATCGAGATCGAGAGAGCCATGGAGCAGGAGGGGTTCAAGTGCTTTGTGGTGATGGCAAACTGTACGGACCTGGCCAAGTTCCGGGGCGCCCGAGTCCAAGCTATTCGAGAGGAAACCCTCGAGCAGTGGATGGTGGCCCCTGTAGAGCTAGTCAGGTCGGTGCTCACAGAGGACTGGCCGGATGACTATGCGGCATCCGAGCACTAGAGCAAGTACTGGAATGCCGTGAGCGCCCCGTCGGACGACAAATGGCCTGAGGGCTTGACCGAGGATGGGGACAAACTGTTCCTCAAGGACAAGCTATTGGTCCCTGAGAACCGAATGGAGGAGCTCATTGACCGCTGGCATAACGCCCAGCTCATGCATCCTGGTCGGGACAAAATGCAGCAGGACCTGGAGTGGCGCTTCAAGTTTCCACCGGGGTACTACACCCTCCTGGACAAGTACTGCAGCGACTGCGCCGTGTGTCGGGCCACGAAGAGCCCCAACCACTCCACGACTGGCAACCCAGTGTACACGGCTATACCGGAAGCCCCTATGCGGTCCGTGGCAATGGATGTGTTCGCCATGCCTGAGGTCACTGTGGACGGAGAGACCTACGACTGTGTCATCCTGGCGCTGGACAGGCACAGCGGGTATATCGTGGCTGTTCCGGGCAAGAAGTCCAAGAAGAAGGACCAGAAGGACAAGCATGGAGTGGGTCTGCAGGCCAAGACCGTCGCTAATGCCATGATCAGGCATTGGCTGACGAATTTTGATGTCCCAGCTGTCATCTGCAGCGATCGGAGCAATCAATTCGTGGGGACGTGGTTCAAGACGATGTGCAAGCACATGGGGATTCGGCATGCCAAGACCGTGGCGTACCACAGCCGGTCGAATGGCCGGGCTGAGGTGGCCTGGCGGCAGATGTTCGAGAAGTTCCGCCAGCTGCACATTGACGAACCGCGCCGGAACTGGTATAATTCGCTGTGGAGAGTACTCCAGGCGTACCACGACCTTCCGGGGCCCACTGGACTGTCGCCCCATCGCATCCTGTTCCTACGGGATCGAGTGTCATGCACTCTCCCGTGGTTGAACCATGGCAAAGTGGCCCGGGATGCGAACGCTATGATGGCTGAGGCGGATGACACGGCGTCCAAGGTGTGCAAGGCACTTCAAGACGAGCATGACAAGAGGGCCAAGTACTTCAAGCAGGGAAAAGTCCAGAAATATGCTCTCCAAGACACCGTATGGGTGGAGCGGCACAACAAAGATGTCTTGTCCAGGCATCGGCAGGCGTCTTGGTATGTGCCGGGGGTAATCGTGCGGAAGGTTGGGCAGGATGTGTATGCGGTTCGTGTTGGGATAACAAGATCCTGGACCGCGACCATACTCAGCTTCGTCCCCGAGCACAGGACCCCAGCAGACATCGTGTCACCTTCGAGTTTACGGCCGGCGATGTGGACTCGGACGACGAGGGTGAGGACGACGACTTCACCGCCGAGAGAATCCTGGCGGACAAGCCGGACCCTGGGACGCCTGGAGGAGGCTTTATAAAGTCTGTTGGAAGGGATTCGCCGCATCCAGGGATTCGTGGGAGCCTCCGAGCAGCTTTGTGCCGAGGTACACCACGGTTTGAATGGATTATCTGAAGAAAAAGAAGATTTCTTTGGATGTCAAGGACGTGTTGGTCCATTTGGTGGCTGCAGTAGCACCGTAATGGTTCCCACTTGGCATGTTTGTTTGTTTCTGTGCTTGGGAGACGGGTGAGGGTGTTCATCCGGGGACCTTTGGGCCTTGATTGGCCATATACCCCCTTCACTTGACCTCCACATATATATTTCATTGTGGTATACTTATTTAGGTCGATCGACGACGTTTCCCTATCTTTGATCCCCTTGGTCCATGTTGTAGATCAAGAGAAGACCGGATATGGCGTATAGCATCGATTATGAGTGTCCTCACCCCTCCCTTGGGGCATGGGGGACGCCTACGACGTGTGTGGGGCCTCCATGTGTCCTTGGGACATGGAGAGGGGGGGTTTGGAGCTCATTGGTGTCCTTCGTCCTCTCTTCAATGACTTCCGAGCGGATACAACGCTCTGAGAAGGGGGATGAAGCCAGTTCGGACCCCCGTGGCCATCTTTGGGTCACTTGGGGTGTGTATCTATGTGCCAGCAAGCCGCCATTGGCTAATATCATACTCTCCCATCCATCTGACCTAACCTGATGTGATAGTGTGATAGGTTTGGCCATTCTTGCTATGAGCGGCCATATTCAGTACCGAGGCGCCGCCGGCTGAGATTTATATATCAGGATATCAGGAATCAACAGGGTTTTTTTATCATAAAGTTTCCGTGATTTTGGTTAACTGTTATTTACACATATTTTGGCGGAAACCCCGCTGAAGGGTCAGATTTCATCAGTAACGGGTTCGTTGCTTCCGCAGTTTTAATATTATACATTCGCGAAATCAATCCGATTTCTTCAGACTTGCAGAATCGGATTTTTGACTTCGACATCGCCGCATTTGATTTGGTCTTCTTCGAGTGGGCATACTCTTTTCCCTATGCCCGAATCAGGTTTCCCTTATATCTGCCACCCATATGACTACGAGATATAAGGGAAACAAAAGTAATTCGTGGGACCACTTTGAAGGGCCATATCTACGTGTGAGTCGGAGGAAGGAGAATAAAAAAGGTTGCGTTGCAATCGCCTTAGTCTCATTTTATCTTTGGTAGGGTCCAACACTATGGGTCGTCACACACACTCGTTGTATCATAGGATCATGGTCAACATGGTAGAAGCTTGTTTATAACTAGCTGACCATGTGTCCAGACTTGATATTATGACTTCGGAGTGTAGCGCATGAGTCCTGCGGTTGCAGAGCATCCTTTCTTAGGTTCCCACGTCCATTTAACCCAAAGTTATGACCATGGAGGGGCATGGCATACCATGGTGGGAGCCAGTTTTAAGGGCTATGGGTGATATTGGTAGTATATGTCTTGATATGCTCACACCCATGTTATATATCTTCGTGTGGCCGAAGAGACGGGGAGGCACACGTGACAAGGGCTTTGCCCATGTCCTAATTGTGGAATTCAAAGCGCTAGACTAAGTCTACCGCGTATGTATTGCTCATGGTATGTTTGGCAAAGAGATCCATGACTGCACGCCCATTTTCATGGGGCATGTAGATATGAGTGGCGAACGTATCCCAAGGCGCCGGATTTGGGATCCAAGTGACAGAAGTGTTTACAAATGGTTTCAATCATTTGTATATTGAACCATGCGCGGATATCATGGGTGAGCATAGAGATATACTATCATGACAACTTTGTATTTGGACATATTTTCATGTTTTTGACCTCAATTTTTGCTCATTTCTGCGTTTTGTGTACTTAGCTGGTCGGCAAACAGCAGGAAGCCTATGGGGAGTCCAACCATGGTATGTTGTTCATATGTTGGCAAATGCTTTGGAGTTGGACACCACCATATGCCGGATCGCGTACTCCATTTGGCTTGGCGCACGAAGGATTACAAGAATTCGTCTCAAGATCATGGGCTGACTTGGGCGGTGCGTGGCGCCCATATGCGAAGGGGTTTCGAGGGTAAGATAGGGATGTTCATGGGCATTGATCTTCGGTCTCCATCCTCCATGAATACTACACTTCAATTCCATGCATACTTTGAGCCTTCGGATAAGTGGTAACTTCAATTTTGAGCGTATATTTGATATATGGCCAATATGGTGTGAATTGGCAGTTTTTGGCATGTTATGAGTTCAAACTGATGGGGCATATCTCTAAGCCCATTTAACACCAAGTCCAACCAAGTATATGTCAGGGTACTGCATGGTCCTGAGTGCCACTCTAGGCCATGACACGCCACCTTCCTTACTGGGCTAGGATTTAGAGGCTTGGGGGTGAACACTTTTTAGGGGTTATGTAGTGACTTGTGACACATGTAAATTAGCCATGCACTTGGACCTGGTTCAAGGCATCACAGTGGTGAGTCAAGGGGAGGTCTTGAGTCCAAGAGAAGAAGGGTACATGGCAAAGATTTTGCATGTTACTATTCTTCCTCACATTTGTTAATATTGTGTTCGTGTGTCCAATTCAGGGCTTCTGTTGGTAGTTATGCAGATGCCCAACGCCCGGTTCTCTGTGTGGCCATGAGACCGGCGTGTTGAAGGATCGTACGAGGTCAACGCGGGACCTTAGACGACCTTGAGGCCGCAGTGTGGATTGTGGATTGGGTTATTGCTGTATTTGTGGGACCTGGTTGCTGTTCAGGGTTGAAGGAGGATTGTATTTTCTGTATTTTTCAATTTTGGACCCTGGATTTTGAGAAATGCAATAGCTGATCAGGAGCAAGTCAGCAGGGGTAACAGGCAGAAAGGGCACAGCAGGGGCCGGTCCCCGTAGGGACCCTCTTTAGTGTCAGACACTACGTACTCGTCTTCCCCAGGAGTAGTTTCTACAGCGTCTTGAGGCCAGCGGTGGTCTATCAGGACATCCAGGCTGTAGCCGCTGCTCACACGTTGAACTTACTGGACCATAGCAGGCTCCAGGTCTTCCCAGGGTACTGGGGCTAGACCCCCGTCCACCACGCTTAGCATGCTCCCCCATCCTGGTTCCCCGATGCGCGTCTTGCAAGCCAGAGGCACGTAGATGGCGTCGTTTGGCAGCTGGATTCGAGGTGAGTGTAAGCTTCTCCAATAGAGTACGCCAGTACTCATTTCCCCCATGGGCTCCCCAATCGGGGGAACACAGGACCATACAGGAACCTTCCAACGCCACCTTTGGTCAAGACCTTCCACAGTTCACTGAATTTGGGGTTCCCGTAGGCCATCCGGAAAGAGGGCCAATAAAGTTTGTAGAAGCAATTTTGCCTGTTGCTGCAGTAGAGGTTTGGGATGTGCTGCTTGTCACTGGCAAACAACTCCTCGTTCAGGTCTGCGCTGGAGTATTCAAACTCCTTCAGAACTTGGTCGAGGACGTCGCCAAGGAGGTGGTAGTCCTCAGTTTTGGAAGCGACCATCATCGTAGAGGGTTCCTTCCTGCATACCCTCAGGTAGTTTGACGTGTGTTCAGACTGCTGCAGTGGTACAGATTCCCGTACCTCACCATGGTCTACTTGGACGACATAGGGTGCTTGCAGCGTGAGGGGTAGAATCCGGGACTGCTCGACGAAGATGTCGGTCCCCAGTACGAAGTCGAAGGGTTCGGTATCCATCACGTAGAACTGATGGGCAATGCTCCGTGATCCCATAGGCATGTTGTCCTCGCAGTCCCTACAACTGTGCACCACAGGGCATCCCGCATGCGAATGGCTGCGGTAGGCATGGTGTTTTTCAGGTCCCCACCAGGTAACATTTTAGCGGCCACAATTGATACAGTAGCCCCAGTATCCAGTGTCCCCAGGTTTTCTCGTCCTCCAAGACGGATACGTACCCAGAACACCAGGTCTGTTGATCCTCTATAGTGTCCCTGTCAGAACCCGGCGGGACAGGTCACGTCAAATCCCTTCTTGCGCACGTTTTGCGCCATCCGCATGAAGCGGGAATGTTTGCGGGTATTAGACTCGTCCCATCTTCGTTAGCACACTTAGTCCCTTGTTCTTGTTCAGCTTGCGTCTGCGAACGAGTCGTAGGCCCCGTGTTTTGCTGGCCATCAGGGGGCTCAGGGTTGGTCCTCCGTGGCGTGGGGTTGGGGTATCTCCGGAACTGTTCTGGTTCCTGTCCTCGTTCTTGTCTTGCTTCTTCTTTATGGGGCTTCCGTGTCCTCCACCTCTGCCTTTCGCTTGACCTGGACGTTTGCCACCCCTTGAGACTTACCCTTGCCTTTCTGGCCCTGGCTCTTGCGACCGGCACTTCCACCGCCACTCTGGGCCTCGCTCTTCAGCTTAGGGGACAAGACTGCTTGTGGTAGCACCAATCTTCGAACCCCCGCCCCTCCCATTTTGGGGCTGTAGAAACCAAATGAATAGGTCATTCCCCGCGCAAAACCCCTTTTTGTTGACTTTCCGAATTTTGGGAAAAGACAGCTGCTAAAATCATATGTTGAGGTGATGGTACAACTGTAGTCATCAGGCATCTTAGCCTTCACACCGGACCTAGACCACGAAGCACTCAAGCTGGTCGCAGTCCGGGGCATGCACGAGGCCGCTTAGCTTGTCTCTGGCATCATGCCAGAGGAGGTCTTGCAAATTGCTCATATAGCGAGAATTCTCAGGGGTAGTCCCCTTTCCAGGTGGAGGTTCTAGATGCCAACGGCCATGGTTCCCAGAGTTGCCTCCTCTGGGGCGCTTGGCCTCCCCGGTCTCCTCGGCGTCTTAATGGCTTGATATGTCCATCCATGCCTTGCCCGCGGGGTAGGCCCATCGACTGAGGCATTCTGCCACAGTGTTGTTCTTCCCCGGGACGTACACGACGCTGAGGTTGAACTTGGCGAACGTCTCATGCCATCAGGCCCTCCTTGCCGCCGGCCCCGAGGGGGTGTCGACGTGCTCCTTGTGCCAGCTCTGTAAGGACTGATGGTCCGTACAAACGGCCAGCGGTTGCAATCTGATGTGGCCAGACCACTTCCTGAGCGCACAAACAATGGCGTACTTCTCCTTCTCCCTCGCTGTCCAGGTTCGACGTTGGCCCTCGGCGGTACGTGCGACCCGTCGTCCCGGACCTGCCCGAGGACTGCCCCTACCGCATAGTCCGAGGCGTCCGTCCGTAGCACGAATCCTTTTTCCGGGTCCACCAGGAATAGCCCCAGCTGCCCCAGGAGTCGCTCCTTCAGGCGGCTGAACGCATCTTCGGCCTCAGGGGTCCAGGCAAGCTTCTTCTTGCTCCCCTTCCGATCATCGAACTTGCCCACCTGCAGCATCCTGTGCAGCGGGCCCAAAAGTTCTGCATACATCCGGACATAGCCCGAATAGTAATTGCAGAACCCCATGAAGGATCGGAGTTCGCTGATGGTCTGGGGCTTCTCCCAGTGGTGCAGGGACGCCAGCTTCCCAGGCATGGGACGGCGTTGCCCGTGACCAACCACGTGACCCGCGAACTCCACTTCCTTCACGAAGAGTGAGGCTTTGGTGGGCTTACACACCATGTTGTGCCATTCTTGGCGCCCATAGGCACCATCTTCAACTGCATGGGCCCCAGCGGCGTCGACATCGCTCTGCAGGGCCTGGAATCCGGGTGCAGCGGCATCCGGTGATAGCCGTGTTTCAGATCTAACACCGTGAAGATCCGCTTTTTTTGTTGTTTTTGGAGGATGGTGTCGATCACAGGGAGCGAGTACGAGTCGTGCTCGGTTTGCTCTTTCAAACCTCTGTAATCAACCACCAAACTCCACTCGCCCTTCTCTTTCTTGGGCACGATAAAGGCTGGGCTGGCCCACTCACTGTCGGAGGGTTCGATCCAGCCCCGCTCAAAAAACTCGACCAACAACTTATTCATGGCCTCGGCCGGATCGCCCTGAAGTTGGTACTCCCGATGACGATAGATCTTGGAGTTCTGCCTCGCTGTGCCAAACCTCCCACGATCTCGAGGGTTCTCGTTGGCGACGCAACTGAATAGCCGCGGATAGGCATTTATCAGCCTCTTCTTCAGCTCGGCGAACTTCGGGTTCTCCTGGGCCTCTTCAGCCGCTTGCTTCGGTATCGCTACAACCGACTGCACTGCGGTATAGGCCTCTTCTTGATCCGAGTTCGACTTCTCCTCGTCCGATATGCCGTATTCATCGTCGTGGGGCGCGCTTCCAACCGATAATCTTCGGAAATTTGCGGCATTGGGCTAGTTCTTGTCACTACCGGCCCCCATTTCTGGAAAATCCCACGTCGGCGGGTCCGACCCAACCGGACCATCATATTGGTCCGCGATGTGATCCATGACCCTCGCCATGAACTCATCCTTCTCGTACTTGCCGGTGAGCAATATCTTGTCATGCCAGCATTGCGGGGATGTGACCATGGCCCGCCCCTTCTTGGCTGCCACACGGTCGTGCATCCCCAGCCGCATGTAGTTGACGGTGTGGTCGATCTCGGCGTGGGACAGGACGTCAATGCCATCCATTGGCTGATCCGTCCCCTCCTTGGGCTGAAACATTACCCGCATGGGCACCGCCTCAAACCTACGGATGAATGCTTCATCACCCGTGGGCTGGGCTTGCGCCCCATTCACCAGGAAAGCCTTGGTACCCCACGCTTGACCCGGGGAGGGCATTGATAAACCCTTGGCGTCGATGAACAACTCCTCCTCTGGCCCGAATGACATCTCGTTCAGGGTGATGGAATCCAGCGTCGACTTGAGACCTTCCAGCGGACATGGGGTCGATCCTATGCCGGTTATGACCAGGATCCCCTTCGCCCTATCCGCGACGATAATCTCCACCGTACTTTTTTTTTTCAGGGATCCATGCCAATACATGGGCCCCCACTCCTTCAAACCCCAATGACTGTGCCAGGCTGAGTCTCCTCGATGCCAATGCCTCCTACACTTCCTCAAAAGTTGGGCATCCCGGGAAGCAAAGACGTCCGTCTCGGGCGCTTCGGCTCCCAGCGTCTGGATCATCCTGGCATACACCTGCGGCGCCATTCTATACTCCGTGAGCTGAACTCCGCGGTCTCCTCTGGATTTGGCACCCACAGCTTGCACCGCTTGAACGATCTGATCCTCTACCTCAGCATTCCATTGGGATGATCCGCATGCATACTCCCTGGACAGGCATGTAAGGCATTCATTATCCTCCCGGACCAGCGTTGCACGATGGGGAAGGGCTCCAATGGCGTTTGCCACCATGAAGTCATACCCCATGATCATATCCCAATCTGTAATGTGGGCCACATAGAAGTTCCCGGATAGAGTGCTTCTGTTCGCCAAATCAGGGCGGTTCAAGCGCTCATGCTCCCGGAATTCGATACTGATAGTGGCCTCATTGGTGCCACCACCCATAATCTCTCCATTGGCCATCTTCATGCGTACCGGTCTACGGCTGGGCTGCAGGGATTCCTCCTTGAACAACCCTCTCCAGACCAGGCTCACCTGGGCACCTGTATCCACCAAAACATCCACCACCAACTCCTCTTGTCCGCACCGTACACGCACCTTCAAGTGCAACTGCCGCTCGTCACCATGCGGTGTATGGAGGACTTACACGGCATGCAACTCTAGCACATCTGGGTGCATCAGGACTTCGAGGGTATGCTCGAGGATGGTGTAGATCCTGGGCTGGTCCTGCCCGTCCACAGGGCTCTCCGTGGTCGCTCCTTCTTTCTTGCCACGTCCCTTGCCCACATACCCTTCCCTTGGCAGGGCGCTCCAGGGGTTGGGAGTGGCAAAGCTCAGTGGTTTTGGCTCTTCTGGAGCCTTCTCCGGCACCCGATGTGCCTTCGCTTTCTCTAGGATTCCACTGATTTTCAGAGGAGAGGCCTCCGGGGTCCGTCTCCTGTGGGGGCTTCTCTAGACGTGGCCTGCCGCAGCTCCCTCCTGCTGCAATCCGCTCAGACTTTGTCCACCACGTTGCTGGGCTTTGAGTTCCTCCAACGTCCTCAACATGTCCTCAGCAACCTCCTCAATCGACCTCACGCGTCGGTATGGGCCGGGTCCTCCACCATAGCCTTTCCCTCCGCCTTTCCCTTGGCCCTTTCCTTGGCCTTTTCCACCGTCTCCGCCCTTTGCCTTCCAATCGGCAATTCGTTGCTCTTTGGGCTTCTTGTTGGGATGGGCGGTGAAGTAGGTCTTCTTGTCATCCTCATATACCTTGCAATGCCGGCGGTCATGTGCATGGTTGTTCCCCTTGCCGTAGCAGACCCAGCAACCGTCGTGCTGTGATCTGTACTCGCGGAACGAGAGCGGCGGGTTCCCGATCCTCCGCGGTTCCTTGCGGTTCTTGTTGAACCTTGGTTCCAGGCAGTTCCACCTGGACCTGTCCTGCCCATGCTCCCTCATATTGTGCGCTACGAACGCGAAGAAGTGGGCTTCTTCCTGATGCTCTTGGGTTGTCGTGGTACAGAGGTCTTGGCGTTTCCACTCCCTTGCTCCGGGGTGCCAACCGTGTCCTCCTTGACCTCTCGGTGTTGGAGATTCTCCCGATGACCTGGAGGTCCATGGCCCTGTCGATCCTGCACGTGCTCCTCGTTCTTGGCGTTGAGCTTCAGCTCCAGCGTGATGTACTTCACAATCTCGTCCAGGCTCATGCGGGCGAAGATGACCTGCATCCTCAGCAGCTCTCCGCGCCTCCACTCCGCGTTGTTGAGGCGCGTCAGCCTTTGCCCCATGGTGGGACGTCCTTCAGCAGGTGTCGGATCTCGCTGGCCTCACTCCAGTCCTCCACCAGTCTGAGGCTTCTTCGGTACTTGCGGATGTACCGATTCCATTCCCGGACCCTCAACTCCCCGCGCTCCAGCGGCAGCGGAATGGACCACAAATCCTCCAACTTCTGGTTGGGGGCGTCCACCCGCTCCTCGTCGTCCAGCCATTGGAGGGAGGCCTGCTCCGTCTGGATCAATCCCTCGCGGATCTGATCCCTGAGCTCCTCCTCCAGGTCCTGAGCCAGCCTGTGTGGGAATGTCCGACATACCCACTTGTCGCCTGGCGCTCCTTTCATCTCGCCGACGACCTCCTGGGCGAAGTCCTCCCAATCCAGGATGATGTCATCCAGGTTGGAGGGGTTGCCATCGTAGTAGGGGATTTTGATTCCCCTGAGGTCGTCAATCCTGATGGCGTCTCCGACGTCCGCAGCCACCACTTCACCGAGACGGATACCACCTGCTGCCGGGGGGTGTGAGTACACTCCCCGTACATCCCTCTCCTCCATGGAGTGCGGTCCAGTTGGGCCTGAACCCATGGGGTTTGGGATGCGGGAAGGATCTGCTCCACCGGCTGTCCATATCCCCGTAGTGGGGTCCTTCACCCACAGGTTTCCGCCTGGACGGCCTCGACCATGTCCGTCGGCCCTTCCCATGGTTCGCCCCTGCATGGTCTGGATCTCCTCTTCCGCATAAACTGTATGGGCAGTCATAGTGGTCGGTGGATCCTGGGCGGCATGGGACATCTGTACCGTCAGGCTCCCCAGGTCCGTGGTTGCGTGCTCTTCCCGCATGGACCCAGCTGGTGCTGTATGCTCCCCGAGCATTATGGATTCGCTGAACATGGGAACAAACGGCAGCGCACCCGGGTCAACACGCGGAGGCGCGTAAGGTGCCTCTGCAGGGCCGCCCATGGGTTGCTCCATGGCGCTCCTGAGAGTCTTAACCCGCTCTACCAGCTCTGTCGTTGCCTGCCTTGCCGGGAGCTCCGGACCCGAGGCGAGGGGTTGTAACTCCTCTATCCTTTTCAGGTGTCCCGACATGTCCTCCACCAGGTGGAGGAGGCTGTCCACCACTCGCTGCTGCTTCTGCAGGGCCATCTTCAGCTTCTCCAGGTACCGGTCCTGCTCCGCACGCAGCTCGGCCATGTCTCTCTCTGCTTCCGATCGGTCATCCAGGATCCCCGCGATGTCCTCCTCTAGGCCGTCATTCTGGTTGTCCAGGCGGTCGACATGCTGCACGATGGCGTCCATCGCCATCTTTGGGTACTTGCCGATGAGGAAGGATACGTGCTTGCAGTGGCACTAAACGTGTTTTCCACCTGATCCGGCGCATCCCAAGGTTCCTGGAGCCTGGGATCCCTCCACCATGGGTGTGTCGCCCATGTTATCTCGCTTTGGCTCCGTGTGCCGGGCCACAGGAGCCGTTCTGGCTCCGGTAGGCCTCTCCAATGCCTCGGCGTCATGCTCCAGGCTGGGTTCGGGGGCCGTGTGCGCCCTTGTGGGCGGTCTGGCCATCTCCTCCGACTCCGAAGGGAAAGCGGTCTGATAGCCATCGGAATGCTTCTCGGAATCTGCAGCTGACCACAGCCTGACCAGGCTGGGATCCGTCCCCATCGCTCTGGCTTCCCCCGCCGGTTTTGGGGACCCGCGCTTCCGGTAACGCCGGGCCCTGCCGTTGCTGCCAGTCTCCTCCAACTCCTCCGCAGCGGAGCAGAGATTGCACGCCTTGCGGCATTGCCTTTCACACATGGAGGCCAGGTCCTCCATGTCTAGCCCATGTCCTACGAGGGCTCTCCGTCCTGAGAATCTTTGCTCTTCTCAGGCTTCCAAGTCCGGCGTCGACTCCACGGACTCCACGATCTGGACCCGGGGCGTCCTTGGGCTGGGCTCATGAGGGCCCAAGTTGCTGGTGCGGTGGTAGGGGGCAGGTAATCATCTGCTACCATAAAGAAGTTCCCTACCAGGACCGGCCCCTGCCGTACCCCTTCCACCATTTCCTGTTACTCCTATGGTCTTGCTTCTCACCAGGTTCTGCATGATCTTGCCCTATCCTGCACAACTTCCCACAAAAAGTAGTAAAATATGGCTCCTTCACACATATTTTCATCCCTTGCAATAACCAACTCCCAAGTACAATGAATCAAATTGAAATAGTCCACACTGAGGGCTTCCAAGGGTATTTGAGGTCCCCTGTTGACACTCAACAATTCCCTTCAACACGCCGGTCGACTCACGGTGCACGATGAGACACGGGCATTGGGCATGTACATAGAATTGCACCAAAATCGATAGAGAAGAAGAAGCCCTGCAATTGGCATATGAGCAGAAATTAAAGCAACATTTGGGAAGGATGGGAACATACACAATCACAGCCATAGACCCCTCATTCCCTGGACTCAAGACCTTACATTGACTCACAAACATGATGCCCTGAACCAAGTCAAATAAGATGGCTAAATGCCATGTGTCAAAAGTCACTACACAAACCCCAAAAATGTGTTCACACCAAAGCCTCTAAATCCTAGCCCAATATGGGAGGTGGCAAGTCATGGCCTACGGTGGCACTCAGGACCATGCCCCACCCTGACAGAACCTCGGTTGGACTTGGGGTTGATTGGGCCTGGAGAATTGCCCCATGAGGATGACCTCACAACATAGCAAAATTAGGCAAATCACACCATAGTGCCAAAAATTCAATTATATACTCAAAAACGCATACGGCAAATATTCAAATGCTCCATGCATGTGCCAGACCGGAAAGTAAAATACAAGGATGATATAGGTCCATGCCCAAAAAAATACAACAACATTGGCTCCATAACCCCTCCGGATATATACATGCCATGCTTCACAAGTCAACGCACGAATTTGAGACCTAATTTTGTCAGGCCTCATGTGCCACGCCAAAGTGACCACGTGATCCGGCATATCGTGAGGTGCAACATTGAAGCATATGCCAACATATAAGCAACATACCATAATTCACGAATCTCTAGGCACTTTACTGTTAGCCGACCAGTTGAGCACATAAAATACAAAAATGAGCAGAAAATGAGGTCAAAAACATGCAAATATTGCCAAATTCAAAGTGATCACAATAGTATATAACTTCGCTCACCCATGGTATGAACACATGGTTCAAAACACAATTGCTTGGGACCATTTGCGAACAATCCCTCACTCGGATCTCTACATGGACGCATAGGGACACCTTCGAACCTCCTCACGATAGGCACCATGAAAAATTGGAAAATTGATGGTGGCGCTTGTGGGTCGCTCCGTGAGGCTTCCCACATGCACCCTATGTGCGGTAGACTTAGTCCAGCGCTATGGAGCACACTGTTATGACATGGGCAAAGCCCTTGCCACGTATGACTCCACATATCTTCCTACAAACGGATATATATAACATGGGCGTGAGCATAGCGAAGCACGTACCATGCATATAGCACATACCCTCAAAAGTGGCTCCCACCATGGTATGTCATGACCCTCCATGGCCATAACTTCACGTTAAAAACACGTAGGAAGCCAAGGAAAGTTTCTATGCAACACCAACACTCGTGCGGTGCACTCAAATTTCATATTCGGTATCATGGTCCAAGAGTTGTAAAGCCCTTTCTACCCTCTTGACCATGATCATTTGATACCACTGGCAGGTGTGCATACCAAGGAGGTTTGACGCTGCCCAAATTAAGTTGAGACCGTGGCGATTCCAGCCCATATCTCAAACATGTAACTCCTCGCAGTGGGCTGGAGATATGACGTTTCAAAGTGGCCTCACGAATCAATTTTGTTTCGCCTATGACTCGAAGAAAAATGAAGGAGACAACAAAAAGAAGGTTGATTCGTGATCGGGGAAAGATGTAGGACAACTCGAAATTCACGATATCCAGTGCAGCGACCTCGGAGTCGAAAATCCGATTCTGAATGTCTCAAAAAATCCGATTAATTTTGCGAGTGTGTAACATGAGAATTGCGGAAGCAACGAACCCTTTTCTGATGAAATCTGACCCTTCATCGCGGTTTCCGCTAAAATATCTGGAAATAACAGTTAACCAATCAGTTACCGCAAAATCGCGAGCCAACTGACAGTCGCCGATACATTGACAATCAGAACGGATACCTGAAAAATTACGGAAACATTATGATAAAAAAAACCCCTGTTGATTCCTGATATTTTCATATATAAATCTCAGCCAGCGGCGCCTCGGTATTAAATATGGCCGCTCATGGCTGGAATGGCCAAGCCTCTCACACTATCACATCAGGTGAGCTCAGGTGGATGGGAGAGTATGATACCAGCCAATGGCGGCTTATGGCCCATAGATACACACCCCAAGTGACCCAGGGAGGGCCACGGGGGTCTGAACCGGCTTCAGTAGGGGTTTAGGTGCTGATCACTCTCCTTCTCGGGGCCCAGCTCCAATAGAAGTACAGACGAGTCCTCGTGGGTGAGGGTCCTTGCCTTGCGTTGCGCCGTAGCCCGACACTCATCCGGCACGTCTCGGGGGATCTTGGCCACCAACCAGAAAAGCATCTCATCGCTGCCGTACAATCCGGGCGTCAGTCGCCATACCCAGGGGTCCAAGTCGGCCAGTAGTTCAGAGATACGCGCAGCCTTGGGGTTGTTGGACAACCTGGCCAGCTTCTGGATCTCGGTCTGGATGTATTTGTCGGTTTTGTAGGCGGGGTACTGCCTCTGAAGGGGAGCCAAAACTACGGCGAACGTAGCGGACTTAGTCAGCATCTGCTTGACTTGTTTCTCCAAGTACCTGGTCTTGCAACACTGCAGTAGCAGGTCACACTTTACTCGCCCACTGGCGTGGGTCTGGCCGGTCATTCTGGGGAACGGGCCAAATATCTCAGTGAATTAGCTGGGGTCCTTCCCAGTGAACTCAGGCAAGTTCGCCGCAATCTTGGAGGTGGGGATGGCCTTAGCCTCCTTGGGACTCTTTTCTTCGTGGCGCTTGCTCTTCCTCTTTTTCACTCTCTTGCTGCCACTCGGGTTCTTTGTGTCCTCTGGATCATCGTCCTCAGAGGGGGAAGCAGACGTCAGAGATGGCGGCTCATCATCCAAGGGATCAACGCCCAAGTCACCAGAGCCATAGGGCTCCACGTCAACCATAGCTGTCAGCCCCAACTGATCCAGCTCAGCTCGGGTGGAGCTGTCCATATGGCTGTAGGGCGTCTGGGCAGTTCTTGGCACCAAGGGACCCCTTGGTATAGCTACAGGGTTCGACATAGGTCGACTTCCGGCGCCGCCCGGAGTATGAGTCAGTCCCCCCACCAGGAGTAAGAAAAGGTCACTGCCATGTCTTTGTCGGGGGACTTGATCCAGGCCAAGCCCCCCCTAAAAGCCTCGTGGTGATGTTGAGACTACCTTAACCACTTACACTGTGAGAGCACGACCAACATCTACAAGTGGTGTACCCGTTGATACTCATCCTCTAGGAGAACTTGCAGTAACAAGAGGAGCGGAAGAAAACACAGCGATATATACAGAAGGAGCCCACCCGAGCGCAAGCGCTGAGGTGCCCGGCTTAACGCGGGCAAACCTCAGGCGCCTCGAAGGCAAGGTCCCTGCGGCAGCCGCCTTAGCTTCTGTCGTGTCCTCGATGCCCCCGTCCGAAACTACGCCTACCCAAGGGATCGAAGTGGCTAATGCCAAGGTCAAGGACTGGAGAAGGGCGGAAAGGAAAGGAAAGGGGGAGCATGTGCCTTTGGAAACGATGTTTGGAGCTACGTGGGGTGAGGGGAGGTTCCAGATACCTTGGGGCGAAATCGACTGGTCGTTGTTGGCCGAATCATCAGAGTGGCAACCGGACTTGGTTTCTGGAGAACCTACGCCTCCGGAGACACCGAAGGAGCATGAATGCCTGAAGCCTGGCCCCAGTCCCGGGGCAGTGGCGCCCAAACCTACGTGTGTGGATCGAGATCTGCCGCCACGCATGGCAGCCCCTAAGCTTGGTCTCGATGCGACCATGGAGTTGCTTTCCGGGGTTCTCGGCGCAGGCTATGAAGATCCAGATCTGAGTGCATTGTCAGCAGCACTCAAGACGAAGTTGGGGCTCTCCGATCTGATTAAGCCCCCACCTACTATGTCCCCAGGTGTTGAACTACTAACAAGGGATGTGAGGAGCTGCAGAGGCATCCCAAGTTCCCCAACGGACACCTGTCCTAGCCCTTTCCACCCTCGTGTGAGAACTGTGCCTGTGTGCAGTGTAGGTGACACCACAGAGGCTGGGATGATAGGCGATGGACTGGCAGCTCTTGCCGCATTGGCCACAGTGTACCCTTCACCCCTTTCAGGTGGTGCAGTTGACACAGGTGCCTCAGGGAGGGGAACGAAGGCCATAGCTAGGGCGAACCTTCAGATCAGACTCCCTGACTTCGATCAAAAAAAAATGCCTGAATGGGCTGAGGAGTTTTCTGAAGTTTTGCTCCTCAGGGCTGAGCAACACGCTGATGTACGGACTAGATGCACGCTCATCAAAAAGTCGTGCGGAAAGGAATTCTCTCAGCGGCAGGTTAAGACCGCTATCAGGAAGAGCGGAAGGGTGACTTCGTGAAAAGACTGGAGCAAATGCATCCAGTGCACGAAACGGACCTGAGTGTCCGAACGGAGATTGAGGACCTGCCTCCTCTCCCTGAATGGGCCACAGCTGCACGCATCTCCGAGTTCGTGGTGCAGTTGGAAGAGCTCATGGGGCGCATGAGCCCCTCGTCCTATGGGCCGATTGAGCCACATCTGTGGATAGTGGGGAACATTCCCACCAGGACATGGGATGACTGCAGAGAGACGTCCGGGAGGAAATCTCGGACGCACTCTTACGATGACCTGGTGGATCTGTTGATCGAATTGGCCATGGAGAGGGACAATGACTCTCACATTGACAAGAATCTGCCCAAACATCTGCGAAGGGAGACCCCTGCTGAGAAGTCTCCTGGAGGGAGGTTACCTCAACCCCACTGTAACGCTGGGAAGGGCCGTGGTGGGCAGCTGAGGCACATGACTGAGACCGCCCCCTCCAAAGGTAAAGGGCCCCGAATCTTTTCTACTGTCGTCCTACGGCCGATAAGGGTGGACCCTGCCACGCACCCGACTGTGATGGGGAAAGTGCGTGCATGGACCAGCTGAAGCGCACACAGAAAACTAAAGATGTTCAGAAGGTAAAGAACCAAGACCATTTCCGCTGCACGATAACAGGAGGATATTGCGGCAAGCGGAGGCATTATGAACATGAATGCCACATAAAACACCGCAAATACGAAAAACATAAGAAAGCGGAAGAGGAACAGCGTAGGAACGCCGGTAAGGGTGGAGGAGCTGAGGGGGGTGGGGCTAACCCTGGAGGCTTTGAGGGTAAGGGTAACCCTGGTGGAGGAAGAAGGTCCTCAGCCTCCCCCACTGGTGGAAGAGGAGCACCCAACCCCGCACCTGGGGGTGAGCCATCGGGTGAAAAACGGCCAGCCCCCTCCACCACCAGCGCTGGTGGTGCCAACAAGAGCAGCGAGAACGCCAAGAAGCGTCGCCTAAAGTGGCAGTTTAAGGGCCTGCAGGCCGCTGCGGTTGAAGTCCGGTCCACTGAAGAGAGATAGGGGGGCGGTTCCGAGGATGAGGATTTGGTTTTCTGGATCACCGTTAAAATTGGTGACCAGGTCTACAAGGCTGTCTTAGACACGGGCGCTACGCTTTCAATCCTGGCCCGCAGACTGCTGAAACAGGCCAAGATCCGGAAAACCATAACCATGGCCATAAGGGTTAGGGATGGTCTGACCGTCCATTCCCTGGGGGGACTCGATGTGACCATGTGTCTGGGCGATGACCAGGTGACTCAGCACTGCAAAGTGCTCAACAGCGACGCCTTTGAAATTGTCATTGGCACAGATTTTCTGCGCCGTAACCCCCAGGTAAAACTATTGTCTTTGCACCGTCCCTATGCCCTTCACTGCGACTTTGGCAGTGGCCTTTTCTCTGTCCCTCTGGAGCTGTCAGGAACGAAAAGAATCCGGTCTCCGCTACGTGAACCGGTCTTCTCCAACTGAAAACTATCAGTTCGTACCGCCTGTATTGGAAAATGGACTGGCCGCACTGCAGGTAGACCCGAATGAAGTTCAGGTAGAATTGTTTGCGAGTAAAGAGCAGCATATGATACAGCTCTACTGCTCACGGTATCTTAATAAGGCCTAGTGCTTCTATTGGAGATTGATGGGGTTGTGCTATGCTAATCCCCCATTCTCTCAACTCGCTAAGGTGCTTACCAAAATCGCCTTTGAAGGAGCGAAAGTGTTCCTGTGTACCCCCGACTGGCGTACCACAGCAAAACACGCCTATTGGAGACGACTGTTGGAACGTATGACAGTGGGAAGAAGTGAACTGCTCAGTGGTCCAATCTACGTCCCTGAGCACTCTCAAGAGACCATGCCTGCCCCTGAATGCAGCAGTTTATTGTCCATCGTACATGGCTCTCTAAACCCCGTACCTGTGAGTGACCTCGACCATGTGGTACTCAAGGAGTTGATGGCCAAAAACAGAGGTCTTACCCTCCTGGATCTCAAGGAAAGATCCCAGTACTCTTCGATCACTGCTACGAGTGGTGAGTGCTGCAATGAGCAGGACACGCCAGCAGTCTCCATGCCCTTGGCTGATGCTGACGACCGCCTCAGCAACATTGCCAGTGCTATACCCCCGGTTGACCCGGAGATGGTGACACTGAAGCACAGCGTTTCTGTAGCGCATCTGCTTATTCATGAGGTGGACCTTGGTGAGTCCACTCATGGCTGGTCTCATGACGAAGCTTTTTTTTCCCATGCAGGCCACTGATGGCCCTGTAGGTCAGGTAGCTGGCGCTAAACCCTAACCTAGCAATATGCCCGTCTCTTGGTACGATGTACGGGAGCTCCAACAGGTTCTATGGGCTAAGGCTGAGGGTATCCAGCAACGGACCTGCCTGGACGTCCTCAAGAGGACCTGGAAAACGTCTCTATGGTCCGAGGAGGATGATGAAGAGATGACTCCTCCCGATCCTGAGGTACCTCTGGTATAATCGCCCCATTATGCCCAGCAGGGTTGCCAGGACTGGGAGGATGAGCTACCCCCTGAAACAATGGGTCGTATGAAGAAACAGGAGAAAGTGAAGATCAACCTCCATGCTGAGGAGGATTTCGTTGAGAAACTGAAGAGCATGGACCTAGACCCTGGTCCTACTAAGCTCATCCAGAAATACAAGGAGGTTTTAGGAGCGTTGCCCCCTCCCATGTCTTGCAAAAAACTGGTTGAGATGGACCTCAAACTCAAACCAGAGTTCGAAGGGCCTGTGGTAAGAGGGCGTCCATACCCCGCCCCACAAGACCAGATCGACGAGATCGAACGCCAGATCCAGGAATGCATAGATACTGGCCGCGTCAAAGAATATAAACATGAGCACTATCGCAGCCATTGTAGCCCTTGTTTTCTAGTGGCTAAACCTGGCTCCACTGCCATGCGCTTGGTCGTTGACTACGGTGAGGTCAACAAAAAGACCCAGAACCACTCATGGAGTATTCACCAAATGGAGCACACCCTGGAGAGAATCCCTAAGTGCCGATTCAAAACTAAGAGGGACCAGCGCAATGGCTTCTGGCGGGTAGACCTAACCCAAGCAGCCCAGGAACTGCTCGCCTTTGTAACCTCTAAGGGCCGTGTCCTTCGCTTGAAGGTCATGCCCTTCCGCGCCACGAATGCCCCTGCTCTCTTTCAGGAGCTGATGAATGAAATCCTATATATCCTGAGACGCAGACCCCTTGTACAGGACCTGGTTGCCCGCAGGGCGGAGATGGAGGCACACATCGATGACGTCAGCATGGGTACTAATACCCAGGAGGATCATATCCTCCTCCTACAAGAGTTTTCCACTGTCTGTCAGGAAAACCATCTCCGCATCAAACTCAAGAAATGTTGGTTCATGCGTGAGGAGGTGGAATATCTAGGTTTTGATGTTGGGTATGGCTGGTGGAAACCAGCAGCATCTAAGATGCAACCCCTGCAAGACATGCAGATATGTGATGACCCTAAGAAGGGTCTGCACGACGTACGGAGTTTCATTGGCGCCTGCCACTTATACCGGCGCCATATCCACAATTTTACGTATTCCTCAGCCCCCCTGACTGACCTTATAAGAAAGACCCATCCTTGGCGATGGACGGACAAGGAAGAGGCCTGTTTCCAGGAGTTGAAGAAGAAAATGTTCTCTACGAACTGTTTGGGGCTAACCCGCCCTAAGGGCGAGAAAATACTAGTCACGGATGCCTGTGATGTAGGGGGGGGCTGGTACCCTATACCAGTGGCAGGAGCTTAACTCCGCTGAGTTGTCTCACTGCCTGTTTGAAAATTCAGCTTTTTAACCTCGATGGAACCTTCAAGCATGACTACCTGCAAATGAATGGCGTCTGGTACCTCTCGGTCATTGGAACTGGAAGTGGAATCAAGCAGGATCCAACTACAGTACCTACGACCAGGAACCCCTGATTGGGATGCTTGTACTTTCTTCCCAGTCCCGTCTACTTGGTACCAACCCTATCGTCTGGCTCTGTCACCAAGAGCCAGTAAAAACGTTTCAGAAGGGTCCCCTTCCTGAGAAAGCGAAACTGAAGTGATGGTGGACCTACCTCAGCCAGTTCAGGCGGACTGTCCACCATATCCAGGGTATAAAGAACGAGAGCGCTGACTACATATCTCGTAACAACTTCGACACCCTCCTAGGTGAGAACTCGGAGGCGTTGGCCAAAGAGGCGTTTCAACGCATGGACGTCCAGCTGGACCTATCCATGCCCACTGCACGTGTACTGGAGGGCTGGGGTCTGAGACACTACCATGCTGAGTAGAAATGCGTACTTAGCTCCCTCATTGATGGCCTAGAGGCACGCCTGATAGACGGCGACCGCTGGTATAAAGATAACCAATAACTGTACTATGAGGACCGTATAGTGGTGCCTGAGGCACGCCTTGATGGTTGCCTACATTCGGCCCATATCAGCTCCGGGCACACAGGGTGCAAGCGGTCTGTTGACTTTTTCAGGGAGCGTCTCTACTCCCAACTAAGGTGTGCTGAACTACGTGCTCGTATGCAGTCCATAGTGGACTCCTGTGGCTGTCACGCCAGCAAACAGGGCGACTCACGTGACCTGGGATTGGTCTCCAGTCTGTCCATCCCCTACTGTGCTAATTCTCTGTTGTATGTGGATTTCATCCACGGTCCGCCTACGTTTGGTGGTTATGACAGCTGTTTGGTTGTCACCTGTGGCCTGACCCGTTTCACCCATGCGTCCTCCTGCAAAGAAAGGATCACAGGGGAACAGACTGTGAAAATGTTCGTTGAACAATGGTTCGAACACTATGGGGCACCTAAGGAGGTGCACTCTGACGAGAACGTACGTATCCGGAGGGATACCGGATGGTACAAGCGAGTATCAAACGCCCTGAACGTCCATTTGACCACAGCTGTGCCCTACACTCACACTTCTAACCCTCTGTGCGAGAGACAGAAATGTGTGTTGCAGCAGAACCTGAGGATACTGATGGAACAGGAGCGTACCAAAGATTGGGTACGTCTATTGCCCTGGGCTGTCCTAACCATGAACTCTCATGAGAGTTCTTGAACTGCCTATACCCCCCATGAACCGTTCGATGGGGAGCTTCCTGCGTGGTTCTTCAAAACCGCTTTTCCAGAGGACGACAAGATCCCAGTAGAAGATTGGCTGGAGCAGAGGCAGGACCTGGCTAACCTGGCTAGGGCTAACCTGAAACACGTTCCAGAACAGGAGTTGACTAGGCGTAACTGCACCAGACGTCCTGCCAGCTTCAACAGAGGAGACCTTGTGCTTGTACACCATTCGCGATTGCCCACGTGGACCTGCAACCGTCGACAGGACCCCTACTTTCGGCTTTATCGTATTATAAAAATAGATGGATCAAGGACCCATGTGAGGTGCAGTGCCAGCCTAGGTGGAGACTTCTTGTGTGCACCTAAGCAGCTGAGACATTACCAGTTGCCTGACGAAATGTCCTGGGACGAGTGGCGTCTGTCTGACAGAGAGGTGGAGCGCATCGACCCAGAGAATTCTGCCAGCCCTGGAGAGGCAGACGAACTCGAAGAGATGACTGCCAATGAGATGGCAGTCGATGGCTACTACGTGGTTGCAGGTATTGCCCGCCACGGGTATATACAGGACTGGAGATTTCTTACCCTGTGGGAGTGATATGGGCTATCTGAGGCGACCTTGGAACCCATGTCCGCCTTTATACAGCCAGATGGGAGTATCAACCCCATCTTTCGCTCCTACCTCATTCAGAACAACGAGGGACAGCTACTAAACCGTGCTGAGACTCTGTCCCAGCGGAAGACGAAAATTAATCTCCTTGTGCCTATCCCTTTACTGTTTTCTAACCTCCCAGGGCGGTGGGCACTCTTGTGCTGAATAGCTAGGCCTACTCACTGTGTGGCAGAACGTATTCAGGACTCCTGTAGAGCACCAGCTACGGTGAATGTACTAACTCCCACCCTCAAACCGGTTCGGCCGTTCAGACACGTGCACATCCGCTGCTTGCGGAGCACTGCTCCTGCCTTGGCTGTGCCCTGCAGTCCGATGCCTATGGTTACCAGCGTGGACCAGATGGCCTCTTATCAGTTTTGCAGCCACCCAGGAAGTCTCTGCCTTGTTGACCATGTGGTGCATGGGACCTGCCCTGATGTTATGAACTTGAGGAGCCACGAAGAGCGGTGGCTTTCTACAGCAGGGCGACCAAGTGGCCCAGGACACCGTAGACGCAACACAGCAAACCGCGCGGGCACACCGGTGAACAGGAGCCAAGCGGCCCAGGACACTGCACACACGTAGGGCGGCCGAGGGACAGGAAAGAACCAACACCCCGTGGGTCGGACGCACTGGGGCGACCCAGCGGACCCACCGGGCCAGTGGCAGGAGCGGTACTCCAAGGCCACTGGTCCGAGCCCGGCCAGTCTGCATCGGGGACCATGGCAAACATCACCCGGAGCCATGGAAGCAACCGGTGACAGGCGAGGCGGTACAGAGTCCAGGAGGGGGTCGCCTGCCAAGCAGAGTGGCCCTGCAACTCATGCCACAAGGATGAGGCGGTGGTACCGTAGACTAGCGGGAGCAATACCCCTTGTGGTGAGAGATACTCCACACGGCTAGGCAGCCCGCAGAGCTGCCGCCCAAAGGAGGGGGCATGTGGCCCTACCCATGGACACATGTGGGGACACCCTCCCACCTGGGACACATGGACCGGGTTGCCGCGACAATGCATTCCCAAGCACATGCGGAAGCGGCTCAAGAGGCACCTGACATAGGGCAGGAGGAGGGACAGGACGTCCGCTTGGTAAGACCTTCTTCTTGAAATGTCAAAGGAGGCATCTCGAGCTCCCGAAGATACCTACCTACCTACAAGAGGGGGAAAAGACAAGCAAGGTGCTGTGAAGCAAGGTGCGTACATTCTCCTTGGGGACAAGCGTGCCCACAGTTAGGACCCCTACCTTGTACAGACCGATGGGGTTCTACCCTTCCTGACGGGGTTACGATACCCCTAAGTGTGCTACGTATGTCTGTATGTGTCCCACTTCACTTCCCGGCGTGGCTCTCGGACACCGAGCTTCGCTGACCTCAGACCGAAAGTCCTAATCAGGTACTATCACAACTCCTATGGCGCCCATGTTATGTGCTGGCGCCTATCCTTTGGGGAAGACGGCAAAAGCCCTACCTACTAGAGGGGAGGGGTGACCAAGTGGGCTAAGGGCATAGTGAAAGCCCATTTACTTAAGGGCCAAAAACTAACACACTCCCCTGCCCACGAGGAAAAGCACGCGGGACAGGAGACAGCACTACACTGCAGTCACTAATGCTAGCACCTGCCTTCGAAGGCAGGCTGATCACAACCGCACTCAGCCCGTACCAGGCTTGCTGACTCTAACCCCTACACACACTACTGGGTGTCCAGGACGAAGAAGTCTCGAGCTCTATTGGCTCCCCTGTGAGATTACAAGTGAACACAGCGCCGCTAGGCAACTGTGGCCTGCCAGGGACGCCCTCGCGAGTTTTCACTGACAGGTTTCAGGTTTGACGTTTGATTTTGCGGGTACTAGACGCCTTTCGGCCCCGGGGGGCCACCTGGTGGGGCCAGGTGATATCCTCCCCACCGGGTCCTAGTGAGGGGCCCTCCAAGACGCACCTCCTGCCTGGTGGCGGAGTCCCCCGGGTTCACAGGGCTCGGAGCCCCGTCCCTCCCCAGCTTCCCCGTTTCACCACTCCCTGGTCAGTGCATCAATTCGCAGCCGTCGCTGCAGGCGCTTACCCACCGCGTCGCCCCCCTAATGCGTGGTCGCCCGGAGCGCCGGCGCCGCCGGGCCCGTGCTAGTGGCTTGTCGCCAGTGCGACCCCCTTGGGCTGGCGCGGAGGCTGCCTTGCCTAGGGGTTGGGGCGTGGCGCAGTGCGCCACTACTGCCTTGGCGGATGCAGTTCCCCGTCTGTGTGGCGCGGCGCTCGCGGCCGGTTCGGGGGGCTCGGGCCGGTACCTGGTGTTGTGTCTCTCCCGTTTCCCCCTTCCCGCCCCGCGTGTCCCGCGCTGCGTGTGGCGGGCCGTCCCGTCTGGGTGTCCCTTACCCTCGCACGCTGGTACACCATTCCACGCGGTCTGTGCGTTCCGCGAGCTCGGTCCGGTTGGCCTTCTGGTAGTTCCAGCGTGCCCCTTGCGTGTGTGTGCGCTCGCGCTCCCGCGGCATCCCCCCCCCCCCCCTGGGTGGTGTGGCGTGCGCACCTCGCATGGTCACGGCACTGGGCGCTGGTAGGGCCGTTCCACATGGTCCCTGCCCCTCTGCGTGTCCTGCCCTGGTCCCTTGCTGCGTCTGGCGTGCTCGGGGCGGGGCGGTCCGGTCCCGGTTCCTCCCTACCTGGCTTGGCCTGCACACCCTGTGGGGGCTGCGTGCCGCGGGGGTGGTTGGGGCCGGTCCCCGGGGGGGGTGGCCTGCCACTGTCGTGAGGGGCGTCTGGTGTCAGGCGCTGTCCCTCCCCCGACCGCCCGTCCTAGTGGGCAGGCAGCCGGGGTACCGCAACCCATGCCTTCCGGGTGTGGTCGGTGCGGGCGTGGGGACCCAGCAGCGGTTCCACAGCGTGCGCCCTTGCGGGCCGGCGTTGCTCGCTTTGCGGGTGGCGAAAGGGCGTCACCGGGGGGTCGCCTTCCACCGTTGTGAGTGGCGTCTGAGGTCGGGCGCTCCCCCTCCCCCGACTGCCCATCCACTGGGCGGGCTGTTGGGGTCCGCTACCCACATGCTGTGGGCGCAGGCGTGTGGCTGTTGGGGACCAACACTGTTCCCTTGGCCTGCACGCCCTGTCGGGGCTGCGTGCCGCGGGGGTGGTGGGGGGCTGTCCCCGGGGGGGGGTCGCCTGCCACCGTTGTGAGGGGTGTCTGGTGTCAGGCGCTGTCCCTCCCCGGACCGCCTGTCCTCTGGGGCGGGCAGCCGGGGTACCGCGACCCGTGTGTTCCGGGTGCGGTCGGTGCTGGCGTGGGGACCCAGCACTGGTTCCACAGCGTGTGCCCTTGCGGGCCGGCGTTGCTCGCTGTGGAGGTGGCGGAAGGGCGTACCCAGGGGGGGTGCCTTCAACCGTTGTTAGGGGCATCTGAGGTCAGGCGCTGCCCCTCCCCCGACTGCCCGCCCACTGGGCAGGCTGTTGGGGTCTGCCACCCACGTGCTGTGGGCGCGGTCGTGTGGGTGTGGGGGACCAACACTGTCCCCTTGGCCTGCATGCCCTGTGGGGGCTGTGTGCCGTGGGGGTTGTGTGGGGCCGTCCCCTGGGGGGGTGGCCTGCTTCCGTTGTGAGGGGCGTCTGGTGTCAGGCGCTGTCCCTCCCCCGGCCGTTTGTCCTCTGGGGCGGGTAGCCGGGGTTCCGCGAGCCGTGTGTCTTGGGTGCAGTCGGTGCGGGCGTGGGGACCCAGCACCGGCTCCACAGCGTGCGCCATTGCGGGCCGGCGTTGCTCACAGCGGGGGTGGCGGAAGGGCGTTCCCGGAGGGGTGCCTTCCACCATTGTGAGGGGCGTCTGTGGTCAGGCGCTCCCCCTCCCTGAACTACCCGCCCACTGGGCGGGCTGTTTGGGGTCCGCCACCCACGTGCTGTGGGCGCGGATGTGTGGGTGTGGGGGCCCAACACTGTCCCCTTGGCCTGCATGCCCTGTGGGGACGCGTGCGATGGGGGTGCTGGGGGGCCGTCCCCGTGGGGGGTGGCCTGCCACTGTTGTGAGGGGCGTCTGGTGTCGGGCGCTGTCCCTTCCCCGGCCCCCCGCCCTCTGGGGCGGGCAGCCGGGGTTCCGCGACCCGTGTGTCCCAGGTGCGGTCGGTGCGGGCGTGGGACCGAGCCCCGGCCCCACAGCCTGCGCCCTTGCGAGACGACGTTGCTCCCTGTGGGGGTGGCGGAAGGGCGTTCCCGGGGGGGTGCCTTCCACCGTTGTGAGGGGCGTCTGTGGTCAGGCCATCCCCCTTCCCAAACTGCCTGCCCATTGGGCGGGCTGTTGGGGTCTGCCACCCACATGCTGTGGTCGCGGGCGTGTGGGTGTTGGGACCCAACACTGTCCCCTTGGCCTGCATGCCCTGTGGGTGCTGCGTGCCGCGAGGGGTGGTGGGGGGCCGTCCCTGGGGGGGGTGGCCTGCCACCGTTGTGAGGGGCGTCTGGTGTCAGGCGCTGTCCCTCTCCCAGCCGCCTGCCCTCTGGGGCGGGCGGCCGGGGTTCTGCGACCCGTGTGTCCCGGGTGCGGTCGGTGCGGGCGTGGGGACCAAGCGGTGGCCCCACAGCGTGCGCCCTTGCGGGCCGGCGTTGCTGGCTGTGGGGGTGGCGGAAGGGCGTCCCCGGGGGGGGGTGCCTTCCACCATTGTGAGGGGCGTCTGAGGTCAGGCGCTGTCCCTCCCCCGGCTGCCACCCAAGTCCTGTGGGCCCGGTTGTGTGGGTGGGGGGGCCCAACACTGTCCCCTTGGCCTGCATGCCCTGTGGGGGCTGCGTGCCGCGGGGCTGGTGGGGGGGCGTCCCCGGGGGGGGTGGCCTGCCACCGTTGTGAGGGGCGTCTGGTCTCAAGGGCCGTCCCTCCCCCGGCCGCCCGTCCTCTGGAGCGGGCGGCCGGGGCTCCGCAACCCGTGTGTCCCGGGTGCGGTCGGTGCGGGCGTGGAGACCCAGCACTGGCCCCACAGCCTGCCCCCTTGCGGGCCGGCGTTGCTGGCTGTGGAGGCGGCGGAAGGGCTTCCCCAGGGGGGTGCCTTCCACCATTGTGAGGGGCGTCTGAGGTCAGGCGCTGTCCCTCCCCCGGCCGCCCGTCCTCTGAAGCGGGCGGCCAGGGTTCCGCGACCCGTGTGTCCCGGGTGCGGTGAGTGCGGGCGTGGGGACCCAGCACCGGCTCCAAGCGTGCGCCCTTGCGGGCCGGCGTTGCTCGCTGTGGGGGTGGCGGAAAGGCGTCCCCGGGGGGGGTGCCTTCCACCATTGTGAGGGGCGTCTGAGGTCAGGCGCTGTCCCTCCCCTGACTGCCCGCCCACTGGGCAGGCTGTTGGGGTCCGCAACCCACATGCTGTTGGCGCGGGTTTTTGGTTGTGGGGGCGCAACACTGTCCCCTTGGCTTGCATGCCCTGTGGGGGCTGCGTGCCGCGGGGCTGGTCGGGGGGCCGTCTCTGGGGGGGGTGGCCTGCCACCGTCGTGAGGGGCGTCTGGTGTCAGGGGCTGGCGCTCCCCCGGCCGTCCGTCCTCTGGAGCCCGCAGCCAGGGTTCCGCGACCGGTGTGTCCCGGCCGCGGTCGGTGCGGGCGTGGGGACCCAGCACCGGCCCCACAGCGGGCGCCCCTGCGGGCCGGCGGTGCTCGCTTTGGTGGTGGCGGAAGGGCGTCCCCGGGGGGGGGGCCTTCCACCATTTCGAGGGGCGTCTGAGGTCAGGCGCTGTCCCTCCCCTGACTGCCGGCCCACTGGGGGGGCTGTTGGGGTCTGCCACCCACGTGCTGTTGGCGCGGGTGTGTGGGTGTGGGGGCCCTACACTGTCCCCTTGTCCTGGGTGCCCTGTGGGGGCTGCGTGCCGCGGGGGTGGTGGGGTGCCGTCCTCAGGGGGGTTGGCCTGCCACTGTTGCGAGGGGCGTCTGGTGTCAGGCGCTGTCCCTCCCCCGGCCGCCCGTCCTCTGGAGCGGGCAGCCGGGGCTCCGCGACCCGTGTGCCCCGGGTGCAGTCGGTGCGGGCATGGGGACCCAGCCCCGGCCCCACAGCGTGCGCCCCTGCGGGCCGGCGTTGCTCGCTGTGGGGCTGGGGGGTGGGCGTTCCCGGGGGGGGTGCCTTCCACCGTCGTGAGGGGCGTGTGTGGTCAGGCGCTCCCCCTCCCCCGACTGCCCGCCCTCTGGGAGTGCTGTTGGGGTCCCTCACCCACATGCCGTGGGCGCGGGTGTGTGGGTGTGGGGGCCTAACACTGTCCCCTTGGCCTGCATGCCCTGTGGCCCTGTGCCCCCGCACTACAGGTCCTACACACCCTACAGTGACACCATCCTGGTGGGCGAGCGCTACTGCTACTGGCTCAAGCCCCCACGCAGGACTACCACCCCTACACGCACGCTCTACTGGGTGGTGTTGAAGATAAAGTCATGGGTCCTAATGACCCTCCTGTGTAGAAGACATGAGAACACAGCGCTGCTAAGCAACTGTGGCCTAACAGGGACGACACAACACGTTTCCGTGCTAGGGCTTGTAGGGGAAGGGCCCACAGGTGGTGTGCACAGCGCGGATGTAGATGGAGGCGAACTGCCCTCGCCACTTCTGGCTGAGGCGCAGTCAATTGATTGTGTGATAAGCGCCGTATATTTTAGCACGGCTCAAGGGACTGCACCAGTTCACCCTAACCCTCCCACCTGTACAACAGAGGCCTATGGACTGGGTTCAAGACGGAGGAACCAAGACTCACTCCACGTATTATACGCTTCTTAGTGTGCCCTATAATACACTGTTCCTGAACCCAGTTGCAAGCAAGCAAGCTTAAAGACTTCGCCCGTTCCCTTATGGAGCGTAGGGGGAAGCCCTGGGTAACCTGGCAAGGGTTCATACCGCGTGCACAGCGCGTGGCCTACTGTCAAATCCCTTTAATGCATCATGTGTACGCATGCAGGGAAGGGAGGCGAAATCAATACCACTGTAACCACACTGACTCAACCAGAAGGTGAGCTCCTCCTGGGCTCACCTACCTTACTTACCATGCATCGTGTGAATGCCGAAGTGAAGCGAACGCAAAACAAACCTAAGCGTTTAAACAACCCTTTTGCGAGTTATAAACAACCCTAAGCGTTTAATTGCATCGTGTGGCTTGCACGATTCTTCCTGTTGTGCCTGTTCTGTCATCTGCGAAAGGGAGAACAGGGAATGGCGAATGAGAGACGACAGCACAACGCAAACCAAGCCTAAGAATCTAAGACAACCCTACTTTAACGCACAAACGACGCAAACACCAGCACACACTTCTCCTTTGGACCTGTGAAAACAAGGGAAGGTGGGTGCATGCACAAGGAAGCGTGGCAACATGTGTATGTCGGAATCCGGCACATGCATCGCGAGCACTTCGTCTTCTCTAACCCTACGTGCGCACTACGTGCACCGTTCGTCGAGCATACCTTGCAACCGTGTTTATTCCTGTGCAGGGGGTATGCAGGAGTCGCCCAACCCCCCGGAGACATGACGGAGACAACCCTAACGTTTTAACACAACAGCTCGGGCTTGTGGTTTGTGTGTTTCGTGGCGTTGGCGTCCTCTCTGGTGGCGTGGGGCTCCTGTCCCTCGGTTTCCCGGGGGAGGGCGCCCGTCATATAATCGCTTCTTTCTGTTAGGTATTCCCTCATACCACTCGAGTTTCCCTGACAGGGCTTGGAGGAAAGGAGTGCCGTGTGCACAGCGTGTAGTAAGGGTTGTCCCTGAAGATGTTGTACACTGACGCAATTTGTTTGTGTGATCCGCGCCCTTTTTAGCCTGGGCAGAAAAATGGAAATTCGCCGAGAACAAATGCTGCTGCACCAATCACCCTGACCTTGCCCACCTGAGAACAAAGGCGAATGAGTTTTGGTTAGCGGCTGAGGAGCCTCACCAGCTTCCACGTATTATACGCTTGTTAGGCTCGAAAAAAATATGCTGTCCTCTAACCAAGCCGCAAGCAAGCAAACTCAAGGACCCCGCCTGTTCTGTTATGGAACGTAGGGCGGACCTCTGGGTAGCCTAAACAAGGGGTATACCGTGTGCACAGCGGGTGGCCTACATCCCTCTAATGCATCGTGCGTATGCGGGGAAGGGAGGCGATTGACAACAACTGTTTTTCCTAATTTAACCCACATCATCCAACCATCACGTGACTCAACCAGGAGGTGAGCTCCACCTGGGCTTACCTACCTTACTCACCACGCACCATGTGAATGCCGGAGGGAACACGAACGCAAGGACAATTCCAAGCGTTTAAACATCCCTATGGCGAGTTTTGGACAACCCTAGACGATTAATGCATTGTCTGTCATGCGTGCCCTTCTTACCTTGTTTCCTGCAGATGAAGAAAGGGAATGGCGACCAACTGCACAGCGCAAAACAAGGCTGAGCGTTTTAAGCAACCCTATTTTGGGGCTACGGCAACACGAGCATGAGTAAGCACTTTCCTTTCTGACCTGTGAAGAGAAGAGAAGGGTGGATAGGGGCACGGGGAAAGCGCTACAACGTGTGAAGGCCTGGATTAGGCACATGCATTGCAAACACAGCGTATACACTAAGCCTACGTGCGCGCTGCGCGCTCCATTTGTTTCAGATACCTTTCTTTTCAGCTTTGACCTGTGCGAAGCAAAGGAAGTGAACGCCTGAACCCCAAACGAACGCAACGGTGACAACCCAAGCGTTCCGACGAAAATACCACCACGAACGCAATGCATGCGTGTGACATGACACTAACATACCTCAGAGGTTGGTTGTCCGCCTGCAATACTTTTTCCCAAAGATTATACCACTTTGAATGCAAGTGTGCAAAAAAAATTTTCAAAGCTTTAAAAACCACAGCGCATACACTCTTTTTCTGAAGTTGTTTACGCTTGCGCAATCCTTTTTGGGTGTCCGCTTCTGTTGCGCTTGTCCGCGACTTTGGGTTTTGGCTCAACAATGACGATTTCTAACGTCTTTTTGTCAATTTTTAGCGCTTTGACTTCTTAAACCGCTACCATTTTCGCTAAACCACAGGATTCACTCCCTGCTGGTTCGATTGTTTTCAGCTCTAGGAGTTTTGTGCCCTCCATCGGGAGTATTGCTCCGCCCTGGTCCCCTGTCAGGACTTTTACTAAAAAGCCGTTTCTGCAGCGATCGCTGTCCGCATTAGAGCGTTCGACTGTACCCTAGTGGGCAAGCATGTACACCCTAGGGAGGAGGTCCTGGGTTCAAACCCGACTACCCCCAAAATTGTAACCAAAGCCTTTCGCCTCACGCTGGCAACTTTTGAGGAATACCCCATCGAAGGGGCACCACTCACGGTATATTACACTGTTTTACAAGGGTACCTACGGTGTGATAGGCTTCTATGAACTGATGAGAGTGTCTTCGGCTGGTTTAGTGCATTTTCTGAGGTAATCTGGGGAAATTGGAGCCTTTTTCCTTGGTGCTACTAGCGTGATCAACCAGTACTCCAGGGGGGAGTAAGATAACATCACTCCCATGTCTTTCTTGCGATACTTGGTCCAGGCCAAGCCCCCCCTGAAGGCCTCTTGTTGATGTTGAGACTAACTTAATCATTTTTATCATTCTTTTGAAGTTTAAAGTACACTTTCTCAAAGTAACTAGGGTTGTAACCCTAGCCCCCCATGAAGGTCACCCCTACCACTCACCTGAGCGGAGGTATCTTCCTTCATGGAGGTAATACCGAAATAAAGTAGGCACGTCATACCTAAGGCCTTGTAGGTGAAGCCTAGTGGTCCCCCGCCTCAACACCCCTATAATCAACTGATTCTACCACTTATTGTGGTTCTACATTTTAACTGTTTCTTAAATCAGTTGGTTGTCCTTGCTGGCCAAGCCATATCCTGTGTCTGGCCTACCTCCTATGCCCCAGATTCCTAACCAACTCAATTACATTCAGGAGAGTGCACATAAACTGCTTGGTGCTATCTTGGAGGCCCGAGTCTTGCCAGTTTTCACATAAAATCATCTATTTTGTTTATAAACCATTGGAGCACTGTATTTAGATCTACTTTTGTATATCTGCAGCCCCTTGTTCTTACACATGTTTTGATTGTGGAAGGACTTATCCTGATTTGATTGATCCGGTGCCTGGACCTGCCCTACATTAGCTTTTTGTGGACTTCATTTTGAGTTGTGGAAAATCAGCAAGCGTTTTCTAAAACCAATACAAGGAACAGCACAAGTGTGAGCAAACCAGAAACCTTTTCTCCAGGTGGTTGGCCTGCACTCGGTGAGGCGAAGCTCCCATAGTCATAGGTGCCCCTCAAGAGGCATCAGGGGCACCAGCTTATTCCTGATTTCTTGCGTCATGTTGACGACTAGCTCTCCAGTAGCGCTGCGGACAGCTTCCTTAATCTCTGAGCGCGCCGGGGACCTGTTAGAGGATCTTCTTGATCCCCCTCTCCGTCCTCCACAGGACTCAGGACCTCAAGGGCCATTCAGAGACGCGAAACCAGGCGATGGCATGGAATAGCCAGGCTCATTGCTGCATAGCAAGGAATATAGGTCGGGCCCACACCAGCTGGAGACCTGTGATAGCCCTCAGCGTCTTCGATTGATACAGGCTCATGGTAACCGGTGTAGGTGGAGCTGGATACCAGTGGTTCGCTGACTGCTGTTGCCATAGGTGGCGCAGTCACTACTGGAGTCACACCATAGGTGCAGTAAGTGTAATGGAATAGCCCCTGAAACTTCCATTTTAGTGCCTTGCTCTACGTTAACCAAAAATCAAGAATAGAAAAAGCTAGGGGCTTGATATTTCTCTAAAATTTCAAAAAGAAAAATCCCCGAGTAAACCTAAAAAAAATGGCCCAAATCCTCACCAAGACAAGGCAGACAGCACACAGCACAACACAATTTAGTGTCCGACGTTTCCTCGTGGTCCCGGCTGTGCTTGGTGCTCCGAATGGGCTCGGCGCCTACCTTCACGGTTAATATGACTTTCCTTCTAACAAATTGAATTGCACTGAGTATTAATTGAAATTCATTGCCAAGAGTCCTGAGATACGAAAGAACCAAACGAAATCAAAGACTGTCATCGAGGCACTTCATGCATGAAACATGTCGAACACATGGAAAGTAAGATCGGACCAAATTTGATCAAACATCAAGCCTATAACTTAACCTTAAGAAAAACATTGCATTCACTCGTGAGGTCATGAATGTAATTACACCACGGAGGTCAAAATACATAATGCATATCATGGCATGACACATGATCGAATATAGATTCGCATAATTAAGCTTGCACACCTACTTGAGCCACCTCAGGTTGGTCATTGATCTAACATGGCAAATCAATTGCATGCTATGTCTATTCATCCATGAAATGTCAATTCAAACAACAACATGGACAAATGTCGTGTAAATCCACAAGAGTTCAAAATTGCAAGGGTCAAACGAAAGAGTATCCAAGACTAACCTTCATTTAATTTCACGGCTCAAAAGCGAAGCATTGAACACGCAACCAACTTCCAGAGAAATATTTGGCTACTTGCAACAAGATGAAAATTCATGCCTAAATGAGAACAATACCATGGTACGTTGGAAGACTCCCATCAATCGAAGCGATTCAAGGCTATTTGAATTCATGGCATTCCAACAACAAACCTGTGCAAACCTTTCGAAATTGTCACATGGACCAACATGCACATACATGATTGTAACAACAATCCATTCGCACCATGAAGGCTTCGCGTAACGAAAATGGTAAGGGAAACGTCACAATTCCTAATTTAGCGATGACCTTGTGTAACACCTCGTGATTGAATATGCATTCGTTGACTATGGAAACCTTACGAACATTCCCGGATTCTAATTTATGGACGGCTTTGTGTAACACCTCATGAATGGAATATACATTCATTTGCTCGAACACTCTTGGTCTCTCAGCGAAACATGCATGTCTTCAAAATTACAACAATACCCCTGGCTTCTGAATTAGACTGGAACATCCTTCAATTCAAAGCGGCAATTAGTCCTTGTCGGCCAATATTCAATCCATTCTTGGCGGCGTGACTCAGTCAATGGATAGTAAATCGAACTGACCACGGAATGCGGAAAAAAGAAGATTGGAACAAACAACATATCTGTCCAGACTCAATCATCCAAAATTCTGTCTTCGTCACTGGAGATTGCAATCCGCCACCTGTCCAGTCTCGGCCAGCGACTGTCCAATTCCTGCAACTGGATCACTGAATTTCTGAGTCCTGACTGTTGCCTGTCACCCATCGTGAGATGTGCAGTTCTCTTACACTCCCTTCCTAGGCTACGAAGTCCCTGACTGAGTGCTTCATACCAACACTGATAGAAATGCACAGAACCTGGCATCTCAGGCATCTCAGGAATCTCATGTGGAATTCGTGTTGTGAAGTCTGCAATCTGTAAAGGAATCCGGAACTGGAATCACAACAGCCACTATTCTGGGGAGGGGAACATGAGTCATTGCACGGAAGAGGATAGGGCGACAGTTCAGGGGGGTGAGAAACAATATTGCGACTGAATCTCGCATCTGGAATGTGAGTGGCCCCATATAGCGGGCGCGACGCTTCTGCTGATATATTTACCAAGATTCCACCCAAAAAATGGAAAAACAATACATTGGCCTTGACAACAATCTGTCCTTCAGGGTCTAGAGGGAAGGCCATTACCGACCGTGCATGTGCACAGTCCAAGACTGATCTCGGTTCCATAATCCCATCAGTTGTCAAAGAAACGGGGTGGAGGTCGTTTGGGGGTTACGAACCTCAGTAAATACCCCCCTGCAGCAATAACTCGAAGACAGGGGGGGGGGTCCGCATTTGCAGCCGCATCACTGACTTACATCATAACGCTGCCCGTCTATCATATGTTTCCCTATACATCCGTAGACTACATATAACCCTCAACTCCTTGGCATCTGCCACTGACAGAGGGACAAAAGTAGTCAGCCCCGCTCGGTCAGCGGCAGCTTGCCTCAAAATACATATCCATCCCAACTGCTCTTCCTGCAACACATCTGCCCTTCCCTGTATGGTCACTGAACCAACTGCTTCCATCTCCTCATACAAATCTGTAGTATGCTTGTAACAAGCATGCGAAGCTGTCTGTGCTTGTAGTGTACATACCTGACTAGGTGTGAGGTCTATACCATGCTTGGTATTGTATTTGCGCCAGTCCTCATTAATATCATGTAAAAATGAGGTAGCTGACTGCCAATCCGCTTCCGGGTAGCCGCGGTACTGCACATACCACTCGTATCGTTTATTTTTACCCTTGCCCACTCCCCTGTGGTCCAAAACCTTTTCAAGTATGTATGTGTCAGACTCCACCAGAAAGTCAGAGTCGAAATAGTAGCACAGGGAAGGGGTCAATTCTTAATCCTGTTCCCCTCTAATTGATATGTATGGTTTGACACGCATGCTATCCAAAACCACCTCCTGATCCCGTTCTGTTTTCACTCGGTACTGATTTCGCCCCATACACTGCATCATCATTCCAGGCCCCGTCCAGAGCCTGTGGAGCTTCAATTTCTTAGCCTTATTGTGCCCCCTGTACCAGACATATTTGCCTTGGTGGTACATATGGGTGGGGGGTTCAGCTAAAAACCTTTTCGCTTGCGCATCGTGGATGCGCTGTAGCTGTCGCGGTAAATACTGCCGATTTGTTATCATGTCAGCAAAAGATGTGACTGCATCCTGAGACCCATGCTCAGGCATAACAGGGAGGCAGTCCCCAAACCCAATTGGGTGGCGACCGAAAAGGTGAAAATGGGGGGAATACCCATGTACCGGACCAGGAATGTCATTTGCAGGCCAGACTGCCAAACGCAGTAACCGAGCCCAATTCTTTTTCCTCGTCTGCTGCAAAAATGGTCGCAGACTGTCGATGACAACCTGCACTGCACGCTCCACTCGCCCATTAGAACGAGAGCGGTAAATGGGGCTCTGCTTCATGTCGATGCCCGACAAAGAACAGAGTGTTGTGAAAAATTTCGCAGTGACAAAAAGGTCATGATCACTAAAAATTAGCTACGGCATTCCCATAAAAGAATCCAGTCTGTCCAACAATTATTCAGCGAGCTGTTGGGCTGTAAGCGTTTTTGAACAGGGCAGAGCGAGTACATAACCAGTTAACCAGCAAACCACGTCTACTACATAATCGTAGGCATTGCTGTTTCTGACTACAAAGTCAGAGGATATATTGCAAAAATCGATGCAGATGCTGGAGTTCAGGAATGGGGGCTGACTGGTTAGCCTCTGGCTGAGTGCCACAGCGCGGTTTGCACGACTGGCAAACAGGACACCTTCGCAGCACATCTGAAATACACTTATCCAGGTCTGAACCTTTGCATCGCACTAAATATTTGCAGTCTGTCATTTCTCTGGTTTTACGTACACCAGGATGGCTGAATGCATGCGTCCCTCTGACCACCTGGTCTATCAGGCAATTTGGTACACATATCGTCCCTTGACTCCTCACCTTCCCTTCATGGAAAGTATACTCCTTCTTTCCTATGTCAATAACCTTGTCACTCACACTTTTGTTCCTGTGAGGACTAAAAGAATTGTCCTGTGCGCAATCTGGGGACAAATCCCTGGTCAGTACTGCCACTGCAGGGGGTATCTTGACGGTCTTGATATCCCTGACTCCCATCACTGAATCTTGATGCACTAGATTGTACATCCCTGGTAAGTGCCAAGATAAATGCTGAAATGTATCATACATCTGTGAAACAGTCATGTACCTGCTTGAAGCTGGTTTGGACTGCATCTGACAAATCCGACGTCGTTCTGCTCTGGATAGCTCCGCTGTGCTCTGAGTGGAAGCATCAGACGATTCTGAGGGGGATGTCTGAAGTGCAACAGTTCCAGGTTCGCGAATAGGGCAAGTATGCATGAAAGCTTCGTCCATGGCATAAAATTGACGTCCCCAAGGATCAATGCCCTCGTGTACAGATGAAACGCTGACCCTTTCGAGCGCCCGTTCAACCCCGGGAGCATCCCAGCCTTCTATCTGTACCCATTCCACCTTTGGTTCATCCCCAGTGGGTTTGTTGACAGAAAATTGTTGCGATGAGCGCACGGGCTCAAAGCTTTCTGGGTTTTGCTTGTGCAATAACTGCCTGAGTTTGTCCCTCTCTGCCCTCTCTGCAGCTTGGCAACCCTCCAAGTCACAGTCAGTGCTGTGAAAAAAGGTATCCTGCGCCGCTGACGCAGGATATGCCCAACAGGAGAGGGCATCCGCCGCTTCGTTGTCTTTTCCTGACCGGTATTGAATAAAAAGATTTAACCGGCTCAGGAACTCATGTCAAAGCCCACGGCCGCTGAGGGGACCTGAAATTGTGGTCAACTCCTCTTTATACCATTCTACTATGGCGGTGTGATCTGTTTGGACCGTAACTTCCTAGCCGCCGAACCAGCTCTGAAATTTGAGGAAACAGGTCATAATGGCATACGTTTCTTTTCCACAGAGCGTCCAGGCAATTTGACCCAAATCTTTATGAAAATTTACTCCGTCAGCCCATTTGACCCTGCAATTTTCGGCTATAAAATGCAACAGGCCTCCGAGACTGTTCATCCTGAGGGTTCAGCTGGTACTCCAGCTCACCTCTCTTGGCATATTCGCTGGCATCACAAACAATTCTCCACTTACCGTTTGGGTTGGGATTCCAGAGACCATCCCCATCAACAAACTTGACACGTCTGTCCTTGAGAATTCTAAAATTCTCAATCATCTCCGGCGTTCCTTCAATTTTGGCTTCCTTCCCTGTCGATTTCACCCTGAGACGTTTCTTTGGTAACCGTGTTGCGTCCCTGGCAACGGGTGCACTGGGATCCTGGGCCTCGTACCTATATTTGCCCTTCAGAGCCTCCAAAAGGGGCTTGGCATGCTTGGCAAAATTGTCAATATATATTCGGTACCACCCCACAATGCCGAAGAACCCTGTGAAACGCTTGGGAGTGGTAATTGTACGATGATTCCAGTTTGCAACAGCCTCAACCCTGGACGGACAGGGAAAACGGCGTCCATCTTTAAGGATGTGTGCGACATACTTCAGTGTCTTGCAGAAAAAGTGACATTCCTCGGGTTTAACAGTGAGCTTGGCCCGTTCCAACGCCTCAAACAAGGAGAATAGGTCCCCGTAATGTTTTTCGAAATACTTTTCAAGTACCTCAGGTTCCTGTTTCTGACTGACTGTCACTTTCCCTGCCACAAACTCCTCCCTCCTGTTGGCGGAAAGAATATCGTCTATGTGTGGGCGGGAGGAGGGACACTTCTTGGTGACGTGCTGTACCATTTTCTTGTACGCTGCGGGTCCCACTTTGAGCCCCATTGGCAGGAGGCCCCACTCAAATGCACCAAAATGAATGCAAAATGCCGTGAGGTGTTTGCTGCCCTTCTCCAGGTGCATCTGGTGGAAACCATCCTCCAAATCAATCAGAGTGAATAAAAAATTTCCACTCTGATTGGCCAATTGTTTTTCAATGACCGGAATCCCAAAAGCTTTCCATATGAGCCGGGTATTAAGCCAGCGGTAGTCGATGACTAATCGCCACTTATTACTTCCCGGCTTTGGCACCAAGTAACACCTAGAGACTAATTGGGGGTTTGCCTGTGCCTTCCTTAAAAACCCAAGCGACTCAAAATCTTTCAGCTTCTGCTGAAGCAGTGTTTCCCTCAATCCCACTGCTCTGATGGGATTGGCCGCCCTGGGTTCTGCACCCTCAATCAACTTCAGCTTTACAATGGCATGCTCACCCCGTGCCTTTTGAGCAGCTGGGGTTATATGAGATTCATGCTCGGGGGTAAATACAGTACTCCCAAAGCGCTGCAGGAGTGCATCACTAACGTTTCAGCTCCAGGCCACATTTCGTCAGCCTGGATCACTGATCGTACATTTCTGGTATACTTGGACCTGTCGCCATATGAACTACCTAGAACCTGCACTGAATCTTTAAAAAACCTTTCCAATGGCCATGTCCAAATTTGACGTTTCCCTCAGAGGTAAATCACTGGGGTGCTGAATATTACGCAGACCCTTTCGGGGGGTCGTCTATGTCACTCTCAGACACTGGTCCAGGTGACGCTTCAGCCATGGAGGCCTCTGACAACTCATCAGTTTCAAGAGGCCCCTTTTTGGCAGTCGGTCTGGGTTTATCTCCATCAGCACACCTGATCTTTAGTATTCGTCGTTGCTTCCTGTTCATCTGAGATCGTTGGGATTCGACTTCATTGACTGCGCACAGGTCCTGAGAAGTAATGGTATTGGGGATAGGATCCGTGGGGGTGTCCCAATCAGCATTATCCAGGACAGTGTGAGGGATCTTGTATGCGGTCTGTACACTCTCATGGGGGGGTTCCGTCCCGTATGCGTCAAAAAATGTACAATACGATACGGAACCGTGGTACACAGTTGCTGTCGGTCGAATTGATGAAAAGGGGGGACCCCACTTCGACATCGATCCAGATAATGGCATTTTAACAAAAGCCCAAAACCAAGGTTTGGACTTACGCACCGGGGGAGGGGCCAAACCTGTAGCATCTTCACCTATTACTTTGGTGACAGTCTGGTCCCACAAGGACTCAGGTGCATGTACCCATACCGCCCTGTCCGACCATGGCCGGTTTAAGGCTGACGCGGGGGTTGCCGCGTCCATCACAAGACGTTGCAAACCCCTACTATTACCGTACACATCAATGGAAAGCTGAAATCCCTTATTGTCTGGATCAGCTTGGGCTGCCCAGGCCGCAAGCCGATAAAAAACCTCTGGTCGAACTGGGTTTACTTCATCCATTTTACGTTTCCTGTACCTCTTGAAACCTGCTTGTGTTTTTATCTGCTGGACCCTCCTAGCTGAGCATTGTGCAGGGCTCCTCTGAGCCTTACTGTTCGAAAGGGGCCTTCACAAGGGCGTGCACTCCCCTGCGGACATATCATCCATGACTGCCCACACGTTCAGCTGCTGCAGATCAGCACACTTGGCGACAGGGAGCGTTGCCGGTGACTCCAGGCATTACCACCGTTCAAAACCCCACCCATCTTGAAACCAATCTGGCACCAACTGTGGATCGTCCCTTAAACAGTGGTCATCTGGGGGTTCAGTCACTTCACCTGTGTGTTGTACTTCCGCCATACTGGGGATTTCCTGGCATCCGGTACCACCCTCCTCAACCACCTGAATGGCTTGAACCAGTATGGACTCAGCACCATGGTCAGAAGCGTCCACTCCGAAATACCTATCGTCACTCAGGAACGGCTACAGACGCCGACAAAGCGTCGCAGAATTCTGTTTTGGTACCGCTGGATAGTCACCAGCCACTGGAGCCCTCCAGCCTGGCGATGCTCCAAAACACGTCACTACAACCGGCAACACAAGAGCCATTACTGGGAGGAGAGAAAGCAAGAGCTGCAGTTTTTGTAGGTCACCATGGGACCACACCGTCAAGCCTGGGGTCTTAGAAGATACAGGATGATTCGTGTTTTGGTTGTAACCAGGCTCCCCTGAGCCAGCCACACTCATGGGCAGGTAGATAGGTAGGTAGGTGCACTCGGCGTTGGAGAGGCGCCGCATGGTTCCCCCTGGTGTCGCCCCTGTGACGAACAGAAAGAGGTTCCGCGCGTGAAGAGGGGAAGCGGCTTACTTCCCGCTAGACCTGACTGTTGGCCCCCAACAAAGCGGCCCCGGGCAACACCGGGAGGGCTATTCGCCGCCAGTGTGACTGCTTGTCATGCCAGGAGGGTGGGCCCCCGTGCTTGCGCAAGTCCCCTCCTTTGGGCGGAACCCTAGGGGTTCACCGGACTTCCTGGCGTATCCCGTTCGCAAGGCATGCATGCATGTTCTTGGTACTGGTGTTCCGAGGTGCTTGGGTGTCGCACGCTCCGCCTCGAGTCCGGAAGCAGCGCAGGCCTTAGGATGCAGCCTTACCCGCGGTCTCTGGATCTCGTTTGGCCGGGTCACCTGCATGGCACGGGCTGCCTCAGTCCCCGGGCTATGGACACTGGGTTCCCCACTGTTGCGTGGCGCTTGTGTTTGGGTCTGAATTGTGGTTGCGTTTGGGTATCGGCTGCGCCCCGCCACTCCTGGCTGGGGTGTTGGGGTGTGTGCGCGCTTGTGTGTGCGCTCCACTTGTACCCTGCCACTCCTGGCCCGGGTGTGCTGTGTAGGTGTGTGTGGTTGCGTTCGGGTTCCGGCTGCGCCCCGCCACTCCTGGCCGGGGTGTCGGGGTTTGTGTCTGCTTGTGTGCGCGCTCCGCTTGCACCCCGCCACTCCTGGCTGGGGTGTGCGGCGTGGGTGTGTGTGCTTCGGCTCGAGTTTCGGCTGCGCCCCGCCACTCCTGGCTTGGGTGTTGGGGTGTGTGTGTGCTCGTGTGCGCGCTCCGCTTGCACCCAGCCACTCCTGGCATGGGTGCGCGGTGTGGGTATGTGTGTTTGGGCTCGGGTTTCAGTTGCGCCCCGCCACTCCTGGCTGGCCTGTGCGTTGTGGGTGTGTGTGCTCGGGCTCGGGTTTTTGCTGCGCCCCGACACTCCTGGCTGGGGTGTTTGGCTGTGTGTGTGCTCGTGTGCGCGCTCCGCTTGCAGCCCGCCACTCCTGGCCTGGGTGCGCGCCGTGGGTGTGTGTGTTTGGGCTCAGGTTTCGGCTGCGCCCCGCCAGTCCTGGCTGTGGTGTTGGGCTGTGTGTGTGCTCGTGTGCGCGCTCCGCTTGCACCCCGCCACTCCTGGCTGGGGTGTGCGGCGTGGGTGTGTGTGCTTCGGGTCGGGTTTCGGCTGGGCCCCGCCAGTCCTGGCTGGGGTGTTGAGATGTGTTTGTGCTCGTGTGTGCGCTCCGCTTGCACCCCGCCACTCCTGGCACGGGTGCGCGGTGTGCGTGTCTGTGTTTGGGCTCGGGCTTCGGCTGCGCACCGCCACTCCTGGCGGGGGTGTTGGGCTGTGTGTGTGCTCGTGTGCGCGCTCCGCTTGCACCCAGCCACTCCTGTCACGGATGCGCAGTGTGGGTGTGTGTGTTTGGGCTCGGGGATCGGCTGCGCCCCGTCACTCCTGGCTGGGGTGTTGGTCTGTGTGTGTGCTGGTGTGGGCGCTCTGCTTGCACCCCGCCACTCCTGGCTGGGGTGCGCGCCGTGGGTGTGTGTGTTTGGGCTCGGGTTTCGGCTGCGCCCCGCAACTCCTGGCTGGGGTGTTCGGCTGTGTGTGTGCTGGTGTGGGCGCTCCGCTTGCACCCCGCCACTCTTGGTCCGGGTGCGCGCCGTGGGTGTGTGTGTTTGGGCTCGGGTTTAGGCTGCACCCCGCCACTCCTGGCTGGGGTGTTGGGGTGTGGATGTGCTGGTGTTGGCGCTCTGCTTGCACCCCGCCACTCCTGGCTGGGGTGTGCCGCGTGGGTGTGTGTGCTTCGGTTCGGGTTTCGGCTGCGCCCCGCCACTCCTGGCTGGGGTGTTGGGGTGTGTGTGTGCTCGTGTGCGCGCTCCGCTTGCACCCGGCCACTCCTGGCACGGGTGCGCGGTGTCGGTGTGTGTGTTTGGGCTCGGGTTTCAGTTGCGCCCCGCCACTCCTGGCTGGCCTGTGCGTTGTGGGTGTGTGTGCTTGGGCTCGGGTTTTGGCTGCGCCCCGCCACTCCTGGCTGGGGTGTTGGGCTGTGTGTGTGCTCGTGTGCGTGCTCCGCTTGCACCCCGCCACTCTTGGCTGGGGTGCGCGCCGTGGGTGTGTCTGTTTGGGCTTGGGTTTTGGCTGCGCCCCGCCACCTCCAGCTGGGGTGTTGGGCTGTGTGTGTGCTCGTGTGCGCGCTCCGCTTGCACCCCGCCACTCCTGGCCCGGGTGCGCGGTGTGGGTATGTGTGTTTGGGCTCGGGTTTCGGCTGCGCCCCGCCACTCCTGGCTGGGGTGTGTGTTGTGGGTGTGTGTGCTTGGGCTCGGGTTTTGGCTGCGCCCTGCCACTCCTGGCTGGGATGCTGGGCATGTGCGTGCTCCGATTGCACCCCGCGACTCCTGGATCGGGTGCGCGGTGAGGGTGTGTGTGTTTGGGCTCGGGTCTGGGCTGCGCCTCGCCACTCCTGGCTAGGGTGTTGGGCTGTGTGTGTGCTCGTGTGCGCGCTCCGCTTGCACCCAGCCACTCCTGGCACGGATGCGCGGTGTGGGTGTGTGTGTTTGGGCTCGGGTTTCAGTTGCGCCCCGCCACTCCTGGCTGACCTGTGCGTTGTGGGTGTGTGTGCTCGGGCTCGGGTTTTGGCTGCGCCCCGCCACTCCTGGCTGGGGTGTTGGGCTGTGTGTGTGCTCGTGTGCGTGCTCCGCTTGCACCCCGCCACTCCTGGCTGGGGTGCGCAGCGTGGGTGTGTCTGTTTGGGCTTGGGTTTTGGCTGCGCCCCGCCACTCCTGGCTGGGGTGTTGGGCTGTGTGTGTGCTCGTGTGCGCGCTCCGCTTGCACCCCGCCACTCCTGGCCCGGGTGCGCGGTGTGGGTGTGTGTGTTTGGGCTCGGGTTTTGGCTGCGCCCCGCCACTCCTGGCTGGGGTGTGTGTTGTGGGTGTGTGTGCTTAGGCTCGGGTTTTGGCTGCGCCCCGCCACTCCTGGCTGGGATGCTGGCCGTGTGCGTGCTCCGATTGCACCCCACCACTCCTGGCTGGGGTGCGCGGTGTGGGTGTGTGTGTTTGGGCTCGGGTTTCGGCTGCGCCTCGCCACTCCTGGCTAGGGTGTTGGGCTGTGTGTGTGCTCGTGTGCGCGCTCCGCTTGCACCCAGCCACTCCTGGCAGGGATGCGCGGTGAGGGTGTGTGTGTTTGGGCTCGGGTTTCGGCTGCGCCCCGCCACTCCTGGCTGGGGTGTTGGTCTGTGTGTGTCCTGGTGTGAGCGCTCCGCTTGCACCCCGCCACTCCTGGCTTGGGTGCGCGCCGTGGGTGTGTGTGTCTGGGCTCGGGTTTCGGCTGCCCCCCGCCATTCCTGGCTGGAGTGTTAGGGTGTGGATGTGCTGGTGTGGGCGCTCCGCTTGCACCCCGCCACTCCTGGCTGGGGTGTGCGCCGTGGGTGTGTGTGTTTGGGCTTGGGTTTCGGCTGCACCCCGCCACTCCTGGCCGCGGTGTTGGGCTGTGTGTATGCTGAGTAAGAAAAAGTCACTGCCATGTCTTTCTTGGAGGGCTTGATCCAGGCTAAGCCCCCCTTAAAACCCTTTGTTAATGCTAAGACAAACTTGAGTGTTTTTATCTCTCTTTTGTTGCCTAAAGTACACTTTCTCAAAGTAACTAGGGTTGTGACCCTAGCCCCCCCATGAAGTTCACCCCTACCACTCAACTGAGCGGAGGTACCTTCCTTCATGGAGGACATACCAAAATAAATCAGGCATTTCATGCTTGTTGGCCTTGAAGGTTAAGCCTAGTGGTCTCCAACCCCAAGACCCCTATACTCAATTGTTTCTACCACTTATTGTGGTCCTACTTTGTAACTGTTTCTGAATTCAGTTGCTTGGCCAAGTCATTTTCTGTGTGGTCCTGACATCCATGCCCCTCAGTCCTAACCAGCACCATTTCACCCAAAAGAGTGCACATGAAGTGCCTATTGCAACCTCTGAGGCAAGAGTCAGACCAATCTTCTTATAAAACCTTTTGTATTATCCATTTGTGATTGAATCTATGTGCATAAACCTGCTTTGTCTATCTGCAGCCCTCCTGTGTTACACTGGATTCCAAAACCAATCATTGATTCGATCCACATCCTCTTATTGCTCTACTTGCTGCTTTGGTTTGGGTTTTCAACTACAAAACCTGCAGGACATCATCAAAATATCTAGGGCATAAAGCAAGGACATCTTTCCGGTAGCAGAGACAGTCCCTTGTGACCTTTTGAACCGACCCTGAGAAGAAGTGCAGCACAAAAGCTCAACAACAAGTTCACCATGTCCACGCCAAGCGTCAGGACCTGGCCTATCCGAACTGTCCAAGTACAAATGGGCAGCATGGCCCACCCAATGAGTGAACCACCTCACCGAGCTCCACATCATCTCAGTGGCGCATCTGGGTCCCAAGGAGATCCAGAACGCAGAAGGGCGGAAGAGAATAAAGGCCTTACCACCGAGGCCTTAGCAGCACACGGTGGAGACAGCTTCAGTCACCTCCACAGACGTGTGGCTGCTTCAGTATCAAGATCAAATTGTCCGGCTTCATCCTCAACTGCCAAAGAAGGACCTGAGGAGTATGAGGAGCTGAAGCAGAAGATGGATGAGTACATCCTACATCAGGAGTACTACAAATCTATCCGTGGGGAGGATGGAGAGGAGCAAATGGCTGTACATGGATCCATACCACGTACAGACCTAGGGTCCTACGCGCACTCGGGTCCTCCGTCCACTGCATCCCTGCCAAGACGAACAAGACCCGAGTATCCGAGACCATGTTATCCAACCCCAAAGGGCTCCCGAAGTGGGCCCAACACGAGTCGAAGAACAACATCATCCAAGGCCATCCTACTGAGCCCTGGATTACACGGCCGAGCTGTTGGCCAAACTCCTGTCTGGATCAGAAGATCCAGATGTGACGGCCCTATCAGAGGCCATTAAGGCAGAGCTGGGTATTACAGAACCCTTACCCAAGCCTGAGCTGCCCTCTCTCTCTCCAGGGCTGAGTACCCTGGCCGAAGATCTCAAGAGATCAAGGGTCTCAAGGCTGTTGCCTAAGCTCACTTGCCCCAGCCCCTTTCACCCCCGTGCCAGGACTGTGCCTATGGCTGAACTACAGGACGTGCCTATCACAGAGAGTGAGAGAAGAGGGCTGTCAGCCCTGGCCCCTCTTGCCGGCGTGTCGCCTTCAGGCCTAACTCCGGGGGGTGGGAAGACGGGCAGACCAATTGCCCAGGCGATCATCCAGCTGGAACTGCCGGAGTTTGACCCCAAAAATCTGCCTGAATGGGCAGAAGAATTTGCAGAGTTCCTTTTGTTGACTGGCCAATCCCATGTGGATGTGGCCACCAAATGTTCACTGCTAAAACGCTGATGCAAAAAGAAATTTTTGCAAAAACAGGTCAAACAGATTGTGAAAACCTGTTCTACCTGGGCAGAGGTACTCCTGAGGTTAGAGAAAACATTCCCAGTCTATGAGACTGACCTCAGCGTACGCACACAGATCGAGGAGCTACCTATGCTCACGGATTTTCCATCCGCTGCGCGAATTTCTGAGTATGTGTGCGACTTGGAGTACTTATTTTCGAGGATGAACGTGGGCTCCTACGGAGCCACTGAGCCCCACCTGTGGCTCATGAGTAAGATCCCCCAGCGTACGTGGGATGATTGCCGCTCCACCTCTGAGACGAAGAGCAGGACCCACTCGTACGATGCACTGGTGGATCTCTTGATTGAATGGGCTCTTGAGAGAGAGAACGACTCCCACATGGAGAAGTTCCTCAAGAAGCATTTCGGACGAGGTGGCACCCCTCCCCCCGAACGTGGCGAAGGGAAGGGGCATAAAAATCCCACAAACACCAACCAGGGAGGTGGTAAAGGGAGGGGCAACCTACGTGCCATGAACGAGGTTCAACCTGATGCAGGCACACCCCCCCTGTTCTACTGCCAACCTGTCAATGACAAGGGGGGACCTTGTCATGCCTCTGACTGCGATCTCTGCAGTGGCTGTATGCTGCAGATGAAACGTCAGCAGCACACCAAAGATGGGAAACAGGTGACCCATCAGGACCACTTCAGGTGTACCATCACCTGTGGTTACTGTGGCAAACGTCGTCACTACGAGGACGAATGCCACATCAAGAAACGCGAGAGTGACAAACTCAAGCGTCAGGAGGCGGAGCGCCAGAAGACCCAGACGCCCGCCAGAAATCCCCCGAATGGGGATAAAGGTAAAGGAGGTGGCAAGGGGGGTGGCAAAACTGGACCCCCTAACCCCCAGAGGCGCTCATCAGCGCCGGTTGCTACACCCACTCCTGCTGCTACACCCGCTCCTGCAGCAGGTGTCCCCCAGAAGCGCCCCCAAGGGGATAACGCTACCCCTGAGAGGAATAATTCCAAGAAGAGGCGCTTGGCCTGGATGGCCACGTCCCTCATGGCTGCAGGGGTGGATCTGAAATTCCCTGATGAGGAATAGGGGGGCGACTCCGAAGAGGAGGACTTGGTTTTCTGGATCCTCGTGAAAATCGGGGATCAGGTTTTTCGAGCAGTGCTTGATACCGGTGCAACACTTTCCATAGTGGCCCAGCGCCTGCTTAAAACTTTCAGGAAAACCAAGACCGTGGCCATAAGAGTAGGGGATGGGCGTACCATCCATTCCTTGGGGGGGGTCGATGTGACCATATGTCTTGGCGACGAAACCGTGACCCAACACTGCAGAGTGTTGGACACTGACGCCTTTGACATCGTCATTTACGCCGATTTTCTAAGAAGAAACCCCCAGGTTAAAATGCTGTCCCTACAGCGTCCCTACTCTTTGCACTGCGACTTTGGCAGTGGGCTATTCTCCGTTCCTTTGGAGCTGTCAGGACGAAAAGAGTCTGGGCTGCGCTATGCAGCCAAGACGACCTATCGTACTGAAAACTACCAACTGGCCCTGTCACGTTCTTGAAAATGGACTGGCGGCCCTTCAGGTACACCTGGATGAGATCCAGGTGGAATTGTTTGCGAGCCAACAACAGCACATCATGCAGTTGTACTGCTCGAAACAAATGAACAATGCTTTCCGTTTCTTCTGGAAAGCAATGGGCGTAGCGTATGCTAACCCTCCCTTCTCCCTGCTCGCGAAGGTTCTAACCAAGATCGCTTATGAGGGAGGAAGGGTTGTTATGTGCACCCCTGACTGGGGTTGCTCTGGTGAACATGCTTACTGGCGCCGTACGCTAGACCGAATGACCGTGAGAAGAGTGCAACTCCCCGAGGACCCCATCTATGTGCATGAGGACTCAGACACAGCTATGCAGGCCCCTGAGTGGGCCAGTTTCCTGTCCATCATCGATGGATCTCTCAATCCTGTACCCCTGTGTGACCTGGACCAGGTGCTACTAAAAGAGGTCATGGCCGAAAATCGTGGCCTGACCCTTTATGATCTCAAAAATTGATCTCCTGAGCACCTATCTGCCACACTTACAGGATGTGAGTCTCCTGATGACTATCTGGAACCTGCAGCTGTAAAAGAGGATGCTGACGACCAACTGTCTGAGATCGCCAGCACTATTCCCTCTGTTGATCCCAGCTGTGTTGACCTAAAACATAGTGCTTTCCTGGCCCAGCTGTTGCTAGAGGAGGTAGATCTAGAGTCAACCTCTGAACCCGCTTCCTCTGTTGGGAAACCAGTGCTACACATGCAGCCTGTGCACACAGGTGAACCCGTGGCCCGGAGTGCTGATGCTCTGGCACGGCCTGCTGCTAAAAACATGCCATTGTCTGAGCATGACACGCAAGAACTCTGACGGCTGTTGTACCTGAGGGCCGAAGGTATTGAGCGCCAAGAGCGGCTGCAATACCTCAGACAGACCTGGAAATACTCCATCTGGTCTGAGGAGGACGACGAGTCCTATACGCTGCCTGATCCTGAGATACCTCTAGTGTATTCTCTACACTATGGGCAGCAATGTCCCCCTGAGTGGGACGATGGTACTGTACCTGCCGAAACTGCTGATCGGCATAAAAAGAAAGAACATGGAAAAAGCAACCTCCATGCTGAGGAGGATTTCCTTCAGAAACTCGAGAGTCTTAACCTTGACCCCCGCCTGGAGAAACTGCTGATAACCTATGAGGAGGTGTTCGGCGCCTTGCCGCCTCCCCTTTCTTGTAAAAAACTGGTCCAGATGGACCTGAAATTGAAACCAGAATTTGAAAAGACGCGAGCGAGGCGTCGTCCCTATCCCGCTCCACAGGAACAGGTCGAAGAAATCGAGCGCCAGATTCAAGAATGCATTGATGCTGGCCTCGTTGAAGAGTATAAACACGGGGACTATCCCCATCACTGCAGTCCCTGTTTCCTTGTTGCTAAACCAGGGTCGACTGCCCTACGTCTTGTTGTAGACTATGGTGAGGTCAACAAGAAAGCCCAGAACCACTCAGGGAGTATTCCTAACATGGAAAACACCATGGAGCGTATTGCCAAATGCAGGTATAAGAGCAAAATGGACAAACGCTCTGGTTTCTGGCAGGTGGACCTAACCGCCGCAGCTCAGGAGCTGTTGGCCTTTATAACCCCTAAGGGTCGTGTCTTCAAGTGAAAGGTTATGCCTTTCGGGGTGGCTAATGCCCCAGCGCTCTTCCAGGAGCTTATGAACAAAATTTTGTACATACTGAGGCGCAGTCCTCTAGTACAAGAGTTGATTTCTCGGGGTGCAAAAATGGAGGCTCACATCGACGACGTGAGTTTGGGTACTAATATCAAAGAGGACCACGTCCTTCTCCTCCGTGAATTTTTCATTGTCTGCCAAGAAAACCATCTCCGAATTTAACTCGAAAAAATGTGAGTTTATGAAAGAGGAGATGGAGTATTTAGGTTTCGACGTGGGGTATGGCTGGTGGAAACGGGCCTCGTCTAAGATGCAGCCCCTACAGGACATGCAGATTCGCGATGACCCTAAGAAGGGTCTACACGATGTGAGGAGTTTTGTGGGCGCCTGTAATTTCTATCGGCGTCACATCCACAATTTTACTTACTCCTCTGCACCCCTCACTGACCTGATCAAGAAAACTACTCCCTGGAGGTGGACCTCCAGAGAGGAAGAGTGTTTCCAGGAGTTGAAGAAGAAGATTGCCTCCTCCAACTGCCTGGGAGTGCCCCGCCCTGAGGGCGAGATAGTCCTGATCACTGATGCCAGTGATGTAGGGGGGGGGGGTACGATCTATCAATGGCAGGAGCGTAACCCAGCTGAACTAACCCACTGCTATTATCGTACTACTGGACTTAACCGTGATGGTTCGTTGAAACATGACTATCCTACCAGTGAGTGGCGACTGGTGCCACTGGGACACTGGAATTGGAAATGGAACCAAGCGCGTTCCAACTACAGCACCTATGACCAGGAACTCCTGGCCGGTACGTTGGTGCTATCGTCACAATTCCGACTCCTGGGATCCAACCCTATTGTCTGGCTGTGTGACCAGGAGCCTGTGAAGTCTTTTCAGAAGGGCCCACCACCAGAAAAAGCAAAGTTAAAACGGTGGTGGACTTACCTGAGCCAGTTCAGGCTGACAGTGCATCATATCCCCGGGATTAAGAATGAAGTGTCTGACTATATATCGCGCAACAACTTCGATGCGCTTATTGGTGAGAGCTCTGAGGCGCTCGCCAAAGAGGCTTTCCAGCGTATGGATGTCCAGCTTGACCTGTCCATGCGCACTGCTGGAATCCTGGAGGGTTGGAGTCTAACCAACTATCAGTCAGAGTATGAAGAAATTCTCCAAACCCTCAGCACTGGTCTCGAACCCCGTGTCATTGACGGGCACCAGTGGTATAAAAACAATCAGTACCTCTTCTACGAGGACCGAATTGTGGTGCCTGAGGCACGACTGGATGGGTGCCAACAGTGGTCCCATCTCAGTTCTGGTCACACTGGCACTAATCGCTCAGTGGACTTCTTCCGTGAGTGTTTCTACTCTAGTCCAACCCTGACTGAACTAAGGTCGCGTATGCAGACCATTGTGGATGCTTGTGGCTGTCATGCCAGCAAGCAGAGCGAGAGTAGGGATAGGGGCCTGATCTCCAGCTTACCCATACCCTATTGTGCTAACTCTCTTCTCTACGTGGATTACATCCACGGCCTACCACGCTTTGGCGGCTATGATAGTTGCCTCGTGGTCACCTGTGGTCTATCTCGCTTCACCCGTGTGTTCCCTTGCAATAAGAAAGTCACAGGTGAGCAGACTGTGAAAATGTTGGTCGAACAATGGTTCGAACCCTATGGAGCACCTAAGCAGGTGCACTCTGATGAGGATGTACGCATCCGCAGTGACACTGGGTGGTACAAACGAGTGCTAAATGCCCTCAACGTGGAGGTAACCACAGGTGTGCCCTATACCCACACGTCTAACCCTCTCTGTGAGAGACAGAACCGTGTGGTGGAGCAAAACGTAAGAATCCTGATGAAACAGGAGCGCACCAAGGACTGGGTACGCCTAGTGCCCTGGGCAGTGCTGTCCATGAACTCGTAGCGGAGCTCTTCTACGGGTTTCACCCCCCACGAACTGTTCCATGGAGGACGACCTGCTTGGTTCTTCAAAACCCCCTTTCCTGAGGACTTCAAGAGCCCTGTGGGAGATTGGCTGGAACACAAGCAGTGTTGCAGGCTGATGAGATGGTAGTCTCCTAAGTCGTCCTTAAACCAACTCACTGATGTGCGTTCGTCACCGAGATCGGATACTTTGATGTCTCCTTCGTGTGGTTTTGTGGTTGGCGTCGAGTGAGAGGCCTCGGGCTGTTTCAGAGTATTGAGTGCTGGCCGCGACTTGTTTTTAGTCGGTGTGGCGAGTTGAGGCGCGCTCAAAATGGCTGCGCTAGCGTCCCAGACGTTCAAGGGAGGGCCTGCTAGGCTGTGTTGATGAATTGTCGGACCAATTTCGGCGCGCGTCCTGCAATTTGGAGCTCCTTTCTTAGCACCGAACTTCCGAGCGTACTTGTTACTGCGTTGGACTCGCTGTATTCTTTGAACGCAGTGTGTACTCACTTGTGTGGTCGTAGCTTCTCCTTCTTTCGCTGCGGTACGATGTTTACCACTCCGAATTGTCTTGTTTGCTGTCCGTGTGTCCCATGCCGACGATGTCAACCGTTTGGCGCTTTGAGTGTTCAGCACAGAAAGAGGGTTTGCTGTTGCGAAGGCGGATTCCGTGATTCGAGTATTTTGTTGCCTCCTTGTGCTCACCGGCGCGAAAGTGTTGGACTCCTTGTCGTGATTTGCTTTGATACTGAGTGAAGGACAGGAAGTAAACCGTGGCGACGAAGTGGAAAATGATTTGCGCGTCCTTGTACTCGGCACTGCTTGTTTAGTGTCAGGGTGCTCCTTTTGTGTTGACGGCGTTTCTGTAACGGTTGCCGCCAAGCTCTTGTCGTTGTCCTGGGAGCGATCATCTGGAGACTCATTCTTGACTGAAGAGGCGACAGCAGCGGTGTGACAGTGCGAGGCAGTTATAGTAGACACTGACAGTCGTTGGAGTCGTTGTACAGGCACTCTGGGAAAACGCGATAAGTTCTTCAAAAGCGTTGCTGTGGTTTGTTCTTGCTTGAGATACAGTTGCAGTTGCTGTATTGCTTGCAGTAGCGTTTGACAGGCCACAGAAAGTTGCGCAGCTGCGGCTTCGTGTAGCAGCACCATTTGCCGCTTGCGATATTCTGTACTGGTAAGTACTGAGGCTGGAAGCTTCGTTCAGGCAGCTGGCGAATTGGGATCCGCGGCTGCAGTTTTTCTGGACTTGCCCAGGTCCCTGCATTAGAAAATCGCTGAAATCGAAAAAAAATAGACACTCAGAAAGTGAGAGCGACAGTGAGATTGAACGTATAGACCTAGAGAACGCTGCCAGTCCGGAGGAGGCAGACGAACTCGAAGAGATGACTGCCGATGAGATGGCAGTCGATGGTTACTACGTGGTTGCAGGTATTGCTCGCCACGAGTATTAACAGGGCGGGAAATTCCTTACCTTGTGGGATGGCTATGGGTTGTCTGAGGCGACCTGGGAACATATGTCAGCCTTCATACAACCAGATGGGAGTATCAACCCCATCTTCCGCACTTACCTCGTTGAGAACAACGAGGGGCAGCTCCTAACCCGTGCTGAGACTATGTCCCAGCGTAAGAAGCGAAACTAATTACCCTGTGTCAGTCTACTGACAGGTGCAGTGAGCACTCTTCTGCAGACGTGCCTGTGTATGGCTGTAAGAGCAGTTGTCACAGTTGCCCTGCATTGCATCGCAGGACAGGACCGTTAGCCCCCCGTGACAACCACTCCCTGGCCGAAGGCCATTGGTTTTTCACAGACTACTGCATACTGAGCACTGCACTGACCCTGTCTGTGCCCTGCAGACCCATGCCTATGGTTTCCAGCGTGAGCCAGGTGGCCGCTTATCATGATTGCAGCCACCCAGCGAGTGTGTGCCTTGTTGACCATGTGTTGCATGGGTACTGCCCTAATGTAATTACCTTGGTGAGCCAACGAAGAACGGTGGCTTCCTACAACAGGGAGGCATGACAAGCAAGGTGTTATGAGGCAAGGTGTGTCTTCCCTCCTTGGGGACAAGCGAGCCCACAGTTAGGACCCCTGACTGGTCCAGACCCATGGGGTTCTACCCTTCCTCACAGGGTTTACCATACCCCTAAGTGTGCTGCGTATGTCTGTATGTGTCTCACTTCTCTCCCCAGCGTGGCTCCCGGAGACCGGGCTTCGCTGACGTCGGACCGAAGGTCCTAATCAGGTACTATTACCACTCCTATGGCGCCCAATTTCTGTGCTGGCGCCTATCCTTGGGGTAAGACGGCAAAAGCCCTACCTACTAAGAGGGGAGGGGTGGCCAAGTGTGCTAAGGGCATACAAAACGCCCATTTTTGCTACAGGCCAAAAGCTAACGCACTCCCCTGCCCACGAGGAAAAGCACGCGGGACAGGAGACACCACTACACTACACTCACTAACGCCAGCACCGGCCTTCGAAGGCAGGGTGAGCACTCATCACTTGCACTCACCTCCTGCCAGGCCTGCTGACCCCAACCCCTACACACGCTCCTCGGTGCTGCTGTCGAAGCTCACTCAGGCCCTAATGGCCCTCCTGTGAGGAAAACAAGAGAACACAGCGCTCCTAAGCAGCTTTGGCCTAGCAGGGGACGCCACAACGCTTTTCCCCTGCTAGGGCTTGGAGGGAAGGGGTGCTCTCGTTGCGTGCACAGCGCAGATGTCTTGAGGTTGAACTGCCCTCGCCAGTACCGGCTGAGGCACAGTGATTTGATTTGTGATCAGCGCCCCTGTTTTGCTGGGGCAGAAAAATGGTAGCCGCCGAAGGCAGCTGCTGCGTGCACCAATCACCCTTAACCTCTCCCACCTGTACAAAAGAGGCAAATGAAGGGGTGTTTGCGACGGAGGAACCAAGCCACACTCCAGGTCTTATACCCTTCTCAGTGTGACCTATAATACACTGTTCGCAAACACGCTGACGGATCAGCTCCCCTGTAAAGCAGGCAAGCTTTAAGAAACTCCTCGGGTTCTCTTAAAGAACGTACCGAGGAGCCTCTGGGTAACCTAAACAAGGTTTACCGTGCGCAATTCGCGTGGCCTACCCTTTAATGCATCATGTGCACGCAGGGAAGGGAGGCTGAACCACTGACTCAACCAGGTGGTGAGCTCCTCCTGGGCTAACCTACCTTACTCACCATGCATCGTGTGAATGCCGAATTGATACAAACACAAAACAAACCTAAGCGTTCTAAGCAACTCAACTTTAACGCCACGGCCGCACACGAACAAACGCTTTCGGTACTAACCTGTGAAGAAGAAAACAAGGGTGAATTTCGGATACAGGTAAAGCGTCAGAGCGTGTGGATGCCTCGATTAGGCACATGCATCGCGAGCACAGCGCATATTCTAACCCTACGTGCGCGCTGCGCGCTACATTCGCATCACATACCTTTCATTCCTGCTTTTACCTGTGCAGAGCACGAGAGAAGAACACCCGACCACCCAACAAGCACAGCGTTGACAACCTTAACGTTTTGACAAAACAACCAACACGAACGCAATGCGTGAGTGTGAGGTGACACTGACATACCTGAGAGATGGGTTGTTGACCTGCTCTGTGGTGTGGGCTGAATTTGAATACTTGGGTCTGAAGTTTATAAAAATTTTGATGCAACTGTGCAAAAATTTTCTTTTAAAACTTTGAAAACTACGGCCCATACCTTCTTTTCCAAAAGCCGTTTACGCTTGCGCAACCCTTTTCTTTGGAGTCCGCTTCCTTTGCGCTTGACTGCGAATTTGGGTTGTGTGTGAAAATGACGATTTCCCGCGTGGTTTCGTCGATTTTTAACGATTTCACTTGCTAAATCGCAACCCCTTCCGCTAAACCGCAGGAGCCACTCCCTGCTGGTTCCATTTTCTTTTTTTTCCAGCTCCTGGGGGTTTTTGTCCTCCATTGGGAGTATTGCTCCGCCCTGGCCCTTGGTCAGGACGTATACTAAAACGCTGTTTACACGGCGATAGCCGTCCGCATTAGAGCGTTCGACTGTACCCTAGTGGGCAAGCACATTGGCTCTAGGGAGGGAGTCCTGGGTTCAATTCCCACTACCCCCAAACTTTTTCCGAACGTTTTCGTCGCACGCCGGCGACTTTTGAGGAATGCCCCATCGAAGAAACATCATTCACGGTACATTACACTGTTTTTCAAGGGTACCTACAGTGTGATAGGCTTCTATGAAGTGATGAGGATGTTTTTGGTAAGTTTAATGCATTTGTTGAGGTAATTTTGGGAATATTTGAGCCTTTTTCATTGGTCCTACTAGCTTCATGAACTAGTACTCCAGGGGGGACTAAGAAAAAGTCACTGCCATGTCTTTCTTGGAGGGCTTGATCCAGGCTAAGCCCCCCTTAAAACCCTTTGTTGATGCTAAGACAAACTTAAGTGTTTTTATCTCTCTTTTGTTGCCTAAAGTACACTTTCTCAAAGTAACCAGGGTTGTGACCCTAGCCCCCCCATGAAGTTCACCCCTACCACTCAACTGAGCGGAGGTACCTTCCTTCATGGAGGACATACCAAAAAAAACAGGCATTTCATGCTTGTTGGCCTTGGAGGTTAAGCCTAGTGGTCTCCCACCCCAAGACCCCTATACTCAATTGTTTCTACCACTTATTGTGGTCCTACTTTGTAACCGTTTTTGAATTCAGTTGCTTGGCCAAGTCATTTTCTGTGTGGTCCTGACATCCATGCCCCTCAGTCCTAACCAGCACCATTTCACCCAAACGAGTGCACATGAAGTGCCTATTGCAACCTCTGAGGCAAGTATCAGACCTATTTTCTTATAAAACCTTTTGTATTATCCATTTGTGATTGAATCTATGTGCATAAACCTGCTTTGTCTATCTGCAGCCCTTCTGTGTTACACTGGATTCCAAAACCAATCATTGATTCGATCCACATCCTCTTATTGCTCTACTTGCTGCTTTGGTTTGGGTTTTCAACTACAAAACCTGCAGGACATCATCAAAATATCTAGGGCATAAAGCAAGGACATCTTTCTTGCTGGTGTGGGCGCTCTGCTTGCATCCCGCCACTCCTGGCTCGGGTGCGCGTCGTGGGTGTGTGTGTTTGGGCTCGGATTTCGGCTGCACCCCGCCACTCCTGGCTGGGTTGTTGGGCCGTGCGTGTGCTGGTGTGCGTGCCCCCCTTGTACCCCGCCACTCCTGGCTGGGGTGTGCGGTGTGGGTGTGTGTGTTTGGGCTCGGGTTTCGGCTGCGCGCTGCCACTCCTGGCTGGGGTGTTGGGGTGTGTGTGTGCTGGTGCGCGTGCTCCTCCTGTAACCCGCCTCTCCTGGCTGGGGTGTGCGGCTTGGGTGTGTGTGCTTGGGCTCGGGTTTTGGCTGCGCTGACCTCTATGAGCCCCGGTCCAACCCTGGGAGCATCCCAGCCTTCTATCTGTACCCTTTCGACCTTTGGTTCATCCCCAGTGGGTTTTTTGACAGAAAATGTTTGTGATGAGCGCGCGCGCTCAAAGCTTTCTGGGTATTGCTTGTGCAATAACTGCCTGATTTTGTCCCTCTCTGTCCTCTCTGCAGCTTGGCAACCCTCCAAGTCACAGTCACTGCCGTGAAAAAAGGTATCCTGCGCCGCTGCCGCAGGATATGCCCAACGGGAGAAGGGATCTGCCGCTTCGTTGTCTTTTCCTGGCCGGTATTGGAAAAAAAGATTTAACCGGCTCAGGAACTCATACCAACGCCCATGGCGGCTGACCGTAACTTCCTGGCCGCCGATCCAGCTCTGAAATTTGAGCAAACAGGTCATAATGGCATAGGTTTCTTTTTCACGGAGCGTCCGGGCAATTTGACCCAAATTTTTATGAAACTTTACTCCGTCAGCCCTTTGACCCTGCAATCTTCGGCTATAAAATGCAACAGGCCTCCAAGACTGTTCATCCTGAGGGTTCAGCTGTTACTCCAGCTCACCTGTCTTGGCAAATTCGGTGGCATCACAAACAATTCTCCACTTACTGTGTGGGTCCGGAAGCCAGAGTCCATCCCCATCAACGACACTGACACGTTTGTCCTTGAGAATTGGAAAATTCTCAATCATCTCCGGCGTTCCTTCAATTTTGGCTTTCTTCCCTGTCAATTTCACCCTGAGACGTTTCTTTGGTAATCCTGTCGCGTCCCTGGCAAGAGGTGCACTGGGATCCTTGGCCTCGTACCTATATTTGCCCTCAGAGCCTCCAAAAGGGGCTTGGCATGCTTGGCAAAATTGTCAATATATATTTGGTACCACCCCAGAAGGCCCAAGAACCCTGTGAGACGCTTGGGGGTGGTACTTGTACGATGATTCCAGTTTGCGACAGCCTCAACCTCGGACGGACAGGGAAAACGGCGTCCATCTTTAAGGATGTGCCCAACATACTTCAGTGTCTTGCGGCAAAAATGACATTTCTCCGGTTTAACAGTGAGCTTGGCCCGTACCAACGCCTCAAACAAGGAGAATAGGTCTCCGTAATGTTTTTGGAAATACTTTTCAAGTACCCCAGGGTTCCTGTTTCTGACTGACTGTCACTTTCCCTGCCACAAACTCCTCCCTCCCGTTTGCGGAAAGAATATCGTCTATGTATGGGCGGTACATTACACTGTTTATCAACGGTACCTACAGTGTGATAGGCTTCTATGAAGTGATGAGGATGTTTTTGGTAAGTTAAATGCATTTTTTGAGGTAATTTTGGGAATATTTGAGCCTTTTTCCTTGGTCCTACTAGCTTCATGAACTAGTACTCCAGGGGGGACTAAGAAAAAGTCACTGCCATGTCTTTCTTGGAGGGCTTGATCCAGGCTAAGCCCCCCTTAAAACCCTTTGTTGATGCTAAGATAAACTTAAGTGTTTTTATCTCTCTTTTGTTGCCTAAAGTACACTTTCTCAAAGTAACCAGGGTTGTGACCCTAGCCCCCCCATGAAGTTCACCCCTACCACTCAACTGAGCGGAGGTACCTTCCTTCATGGAGGACATACCAAAGTAAATCAGGCATTTCATGCTTGTTGGCCTTGGAGGTTAAGCCTAGTGGTCTCCCACCCCAAGACCCCTATACTCAATTGTTTCTACCACTTATTGTGGTCCTACTTTGTAACTGTTTCTGAAATCAGTTGCTTGGCCAAGTCTTTTACTGTGTGGTCCTGACATCCATGCCCCTCAGTCCTAACCAGCACCATTTCACCCAAACGAGTGCACATGAAGTGCCTATTGCAACCTCTGAGGCAAGAGTCAGACCAATTTTCTTATAAAACCTTTTGTATTATCCATTTGTGATTGAATCTATGTGCATAAACCTGCTTTGTCTATCTGCAGCCCTTCTGTGTTACACTGGATTCCAAAACCAATCATTGATTCGATCCACATCCTCTTATTGCTCTACTTGCTGCTTTGGTTTGGGTTTTCAACTACAAAACCTGCAGGACATCATCAAAATATCTAGGGCATAAAGCAAGGACATCTTTCTTGCTGGTGTGGGCGCTCTGCTTGCATCCCGCCACTCCTGGCTCGGGTGCGCGCCGTGGGTGTGTGTGTTTGGGCTCGGGTTTCGGCTGCACCCCGCCACTCCTGGCTGGGTTGTTGTCCCGTGCGTGTGCTGGTGTGCGTGCCCCCCTTGTACCCCGCCACTCCTGGCTGGGGTGTGCGGTGTGGGTGTGTGTGTTTGGGCTCGGGTTTCGGCTGCGCGCCGCCACTCATGGCTGGTGTGTTGGGGTGTGTGTGTGCTGGTGCGCGTGCTCCCCCTGTAACCCGCCTCTCCTGGCTGGGGTGTGCGGCTTGGGTGTGTGTGCTTGGGCTCGGGTTTTGGCTGCGCTGACCTCTATGAGCCCCGGTCCAACCCTGGGGGCATCCCAGCCTTCTATCCGTACCCTTTCGACCTTTGGTTCATCCCCAGTGGGTTTTTTGACAGAAAATGTTTGTGATGAGCGCACGCGCTCAAAGCTTTCTGGGTATTGCTTGTGCAATAACTGCCTGATTTTGTCCCCCTCTGCCCTCTCTGCAGCTCGGCAACCCTCCAAGTCACCGCCGTGAAAAAAGGTATCCTGCGCCGCTGCCGCAGGATATGCCCAACGGGAGAAGGGATCTGCCGCTTCGTTGTCTTTTCCTGGCCGGTATTGAAAAAAAAGATTCAACCGGCTCAGGAACTCAAGCCAACGCCCATGGCGGCTGACCGTAACTTCCTGGCCGCCGATCCAGCTCTGAAATTTGAGCAAACAGGTCAGAATGGTTTAGGTTTCTTTTTCTTGGAGCGTCCAGGCAATTTGACCCAAATGTTTATAAAACTTTACTCCGTCAGCCCTTTGACCCTGCAATCTTCGGCTATAAAATGCAACAGGCCTCCAAGACTGTTCATCCTGAGGGTTGAGCTGTTACTCCAGCTCACCTGTCTTGGCATATTCGGTGGCATCACAAACAATTCTCCGATTACTGTGTGGGTTGGGAAGCCAGAGTCCATCCCCATCAACGAAACTGACACGTTTTTCCTTGAGAATTGGAAAATTCTCAATCATCTCTGGCGTTCCTTCAATTTTCACTTTCTTCCCTGTCAATTTCACCCTGAGACGTTTCCTTGGTAATCCTGTCGCGTCCCTGGCAACAGGTGCACTGGGATCCTTGGCCTCGTACCTATATTTGCCCTCAGAGCCTCCATAAGGGGCTTGGCATGCTTGGCAAAATTGTCAATATATACTTGGTACCACCCCAGAAGGCCCAAGAACCCTGTGAGACGCTTGGGGGTGGTACTTGTACGATGATTCCAGTTTGCGACAGCCTCAACCTCGGACGGACAGGGAAAACGGCGTCCATCTTTAAGGATGTGCCCAACATACTTCAGTGTCTTGCGGCAAAAATGACATTTCTCCGGTTTAACAGTGAGCTTGGCCCGTACCAACGCCTCAAACAAGGAGAATAGGTCTCCGTAATGCTTTTCGAAATACCTTTTCAAGTACCCCAGGTTCCTGTTTCTGACTGACTGTCACTTTCCCTGCCACAGACTCCTCCCTCCCGTTTGCGGAAAGAATATCGTCTATGTAAGGGCGGGAGGAGGGACACTTCTTGGTGACGTGATGTACCATTTCTTGGTACGCTGCGGATCCCACTTTGACCCCCATTGGCAGGAGGTTCCACTCAAATACACCAAAGGGAGTGCAAAATGCCGTGAGGTGTTTGCTGCCCGCCTACAGGTGCATCTGGTGGGAACCATCCTCCAAATCAATCAGGATGAATTAAAAAATTTCCACTCTGATTGGCCAATTGGTTTTCAACGACTGGAATCCCAAAAGCTTTCCACCTGAGCTGGGTATTAAGCCAGCGGTAGTCGATGACTAATCGCCACTTATTACTTCCCGGCTTTGGCACCAAGTAACACCTAGAGACTAATTGGGGGTTTGCCTGTGCCTGCCTTAAAAACCCACGTGACTCAAAATCTTTCAGCTTCTGCTGAAGCATTGTTTCCCTCAATCCCACTGCTCTGATGGGTTTGGCCGCCCTGGGTTCTGCACCCTCAATCAACTCCAGCTTTACAATGGCATGCTCACCCCGCGCCTTTTCAGCAGCTGGGGTTATATGGGAAGCATGCTTGGGGGTAAATACAGTGCTCCCAAAGCGCTGCAGGAGTGCATCACTAACGTTTCAGCTCCAGGCCTCATTTCGTCAGCCTGGATCACTGATTGTACATTTCTGGTATACTTGGACCTGTCGCCATATGAAATACTCAGAACCTGCACTGAATCTTTAAACAACATTTCCGATGGCCATGTCCAAATTTGACCTTTCCCTCAGAGGTAAATCGCTGGGGTGTTGAATATTCTGCAGACCCTTTCGGGGGGTCATCTATGTCACTCTCAGACACTGGTCCAGGTGACGCTTCAGCCATGGAGGCCTCTGACAACTCATCAGTTTCAAGAGACCCCTTTTTGGCAGTCGGTCTGGGTTTATCTCCATGAGCACACCTGATCTTTAGTATTCGTCGTTGCTTCCTGTTCATCTGAGATCGTTGGAATTCGACATCATTGACTGCGCACAGGTCCTGAGAAGTAATGGTATTGCGGATAGGATCTATTGGGGTGTCCGGGTCAGCATTATCCAGGACAGTGTGAGGGATCTTGTATGCGGTCTGTACACTCTCAGGGGGGGGGGTTCTGTCCCATATGCGTCCAAAAAAGCACAATACGATACGGAACCGTGGTACACAGTTGCTGTTGGTCGAATTGATGAAAAGGGGGGACCCCATTTCCACATCGATCCAGTTAATGGCATTTTACCAAAAGCCCAAAGACAAGGAGAAGGGTTTGGACTTACGCACCCGGGGAGGGGCCAAACCCGTATCACCTTCACCTATTACTTTAGTGACAGTCTGGTCCGACAAGGACTCAGGTGCATGTACCCATACCGCCCTGTCCGACCATGGCCGGTTTAAAGCTGACCTGGGGGTCACAAGACGTTGCAAACCCCTACTATTACCGTACACATCAATGGAAAGCTGAAATCCCTTATTGTCTGGATCAACTTGGGCTGCCCAGGCCGCAAGCCGATAAAAAATGTCTGGTCGAACTGGGTTTACTTCATCCATTTTACGTTTCCTGTACTTCTTGAAGCCTGCTTGTGTTTTTATATGCTGGACCCTCCTATCTGAGCATTGTGCAGGGCTCCTCTGAGCCTTACTGTTGGAAAGGGGCCTTCACAAGGGCGTGCACTCCCCTGCGGACACATCATCCATGACTGCCCACAGGTGGAGCTGCTGCAAATCAGCACACTTGGCGACAGGGAGCGTTGCCGGTGACTCCAGGCATTGCCACCGTTCATAACCCCACCCATCTCTTAAACAGTGGTCCTCTGGGGGTTCAGTCACTTCACCTGTGTGTTGTACTTCCGCCATACTGGGGACTTCCTGGCATCCGGTGCCACCTTCCTGAACCAGCTCAATGGCTTTAACCAGTATGGACTCAGCACCATGGTCAGAAGCTTCCACTCCAAAATACCTATCGTCACCCAGGGACGGCTGCAGACGCCGACAAAGGGTCGCAGAATTCTGTTTTGTTACTGCTGGATAGTCACCAGCCACTGGAGCCCTCCAGCCTTTCGATGATCCAAAACACGTCATTACAACCGGCAACACAAGACCCATTACTGGGAGGTGAGAAAGCAATAGCTGCAATTTTTGTAGGTCACCAGGGGACCGCACCGTCAAGCCTGGGGTCTCAGAAGATACAGGATGATTCGTGTTTTGGTTGTAACCAGGCTCCCCTGAGCCAGCCACACTCCTGGGCAATATAAGTCGCTGTATGTATAATACTGTGTGGGACACATATGGCAAGAGTTCAATCAGGGGTAATGGTGGGGCAGGGGTAGGGCGCGGGGTATCAGGCACCCTGATGCTTGGCGCTTCCAACAAAGAATCAGGATAGTCAACAAGTGAAACGTCATGTAAACCCGTACTACCGAATCCAGCTGTGCCCCTGGTTGATGTTGGTAGGTTCTGGACTACTGTCAGGCGCGTAGGAAAGTAATATTCAATAACTATCGGAGCAACTCTGTCCCCTTTGAACACAGCATAGGGCGACGAGCCATTGTTATAAAGTATGACCTGGATGTTGCCTCGATAATCCTGGTCAATGACTCCACCCCTCACCTGCAGGCTGTGATTCCACGCTAAGGAGGACCTGTCAGCGATCCTTCCATATGTGCTGGGAGGTCCCATCAATGAGACGTCAGTTGGAACCAATACTTTATCCTGTGGGGCGATTATTATATGCACCACAGAATACAAATCATATCCTGCCGACTCGGGTGTTCGCTTTGCAGGAATGGTGGATTTTTCAGACATAATTCTCGCGTGCAGTAGCATGAGGCTGGTAGGACCTGCCAGGCAGGGTGGGGGGGGTACTCAGACTCAGTCTGCTGTAAGAAGGGTTGAGTTTTCAGACCTGGTCTGGACGTTCCGAGATATGGACGGTCCTGCAGATGTACATTCTCGGAACGCCCATGCTGATAATGGGGATTATTGCAACGAGGTTTCACACATTGTGCCTACACATATGGATCATATCCTGGCACAAAGGCCAGCCCGTACAGAACCATAAATGGCAAACCCAAGATCCGGCGCGGCCCATTGGCAGCTACGTATACAAAAACATCAATGCATTTGAAAATTTGAAGTTTTTCATTTTTGGTGTATGCGGGCACAGAAACTATCACTTTCCCGCCCCTATCACCACCTTTGAGGCGGGATTTTCCCGCCGTCACCAACAAGATTGGGTGTGGGGCATCTACAAGTGGAATATTTTGAAACAGCTCATATCCACCAATGGCTACGAGCTCACTTCCTGTGTCCGGCAAGTCCAGAGTGACGATGGTTTCCTTGCCCAGCGAATTGTACCCGTGCTTGTACAAGTACTTCCCTCCTCATCTTGGAATCACGTTTGCCCCTGGTACGTGATTCCCGGAAAATCTCCTCATCAAGGTCGTCCAGTTTGATCACAGTCCCGTAGGCAAACTCTGCTTCTTGACCTACGTTCAGCACCCAATGCGCTCCCACATGGTATAATTTCCTCCGTGTAGGTAACGGTAGGTCAGGCAAGGACATCAGGGCGGTACTACGCCACTTCCGGAACTTATTCAGTTTTTGTTGGTGGCGGCAATGTTCTCTGGTCCCCTATGGGGCTGAGGGGCAGTCCTGGGCCCAGTGGCCCTTTCCACCACACTTCTTGCATATGTTCTTGGACAGTGGTTTGCCTCGAGGTTCTGCTTCTGAACGCGATTCTGGGCCCTGGGGTCGACTCCTGGATCTCCCCCGTTCAGGATAACGATCCTTGCTTCGACTTCGCCCTCGCTCGCGATCCAGTGGTTAGTCATACCCAGCAGTATGCCCTCGCTCACTTCTGCGATCTCTACTGCGTGTTCGACTGTCAGGACTGGACCGCCCTGGGCTCCGACCACAGTCCCGTCCGCTGATACGGCGATCCGGCTGCTCGCAATCCTCCGAGGTATGGTCTGTGGTACCGCAATTGTAAAAGCTCAATTTATTAGGACAGTCCTTTTGATTGTGGTCCGTAGACTTGCAGTTGAAGCATCGACCCTCAGATTTGAGCTTGGCCGTAATGTGTGACCGACTTGACGATACACTGCCATGTGGAAAATCTCTCCCGTCGTCATAACGCGACTGAGATGGTCCCTGGCCTCGGTTTTCTCCTCCACTGCGATCTTTGCTGTCCCTTCTGTGGTATGGGGACCTGGGAGTACCATCTCGATGTTGTTGACGGTCATGGTGTCTATCACGGCTGCCATTTCTACGACCTCGGCCGTTCTCTCGGCGGCCCTGGCTGCCATCCCGGCGTGAGCGGTGCTCATGTCGTCCCGGGGATGGTGGGTGATCCCTGGAAACTGCCTGTAAACTGGCGGAGTCATCTGTCAAAAACTCCTCTTCCATCTCAGCATATCCTGCAGAACTTGGGAAAGGCATGACACACATAAAAAATTCCCAATAGTTGAATTCCAGAGCCTCCATGATCTGCCTGAACTCAATAAACTTTGTGATATACTGTCTTAGTTGCAGCATCCTGTGGGCATTCTTTCACATGTCTGCGAGGCTTATTGATCAGTCGGTCACGTACTTGTCTGTGGGTGACGCCTTCCTGCACCAGACTGCCCTCCTCTGACCAGTCATTCATGAAATCTGTCCACGAGAGGGTCGTGAGGGGTTCACTGGGCAACGCACGTCTTCTCCACTTCACTCCAGGTTTGTGGATGTTCACCATGCAACGTCCAGTGATGCCCTGCCACAGCTCCTCCAGGGATAGACCTTCTCTCCTTTTCTTTTTGGCATGGCGGTCATGGATGTCTCCATTTGTCAGCGCCGCAAGAAGGATGTCAGACTGATGTTTTGCATCAAATCGCTCAGTGTAATCGGCCCTCCATTCATTGAATCGTTTGATCCACGCCTGTTGCGTCTCTCGTTCCCGACCCCAATTGGGCACTTTGGCCATCTCTTTCAGGACTTCATTTACTTGGGGATCAAGCTACAAATTTGTTTGTGTTCCAAACATTCCCTGTTCGGTCCGCGGGGCCTCACCAGAATCTTTCAAGTGTTTCTGCACTTCATCCATCAATGGCACTGCCCGGACCTCCTTGAACGCTAGCATGTCATCTGGTACACCTGTAGGGCGTTATCTGTACTTCATCTTCATGTTTTTGGCGCTCCTGCGTACCATATTAGGCACAAAATTCCCACCCCTCACATATGGCGCCACCTGCAACCACGTCAGTGGATTTTCTTTGGGGCACCAATCCGGTTGAGGTTCGTCCGAGCTATTTCCCATGGCACTCCCCACCTCGTATGAATGTGCATACAGGCGCACCATCTCAGATGCCTCACTTCTCGTACGCAATGGGGCCACGTGGTGCATGGGTGGCACCGAGCTCAGTGGCGGCTCTGGACGGTCTGAGACCAGGGACGATGTTCCGCGGACGTCCTGCGTTGCTGTATGAGCCGGTGGTGCTGCAGCAGTGGGTTCTGCAGCCCCATGTGAGACCCTGGTCACAGTGAAAGCGGCAATCTGGGCTACTACATCCTGCATTGCCTGTTCCACCTGTATTTTGTCGACCTTCTCCTTCTGTATTTCTTCAATGTGACTCATACGGGACTCCACTTGCGCTTTATGGATCTTCTTATTTTGTCTGGCTTTCACCCTTCTGATTTTATCTTCCAACGCTCTGAGATCTTCAGCATTTGTGAAGTTGAGGTCCTGAAAAGCCTCACCAAGGCGCTCCTAATCAGCCCTGTGATCCTTGCCGGAATCTTGGAGCTGCTGTGTGAGGGTACCTATTTGCGTCTTCAACTCTTCCCTCGTGAGATTCTCATTGTGGATCTTAATGTTCGCTTGGTCAAAGCGATCGATACTGTCCTGCACACTTTCGGAGACGCCCTGTATCGTCCTTGCGTGGTTCTCATTACTCTTTTCCACTTCAGATTTTGTGGCCTTCTCGCACTGCATTTTGTGTTGCATATTCTCCACGTGGGCTAAATTTGTACTCAGTGGGGATGAGGCGACCTCCAAAGACTTGTTTTGTGCAGCCGTTGCATTCGCCAGCTCCATCTTCGTGTCATACACCAGATCCAGCTGCATCCTCAGGGCTGTAGTGTCTATAGTGCCCGGGCTCGGACTCTTTGGGCCCTTTGGGGTGCGTGGGGAGCGATCGTCTGCTCCACTGACCTTGGCTGACTCTGCATAGGCCAGCAACCATGATTCCACCTCTGTGGCCTTGATCATTAAACCCTGTGTCTGGGCGAGGGGCTGCGTGTGTGATGTCTGCAAGTACTGCACCCTCTCGTCAAGTTGCTTGCTAGTGTCGTGCAGCTGTTTCATTGCGGCCTCCGCCTTAGTGACTGTATCACTGTGGACACCCTGAATCTGCATGTTGATCTCCTGGTTGATTCGGGTTTCGTTATCCATGGCAGCCTTGACCTTCTGGCCAGCAGTGCTCAGTCGGCCCTGGGTTTCATAGACCTTGTTGGCCACAGTGTCAATTGCCTGCTTCACCTCTTCGACAGAGGTTGCCACATCCTTCACACTGATCATGTCTCCCTCCATTCTGGCGGCCATTATCTCCACTCGTTGTGATTCGAAGGCGATGGTTCGCACCGCTTCTGCCGCCTTGTCTTTCTGGCATTTTGCCTCCTGTGCGCCCTGGGCAGCATCCTCTGCGTGCTGCTTTTTGGCCCCTCCGGTGGCTATTACCCTGACCACCGCCGTGTTGGCACTCTGGGCTGCCTTCATCGCGCTGTTGCTGACTTCCTCGATTCGTCTTGCCATCGTGGCAGCCCCTGAAGGGGTGTTGTGTTCTGGATGTAGTGCCCTGACACTCTTGCGCTCTAACTCGTGAAATCAGGCGCCCGGGCTATCCACCTGGTGCGTTGCTGCACCCTCGTGGACGCCCAATGTCTTCTCCAACTTGTCAATCCACTTCTCCGCTCCTTCAACCCGTGACTCAAGAATCTGAGGTTTGAGGTTTGAGGTTTGATTTTCCGGGTACTAGACACCTTTCGGCCCCGGGGGGCCACCTGGTTGGGCCAGTTGATATCCTCCCCGGCAGGTCCTAGTGGAGGGCCCTCCAAGACGCACCTCCTGCCTGGTGGCGGAGTCCCCCGGGTTCACAGGGCTCGGAGCCCTGTCCCCTCCTGGTTTCCCTGTTTCGCCACTCCCCGGTCAGTGCATCAATTCGCAGCCGTGGCTGCGGGCCCTTACCCACTGTGTCGCCCCCCTAATGCGTGGTTGCCCGGCGCGCCGGCGCCGCCGGGCCCGTGCTACTGGCTTGTCGCCAGTGGGACCCCCTTGGGCTGGCGCGCAGGCTGCTTTGCCTAGGGGTTGGGGCGAGGCGCATTGCGCCACTACTGCCTTGGCGGGTGCAGTTCCCCGTCCGTGTGTGCGCGGCGCTCGCGGCCGTCTCGGGGGGCTCAGGCCGGTACCTGGTGTTGTGTCTCTCCCGTTTCCCCCTTCCCGCCCCGCGTGTACCGCGCTGCGTGTGGCGGGCCGTCCAGTCCGGGTGTCCCTTACCCTCGCTCGCTGGTACGCCATTCCACGCTGTCTGTGCGTTCCGCGAGCTCGGTCCGGTTGGCCTTCTGGTCCTCCCCGCGTGCCCTTTGCGTGTGTGTGCGCTCGCGCTCCCGCGGCGTCCGCTCCCCCCCCCCCCTGGCTGGTGTGGCGTGCGCATCTCACGCTGTCCCGGCACTGGGCGCTGGTGGGGCTGCTCGACGTGGTCCGTACCCCTCCGCTTGTCCTGCCTCTGGTCCCTTGCTCCGTCTGGCGTGCTTGGGGGGGGGGGCGGTCCGGTCCCGGTTCCCCCCTACCTGGCTTGGGGCTGTGCGCCCCAAGTGGGGCGGGTCCGTGGCGCATGCCCTGTGGGGGCTGCGTGCCGCGGGGGTGGCGTGGGGCCGTCCCCGGGGGGTTGGCCTGCCACCGTTGCGAGGGGCGCCTGGTGTCAGGCACTGTTCCCCCCCCTGCTGCCCTTCCCCCGCCCATGTGTCCCGGTTGCGGTCGGTGCGGGCGTGGGGACCCAGCACCGGCCCCACAGCGTGCGGCCTTGCGGGCCCGGGTTGCTCCCTGTGGAAGTGGCGGAAGGGCGTCCCCGGGGCGGGTGCCTTCCACTGTTGCGAGGGGCGTCTGAGGTCAGGCGCTCCCCCTCCCCCGACTGCCCGCTCACTGGGCGGGCTGTTGGAGTCCGCTACCCACGTGCTGTGGGCGCGGGCGTGTGGGTGTGGGGGCCCAACACTGTCCCCTTGGCCTGCACGCCCTGTGGGGGCTCTGTGCCGCGGGGGCTTGGGGGGCCGTCCCCGGGGGGGGGGGTGGCCTGCCACTGCTGTGAGGGGCGTCTGGTGTCAGGCGCTGTCCCTCCCCCGACCGCCCGTCCTCTTGGGCGGGCAGCTGGGGTGGAGCGACCCGTGTGTTCTGGGTGCGGTCCGTGCGGGCGTGGGGATCCAGCAGCGGTTCCACAGGGTGCGCCCTTGCGGGTCAGCGTTGCTCGCTGTGGGGGTGGCGGAAGGGCGTCCCCAGGGGGGGTGCCTTCCACCGTTGTGAGGGGCGTCTGAGGTCAGGTGCTCCCCCTCACCTGCACGCCCGCGCACTGGGCGGGCTGTTGGCGTCCGCCACCCACGTGGTGTGGGCGCGGGTATGTGGGTGTGGGGGCTCAACACTGTCCTCTTGGCCTGCATGCCCTGTTGGGGCTGCGTGCCACGGGGGTGGTGCGGAACCGTCCGCGGGGGGGGTGGCCTGCCACTGTTGTGAGGGGCGTCTGGTGTCAGGCGCTGTCCCTCCCCCGGCCGCCCATCCTCTGGGGCGGGCGGCTGGGGTTCCGCGACCCGTGTGTCCCGGGTGCGGTCAGTGCGGGCGTGGGGACCCAGCACAGGCCCCACAGCGTGCACCCTTGCGGGCCGGCGTTGCTCGCTGTGGAAGTGGCGGAAGGGCGTCCCCGCGGGGGGTGCCCTCCACCTTATTGAGGGGCGTCTGAGGTCAGGCGCTCCCCCTCCCCCGACTGCCCGCCCACTGGGCGGGTTGTTGGGGTCCGTCACCCGCGTGCTGCGGGCGCGGACGTGTGCGTGTGGGGGCCCAACACTGTCCCCTTGGCCTGCATGCCCTGTGGGAGCTGCTTGCCGCGGGGCTGGTGGGGAGCCGTCCCCGGGGGCGGTGGCCCGCCACTGTTGTGAGGGGCGTCTGGTGTCAGGCGCTGTCCCTCCCCCGGCCGCCCGTCCTCAGAGGACGGGCAGCTGGGGTTCCGCGACCCCTGTGTCCCGGGTGCGGTCGGTGGGGGCGTGGGGACCCAGCACAGGCCCCACAGCCTGCGCCCTTGCGGGCCGGCGTTGCTCGCTTTGGGGGTGGCGGAAGGGCATCCCCGGGGGGGGTGCCTTCCAGCGTTGTGAGGGGCATCTGAGGTCAGGCACTCCCCCTCCCCCGACTGCCCGCCCACTGTGTCCCGGGTGCAGTTGGTGCGGGCCCACAGCGCGCGCTCTTGCGTGCTGTGGGGGCGGCATGAGGTTGCCCAAGGGGGGCGCCTCTTGCCTGGATGTGGGGCGTCCGGGGACGGGCGCTCTCCGAGCCCCGACCTCTCGTCTGTTCGGGCGTGCGGCAGGGGCCCACTACCCACTGGGTGTGGGTGCGGGGGGTGCAGGCGTGGGGACCCGTCACCAACCCCACAACGCGCGCTCTTGCGAGCTGGCTCTGCGCGCTGTGGGGGCGGCATGAGGGTGCCCTGGGGGGGCGCCTCCTGCCTGGATGTGGAGCGTCTGGGGACGGGCGCTCTCCCACCCCCGACCTTTCGTCCGTTCGGGCGTGCGGCCAGGGCCCACTACCCACTGGCTGTGGGTGCGGGGGGTGCGGGCGTGGAAACCCGCCACCAACCCCCCATATGTGTGTCTATAGTGCCCAGGCCCGGACTCTCTGGGCCCTTTGGGGTGCGTGGGGAGCGATCGTCTGCTCCACTCACCTTGGCTGACTCTGCATAGGCCAGCAACCATGATTCCTCCTCTGTAGCCTTGGTCATTAAACCCTGTGTCTGGACCAGGGGCTGCGTGTGTGATGTCTGCAAGTACTGCACCCTCGCCTCAAATTACTTGCTAGTGTCGTGCAGCTGTTTCATTGCGGCCTCCGCCTTAGTGACTGTAGCAGTGTGGACACCCTGAATCTGCATGTCGGTCTTCTGGTTGATTCGGGTTTCGTTATCCATGGCAGCCTTGACCTTCGGGTCAGCAGTGCTCAGTCGGCCCTGGGCTTCATAGACCTTGTTGGCCACAGTGTCAATTGCCTGCTTCACCTCTTGGACAGAGGTTGCCACATCCTTCACACTGATCATGTCTCTCTCCATTCTGGCGGCCCCTATCTCCACTCGTTGTGATTCGAAGGCGATGGTTCGCACCGCTTCTGCCGCCTTGTCTTTCTGGGTTTCTTCGCCTTCTGTGCGCCCTGGGCAGCATCCTCTGTATGCTACTTTTTGGCGCCTCTGGTGGCTATCACCCTGACCACCGCCGTGTTGGCACTCTGGGCTGCCTTCACCGCAGTGTTGCTGACTTCCTCAATTCGTCTTGCCAGCGTGGTGTCCCCTGAAGGGGTGTTGTGTTCTGGATGTGGTGCCATGACACTCTGGCGCTGTAACTCGTGAGGTCGTGCGCCCAGGCTATCCACCTCGTGCGTTGCTGCACCCTTGTGGACGCCCAACCTCTTCTCCAATTTGTCAATCCACTTCTCCGCTCCTTCAACCCGTGACTCAAGAATCTTGTTTTGCGTTGTTGGTTTACCTTCGTTAGCCTCTTTATCTGACGTAGCCATCCTGTGCTCCAGCTTACTTTCGAGATGAGCCTCTCTTCGCTAGAGGTCGGCACAGTCTTGGCGATGGGCGGCCTTCTGCTGCTCCATTCGTGCTGCCAAGGTATTGACTTGTACCTCCAACTCGTTCATCCGCTCATCAAATCAGGGGCGGTCTGCAAGGAGTGCAGTCCATTTGGATGTACCTCGTCTGTCCACTTCCTTGACCTGGGTCTGCACCACCTGGATCGCCTTGTCCGGCCCGGCTGGCATCTCCACCACATGTGACGCCTCCTTGGTCTCCAAATTTGTCACTATCCTGGACAACTGGTCCAATGGCCTCACGATGTCACGGACGTCAACATCCGACCTTCGTTTTGACCCCTCTGGTTTGGTCTGCTTGGCCGTCGTCTTATGGATGGCTCTCTTGACAATGGTGTCGATGGTGACGTGCAGTAGGGCCAAGATATCAACTTGGGAACCTTCATCAGGACGATGCCCTTTGCGCTGGATGAATGTAGTAGGCCTTCATGGTGGCGCCGGTGGCATATCGGTTGACGAGGAACGAGACTTGGTGGGCATTTAGGTGATCTCTTTGTTTCCCAAGCTAAATGAGGCCCTTTTGGCTGTTTCACCATAGCTGACCCGCCGATTTATAGGGATATTTGTCTCGTTTGCCGCCTCGTCCATTTCATCTTCGAACAGAGTTTCTGAAATCTGAGTCAATTTGGCTCCCATCACCTTTGATTTTACCGGGCACAAAATGGCCAAAACCTGGATTCTATCCAAATGGTTGACAAAATTGACACGTCTTTGTTGTGGATTAAGCTTGTTTTGAAAATTTTGTGGTTTTTGCCTATCATTCATAGTAACAGTTGACGCATGGCTCATTTTGAGTGCCAAGATGTCATGCACATCCAATATTTCGGGCAAAACAAAAACTCAATTTGTGTGGAGAAATGAATTACTCACTTGTCCAACATAATACAAAATGGAAACCATTGCAATGTATGTAGACAACATAGATTGACCCTGATCTACACACGATTCACATTGTCCTTGTGCTTTTTGTCTTGCACCATGCAGTTATAATGTGATATGCTCGTCAATACCAAAACTTTTCATAACAAACATTTCACTAAAAAAATCATACAAATGCCCAATCATTTGCTTCACTCAATGTCTAGCAACCGATCACTGCACCTACCAACTGTCGTCAACCTTGTACGCCGCCCTAAACTCTGACCAAAAGTGATCTTCTTGCAGTCTCTGCCTCGCATGCGTTTTATTACTTCAAATGTTGCAAAATCAATCCTTGCCAAGCATGCAATGGGTTGTTGCACTTCACAGGGTTGCGTAATCGTAATATGCAAAATGAGTCTCGCACATGCAAAATCGCTCGCTGTATGTCAGCATGGCAGCAACAACTAATGGATGCAGGAAATGCCTGTGCTGCCATCAATCCTTGCCAAGCATGCAGTGGGTTGTTGCACTTCAGCGGGTTGCTGATAAATATTAACTGGTGAAGCAACAGAAAAAACGTCATCGCTGTGTGTTGTACCTTCAGCAGATGGTTCAAAAACAGCTGTAATCAATTAACTTACAAATTCAGAAGAGGCCACTGGCTGAACTGTAACTCTGACTACCATCAACGAATCGTAATATGCAAAATGAGTCTTGCAGCTGCAAAGTCGCTGCATTTCAGCAACAGCTAATGGATGGAGGAACACAAAAAAACATGCAGTGCGCTCCATGCCTCTGGTGTCAGCAAACTTGGCACAATGTGCAGTGGGTTGTTGTGCAGCAATCGTTTGCTGAGAAATAATCACTGATCAAGAAACAGAGAAGGAGCTCAAGTTAAGCAATGAGACATTGTGACTGTCCCTGCTGGCCTTGCAGAAGCTGCTGCTGCTGCTGCCCCTGCAGAAGTTGCTGCAACAGCTGCCCCTGCGGCCCCTGCGGAAAATGCTGCTGCTGCCCCTGCAGAAAATGCTGCTGCCCCTGGAGATGCTGCCCTTGCAGAAATTGCTGCCCTTGCAGAAGTTGCTGCCCTTGCAGAAGTTGCTGCAGCGTGTTATGGTTCTGTGCTTGTGCTGGCAGCAATGGCAACCCTTGTGGAGGCAACGCTGTCAGGACACTCTGCAATGGGTGCACTGTGTGCTGTGTTGGTGGTGGCATCAAACTTTGCAATACCTGTGTTACCAACTGTGTCGGCATCTGCGGCATCTGTGTTGGCAACTGTGTCTGCTGTGAAAATGTATCTCTGTGAACAATCATATGCCTCTGCACAGCTGTGGTGCTGGGTGAAGGGGGAGCTCGTGCTGGTGTGAGGGGTGAGACCTAATGCTAGTGTGGGGGGGGGGGGATGGGCTTGTGTTTGTGTGTGCAGGGGGTTGCCTGTGTGTCTGAGGAGAGACAATTTTTGTAAAGCACGGAGCAAATACCTCCGCATGAATGACACTAGGTAGCATCAACCCAGGGTCACCGTATTGCAGTACTACTAAGTAGCCTGGTTCATGTGGCTGTTTGAGCGTTTGACGCTCATCCATGGCTGGCACCTGCAGGATCTCACCGTTCCGGATTGCAATGTCAGCTCCAGCAACCTTCATGCTCCACAATGTAGGTTTCAAGGGCACAAAAATAGTGTATCCCACACGTAGCTCAGCCCATGCACTTGTGTACCCTGTACCAGAACTAATTTTGGCTAAATAGCCTCCGACATATGGGTAGTCTCCTGTCGTCCCTAGCTTCTGCATGATGGCCGCAAAGTCATTTGACAAAGAGGCCCCATCCCGCACTGCATGCAGGGGCAACAATTTCAGATTGACTGCTGCCTCATCATGCGCCCAGTCACCACGCCCAACATGCCAAAAGGCATGTTGCGCCTTTTGCAGCACAATCCTTGCCAATGGCAATTTACGAACACATACTCCTAAACCCTCTTGTCGGAGTGGATCTGCCACAGTACCGCCTGAGCCCCGGGTGTCATCCTCTGGTTCGGGTGCTGGAGGCTCTGTGGCCTTGGAATCCTCCGTTGGTACTGCAGGTCCACTACTGGGCTGAGAAGACGCATTCAGCAACTCATCAAAATCCAGATATGGGAACCAAGTATCGGCAGAATTAAATGCTCCATCCAAGGCACGTGCAACCTCAGGAGTGCGTGGTGTGGCTGATTCGTCATCATGCTCTAGCCGCACAGGGGACTCAGGCAGTCCTGTACCATGTTGGTCCTGCACTGGGCTTTGCTTTTGCTGTCCTACATGGTCATGCACCCCCATGTTGGCCACATCCTCTGCCTTGTCCTCAGGGTGTGCAATGTCCACGTTGGTGCCATCCACTGCCTGCTCTTGCAATCTGCCGTACCCGTATGCCCCTGCAGGCATCTCTGGTGGCACCAAACGGGGACGGTTCTTGCCAGCCTCCACTGCCTGCTTCAGGCGTAGCACCAACATGTCGTGCTTTGCACTTTGTGGAAAGTACAACTCAAATTGTTCCAACAGAGCATGGAGGGAAGCCTTTGAATATGTTTTGAGTATGTCCATTGGTACATTCCGGGTTTCCTCTATTTGAGCAGCGATCCGTAATATCTCTCCTCATTCAACACAACAACCAGGGGCTTTTTTGGCCTTCTTGGCTGCCGGTTTGGCCTTCTTCTTGGCCTTGTGACCACTACCAGGGGTACCCTGCGCTGTGCGCTTGCGGCTTGCTGCCTCCTCATCGGATTCTGCAGCATAAGAAGTGTCTGACGCACTGGTATCCGTTTCCTCTGCTTGTTCAGATTCTATAATCACGTCCGAGTGAAACTCCCTGCAGCCTGGTGGTAATTGTTCCATGAAGAGGATGTCTCTCAGTGGGTGCCAAAATGTCTTGCCCTTCTCCTGCTTGTATCTCACCTCTACCAGGCCTGGGTTGGCCTTGGTTCTAGGCCCAGTAAAAACCTCACCACGAGCCGCCAGCAGGGTCATAGGTATGGTGGTACTGGGTGTACCAAGTGGACGCATAGAACCCCACAGGGCCCACACTGGCTCACGCAGTTTTACGCCCAGAGTGGCAGCAGTAATCACTGCATCAGGGCGGACTTGTCGGAGGATGACATCGCTACAGATAAACTGCCCTTCTATGTCCTTAGGGGTTAGCATTGTCAGTCTAGGGAGGAAATTGATGATGGATAAGAGGCAAAAGTGTGCAGAGGCCCGGGGGGGGGGGGATCCTTGGGGTTGTACACAACACCTCAACTGAGCGGGGGGGGGGCAGATTTTTGGGTGTGTGTACAATGAATAAACTGCTACATACTGGATGGAGGTCACGAAACCCAGAGTGAAATCCAATAAGCAGGCCCAAAAGGACCTTCAGTGAAGCCTGTTGCCCAGCGCCAGAGTGCAGCAGCCCATTGCAGAGCACCACGGTGCAGAAGTGGAGGGCAACGCGAAGCAGGTGAAGAATGCCCGTAGGTGGAAGGTCCTCGAAATCAGGCCCATGCCCAAAGTCAACTCGAAGTATACTGTGCACGGAAGTGGAAAACCAGGAGTGACACAAAACAGGCAGCAGCAAGCAGCAGCAGCAGCAGCATGCCGTTCACCGGCAGTACACATCCAGTTCCTCACAGCAGTTCTCAACCATTCAAGACAGCTGGAACCACCACTGCACCACAAACCGAGTTCTCAGTTACCCACTCACCTCAATTCTCAACTTTATTTCAAAAACCTGGGCCAACCTTTGTGACACAAAGTTCCTTAGCGCCTTGTACGCTGCGACCAGTTGAAACCGAGTTCTCAGTTAACCACACACCTTAGTTCTCATCGTCATTTCAAAAACCTGGGCCAGCCTTTGTGACGCGAAGTTCTTTAGCGCCTCGTACGGTGCGACGAGTTCAAAACGAGTTCTCAGTTAACCACACACCTCAGTTCTCATTGTCATTTCAAAAGCCTGTGGCAACCTTTGTGAAGCGAAGTTCTTTGGAGCCTCGTACGCTGCAACCAGTTCAAGCCGAGTTCTGAGTTACCTGCACACCTCAGTTCTCAAGGTCAGTTCAAAAATCTGTGCCAACCTTTGTGAAGCAAAGTTCTTTTGAGCATGGTAGGGTGGGACCAGTTCAAACTGACTTCTCCGTTAACCACACACCTCAGTTCTCATTGTCATTTGAAACACCTGCCAACCTTTGTGAAGCCTAGTTCTTTTGAGCATTGTGCGGTGCAAAGGGCCCGTGCCTGCAAGTTTGAGACTATTTGCCAAAGATGAGCTACAAAGCCTGACCGTTGGAATGGGTACTTCTGCACCACAGTAGATCCCTTTTCAGGGAGAGTCAAGGGTTGCAGAACAGGCTTTGCAACAAATCAGGCAAATAGTAAACTCACAGAGCCAAGACCGGGCAAAGAAGGCACAACACAAGCAAGTGCACAGCACGTCAACTGTCAACTGTTCCGAAACCTTTACCAGCAACACAAATCAAGTCCCAGGGACCTCAGTTCTCAACAGTTCTCACCAGTTCAACGTTGTGTTTGCAAGCAAGGCAACGAAGGCAATTAGTACTTAGCGTTAGTCAGAAATGTTGTGTCAAAATTTAGCAGTCAATAGCCGGAAATGTCCGGATCGATCTGCACTACAGCTGAGCTGCACAAAAACAGCAGAACAACAATACTAAAACGACTTTTGGAAGGCATCCTTAGATTCAACCACAGCATTGTAATGTTCTGACACATCCACACTTTTGTGCCAAGGAATCAAATGTATTCAAGCAATGGATTTTGCAAAAATTCATGTTTGAACAACAAATTTTTGGCACCGCGGCCGTTTCAGATCCGTTGGGCCATTTCAGATCCAGTGCGGTAGCGTAAATGGCGTTTTGGCCGCAGAATGCCCCACAAAATCATAGGTGTTTGCCCAGTTTGAGTTTTTAATAATGACCCTTTGGTCTGCGTGTGCATTGGGGTGAGCAATTGCTCAATTTCTTGGTCCCATTCTTCCATTTCAGCTCTATTGATTTCCTTAGCGCTCATGTGTCTCAAGGGGGATTCGCTTGTACTGCTACCATGTAATGGAGTAGCCCCGGAAACTTCCATTTTAGTGCCTTGCTCTAGGTTAACCAAAAACAAAAAATGGAAAAAGCTAGGTGCGTGAGATTTCTCTGAAATTTCAAAAAGAAAGATCCCCGAGCAAAGCTATTAAAATTGGCACAAACCCGCACAAAGATGAGGCAAACAGCACACAAAACAACAAAGATTTGTGTCTGATGTTTTCTCGTCGTCCCGGTTGTGCTTGGTGCGCGAGATGGGCTCGTTGCTTACCTTCACGATTGATATGACTCTCCTTGTAACAAATTGATAATCCACCACTTGAATTGAATTGAGTATTTATTTAAATTCATTGCAAAGAGTCCGGAGATACGAAAGACCCAAAGCAAATCAAAGAGTGTCATCGAGGCACTCCATGCATGAAACATGTCGAACACATGGAAAGTGAGATCGAAAGAAATTTGATCAAACATCAAACCTATAACTTTACCTCAAGACCATTGTTGCATTCACTCGTGAGGTCATGAATGTAATTAGACCACGATGGGTCAAAATACATAATGCATATCATGGCATGACACGTGATCGAATATCGACTTGCATAATTAAGCATGCACACCTACTTGAGCCATCTCAGGTTGGGCATTAATCTAACATTGCAAATCAATGAGAACAATACCATGGTAGGTTCAAAGACTCCCATCAATTGAAAAGATTCAAGGATAATTGAATTCATCGCATTCCAACAACCATTCATAACTCACCACAAGAGTGTGCAAACCTTTCGAAATTGTCACATGAACCAACATGCACATACATGATTGTAACAATCAATCCATTGGCACTATGAAGGCTTTGTGTGACGCAAATGGTAATGGAAAACTCACAATTCCTAATTTAGCGATGACCTTGTGTAATACCTCGTGATCAAATATGCCTTCATTAACCATGGAAGCCTTACGAACATTCCCGGGTTCTGATTTATGCACGGCCTTGTGTAACACCTCATGAATGGAATATACATCCATTTGCTCGAACACTCTTGGTCTCTCGGCGAAGCATGCATGTCTTCAACATTACAACAATACGTGTGGCTTCGGAATTAGACTGGTACATCCTTCAATTCAAAGCGACAATTAATCATGCTCGCCTCATATTCAATCCATTCTTGGCGGCGTGACTCAGTCAATGGATAGCAAATTGAACCGACCACGGAATGTCGAGAAAACAAGATTGAAACCAACAACATATCTGTCGAGACTCAATCATCCACAATTCTGTCATCGTCACTGGAGATTGCAATGCGCGACGTGTCTGGTCTCGGCCAGCGACTGTCCAATTCCTGCGACTCGATTACTGAATTTCTGAGTCCTGACTGTTGCCTGTCACCGATCCAGAGATATGCAGTTCTATTACAGTAAGGCATACCAGTAAGACCTGGTCTCTCAGCCATAGGTGAAGTGTTTGTGGGTGAGGATGTTGCTGGATGTGTGGCTGGGAGTGTAGTGGTTGTTGGAAAGGGTGCTGCAGGGTGGTCTGAGCAGCTTAGCACGCTCTCAGCAGGTTTGTCATCGAAGGGTACCTCATCGGAGGGATGGTGTTCATGTCTAGGTTCTTCTTCTTCAACTCCCTTATGCAGTGCTCCCTTCTCCTTCTCCTCGTCTGCCTTCAGGTCCTCTGACGGATAGTCCACTGAAGGCAGCTCCCAAGCCCTCAAGCGAACCTTCCCCAGGCCCACTTAACGGCACTGAAGGTACAGGCTCCTCAGGTTCAGTTTCACCTGGTCCGAGCTTCGGTGCCGGCTTTACTGGTGCTGCTGATGGTGCTGTCTTCTCGGCAGTGTCATTGGTGTCCTTATGGCTTTCTTCCGCCCTTCAGAAGTGTTGTCAGTCTCGACGTACTGGTTGTACCGCACGAGGTTGCAGGCACGCAAACACTGATTCCCTCTGCCACCAAAAAGTAAAAACAGGCTTCCACTGTTGATGCTTTGATGATATTATTTTATCTGTGCCACGGCTGGCTCCTGCTGCTTCTTGCTGTAGCTCAGGTTTCCAAATACAAATGCTTTGTTGAAATAAACCAAAACTCCCAAGTACCCACAGTGCAAGGAGAGGAAACACAGGATAAAATCCACAAAATGAGGGGCTGCAGTGAAAGGGGAAAAGATAGACAATGTAGCTACAAAGGAACTCACAATAACTACAGATTTAGGAAAAGCTAGTTAGAAAATCTCCTACAATCATGGGAAATCTGCCCACATGGGCACTCTCTCTTCTTTTGTGCCATCTAGCGATCTGCAGTCTTTGTTTTGGGTCCCATAGGTGCTGAGGTGGCCTGGCTTGTGGCGCTGAGGTCACTAGCATGTCACATGGGATCTTCCTACTTAGCTAGGCTGACTGGGAATGGAACCCAGGACCTCTCAAAAAGAGGTGACCCAACCCCCTAGGGTGCAGACCACTAGGATGACTAAGCATTCATGAGAAAATATAAGAACATCTATAGGCTCGGGATCAATGTCAGCGCCCCAGTCAGTTCGGGAAATGGTGTTATGGTATGTCCCATCAGTTTGGGGGGTCAGGTGTCCACAACATCTAACCTTCAGTGCTTGCTTTTATAGGCCAAAATGCTTTGTCAACCCTTTTTGGATAGACCAATACTAAGATAATAATGTAGTATGCCTCTAGCCATCTGTAACACAACTAAAGCTTATCTTTTGGCATGGAAATGCACTTTTTCTTACTCGTAGGGGGGGGAGGTAGGGCGGGGAGGTATGGGGGGGGAGGTAGGGGGGGAAGGGGGGGGTGGTGGGGAGTAGGGGCGAATGTAGGGGGGGATGGGGGGGTTGAAGGCGGGGGGCCAGGGTGGGGTAGGTAGCAGGGGGGGGAGGTGGGGGGGGGGGCAACTTCGTGCATGGGTGGTTGGTTGCGCGACGGACGGAAGGGACGCCACATTGACGTTTGCCTGAAGATCTACGATGCACTGCTGCCGAAGCAGTCCAAGCTAGATAGCAGGGAGCCTCCGATGAAGGCGCTCCTTGTAACCTGGCTTGCTGAATGGGATGCATGTCCTTTGACAACCACACACGTCCTCAGCAGCTGGAACATGGTGTTTACAGAGGTGCCGCTGACAGAATCTGAGGATGATGTGGACCTTCCCCGCCCTTCAGCACCCATCCGCATGCCTGCACCTTTGCTGTCTGTTCCTCTCGGTTTCGTTTTACATGCAGAGGAAGCCTCGAAAGCAGAGACAGATGAAGCGTCAGAGGTGGATGAGAACATTGACGTGCTATCAGTCCCAGGCACACCACCTGTACCAAAAGCGGCAAAGAAGAGGGCGAAAAACAAGTTGAACGCATTTGCCAAAAGCTTTCATGCTGCATAGCGTGATGTGCATGCTCAGCATGCAGCCAGGGAGAACAGGCAAGGGGCAAGGGAGGCACGGGCGGCAGTGCAATCTTCGGATGATGAGGGTGCTCTGCAGCTGTGCAGTGTTGCTTACCATGAGTGAGAGAGAGAGTAGTAACTCATGTTTTCTGTGTAATAACACCGAGTTGATGAAAGTGAATAACTGGTTCATGCCTTGCAGCAGCGACATGTTCTCCAAAGCGCAGTGAAGTCTCCAGGGTCAGAAGATTTGCACCCAAGAGGAATTTGTTTTCTCATTGTTCCCAATTCACGTGAGCTGCGCAAGGCAAAGGACAAGCATTAAGGGCCGAGGTGCAATCCAAGTTCATTACAAAAAACAGGAACTGTGGCCAGTTCAGAGGAATAAAACAATGTTCTAGGAGATACAAAAGACTGTGCTTTTTAAATAGAAGTGAGGTAGTCTTTTGAAATAATGGGGACAGAAAAATAGGACAAGTGTTATACAAATGAAAACGCTAGAAGTTTTGAAAGAGGAAAATTTTTTTTTTAGAAATGGGGGTTCCCCTCCCAAGAATACACAAATCTGCACCACTGCGAGGTTCCCCGAAGGACAGCTGCTATTTGCAGCAAAAAAAGGGAAGGAAGAAATAATAGTTGTACAATAGAAAAATAATCCCTACTGAAGAAGAAGAAAATTTCAACCAAGAGAAAACATTCCGGTTTTTGAAACAGGACATAATAATGGTTTCGAAATAGAGAAAACAAAGAAACATTACAGTAAAGAAAAGAGGAGGACATTGGTTACACTTCTTACATGGAAAAACACCAACCTGCTACCAACCCCTGCATGAAAAACACATCTCAAATCACCTTTCCACCAACCGCTGCATATATGAACTATTACCACCACCTGTGAGTGTCATGAAACACATTGTGAGTGAAGTCAGGGTATATACAAAAGGAATAGAACCTGAGCAGAACTCCGGTCACAGCGGAACAGAGACGTGAAATGAGGTTCCCAACTTCAACACAAAAGCCTTGCAACAGGTCCATAGACAGTCTTAGTGGGGTCTCTAAGGTCGAACCGTATGTTTATCCACAGCTACTCCTACTAAAAATAGGGGGACAAAGACAGATATGCCGCCGGGAAACCACAATTGAAATGCAGTCCCGCAGGGTGTGTGTGGGGTATCTCTCGACTGCGTGTGGCCCTCCCGCCTAGAATCTAAAGGAAGGGGGAGAATCCTAAATGTTGACTCTGCCACACAATCCATGGGCACGTTTACTCACGGATTCCAAAAACAACAGGAGGACAACATAGACTTTGGGCGGGATGTACCCCGTAGAAGTTCTACAGCCATTGCACCTGCCACACACAACATAATGTTCATACAAATTAGCTTAAGAGGGGGTATGAATAGAGCAACAGCCACTGCATCCATGGCAGGCATGTAGACAAATAAGGGAGAAGTGCATTTGAAATGTGCTAAAACATTTGTCGTACACCGAATTGCGGAGGTATTTTAAGTATGTATTGGTGTGTTGCAGTTAGTAAGTGGCTGCAGATAACATGTGAAAAATGAACTGAACATATGCAGGATGGAATGAGAACTGCCATGGTACACCAGTTGTACCAACGCAAACAAGTACCTGGGAAAAAAGTTCGATGTCCCACACAAAGGTGACACAAAAACACAAAAGCACAACTCGGTGGAGTTTTGGCAACGGAAGTCAGGAACTTGGATGTTCATGCTGAAGATTGGTGCAGACCAACCATACTGTTTGGGGGTCATAGGAGGTTCGGGCTGTCGGAGGCACATATGCAGGGGGGGCACGGTACACAGAAATTCACCTACTACAAACATAATGTGTAGGTTGTCTGGACATGAGTTGGTGCCCTAAGTTTGGGATACCTTGACCCCTCACAATGATATCTCCCTGCCTGTCCCACCCGATTCTGCCGTAATGAATGCCCGAGCGGCCCGGTGTAACCAGACAAGCGCGCGCGTTTGCATCGCTGATACATAAATGTAGTAATTGTTGCATATTTGTTACTATTTTTGCAAATTCATTACTTCATTACATGCACATTTAGATTCTCCAATGATACAATGATGCCCTGTGCCTGTGCCTATTCCATGGGGCAGAGGCCACAGCAAAATAGTTTTGCTGATTACGGTCCTCCTGCTGCCCTACTCTGCAGCAGGCCCGCCAGCGCTATGGCCATTACGGCCTAATTGGGAGTTTGAAGCTACTCGTGCCCGTGCCCTCAACGTGGGGGTTTATTTGGGGTTTTGCACCTCTGCTTCACCCTCTTCCAGATATTTGCAGTTGTTGGGGCTGCATTGGGGCCGACTTCGCCAACTTTGCCCAGTTTGGCCCAACATCCAGCTTTGGGCCCCTTTCATCATGTTCCTGAAGGCCTCCCTCCTGACTACCTACTGGTGAATACCCTGGTGACTATGGCTTGGACATATCTGGTTTGGCTGCCCACCCCACTGCCTTCCGGTACGTTGCGGGTACTGTTGGGGCAACAGGCGACTACCTCGTCCCTTGTTGGGGTGGGCTGCCTGTCCAGCAGGTCATCGTGACTGGTGAGAGTAACAATAATAACGAGACATAATACTCCCGTGTTTGCTTCACACGTTTGTGCATGGCTGTCATCATAGCATGCCATGGCCCTTGAGAGGCAATATTATGCATCACTGTGTCCACGGCCCACGAGTGGCCTTTGCAGCTGCTCCCAAGCAGATAAAGGTGCTAGTTTCTCTTTTGTTGCTGTGCTGTGGCCTTTTTAGGCCTTGAAGTTGAGTGGTGGCCCTGGAGGGCCTTGTTTTGAATTCTTGAAGGTTTTTGCCCCAAGCAGATAAAGAGGCTAGATCCGGTGCCCAGAGAGGTCAGGCACGCCTCCTGGGCTTTGTATTGTTTGCTGGCGGCCGGGTCCGTCCCCAGGGGGACAGCCAAGCTCCCTGGGTTGACGCTCATCTTCGCGATCCTGTTCTTCTCTTGGTGACAAGGTTAAGGTAAGGTATACAGTGTGGCCAAGGATTAGTGTAGGAGCAGTGCAGTTTGGTTTCGTTCCTTCGTCGTTGTTGTCGCGTTTTGTCGAGTTTCTTCGAGTTTGGACACGTTCATTTTTTCGTTCTTCGAGTTTTGCTCCCCCTGGAGCTTACGAAACCTCTTTTTGCCATCCATCCTGGGCCCTGCTGCCTCCTTTTGGCAGTTCTGGTGTTTCACGTCAGGGTGGCTTGGGGGCAGGTGCCTGGGCTTGTTGGATGGTCAAATCTCGGTTTGTCCTTGGTTGAGTTGACGTCTGTCGACTTGTTTAAACTCTTTTCTCCTCAAGTTGGGTCGAATTGTGCTCCCTTTGGAGCTTGAGATAATATTTTTGTGAAGAATTGGGTCATTGGTTGTCATTGTCTTGAGGTGGTTTGTTGGGTAGCCCCCACCCCACCAAGGAACTGATCTTGCGCTTGTTTGCGCTTGTTGGTGTTTTTTTGTGCTCGCTGTGAGTGTTCGGGAGGAGTAAGGCAATGACAACTCACCACCTTTCTGTTTGGGTGGGCGGGGGGGGCGGGTAAACCCTACTCACATCGACATCTAACTTAAGTTGCAATAGAGCAACTATGATCACAATGACCCTAGGAGAAAATAAGAGAAGCCTTCAGCCTACGGCCGAGGCTGGGAATTTAACTGATATAGCCTTATGCCAAGTGCTCAGGCTGCTGTTGGGACTCCTCCGTGGGAGCAATCAGGTTATTATTCCTTTGATCACCCCCACCCAGTTTCCAGCCTAGGTAACCAATCCTGGGGGGTGCAAAAAACTGTGTTAAAAAACTTCCCTGCAAAAGAGGGAGGTAGGGAGAGGCAAGACCAGCCAATAACCTCCACAGAAAAGCACCACTGATGGTGGCATTGCACCCTGTGAGAGTGGGGTTGGGTGCAGACGTGCACGAGGCACCTGGACCTAAACCCCAAGTCCAAACCTGATGTAACAGCTTTTACACTGTGTCATATGTCACATGTGCGGAAGTTTGGGTCTAGTAGATTAGGGGGTTGCGAAGGAACCCTCCCAGCTTGTGGGTGTAACAGTAACCCTCCCAGGTTGTGCGTAGTCAGCACCCTAGCCAAGCCAAATGTTTAGTATGACTTCCCCTAGACTTGTGGGTAGAAACTAACTTAGTTCCCAAACTCTGGTACCTAACTTTAATCCTCTGATGGTTCTGATTTTCGGGAACAGTGTGCTGAAAGCCACTTTCTCTTCTGCAAAGCACGGAGTGCTAGGCACTGGCCTTGCTTGGTTGCAAGAGGTGAAAGAAAGGAAGAGTGAGAGAGAGAGAGAGAGAGAAAGAGTCATTGTTTCGGGCTGCGCGAAAATCAGTTTGCCCTGCCCTTGTTTGTTTGTTTTCCTGTCAGTCAGTCACACTGTCAGCACAGCACTGCACATCTTTGATCCACTGCCCTGTCTGTTTGGTCAGCACTGACGCGATTCACACTTGTCTGTCCTTCCCCCCCTTCAGTGGTCATTTGTCAGTACAGGTCTGCCACGTGGCGTTGCCACTGCCATGTCAGGTCTCTCTTGGCTGTTTGTACAGTTTTAGCCTTCATCAGGACACGCCCCCCCGACGTCCTGCTGTCCACATCCCCAAAGCGGACGCCCAATGGTGGGTCCTCCACTGAACACATGGAGTCCTCACGGCGGCCCAGGCCTAAACCAAAGAAGTAGACCCGGGAGACCCCCCAGGAGGCCGGCAGCGACTCCTCCAAGCCACCACCCTCACAGGCTGCGACGGCGCCCCGTGGGAAGCCCTCCGCACTGCACTCTACTAGGCTCAAGGATCCCCAAGCGGTCCAGACACGCTGGAACCCACGGAGGCCTGGGTCATGAAGGCAGAAGCGATGAAGAACTACCACCTCCACCACCCTTTCGGCGACAGCCCGGCCGTACCGCCATGGCCCACAGCCCCCCCGGAGACCGTACGCAAGCTCGCCGACCTCACGCGCGGCTGCGCAAAAGCGACCATGCAAGCGCCGGCGGAGCCCCCTCTACTGTACTCTGGCCAGCAAGCCACACAACCCTTCTTCCAACCCCACGCCCCCCCAGCCCCACCACCTCTAGTTCCGCCAAAACGAGCGCGGCCGAAAAGAGGCGCAGCCGCCCCCTGCCCTGAACAAGCCAGAAAGGACAGCAGGGCAACAATCTCCCAACCCCCCGCAACCCTCCGACCCTCCCGACCAACCCGGACCAAGCATCCTCATCATCCTTCCTCCCGCCACCAGCAACGCCCCACCCGGACTAAGCATCCTCATCATCCTCCCTCCCGTCAACACCACCACGCACGCCCGAAGCGTACCCAGAGTTCAAAAAAGGCACGAAAGTCCAACAGCCTTTCTGCGACCACCACACAGGCGACTAGATCTGGTGTGAGGGCACGATCCAGAACCGCCTCCAGGAACTGGGCCCCAACGGGGGGGTGCAAATCCGGTTGACCTGACACCGCCAAAAGGAGCTAGCACAAGGCAACAGCGCCCGGGACAACCACTGGGCGACACCTTAGAGCTCAACAGCGCACACCCCATCTGATTCCTCAGCCACCAGAACAAGGCCCACAGAGGTACCAAGTACACCGGGGAGCTCCCCCCTGAGTGGAGCCAGGCCTCCCCCCACCGCGCCTACCCAAGCGCCTACCACCCGGCAAAACGTCCCCGGGTTAGGTTTAGGGTTAGGGTTAGGGTTAGGGTTAGCCCAATCCTCCTCCCTGACGGGGCAAGGGCCGAGGGCGCAAGCCTCAACAACCCCAGCCTGCGCCCCCCAAGGCTACCGTCAACCACCTCGACCTCAACCATCCGGCCATCACATACTCCAAAGACGCCGCAGCCACCCTTGAGGAGCTCTCGATGGCACAGGGGACGCAGTGGGTCCCGCACCTCCTCACCTTCCAGGAACAAGGCCTATAATGCGACAACCCTCGAGAACCCACCACCATATATACCCCGGACCAGAAAGCGTACAAATGCTAATTGCACAAGGGGACCCCCCTATATGTCCGAGCCGGCATCCACGTCAACCTGGCCCACCACCTCAGCATCCCAGGGAGGCTAAGCGTCTACAGGGTCGTCGGGGACGGATGGCAACTCAACGTCATCAACGCCCACGTCACCTTCGGCGACGCCATGGAACCCTTCCTCCAAGCCCTGGTCCAAGCATTCCGCCAGATGGCCATGCTCGCCCCAACCATCATCATCGGCGACATGAACGTCGCCCACACCCCGGCGGAACGAGGAGGGCAGGCCACACCCTCAGGACCATGCGATCCTTGAAACGAGCAAAATGCTGGGACTTGTGGACCGGACGGCTAACCTCCGAGGCCAACCATCCCACCACCACCAGCAAACAAAGGGCCCCCCCTCCGGCATCGTTGTATGCTATGGCAACCCCACCAGCCTCATCTGGGCGAAGGCCCCATACGGCCCCCTCCCGCTTGGACCCACGGGCCATAGGCCCCTGCATATCCGCCTCACAATCCCCAACCTTCCCCCCAGCCCCCCAGAGGACGCAGACCAAGGCTTACCACCCTCCCTGAAAATGCCCCCAGTAGACGACAAACAAGCCTCGTCCCAATATCACCGGGCCATTAACCGCGCCCGACGCAGTTGACCAAACCATAACGACCTGCTCACAGCCATGCGCACAGCCCCCGTCGCCTGCAGTTTCCAGCAAAACCCCCACGCTGAGGACGAACAGCCACCCACGGCCCCAGGGAACATGCTCCATGACCTCTGGCATGCGAAGCAACAACTGGCGACCCTCCTCCACATCGACACCCCGCAAACCTGCCGCCACATACACCACTGCAGGACACAGATAGCCCACATCAGGGCGGACCTGCAACAGTGGCACATTCACAAGCAACAGCGCATCGCCCAAGAGCACGAACGGTATGCGCAACATGAACTCCCCTACAAGGCCCTCCGCCACCTCAACAACGCTGTGACCGACACCGGCCACCGCACAATCAGCATGGTCAGGCAGGGGGACCACTCCCTCACCAATGACCAAGCCAGCGTGCTCCAAGCTACCCAAGACAGCTCTCTCCATCAACAGACACCCATCGGGGACACACTGGACACGGAAATCGAAGACAAGGTCGACTGCCTCCCTCAGGTCTTCAACCACGCGCAGAGGAGGCAAATGGAAAAACGCCCCTTCACCATCAACGAAGTCCCGAAGGCCCTCCAACATATCAGGCAACACAAAACTCCGGGCTAGATGGCCTCCTTGCGGAAGCATACTACCACCTCCCCGCCCACCTCCTCCGCATCCTCGCCCACCGCCTCTGGGACATCGTCACGGGGCAGACCCCCCTGCCACCAGACTGGGCAAACATTGTCCGCCCCCTGAACAAAAAAGAGACTGGGCCAACCGGGACAACTGGCGCCCCCTAGTCTGTGCAGTCACGGAGGTCAAGATCGTCTGGATCATCCTCCTGCGCCGCATCAGCCCCGACCTGGACCCCCACATACACGCGAGCCTCTGGGGGGCCATCCCAGGCCGGTCTGCACATGAAGCCATCTTCCTCAAGGACACCATCGCCGACATGGACCCGGTGGACCTCATCATCACCTCCCTCCTCGTCAAGGGAGCTTTCCCAAACACCCCCTGGCTGCTTCTGGAAGCAGTATGGAAACACATGGGCCTCCCCTACTACAACTTCGCCTGGGACTACATCTGCACCCGCAAATACAGAGTCCGCACCGGGGCGGGCCTCAGCTCATTCCTCGAGCCAGGCAACGGGGTCCCCCAAGGAGGAGCGCATGGCCCTTTCCTGTACCTCGTCGTGACACTCCCCCTAGCCCTCACAATCGAACAGGATTGCCCGCCCTACGCACCCTACCCCCTCCTAGTGAGCTTCGCGGATGACACCAACATCACGGTCACACACACCCCACACGAACCCCACACCCCAGACGCCGGACCGACAGTCACCAAACAAGCCAACGACCTACTGGACGTGACCATCTCCTACCTCTCCCGCAACAACCTCATCGTCCACCCCTAAAGGTCGGTTGCCATGATCAAGGCGTCGGCCACAGCCCCTAGCCTGGGGCAACAAGGGCCCCCCATGCAAGTCGTGGAAGCCTCCACCCACCTGAGAGTGATCCTGCTGAGAGGATACAGCTGAGAGGCGTACCACGACCTTCCGGGGCCCACTGGACTGTCGCCCCATCGCATCCTGTTCCTACGGGATCGAGTGTCACGCACTCTCCCGTGGTTGAACCATGGCAAAGTGGCCCGGGATGCGAACGCTATGATGGCTGAGGCCGACGACACGGCGGCCAAGGTCTGCAAGGCACTTCAGGACGAGCATGAGAAGAGGGCCAAGTACTTCAAGCAGGGAAAAGTCCAGAAATATGCTCTCCAAGACACCGTATGGGTGGAGCGGCACCACAAAGATGTCCTGTCCAGGCATCGGCAGGCGTCTTGGTATGTGCCGGGGGTAATCGTGCGGAAGGTCGGGCAGGATGTGTATGCGGTTCATGTTGGGATAACAAGATCCTGGACCGCGACCATACCCAGTTTCGTCCCCGAGCACCAGACTTCAGCGGACGTCGTGTCACCTTCGAGTTTACGGCCGGCGATGTGGACTCGGACGACGAGGGTGAGGACGACAACTTCACCGCCGAGAGAATCCTGGCTGACAAGCCGGACCCGGGGACGCCTGGAGGGAGGCTTTAGAAAGTCTGTTGGAAGGGATTCGCCGCATCCAGGGATTCGTGTGTAAGTGTGGCTAACCCCCATCTGCTCAGATTTTCACAGATCTGCCCCAGATTTGCTACATTTTGGTGATTTTCTCTGCTTCGGCGGAATCGCCGCCCCGCAGCTCAGTCTCAGGATCAAACCTATATATTTCTGATGTGCCGGATCTGATTCCGCGGTCCATTCATCGTAAATCCGCCGCGTTCGGATCATTTACCCGGAATCGCCATTTGCCGCTGACGCGCGTGCGCGAGCCAGAGCGGCCAAATATTTTTTCACAATCGGATTTATATAAATCTTTTCAGATAGAAATGGACACTCAGATGTACTTAGGATAATCCGCATCAATTTTCTTCATAGACTGGGATTTTTTGCCGGATAACAATCAGCATGGATCTTGCCTCCGTTGTCGCCGCTCTTGCCTCCGTTGGTGTCCGTGTATCCGGTTCTGCCCCCAACAGCAGCGTTCAGGTCGACTCCTCGCGTGCCTGCCCCCCCCGGTCTTGCTAGCCCTGAGCCCTCCGGCACCATCAACGACCTAGGGCAGCACTTTCATGGTAGCAGAGGCTACCTGAATGCTGTTCCTGTGGCATCCCATCCACAGCTCGCTCCCCAGTACGGCCCCGTAGACCCCGCCGCTTCTGGAGAAGTAACGATTACACTGCCTTGGAGCTGTGCGAACGAGGCCTTGAGAGGAATGCCTTGCGCAAGTCCAAGCTGCCCAAGAAGGGGGCACATCAGCAGCTGTGGGGACCCAGATTACCATAATCCCAGTCGAAACTGGCCATCGAGCAGCTGGAATCCGCCGGCTTACGACGATGGCAATGCTCCGGTGGAGCTTACGGAGCTGACAGGTACCAACATTCCTTACGCATGTCCACCATTTGAGACCATTGACGCCGATCTGAACGACATTGAGATGGGCGGTCCAGGTGAGGTACCTAGCTATAATCGACCAGCCTCTTGGGCACACTGGGACGACCATTTGTCTCCAGAAGTGACCCGTAGCCTTGAGGCCCTTGAGGCCCTTTGTTACTTAGCCTCGTCTAAGCTGATCGAACAAGAAAGAATCGCCTCTGATTTTTTAACGGAATATTTTTTCCTCCTTCAGAACGAAATTAATACCAGGATGTGGTGGCGTTCTCAAGAAGATGACTCTTTTGCCATTTTTTTGCAGATCTGGGAGGCAAGCCCCTTCCCGAAGGAGAAGGTCCGGGCACCTGTTCCCGGGCCCTCCGCCCCTCATCCCCCTGTTTCCATCCGCGACGATCTAGCCGCCGCGGTTGAGGAGGGAATTTTAGAGGCAGCCAGGCAGGCAAGCCTGGAAATTAGGGCTGAAGGAGCTCCCAAAGTGGACTCCTGGCTGCGGAACACCGAGATCAGCGGTCCGACAGCCTGCTCAGGCCCTTCAGGACACGGCATGTACTGTCCTGCCGACTGCTCCTGCAGATTCCAGCGAGATGCTGAGCTCCAACAGCTCAAAGATCAAATGCACCTCATCAATCGAACGCTGGGAACCAAAAAACGTTTCAAGACGCACATGCGGTCTGAGGGCGCCTCATCGGTGGAACAAGCAACAGAGCCATCGGAGGAGGCGACAGAAATTTTTTCAATTGCTCCTTCGGTGGACTCCAGGACCACCGATGCAAGGATCAGCAGGACCAAGCTAAAGGAAAGGGTTAAAATCTCTCGTTCTGAGAGTAGGACGGCGAAGGCTAGGACTGAGGCTCAGAATGCCAAGCGGACTGCCTCCCGTACTGCCCCTCCTGCTGCTGATTCCAATACCTTAGCCCAGCTGTTGCTCGCCCAGACCCTCGCCGGAGCTGGTGTGGCGAATGATGCCGCCAAGGTGTCTGCCATTACGGCCGGTGTTGGGCTGGATTCGCTTCTTAATCCTACTTCCTTGCGACTTCGTCAGGTTGCCAAGCAACCGAAGTATAATGGGAACCCCCGACGTTGGCCTCAGTTCCAACGGGAATTTAAACTGTGGGTTAAGACTCAAAAACTCAAAGATGATCAGTTCCTGATGACCCTCTTGGATTGCGTTGAGAAAGCGCCGGCCAACACTTGGCTCAGGACTTGGAGTGATCGCGAGGATACAAGTTCCCCCCGTGCCTTTGATGAGGTGTGGGAACAGTTGGAGGTACGTGGATCCCGGCTGCCAGAGGACCACTACCACCAAATGTTGAAGAATTTTCCTTCATTCTCGCGATTAATCTTGCACGAAGTGCAAGACAAAAAACAGCGCTTCTGGAATTTAGTGGAAGAAGCTGAACATTCAGGCGAAAAATTTTCTAGTGCCGAGCTGAAAAGTCTGATTTTTGACAAGATCCCCTCAGAAACTGCCGCCACCCTTCGGAAAAAACAGTCCGAAGAAAAGGTCAAGACCTGGTGGGCGGAGGTGGAAGGCTTCGATGCCTCTGCCAACAAGTTTTCCGTCAGGGAGGCACTTCAAAAGTGCTCCCCCACGTCCTTCTCCAAGGTGAAATTCACTGAGGAGACGTGGAAAATCAAGTTTCATGAGCACGAGGATCAGGACTTGTTTGTCCAAGTCCTCAACAGGGGAGTCAGCTTCCATGGCCATCGCCTGAAGGCCAAAAACTGGGTGTCTCCGTACACCCCGAAGGAACTCTGGGAGGAGGTTGAGCGGCTCGCCGACGCCGCCAATCAGAATTTCCATGAGGGTCTTGGGGGAAACAAGAATACCCAGCAAAACACCCAAAATGGGGCCCAAAAGGGCAACAAAAAGGTGAATGACACCCGGAATGTTCAACAGCACTGTAGCATCTGCCTTCTTTTAGGTTCTACGAACCGAGCTAAGACGCATTCTACTGATAATCACTGATGGTCTTTTTACGATCACAAGGTTATTGGTGAAAATATCAGTAATTCGCAGAATTCAGACAGGAATGACAGACGGGTGCACGGTGGGAAGGCTGGAAAAGGGAATCCGACCCCCTCCGGTAGAAACAAAAATCCTGGAGGCCCTGGCGGGTCCCAAGGCACAGGAAATCGGACTCCATCCGGCTCCGGTGGGCAGCCGAACGGCCAGAAAAATCCCAATAGCAACGCCGGAGGCGGAAATCGAAATCCCGGCCAAACCCCTCAATCCGGTGCAAACAAGGGAAATGCTCCAGGATTCCAGGGTAAAGGTAAGGGAAACCCTTCGGGAACCCCTTTCTCTGGTAAGGGCAGAGGGCGTGGCGACGATGGAGGTCCATCATCCGGCGGCCGTGGCCGTGGACGTGGAAAGGGCAACCATCGTGTGGATCAGGTCTCAGGTGCAGATCAGGTGTCCGATGCGGACCGAGATTACGTTGAAAATGCCTTGAATCCAGCAGATGATCCGCTCCAAGATGAGTGGGTCGACGAATCAGGGTGTGTCCATAATGTTAATGCAGCCACTGGAGGTCAGAACGCCTAGGGGAGCCACGAAAATCGCCCCTCCCCAGGCGATTTCAGGCATGATCCCCAGATTCCTTCTCGACCACTACTTGATGTAGGGTCGCTTGTCTCCTCTCCCCTGGATCCGGCAGCGGATCCTTCTGTTGTGGTGGACGAGGTTGGTGTACAGTCCAAGCACAGGGCACGTCAGTTTGTCACAAAGCTGTGGGTCTCTGATTGCAAGGGCAATTTCCACCTCGCCACTTGTTTGTGTGACAATGGATCGGAGGTAAATCTCCCATCCAATTCCTTCTTGCCTGACGACTGCGTGTTTGATTCGCCTCATCCTGTTACCCTCGAGGGAGTTTCTGGACATTCTCTCGCAGGTGGGCAACGTGGTTGTTATATATCAACTCATTTGGTCGCTCAAGACCTTTGGGAAGACGGCAATGTGGAGGAAGTTATCCTTAAGGATGACTACTTCTATCGTGCCGACATAAAGTATGACCTTTACTTGGGCCATCCTTGGCTTCGCAAGAACAGGGTGGCGCCGGTAGGTCATCGGCGTTGTTTTTTGCTGGAGTCAGGTCCCTCGGAGCGTCCTGAATTTCGTTTTTTGCACGCAGGGTTTAAAAGTGCAGAAGAATTTTTGAAGCAAAAGGTTACACCAAAGTTTGGCGAAGATGTCACCATTGCAGAGGTGAATGGGAGTGCCGATTACTCCCGAGAGTTAGAATGTCTTCGTAGGGACTCCCAGCCACGACGCCCTTCGCGCTGGCACTCTTCATCCTACAGAGTTGTCGACAAATGGCGCGATACAATTTGTGAATATTTTTATGAACACCATTCCTTTTGGCCACAGTATGATGCCTTTGCTAACCGCGAGAACAAGCGCTTTGACAAGCACTTTCGCGACGCTTGGACCCATAAATGGGACAAGAAGTTATGGATTAATCCTCCGTTTCACTTAATCCAGCAGGTCATCCACAAAATCAAGCAAGATAAAACACAGGCGATTTTAGTTGTGCCCTTGTGGGACGACAAGCCTTGGTTTCAGGAATTGCAAGACATTTGTGTAGATTACATCGAACTTCCCAGGAAGATTAAGCTGTATGCCAGGGACGACACAGGTCCCCTGCCACAGCGGCCCTGGAGTTCGCTTGCATTCCTGGTGGATGGAAAGCTTTCTGACTCTGATTCTGCTGATTCTAGTACTGATTCCTGTGTTGGGTCTGAATCTGAGGTTGAGCGTGGTACTGATGATGAATCTATTTTTTCTGATTTTTGTCCGTCAGATGCCCAAGGTGATTCAACGTCAAATGGATCCGCCTCGTCTCCCTCTTCCCCAATACGATCTACATCCAAAAGAATCTACGGCGCACTGACGACAAAAAAATCTTCTTCGCGCCGCAAATTCAGAGTTTTTTATGAAAAACCCCGTGTGGAAGCTTTCATAGATCCTTTCGAGGAGCTGGATCACGAAGAGAATTTCTGGAATGTCGACACTCGACCCACCTATCTTCAAGAGGCAGTTGATACGGACCTTTTTAGGGACATCCTTAAGAAGATTCTTCTTGCCAAGGCCGAAGAAATCGCCAAAGTTTTTTCGACAGTAATTCCTGGCGATCAGGTGGACACTGAGTTGTGTTCCAAGAAAAGAGACAAGATTTTTGAGGAACGGAAGGACACAACCCTTTCGGGGAAGTTGATCAAAAACCCCCCTGTCCGTGGGCAGTTCGGTGAAGCCTTCATCGAGCTTCGTGAAGGGTACAGGGCGAAGAAACAGCGTCCTTATGAGAACCATGGACAGAAACATGAGATACTCAGAAAAATAATCGAGAGAAATCTCAGGGAATTTGGTTGGCTTGAGGGTTGTATGACCAGCGAGTGGTGCTGTGCCCCCTTCACAGTCCCGAAGCCGCCGCCTGCAGACCAGAACACTATTGATGGTTGGCGAATGGTTGTTGATTTTCGCAACCTCAACGCCGAAACCAAGGCGGATTCACACCTCCTGCCCCTCATTGAGGAGGAAATCGCCAAGAGGGCAAGAGGTCGTTTGTTTTCGGTGCTGGATCTCCGTCACGGCTTTCACCAAATGCCGTTGAGGAAGGACAGCCGACCTCTCACCTGTATGTCCACGCCATGTGGCCCAGTCCAGTGGACGGTCATGCCCATGGGCCTGAAGAACGCCCCTTCGTTTTTTCAAAGAATGATGGAGGATGTGCTTTTTACAGCTCATCCTGAGCTTCGTGCCTTCGTGAGTGTGTACATAGATGACATAATCATCGCGACAGAGGGGGAGGGACTGACCGAAGCCGAGCTGGTGGCCCTACATGAAAAGCAGCTGAACCAGGTTTTGGACATTCTTGATGCCAATCAGCTGATTTGTGGGCCAAAGAAGGGAAAACTATTTTTAAAATCAGTCGAATTTTGTGGTTCTCTCCTTGAGAATGGCACCCGACGACCCAGTCCAGGGAAGCTCGTCGCTATTCAGAAGTGGAAGCGCCCTGAGACGATCACAGAATTGAGAAGATTCCTGGGTTGTTGCAATTTTTACCACACTTTTGTGCCGAATTATGCCAAATTTGCTGCCCCCCTCACTGAACTATTGAAGGTAGGGAGAGATGCGGGCAAGGCAGGTTCAAAGGTTCGTGTCAAGTTGACTGACGAGTGCGGGGAGGCCTTCCATCACTTGAAGGCGGCCCTCTGCGAAGTCGCCACGTTGCATGTGCCGAAATTCGACCGACCCTTCTACATAAGAACCGACGCTTCTAGGTACGCGATCGGAGCTGTCCTTGAACAGGTTGATGAAGCCACAGGTGATCATTAACCCCTTGCATTTTGGTCGCGGAAGCTAGCTCCACGCCAGATGCAATGGTCACCGCGTGAGCAAGAGACCTATGCCATAATCTGCGCTCTGAAGAAGTACCAATCGTGGGTTGGCACCAATCGAGTCGAGGTCCTAACGGATCATCGATCTCTGGAGTATTGGGCCAATGAACACATTGATACTGTCGCGAGCCCAGCTGGTCGACGGGCCAGATGGCATGAATTTCTCAGTTTGTTTGACCTCCATGTGTCGTATTTGCCTGGAAAACACAACACGGTAGCCGATGCTCTGAGCCGATGGGCTTACCCCGCTTCAGAGGGGCTGCAAAGTACCAACATCCATGGTACGGAGCAGGACCGCCACGTCGTAATCGAGTGGGATCAAGAAGAAAAAAAGCTCATTCGACGTGAATGCATGCAATGCTCTGTTAAACAGCATGCATTACCGTGTCACGATATCACGGCCTTCTCAGATCCGGCGCATGCTCATGAAATCATCACCAAATCACTGAAAGTCGTGGAAAAGTCACCGATCCCTCCTCAGGGAGTGTGAAACGGTTCGAGTATACCCGACCAGTAAGTGGATTTCGGTTGATTCAGGGCATTAAGCGTCGAGATCCGGCCAAAACTCCACCCCTGCCGAAAGATTCCCTTATCATCAATGACTGGACGAACGATTATCTGCATGATTCCATGTTTAAAGAGGTCTTTGAGAATCTCAAATCCAAAGATGCTCACAAGGATGGAATTTATGCTGAATATTCGTTGGATGGGGGGAAGCTGTGGATGGAGGGTAAATTGTGCGTACCAGACGCCGTGGCCCCCCGAGTGTTAAACTGGTGGCACAAATGGGAGTCCCCCCACGCACATGGTCGTAGATTATGGTCGATGATTAAACATAGGTTGTTCAGCTCAAGGCTATATACTCACTGTATGAAAGTAGCCGCCGGATGTGCACAATGTGCTGTCTCGACGCCCCCCAGCGCGAAGAAGCACGGCCATCTGAGGCCGCACCCTATTCCGGAGCGCCTCTTTAACAGAGTCACCAGTGATTTTTTCCATCTTGGTGAACTCGACGACGAAGAGTGCCATTGGACCAACAAAAAGGTCAATGGAGTGCTCCTTATACAATGCCGTCATTCTGGCTACATTCAGGTGTTGCCTTGCAACGTCGAGTCAATGACTGGCAAGGCTGCCGCCAAATGGTGCGCGCAGACCTAGATGGGAGGTTGGGACGTCCCATCCGAGGTGGTTACGGACTCAGGCAAAGAGTACACCTCCGAATGGTGGAAGGAATTATGTGCTCGCCTTGGAATCCACCACCTAAGATGTGAAATCCACTCACATCGAGCGCTGCCTGGCGAAAGAGCCGGCCGCTCTGTTATAAATATGCTTCGTAAGGAGCTCGCCAGTGAGAAGGACTTCCATTGGCTTGAAGTTCTCTTCGCATTGCTTCGCCGTTACCACAACACGCCGTTGTACCATGGCCTTTCTCCAAATGAAATTGTCTTTGGACGAAAGAAGTGTTGGTGGAACATGCCGTTGAATAATCCTCGCCCTTGTAAAGATGCTTCGTTGTTTTTGGACGAGATCCAACGAGCAGAAAAAACTGTCTCGAAATTAATCGATAAGCATCAAGCTGACTGGCTTTGGGTCCAGAATCAAGGCCGAAAAAACCCCCACAATTTTGAAGTCGATGATCGAGTTTGGCTTCGAAAATCCGAAACCACCCTGGACGGAGATGATAAGCTTCTTCCTATGTGGGAGGGGCCATTCGCTGTTACAGCGCGTCTAGGTGAGAACAGGTGGAGGATTCGTGTGGATGTCAGCAGGGAAATTGAAGTTTCGGGCGATCGCCTCAAGAGAGAGATCCCCTCCCCCAAGGATCGGGTTAAACCCCTTTTTTGGACTTCCAAATTTTTGTCCGATCGGGTCATCGAAGGGGGGAAGTACGAACTCAAGAGGATTTTAGAAGCAAGACGTGACGAAAAGGGCGAATGGGAATTTCTATGTGAGTGGAGGGGCTTTGATTCCAGTCACAACAACTGGGAACCAGCCCATTCTTTTGTCCATGGGTACACCAAGGGGTTCATCGACTTCCTCAAGAAGCACCCCGAAATTGGCGTACTCCTGATAGACTGTCTGTCGAAACCAGACAGACAGGTGGAGAGCGACGGAAAAAGACCTGTGGTGAATCGAGATCCAGCCTTTTACGGCCCTCAGCAGCCACATTCCAGAGCTGATCTGTCGATCCCCCCTCCTGCGGTCAGGCCAGCCCAGGAGCCAAATGAGGACCAAGCTTCGAGTTCGGCCGCTGATTTGCAGCGCCCAAGCCGTACGAGGGCCCCACCAGACAGGTTGGTGTCCGTGTATCCGGTTCTGCCCCCAACAGCAGCGTTCAGGTCGACTCCTCGCGTGCCTGCCCCCCCGGTCTTGCCGGCCCTGAGCCCTCCGGCACCATCAACGACCTAGGGCAGCACTTTCATCGTGGGAGCCTCCAAGCAGCTTTGTGCCGAGGTACACCACGGTCTGAATGGATTATCTGAAGAAAAAAAAGATTTCTTTGGATGTCAAGGACATGTTGGTCCATTTGGTGGCTGCAGTAGCACCGTAATGGTTCCCCCTTGGCATGTTTGTTTGTTTCTGTGCTTGGGAGACGGGTGAGGGCGTTCATCCGGGGACCTTTGGGCCTTGATTGGCCATATACCCCCTTCACTCGATCTCCACATATATTTTTCATTGTGGTATACTTATTTAGGTCGACCGACGACGTTTCTCTATCTTTGATCCCCTTGGTCCATGTTGTAGATCAAGAGGAGACCGGATATGGCGTAGGGCACCGATGATGAGTGTCCTCACCCCTCTCTTGGGGCATGGGGGACGCCTACGACGTGTGTGGGGCCTCCATGTGTCCTTGGGACATGGAGGGGGGGTGTTCCAAGTCATTGGGGTCCTTGGTCCTCTCTTCAATGACTTCCGAGCGGATACAACACTCTGAGAAGGGGGATGAAGCCAGTTCGGACCCCCGTGGCCATCTTTGGGTCACCTGGGGTGTGTATCTATGTGCCAGCAAGCCGCCATTGGCTAATATCATACCCTCTCATCCACCTGACCTAACCTAATGTGATAGTGTGATACGTTTGGCCATTCCAGCTATGAGCGGCCATATTCAGTACCGAGGCGCCGCCAGCTGAGATTTATATATCAGAATATCAGGAATCAACAGGCTTTTTTTATCATAAAGTTTCCGTGATTTTGGTTAACTGTTATTTACAGATATTTTGGCGGAAGCCCCGCTGAAGGGTCAGATTTCATCAGTAACGGGTTCGTTGCTTCCGCAATTTTCATATTATACACTCGCAAAATCAATCCGGTTTTTTCAGACTTTCAGAATCCGATTTTCGACTTTGACATCGCCGCACTTGATTTGGTCTTCTTCGAGTGGTCATACTCTTTTCCCTATGCCCGAATCAGGTTTCCCTTATATCTGCCACCCATTTGACTTGGAGATATAAGGGAAACAAAAGTAATTCGTGGGACCACTTTGAAGAGCCATATTTACCTGTGAGTGCGAGGAAAGAGAAGAAACAAGGTTGCGTTGCAATCGCCCCAGTCTCAACTTATCCTTAGTAGGGTCCAACACCTTAGGTCGTCACACACAGACGTTGTATCATAGGATCATGATCAACATGGTAGAAACTTGTTTATAACTTGTTGACCATGTGTCCAGACTTGATATTATGACCTTCGAGTGTAGCGCATGAGTCCTGCATTTGCATAGCATCCTTCTCTAGGTTCCCACGTCCATTTAACCCAAAGTTATGACCATGGAGGGGCATGGCATACCATGGTCGGAGCCAGTTTTAAGGGCTATGTGTGATATTGGTAGTATATGTCTTGATATGCTCACAACCATGTTATATATCTTCGTGTGGCCGAAGAGACGGGGAGCCACACGTGACAAGGGCTTTGCCCATGTCCTAATTGTGGAATTCAAAGCGCTAGACTAAGTCTACCGCGTATGTATTGCTCATGGTATGTTTGGCAAAGAGATCAATGAGTGCACTCCCATTTTCATGGGGCATGTAGATATGAGTGGCGAACGTATCCCAAGGCGCCGGATTTGGGATCCAAGTGGCCGAAATTTTTTCCAAATGGTTCCAATCATTTGTAGATTGAACCATGCGCGGATATCATGGGTGAGCATAGAGATATACTATCATGACAACTTTGTATTTGGACATATTTTCATGTTTTTGACCTCAATTTTTGCTCATTTTTGCGTTTCGTGTACTTACCTGGTAGGCAAACAGCAAGAAGCCTATGAGAAGTCGAACCATGGTATGTTGTTCATATGTTGACATCTGCTTTGGGATTGGACACCACCATATGCCGGATTGCGTACTTCATTTCGCTTGGCGCACGAAGGATTACAAGAATTGGTCTCAAGATCATGGGCTGACTTCGGCGGTGCGTGGCGCCTATATGCGAAGGGGTTTCGAAGGTAAAGTGGGGATGTCCATGGGCATTGCTCTTTGGTCTCTATTCTCCATGAATACTAGACTCCATTTCCATGCATACTTTGAGCCTTCGGATAAGTGGTAACTTCAATTTTGAGCATATATTTGATATATGGCCAATATGGTGTGAATTGGCGGTTTTTGGCATGTTATGAGTTCAAACTGATGACACATATCGCTAAGCCCATTTGACCCCAAGTCCAACCAAGTATATGTCAGGGTACTGCATGGTCCTGAGTGCCACCCTAGGCCATGACACGCCATCTTCCTTACTGGGCTAGGATTTAGAGGCTTGGGAGTGAACACTTTTTAGGGGTTATGTAGTGGCTTGTGACACATGTAACTTAGCCATGCACTTGGACCTGGTTCAAGGCATCACAGTGGTGAGTCAAGGGGAGGTCTTGAGTCCAAGGAAGGAAGGGTACTTTACAGTGAATGTGTATGTTACTATCCTTCCTCACATTTGTTAATATTGTGTTTGTGTGTCCAATTCAGGGGTTCTTTTGGTAGTTATGCAGATGCCCAACGCCCGGTTCTCCGTGTGGCCATGAGACCGGCGTTCTGAAGGATCGTACGAGGTCAACGCGGGACCTTAGACGACCTTGAGGCCGCAGATTGGATTGTGGATTGGGTTATTGCTGTATTTGTGGGATCTGGTTGCTGTTCAGGGTTGAAGGAGGATTGTATTTTCTGTATTTTTGGATTTTGGACCGTGGATTTTGAGAAATGCAATAGCTGATCAGGAGCAAGTCAGCAGGGGTAACAGGCAGAAGGAGCACAGCAGGGGCCGGTCCTGGTAGGGACCTTCTTTAGTGTCAGACACTACGTACTCGTCTTCCCCAGGAGTAGCTTCTACAGCGTCTTGAGGCCGGCGGTGGTCTATCAGGACATCCAGGCTGTAGCCGCTGCTCACACGTTGAACTTCCTGGACCATAGCAGGCTCCAGGTCTTCCCAGGGTACTGGGGCTAGACCCCCGTCCACCACGCTTAGCATGCTCCCCAATCCCGGTTCCCCGATGCGCGTCTTGCAAGCCAGAGGCACGTAGATGGCGTCGTTTGGCAGCTGGATCGAGGTGAGTGTAAGCTTCTCCAATAGAGTACGCCAGTACTCATTTCCCCCATGGGCTCCCCAATCGGGGGAACACAGGACCATACAGGAACCTTCCAACGCCACCTTAGGTCAAGACCTTCCACAGTTCACGGAATTTGGGGTTCCCGTAGGCCATCCGGAAAGAGGGCTAAAAACGTTTGTAGGAGCAATTTTGCCTGTTGCTGCAGTAGAGGTTCAGGATGTGCTGCTTGTGACTCGCAAACAACTCCTCGTTCAGGTCTGCGCTGGAGTATTCAAACTCCTTCAGAACTTGGTCGAAGACGTCGCCAAGGAGGTGGTAGTCCTCAGTTTCCGAAGCGACCATCATGGTCGAGGGCTCCTTCCTGCATACCCTCAGGTAGTTTGACGTGTGTTCAGACTGCTGCAGTGGTACAGATTCCTGTCCCTCACCATGGTCTACTTGGACGACATAGGGTGCTTGCGGCGTGAGGGATAGAATCCGGGACTGCTCGACGAAGATGTCGGTCCCCAGTACGAAGTCGAAGGGTTCGGTATCCATCACATTGAACTGATGGGCAATGCTCCGTGATCCCATAGGCATGTTGTCCTCGCAGTTCCTACAACTGTGCACCACATGGCATCCCGCATGCGAATGGCTGCGGTTGGCATGGTGTTTTTCAGGTCCCCACCAGGTGACATTTTCGCGGCTACGATTGATACAGTAGCCCCAGTATCCAGTGTCCCCAGGTATTCTCGTCCTCCAAGACGGATACGTACCCAGAACACCAGGTCTGTTGATCCCCTATAGTGTCCCTGTCAGAACCCGGCGGGACAGGTCACGTCAAATCCCTTCTTGCGCACGTTTTGCGCCATCCGCATGAAGCGGGAACGTTTGCGGGCATTAGACTCGTTTCATCTTCGTTAGCACACTTAGTCCCTTGTTCTTGTTCAGCTTGCGTCTGCGAACGAGTCGTAGGCCCCGTGTTTTGCTGGCCATCAGGGGGCTCAGGGTTGGTCCTCCGTGGCGTAGGGTTGGGGTATCTCCGAAACTGTTCTGGTTCCTGTCCTCGTTCTTGTCTTGCTTCTTCCTTATGGGGCTTCCGTGTTCTCCACCTTTGCCTTTCGCTTGACCTGAACGTCTGCCACCCCTTGAGACTTACCCTTGCCTTTCTGGCCTTGGCTCTTGCGACCGGCACTTCCACCGCCACTCTGGGCCTCGCTCTTCAGCTTAGGGGACAAGACTGCTTGTGGTAGCACCAATCTTCGGACCCCCCCCCCCCTGTTTTGGGGCTGTAGAAACGAAATGAATAGGTCATTTCCCGCGCAAAACCCCTTTTTGTCGACCTTTTGAATTTTTGGAAGAAACAGCTGCTAAAATCATAGGTGCAGGTGATGGTAGTCATCAGGCATCTTAGCCTTCACACCGGTGTTGGTCTCTTGCTTCTTGCCCTAGACCACGAAGCACTCAAGCTGGTCGCAGTCCGGGGCATGCACGAGGCCGCTCTGCTCGTAACTGGCATCATGCCAGAGGAGGTCTTGCAAATTGCTCATATAGCAAGCATTCTCAGGGGTAGTCCCCTTTCCAGGTGGAGGTTCTTGATGCCAACGGCCATGGTTTCCAGAGTTGCCTCCTCCGGGGCGCTTGGCCTCCTCGGTCTCCTCGGCGTCCCCCTGGCTGGATATGTCCATCCATGCCTTCCCCGCGGGGTAGGCCCATCGACTGAGGCATTCTGCCACAGTGTTGTCCTTCCCCGGAACGTACACGACGCTGAGGTTGAACTTGGCGAACGTCTCATGCCATCAGGCCCTCCTTGCCGCCAGCCCCGAGAGGGTGTCGACGTGCTCCTTGTGCCAGCTCTGTAAGGACTGATGGTCCGTACAAACCACCACCGGTTGTAATCTGATGTGGCCAGACCACTTCCTGAGCGCACAAACAATGGCGTATGTCTCCTTCTCCCTCGCTGTCCAGGTTCAATGTTGGCCCTCGGCGGTACGTGCGACCCGTCGTCCCGGAGCTGCCCGAGGACTGCCCCTACAGCATAGTCCGAGGCGTCCGTCCGTAGCACGAATCCCTTTTCCGGGTCCACCAGGAATAGCCCCAGCTGCCCCAGGAGTCGCTCCTTCAGGCAGCTGAACGCATCTTCGGCCTCAGAGGTCCAGGCAAGCTTCTTCTTGCTCCCCTTCCGACCATCGAACTTGCCCACCTGCAGCATCTTGTGCAGCGGGCCCGAAAGTTCTGCATACATCCGGACATAGCCCGAATAGTAATTGCAGAACCCCATGAAGGATCGGAGTTTCCTGATGGTCTGGGGCTTCTCCCAGTGGTGCAGGGACGCCAGCTTCCCAGGCATGGGACGGCGTTGCCCGTGACCAACCACGTGACCCGCAAACTCCACTTTCTCACGAAGAGTGAGGCTTTGGTGGGCTTACACACCATGTTGTGCTCGTCCAGCTCGCTGAGTACTTGGCGCAGATCCTTCTCATGCGCTTCGATGAGCTCGTCCTCAGTCATGTCTTCCGTGCCGGACCCGATGATGATGTCATCCACAAAGTCCCGGACAGGACCGATTAGGTCCTCCATCGTGCGCTGGAAAGCGGCGTTGCCATTCTTGGCGCCCACAGGCACAACTTTCAACTGTATGACATGCACGACATCGCTCTGCAGGGCCTGGAGTCCGGGTGTAGCGGCATCCGGTGATAGCCGTGTTTCAGGTCTAACACCGTGAAGATCCGCTTTTTTTGTTGTTTTTGAAGGATGGTGTCGATCAGAGGGAGCGAATACGAGTCGTGCTCGGTTTGCTCTTTCAAACCTCTGTAATCAACCACCAACCTCCACTCGCCCTTCTCTTTCTTGGGCACGATAAAGGCTGGGCTGGCCCACTCATTGTCGGAGGGTTCGATCCAGCCCCGCTCAAAAAACTCGACCAACAACTTCTTCATGGCCTCGGCCCGATCGCCCCGAAGTTGGTACTCCCGATGACGATAGATCTTGGAGTTCGGCCTCGCTGTGCCAAACCTCCCACGATCTGGAGGGTTCTTGTTGGCGACGCGGATAGGCATTTATCAGCCTCTTCTTCAGCTCGGCGACCTTCGGGTTCTCCTGGGCCTCTTCAGCCGCTTGCTTCGGTATCGATACAACCGACTGCACTGCGGTATAGGCCTCTTCCTGATCCGAGTTCAACTTCTCCTCGTCCGATATGCCGTATTCATCGTCGTGGGGCGCGCTCCCCACCGATAATCTTCGGAAATTTGCGGCATGGGGCTGGTTCTTGTCACTACCGGCCCCCATTTCTGGAAAATCCTACGTCGGCGGGTCCGACCCAACTGGACCATCATATTGGTCCGCGATGTGATCCATGACCCTCGCCATCAACTCATCCTTCTCGTACTTGCCGGTGACCAATATCTTGTCATGCCACCATTGCGGGGATCTAACCATGGCACGCCCCTTCTTGGCTGCCACACGGTCGTGCATCCCCATCCGCATGTAGTTGACGGCGTGGTGGATCTCGGCGTGGGACAGGACGTCAATGCCATCCATTGGCTGATCTGTCCCCTCCTTGGGCTC